>JAHKQU010000029.1:10007500-11472500 GCA_020383195.1 Neomicropteryx cornuta | reverse complement strand
TCGCTCAAGTTGGATCGAACTGCATATGGTGTGCAAATTTTATTATAATCGGTTAAGTGGTTCAGCCGTCCATTGAAGATAAACATTGTGACACGAGATTTATATATATTAAGACTAGTATGTGAAGAGTAATCATTCGTAACGCATTTTGTTAGTGTTTTTCACTAATTTCATTATAACCCAAAAAATGTCCATAATCGCTGATTGTTTGCACATTTGTCATTTGCTAGAACAACAACAAACATTAACAAGTTACTTTGAATGACATTCTATTAAAATGATAGCAAGATACAAGGTACACGTTCTATGTAAACTTTTATGTCAGAATCCATATTTTGATTTGTACCTACTAGAAATAAGATACGCTTAATTTTTAATTATTTTATTTTTCTATAATTACACCTTACTGATATCACATTTAAAAGTGATATTTTTTCAGTATTACATTGTATGAAGGTTATTTTGATTATTTACATTTTAAACTGTTTAGACAGGTGGTAATAAAAGATAGGTTTTACTAAGCGAGCGGACGGCAGTCCTTCAGTAAACCCTCTCTACTATTATTACCACCTGTCCTAAAAGTAAAAGGTATAGATATATACAAAAGTATGCGTTTTATCGTAGCCGTCGAAATAACTTAAATTTAAAAATAACAAATGAACTCTAATTTCGAGTTCAGGATAGTACGCAGTAAATAAATTCAAAGACCATGCTTTTTATACGATAACACAATATAAACAAATCTTAATATATATAAATCTCGTGTCACAATGTTTGTCTTCAATGGACGGCTGAACCACTTAACCGATTATAATAAAATTTGAACACCATGTGCAGTTCGATGTGCACTTGAGAGATAGGATAGTTTAAATCTCAAATTATAGTCGCAATTTTAATTTATCGCTAATTTTTTGTCCGTTATTATTTGGCAGTCATAAAACTGACAGATGTCGATACCTTTCGACTGGGTTGATGGCGCTAATGTCTGTTATTATTTGACAGTGACAGTTATTCGACGCAAACGTATTAAAAGAGCCCATCAGTTGGCAGAACAAATTGAATCAAGAAATCCAGCTCAAAGAATCAGGACAGCAGAAGGTCATGCACAAAAATCTCAAGAACAGTGTAACGAACGTCTTCAAGAGAATATCATAAGAACAAGAAAATTATTATTTTCAGTCAAATGCCACCGAAAAAATCTAACCTCAACAACGCGAGCGGCAAACGTCAAAACGCAAACGTCAAAACTACGATCGGAATAATATATTCACTTACGAGATGCTGTTGCTGGAAACATCGATGGAAATTTAAATCCCAATGACATCGGTAATGCTTTCATTTTACCTTCAAGCTACATCGGCAGTCCACGGAACATGCAGGAATACATACAAGATGCGATGACTTACGTACGTCATTACGGCCGACCGGATTTATTTATTACATTCACATGTAATCCGAATTGGGAAGAGATACAAACTTTACTATTGCCAGGACAACAAGCCATTCATCGTCATGAACTGCACGTGTGTTTAAACAAAAATTGAAATCCTTAATTGATTTTATTGTAAAATATACAATTTTTGGTATCACACGTTGTTGGCTGAATACGATAGAGTGGCAAAAGCGAGGTTTGCCTCATGCCCACATTTTGGTTTGGCTTAAAGATAGAATCCGTCCTGAAGAAATCGATCAAATAATTTCAGCCGAAATTCCAGACCCATTAATTGATCAAGAATTATTTGATATTGTCACCAAACACATGATCCATGGGCCATGCGGTGTTTTCAACATGACCTCACCGTGCATGGAAAATGGAAAATGTAAAAAAAACTTCCCAAAGCCGCATACGAATGACACGATCACGGATATTGATGGTTATCCAACTAAATCAACTAATTCAATTGATCAAAAGAGTTTCGCCACGACTGCAAAATGACAATTATCAAATCGTCATAAAAGCCGACAAAGTACCATTAGGTGAACATGCTGGTAGATTCAACTCTCCAACTGTTGATGAGGTTGCTGTTATCATGGTTGGTGATCCAGTTGACAAAAGATCTATAAACATTACACGGCGAGACAACACTGTCAGTACGATTTAGGATCTACACCGTTCATATGACGCACTACAATATCCATTGATATTTTGGCAAGGACAAGATGAATATCACCTTAATATCAAACAGTATGATCCAAATACCGGTAAATTTGACAATTATCTATTTACTTTCTTACTGTATGTATAGATTTTAATTTCGTATTGCATTTTATTTTTTATTTTTTTAGGTGATTACAGAAATAATAAAGTTAGCTCAATGAACTACTACGCACACCGAATAATGGTTAGACAACATCAAGACAATTATATCCTTCGATATCGTCAGCTGTTCCATCAATACATTATTGATATGTATGCTAAGGTCGAAAGCGAACGCTTGCGATTCCTTCGATTCAACCAGGCAAAACTACGATCGGAAGAATATATTCACTTACGAGATGCTGTTGCTGGAAACATCGATGGAAATTTAAATCCCAATGACATCGGTAATGCTTTCATTTTACCTTCATTTTACCTTCAAAATTCAAGGCCAGGTGTACCATAAAATCGGATCACTGATGCCAATGCCTGATAACAATCCGAAATTTCTTCAAATTTATTTTATGGGCGATTGTGAAGAGCGCGTGACGACTCGGTGCCTGTATAATTTTATTGAACAAGCAGAGGAAAGAGCAATTGTGATATTATTGGAAAATTTTTTAAAAGATCACAATCAACTAATTCAATTGATCAAAAGAGTTTCGCCACGACTGCAAAATGACAATTATCAAATCGTCATAAAAGCCGACAAAGTACCATTAGGTGAACATGCTGGTAGATTCAACGCTCCAACTGTTGATGAGGTTGCTGTTATCATGGTTGGTGATCCAGTTGACAAAAGATCTATAAACATTACACGGCGAGACAACACTGTCAGTACGATTTCGGATCTACACCGTTCATATGACGCACTACAATATCCATTGATATTTTGGCAAGGACAAGATGAATATCACCTTAATATCAAACAGTATGATCCAAATACCGGTAAATTTGACAATTATCTATTTACTTTCTTACTGTATGTATAGATTTTAATTTCGTATTGCATTTTATTTTTTATTTTTTTAGGTGATTACAGAAATAATAAAGTTAGCTCAATGAACTACTACGCACACCGAATAATGGTTAGACAACATCAAGACAATTATATCCTTCGATATCGTCAGCTGTTCCATCAATACATTGTTGATATGTATGCTAAGGTCGAAAGCGAACGCTTGCGATTCCTTCGATTCAACCAGGCAAAACTACGATCGGAAGAATATATTCACTTACGAGATGCTGTTGCTGGAAACATCGATGGAAATTTAAATCCCAATGACATCGGTAATGCTTTCATTTTACCTTCAAGCTACATCGGCAGTCCACGGAACATGCAGGAATACATACAAGATGCGATGACTTACGTACGTCATTACGGCCGACCGGATTTATTTATTACATTCACATGTAATCCGAATTGGGAAGAGATACAAACTTTACTATTGCCAGGACAACAAGCCATTCATCGTCATGATTTAACTGCACGTGTGTTTAAACAAAAATTGAAATCCTTAATTGATTTTATTGTTAAATATACAATTTTTGGTATCACACGTTGTTGGCTGAATACGATAGAGTGGCAAAAGCGAGGTTTGCCTCATGCCCACATTTTGGTTTGGCTTAAAGATAGAATCCGTCCTGAAGAAATCGATCAAATAATTTCAGCCGAAATTCCAGACCCATTAATTGATCAAGAATTATTTGATATTGTCACCAAACACATGATCCATGGGCCATGCGGTGTTTTCAACATGACGTCACCGTGCATGGAAAATGGAAAATGTAAAAAAAACTTCCCAAAGCCGCATACGAATGACACGATCACGGATATTGATGGTTATCCAATGTATCGCCGCAGAAGTACTGAGAATGGTGGCCACACATTTACAATGCGACTGCCGAACTTTCCAAATCAAGTTGAGTTTGATAATCAGTGGGTGGTACCATACTCACCACTACTTTCAAAAACTTACAAAGCTCATATCAATGTTCAGCTTTGCAGTTCTGTTAAATCAATTAAGTATATTTGTAAATATGTAAACAAAGGCAGTGATTTGGCCATATTTGAAGTAAAAAACATAAATAAAAATGACGAAATAGCACGATACCAAATGGGCAGATACATTAGCAGCAATGAAGCTATTTGGCATATTCTCAGCTTTCCCATCCACGAAAGAGATCCTGCTGTCCAACATCTGGCAATACATCTTGAAAACGGTCAACGTGTATACTTCACTGAAGAAAATGTTCTCCAAAGAGCGTTCGAAGCTCCGAAAACGACTCTAACTGAATTTTTTACATTGTGTCAAAAACCTGATGTTTTTGGCCAATTCGCGAAGACATTGGTGTATGGTGATGTTCCACGTTATTTCACATGGAACAAATCCAGTAAAAAATGGGAGCCACGGAAACAAGGAAAACCACATCCTTCCATTACAGGCATATTCAAAGCTAAGACATTGGGGAGACTTTACACGGTACATCCAAAGCAACGTGAGTGCTTCTATTTACGTTTGTTATTGGTGAATGTTCCCGGACCAACGTCTTTTGAATTTTTACGAACAGCTAATGGTCGAGTATTCAATACATACCAGGATGCATGTCGTGAACTGCAATTGCTAGAAGACGATAACCATTGGGACTTAGCGCTTGCTGATGCTGCGTTGACATCAACACCGAATAACATTCGTCAGTTGTTTGCAATTATTTTGGCGACATGTTATCCCTCGCAAGCACAAACTTTGTGGGAAAAATATAAAAATTGTATGACAGAAGACATCTTGCACCGAATTAGACAAACAAATCAATGCCAAAACATAGATTATACACCAGAGATGTACAATGAAGCATTGGTCTTGATCGAGGATTTATGTGTTCTTATTTCAAATTTACCACTTAATCATTATGGTATGCCATCACCTAATCGTCCAGCCACCGACTTAGTCAATACCGATTTACAACGAGAAAATCAATATGACCATGGAAGTTTAGCAACAATTATCATGAACAGTGAACCATTACTGACAGCAGAACAAAAAATTATTTATGATCGGATTATGCTGGCTGTTGCTGCTGAACAAGGCGGTTTTTTTTTCTTGGATGCACCCGGTGGAACCGGTAAGACATTTTTAATATCGTTGATTCTTGCCAAAATACGGTCGCAACAAAAAATCGCATTAGCATTAGCATCGTCAGGCATTGCGGCTACTTTACTGGATGGTGGGCGAACAGCACATTCAACATTCAAGCTGCCATTGGACGTTCATAATAAACCAGATGCAATGTGTAACATCAAAAAGAATAGTGGAATAGCTGCAGTGTTGCGGAAGAGTTCTATAATAATTTGGGATGAGTGCACAATGGCACACAAATATTCACTTGAAGCATTAAACAGAACTATGCAAGATTTAAACAGCAATAATAAACTTTTCGGTGGTGCTATCTTACTTTTGTCTGGTGACTTCCGGCAGACCTTACCGGTTATACCTCGCTCTACTTTCGCGGATGAGATTAATGCATGTTTGAAACAATCATTCTTATGGCGAAGTGTTGAAACACTTCGATTGACCATAAATATGCGAGTACAATTGCAAAATGATCCATCAGCACTAATATTTTCCGAACAACTACTAGATATTGGGAACGGTAAAATAAAACTGCAACCAAATACGCAATGCATTAAACTACCAGACAATTTTTGCACTGTTGTTCAGGATAAAACTGAATTGATTCAGAGTATTTTCCCGGATATACAGAATAATTATTTGAATCATGAATGGCTTAGTCAACGGGCGATTTTGGCAGCCAAAAACGTTGATGTTGACGAAATTAACTTCCAGATACAACAGTTGTTACCAGGCGATCTGATGTCTTTTAAATCAATCGATACTGTTGTTGATGAAAATGAAAGTGTAAATTTTCCGATTGAATTTTTAAATTCATTAGATATCCCTGGAATGCCACCACATAATCTTCGATTAAAGATTGGTTCCCCTATTATTCTCCTCCGTAATTTGAATCCACCTCAATTATGTAACGGTACGCGTTTGGTCATCAAAAAGATCACCGGAAACATTCTTGAAGCAACCATTTTGGCTGGGAAGTTTAAAGGAAAAGTGGTCCTGCTGCCACGTATTCCGATGATACCATCAGATTCTACCATACCCTTCAAAAGGCTACAGTTTCCAATTCGTTTAGCTTTCGCCATGTCTATAAATAAATCTCAAGGTCAAACAATGTCCATTTGTGGTTTAGATTTGGAAAATCCATGTTTTTCTCATGGGCAACTATATGTTGCGTGTTCACGTGTTGGGAAACCGTCGAATCTATTTGTGTTAGCTAAAGACAGGTTAACCAAAAACATTGTGCACCGATTGGTGTTAAATTAAATTGAAATTGAAAGTATTTATAATTCAAAAAAAAAGATATTAATGTTTAAAAGTTTAAGACTGTCTGCCTTGCCTACCTCATTCATGAGTTTAAGCGTCACATGTTATTTACTGTATTATACTGTAATATACTTATATTTGTTATAAAATTAAATGGAAATAATAAATCTGATAAATTTTTATTTTTTACCTATTGATTTCTGCTTAGTATCAAGTGTAAGAACATTTTAATTAATTGTGTTCAACGTACTTCCCCTTCAAATCTCAATCCAGTGAATTTGTATACCAACATCAACATTTTCGTCTTTGTTCGTAAATAATTTCATTGTACTAAAGGGTTATAGTAGTAGAAAGTCAAATAAGGAGATCACCATATTTTTTTACAAATACCATCTGTGTGAAAAAGCATAGTGGACTCCGTGACTGATGTTCTCTTATTGTTCCTCTTAGATTGTTTACTATAATGTAATATAACAAAAACTTTAGCCACAGCAACGCGTGGCCGGGTCAGCTAGTAGATAGATAAAAACCGACTGAGTCCACTTTTCATCAAAACGTTTGGTCTCCCTATTCAAACCGGAATGCAGCTAGGCGGCCGCGCTGTGTATCATTTCACTTTTCCGACTGCGATGGCATGTCACCGAGTAATCAGCCTAATCGACAAAGTTTTGGATCAATATTATTATTTATACGAAAATTTTTACAGTGAAGTAAGTATGCGGACGGACACTCGCATGTGTGCGCAGTTCAAACAATAGTCTTTCCATTTCAAATACATACTTGTATAATGCTGACAAAATAACGGAGCATATTTATCACCCTGACAGCTCGGTCGCACTACGGATAGAAACATTTTTTATACAACTCGTCAATGTAATATTTTTTGACGAACATTCTTACATCCCGCGGAGCTGATATTATTTATTATACGAAGGTTCGCCTAGTGGGGCATTTTAATATAATAATGTATGGTTCAGTATGTATGTATGGTGAAGTCCATTTTCAGACATCGGTATTTACTGATAATATACCGACACAATCAGCGCCTGACAGGACGAAGGGGCGGAGCTTAGTTTTCGACTGACGGTAATGTCATGCTTCTATGACATTAACTATTTTTGCGTTCATTTTGAACAAGGTATCGCCTCTCAATTATAAATTGTCAGGACTACAGCACCTTATGCGCCACACATCATACTAACCGAATTTCACACTAGAATTTGATAATGCGGTGGTTTAGGTTATATCGGTGCATTATGTTCAGGTTCTTTGGAACAGCCCCGGGTTTAAGGGGGGCAAACCGGGGCACCTGCCCAGGGCGGCAAAGGGGGCGGAAAATTCATGAAGTCAAAACGTTTGAAAATAAAATTTTAAATTCAAACGCCCACAGAGAGCGCCTAGTATCCAGGGCGCGTCGTATTATCGAATGTTCATTTGATTTTGAAACGCAGCCTATGTTGATTTTCGTATAGTCTGTGCAATATCTCTGCCAGAAGAATCTCGTTGCATCTAGTATAAAACAAGCTAAAACTAATTAAAACCTACCTGCGTTCAACAATGAACCAGGAACGTTCATCTGGCCTCGGGACCCTGGCCATCAAAAATAAAGCTGCCCTGCTGAAGAGGAACTTTGATGAGGTAATCAATTATTTCGCGATAAAACACTTGAAGTCTAAAACTGTAGCAAGATTTTAATAGTAACATTTTCTGAGTGTATTATGAAATATAAAGATAAGTTATTTACAATTTTGGTTTTTATATTTATCCAGTCATACCAATGTCAAGTTTTTGCCCCGGTTCGAGAAAATCGTAGATCCGGGATTGCTTCGGAGTCCGTAGTTTTGGTTAAATTGATGGAAGTAATATAATCATTTGTACCGTTAACAAAACTGAGTATAAAAAAAAATTAAAAGAAAACATTTCTGTTTTAAGTTTTTTGATATTACTACACCATTTTAATTTTAGCTGTTGATTTGCAATTTCTTGTAAATGTGGTCAAACTGGTTATATCTAGTTTTGATTCATTAATGCGCGGTATGACGCACAAAACCGGCTTGACGATATTTAAAATTAACGCGGATATCCACTTATTTTTGCAATATAAAAAAAGTAAAGTAATTCAACGAATGATCGATGAATAACGTAACGGTTAATAGCGTCATTTCATACGAAAGAATCAGCTGATTTTTAAAGCAGAATGAATGTTTCGAGAAAAGATGACATACATTGTGAGGTCGTTGACCCAACTCACGCGTCTGTGTGGGTGGGCGCGTAATCGTGTTTTCTACACACACACACACTGTCTTCCATGACAACAAATATACAGCTGTATATTTATTCCACTCAAAACAACATTAAGAAAAAGTAGACGTTTGCAAGACGTTTAAAAACTGAAAAGATCAACAAGCATAATATCAAGAAGATAATTTTATACTATTATTATTATTATTATAACAGTATATAGGTTTAGTACTATGATGTATTATAAATGTAACTTTTTATGTATATCATAAAAATGGATAGCAGGTTTTAGGATATTAAAGACAGTCTGGATAGATACCGTCATGTGTAGCTCAGCATTGTTAAACGTGTTGTTATATGTTAATATTGAATAAATAATAAAAGGTAGTATATAAATTATATTAAATAAGTAAAAAGTGTTAACGAATTAGTTCACATAAACACCCGCAAGGGTTTAGTGAACAAACAAATGGAATATAAATAAATAAAGAATTCACAAAAAAAAATGAAATATAAATTATTTACTATAACAAGATGATAATACTATATTTAATAAATTGTAAAGCAGTATAGGCGTACCTAATCGTGGTCAGATTACCACGTATGTATACTATACCTACATAGTAACGAGTATACCATTCGAGTATATAATACGAGTATACCATTCGAGTATATCATTCGTATATACCATTCGGGTATACCATTCGAGTATACCATACGCGGTATAAGTGAGTATATACGTATACACCCCGCAAACATTTTATTCATTTAAATTCCATTCATACCAAATTATTAAGGATTATTTTTAATTAGTCAAATTGAAACAACATGGTATAATAATGGTGATAATTGGTATAATAATGTGATGACAATTGGAATTCTTTTAAATAAGCTTTATATAGTAGTAATCGCAACATGTTAGTTTTTCTGATAATTTAACATAACTGTTTTATTTTAATTTTACTAATAAGCATATATTAAGAGTTGTAAAATTATACTTATTAAACATTTTATGTCTCCCTTACTCTTTTCGCAAAATGTCCGAATCAACCTTTCCCTGCACAAGCACGTTTGATTTAGTTGAGTAGGACCCACAATAATTGTATATGATAAATCTTTTATAAAAAAAAATATATATTTTAATGTAAGGAATCCACAAAAAAACATTTCTGTCGAAATCGATACAGTGGTTTTTGCGTTACCAATCAAACATTCTTGGATAGAAGATGAATTTCGAACATTGTTTTTACTAACCTTACAAGAGCTAGCGACGAATTTCGAGAGCGATAAAGTCATATCAGACCATGCATAGATATTTACACTGAATAGGTTACACTAGGCGGCACTAGGCGGCTCTAGGCGGCACTAGGCGGCACTAGGCGGCTCTAGGCGGCACTAGGCGGCTAGGTCGGCGTCCTCTGCGTTATACTGGCAGTTGTCCCGACTTGTTCAACTAAAAGCATAAACGGTGGAGTCTGCGATAAGGTAACGGCACAAAATGGCGGACGCGGTGTTCATTGTCTCGAGATCTTAGAATACAAATACCCTCAACTCGAGTGGCCAATGAATAAGAGATGGTGCAGTCAAAACTGTGGTTGTTTATACCAGTTCGTACCCAAATAAAATATACAACTACTGTTAATAAATACTGGAAAAGGTAATAGTCATTAAAATTAAATGACACTTTTTTTTAAATACTCATATTGTACATACTTTTCTTCGGTGTAAAGAAAAGAGAGAGTAAGACAGAACAAAAACCTTGGTCAAAAGAAGAGATAAACAGATCGAAGAACGAGATGTCGATCATCGACATACTTGCCTCAGATCGAATAATGTCGAAAACAACTTTTCTATTCGTATTGAAATATCTGTTCATACACAGCATATTAATAACATTTGCATACTGTGATAATACTGATACAATACATTTTAGGTCTCTATTGGTTCAATCTTAAACAACTACGAAACCCTTCGATAGAGGAATCTTTAATTGGTTAAACATGAACTATAGGGTCAGGGTTAAAAACGCAGGTACAAGCATCCCGTTAATGTGTTTCCGTTTTGATTGGGCGTTCCTTGTAAAAAAGTAACGTTATGTATAAAAATCACTTTGTATTTTTTGCAAAACTGTTGATATCTTTAATACGATGGATGTAAAAAATGTTGTCTTTTACTGTGTAACTATACACTGTAGGGTTTTATGGAACAACATTAACGATTTATACATAATACAGATACGTTATCAATTTCCATAAACAACAAAGCCTTCCCGGGATTCTAATCGAAAAACAGGTCATGCTAAAGCCTACGAAAAGGGGTTTTAGCTTGAAATGAACGAACAGTCAGGAAAATAAATCAGTATACCGCCTTTATTCTATATTTTTTTAATTATAGAAAAAGTCATTTAAATTCCAACTTTTCAAAAAAACTTTGGTGTGCGGTGGTGGCATTGCAAGATAACATAACAGGCGAGGTACAAAAAAGGTAATCTAAAAAGGTCTCATGGTTTGGTATTCGTTATTCAAGCGATTATGTTCTTCAGTTCTTAGTCTTATTTAGACAGTGCCGTTTCTCTATCACATTCTTATTAAAGTATCTTAAATTATGAAGGCTAGTATGAATTGTGGATTACAAGTGAACCCTAAAAAGAAACATCCTTTCTAGCTCTGGTTATTTATCCGAACAATTATAATGAATCTATGATTTATGAGATTTTCGAAATTTTGAAAAACGCGAGACCGAGTAACCGATAAAGGGAAACTGTCAAACATAAAAAAAAACTTGCATATGGAATATTGTAATATATGGACTAATTTTATTGTAAGTATGTTTGTTTATGATTTTTCGTAAACACAAGGACACAGGCCTTCTCGAAATTACCAACAGCTCTAGGGCGTCGGACCTATCAAATTGACGAGACGCTCGTTTTCATTTACCCAACCCTAACGCCCCCGCCCCCTGCCTACGAACCCTATTTCTCCACCCCCACCAATAGGGCGGTATAGGTTGGGGGGTAAACACCCCCTGTCAGACAACGCGGGCACAATGGAAGGATTATAAATGTAGTGCCCCGGCGTCGCGTCGCATATTTGGAAGCGTCCCTGCCAGACTGTCTGAGATGGAAAATGGCACGTCAGTGGGTGGTGAGGTTATGTTATTGATTCCTAAAATACGGCAATCGTACAAATATTTAACCCAAATTTACACATCGCTCTCCCTAAAGCGCTGTGTGAGCCATCACTAAGTGTGTGGTGAGCATCTACATAAATCATATTCAACTGTCGCATTACAGGGTTTTTATATAGAACCTAGCCAAAATTATAAGTAGAAAGTGTTAAAGAAACGAAACTCTTCACTGAATACAACAAACAGACCTTTATAGCTTTGATAGCCAATCGCAGCTCTGGAAAGTACGAATCTACTATTGTGTACCATTAATTGAAAATTACGTTTATTATTTATAAACGAAGTTTAGCAAAATAAAATGGATCCAACAGATCCGGAGATAATAACATGTTGAATATTTTCAAATAAAAATGATTCATGGATTCTTATAAGATTTTTCTTTAAGTGCCGGCGCTGTGCAGACTGGGGCTCCTCGCGCTCTGTCGTGCGATCGTCTCGAAACGTCGAGTATGAAGTCGAAAAGTGAATTTTGTATTGCTTTTTTTGTGTATGACCCTTTTAAAAGATTGTGTAACATTTTTTTTAAATTTAGTTTTATTTTAAATGATTTTATCCAGTATCAAATAAGAATTACAGTAGAAAAAAAACCAATAAACTATAAAATTTAAAGTAAAAAAATAATCAGAAAATAAAGCGAAGACAAAAGGATAAAAAGCAAATAAAAACTCTTACGAGGATAAAAAAAAGACTTCACGAAAAGATCATTTAAAATATAATATAAATTTACAGACATTACTCAAAAATTACACGAAAGAAGGAAAAAAGAAGCGATCTGAAATTTTCATGTTGTATTTTAATCTAAATGTGAAAATAATAGATTCAAATTTTAGAAGAAGCGTTTTTTACAATTTTTAACTTCTTGAACCACGGTTGGGAAGAAATAAATGACTAGTTAAATATTTCGTCATCCTATGGCGACGAAAGGAACTTAGGAATTAGTAACGGGGTTGATGACGTTATATCGGTGTCTATCGTGGAAGGTTTACATACGATAAAAAATAATTGCGCTGACGTCATATATCTTCGCCGATGGAGGGATTTATGTAATGGCGTCATAAATATCAGAATGCGCCGCGCGCATTCGAGGCTCAGACATCGGCCGGAAATTAAATCAGGTTGCCGGGGCGACGACACAGCCTACATCCGGTAGGGACTTTGCCCATTTGACGGGAATTTCGGACGGATATCCGCAGCGCAATTTCATCGCCCACCCCCCTTTATATACCCCGCGTACTTTCCTTTAACCCCATTTTCAGTATGAATCAGATTTTTTTATCTTTTTGATCGCGGCTATGACAGAAAAAAATCCTATCGGTACACCGGAAGGCGGAGGTAGATTTCACGGGATCGAAGTTGTGTATATTGTGCGAGCTACCACGCGATCAACTCGCCCATCGCAATAGGTAACTTTCCTAAAGGACCTAAATCAACGTTTGTAACAATGCCCAAAACTAATCCATACATTTATTAGTTTATCCGTACACCTTTGATGTTTAATTTTTGTTTTAATTTTATTTACAAAAATATTTTTGATATTAGCCAAGCATTCTTAGCGTTTTTTTAGTCTATTTTTAACGATTCGTATGCACTGTTATTGAAAACAAAGAGGATAAATTGCACTAGCTGTGATTTTGAACCTAAAAGTTAACAACAAAACACTTAGGAATACATTGTCACTTGATGTAACAAAGGGCACGGTGAAACAGTTTTATTTAAAAAAAATATACATATATTACTTTTAAATTGAATAATTTCTACCCCAATCAAAATTACATAAATCGAATAATGAATAAGACCAATTCGGTTTAAATTAATAATACACTGAACCGAGGCCAAATTTCCCCCACCAATAAACGGTAAAATTATCCAATGAAAGGGTCAACTAAAAATTATAATAATAATATATAACAGAAGAGAAAGTCGACCGACGAGTTAACAACTGCAAACTTTCCTCGTTTCAAAGTTATGTTGGCAACAGACGCGATCCGAAAGTCTGGAATGGGAGCGAGGTCAACAGGATCACGTGGGCGAGCCAAAGAGAGAGGGGAGGGGGTTGGGCGGGCGGGCGGGGGAGGGTGGCGAAATTGTTGCGCGCAAAGTGGATTTCGATTCAATCATAACTTTATAAGCACGGTCGCCTCCGTTGTTTTCTCTTCTCTGTTGCAACCGCAATAGAAGTGTACGATTTAGCATTTTGATAATGAAAGCATGAAATATCGTCACGAACCATGACCAAAGTGAAGGTATTTTTAAATAGTTGTTATAAAAACCAAGGTTTTATTTTTTTAAATACATATTATTTTGTAAAGTGTGTATGTGTGAAATGGTAGCCTACTAATATACGACATACGACTGACTGATAAAATTATTCTCGCAAAAAAAAACTCTCAGAGCTACTAAAATTAGGCTAGCAGCGACTGAGGATTATAGGCAGAGCCTTGTGAAGCTTAACAATTGACCAAAGTGTCAAAAAAATGCCACTAATACTCTAAAACCAGATTATAGATATTATAGACAAACACCCTAAAGCACAAGTCATCCAATCCACAAATATACTACGCTTCATTGATAAAAATAGTAGAGTAGTTAGAATAGTAGAATAGTAGAGAGTAAAAATAGTATTACCATAAAATTAGTATTCCCATTCAAAACGAAAAAGTATATGTATTATTATGCCTTCTTCTTTATATTTACGACGAAAAAAATATAATATAAACATAACTAAAACGAAGAATTCCGCATTATCTTCAATCACAATAACAATGACTCTTAAATCCCTTACTCTTAAGATAATAACAGTCTTAGGAGATATTTAATAAAAAATAATGATAGCGCCCGGTGTTTATCTAAAACGGATTCTGGTTTATGCAACATTATGTTAGTGTGCAAAGTTTATAATAAACTGTCCCACATTGTCCGGCGTTATAATAAAACTATTTTAGTGTCCCGTGCTTATTAAGAGTACAAACGTTTTTAATGTCCGTCTGTTTAATGAATTTAAATAGTTCTCATTCGTGGTGGTCATGTCAAAAATATACTAATTTGAAATCGTTTTCATTAAATATTATCTACCTCTGTAAAAATTTATGTTCAAACTGCCTTTTAGGTTTATCACATTCTACAAAGGATTAAGGAACTAATTAAATTAATTTAATTCTTAAAGTTTAAAGGGTGTTTTTATTGTCGAATCATAAAAAGTTTCAACTTGCATTGTATAAATGTGCTCA
Source organism: Neomicropteryx cornuta (assembly GCA_020383195.1). Taxonomy (NCBI): domain Eukaryota; kingdom Metazoa; phylum Arthropoda; class Insecta; order Lepidoptera; family Micropterigidae; genus Neomicropteryx; species Neomicropteryx cornuta. The sequence continues at coordinate 11,457,315 of JAHKQU010000029.1, read as the reverse complement.
TTTGATTAAAATAAATTACACTTTTTAAAACATACTTCGTAATTAAATTTATATTAATATTTAAAACTTTGTGATCTTATTTTTAATCAATGATTCTTTCTGTTAATGTAAAATTTAATATTGCTGTATTACATTGTATTCTAATTTTTTATTGTACTTTAGGTATTGTATTGTAAAGACATTCCTATACATTTATACATGTGATGGAAATAAAGATTCTTATCTTATCTTATCTAACTAGACGAATCTGTACTTCGTTATCTACGTGTATCTGTAATATGTTACTAGTTTATATATGTACCTATACCTTTGCTAATGCTTTTTCACATGTTTTAACCGCTGTACTGTTTTCAATTGCAAATGTCATTCCATACAATTTATGTTTGTTTTTGGAAATAAAATGATCTTAACTTATCTTATCATAACAATTAAAACATTAAACATATAAAATAACCTAACATTTTTTTTACTTCCGGTTTAACTGTGGAAATATGTACGCGTGTGTGTGTGTTAGTTGTTGAGGAGACGGTGTGTATATGGGCTCTGTATAAACTAAAATGTTGTGTATAATTTGTGTGATGAGTGTGTACATAAAATAATTGCAGAGATCCGCCCGTTATTAATTATTTCGTAGGGTTTTTGCCAGCAAACAGAGCGGGGGATATTTCTAAGCCTCTGGCCTTCCTAACTATGTAATCGGATAAACTTCTTGATGGTTATCTATATTGGTCCTCTACTTCCAGTTAAGATAGTTTTCACATCGCCGAAAATCCGTAAATTATCTAATGGCGATTCTTTCAGCTGCGTGTAAACGAATTAAATTGTTATTTTAATGAGACTTTTGGTAAAAATATTGATTTATGGTTTCAAACTTCCCAGGTTTTATAGGAAGCAGACCAATCATCCACCGATTAAAATTTTGATAGAGATATGATGGCGTATCGGAATTTAGAACGGTCATGATTTCTTCTTTTGCGTTTCCGCAACCGAATATTTAAGAATCGGTTAGGTTTAGGTGCAATATATTTTGTTGGGTGATATAAATTAAAAATTAATCACGCTCTCTTTGTAGGTTTAATTTGCTTACAATGTAATATGAATACAAAAGGAATCATTTCCTCTGAGAATTTTGCGGAAGCTTTTCGTGTGTTATTATGAATGTTATCTGTAGCAAAAGTATTAATTCCGGCATTGTTTGCGTTCGCCGAACGGTGGCTTAATTGAAATGCTCCAACTTTGACCGTTCGCTTTGCCTAACGAACCGTATTAGCAATCGGAGGACTTTCGTGATTCCGGCCGCTTCCTTGGGCGGAGAAAGTCGAATATGAAAAGCAACTTTTAATTATCGGCTAATAGGCAAAGTTGAAGGCGAGATAGCAAAAGTGGCGAGTTGCGAACGGCGGGCGGAAAGTATGGCCCGAGTTTGGTCGCGAACTTTGCCAGTCCGCGCCGAGTTGGGAGTGCGAGCAAAAGTTGCTCCGGGAGAAGTTGTCAGCCCCATACATGACGGGACTCGCGATGCTTTCAAAGTTGTATCCGCCTCGTTACTTGCGTACTATAGGCGCGTTTCAAGTGCGCGAAAAAAGTTTTACTATTTTGATTTGATTAATCTTTCGAAATAAGTTACGAATGTTCTCTAAAACCAGAATAACTAGGACATCCTGTACTGTATCAACTGCTTCTATACATTGTTTAGTAATAGTAAATTATTTAACCAGAACCTGACGTCTTACAGCTAGGCCCTACAGGCGTCATTAAAGACATCTCCCACCCAGAATACTCGCGCCTGCGGTACTGACTTGTGATGGGTTGCTTCATTTCCTATCTCCATTTGTGCCTACGCCACTTTTAGCCATAGACATAATATTTCAATTTATAATAATTATAACGTTGGACTAAACATTCTTTTAGATATTTCTATATGTGCATATAGATAACTTTGCATTATTTTAACTGTCCAGTAAAAACAAATACCTACTCAAGTTTCCAACAGCCGTGTGTCATATTTTTGAAATTCAAATATGATATTACTAAAAATTATTGACTTCAATATTATATATCTATATTATTCGATCAGCCTCCGATGTGATCTAAACGGTTATGGTGGTTTTTCAATAGCATCATACTCCGTGTCCAGTGCAATCGACGTATGTCACCGATCATCGAAGATAAGCAACGTGGTTCGCGGTCAATATGCGGATGGGACATTCTCCCGATCAAGTGTTTTAAATATTTTACTCAAATCGCTACTCGTGAAATCCAAAAGTACCCTTAATATTAATTTAATTACATACAAGTATTCCGTGAATGCTTATTCGTGTAAATAATACCAGGGGCCTCATAGGTTATATTATAAATGCGAGTTGGGGTCAACCTCCATTGGATGACCTCGCATTATGAATATAATAAAAAGACAATCGGAATTGTCCTACAATATAAACTATACATTTTAATAAAAAGTGTCGACTATAAAATAGACAATAATTAGTCCCTTCACAAAAAAATCTCATGTGGCATGTGTGGCATAGTATTTTATTTAACTTATCGAATTAAATCTGCTCTAAAAACCATAATAATAATATATATTATATTACTAACTGTGCAACCCAACTCCAGGGGCCAAATTTGGGACATCAAACCACTTATATGCCCACCGTGCTATTTTTAAAGGCTCCAGGTTGGTAGCTAGGCCCTGCCTTTTATTTATGAGATGTAAGTATTCTCTAGAAATAGTCATCCCCTCTTTACTCCTCCTTTAAGTGGATTTTCTTAAAATTGTAAAACACGTGTTTGTTTATTTTTGAAGAAGAGTCTAAATATTCATTTTCAACTATGTAAAATCTTCGATTTCTAAGTTATTGGTTTCAACATAAAAATGTTCACACCTCTTTTTACCCCCTCAAGGGGGAATTTCTAAAGTGGATGCTTACGTCATAAAGAAAATGTACCTTTGAAATTTCAGATTCCTAGGTCAAGCGGTTTGAGCTGGGCGATGATGAATTTTTCAGTCAGTCAGTCAGTCAGTTAGGACTTGTTATATATATATATATATATATACACTTAAATTTGATGATTGTTTTTTAATAGCGGCAAATCGCCTGAAAAGATAAATGACAATATTGAAAAATTTTGAAAAAGTTTTTAATTATTTGATAAAGTGCTGGATAGCATAATATTTATAAAGGTTCTAAAGAGGTCCTGTACTTGAGAACGCAGGATGTCGGTTTAAACCCAGCGCTGAGTTTTATAAAAATGCATTTTTAACTCTCACCTGTCCTCTTTAGTGTAAAATATTGTCAAATGTTATGTAACCATCTAATTAGATGAAATAAGGAAGGATGATATTTTAACAAAAAATATAAAAATAATGGATATGTGATTACGATGAAGGATGATGGGATACTTATGTAGTATGTTCACATATACATACATGCGTTATAGATATATGTGAGTCTACCCCGATTTGTATACGCCGAATTGTGGTCGTGTAGGAAACAAATTCATCCCGTTCATTAGCATAAAACGAAGCGAACTTTCAAAAGCGATTAAAGTAACAAACAGCAAAGTAATTGATTAATGGAAAACGGCCCACAATGGACTTCCCGAAACGTTTGGGGTAGTGGGCGAGGACGGGCGGCGGATTTACGCAGGAAAACTTTTCGACCAAAAAGGTAGGCGTAAAATTAGAGACAGAAGAACGAGACAGCGTATAACCAACGTTAAAAGGACTTTATATGCAACGGTGTATAGCCTCTCTGTCGCACGCCAACATTCACGCTAAAATCTGGTTTACAATCTGGCAAAGAAATTGATTAGCACGAAATGCCCTTCGGGCGAAACTTTTCGAACGCTTCTTATCAATTTGGGGAGAGTTTAATTCTCGGTAAATACTAAAACTTTGTCGATTTTCATGAATACCTTTGTTCAAACTTCCAAACTTCTGCTGGCTACAAACTCCTTGCTTGGACAAATGATAAATTATTTTTTTAATATTGTTCAAAAATGATTACAATAATTTAGTCAAATTACCTTTAAGAGTTGGTTGTAGGTAATAAAATAGCCTTTTAACGTACCTTTAATTGCGTGACAAATACAGCGTTCATTATGAGCTCTAAAGACTAAGCTTATGTTACATATGACTAATGTTTTATTTTAGTTCCTTTTTGTTATTACCCAAAAAAACGTATGTTATGTAGGTATATAAAATGTATTTTTCGATGTCATTCTAATACGAGAATTCTGAAACACACATGGGTATTCTTTGACAACATTACAAAAGTTTTATTTTTAAAAGAAAGGTAAGTTACTAAAGAATTAATTTTTGATAAATATTCGTACATTATATCTAAAGCCTATATTTGCCTAGATAGCCTTGTAAAAGTTTATGATTCATAAACATATTAATTATTAATATAGGTATATTAATATTCATTACGATAAATACCCGCAGGCAAGTAGGTAGGCTGCACGAACAGAAAATAAAGGGTCTATTCATTTATTTATGAGTTGAACCGAACAATAAAATGACAAAACAAATTAATGTCGCAAATTTCTAAAATGATTCCTCAAAGCTTAGATTAATAAATAAAGGTTTCGAAAGCGTCGCGACGCCAAGGGGGCCTCACATCAAAGATACTTTTCCCAGAAATTTCCAAATGAGAAACCGATTTCCCGAAAGCAGCGCTCCACAAACGGGGTATACATTCCAAGGCTGGCGAGTGGGAGGAACTTCGTACTTCTCCTTAACGACTAAATGAAAAATTCTAGGCCAATATTTAAGCTTCAGAGAGAAGAGGACGCTATATATATACGCTACGCTAGAATGATCTTATTTATAATCTTTTATTTATTTATTTCAAAAGTTCAACTTACTGGACATATTAAGAAGACTTAATAATCTCACTTATTCACTAATTACCTAATCGTCAGTCGAGTATAAAGGGAACTACTGACTAGCCTCTGCTGTTCGGATCTGGATCCGGATCTAACCTGGACATGAATCACCCTGCCATGCCTGCGTTCTGGATATCCTTCCCTGGAGTGGGTCGCCGTTCTACAATCACTGGAAAGGCCTTCGAACGACTTCTAAATCATTTCTCACCTTTCACTATTCGTATGTTATCCGAATTGTTCAAGTGGGATCGAAGACGTGAATCTAACCATAGAGAGATGTAATCATCTAAACGCGGCGAACCAAAAAATATGGTTAATATCATGCTTCTCGTCCTCAAAAGAACGGCTGCGTTGACTTCTTTAGAATTACTATTATGCTACCCTGGGAATATCTTCATTCGAAGAAATAAAGCCAGGTACAATAAAATGTTTATGCCAAAATCTGTTTTTGTTTAAAAGTTGATCAGACAGTAATAATGTCTTTGGTAGTTTTATTTTTTAAGGCTTTTTTAGGTGTCTATCCGAAAATGTATCTTTAATATTTGACGTATAATTATTAAGTTGAATAAGATAAAAGCAAGGGCCAGATATAGAGCCTTGGGCCACTCCGAGGGATATAATGAGCAGTCCAATCATGACGATTCCGATCTGTGTCGAGCATGCCTTCATGCTGGCCGCGCGGCGGTAATTCGAGACAGAGGGGCTTACATTTACCTATTTCCCCGCACAAACATTCCTCTTTGATACGGGATAACAGGGGAATTATTGCACGGGTCTCATGGAGAGGAGCCTCCGTTGCCAGGGAGAGAGCGAAGGAGAGAGCAGACGAGGCGCGTGGGCGTATGGAGAGGCCTTCGCCGGAGAGGGACGGCGCTATGTTTTGATGCCGGCGCGTATTGATTATCCCACCCCCGCGCGCCTTGGCAGCATCTCGCTCCAGTGCGGCCGGCGTCTCTATTCCCGTCTCGCTTCACGGCGCTTCGATCACAGTATTAAGTATAGCCTCTAACCGTTTTATGGAAGAACGTGTTATTTTCTTTCGAGAACTTATTAGCCCGTCTCCCTCCCGTTCCTGCCTTTTCTTCCCGAATATTCGCCACCCTTGCGCGATCTCTCGTAATAAATATCTCCTGCTATCTTGTTAGACACTTTGAGAACTTTTTATGACAGTTTGTTTTGTTTATTATTGTCGTTTGACTTTGGAAGTTTACCTTGGTTATAGTATAAATATCGAGCATATACGAAATATTGAGGTAAATCATCCTCGCAAATTTAGCAATTTTCTAGTAATGTGCACTAGAGTGTTATTATTTTACTATGCCTTTTATCAGTTAAATTCTCTAGTAGATAAGCATCCGCAGCATTATTGCTGATCGAAGGATCAATTAACGGAGTAATGATCATAATCATAATATGGTTTATTCTAAATTCGATTTGATAAGTTGATGATCTAAATTTTACTGATATGCAATCTGTACCGGCAATACAATCCGACAAACTCAATCTTTCATAACTAAAACCCTTAGAAATATTCTCGCGATCCTCAAACCGTTGATGTCTCACTCATGATGATGTATTGAAATATATATCTATGAAATCTGTAACGCACAAATAACATTATATTCATACCCAAAAACAATCTAACGCTCAATCAATTCACGCATTGTACATAAACGCATTGTATACAACTCAATTAATTCACCGATATCTCTTTCTCTTACTCACACATACACCCAACACATCCTATATATATACAAATCTTATACCTACTTTAAATAATTTGATACAATTTAGTTGAAAACATTATACTTCTGCGTATATTATGTTTGTTTCCTAACTTTATGTTCTGGTTATTCTCCAATAATTTATCTTCACCGAAATTCAAAATGTACTAGAAGTCAACAAGCGCGCGCAATTCACGCTTCTTCTACTAATTCGCTTCATTTTAATTCAGAATTGATCTCCAGACTCCGTGACTCAAAAACCTTAACGTCGAAAAGAGGAAAAATGTACTTATATAATATATCATATAGACATACAATTTAGCAATTATAATATTTTCATTATAACGATCTATAAAGACGTCACCGCACTAGGGTTTGTCATTCTTTATTTTATTGTGGTTTTATTTATTGTTGACGAGACACCATTCATCTCTTGGCTCGATTTATTTATCATAACTTTTGTTTGTGGTGTGAGTGACCGCGACACAACTGTGAGCATGACTATAAACATGACTATAAAAGTTGTTAAACTATCTTAAACTATGTATAGATTATTTACTGTAATCTCAACAGAGTAAGGTACTATTAGTGAATGACTATGCCCATTCAGGGGTAATTAACCACAGTAATTCTAAATAATTCAATAATCAAACTAAATAATGCTTGGACATGATTGGGAAATAAGATTGTGTGTTATTTTTAAAATGTGATATGTGACCAAACTAGCTGTTTTGTCGTAAAATTATTCATGTACTCTCGTATACCTGGAACACACGGGTTAGAAGACCAAGCTAATTCATGGTTGAAATCGTGCGGCCTGTGTCACTAAAATAAAATATTTTTCTAAACGACATACCTCATGTCTTTGTTAAAAATGTTCCCAAGTTATTAACTCTTGGCGCCTGCAGGATGTATTTTAAATGTAAAAATATTTAATAGTAACCGTCTTATAATGTTTTAGATTATACACCGACGTCATATATTCTAAAATAGAGTATATATTTTTTTAAAATACAAAATCACTTCGCCAAGAATTATTTGATTCTCGCTGCATTTTCATTTGCATTTGATTTTCGTACTGCTGCTAAATTTGAAGCTATTTTATTTCAAAAAAACAAGTGATATTTTAATATTTTTTACTTCCTACATACGCATAAAAAATTAAATCGAAATACTTATTTTCATGGTCTCTGAGTTAATTTGACTACATTTCTATGTATTGTAGCTGCATGTATGTATGTAGGAATTATGCGTAAACAGCTATTTTGATTTCCTTAAAATTTAATATATAAGCAACCTGTGATGGCAAAATAGGTACTATTTTGGATTTTAAACAACTTACTGTTTGTTTCAAATACATGAATCTTTTAATAGTACTTATATGACCACCGACCTTACGGGTTATAAATACAAACGTTTAATTTATTGAGTGAGCGAGTTATATTTTAAATTATACAGAGCAGCAATTTGGGATAACATAAATTTAAAAAATATATTTTTTTCCGGAACAAAAAAGTCTTCTTGGCCATCGAAATTACATAGACAATAAATACGAAAAAAAAAAAAACTTCCATGGGTAGACCAGTATTGATAATTTTTTGGGAACGGTATTTTAAAATATCAACCCATTCACATAATTTAATATTTGAATATAAGTATCACCCAATTAAATAAGAAATATTAATTTCTATCAGTACGTCAGACCACGGCTTTAACTATTTGTGGAATTTTAAATTGCATAAAAAAATATTGTATGTGCACATTTTTGATTAAACAAAAATTTAGATAAATGGAATATCTAAAAAAAACACAAAATTCTGCACTGGAAATACTTCAATTTGTCTGTGTACCTTTCAGTTATGAGAAAAAAACAAGCAAAAATAATCAATATAAATCTCTAAAGGGTTTGTTTTAAATATTACTCGTAAATATTGGTCCTTTCTACTTAAATCGTCGTCTCTTTTTCAAAACACGCCGAGCTCCGGAAATGAAGGTATCAAAAGATTATATCGAGACAGGCAGACATTTTACTGATTAAAAAAAAAGAAATAGAAAGAGGACATTTCGTTCAGATGCTTTTTTAAAATAAGTACCAAACATTTACCCTTAGTGTTCATATATACAATATACATTTTTTAAAGCTATTTAAAATTTTCAACCGTACTCCAAATAATAATTTACGCAATCTGAACGAAAAAGATGAAAATCATTCGAGTTCTTTGTGAAATTTTGCGAAATTAATAACGTTCAGAAATAAATAAATAGATGTAGGTCAAATAATATGATGATAAATATGTCATAATGTCACAAACGGACATCATATTTCTGCTATTGAGATTAGAATTAAATGAGTTTTTAGGAATTTATACTTGTTAAATAAATAAATATTTTTAGTAATAAAAAAATGTGTCTCTTAAAGATCCGAACGAAATATGATATTAATTTAGCACTCCATCAAAAGTTATCTCATAAATAAAGTACAAAATTATTTTTTGACAAATGAATAACTAACTTAGTCATATCAGTTGGAATTTGCATCGCAAAACAAAACAATAAAAATATATATTTAACAAAACTTTGTGTTTGTGTGTAAAGGTCACTAAACACACTTATGATCATTAGATATTACATACGAAACTAATTCAATTACAGCCATGCGAATTGTATGCCTGTTATGAATCTTGCATTTTGAAGCCATTTCGTTCTAAATTCGTAATATTTTTTTTATTTAATCACTTTAATAATTCCAAAATTTCACGAAATGAAAACGAATTACAATCATCGCCTTTCAATAAACAGCGCCATCTATAGGCGTGTAGTTTACAACTTTACCAACATTTAATTGTTTAATTTAATAGAACGATAAAATGTGTAAAAGTGTACGTAAATACAAAACTGATACAATTTATAGCGGTCATATATCGGTGTTCATATCATATATACAGTTATATGTATAATCAACCGAAACTACTAATTATAAAGAACTAAAATTTTATTAATTCAAATATCGCGCGTTTATCGCCATCTATCCGCGGAGAGCGGAGGCTCTCAACGTGAGTACAACGTGAGCCACGCGCAAGCGCGCGTTCGGGCGCCAGCCATGTTGGGGGAGGTCAAGCAGGCAATCTCGCAAGTTTTCGTCGCGACAGAACTTTCTAGGTCACACGTACGCGTGTATCCGAGCGCGCGGCTTGTGGGTGTGTGGGTGTGTGTGGGTGTGTGTGCGCAGTCGTTTGATTTGACGACAGACTTCCGGGCTTTTATCGCGAGCCAATGTCGTAAAAGTAATCCTTTAAAACAATAGCTCCACTTTAACTTCTGATGGCTACGTTACGTTCATAATATATATACATATGTATAATATTATTATCGTATGCTTCGTCCTTGGTCATAGATTAAAGATTTTGGACGAGTTGGAAGACGGTAGGCGTTTAGATGCAGTATTAATTAAGTATAGACAAAACTGTTAAACAGAGAATCTTAATGTATTCGTATTCGGCTTTAGAAACTATTTGACAAATGTATTGAAATTATTATATGTTGTCGCTGTTGTGTTGTGCTCTCAGCACAACTGAATATTGCGCTAATTAATTAGCCACAGTAGTTATTTTTTATGTGGTCATGAAACACTTTCCACATAGTATCACTATTTCAGTTGTATTATTTATTCTAAATAATTCCTTTACAATAATTGTAAAGCTATTATGTAAAATTAGTTTATTTAATTACCTTATGGATAATATAAGTAAAACATTACACGTTAAGTACAACAAGCATAGCAAAAATATACAAATCACATATGCTATTTATATAACACTAGCTGACCCGGCCACGCGTTGCTGTGGCTAAAGTTTTTGTTATATTACATTATAGTAAACAATCTAAGAGGAACAATAAGAGAACATCAGTCACGGAGTCCACTATGCTTTTTCACACAGATGGTATTTGTAAAAAAATAAGGTGATCTCCTTATTTGACTTTCTACTACTATAACCCTTTAGTACAATGAAATTATTTACGAACTAAGACGAAAATGTTGATGTTGGTATACAAATTCACTGGATTGAGATTTGAAGGGGAAGTACGTTGAACACAATTAATTAAAATGTTCTTACACTTGATACTAAGCAGAAATCAATAGGTAAAAAATAAAAATTTATCAGATTTATTATTTCCATTTAATTTTATAACAAATATAAGTATATTACAGTATAATACAGTAAATAACATGTGACGCTTAAACTCATGAATGAGGTAGGCAAGGCAGACAGTCTTAAACTTTTAAACATTAATATCTTTTTTTTGAATTATAAATACTTTCAATTTCAATTTAATTTAACACCAATCGGTGCACAATGTTTTTGGTTAACCTGTCTTTAGCTAACACAAATAGATTCGACGGTTTCCCAACACGTGAACACGCAACATATAGTTGCCCATGAGAAAAACATGGATTTTCCAAATCTAAACCACAAATGGACATTGTTTGACCTTGAGATTTATTTATAGACATGGCGAAAGCTAAACGAATTGGAAACTGTAGCCTTTTGAAGGGTATGGTAGAATCTGATGGTATCATCGGAATACGTGGCAGCAGGACCACTTTTCCTTTAAACTTCCCAGCCAAAATGGTTGCTTCAAGAATGTTTCCGGTGATCTTTTTGATGACCAAACGCGTACCGTTACATAATAGAGGTGGATTCAAATTACGGAGGAGAATAATAGGGGAACCAATCTTTAATCGAAGATTATGTGGTGGCATTCCAGGGATAACTAATGAATTTAAAAATTCAATCGGAAAATTTACACTTTCATTTTCATCAACAACAGTATCGATTGATTTAAAAGACATCAGATCGCCTGGTAACAACTGTTGTATCTGGAAGTTAATTTCGTCAACATCAACGTTTTTGGCTGCCAAAATCGCCCGTTGACTAAGCCATTCATGATTCAAATAATTATTCTGTATATCCGGGAAAATACTCTGAATCAATTCAGTTTTATCCTGAACAACAGTGCAAAAATTGTCTGGTAGTTTAATGCATTGCGTATTTGGTTGCAGTTTTATTTTACCGTTCCCAATATCTAGTAGTTGTTCGGAAAATATTAGTGCTGATGGATCATTTTGCAATTGTACTCGCATATTTATGGTCAATCGAAGTGTTTCAACACTTCGCCATATGAATGATTGTTTCAAACATGCATTAATCTCATCCGCGAAAGTAGAGCGAGGTATAACCGGTAAGGTCTGCCGGAAGTCACCAGACAAAAGTAAGATAGCACCACCGAAAAGTTTATTATTGCTGTTTAAATCTTGCATAGTTCTGTTTAATGCTTCAAGTGAATATTTGTGTGCCATTGTGCACTCATCCCAAATTATTATAGAACTCTTCCGCAACACTGCAGCTATTCCACTATTCTTTTTGATGTTACACATTGCATCTGGTTTATTATGAACGTCCAATGGCAGCTTGAATGTTGAATGTGCTGTTCGCCCACCATCCAGTAAAGTAGCCGCAATGCCTGACGATGCTAATGCTAATGCGATTTTTTGTTGCGACCGTATTTTGGCAAGAATCAACGATATTAAAAATGTCTTACCGGTTCCACCGGGTGCATCCAAGAAAAAAAAACCGCCTTGTTCAGCAGCAACAGCCAGCATAATCCGATCATAAATAATTTTTTGTTCTGCTGTCAGTAATGGTTCACTGTTCATGATAATTGTTGCTAAACTTCCATGGTCATATTGATTTTCTCGTTGTAAATCGGTATTGACTAAGTCGGTGGCTGGACGATTAGGTGATGGCATACCATAATGATTAAATGGTAAATTTGAACTAAGAACACATAAATCCTCGATCAAGACCAATGCTTCATTGTACATCTCTGGTGTATAATCTATGTTTTGGCATTGATTTGTTTGTCTAATTCGGTGCAAGATGTCTTCTGTCATACAATTTTTATATTTTTCCCACAAAGTTTGTGCTTGCGAGGGATAACATGTCGCCAAAATAATTGCAAACAACTGACGAATGTTATTCGGTGTTGATGTCAACGCAGCATCAGCAAGCGTTAAGTCCCAATGGTTATCGTCTTCTAGCAATTGCAGTTCACGACATGCATCCTGGTATGTATTGAATACTCGACCATTAGCTGTTCGTAAAAATTCAAAAGACGTTGGTCCGGGAACATTCACCAATAACAAACGTAAATAGAAGCACTCACGTTGCTTTGGATGTACCGTGTAAAGTCTCCCCAATGTCTTAGCTTTGAATATGCCTGTAATGGAAGGATGTGGTTTTCCTTGTTTCCGTGGCTCCCATTTTTTACTGGATTTGTTCCATGTGAAATAACGTGGAACATCACCATACACCAATGTCTTCGCGAATTGGCCAAAAACATCAGGTTTTTGACACAATGTAAAAAATTCAGTTAGAGTCGTTTTCGGAGCTTCGAACGCTCTTTGGAGAACATTTTCTTCAGTGAAGTATACACGTTGACCGTTTTCAAGATGTATTGCCAGATGTTGGACAGCAGGATCTCTTTCGTGGATGGGAAAGCTGAGAATATGCCAAATAGCTTCATTGCTGCTAATGTATCTGCCCATTTGGTATCGTGCTATTTCGTCATTTTTATTTATGTTTTTTACTTCAAATATGGCCAAATCACTGCCTTTGTTTACATATTTACAAATATACTTAATTGATTTAACAGAACTGCAAAGCTCAACATTGATATGAGCTTTGTAAGTTTTTGAAAGTAGTGGTGAGTATGGTACCACCCACTGATTATCAAACTCAACTTGATTTGGAAAGTTCGGCAGTCGCATTGTAAATGTGTGGCCACCATTCTCAGTACTTCTGCGGCGATACATTGGATAACCATCAATATCCGTGATCGTGTCATTCGTATGCGGCTTTGGGAAGTTTTTTTTACATTTTCCATTTTCCATGCACGGTGACGTCATGTTGAAAACACCGCATGGCCCATGGATCATGTGTTTGGTGACAATATCAAATAATTCTTGATCAATTAATGGGTCTGGAATTTCGGCTGAAATTATTTGATCGATTTCTTCAGGACGGATTCTATCTTTAAGCCAAACCAAAATGTGGGCATGAGGCAAACCTCGCTTTTGCCACTCTATCGTATACAGCCAACAACGTATGATACCAAAAATTGTATATTTAACAATAAAATCAATTAAGGATTTCAATTTTTGTTTAAACACACGTGCAGTTAAATCATGACGATGAATGGCTTGTTGTCCTGGCAATAGTAAAGTTTGTATCTCTTCCCAATTCGGATTACATGTGAATGTAATAAATAAATCCGGTCGGCCGTAATGACGTACGTAAGTCATCGCATCTTGTATGCATGCATGTTCCGTGCCGTTCCGTATCGACATCTGTCAGTTTTATGACTGAATCTACCAGCATGTTCACCTAATGGTACTTTGTCGGCTTTTATGACGATTTGATAATTGTCATTTTGCAGTCGTGGCGAAACTCTTTTGATCAATTGAATTAGTTGATTGTGATCTTCTAAAAAATTTTCCAATAATATCACAATTGCTCTTTCCTCTGCTTGTTCAATAAAATTATACTGGCACCGAGTCGTCACGCGCTCTTCACAATCGCCCATAAAATAAAAAGGTATCGACATCTGTCAGTTTTATGACTGCCAAATAATAACGGACAAAAAATTAGCGATAAATTAAAATTGCGACTATAATTTGAGATTTAAACTATCCTATCTCTCAAGTGCACATCGAACTGCACATGGTGTTCAAATTTTATTATTAGTCCATTATTTTATTATTAGTCCATTGAGGACAAACATTGTGACACGAGATTTATATATATTAAGATTATATGGAAGTAACTGGTTCTAAATTTTAAATATTACAAAATTGATCACATGTGATTTACTTTTTTTTTATTCTTTCTCATAGAACACAATTCTTGAAGTTTGGCGACGTTGGTTAAAAATAGACCCATATAAAAGTTAATTATTTTTTTATACCAAGGTATTAAAATATCACTATAATTAATTTAAGTGATATACGAATAATACTTAGTAGGTACCTATATTACAATTATTTATTTATAAAATTAGCTTAAACTAAATATAAAGCAAAAATTTACGTTAGAGCAAAAAAACACTTATTTCAGCCAGTTAAGTAAGGTAAATGTTACTTCGGTCCCTGTTGAAATTTATCATTGTTTGACCACGGGGTACAATTTTATATTTTATTACTAAGGCAGTAAAAGGCAGACTTTCTTTGGATTCGGAGCAGTCAACTTGGGTCATCGGCAGCGGCACTCAAAATAGATCGCATCGTTCCTATTCAACCTCCGCTGGCAAGCGGCAGCAACCAATCTTCTTTCTGTTCTTTGTTTTAATTAGTTTTTTTTTGCAATTTATTTTTACCCTGTTCCTATTTCAGTAAATTTATTTTTTTTATATTTCATCGCTAAAATTCAGAACTAAAAAAGTACCCGCCTTAAAATTCATCAAATACTATTTTTTAATAACTAATACTAACATAGACTAACAACAAAAATAATAACTTAGCACGCACTTCGATAGATGACCCCACGAAAAACACGAAGAAAATTTAAAGCGATAATAAAACTATTATTATGGTAAAACAAATGGATATTTCACATCACAAGAAACTATTGCGTTTGCAATAGCTCATAAACTATGAGAAACGAATGCGAGTATTCGTGTATATTTTATGTAGATCTTTAAATTGCTATTTTGCGTGCTGTTATACTATTTTATAGTATAGTCGCGATTTGACGAGCCGTAAAATTGGATATAGCCGTACTCTGGAGGAAGATGCGATGTAGTGGCAACTTTATGAGCCATGAAAGATTGGCCGATGGGTTAAACCATTAAACCCAAACATCTGTCCCATGAGACATTCAAATAAGTTTTGCAATTATACTGGAGGTTACAATAACTAGCTTGGAAAGCAATATATTGTAATTCCTGAGGGTTTGGTCTTCGTAATTACATCTAATTTTACTTAACAAATTTAAACATAAACTATGTTATTTAATTACAGTTTTTTTGTTTTATAGTAAATTGTTTGTATCGTCCTAATGGACTTTCTGACAAAATTGATATGCACATATATATTGTATGACAAAGAAGCACAGCTGTAACCTGTGGAATATCACGTTGATTGCAAGGAAAAATAAGCAAGGTCAAAAAAGGGAAAACGATGACTCTAATGGTATATAAATGTTCTATAATTATTTTAGTAAAATATATTTATTTTATATCCAGAAAATATGTGCTGCGTATCAACTCTAAATAAATCAATAGCACGTTCTTGCAATGATGGCACCTTTGTGCTATGCAAGTTCTTCCATCACATTTTTCCTTGTATGGCCACACAAAAACAGGCATATCTTTCAGACCTTACATTTTACCAAAAATCAAGTAAGAAGTAGAAAAGATGATAATATAAGTTTTTCCGACACCTCTCCAAAGGTAGGTTGAATATATCATAACAATAAGTACCTAACTACCTACAATATACTAAATTAAAAAAAATATTTTCCTTTAGCTTTAACCAAAAATTAGTAAGTAACCTAAACTCATGCCGCGCAAAAAAATAGAGTTTAACTGACGATGGCATCAATAATTTCTGACTAAGTTTATGCCTCATAGATGTAACAGTTCGATTTACTGTAATTAAAGCAGGCAAAATAGCAAACTTAAATAACATATTAAGTACCTATATTAATCACCACTCTTTCATTGTTGGTATCCATAACGCACCTTTTAACACCTAAACGGTTCCGAATATTTAGTCAGTTTTTTTACCATTCGGATGTGTGCAGATTTATAGCTTATCGTTCATTTTGGTAACCACGCACCTTTAAAAATCCATAACTACCTAACGCTTCTGCGGTATGCAGTGAAGAGCTACTAAGCACCCTGCGGAATATAAATAGTAAACCAGCCGTATCAGCTATAGTTACGACTAACTGCCAATTAGTAGAAATAAGCAAAAACCTGAAATGCCGTGAGTTCAGAGTAATTAGTGAAGTGAAGATCTCTTTCCAGTAGAAATTCAATGGGCTGAAGATTCGGGGACACTTCCACATCCGACATCAAGGGCGTGAACGACTGCAAAAAAGCAATAATTATTTATTTATTTATTTGACAAAACAATTATGACAATGTTGATAATATATACTTCGATAAAAGCAACGAATAATCTTTTCCATAGAATAATAAAAAAATAATTTCTCGGCGTGCCTACTTCATTGTAATTAGATACTTATAATATACTGCAATCACAGGTAAGTTAAAACTTATAAACTCAATTATTTTAATACGTGTAGACAATATAATTTATTGGTGTTATTTATAAAACAGGTTTGTGCAAATACACAGTAACAGATAACAAGAAGCTTGTAACGCAAACATTTCGGACGCGGCGCCTGAGCGTTTCACTTTATTTCAAGCCTGGTAATTTTTAATATTATCATTTAATATTATAATGGTATAAATATATTTTCACTTAGGTAAGTACTAAAGTACTTTCTCCAAAACAGTGAATTGAACAGTTGAAATTGCATACGCCCTTAGCTTTTTTTTAAACAAACTGTGGAATTATTTCAAAATAAATGCTAAAACTAAATGGAACTAATCTGCCACTGCCCTCTATCTTCCACTAGCAAGACTATAAAGCATGATGTGGGAACTACGTGACTATAGATGGCGCTGTTTTAAATACAGGTATTTTTTTTAAATGTTACTTAAAAAAAATGTACATAATGTTTGATCAATAATTCAAAAATGTAGCTTGTTGTTATACCAATTTTTAATAACTATTTTTTTTGCTCTCCTGAACATTTTTTTTAAGACACACACACACACACCGTATTTTTCATTTTTTCTTTATAATGTAAAGCAAATAAAAATCCTTTTAACCCAACATACCTTTTAAAGGAATATTAAATAAATGGTTAAGTAAAGAAGTTTATATTTTGTTTTGACGTTCAATACTCATTTTTCACTCTGTTTAGGTTATTCATAGAGATTGTCCCACAGCAATAAGCTCTCTCCTTCGCAGCCTAGTTAAATAAAGAGTTTATGAAATTATTTTTATTCACAGCATATTTAGAGTAGATGTAGAAAGATGTAACGGAGAGTCATTTTAGCCCAAAGATCAGTAGATCTTAGAGCGCCACATTGTTTCGTTCAATTTGTCACTCCAAAAGTAACAATAAATGACTGGTATTTAATTTGTCTCCGTGAAATTAAATTTGATCAATTTGATTAAATCATTTAGTTTATGGAATCTTCTTGAGCGATTTTATAATAAATAAATACATTGAGTGAAGGTAGATACTATGGTAACATGCGGACTGCGAGCGCATAAGGGCACATATTGTCTCTTCTTTATTTTACTGGAAGTTGCATTTGGGTGAGAACTAATAATTGTCGTTCTGCAATCCAATTTAACACCTGGATATGTCGGAGAGGAATCGCCCGGGATTGGTTAAATGAACACGGTAAGGTTATTAAGATGGCAAAGGACCGACACAGTTTTTCCAGGATTTGGTTTGAGGTGGACGTATTGAAAGTATCTATCAGTTATCATGTTGGAATAAAGCTGAAAAAAAAACTATAAGGACATTTTTCAACAAAAATCATAATTGAATACCTTTTATGTTATTAGTTACACGACTTATTATTTTTGTTACCTAATTAAATTTTAATGTCATAAGCGAAGTATTTCCTCGAAAACATACCAGAGCAGGCCATTTGGAGTTGCATCCCTTCGTAGACCTGTGCGCCCAGTTCAACGTCTTTTCAACGAAAAAAACCCTGAAGGTGCGTTTTGACCTGACCGGCAGCCACTCGCGACGCTGCCACTCGGCCCCGTCGAATTCCACTAACACCTGGGAATAGAGAGAACACAAATCAGACCACCGACTAAATGACCAAAATGTATATTTTAATTTAGGTACAATAGCAACAATTTTAAGATGCATATAGTGGTGTGGCATACATAATAATGTTTTAATTTATTTTTTTTACAACATACTAATAACAACAATAACCAAAATTAAAGTATAATTTTTAAGAGAAAAACAGAAATTAAATAAAATTATAATAAGTAAGTTGTGTGAAGAAGTGGCCTACATGATTAATTTGGGCTCAGGCCCGTAATAGCTCTGATCGCTCCTTTTTGCAATTGAAATATATCTGACATGAATGCCGCCGCCGCTCAGCCGCTCAGCCGCTCTACCCCAAACGAGTATTCCATTCTTTATAAGCTGGTAGGCAGAAATTACTGATTTTATATCCATAAATTTCGGATTTGAAATAGCGCACAACAACCTGAGGATATTTTTGATTTAACATGATCCATATGTTTAAACCAGTTTAGTATATTATCCATATAAACTCCTAAAAATTTGATCTCGTTTTTTATTTTTCCATTTTGTTGAAGATTAAAACCAACGGTTTTGTATTTGGTGAAATTCAATATATAGACATTTTGTTAGCTTTAAACCCGGTTTGTTGACTCGACCCGGTCATTTCCCTATATTTATTTATATATTTATTGAAAATATACTATTACAACTCTTAATAAAAGGCTCTTATATAAACGCTTTATTGTTGTGACTCTCTCATGTGTAGATTTAGAAGAAAAATAATATTCGAATTTGTTTCATCTCATAATTATATATACTTACATGGAATTAAAAAGGAGTATTTTTTTATACATTTTATGGAAATTTTGGTGTTCAGTCATCTTGTTGGTAAGAAAACTACAAAGGCATAATTGATTTCATAAAGATACAAATTTAACAAAGTTTTTTTTAAATTTATTGATTCTATTTTTCATGAGTATTTATTTAACTTCCCTCAATAAACCAAAAAGAAAAGATTAGTCATAAGGCGCAATATATAGAGCCAGAAGTATATTTTTTTACCAAAACGGTTTAGTTCAGATTTTGCAACTTAAGGAAGTTGAAAAAGTGTGAAATCTGACAGTTTTAAAAAATATTTTTCTTCCTCAATTTTTTTCTATTGAATAGTTTTTTTTTTAAGAATTTCTATGATTGAGGTCGTATAAAAATATTTTGGGTCCTACTCAGCTAAGCAAAATGTGCCTGTGTCAGGACATATGTCAGGAAATGTGTCAGGGGAGAAACGTGTGTGGTAATGAAACGTTAAAAGTGGTATGACTGACTAAATATGTGTGAATAATCCGCCTCGGTCGGGCTGGAATGAGTCTCGGACAACCTGAACCTTCCCCCCCCCCCCCCCCCTTCCACCAAAGTCGTAAAAAAATGACATAAATAAAACGATTTGAAATACCTTTCACAAGTAAATATATTTATTTGTTGTATTATATACCTACATTACTGTATTAAAAATAATATGGTCGTTTTTAGATCGAAAATAATTTCAAGGGACTTAGCCTGTTCAAAATGTTGACTTCAAAATTAACTAGAATTGTGCACGCAATACTAATAAAACAGATACATTTGAACTGCCTCTCAACCCGTGCCGTACTTATCTCGGAAGGCGGTCGCTAATACACACAGTTCAGTCCATCAGAATATTAATCAATTCAATTCAATTTTAATGTTGCCAGAAGCAACTTTTATTACTCACATATATACAATTATAATGTATAGATCCAGATAAGACATTGTCTTATCTGCCGGTTTCTTAATCTTTACTAAAAACAATTTATTTTAACATGCATAAAATTTAATACAAAATACCTTAAAATTAAGTAAACGTAACTCATGTGATTTAAAAACAAAATTAACTTAATTTAATTAATACCTATATAATTTGTAATATGTTTTTTTTCCATAAATTCTTTTAAATTAGGTTTTTATTACCGATGTTCTTTTATTTTGTCTAACTTCAAGAGGTATTTTATTTAAAAGGCTGGGTATTACATATTTTAATTGCCGATATCCATACGTGTTTATACCGACAATATTCTTTTCATTTGACATTTGTCTAGTAGGGTACTTATTAGAGACAAGATTTTTTTTTTTGAGAAGAGATACATTCATTAAACTAGTAACGAAAATAAAATATAGTTTAGGTGACACTTGTGCAGTTTTATGCATATAATCGCGTTAGTAAGTTGCTAAGATTTGAAGGAACAACTAACCGTACTATAAGTGCGCCGTTAGTTGCTAGCTAACTTGATTATTAATACAGCTTGTTGAGTCAAATGTCTTCTAATTATCGACTACTACCAATGTGTCGTAAATAATGTACTGATTATTTCTCATACTTATTCTCCATAAAATTCCTCTCGTAAGTGATAAAAAGGCCATTTTTGAAATCCAGCTTTGTCGTCTGAAGATAAAATTTACGATTAAAATTTATTTATTGTTCATAGTATCGAGATAGACCCAAAAATTTATCTAATAAGCGGTTTTCAATTTTATGATGTTTTCTGTATTGTCTCATTGATAACCTTATCATTATTGAGACTCGGAAGCATTTTGTATTTGGTTTACATATTGAGATAAGTTATTTAAATATGATCAGAATTTGCCTTCAGCGCCATCTATGATATAGTAGTGTTACGATAAGCAAAGATTCAAACCTCAAATAGTAGAAATCTGTAACGGATAAAATATAATGGCTACCGTCCGCCAGGGCAGCACTACGAAAACCAAAATGGCCACCAACATGCTCCGCCCACTTCCCCCACCACAACGTCTATCAACAGCTGAAAAGTTGAGAAACTCGAAAGTGGTGAAATAACAGTCTGGCGTGAGATGAGCGCGGGGAGCGCGTCTCGGCCCTTCGGCTGTTAAATATTTACGCGTTGCTATGGCAACGGGTTGGCGCCACGTTTGGTCGGGATTCATTCTGTTTTATGTCTCCGACTCGCAAGCACTTGATGGCTTCAGAAACCATTTTCAACGTGTAATGTCTAACATGGCGTCTGTAAAGTATCTTTCCTAAAAGGCATTTTATTAAAAGGTAGCCGTAATGTTAAAAAAAACCCGTTTTTAGCTGTTTTTCATAAAACTAACCCATACTAATATACGTTAAAACAGCTATTGTAGCTTTAAGACTTAGTAGATATTAAGACTTTATTATATTATTATATAAATGTGTACGATACGTGCGTGGTACATTATGATTATTTATTTTTTATTTTTTTTTTTGTATTAAGGAATATATTTAGACTCTAAGATGGTCTCATGAATGTAACAATTTATAAAATTATATCTTCTAAATTATTTTGCTGTAATTATGACTTTACATCCAACGCTTTATCAAAAAATATCTACCTAAATATATTTTTTAAAAATTTTAAATATTGTCAAAAATTAAGTTATTTATTTTTTTGAGGGGATTTTCTGCTATTAAAAATAAATCAACAAATATTTTGAAATATTTCATTAAATAGATCAAATGTTATTGATATTTATAATAAAGTCAAATACTTTCACAACTCAATTGAATAGTTATATGTTATATACTTTGTTTTACACTAATTTATTATAGTTTCCTAAGATACCAAACGAATATTAGATGAATTATTATATTTAAACAACCGCTGTGAAAAAATGACAATTTGACATTAGTGACATTTACAAACTTTGAATAAACGTACTTAACAGGAACATAATTGCCTAGGATAAGTATATTTGCCATCATTATATTTTTATATAATATGTATAACTATATTTCATAAATGTTGCGCGTTGCCGAAAATTTATTTTGAATCAAGTTATAATTACGTGTTTATTTTTTTTTATTTAAGTAAATAAAAAAGTAAGTGCATTAGTCTAATAATGCATACAAACTATGGGTTAGGCCTAAGGTAAAATGTAGGTAAACTCGCACACAAGTTTTGCAAAGTAGGCTAAAAATAGATAACTTTGTTTTAGAAGGTTCTCTGAAACAATTTTTTTAATTAAATAATTAAAAAATAACATTTCATTGGTGAAGGCGCCAAAAGAGCCAATATCAAAAGCGTGTCACCTCTAGGAGAATATTGTGCATTTAATCTGTTACTGCATGCCTCGTTTGAACAAGGACATTAGACGGTAAAAGCATTCCTATTATAATAAAGGTTTTTAGTGAGGTTTGGCACATTTCATTGGTAGTTAAAAACATATGAAAGTCGTCTTCATAAATCACGGCGTGAAATTTTCAATATCGTAAAGAGTGAACAAATTAAATTACGTTCCATAATGTGAAAAATCATGGATCATAGAAATGGCCAAAATGACCGACCGACTGACGACATATTCTCTCTCTCTTTCTATCGGTCGGACGCTCGCTCGCAGTCTGTCGAGTCCCTCGTGACTCGTCGGCCTTTGTCGTACGCGTTCGCGCTCCCCCCCCCCTTCTGACGTCTGGTTGTGCGTCTCAGTCTCAACCGAACGCTTGCCTGCGCGCGCGAAAGAGTCAGAGTATATTCACATGGTCGTGAATTCATATTATTATCATGATATTTTGTTTGATGAAATGAAATGAAATGCCACGGCAGTATCGCTCGCGCTTCGCAGTCGCCGCGCGGCGGTGATTTCATTTCCTCGCTCGTCGCGTCCGATGCGTTTTTATGTTGTTATTGTGATATTCGACATGAATGTGTAACAGTGTGCTGGCAAAGAATTAAACCTACAATTTTGTGTACAAGAGTGTAAAAATAATACGTGAACATTTTGACCATACGAAAATAAGGTTTTTGAAGTTTTTATTTACAATGTCGCCACCGCCACAACTGAGTCGCCTGTGGGAGCATTTTGAACAACTATCAAACAAGACTGCAGTATGCAAGCTATGCAGACAAGAGTATTCCTTCAAAACCTCAATTACAAATCTAAGAAAACACTTAAGTCATAAGCACATTAGTGAATACCGAAAGTTTTTAAAAGCGAACGACACAGTTAAATTTAGTGAGCCATCGAGCATTGACGAGCTTCGCGCCTCTTCTGCGACAAATATACCAGCTGACAACATATTTACGTCGCCGCAGCCAAAACGAGGTCGCCTGTGGGAACATTTTGATCAATTGTCAAATAAGATTGCAATGTGCAAAATATGCAAACAAAACTATTCATACAGAACTTCAATTACCAATCTAAAAAAACACTTGCGTCTCAAGCACATTAGCGAATACCGAAATTTTTCAAATATGAGTACCTCGGTCGATGTCAGCGAGCAGTCGAGCATTGAGGACATACATTTCCCAAAGCCAGAGCTTCCTGATCATCCCGTCGCTTATCAGCCATTGGCGTCCATAAACATACCGGCTGATAACATATTTACAAAATCGTCACAGCCACAAATAAGTCGCCTGTGGGAACATTTTGACAAATTATCAAATATGACTGCAGCGTGCAAGATATGCAATAAAAACTATTCATACAAAACATCGATAACAAATCTAAAAAAACACTTATATCATGCTCATATAAGTGCGTACCAAAACGTTATAAATGCAAATAACTCAGTAACCGTTGGCGACCCACTGAGTATTGCGGAGCCGCATAGTGTCACTTTTCTGCAATCGAAGTCTAGAAATATACCGCCTGACAACAGATCACCTTTGCGACCAATAAAAAGGCAAAGAAATATGTCCTCATATATACTAGATAAAAAAACAATTGACATTGAGCTTATAAAAATGTTCACACTTGACTATCAACCCTTCTCGATCGTCGAAGACACTGGCTTCAAAAGCTTTGTCCAAAGTTTGAATCCGAATTATCACTTACCAAACAGGAAAACCATTACGTCAATATTAGTTCCAGAGCAGTACTCGCAGTGTAAAAATAAAATGTTAGAATTAGTTCACACCCACGCCAAAGCTGTTTGCATTACGATAGACTGCTGGACGTCTTCGAAGATGGACTCATATTTATCTGTCACAGCTCACTTTTTGAAAGACTTCGAAATGATATCTGTGTTGCTCCACTGTGAAACTTTTACCGGTGAATCTCTTTACGATACATTGATGATGATAGAGGCAGAATGGCAGATTAAAGAAAAAGTAACATTGGCTGTATCGGACAATGACCACGATATAGTGAACGCTGTAGTCAAAATTGGATGGCCCTTTTTTGGATGTTTCCTAAATAAATTGAATTTGCTCATCGAAAAAGCTTTCGACACAATTGAAGTCATCGTGGACGAAGTCACGAAGATCGCGGCAAATTTTAATAAGAGTCTTGTTACAACTGAAGCCATATTAAAATTCCAAACAGACTTTGAGGAAAAAAACCAGTTGCTAAAGCAGTCGGCCCCCACCCGATGGAATTCAGTGTACCATATGTTGGAAAGGTTTCTACTGTTACAGGATGAGTTGGAGGCGGTCACGTCTAATCCCGACGCAAACCTGCCCACACCGACTAAGGAAATGTGGGCTGAACTCAGGCAAATATGCGCCATTCTTAAACCTTTTGATCAGGTGACAAAAATAATGTGCGGCACTCAGTATTTCACTGCTAGTTTGGCTATCGTCATAGTTGACGGACTGAAAAATGTACTTCAATTGATGGAAGAAAAGAGTTTGCACGCCGCTGCAGAGGGGTTTTTAAAACAGCTGGAGTCAGGACTCGGCGTTTACTTCTCAAAAATAGAGGACAATCTGCTTCTGGGGATTTGCACGTTTCTCGACCCTAGGTTTAAAATTCACGCGTTCCTCGATAATAATAGTGATGTAGCAATTCATTCGGAAATGTTCGCCGGCGACGAAACAAACTACGAGCGGACGATCAGAGCCGACTCTATTAAAAAACATATCCTCGAACTTATAATGTCGAAAATGAGGATACGAAAAGAAGAGCCTACCCCATTTTTTATAGAAATACGTTCGTCATCATCTTCACAATCTGTCAGTATTGACATAAATACTGAAAGTATTTCGATTTGGGGAAAAATAGATAAAAATATTAAAGCCGTCACGCCGGCTGGCGACGATGTGGCCCTGAAAGCCAAACGCGAGCTGCAGATGTATTTGAACGAGGATATTGCGGACAGAGAGTCGTGCCCGCTGGCCTGGTGGAAATCGCACGCGTGCATCTATCCGAACCTAAGCGAGATATTTTCGGAAAATTGCCATACCGTCGTCACATCCGTCCAGTGCGAAAGGCTATTCTCCAAGGCGGGGCGCATCATTTCCGATAGAAGAACGCGACTTAGTACAAAGCACATCAGCGAATTGGTATTTTTAAACTGCAATTATAATAATACAATTTAATTAATAGGTCACACCAGTTTTTTAATAATACCTAATTGCATTTATTTAAATTGTTATTGTTTACCTATAGCGATTCTGGAAATTATGTGTTAAGTGAGATAAAATTGTACTAAAAAATGTCATTTTTTTTTGACTTACAACCTTTTCTTAAAAAATATAATGATAGGTTAGAATATCATAATATTAGTATAATTTATTGTATAATGTATGACAAACACAAAGAATGCTATATGTATATGTGAAGATATGTATAAGTTGTATATGTATTAAAGGAGAGAAATAGAGTGTATGTTTGTATAACTCGATTTGAGGTACAGTTACCGTTAAGTACTAAGATATAATGTTTTCATAAATGGTAAAAAATCATTAAACGATGAAATAATGTCCGTATTTTAATACTGAAAATTTTACAATTATATACGTAATTGTTTAATTTATATCAATTATATTATTTTAAAAAATTGCTTCAGATTAATAATATAGAAACATACGTTATCAAGCCTAAACATGAAAAACATAAAAAAAAATCTTTGATATATCTTAAAGTAAATCGACGGTAACAACCTGATTATATTGCCACATGTGTCTCGAATTATTTGTTATTCATAATATATACTATATATTCGTTTATATTTGTGTATTATTATTATATAACTGTAAACATCCCAAATAAAGATTAAATAAATCAAACAAATTAATATATAATCGTAATATTGCTGAATCTTCCCCCCAAGGGTACACACTCTTACAACCCTCCTGAACATGCACACTGCACACACAATATTTGAACTCATTATATTCAATATCCCCTTCTTTTAACTTGCATTGCACCCTCTATCATGATTTCATCTTTAATCATTTTAATCCTTTTTTAAATTCAATCACAATTTTCTAAAACATGCCTTCATAGAAAATCCTCAATTATAGTATGATCGATTTACTAAACCGTTGGCCCTTTAGTTATTTAGTTATTTATAAAAGTTGAGCAGCAACAAGTTTTGTTCTTGCATATTTTTAAAACTTTTAATGTAACGTTTCAAGATCTTTTGTAGATTTTTAAAACCATCGGTTAGAAATGCAAAATACCAAGAATAATCAAAGTAAACTACATAAAATCCACATGCAACAAATTAAATACCTCAAACTGGTACGCGGAAAAAAACGATTTGGACAGAAACTACGATTGCGGAACTCCAAAAATATTAATTCGCTGTATAAAATCAAAATACAACTCATATTCTAAACGCGGCTCGATCCCAAAATAAATGTTTGCACGAACGATATGCAATCATGGACACGACATTTCATTTCACTATTAATTGTCACTTTTAATTATTGTCATGAATACATCATACGCGGTGAAATTTCACCGGTAGTAACGACAAAAT
Organism: Neomicropteryx cornuta; assembly: GCA_020383195.1. NCBI lineage: Eukaryota > Metazoa > Arthropoda > Insecta > Lepidoptera > Micropterigidae > Neomicropteryx > Neomicropteryx cornuta. The sequence continues at coordinate 11,430,067 of JAHKQU010000029.1, read as the reverse complement.
TCCGCACATTGACGGGAACAGCACAGCACGGTTCGAATCTCCCTAGATTTAAGGTTAACTCACACGAGAAGGCCTGAAACCGTGGTCTAAAAAACACTTGAAACTCGAACTGCTGAATTACTCATAAACATCCGCCCCCTGCTAGTGGGTTCGGAGAGTTCAGATTCACATTACTACCGAATTTCGACAACACTATTATCAGATCATAAAGTAAAACCTGACACCCTATAAAATATAAAGCACCGAGTTTCAAGGTCCGGTTTATTTTATATGATTATTGTAGCCGGTGTTGTTTTTAACCGGGAAGCCTACATCGTTGCGGACGGACGGTCAAACAGTTGTCGGCATTGCCTACGGAACCCTTAAAGGCGAACACACGAACAATAACCCTCCTCTGGCGGATATTTCGGGTATGTCCGACCATAAGCCTAAATAAATAAGTGAACCACCCGAGAGAAAGGGAGCGAGCATCGATCTGCCCGCGCCCTACTGATACACTCCTTCCTTACGCACACCGGAACTTCCGCCAGAACTGGGGCATGCTGAGGGTTGGTTTGGGGGGCGAGGGGACGTAGCACTTTCTCCCTGCAATTTAGGTCCTTGCGTAAATTCAGCGAAAAAGGCCTCAGATTACCTTCCTTGGTCAGGAACGAACGACGCGGGCATATGCATAGATGTGATTCTTTATTATTGTAATGAAATATTTGAGCTTTTTCAGGTTCATAAGAGTTCAAGAAAGGTTTATATGGGAAATAAGGGTGGGGGGGATAAAATGCAAATGCTTAGGATTTTGCAACAAAATTTGTACTTTTAAACGTCTTTGATATATCACAAATTAAAATGCATGATAGACGGTTTTGGTACTTTAGGCAAGATGGGATTCTAATATAAATCATGTGAAATGCGTATGAATGCGTATCGTGTGAATGCATGTGTGTGTGTGCGTATGCGTGTGTGTGTGAATCAGGTATGCGTTACTTCGAAATCGTATAGCAATTGAGTAATTTTATCTGTCAGTCTTTGATCGAAAATAATTTGTCCTGATTGTTACTAAAATGATGACAACATTCAGTAGGTTCTAACGACCCCCTTTACCTCTTCAATTTTTTTTTTTTAATAAATAATTGCTATGACCTAGGTCATATACAATTATTTTGGGCCCTACTCAATTAGGCCAAATATGCCTGTACTAGAGTCAGGGGAGATGGTGGTAATAAAGCGTTAAAAATTGTATGACCATGTGCGGAATCGAACCCGCGACCTTAGGGCCAATAGTCGAACACCTTAACCACTAGACTAACACGATCAATATAATATAACTTATAAGTAAAATAGAAAAACTATAAACTGACCGTTATTCAATTAGGATGGAGATGTGAAATTTCACACCTGTACGAATTGCCTGATGAAATATGGTAATAATAGAGGTTTTGATGAATAATATATATTATACTAGCTGACCCGGCCACGCGTTGCTGTGGCTAAAGTTTTTGTTATATTACATTATAGTAAACAATCTAAGAGGAACAATAAGAGAACATCAGTCACGGAGTCCACTATGCTTTTTCACACAGATGGTATTTGTAAAAAAATATGGTGATCTCCTTATTTGACTTTCTACTACTATAACCCTTTAGTACAATGAAATTATTTACGAACAAAGACGAAAATGTTGATGTTGGTATACAAATTCACTGGATTGAGATTTGAAGGGGAAGTACGTTGAACACAATTAATTAAAATGTTCTTACACTTGATACTAAGCAGAAATCAATAGGTAAAAAATAAAAATTTATCAGATTTATTATTTCCATTTAATTTTATAACAAATATAAGTATATTACAGTATAATACAGTAAATAACATGTGACGCTTAAACTCATGAATGAGGTAGGCAAGGCAGACAGTCTTAAACTTTTAAACATTAATATCTTTTTTTTTTGAATTATAAATACTTTCAATTTCAATTTAATTTAACACCAATCGGTGCACAATGTTTTTGGTTAACCTGTCTTTAGCTAACACAAATAGATTCGACGGTTTCCCAACACGTGAACACGCAACATATAGTTGCCCATGAGAAAAACATGGATTTTCCAAATCTAAACCACAAATGGACATTGTTTGACCTTGAGATTTATTTATAGACATGGCGAAAGCTAAACGAATTGGAAACTGTAGCCTTTTGAAGGGTATGGTAGAATCTGATGGTATCATCGGAATACGTGGCAGCAGGACCACTTTTCCTTTAAACTTCCCAGCCAAAATGGTTGCTTCAAGAATGTTTCCGGTGATCTTTTTGATGACCAAACGCGTACCGTTACATAATTGAGGTGGATTCAAATTACGGAGGAGAATAATAGGGGAACCAATCTTTAATCGAAGATTATGTGGTGGCATTCCAGGGATATCTAATGAATTTAAAAATTCAATCGGAAAATTTACACTTTCATTTTCATCAACAACAGTATCGATTGATTTAAAAGACATCAGATCGCCTGGTAACAACTGTTGTATCTGGAAGTTAATTTCGTCAACATCAACGTTTTTGGCTGCCAAAATCGCCCGTTGACTAAGCCATTCATGATTCAAATAATTATTCTGTATATCCGGGAAAATACTCTGAATCAATTCAGTTTTATCCTGAACAACAGTGCAAAAATTGTCTGGTAGTTTAATGCATTGCGTATTTGGTTGCAGTTTTATTTTACCGTTCCCAATATCTAGTAGTTGTTCGGAAAATATTAGTGCTGATGGATCATTTTGCAATTGTACTCGCATATTTATGGTCAATCGAAGTGTTTCAACACTTCGCCATAAGAATGATTGTTTCAAACATGCATTAATCTCATCCGCGAAAGTAGAGCGAGGTATAACCGGTAAGGTCTGCCGGAAGTCACCAGACAAAAGTAAGATAGCACCACCGAAAAGTTTATTATTGCTGTTTAAATCTTGCATAGTTCTGTTTAATGCTTCAAGTGAATATTTGTGTGCCATTGTGCACTCATCCCAAATTATTATAGAACTCTTCCGCAACACTGCAGCTATTCCACTATTCTTTTTGATGTTACACATTGCATCTGGTTTATTATGAACGTCCAATGGCAGCTTGAATGTTGAATGTGCTGTTCGCCCACCATCCAGTAAAGTAGCCGCAATGCCTGACGATGCTAATGCTAATGCGATTTTTTGTTGCGACCGTATTTTGGCAAGAATCAACGATATTAAAAATGTCTTACCGGTTCCACCGGGTGCATCCAAGAAAAAAAAACCGCCTTGTTCAGCAGCAACAGCCAGCATAATCCGATCATAAATAATTTTTTGTTCTGCTGTCAGTAATGGTTCACTGTTCATGATAATTGTTGCTAAACTTCCATGGTCATATTGATTTTCTCGTTGTAAATCGGTATTGACTAAGTCGGTGGCTGGACGATTAGGTGATGGCATACCATAATGATTAAGTGGTAAATTTGAAATAAGAACACATAAATCCTCGATCAAGACCAATGCTTCATTGTACATCTCTGGTGTATAATCTATGTTTTGGCATTGATTTGTTTGTCTAATTCGGTGCAAGATGTCTTCTGTCATACAATTTTTATATTTTTCCCACAAAGTTTGTGCTTGCGAGGGATAACATGTCGCCAAAATAATTGCAAACAACTGACGAATGTTATTCGGTGTTGATGTCAACGCAGCATCAGCAAGCGCTAAGTCCCAATGGTTATCGTCTTCTAGCAATTGCAGTTCACGACATGCATCCTGGTATGTATTGAATACTCGACCATTAGCTGTTCGTAAAAATTCAAAAGACGTTGGTCCGGGAACATTCACCAATAACAAACGTAAATAGAAGCACTCACGTTGCTTTGGATGTACCGTGTAAAGTCTCCCCAATGTCTTAGCTTTGAATATGCCTGTAATGGAAGGATGTGGTTTTCCTTGTTTCCGTGGCTCCCAATTTTTACTGGATTTGTTCCATGTGAAATAACGTGGAACATCACCATACACCAATGTCTTCGCGAATTGGCCAAAAACATCAGGTTTTTGACACAATGTAAAAAATTCAGTTAGAGTCGTTTTCGGAGCTTCGAACGCTCTTTGGAGAACATTTTCTTCAGTGAAGTATACACGTTGACCGTTTTCAAGATGTATTGCCAGATGTTGGACAGCAGGATCTCTTTCGTGGATGGGAAAGCTGAGAATATGCCAAATAGCTTCATTGCTGCTAATGTATCTGCCCATTTGGTATCGTGCTATTTCGTCATTTTTATATATGTTTTTTACTTCAAATATGGCCAAATCACTGCCTTTGTTTACATATTTACAAATATACTTAATTGATTTAACAGAACTGCAAAGCTCAACATTGATATGAGCTTTGTAAGTTTTTGAAAGTAGTGGTGAGTATGGTACCACCCACTGATTATCAAACTCAACTTGATTTGGAAAGTTCGGCAGTCGCATTGTAAATGTGTGGCCACCATTCTCAGTACTTCTGCGGCGATACATTGGATAACCATCAATATCCGTGATCGTGTCATTCGTATGCGGCTTTGGGAAGTTTTTTTTACATTTTCCATTTTCCATGCACGGTGACGTCATGTTGAAAACACCGCATGGCCCATGGATCATGTGTTTGGTGACAATATCAAATAATTCTTGATCAATTAATGGGTCTGGAATTTCGGCTGAAATTATTTGATCGATTTCATCAGGACGGATTCTATCTTTAAGCCAAACCAAAATGTGGGCATGAGGCAAACCTCGCTTTTGCCACTCTATCGTATTCAGCCAACAACGTGTGATACCAAAAATTGTATATTTAACAATAAAATCAATTAAGGATTTCAATTTTTGTTTAAACACACGTGCAGTTAAATCATGACGATGAATGGCTTGTTGTCCTGGCAATAGTAAAGTTTGTATCTCTTCCCAATTCGGATTACATGTGAATGTAATAAATAAATCCGGTCGGCCGTAATGACGTACGTAAGTCATCGCATCTTGTATGTATTCCTGCATGTTCCGTGGACTGCCGATGTAGCTTGAAGGTAAAATGAAAGCATTACCGATGTCATTGGGATTTAAATTTCCATCGATGTTTCCAGCAACAGCATCTCGTAAGTGAATATATTCTTCCGATCGTAGTTTTGCCTGGTTGAATCGAAGGAATCGCAAGCGTTCGCTTTCGACCTTAGCATACATATCAATAATGTATTGATGGAACAGCTGACGATATCGAAGGATATAATTGTCTTGATGTTGTCTAACCATTATTCGGTGTGCGTAGTAGTTCATTGAGCTAACTTTATTATTTCTGTAATCACCTAAAAAAATAAAAAATAAAATGCAATACGAAATTAAAATCTATACATACAGTAAGAAAGTAAATAGATAATTGTCAAATTTACCGGTATTTGGATCATACTGTTTGATATTAAGGTGATATTCATCTTGTCCTTGCCAAAATATCAATGGATATTGTAGTGCGTCATATGAACGGTGTAGATCCTAAATCGTACTGACAGTGTTGTCTCGCCGTGTAATGTTTATAGATCTTTTGTCAACTGGATCACCAACCATGATAACAGCAACCTCATCAACAGTTGGAGATTTGAATCTACCAGCATGTTCACCTAATGGTACTTTGTCGGCTTTTATGACGATTTGATAATTGTCATTTTGCAGTCGTGGCGAAACTCTTTTGATCAATTGAATTAGTTGATTTAGTTGGATAACCATCAATATCCGTGATCGTGTCATTCGTATGCGGCTTTGGGAAGTTTTTTTTACATTTTCCATTTTCCATGCACGGTGAGGTCATGTTGAAAACACCGCATGGCCCATGGATCATGTGTTTAGTGACAATATCAAATAATTCTTGATCAATTAATGGGTCTGGAATTTCGGCTGAAATTATTTGATTGATTTCTTCAGGACGGATTCTATCTTTAAGCCAAACCAAAATGTGGGCATGAGGCAAACCTCGCTTTTGCCACTCTATCGTATTCAGCCAACAACGTGTGATACCAAAAATTGTATATTTTACAATAAAATCAATTAAGGATTTCAATTTTTGTTTAAACACACGTGCAGTTCATGACGATGAATGGCTTGTTGTCCTGGCAATAGTAAAGTTTGTATCTCTTCCCAATTCGGATTACATGTGAATGTAATAAATAAATCCGGTCGGCCGTAATGACGTACGTAAGTCATTGCATCTTGTATGTATTCCTGCATGTTCCGTGGACTGCCGATGTAGCTTGAAGGTAAAATTAAAGCATTACCGATGTCATTGGGATTTAAATTTCCATCGATGTTTCCAGCAACAGCATCTCGTAAGTGAATATATTCTTCCGATCGTAGTTTTGCCTGGTTGAATCGAAGGAATCGCAAGCGTTCGCTTTCGACCTTAGCATACATATCAACAATGTATTGATGGAACAGCTGACGATATCGAAGGATATAATTGTCTTGATGTTGTCTAACCGTTATTCGGTGTGCGTAGTAGTTCATTGAGCTAACTTTATTATTTCTGTAATCACCTAAAAAAATAAAAAATAAAATGCAATACGAAATTAAAATCTATACATACAGTAAGAAAGTAAATAGATAATTGTCAAATTTACCGGTATTTGGATCATACTGTTTGATATTAAGGTGATATTCATCTTGTCCTTGCCAAAATATCAATGGATATTGTAGTGCGTCATATGAACGGTGTAGATCCTAAATCGTACTGACAGTGTTGTCTCGCCGTGTAATGTTTATAGATCTTTTGTCAACTGGATCACCAACCATGATAACAGCAACCTCATCAACAGTTGGAGATTTGAATCTACCAGCATGTTCACCTAATGGTACTTTGTCGGCTTTTATGACGATTTGATAATTGTCATTTTGCAGTCGTGGCGAAACTCTTTTGATCAATTGAATTAGTTGATTTAGTTGGATAACCATCAATATCCGTGATCGTGTCATTCGTATGCGGCTTTGGGAAGTTTTTTTTACATTTTCCATTTTCCATGCACGGTGAGGTCATGTTGAAAACACCGCATGGCCCATGGATCATGTGTTTGGTGACAATATCAAATAATTCTTGATCAATTAATGGGTCTGGAATTTCGGCTGAAATTATTTGATTGATTTCTTCAGGACGGATTCTATCTTTAAGCCAAACCAAAATGTGGGCATGAGGCAAACCTCGCTTTTGCCACTCTATCGTATTCAGCCAACAACGTGTGATACCAAAAATTGTATATTTTACAATAAAATCAATTAAGGATTTCAATTTTTGTTTAAACACACGTGCAGTTCATGACGATGAATGGCTTGTTGTCCTGGCAATAGTAAAGTTTGTATCTCTTCCCAATTCGGATTACATGTGAATGTAATAAATAAATCCGGTCGGCCGTAATGACGTACGTAAGTCATCGCATCTTGTATGTATTCCTGCATGTTCCGTGGACTGCCGATGTAGCTTGAAGGTAAAATGAAAGCATTACCGATGTCATTGGGATTTAAATTTCCATCGATGTTTCCAGCAACAGCATCTCGTAAGTGAATATATTATTCCGATCGTAGTTTTGACGTTTGCGTTTTGACGTTTGCCGCTCGCGTTGTTGAGGTTAGATTTTTTCGGTGGCATTTGACTGAAAATAATAATTTTCTTGTTCTTATGATATTCTCTTGAAGACGTTCGTTACACTGTTCTTGAGATTTTTGTGCATGACCTTCTGCTGTCCTGATTCTTTGAGCTGGATTTCTTGATTCAATTTGTTCTGCCAACTGATGGGCTCTTTTAATACGTTTGCGTCGAATAACTGTCACTGTCAAATAATAACAGACATTAGCGCCATCAACCCAGTCGAAAGGTATCGACATCTGTCAGTTTTATGACTGCCAAATAATAACGGACAAAAAATTAGCGATAAATTAAAATTGCGACTATAATTTGAGATTTAAACTATCCTATCTCTCAAGTGCACATCGAACTGCACATGGTGTTCAAATTTTATTATAATCGGTTAAGTGTTTTAGGAGTCCATTGAGGACAAACATTGTGACACGAGATTTATATATATTAAGATTTCTAATATAAAACGTTAACCAAAACTATATTGCAATATTTAATTATATGGGAATATTTTTTTATTTGGGAAAATTTATATGAACATTTTAATTAAACACATTAACATTTTAAGTAATAAATATAATTTATATTATCGACCAAGACCTGTTTTGTTACCATATTTCATTCAACAATTCGCATAGGTGTAAATTTCTCACTTTACGTCCTGATTGAATGATCAGCCTATAGTTTTTCGATTATAAATATATTTTTTTTATTGCCAACAAACTGTCTTCCAGCTTAGCAAGAACTATGATCAAATAATTTTGTTCAAATAAAAAAAATAAATAAAAGTGCATGCGTTTATTACTTACGCAGATATGCTTGGGAGTAAAATAAAAGTGCTCAAAAATACCTTACAGGTATTTCGTGTTTGGTACCGCGGCGGCGCAACACAATGTGGGCCGTTTCGGTGTCAAGGTGATTTGCTCTTGAATATTTCCATCCACAATACACTCAAACATGCATTCATATATGTGTGTATAATAGTTATACGACCAAACTGGAAGTTACCAACTTAATTAAAATTAATTATTATTTTTCATCTTGTCACATTCTCATTTGGAATCATCTCTCGTATGCGTATTCACCGCAAATTGTGACGAAATTATATGTATATGAATCCCTATACTATATTATATAGGGTGATGTTTTTAGAGGCGTGGTTTTCAAGAAGAGATAAAACGCATATGATTTGATTTTATGGCTAAGAATTTAGTTTTATTATAAAGATTAGGGTTTGCCATTATGTTTTAAAAATGATTTCGGGTAAGTGGCCGCCGCGGCTGACTCGAACAAATTCCAGCCGAGAGGCCCAATTTTCAACCACTTTTTGCAGCAAGTTTGTCAGCAATAACGCGCCGAATATTCTCTTCCAAGGCGTTAATCGTGTCCGGCTTATCTGCGTAGACAAGCGACTTCACATAACCCCACAAAAAATAGTCCAGCGGTGTTAAATCGCACGATCTTGGAGGCCACGCCACAGGTCCACGACGCGATTTTTACTTTATTTTAGAGTGATTTTAAAAAAATTTCGAGAGATTTTTTCTAAATTTGCACTATTTGCAAACGTTGTTCAGGAGTAAGTCTATTCATTATGAAATGGCAAACCAAACTGAGCATAAATCAAGTGACAGCTGTCAAAAACACCAACTACGAAAAAAGCAGTGCCAGATTAAAAACCACGCCTCTAAAAAAAACATCCTATATAATGAATATTTTAATATTTATGTGTGTATGTCAGTGAGCGCATATATGAAAATATGATTGATGTTGAATGTGTATATGTGAGTTTAGGGAGTGTGTGTTGAGAGAACATTCACCTCTAATAAAATATTGAGTGCATCGAATATTTATCACTTCGATGCAGGCATTACGCCTAGCGAAGTGATTATAATCCATATACATGTACTTCTTTTCTATATTTAAGACCTTGAAAAGTATTTTTAAAAAAGAAAAAGGAAAATTTTAGTGTTTTGTCTTATGTGCATATTGTACTTATGGATATAGATAAATAAATAAATAAAGTAGCTTGCATTTTACTCTATTATTATTATTATTAATAATAATTATTATTATTACTACTAGTTATTTATTGTTTAATTTATTTGCAGATTTTTAGGATCCTATTTATGTTACTAATTACTTATCCATATTACTTATCCACATCTATTCCGACCTAGTTTATGTAACCATTTTTTAATATTGTTGATAAATTTTTGTTCAATTTCCCTACTTTTTTAATCGTTATTTATTTTATTTAAAATCTTAGGTGCCAGAAAAGTAATATATCGTTTTGTAGCTGCGTTATTAACTTGCAATTCAAATTTGCCAGGTAAAGGACTAGCATCCCAAGTGATAACAGCTAATGTTATCACTAATCGCATTTTTTTTTGCGACCAAGTTCATTGAACTCGGCCTCGAATCAGAGGTGATTACGAAATCGTACGCTGAAAAGGTCATACGTTCATTTGGCGATAAAGTGCTATGATTGTTAACTGGTAATTTAAAATTCAGAAATATTTACGCATGCATAGTCAGTTTTATATTCTTCCTTCTTTCGGATGTGCCCTTCAAAGGGACATCGTATTTCCTAGGTCGACACTTCAACGAACGATGCTATATTTTTTATAGTTGTTATTTAAATTTTGCTATTATTAACGAGTTTATTCAGTTCAGTTTAGTGACAACCCTGAATATTATATTTACCACGTTTTTAAAATTTTACAAAGAAATATTCCTTATTATGAAACAACGTCTGGCTTTATTTATATTGAAATTGTATTTTAAATTGATTATTTTGTACATACATTAGGTATTATATGGGCAAACAGCATGTAGGATTTTTCACTCTTGAGTGCAAGCATCATTTCTACTGAACCATTTCATCTATTTATAAAAAAACAACATATCGCTCTCCTAGACAAACATATTTTATACTCTTTAATATTTTTCTGCCAAATTTTCACTTTACATTCGTACATACAAACATATACATACGCATTTTAAATAGATGAAAATCAGATACAGCGTTTCATTAACCTTTAAACATATTGAAGGTAACCCAGGACCCAGAAGCTGAACTCTTATTCAATATATTATTCGAGGTTAAAACGCACACGAACGCGGTTCCGTTTAAACATAAACAGTATATAAATCTAAAAATATATAAAACTAACTCAAATGTCCAAAATTTATTAGTCTCGGTACAAAGAAGCCATGTAATCCACTTCCTTTACGAGGCCGATGAGACATTTGCATTGGCAAGGAGAAACGCCGCGACGGGAGAAGAAATGCGCCGAATACGTTTACGGTTGCCAGTAAAAACAATAATATATTAATATATTATAAAATTGTAAAAAATACATGTTTTACCAGAGAAATGGATGAACTTGTATTGAAATCAAGAAAGTTCTTTACTAAACTGCAACCTGATCAGATGCAAAAGTAAATTTCTTCATTAGCTTTTACGCTTCTTTGAAAAAACGACCATCACTGGTAAGCCTATACAATTCGTTATGACTGCAATACATGTGCCTACATGCACGATGTCCTGAGACCACTCTCGATATAAAATTCCATCTAATTGGCACTGTATTTTTTGATGAGCATTTCCACGGTGTGGGTATATTACAACAATAATATTAATCCAGCCAATACATCAAATTGAGGCCACCTTTACTAAGACAGCTAACCTGGATTTTAAGGTTATGAGTGAGTTACATTTACATAAGCTCTCCCAATAGAAAGGACTAAAGACTAAAAATCAATTCATCTCAGTCTCAATTCTTATGAAAGAAACGTACTATGCGATTGGTATTAACCTAGCATACTATGCAATTCAATAAAGTACCTACTTATACATTCCACGTTAGTGTTATGTCACGTATTTATAAACAGCGAAACAACGTTGAAGGTAATTATTTATCAATATTATGCCACCGTTTTAAAAAGAAAATAAGTTGAAACACAAACGTATGACTGGTAAAAATATTACTAGACTAGAAATATGAATTTAATAAATTGGAACTATAGATTTACTATCCCATTTTTTTAAAAATGAAAGTCTCGTGACACCCGTAGAGTAAAATAGAGTTACTATTTTCTCATGCTCTATGAACTCAAACGAGACGTTTATGATAATTTTAGGAATGAATTATACCTATAGCGTATACGATTGTTTTGTTCATAAATATAGACAAAATAATTAAATCTAAACAATTGGCACACGCGTGCACCAATAACACAATAAAACATATGATATATATAAACAATTATTTTTTATTGATTTCATGTATTTATTTTACATATAGCTTTTAGATGTTATTATAGCATCGATCAGACGACGGCCTCTTTCCGGTGACGTTCTTCTCTCTCTTGCGCGTGCTTTTAAATCTTTCTGTCTCATCTAACGCATGCAAACGATGCAAATTAACTGCATCGTTGTTGGTTAATTATGAAAAACATAATTAACGTGTGTCTAAAAACTTACTTGAATTTGCATCTTTATAAAATAAATTATGCTTCTGTAGTTTTATTTTCTCGATTATTATATTCAGACAGATAATAAGATATTTATGCCTAAACTTTTGATAAAATGTATAGAAAAATACAGACTTTTTGAGGCTTTTTACTTTTAGACAAAGTACATATTAAACTTTTTTATTCTAAATAGTTAGGGGATGAAACTATACCCAGTATTATTTTTCTTCATTAGAAGAACGAACATTCATCTGTACTAAGGGAAGCAGTTTGGTTTCGTTTGCTTAAGGGGACTCAACCCAGCTATTTCTCCGTACAAACGCTGTAGTGCTGTGACTATCTTAAAAGAAAGTCACAGCATTACAGCGTTTGTACGGAGAAATAACTGGGTTGAGTCTCCTTAAGCAAACGAGACCAAACTGCTTCCCTTAGTACAGATTCGTCTAGTTAAGGAGGCAGGAAACATCTGTACAATGTAACAGTCACTTGTCGCTTTAATAAGCTATTAACTAATAATACTAAATATGTTAGTTATAATGTCCTGGTGACACAGTGGTATAAGCGTCTGCTTCTAAATCCAGAGGTCCCGGGTTTGAATCCCCAGTGGTTCAAATCCGACCTAGTCATTTTTCGCCGTTGAGAATATTCAACGGCGCTTTTCTCTATACTGTCACCTGAGTAAACTAACAATACATACACAAAAAAAAAACATTCATTCAGTTACAGACTTGCGAGATGTTGTTTGCCTGTAACGAACGGCCTCGCGTCAGGAAAACAGTAATAACGCAATCGGAACTGCGCCGAATAGCGCCTCCACAACACATACCATATGAATGAAGAAGTTATATCGTACTACTTAAGAGAGTTGTAATATTATATTTTCAATAAATAATTAAACATAATCGAAATAAAAATGCACTCGCTTTTTTTTTAGTTTTATTAAAAGTGGCATTGTGAGGTTAATTTTGAATTAAAAAGTTATTAGTTTAATGACTGTTCTTTAATTACAATTTTTGATGTGTATTTACCCTAATTTAAAATCAAGGAGTTTGGGTATTCTTGCCCTACGCCCACGATGTTTATGCCTGGGTACATTCGATCGGAATCGGGTAGGTATCAATTAAAAGTGTAGTTATGTCACCAGTTGGCACCCCCAAGAGTTTGCATCCCTCCGCGTTTGAGGGAGGGAAGCCTTTATATATAAGTGAATGAGCAGAGCAGAGCGGAGCAGACACAACCTAATCGCGTATTCAGCGGAAGCAGCCTCCGTCGGAAAGAGAGGCTGCAGCCGTCCCATTCGCACAAACGTATTACGCTATGTGCGGAATCCATTCATTGCCTTACGCGTGCGATAAGATTGTAAGATTAGTTTGTATATGCAGTAGGGAGTCTCACCGCGGAAAGTGCAATTTTAGGATAGTTTTGTTACGATAGAGTCGACTATTTATACGAACTGAAATCCACACCATCTGACCCCTATTTTGAGTGTGTACCACGCACCCAGATTTAGAGACCCGTTTTACCAGTTTGAGAAAAAAGTAAATAAATCAATCGACGCACGCATATAATATGTCCGAAATTCAGGAACAAAATGACGTTTTGTTCCTTTGATATTCATATTAATATAAAAAATATAAAATGTACAAAAATCTTGTAGATGTCTTGTATTGTCGAACGCGAGAAGAAGCAATCTGTCACATTTTTTACGAGATTCATTAAAATGGACATCGGGACAATACAACAATCGACACACAAGCGAACGGTCAATTTATTAATTCCGACTCATCAGCCAATATGTCACATCCTCCTCATACAAAATGTAAGCACGTCATAATATCGCATATTATGGCAACAATGTTGCATACGTCAGATTATGTATGTGTTTATATTGCACGTAGCCTAGTGACTTACGAATTAGTTAAGCACAAAAGACTACACACACACTCATTCGAATACATACTAGCGAGATGGAATAGCGCCTAATAAACCTCCCAACCCCCAGGATAACAAAAGCCACAAGCCATAGAATAATATAAACAAAAATGGTTATGACACTGTATCATAATATCAACAGCTTCTATAAATTGATCAGAATCTGACGTTTTACAGCTAGGCCCTTCAGTCGTCGTTCCCCCATCTTTCCCCCAGGCTATTCCCGCCGGTGGTACTTTTCAGCGTAAATTTGAACACCATTTTAGTCTTGTTTTGTAAATTTTGAGGCGCGGCGAGTAATAAAACAACCACCCACCCCCTATTTTCTGAATTTGTGTTTATTTTAATACTAACTTCTACCTGATCATTTTTTAATAATTCGGAAAAAGTTTTGGTGCTGTTTTGAGCTCACATTTGTCGCATAACCCCAGAAATATAGAAATAACGTTGAGCGCCGAGAGAACGGTAAAAATCATATTTATGATGATTTTATTAGAGCTGAAAAATTATACACGAACATGACACGATGTAGGAAATTTATATCAATTATATTATTGAATTTCGATTATAGTTCTGCTATGTTATTGTAATTTTTTCTCCATACATTAGAAAAACTTTTGCAGCGCTGCCAAATTCACTTTCGGAATAAATTATCCAAAACCAGCGCATGAACAATATTATAAATCTTGGGACTGGGAGTACTAAATTCAAGAAGCGAAATGATTCCCGGGGGAACAATAGGAGAGTCTCGGTGCCAGCCGCTCCAGAAAGTAAGGCTTCGATTACACTGTCCAACATACTATAATAATATGGTACATTATATATAATTCTACTGAGTATAATGCGGTATGCCCCTCCCCCCTCTTATTTTTCTTTAATGTATGCCAGACTAGCTACCCGTCACGGCTTTGTAAAATATTTTTTTTTTTATTATGATTTTTTTGTCTTTTTTAGTTTATGAATTGTCAGCTGAGGATCTATGTTTCTATAACCGTTTAGAACAGGAGTACATGCTATAAAGGTAATGTAAAATTAAATGTATTTTTTTTTTTAAATAATAAATAAATGAAATGATTAACGTGTGAGTTTACGCGAAATGGTATTTCGCATGTCGATGGTGTAAAAGGAGTGAAATAGTGTGTGATTTGTGTCTGTGAAAGGAAGAATGTGTGAGGACGAATGTATGTGTGGTATTAGGGAGGTGTATTTATAAATGGTACAGTTCGAAAGAGTAAATACATGAGTTTTAGTATTGTTTATAATTTGAAATATTTTATACATTATGCAAAAATAGTGCACTAATAAATGCAAACAAGAACTTCACTGCTGAAGACGATTTTATCAGCCCTATCTGTGAAATAAGTGTCATTTTTTTAAATAAAGTCTGTGATAATACAACGCGAATGACCATATAAGAAGAATCCCGATAATCTAGTTTGTATGTAACTTTTTTAAATTTTAAAGTCGGAGCTAGTCGGTTTAATAAAAATCTGGAAAAACTTTTTTTTTATATTCTTTTGGTATGGCCAATTTGTTCATAATCCATGTGGATACAGTGTTGTATGTATAGATGCCTAAAAACCCTGAGTGGTGGTGTGAGTGGGTGACTATGGCAGCCTTTAGACATCCGCTAGGAATATAGGGTGGAGGAGGGTGTAACAAGGCGTGGCGAAGGCAAAGGTGTCCCGCACTAATTAAGCCCTCTCGGAATGAGCGCAGGCCTCTTCGCACACTTCGGTTGCGTCAAAGACGAAAATCATAGCAGACCCCTCTGCGGAATAATGAGAGCCGGGGGGTGGGGGGTGGGGGAATAAGGGAGCGGGGGGAAGGAAGGGGCGACGACTTCGGATTACTTCCGCTGATCCGCAAATAACCCATCCTAAAGGATTATAATCAAATTATTGTATTTAATGCATTTAGATTTTTTTATACGGTGATGATTAACAAAGTTGAAGGTTTTTTTTATTAATGTGTACTTGTTGGCTCAAAACGAATTCAGCATAATTGAATCATTTTCTTTCTTTTAAAAAGCTAAAAAAACAAATTACAAGTTTACCAAAATGTTTATGTTAGGATTTCTAAAACACATATTAATTATTCGTAATAAAACCCAATAAAATAATCGCCAGTATATATTGTTATTTATTGAAATTTTTGATATTTCGGAGATGTGTTCTTTGGAAAACAAAATTGGACGTGTTAAACGTATTTATTCACTTTAACGACTAAGCGTCATAAATGTTATACAATTTGTCAGATAAATGAATACGGTATATATGTGACAATTAATTAATGTGCTTAGACTGTAAAATATTATTATTATATGTGTTTATTTAATTCATTAAAATGCTTACAGTTATATATGTATATTTGTAAATGACAATTACATATAAAATAACATTTGTAAAAATTTCACTTAGTGACAATTGGTATTTTGAATATTTATGGTATACCCGCTGGTTATTGCAATTGAAGAGAACAAAGAAAACAATATATGACAAAACAAAAGTGTTTTAAAGTACCAATTTTTTAAGGTTTTTAAGGTGAGAGAGTGTTTGTGTGTGTGTATGTATATAGAATGTAAGACTATGACCTGCGTATTCGTATGAAAAATAAAAAGTTTGAAACATTTCAAAGCCTTTTTCGCACCGCAGTGTTTCAGTTCTGTAATGATTGCCGCGCGAAAGCTTACAATATTAATTATAGCACGACGAAAAGCTTCACTGGCGATTAACTGGTTCCGAAACGCGAGTGGCGATGGCCCTGCGTGCGGCCTCGGGCTTCCAAATACACCAACCGCATGATGGTAGCTACCATTCACCGGATCTACCCCGACGCAACCCGATCGCGGATAAATACATCTCTTCGTCGCGGTTGGTCAACCAATCGATCGCAAACTCTGGCCAAATGAATCATGCTGAGTTTTGTCGCGTTAGGATCGATTTTGCGCGTCGTTGATCGAGTCTGAAGAGCGACATTCATGTACCGTGAAATTGTGCAAAAATAATAGTAATGAACACAGCAAAATGAATGAAGTCGACGTTCACAGGTAAATATTTAGTTTAATCTGACTAGACACGTTCATGGGTGAGGAGAGGTGCCCAATACGCCGCTAGCACATACGAGACCAAAATATGAATTAGGGAGCAAATTAAAAAAACGATTACTACACAAATTTGTTCAAAAGTTAATTTTACAGAGCCATTAAGTAATATTTTTTAGTTGCTTTGAAATAAAAACAAAGACTTTTACCATAAATAGGACAAACAAAAAAAAATACTTTAAGTAAATAACAAAAGATATGCAGATTTGGGCGTGATTAAGGGCTTTGAAATAATTCTGTTTTATCCGCATTAAGGCTAAATTCAGACCTGAGACGGAGGCTAAAACGAAGATCGAAGAACTAATAATATGAAAATGAAGATTAAAAATAACACAAAATAAAATCGGAATAGGTCGTCCAAGTTGCCCGTTCTCGGAATACTTACTCTTAAGATTTTTTATGTTACTTTAAGTCTGTTTTCGAGTTAAGGAACTTCTATTCTCAATCAGCAACCAGTAAAGAAACCGCTGATATTTCAAATATAGTTATCTCGGTCGACCTATATGAAAGAGCTAGGCAGCAATAGGAATGCTTGGCAGGATGGAATCCCTCCTATATTATTAAACAATGTGGACATGTTCTTGCGTTTCCGTTGTCGATTCTTTTTCAGCGTTCACTTGGGGAAGGAGTCTTTCCGCGCGATGGAAACCAGCCTTCGTTTCACCAGTATTCAAATTTGGTTCCAGAAGTCTGGTCACAAATCTATAGACCTATATCTAAACTGTATATATTCTGTAGACTTCTCGAAAAAATAGTTTATGATCAGCTTTTTTCTGCAATTAAACCTTTTTATTCTCGTTGCCCTTATTTTAGCAGCAAAGCAACGTTGGGCACAATAGTGCTTAATATGAATTGCAACATACACTGTATGTATCTTTGTTTTTTTGCGTAAACTGTCTATGAATATATTTCGGTGCTCAGTGTGATGTCAACAAATAAATGTTATTTTGAGCGATCACTCAAAATAACTTAACCAAAACAGAAATTATTCGCCCGCGAGAAAGAGAAAAAATCTCTTTCACTTTTTACGCGCGAAGAAACGAGCCAGCTTGAGAGATAAATCTTTGAAATATATATTTTAGAATTTTATATTCGAGAGAAAGTGCTATTATGTGTTCTAACGGCGTTTTAAGAAAACAGATTGAAAAATACGTAATTCTGAAATAAATAATGTCGAGGTGATTTGTATTTAAAAAACGTGGCGGTCAGTTACTCGTATTATGTCAGACAATGGGAAAACATAATAAAATATCGAAAAATACTTATTTCCTGCAAATTTTCTTTCTTTCCAAAAATCGCAAAGCATACTAAATATTAAATGGATAAATTAATACTTCATAGTCCACGCTTTTTAAAATATATGAACAGTTTCCTTCAACTTAATTGAATTGTTTCTGTACTTTACCGAAAACCTGGTATCAGTCAACTTTATACACAATGGTATGTACCATTTCTTATATATTGTGCTGTTGATTTTCGAACCGCCAAAGGGCAAAATAGTTTGCGCATTTCAAATTTACTTCAAAAAGACCACCTCAAGGCAAGTTTAATATGGTGGTTCTCAAGATGGCGAACAAACTTCCAAATGCTATAAATAAATAGGATCCATCTTTAGGGTAGTAGGTTTTTAAATATGTGTCTAATTATGACCTGGTTCATTTATAATTATTGAACGTCCTGCTTAGCACTAGCGAGTGCGAGTCGATTGCTAGGGAGATATTGGTCATAAAACTTTAAAAATTATAAGTCGATGTGCGAACTCGAACCCGCAACCTTTGGGTCAGCATTCGAACGCCTGAAGCACTACGATCTAGGCCAAATATCATGATATAAATACATCAAAACTAATGAACGATTTCGTACTAAGAATGTGCCCTATCACTTGGCCTATGCGGGAAATACAAAACCGTGAGAGTTAACATGAATTAGTCGGATGGCGAGGCGATCACGCCAGGCAACAACATAGTACGTTGTTACATAAACTCTTTTAGTCACGCACAGACACATTTACCTATATGTAAAAGGAATATGCGAAAAATAAAGTTATTTCTCGAAATAAGATATTTTTTATACAGCCTACATCAAGTATCTGAATTATGCTGACAATTTTTTGTCTTTTAAAAATTTTAAAAATAATTCAAGATAAAAAACTGTCTTATACATATTATATTATATATAATATTTCGACTAGGTACGCTATGCTAATTGTTAACAATACGTCAACTATACCATTACTTAATTATTATCAAACTTAATATTGCTCCTAGTTTACTCGGTATTTTTTTTATGGCAAGCCACTTCGGCAGTTGAGTCTCAAAAAAATTGTAGATCTAGGCATTTGCAACGTGATATTTATGTTTAGTTGATTTCCGAGGAGAATAGTTATTTATTCTCGTTTTTTAAATTAACTCAAATACCTACAAATACCAAGTTATATTTCACTTTATTGTCGATTGGAAATATTTGAATACATAGTTTTGGGAATGTTTTCTAATAGATATACATACGTCCTTTGTTTTTAATTGTCAACTATCATTCTCAAAAAACTTACGTTTAATTTTAATTAAATTTGTTTTCAAAGTCAAGTCCAGCTGACCAGAAGGGGAGGGCGAAAAGCGTATTGATAGAGGACCCTGAAATTCGCTGCTTTATTTCTATAGGGCGTCAGGTTTTACTCTTTGCATGGTCAGTAAATAATTGTTGGTTTTTATTTAAATACAGCTTTATAATATATAAATTAATAAAATAAACTTTTTTAAGTTTTAGATCCTTCGTTTTTTTTTATAAGAAAGCAATTTAAATAAAAAAGAACTATTAGCAATTTCTCATTTATTAAATTGCTCGGAAATAGAATAAAATTTTAAAAATCTGCCTTTACTATGTTAAAGATGTATGTATACATATAATCATTAGAAAATTCAATAGTTACCAATTATAGAAAAAAAGGGATTAATTGAATCGAAATTAATATTAATCCTTTGGCTTCGCCTTAAATAAGGATTTTTATTTATTAAAAACACTAACATTTAATGTGTACAATTAAATATATTACTCACCCATATATTATATAAAACATATTTTCGCGTATATGAAAAAAATATCCAAAATGAAAATGGTACTCATGCCCGTTAATGGCCATTTTAAACAACGCATGCAATATTGCTGGCGTTTGGTTTTAAATAGCCTTACATAAAATTAATATAAGATTTGCACATTTAATAAAAAAAAACATTTTATTTGAGTAAATTAATATTTATTCCTTTGCAATAATATCGTCGTGAAATTCATTAAAATAAATGTATCTTATAATAATCTAAGTAATACTTTCTAAATTATAATTAATGCCAACTGAAATTGTCATAAGTATGCAATATTTACAAAAGTTAAAAATAATATTATTTTTAAAATAATATGTTTAAAAGATGTTATTGAAACCGGCGCGTATTTCAACAGAATTACCATAAAGATAAGAGCGAATCACGCTTTTTATGTAATTCAGTTTGGAGGCCGTCAAAATGCGTTCCACTTGAGCAATTCCTTTCCATTTCATTTGCGTTTTTATCAACGACGTAGTTTGTATTTATTTTTAAACTGTTAAGGTGCCTCTGCATGGGATCTTAGAAGCGATAGAGTTGTTCGGAGGAGGTGTATTAAAACCAGAAACTTATATTATTTCGAACTTAACAAAAATTGGTATAGTAAACCATTGCAGGGGAAAAACGAAAAGCAAAATAAACATTATTTATAATAATAATCTTACGTAATTTACGCTTCGATGTGTGGATTCCGTTTAATTAGGTTTTGGGCTGTAAACGAACTCTAACGGAAATAACCGAAAAATATAACCATAGAAATATTCTCGAATATCGCTTTGTGTTATAAATACGAATTATTTTACCTTTTAGACAATCAAATCCGAATTAGGCCTTTAGTCTCGATCACTGTGAAATGATTACAATCTTAATATATATAAATCTCGTGTCACAATGTTTGTCCTCAATGGACTCCTAAAACACTTAACCGATTATAATAAAATTTGAACACCATGTGCAGTTCGATGTGCACTTGAGAGATAGGATAGTTTAAATCTCAAATTATAGTCGCAATTTTAATTTATTGCTAATTATTTGTCTGATATTATTTGGCAGTCATAAAACTGACAGATGTCGATACCTTTCGACTGGGTTGATGGCGCTAATGTCTGTTATTATTTGACAGTGACAGTTATTCGACGCAAACGTATTAAAAGAGCCCATCAGTTGGCAGAACAAATTGAATCAAGAAATCCAGCTCAAAGAATCAGGACAGCAGGTCATGCACAAGAATCTCAAGAACAGTGTAACGAACGTCTTCAAGAGAATATCATAAGAACAAGAAAATTATTATTTTCAGTCAAATGCCACCGAAAAAATCTAACCTCAACAACGCGAGCGGCAAACGTCAAAACGCAAACGTCAAAACTACGATCGGAATAATATATTCACTTACGAGATGCTGTTGCTGGAAACATCGATGGAAATTTAAATCCCAATGACATCGGTAATGCTTTCATTTTACCTTCAAGCTACATCGGCAGTCCACGGAACATGCAGGAATACATACAAGATGCGATGACTTACGTACGTCATTACGGCCGACCGGATTTATTTATTACATTCACATGTAATCCGAATTGGGAAGAGATACAAACTTTACTATTGCCAGGACAACAAGCCATTCATCGTCATGATTTAACTGCACGTGTGTTTAAACAAAAATTGAAATCCTTAATTGATTTTATTGTTAAATATACAATTTTTGGTATCACACGTTGTTGGCTGTATACGATAGAGTGGCAAAAGCGAGGTTTGCCTCATGCCCACATTTTGGTTTGGCTTAAAGATAGAATCCGTCCTGAAGAAATCGATCAAATAATTTCAGCCGAAATTCCAGACCCATTAATTGATCAAGAATTATTTGATATTGTCACCAAACACATGATCCATGGGCCATGCGGTGTTTTCAACATGACCTCACCGTGCATGGAAAATGGAAAATGTAAAAAAAACTTCCCAAAGCCGCATACGAATGACACGATCACGGATATTGATGGTTATCCAATGTATCGCCGCAGAAGTACTGAGAATGGTGGCCACACATTTACAATGCGACTGCCGAACTTTCCAAATCAAGTTGAGTTTGATAATCAGTGGGTGGTACCATACTCACCACTACTTTCAAAAACTTACAAAGCTCATATCAATGTTGAGCTTTGCAGTTCTGTTAAATCAATTAAGTATATTTGTAAATATGTAAACAAAGGCAGTGATTTGGCCATATTTGAAGTAAAAAACATAAATAAAAATGACGAAATAGCACGATACCAAATGGGCAGATACATTAGCAGCAATGAAGCTATTTGGCATATTCTCAGCTTTCCCATCCACGAAAGAGATCCTGCTGTCCAACATCTGGCAATACATCTTGAAAACGGTCAACGTGTATACTTCACTGAAGAAAATGTTCTCCAAAGAGCGTTCGAAGCTCCGAAAACGACTCTAACTGAATTTTTTACATTGTGTCAAAAACCTGATGTTTTTGGCCAATTCGCGAAGACATTGGTGTATGGTGATGTTCCACGTTATTTCACATGGAACAAATCCAGTAAAAAATGGGAGCCACGGAAACAAGGAAAACCACATCCTTCCATTACAGGCATATTCAAAGCTAAGACATTGGGGAGACTTTACACGGTACATCCAAAGCAACGTGAGTGCTTCTATTTACGTTTGTTATTAGTGAATGTTCCCGGACCAACGTCTTTTGAATTTTTACGAACAGCTAATGGTCGAGTATTCAATACATACCAGGATGCATGTCGTGAACTGCAATTGCTAGAAGACGATAACCATTGGGACTTAACGCTTGCTGATGCTGCGTTGACATCAACACCGAATAACATTCGTCAGTTGTTTGCAATTATTTTGGCGACATGTTATCCCTCGCAAGCACAAACTTTGTGGGAAAAATATAAAAATTGTATGACAGAAGACATCTTGCACCGAATTAGACAAACAAATCAATGCCAAAACATAGATTATACACCAGAGATGTACAATGAAGCATTGGTCTTGATCGAGGATTTATGTGTTCTTATTTCAAATTTACCACTTAATCATTATGGTATGCCATCACCTAATCGTCCAGCCACCGACTTAGTCAATACCGATTTACAACGAGAAAATCAATATGACCATGGAAGTTTAGCAACAATTATCATGAACAGTGAACCATTACTGACAGCAGAACAAAAAATTATTTATGATCGGATTATGCTGGCTGTTGCTGCTGAACAAGGCGGTTTTTTTTTCTTGGATGCACCCGGTGGAACCGGTAAGACATTTTTAATATCGTTGATTCTTGCCAAAATACGGTCGCAACAAAAAATCGCATTAGCATTAGCATCGTCAGGCATTGCGGCTACTTTACTGGATGGTGGGCGAACAGCACATTCAACATTCAAGCTGCCATTGGACGTTCATAATAAACCAGATGCAATGTGTAACATCAAAAAGAATAGTGGAATAGCTGCAGTGTTGCGGAAGAGTTCTATAATAATTTGGGATGAGTGCACAATGGCACACAAATATTCACTTGAAGCATTAAACAGAACTATGCAAGATTTAAACAGCAATAATAAACTTTTCGGTGGTGCTATCTTACTTTTGTCTGGTGACTTCCGGCAGACCTTATCGGTTATACCTCGCTCTACTTTCGCGGGCGGATGAGATTAATGCATGTTTGAAACAATCATTCTTATGGCGAAGTGTTGAAACACTTCGATTGACCATAAATATGCGAGTACAATTGCAAAATGATCCATCAGCACTAATATTTTCCGAACAACTACTAGATATTGGGAACGGTAAAATAAAACTGCAACCAAATACGCAATGCATTAAACTACCAGACAATTTTTGCACTGTTGTTCAGGATAAAACTGAATTGATTCAGAGTATTTTCCCGGATATACAGAATAATTATTTGAATCATGAATGGCTTAGTCAACGGGCGATTTTGGCAGCCAAAAACGTTGATGTTGACGAAATTAACTTCCAGATACAACAGTTGTTACCAGGCGATCTGATGTCTTTTAAATCAATCGATACTGTTGTTGATGAAAATGAAAGTGTAAATTTTCCGATTGAATTTTTAAATTCATTAGATATCCCTGGAATGCCACCACATAATCTTCGATTAAAGATTGGTTCCCCTATTATTCTCCTCCGTAATTTGAATCCACCTCAATTATGTAACGGTACGCGTTTGGTCATCAAAAAGATCACCGGAAACATTCTTGAAGCAACCATTTTGGCTGGGAAGTTTAAAGGAAAAGTGGTCCTGCTGCCACGTATTCCGATGATACCATCAGATTCTACCATACCCTTCAAAAGGCTACAGTTTCCAATTCGTTTAGCTTTCGCCATGTCTATAAATAAATCTCAAGGTCAAACAATGTCCATTTGTGGTTTAGATTTGGAAAATCCATGTTTTTCTCATGGGCAACTATTTTAATTAATTGTGTTCAACGTACTTCCCCTTCAAATCTCAATCCAGTGAATTTGTATACCAACATCAACATTTTCGTCTTTGTTCGTAAATAATTTCATTGTACTAAAGGGTTATAGTAGTAGAAAGTCAAATAAGGAGATCACCATATTTTTTTACAAATACCATCTGTGTGAAAAAGCATAGTGGACTCCGTGACTGATGTTCTCTTATTGTTCCTCTTAGATTGTTTACTATAATGTAATATAACAAAAACTTTAGCCACAGCAACGCGTGGCCGGGTCAGCTAGTCTTAATATATATAAATCTCGTGTCACAATGTTTGTCCTCAATGGACTCCTAAACCACTTAACCGATTATAATAAAATTTGAACACCATGTGCAGTTCGATGTGCACTTGAGAGATAGGATAGTTTAAATCTCAAATTATAGTCGCAATTTTAATTTATCGCTAATTTTTTGTCCGTTATTATTTGGCAGTCATAAAACTGACAGATGTCGATACCTTTTTATTTTATGGGCGATTGTGAAGAGCGCGTGACGACTCGGTGCCTGTATAATTTTATTGAACAAGCAGAGGAAAGAGCAATTGTGATATTATTGGAAAATTTTTTAGAAGATCACAATCAACTAATTCAATTGATCAAAAGAGTTTCGCCACGACTGCAAAATGACAATTATCAAATCGTCATATTTTAATTTATTGCTAATTATTTGTCTGATATTATTTGGCAGTCATAAAACTGACAGATGTCGATACCTTTTTATTTTATGGGCGATTGTGAAGAGCGCGTGACGACTCGGTGCCTGTATAATTTTATTGAACAAGCAGAGGAAAGAGCAATTGTGATATTATTGGAAATTTTTTAGAAGATCACAATCAACTAATTCAATTGATCAAAAGAGTTTCGCCACGACTGCAAAATGACAATTATCAAATCGTCATAAAAGCCGACAAAGTACCATTAGGTGCACATGCTGGTAGATTCAACGCTCCAACTGTTGATGAGGTTGCTGTTATCATGGTTGGTGATCCAGTTGACAAAAGATCTATAAACATTACACGGCGAGACAACACTGTCAGTACGATTTCGGATCTACACCGTTCATATGACGCACTACAATATCCATTGATATTTTGGCAAGGACAAGATGAATATCACCTTAATATCAATCAGTATGATCCAAATACCGGTAAATTTGACAATTATCTATTTACTTTCTTACTGTATGTATAGATTTTAATTTCGTATTGCATTTTATTATTTATTTTTTTAGGTGATTACAGAAATAATAAAGTTAGCTCAATGAACTACTACGCACACCGAATAATGGTTAGACAACATCAAGACAATTATATCCTTCGATATCGTCAGCTGTTCCATCAATACATTGTTGATATGTATGCTAAGGTCGAAAGCGAACGCTTGCGATTCCTTCGATTCAACCAGGCAAAACTACGATCGGAAGAATATATTCACTTACGAGATGCTGTTGCTGGAAACATCGATGGAAATTTAAATCCCAATGACATCGGTAATGCTTTCATTTTACCTTCAAGCTACATCGGCAGTCCACGGAACATGCAGGAATACATACAAGATGCGATGACTTACGTACGTCATTACGGCCGACCGGATTTATTTATTACATTCACATGTAATCCGAATTGGGAAGAGATACAAACTTTACTATTGCCAGGACAACAAGCCATTCATCGTCATGATTTAACTGCACGTGTGTTTAAACAAAAATTGAAATCCTTAATTGATTTTATTGTTAAATATACAATTTTTGGTATCACACGTTGTTGGCTGTATACGATAGAGTGGCAAAAGCGAGGTTTGCCTCATGCCCACATTTTGGTTTGGCTTAAAGATAGAATCCGTCCTGAAGAAATCGATCAAATAATTTCAGCCGAAATTCCAGACCCATTAATTGATCAAGAATTATTTGATATTGTCACCAAACACATGATCCATGGGCCATGCGGTGTTTTCAACATGACGTCACCGTGCATGGAAAATGGAAAATGTAAAAAAAACTTCCCAAAGCCGCATACGAATGACACGATCACGGATATTGATGGTTATCCAATGTATCGCCGCAGAAGTACTGAGAATGGTGGCCACACATTTACAATGCGACTGCCGAACTTTCCAAATCAAGTTGAGTTTGATAATCAGTGGGTGGTACCATACTCACCACTACTTTCAAAAACTTACAAAGCTCATATCAATGTTGAGCTTTGCAGTTCTGTTAAATCAATTAAGTATATTTGTAAATATGTAAACAAAGGCAGTGATTTGGCCATATTTGAAGTAAAAAACATAAATAAAAATGACGAAATAGCACGATACCAAATGGGCAGATACATTAGCAGCAATGAAGCTATTTGGCATATTCTCAGCTTTCCCATCCACGAAAGAGATCCTGCTGTCCAACATCTGGCAATACATCTTGAAAACGGTCAACGTGTATACTTCACTGAAGAAAATGTTCTCCAAAGAGCGTTCGAAGCTCCGAAAACGACTCTAACTGAATTTTTTACATTGTGTCAAAAACCTGATGTTTTTGGCCAATTCGCGAAGACATTGGTGTATGGTGATGTTCCACGTTATTTCACATGGAACAAATCCAGTAAAAAATGGGAGCCACGGAAACAAGGAAAACCACATCCTTCCATTACAGGCATATTCAAAGCTAAGACATTGGGGAGACTTTACACGGTACATCCAAAGCAACGTGAGTGCTTCTATTTACGTTTGTTATTGGTGAATGTTCCCGGACCAACGTCTTTTGAATTTTTATGAACAGCTAATGGTCGAGTATTCAATACATACCAGGATGCATGTCGTGAACTGCAATTGCTAGAAGACGATAACCATTGGGACTTAACGCTTGCTGATGCTGCGTTGACATCAACACCGAATAACATTCGTCAGTTGTTTGCAATTATTTTGGCGACATGTTATCCCTCGCAAGCACAAACTTTGTGGGAAAAATATAAAAATTGTATGACAGAAGACATCTTGCACCGAATTAGACAAACAAATCAATGCCAAAACATAGATTATACACCAGAGATGTACAATGAAGCATTGGTCTTGATCGAGGATTTATGTGTTCTTATTTCAAATTTACCACTTAATCATTATGGTATGCCATCACCTAATCGTCCAGCCACCGACTTAGTCAATACCGATTTACAACGAGAAAATCAATATGACCATGGAAGTTTAGCAACAATTATCATGAACAGAGAACCATTACTGACAGCAGAACAAAAAATTATTTATGATCGGATTATGCTGGCTGTTGCTGCTGAACAAGGCGGTTTTTTTTTCTTGGATGCACCCGGTGGAACCGGTAAGACATTTTTAATATCGTTGATTCTTGCCAAAATACGGTCGCAACAAAAAATCGCATTAGAATTAGCATCGTCAGGCATTGCGGCTACTTTACTGGATGGTGGGCGAACAGCACATTCAACATTCAAGCTGCCATTGGACGTTCATAATAAACCAGATGCAATGTGTAACATCAAAAAGAATAGTGGAATAGCTGCAGTGTTGCGGAAGAGTTCTATAATAATTTGGGATGAGTGCACAATGGCACACAAATATTCACTTGAAGCATTAAACAGAACTATGCAAGATTTAAACAGCAATAATAAACTTTTCGGTGGTGCTATCTTACTTTTGTCTGGTGACTTCCGGCAGACCTTACCGGTTATACCTCGCTCTACTTTCGCGGATGAGATTAATGCATGTTTGAAACAATCATTCTTATGGCGAAGTGTTGAAACACTTCGATTGACCATAAATATGCGAGTACAATTGCAAAATGATCCATCAGCACTAATATTTTCCGAACAACTACTAGATATTGGGAACGGTAAAATAAAACTGCAACCAAATACGCAATGCATTAAACTACCAGACAATTTTTGCACTGTTGTTCAGGATAAAACTGAATTGATTCAGAGTATTTTCCCGGATATACAGAATAATTATTTGAATCATGAATGGCTTAGTCAACGGGCGATTTTGGCAGCCAAAAACGTTGATGTTGACGAAATTAACTTCCAGATACAACAGTTGTTACCAGGCGATCTGATGTCTTTTAAATCAATCGATACTGTTGTTGATGAAAATGAAAGTGTAAATTTTCCGATTGAATTTTTAAATTCATTAGATATCCCTGGAATGCCACCACATAATCTTCGATTAAAGATTGGTTCCCCTATTATTCTCCTCCGTAATTTGAATCCACCTCAATTATGTAACGGTACGCGTTTGGTCATCAAAAAGATCACCGGAAACATTCTTGAAGCAACCATTTTGGCTGGGAAGTTTAAAGGAAAAGTGGTCCTGCTGCCACGTATTCCGATGATACCATCAGATTCTACCATACCCTTCAAAAGGCTACAGTTTCCAATTCGTTTAGCTTTCGCCATGTCTATAAATAAATCTCAAGGTCAAACAATGTCCATTTGTGGTTTAGATTTGGAAAATCCATGTTTTTCTCATGGGCAACTATATGTTGCGTGTTCACGTGTTGGGAAACCGTCGAATCTATTTGTGTTAGCTAAAGACAGGTTAACCAAAAACATTGTGCACCGATTGGTGTTAAATTAAATTGAAATTGAAAGTATTTATAATTCAAAAAAAAAGATATTAATGTTTAAAAGTTTAAGACTGTCTGCCTTGCCTACCTCATTCATGAGTTTAAGCGTCACATGTTATTTACTGTATTATACTGTAATATACTTATATTTGTTATAAAATTAAATGAAAATAATAAATCTGATAAATTTTTATTTTTTACCTATTGATTTCTGCTTAGTATCAAGTGTAAGAACATTTTAATTAATTGTGTTCAACGTACTTCCCCTTCAAATCAATCTCAATCCAGTGAATTTGTATACCAACATCAACATTTTCGTCTTTGTTCGTAAATAATTTCATTGTACTAAAGGGTTATAGTAGTAGAAAGTCAAATAAGGAGATCAGCATATTTTTTTACAAATACCATCTGTGTGAAAAAGCATAGTGGACTCCGTGACTGATGTTCTCTTATTGTTCCTCTTAGATTGTTTACTATAATGTAATATAACAAAAACTTTAGCCACAGCAACGCGTGGCCGGGTCAGCTAGTATTATAATAAATTATTATGTTCTTTTACGCGCGTTGTTAATATATTAACATTATTAATTACTATTTATTTAGTTTATTTATAAGTATAAACTAAAATACATATATTACAGAGCAGTAGTAACAGCAAAGAAAAGAAGACAATATAAAATATTAAGGTAACAGTCATATAGCTAATCAACTTACGTACTACGGTGGCTTTATAACATTTGATAAAAGAAATTAGATTTATATAAAGTTATTAATAATATCTCAATTTGTAAACTATATAAATATGTTCATTTAACACAGCACGACACATTTTATCGAAGCTAATTGCTTCGTCGCAAATATTAAATGTAGGCCCTATTTCAATGAAAATACCTATATGAAGGCCGACTTGTGGACTGCCATAAACACCAATTGCCAAAAGGCACCCATCACGAATGCAGCAAATAAGATTCGCTTCGATGACACGCAGATGGAAAGTGAAGCGACTTACCCCGAATGCCAGAGTCACGAGTCAACTGGGCGCCTGCCAGAGGGCTTCACAAATTGAACCTCCACTTTTTGACAGATTTTACGTTTTGAGGTTATCTGAATCCATTTCGACCGTTTTCAAAAGACGTTTCAAAGATGTATGAAGACGGAAGCGTCTAAACGCAGCAACAAAATAACTCCAAATTTTATACAGGGTGCCCCAAGCTTATAGGACAAAAAAAAAACAGCTAATAGGTCTTACGATTTCTAGTATTATTTGTTAAGAAACTATATCAAAATTCATTATGGTTTTCGAGAAAAAAAATGTTGAAGTTTCTTTTTATTTTCAGGGTCGAGCATGTAAAGCGACTACACGCTCGACCCTGAAACATGCGGAAACTTTCGAAGTGCCCTAAGCGGAATTAAGCGGATCAGTGTGTCATCAGACGCTGTGAGAGGGCGACGTGTGGCTTTTGTCGCGCGCGCGTTCCGATAATACGTAATAATATGCGACGGACAAAACAAAATCCTTAATTAATAGGGATTGCCCATGCATTAGTGGCAGTAAACTTTTGTCAGTATGTCTAAGTACGTGTAAGTACGTGTTCACCATCAGACGGCCCCACAGATCACAAGTTTGCCAACGCCCGAAGGCCGACGGTTCGAAGGTCGGCTGTTTTTTGCAGGCAGAATACCTAACTGTCTACCACCGTGTGTAATCAGTGAAGTGTGCCACAATGTGTGTGTTGTGTTACAATGTGTTATTTAATCTTTTTATGTCTATTTATTTGTGAGTTTTCTATACTGAAAAAAGAACCGTGAATCGGCAAGTACCTACTTTTATTATGGATTGTTTTTCTTTATAACTCCAGGAGTTAGTTATATGAGTATGAGTTACGTTCTTTCTATGGCTTTATTGTTAATATTAACTTCGTTTTGAAAACAAATTTAACGTAGTATAGTCGGGATGACGGCGCGTCCGGTCGGTGCATGGCCTCGGCGCTGGCACGTTCAGGTAAGAAGGGGTTGGGGAGAGGGGGGGAAGGACCTCTTATCCCGAGCGGTGCGAATATAATTATGATTTTACACAAATTTAGTTTAAAAAATAATTAATTTGGGTATCAAATATTTTTGCATTTTTTTATATAATTTCTTACTCGTAACAGGGAACATATACACCCCCTTAAATTTTTGTCTATGATCTTGGGACACCCTGTATATGCCTTGGCAAGAAGTCAGAAAAAAATAAATGATAAGATCTGGGATTGACCAGTGCCGTGATATGTTAGCAATAAGGATGAAAAAACGTCAAGAAATAAAAATTAAATTAGGCCTACAAAAAAAACCTATCTAAAATACCTGTCTCATATAAATAACTCAAAATGAGTGGGTTAGGTTAGACCTTTTTAAATTTCAGAGCCGTTCAAAACATGGCGATTAAATATTAATAATACACAGTATTAAATATACAAAACATAATTAAGTAAGCTCAAAGTACACGCAACACTAATTTAATTTGAAAAAAATATAGAGTATTTATTAAATAAATAAAACATATACCTCTAGATAAACATATATGTACATGTAGATATTAGCTAGAAGTTCAAAAAGTCTTGTCGATAAGATTATTAATTTATAGATCAGATTATCATAAATTTTGATTGCATTATCGAATTTTACGGTTATCATTTTGGGATCGAAGGAAAAACTGACAATGGGTCAACAATATTTATTTTAGTTTTTTTGCGTCTGATGGTCGACTCATATGACCTTTGTTGTGAACAGGGTGGGTGGGTTGAATTCTCCTTCTCCGGTGGCAAGTCGTATTGCACTCCTCGTACATGTACATATCGTAGGTACATAAGAAGACGCCTTTGCAGATAAGATTCCAAAGGGAGCGCGGCTTAATAGGCAGACTGCCGCCCGCCCACAAAGAGCGGTAGATGTCGCAGACGGCTCTGGGCCGGCCCTATTCCCATACACGTGCCCTATTTCGAGCCGCTCGCTCGTTTCAATGGATCTGACCCATTTTTGACACAACTCACGAAATAACCTACGTAGTATATATGTAGTACGTAGTATGTATATAGCAAACGAACATGTAGCACCTAAAACAGCCTCATAACAGAATAATTAATAATCCCACCGCGAGCATTAATATTAATCTGCCTGGTAGGACTTACGAAGGTTTAGAATATATTCACTGTCTAATGAGATTTTAACTATTTTTTTATTTTTGTATACCATATAGTATCAATGTTATTCGTGCCACACGCTACTGAAGCACTGTTTAATGAATACAAAATTTTAGACATTCGACAGTTATTCACTAAAAGCATTGACTTAATGTAATTTAAAAAAACATACAATATTTGTCCGGAACGATTTAGATTTCTTGATCCGAGAGCTTTTATTTTACACACAGACGAAGACTGCGAAAGAAGACCAAATTATTTTCGTCGCGTTAACAGAGCATATTTGAAAAGGCGATAGTCTAGTTAAGGAAGATATTTTATTACTTTATTATTCAAATAATTTCTTTGTAAGCTGCAGCTATGTAAGTTTATGAAGTTTGTTACAAAAAAAAGTATTTAAATGGTTACCTTCTGAAATATGTAAGATTGTTTATTTTATAAGTTCGACTGTTTTTATTTCGTTATAACTTTACTTCTATGTAATCATTAATGTATCATGTAACATATATATATAGTAAAATTGTATAATGTATTGTTTAAATACCGTTTTTAGATGATTTTTACGTTAAAATAGGTAAACACCGTTAGGTTACCGTATATAAAAGTTTGACAGTACTGACATTTGGAAAATTCGAATGCTTTTTAATATTTTAAGGATTGAAATTTTTTTCAAATAAATAATATAGCCAGAATGTCCAAAGAAAAATTAATACCGTAAGCACAGATAGTTGCATCGCTTGAGGTAATGCACGCTGGTTTAAATACAGGCCTGTATTTTATGAAAGTCTTTCACTCTCACCTATCTATCTGTGCGCTTATGCAATACGGTCAAACTTTCATTAAAGTAGTGAATAAAAGTTTTAAAAAAGAAACAATAATTATGAAAAAAAGTGAAAATGTAACGAATATGACGTGTAATGAATGA
This sequence comes from Neomicropteryx cornuta, assembly GCA_020383195.1. NCBI lineage: Eukaryota > Metazoa > Arthropoda > Insecta > Lepidoptera > Micropterigidae > Neomicropteryx > Neomicropteryx cornuta. Next base: position 11,396,633 of record JAHKQU010000029.1, on the reverse strand, counting down.
GAAGTGAATGGTTTAATGGATATTTACAAGAATAACTTACGTTCAACATAGGATATGTGAAAATGAATCGTCATGGCTAAAAATAAAAAGAAAATATATATTTAAATAATAGATATGTACTAGGTCATATACAATTATTTTGAGCCCTAATCAACTAGGCCAAATGTGCCTGTCCTAGAGGCAAGGGAGATGGTGGTATTTTCATATTTTAATTAGAAGTAAACCTGACAAGGATATACTAGGATTTCTTTGGGTTTGAATATACAAACTGTAATAAACAATTTACTAAAATGAATGGTGGCGAAAATAAGAATATATCGTGTTTTTTTATTTTAAATATACTTATTTTAACCATTCAAAAGAACATATTTATATTCTTATTGTGGAGAGCCAGTCTAGGCGACATTCATATCTCTAGCATCTCAAGAGAACGTAATGCAATAGGAATGAGTTTATCTGACCTAACCTATAGGCTAATAGATGATAATAGATGATCAAATGATGTAGAAGAACCTTTTATTAATAGGTGAATATTATATGAAACTTTATTTTATACCGAATGCTGTTTGCTTATTTTGAGCAACCTTTTCTTTCCCTCCAATCGTTTAGACATCAGTTGCGAAAGAGACAGCCGCTAAAATATAATAACGTATTATTGTGACAACATTCAATCTGTCGAGCGGTAATATAGTGACATCAAAACTTTCATAACTAAAACAGACAACCATAACGGCCTATTACACGGAGAACGCTTTTTAGCGCAGTGGTATAAACGCTTGCTTCTGTCTACGATGTCATTTCAGAAATCCCTGATGGTGCTTTGAAACAGTTAAAAGTGACGGAACTGCGCGTTAAAGCGCCTCCTTGACAACACACGCTCTATATTTATAATGTGACACAAGCCACACGGTAAGTGAGAAAATTTATCTTTTAGGTTATGATTACATATAGTGTGCATTAGGCAAAAACTAAAAGAGATCCGCTTCGTGCCAAGCCAATTAAGTCCGTTCGTTTGTAACCACAAGTTCCAAGGGCGCTTACGAAACATGGCCATCAAATATTTTGATGGTCATAATCCACTAATTATGTTATGAGGAAAATATAGTGATAAACTTAATCGTGCCTTTGTACGAAAAATATAAAAATATTTAGAAAACCGAGCAATATTCATATTTTAGACAAAAGATATTTTTTGCTGTGTGACAATTATCTATTATTTATAGCTTTTATTAGAAAGATAATAAAATAAAACCGACTTTAAAATAAATCTGCAAACAAAATATATATATATATAATTCAAATGTCTTCTAATATAAATTTACTTATATTTTTTAATTTTTATAATTAACATTAATTATTTAAAGATTTTAAGTAAAAAATAACTTGTAATTTTTAAAATTATCAATAATTTTTTATCGAAGTAAATAATAAATAAACGATTCATCAAAACGTTGAAGTCAGTGCAGAGACATGGTTTATAATAATGGTTTATAATTTATACGGTGTGTTTGTAAGTTAAGTTACTAACCTCGAGTAACTAAAAATCCCCCTCCGAGAAATTCCTTATTCTGTGCACAAAAAATATTTCAAATCGCTCAAGCTAATCCGGAGTAGGTAATGAGTGAACATAGATTTAAAAAAAAAAAACTAATGTTACGGGTTCACACACTGTGAACCCGTAACATTAGCCGTACCGAGTTCCTCGGACCATTGTGTTTATACCATAAGCACAAACCTTGTTATAAACTGTTGAATTTATATTATTCTGTCTCAATAATCCCATATTATTATGGTTGTACTACTATAGTACAATACAATAATTTTAACAGCTTGTCAACAGCAATAATTTATCATTCTTTTTCAATTTATTTATTATAAAAAGTAAATAAATAGAAAAGCAAAAACGTGTACCGTTTCGCCGTCGCTGCTAATGACGGACAAGAGAGAATTTAACAGCGCCTCTCCGACAACATAAGCCATACGATAAGAAGACCTATTAGATCTAGATTACACAATGTGCGTATGTGTACTTCTGTATGTGTGTATGTAGAATTTCATTTAAAAGCGTATGCGCGCTAAACATTTCCCCTCTAAGGGTAAAGGGGCGATGCGCGCAATTAAGGCGGCCATTATAACGGTGCCCGAGGAGAGGTTGTACGGAGTATGGTTGGTATGGCACCACGCAGGAAGACGGGATTTGAACTACCCACTCCGTCGGTACAGGTAGGCACGAGAGAGGTAGGCGTATATAATATATAGTACGAAATAGCAATAGCAAAAGTTTTAGCAGATCGCTAATTGCGGTTATATTCTAGCATACGATTTCTTTACCTCATAAGCCTGACTGAGAGGCCGCTACTTCAATCTAGCAACTATAGTCTCCTAAAACTGATCCTAAAACCTATAGTCATCTGAGCGGATGCAGCTGAACGGACATTTATTTATCTTCGAAAAACGTCTTATTACACTGCTGTATTCCCAATAAAATAAACGGTTAATATGTCCTGTGATTTCTAGTTATTTGTCAAGAAACTATATCAAAATTCATCATGGTTACCGAGAAAAAAAGTAATCGTAAACGCGGTATCGGAATTCGCGAGCTGACCGAATTGACAACATCTAATAAAAAATGTACTAAATTTGGGGATATTTTTTTTTTCGTATTTCTAACTTATAATACTTACACAATACCCGTCTTCGGGAATAGTCTGTATAGGTAGTAGATCTACCTCCATTTTTAAGTGACTTTGAGACTGAGCTTAGAAGTTTTTGCGTTTCATTAAGGACCTTTACTAGAAAAGACATTAAACTCCCACACATAACACGTTTCTAACTCTTAAAATTATTTGCTTTTTAATCGATATTTGTACGAAACATAGAGTTTGAATAATTAACATTGTTGTGTAATTTCATTCATAATAATATTGAAACTCAGTCTAAATAATTTAACTTCAAAAATACTCGTTTAGAGTTATCACACTCTACATATTCAATGACAGCGAATTGTCTGACCAAATAAATGAGATTCAAATCAATGCCACTTTAAAATGTTTATAAAATTAAGTGCTAAGTTAAAACCTATACATACATATGAAAGATTTTAATATTGGGAGCTAAGTGCACCTACTCCGGCATCAATGCCAAGGCTTGGCTATTGTTCGAGTTTTTCCAACTAATTTATAATAAAAAAATCATTACTAAAAATTATACCTACTCAGAAAATCATTTCTATTTTTTTCTATATAGTAGGTACCTATTAAATCAAATATGAACAGTTAAAAGGCCTTCTAGTTCCTGCCTCATATGAATATATCATCTCTATGCCTGAAGCCTTTTGTGCAAGATGCAAGACTAGACATCTTCCGATTACTTCGTTGGCAAAGAGAATGGTGTCTTTGTAAGTAGGGCTGGTAAGTCAAAATATACACACGAGTATGCTATACTTAATATCAAATAAACTTTATTTGAATCATACATAATTTTAGGAAATAATGGAAATGTTTGCTTTTGTTCCAAAACCTCAACTGGAAATTAATTTTATACCTACTGGATGATGTTTTTGATAATTTAGTAAAATCGGTAACCGATGCAGTTCACAACAGAGAATAAAAAACCAAAAAACAATCGTAAGGCAGAAGTAGATTTCACCGGATCAAAGTACGGGATAGGCGAACTCCAATTGTACGAACTTGTATCAAGCATTGCGCGAGCTGCCGCGCGATCCACTCTTCGCGTGGCAGCTCGCGCACCTCAACCCGCCGGCGGTGCCCTTGCGCAGCGAGAGTGCGTATACTGAATCCCTATCTATACGGTGCCGCAAGGGTTGCTCGTATCAAGTATTGTTTCAAACAAAAGTTGTAGGGAAATAATTATAGGCCTGCAATTAATATTTTGAACGGATTTGATCCTGAGCGTAAAACCACTTTTTCTCTAGGACCAATGGTTGGTGCTATCAACAAAAGTTAACTGAAATAAGTTTTAGCAAATTTCACTTGTCGAACTTGGTCTGATTTTGCCCATTAACGAATTTGACAGAGATTTGGTGCCCTTAAATTTTTTGTATAAATTTGATAGTGATTGGTGTAAAATTACGGCAGTTATCGTGTCCATAAGAAAATGATATAGATAGATAGATACAAGATTATATTTAAACTTTTAAATAAACTTTAAAACTGAGGGTAGTTTTGGGTTCTAGGGGATGTGAAACGTGAAGATATGTTCAAATTTTCCGGAAGTCATGTAATGGTATCCATTGCAATAGGTAACTTTCCTAATGAAAACTACCTAAAAAGAGAAAAAATGTGCGGAAATGGGGGTTTAGTTCTCGCTCTCAAATAAACTCTTTAATTTAAATACATTTTTTTTATTTTTTTACATATACTTCTGATGAGTCGATTGGCTTCATTTTTATGTTCCTTTCCTTCCTGTTCACAGATTAAATATCACTATATTATTACCTACATTTTAAAACGCATACATAATATTTTGTTAGTACATAAATAGTTGAATTTCAAACAAAATTACATTTCGAGAAATTCAGCCCTGACGACAGTCTTTTTAAGAGGGAGACGCCATTATCGCGTCCGCGGTGCAGAAAGAGACAGATTCTACCCAGCGGGTTTCGCGCCGTATCGCGCTAAATGCACTTTCATTATTTTCCGTTATGAACACGGGACGCCTCCGTGGCCCCCGAAGTGCATTGTGTATATGCAATTTCATTCGACGTCGGGAAAATGCACCTGAGTACTCCATTATCGATCTCTTCAATTTGCGGTATGAAGGAACGGGACAGGGTAACTACCTAACTTTTAAGTCCAGAGCCATTTGAAGCTTTTGCCGAACAGGCCTGTATGGTTGAAACTATTTGCTTTTATAACAAATAGAAAAACAAAGTAAAATGTATTTATTTTCAAATCTTGTTATGAAATTCTAAACGCGTTCACAATAAATACATTGGCACAATAAAATAAATATGCGTTCTTTTGCCGCAGCGCCAATACAAATAAGAAAAATAAACATGTATTACATACTGCGATGCCGCTTCACGCAAGAATTTAAATTCAAAACGGTATTAAAGAAAAGAAAACTAAAATGTACAGCCAAACGGTGTCATACAAGATTTTAAATTCAGAACGGTTTTAAGAAAAGAAAACTAAAATGTACAGCCAAACGGTGTCATACAAGATTTTAAATTCAGAACGGTTTTAAGAAAAGAAAACTAAAATGTACAGCCAAACGGTGTCATACAAGATTTTAAATTCAGAACGGTTTTAAGAAAAGAAAACTAAAATGTACAGCCAAACGGTGTCATACAAGAATTTAAATTCAGAACGGTTTTAAGAAAAGAAAACTAAAATGTACAGCCAAACGGTGTCATACAAGATTTTAAATTCAGAACGGTTTTAAGAAAAGAAAACTAAAATGTACAGCCAAACGGTGTCATACAAGATTTTAAATTCAGAACAGTATTAAAAAAAAGAAAATTAAAATGTACAGCCAAACGGTGTCATACAAGATTTTAAATTCAGAACGGTTTTAAGAAAAGAAAACTAAAATGTACAGCCAAACGGTGTCATACAAGATTTTAAATTCAGAACGGTTTTAAGAAAAGAAAACTAAAATGTACAGCCAAACGGTGTCATACAAGATTTTAAATTCAGAACGGTTTAAAGAAAAGAAAACTAAAATGTACAGCCAAACGGTGTCATACAAGATTTTAAATTCAGAACGGTTTTAAGAAAAGAAAACTAAAATGTACAGCCAAACGGTGTCATACAAGATTTTAAATTCAGAACGGTTTTAAGAAAAGAAAACTAAAATGTACAGCCAAACGGTGTCATACAAGATTTTAAATTCAGAACGGTTTTAAGAAAAGAAAACTAAAATGTACAGCCAAACGGTGTCATACAAGATTTTAAATTCAGAACGGTTTTAAGAAAAGAAAACTAAAATGTACAGCCAAACGGTGTCATACAAGATTTTAAATTCAGAACGGTTTTAAGAAAAGAAAACTAAAATGTACAGCCAAACGGTGTCATACAAGAATTTAAATTCAGAACGGTTTTAAGAAAAGAAAACTAAAAGGTACAGCCAAACGGTGTCATACAAGATTTTAAATTCAGAACGGTTTTAAGAAAAGAAAACTAAAATGTACAGCCAAACGGTGTCATACAAGATTTTAAATTCAGAACGGTTTTAAGAAAAGAAACCTAAAATGTACAGCCAAACGGTGTCATACAAGAATTTAAATTCAGAACGGTTTTAAGAAAAGAAAACTAAAATGTACAGCCAAACGGTGTCATACAAGATTTTAAATTCAGAACGGTTTTAAGAAAAGAAAACTAAAATGTACAGCCAAACGGTGTCATACAAGATTTTAAATTCAGAACAGTATTAAAAAAAAGAAAATTAAAATGTACAGCCAAACGGTGTCATACAAGATTTTAAATTCAGAACGGTTTTAAGAAAAGAAAACTAAAATGTACAGCCAAACGGTGTCATACAAGATTTTAAATTCAGAACGGTTTTAAGAAAAGAAAACTAAAATGTACAGCCAAACGGTGTCATACAAGATTTTAAATTCAGAACGGTTTAAAGAAAAGAAAACTAAAATGTACAGCCAAACGGTGTCATACAAGATTTTAAATTCAGAACGGTTTTAAGAAAAGAAAACTAAAATGTACAGCCAAACGGTGTCATACAAGATTTTAAATTCAGAACGGTTTTAAGAAAAGAAAACTAAAATGTACAGCCAAACGGTGTCATACAAGATTTTAAATTCAGAACGGTTTTAAGAAAAGAAAACTAAAATGTACAGCCAAACGGTGTCATACAAGATTTTAAATTCAGAACGGTTTTAAGAAAAGAAAACTAAAATGTACAGCCAAACGGTGTCATACAAGATTTTAAATTCAGAACGGTATTAAAGAAAAGAAAATTAAAATGTACAGCTAAACGGTGTCATACAAGATTTTAAATTCAGAACGGTATTAAAGAAAAAAAAATGAAAATGTACTACTAAATGGTGTCATACAAGAATTTAAATTTGGAACGGCATTAATGAAAATATTATAATGCATTTATAGAATTTTTCTTGCTAACAAACGTACAAGAAGTCTGGTTTGATCAATTCAATATTTTTTATTTGAATAAAATGCCCATTTTTATATCCTCATTGACGCGCAGACATCTGGAGCTGATTTTTATCAAGAGCTGAACTTCGAACGAATGCAAGTTGCCATGGGTGGTTTATGGTCGATAAATAAATTAAGTACTCACATGCATACATACATATTAGAACACACACTTCCGTATCATTGCATAGAGAGCTATTTGCATTCATGAGTGAGGCACTTACGAACATTACGACCACAAACGTAATGGATACACGAATAGCTATACATACCTATGTCATAGACAATGTTGTCTTTTACAATATTTATGCGAGGCTCGTTTGGCAGGTGGAGTGTTTTATTATCTGTATAAATAGGTTTAAACATCGCCTGCACTCAAGAATTAAATCAAATTCAATTAAATAAATACAAAACAATCATAAGCACTCTCAAGTAAATTACATATTATTAAATAACTATATTTGAGGAGTGTCTATTGAAAAAGGTATAATTCCAGTTTTTTAAAACAAATCAATGCGTATGCGTATTTCGGTATTAATAATAATAATGTAAAAAATAAAATATATTCGTCCATAATCTAAAATATACATATACATACATGTATATAAGGAGTATATAATTTATTTGGAATCATGTAAGTTGTAATATACAAAAGTGTAGTCATCATGCCTTTTTGATTTTACGTGTAATAAGTACTAAGTGTGCTGATTTAAAGGGTTTAAAGCTAATAAAACTTATTTATTTCGGTTTAAAATGATAAAATACTTAATGTAATATATAATGTATCTTATATATTTACATATTTCATAACTAATGTAGTCTGCTTATTTTTGATTAATTAACCTAAAATTTTCATTAATTTTACAATACTTAAATTGTGAATTTAATACTTTAAATGCCATAGACAACGTATCAAAAGCTCCTGACAATACGATAAATGTTGCAAAATTCTTTAAAATAAATTGTTTTTTTTAAATATAAGTTTTTAGAAATTAAGGAAAAAAAAGCATTTTTTTTTTTAAAGTTTGAACAAAAAAAACTCGTTTTGGACATACTGCAGCGAAAATAACATAATCCTAATGAATACAACTAGATGAAAATGATTTTCCTGAATGGATAGTATAAATTTTAATATGTATTTAATATATTTAATACCAAATTAATAATCTATGACGACGCAAAAATATTAAATTACTTAAATGCAAACAAACATACGTTCGTGATTAGCAAAATACCGGTTTAATGGTATAGGCGTGTGAATAAACAAACATCAGACGATATTGCATGGCGCAAGGCTAACGAGCAGAGATCTCATCTCTACTCTCGCGAGAATTTTTGTTTGAAGAGTCTAGCGAACGTCTGCTTAGTAGATTGCGTTCGAAGCTGGGGTTTTACCTTCCTCAGATTAGCTTGAAAATTATAGCTTCGTCTCTCCCGTGTTGCCTCATGCTTAGGTTTAAGATACTGGACGTGGAAATCTAGAAGGAAACTTGTTACCTCCCAATAATACTCCGACAGACGCGGCAATTTACCGCCCACAGCCGGGCCAGACGTGCCGGTACCACGGGCGGTACGGGCGGTACGGGCGGCACCGCGAGATGAATTGAAGGAAGTCGGAGAACAGGCTACGGACGGACGAAAGCTTGTCACGGTCGTTATTTTTAATGGCCGCCCTTCGTAACTGTTGCTATGCCACCCAAGTAAGTGAGGTGCGTGATTGGAAAATAGTGCTATGAAGTTATTGCACCTCAAACTAAAGTGTCTTTTAAAATAATTTGAGGTGCACGAAAGAGATTTATTTTATGGGAAATAGATGACTTTTCAAAAAGACTAATTGAAAATCTGTCAATTGAAAAATTAAAATTATACACAATTAATTAAAATAAAACGCGAAAGAATAACGAATTGAACCTCGAATTTCAATTCCCAATTATGAATGATTCCTTATATCAATTTTTTTATTTAGTTTTGTTAAGAAAAAATCGAGCCCCATATGCAAGGAAAGTATTAACAATACCTAGTACAATTCAGTATTAACAATTTAGACGAAAGTTAACTCCCCCCCCCCCCCCTACCTTTTCGATACAGATGTTCACGTTTTGAGTTCACCTAAATCATTGCCTTTTACAGTATTATTTTTATTAGTAACATGAACATAATCTTAATATATATAAATCTCGTGTCACAATGTTTGTCCTCAATGGACGGCTGAACCACTTAACCGATTATAATAAAATTTGAACACCATGTGCAGTTCGATGTGCACTTGAGAGATAGGATAGTTTAAATCTCAAATTATAGTCGCAATTTTAATTTATCGCTAATTATTTGTCTGTTATTATTTGGCAGTCATAAAACTGACAGATGTCGATACCTTTCGACTGGGTTGATGGCGCTAATGTCTGTTATTATTTGACAGTGACAGTTATTCGACGCAAACGTATTAAAAGAGCCCATCAGTTGGCAGAACAAATTGAATCAAGAAATCCAGCTCAAAGAATCAGGACAGCAGGTCATGCACAAGAATCTCAAGAACAGTGTAACGAACGTCTTCAAGAGAATATCATAAGAACAAGAAAATTATTATTTTCAGTCAAATGCCACCGAAAAAATCTAACCTCAACAACGCGAGCGGCAAACGTCAAAACGCAAACGTCAAAACTACGATCGGAATAATATATTCACTTACGAGATGCTGTTGCTGGAAACATCGATGGAAATTTAAATCCCAATGACATCGGTAATGCTTTCATTTTACCTTCAAGCTACATCGGCAGTCCACGGAACATGCAGGAATACATACAAGATGCGATGACTTACGTACGTCATTACGGCCGACCGGATTTATTTATTACATTCACATGTAATCCGAATTGGGAAGAGATACAAACTTTACTATTGCCAGGACAACAAGCCATTCATCGTCATGATTTAACTGCACGTGTGTTTAAACAAAAATTGAAATCCTTAATTGATTTTATTGTTAAATATACAATTTTTGGTATCACACGTTGTTGGCTGTATACGATAGAGTGGCAAAAGCGAGGTTTGCCTCATGCCCACATTTTGGTTTGGCTTAAAGATAGAATCCGTCCTGAAGAAATCGATCAAATAATTTCAGCCGAAATTCCAGACCCATTAATTGATCAAGAATTATTTGATATTGTCACCAAACACATGATCCATGGGCCATGCGGTGTTTTCAACATGACCTCACCGTGCATGGAAAATGGAAAATGTAAAAAAACTTCCCAAAGCCGCATACGAATGACACGATCACGGATATTGATGGTTATCCAATGTATCGCCGCAGAAGTACTGAGAATGGTGGCCACACATTTACAATGCGACTGCCGAACTTTCCAAATCAAGTTGAGTTTGATAATCAGTGGGTGGTACCATACCCACCACTACTTTCAAAAACTTACAAAGCTCATATCAATGTTGAGCTTTGCAGTTCTGTTAAATCAATTAAGTATATTTGTAAATATGTAAACAAAGGCAGTGATTTGGCCATATTTGAAGTAAAAAACATAAATAAAAATGATGAAATAGCACGATACCAAATGGGCAGATACATTAGCAGCAATGAAGCTATTTGGCATATTCTCAGCTTTCCCATCCACGAAAGAGATCCTGCTGTCCAACATCTGGCAATACATCTTGAAAACGGTCAACGTGTATACTTCACTGAAGAAAATGTTCTCCAAAGAGCGTTCGAAGCTCCGAAAACGACTCTAACTGAATTTTTTACATTGTGTCAAAAACCTGATGTTTTTGGCCAATTCGCGAAGACATTGGTATATGGTGATGTTCCACGTTATTTCACATGGAACAAATCCAGTAAAAAATGGGAGCCACGGAAACAAGGAAAACCACATCCTTCCATTACAGGCATATTCAAAGCTAAGACATTGGGAAGACTTTACACGGTACATCCAAAGCAACGTGAGTGCTTCTATTTACGTTTGTTATTGGTGAATGTTCCCGGACCAACGTCTTTTGAATTTTTACGAACAGCTAATGGTCGAGTATTCAATACATACCAGGATGCATGTCGTGAACTGCAATTGCTAGAAGACGATAACCATTGGGACTTAACGCTTGCTGATGCTGCGTTGACATCAACACCGAATAACATTCGTCAGTTGTTTGCAATTATTTTGGCGACATGTTATCCCTCGCAAGCACAAACTTTGTGGGAAAAATATAAAAATTGTATGACAGAAGACATCTTGCACCGAATTAGACAAACAAATCAATGCCAAAACATAGATTATACACCAGAGATGTACAATGAAGCATTGGTCTTGATCGAGGATTTATGTGTTCTTATTTCAAATTTACCACTTAATCATTATGGTATGCCATCACCTAATCGTCCAGCCACCGACTTAGTCAATACCGATTTACAACGAGAAAATCAATATGACCATGGAAGTTTAGCGACAATTATCATGAACAGTGAACCATTACTGACAGCAGAACAAAAAATTATTTATGATCGGATTATGCTGGCTGTTGCTGCTGAACAAGGCGGTTTTTTTTTCTTGGATGCACCCGGTGGAACCGGTAAGACATTTTTAATATCGTTGATTCTTGCCAAAATACGGTCGCAACAAAAAATCGCATTAGCATTAGCATCGTCAGGCATTGCGGCTACTTTACTGGATGGTGGGCGAACAGCACATTCAACATTCAAGCTGCCATTGGACGTTCATAATAAACCAGATGCAATGTGTAACATCAAAAAGAATAGTGGAATAGCTGCAGTGTTGCGGAAGAGTTCTATAATAATTTGGGATGAGTGCACAATGGCACACAAATATTCACTTGAAGCATTAAACAGAACTATGCAAGATTTAAACAGCAATAATAAACTTTTCGGTGGTGCTATCTTACTTTTGTCTGGTGACTTCCGGCAGACCTTACCGGTTATACCTCGCTCTACTTTCGCGGATGAGATTAATGCATGTTTGAAACAATCATTCTTATGGCGAAGTGTTGAAACACTTCGATTGACCATAAATATGCGAGTACAATTGCAAAATGATCCATCAGCACTAATATTTTCCGAACAACTACTAGATATTGGGAACGGTAAAATAAAACTGCAACCAAATACGCAATGCATTAAACTACCAGACAATTTTTGCACTGTTGTTCAGGATAAAACTGAATTGATTCAGAGTATTTTCCCGGATATACAGAATAATTATTTGAATCATGAATGGCTTAGTCAACGGGCGATTTTGGCAGCCAAAAACGTTGATGTTGACGAAATTAACTTCCAGATACAACAGTTGTTACCAGGCGATCTGATGTCTTTTAAATCAATCGATACTGTTGTTGATGAAAATGAAAGTGTAAATTTTCCGATTGAATTTTTAAATTCATTAGATATCCCTGGAATGCCACCACATAATCTTCGATTAAAGATTGGTTCCCCTATTATTCTCCTCCGTAATTTGAATCCACCTCAATTATGTAACGGTACGCGTTTGGTCATCAAAAAGATCACCGGAAACATTCTTGAAGCAACCATTTTGGCTGGGAAGTTTAAAGGAAAAGTGGTCCTGCTGCCACGTATTCCGATGATACCATCAGATTCTACCATACCCTTCAAAAGGCTACAGTTTCCAATTCGTTTAGCTTTCGCCATGTCTATAAATAAATCTCAAGGTCAAACAATGTCCATTTGTGGTTTAGATTTGGAAAATCCATGTTTTTCTCATGGGCAACTATATGTTGCGTGTTCACGTGTTGGGAAACCGTCGAATCTATTTGTGTTAGCTAAAGACAGGTTAACCAAAAACATTGTGCACCGATTGGTGTTAAATTAAATTGAAATTGAAAGTATTTATAATTCAAAAAAAAAGATATTAATGTTTAAAAGTTTAAGACTGTCTGCCTTGCCTACCTCATTCATGAGTTTAAGCGTCACATGTTATTTACTGTATTATACTGTAATATACTTATATTTGTTATAAAATTAAATGGAAATAATAAATCTGATAAATTTTTATTTTTTACCTATTGATTTCTGCTTAGTATCAAGTGTAAGAACATTTTAATTAATTGTGTTCAACGTACTTCCCCTTCAAATCTCAATCCAGTGAATTTGTATACCAACATCAACATTTTCGTCTTTGTTCGTAAATAATTTCATTGTACTAAAGGGTTATAGTAGTAGAAAGTCAAATAAGGAGATCAGCATATTTTTTTACAAATACCATCTGTGTGAAAAAGCATAGTGGACTCCGTGACTGATGTTCTCTTATTGTTCCTCTTAGATTGTTTACTATAATGTAATATAACAAAAACTTTAGCCACAGCAACGCGTGGCCGGGTCAGCTAGTATAATATATATTTTTGAAGCCGTACGGAGCAAACTGTTGCATGGAAGCTAGAAATGACAAAGCTTTAATAATTCGCAAGGGTATATTTTTATACCTTACAAAAATATTAGTGTGTAGATATCCAATCAAACCTGCCTTGTTTATATATATATACTAGCTGACCCGGCCACGCGTTGCTGTGGCTAAAGTTTTTGTTATATTACATTATAGTAAACAATCTAAGAGGAACAATAAGAGAACATCAGTCACGGAGTCCACTATGCTTTTTCACACAGATGGTATTTGTAAAAAAATATGCTGATCTCCTTATTTGACTTTCTACTACTATAACCCTTTAGTACAATGAAATTATTTACGAACAAAGACGAAAATGTTGATGTTGGTATACAAATTCACTGGATTGAGATTTGAAGGGGAAGTACGTTGAACACAATTAATTAAAATGTTCTTACACTTGATACTAAGCAGAAATCAATAGGTAAAAAATAAAAATTTATCAGATTTATTATTTCCATTTAATTTTATAACAAATATAAGTATATTACAGTATAATACAGTAAATAACATGTGACGCTTAAACTCATGAATGAGGTAGGCAAGGCAGACAGTCTTAAACTTTTAAACATTAATATCTTTTTTTTTGAATTATAAATACTTTCAATTTCAATTTAATTTAACACCAATCGGTGCACAATGTTTTTGGTTAACCTGTCTTTAGCTAACACAAATAGATTCGACGGTTTCCCAACACGTGAACACGCAACATATAGTTGCCCATGAGAAAAACATGGATTTTCCAAATCTAAACCACAAATGGACATTGTTTGACCTTGAGATTTATTTATAGACATGGCGAAAGCTAAACGAATTGGAAACTGTAGCCTTTTGAAGGGTATGGTAGAATCTGATGGTATCATCGGAATACGTGGCAGCAGGACCACTTTTCCTTTAAACTTCCCAGCCAAAATGGTTGCTTCAAGAATGTTTCCGGTGATCTTTTTGATGACCAAACGCGTACCGTTACATAATTGAGGTGGATTCAAATTACGGAGGAGAATAATAGGGGAACCAATCTTTAATCGAAGATTATGTGGTGGCATTCCAGGGATATCTAATGAATTTAAAAATTCAATCGGAAAATTTACACTTTCATTTTCATCAACAACAGTATCGATTGATTTAAAAGACATCAGATCGCCTGGTAACAACTGTTGTATCTGGAAGTTAATTTCGTCAACATCAACGTTTTTGGCTGCCAAAATCGCCCGTTGACTAAGCCATTCATGATTCAAATAATTATTCTGTATATCCGGGAAAATACTCTGAATCAATTCAGTTTTATCCTGAACAACAGTGCAAAAATTGTCTGGTAGTTTAATGCATTGCGTATTTGGTTGCAGTTTTATTTTACCGTTCCCAATATCTAGTAGTTGTTCGGAAAATATTAGTGCTGATGGATCATTTTGCAATTGTACTCGCATATTTATGGTCAATCGAAGTGTTTCAACACTTCGCCATAAGAATGATTGTTTCAAACATGCATTAATCTCATCCGCGAAAGTAGAGCGAGGTATAACCGGTAAGGTCTGCCGGAAGTCACCAGACAAAAGTAAGATAGCACCACCGAAAAGTTTATTATTGCTGTTTAAATCTTGCATAGTTCTGTTTAATGCTTCAAGTGAATATTTGTGTGCCATTGTGCACTCATCCCAAATTATTATAGAACTCTTCCGCAACACTGCAGCTATTCCACTATTCTTTTTGATGTTACACATTGCATCTGGTTTATTATGAACGTCCAATGGCAGCTTGAATGTTGAATGTGCTGTTCGCCCACCATCCAGTAAAGTAGCCGCAATGCCTGACGATGCTAATGCTAATGCGATTTTTTGTTGCGACCGTATTTTGGCAAGAATCAACGATATTAAAAATGTCTTACCGGTTCCACCGGGTGCATCCAAGAAAAAAAAACCGCCTTGTTCAGCAGCAACAGCCAGCATAATCCGATCATAAATAATTTTTTGTTCTGCTGTCAGTAATGGTTCACTGTTCATGATAATTGTTGCTAAACTTCCATGGTCATATTGATTTTCTCGTTGTAAATCGGTATTGACTAAGTCGGTGGCTGGACGATTAGGTGATGGCATACCATAATGATTAAGTGGTAAATTTGAAATAAGAACACATAAATCCTCGATCAAGACCAATGCTTCATTGTACATCTCTGGTGTATAATCTATGTTTTGGCATTGATTTGTTTGTCTAATTCGGTGCAAGATGTCTTCTGTCATACAATTTTTATATTTTTCCCACAAAGTTTGTGCTTGCGAGGGATAACATGTCGCCAAAATAATTGCAAACAACTGACGAATGTTATTCGGTGTTGATGTCAACGCAGCATCAGCAAGCGTTAAGTCCCAATGGTTATCGTCTTCTAGCAATTGCAGTTCACGACATGCATCCTGGTATGTATTGAATACTCGACCATTAGCTGTTCGTAAAAATTCAAAAGACGTTGGTCCGGGAACATTCACCAATAACAAACGTAAATAGAAGCACTCACGTTGCTTTGGATGTACCGTGTAAAGTCTTCCCAATGTCTTAGCTTTGAATATGCCTGTAATGGAAGGATGTGGTTTTCCTTGTTTCCGTGGCTCCCATTTTTTACTGGATTTGTTCCATGTGAAATAACGTGGAACATCACCATACACCAATGTCTTCGCGAATTGGCCAAAAACATCAGGTTTTTGACACAATGTAAAAAATTCAGTTAGAGTCGTTTTCGGAGCTTCGAACGCTCTTTGGAGAACATTTTCTTCAGTGAAGTATACACGTTGACCGTTTTCAAGATGTATTGCCAGATGTTGGACAGCAGGATCTCTTTCGTGGATGGGAAAGCTGAGAATATGCCAAATAGCTTCATTGCTGCTAATGTATCTGCCCATTTGGTATCGTGCTATTTCATCATTTTTATTTATGTTTTTTACTTCAAATATGGCCAAATCACTGCCTTTGTTTACATATTTACAAATATACTTAATTGATTTAACAGAACTGCAAAGCTCAACATTGATATGAGCTTTGTAAGTTTTTGAAAGTAGTGGTGGGTATGGTACCACCCACTGATTATCAAACTCAACTTGATTTGGAAAGTTCGGCAGTCGCATTGTAAATGTGTGGCCACCATTCTCAGTACTTCTGCGGCGATACATTGGATAACCATCAATATCCGTGATCGTGTCATTCGTATGCGGCTTTGGGAAGTTTTTTTACATTTTCCATTTTCCATGCACGGTGAGGTCATGTTGAAAACACCGCATGGCCCATGGATCATGTGTTTGGTGACAATATCAAATAATTCTTGATCAATTAATGGGTCTGGAATTTCGGCTGAAATTATTTGATCGATTTCTTCAGGACGGATTCTATCTTTAAGCCAAACCAAAATGTGGGCATGAGGCAAACCTCGCTTTTGCCACTCTATCGTATACAGCCAACAACGTGTGATACCAAAAATTGTATATTTAACAATAAAATCAATTAAGGATTTCAATTTTTGTTTAAACACACGTGCAGTTAAATCATGACGATGAATGGCTTGTTGTCCTGGCAATAGTAAAGTTTGTATCTCTTCCCAATTCGGATTACATGTGAATGTAATAAATAAATCCGGTCGGCCGTAATGACGTACGTAAGTCATCGCATCTTGTATGTATTCCTGCATGTTCCGTGGACTGCCGATGTAGCTTGAAGGTAAAATGAAAGCATTACCGATGTCATTGGGATTTAAATTTCCATCGATGTTTCCAGCAACAGCATCTCGTAAGTGAATATATTATTCCGATCGTAGTTTTGACGTTTGCGTTTTGACGTTTGCCGCTCGCGTTGTTGAGGTTAGATTTTTTCGGTGGCATTTGACTGAAAATAATAATTTTCTTGTTCTTATGATATTCTCTTGAAGACGTTCGTTACACTGTTCTTGAGATTCTTGTGCATGACCTGCTGTCCTGATTCTTTGAGCTGGATTTCTTGATTCAATTTGTTCTGCCAACTGATGGGCTCTTTTAATACGTTTGCGTCGAATAACTGTCACTGTCAAATAATAACAGACATTAGCGCCATCAACCCAGTCGAAAGGTATCGACATCTGTCAGTTTTATGACTGCCAAATAATAACAGACAAATAATTAGCGATAAATTAAAATTGCGACTATAATTTGAGATTTAAACTATCCTATCTCTCAAGTGCACATCGAACTGCACATGGTGTTCAAATTTTATTATAATCGGTTAAGTGGTTCAGCCGTCCATTGAGGACAAACATTGTGACACGAGATTTATATATATTAAGATTGGGGCTCTTGATAGAGAAGGGTAGGTAGAAAGTTTTTTACGGCTACGCCGTGGAGACAGAAATTAATATAAAAATCGCTCTTAGAACTGACGGGCACTTCTCTCCCACGGGAAGAGGGGCAAAGGAGGCGGGATGGAGGAGGGAAATTAGACAAAAATGCAAATGCGTCTTTAGGAGGATTGCAGAGGGTACAATTATCGCAGTTGCCAACTATTGCTATTGCAAATAATATGATATCATACGGTCTAATAATATGTGTTGATTTAGAATATTATATTTATTTATAAATCAGGGTTTCCTATGTACATCGAATCAATTAACAAATGATTCAAGATTATCAAACGTTTTTTATATCGACTGGCATATAATAGTTATAATAATCTACAAATAAAAAAGTTTTTTTAAACAGAAATTTATGCGAATCGTCAGAGATGTTTTTATAATATACGAGTATAGTGTATAATTATAATGCTTTTTATTTGTCAGTTACAAGTTACTTATAGGAAATTTTCGGACTAATTTAGGTTAGGTTATTACCTTCATATTGTCTGTGGTTTTCACTGTACCGATATGCGATTAATATAGATTACACATTACTAATTTTCATGGTAACCTAAAAAATTATCGGGTGCAATCGTTGGCAGCACAATTTAGTGCAACAATGGTAACTTCAACAAGACCAGGGTGTCCCATTCAATCTTCTCGCTTCCCCCCCGGCCCTCCTGACACCGGCAGTCTGCACCTCGAGTGGAGTGCTTAGTGTGGCTACCAGTCGACACTCCAAAATCGGCCCAACGGTAAGCCCCCTCTCATTTCCTTCGGCAGCGGATGAAAGTGATGACACATTTCATTTTGAGTCGATTGTCGATTGGCAGCACAGACTAGGCCCTTTGTTCCAGCTCCAGGTGCCAGGATTATTATACTCTTCGCTTTTAATTTACCGATCGTAATGGCGACAGAGAGCTGCCGTTAATCTCCGAGCGGGGCTGGCTATTAAATATGCATGATAAGGCAACTACTTTGCACAGGACAAACATATATGTAAACATATTATGCATTTATAAAATTCAAGGTGACATATATGTAAACATATTATGCATTTATAAAATTCAAGGTGTCTTAATTTTTATTGTTTTTTTTATCACCAAAGTTTCAGTGGGTCCACTGAAACTTTGGTGATAACACGACACGGTCGTTTATATTTTTTTAGTTTGTAAATCAAATTGTTTTTTTATGATTAACCAATAACGGCACAGAGTGTTTCTATTTTTATAAACCGTTAGATGAGACATTACGGCATAAGACCATGCGCAAGACAGAGAAGGGCGCTTTCGGGAAAAACATTCCTTTATTTTAGTGCTTGAATACGAATACAAAATTTCGTGTCTGTGTAAATTTTACAAAAACTGCAAAAAAAATTTGTTAATAAACGATGAAAAATGGCGAAATGGATAATGAAAATTCGTAATTTTGATTTACTGCTCGCGAGCTGGGGTTTAATCCACATCGGCGAGATTTTAGTGCATTTTTGAATAATAATAATAAGTTGTTTAAAAAAAACAAATTAGAGGACTCAACCTGATTATTTCTCCATACAAATGTCGTAGTTTTGTGATTCATATTTTAAGATATAGAAAAAAAAAACTAAATATCTATTAATTATCTGGGATGTACCATGACATTTCTCGAAGACCAAATGGGGTGTCTGTGTTCTTTATTATGAGTAAGAAATTATATAAAAAAAATGCGATAACAGTTCATCCCCAAATTAGTGAAAAATACCAGTCTTCGGTCAGCGAGTGAATTATGACGTGATGCGACGCAGGAAGCCGTTTTCAGGCATTCGCACAGCACCTGGCTAGCACGACCAACGAAGTATTACGAGAAGCGTTTAATATTATCACGGATAGTTTATATTTTTTTCTCGGAAACCAACACGAATATTAATACCTTTACCTTAATTAAAAAAAATACTTAAAATCGCAGGGCCAATCGGTCTTCCGGGAATATTCTTGGGACCCTGTAGAACTTCAAAGTTAAATTTGTAAAGGGTTGTTTTTTTTAGAGGCGTGGTTTTCAAGAAGAGATAAAACGCATATAATTTGATGTTATGGCTAAGAATTTAGTTTTATTATAAAGATAAGGGTTTGCCATTATGTTTTAAAAATGATTTCGGGCAAGTGGCCGCCGCGGCTGACTCGAACAAATTCCAGCCGAGAGGCCCAATTTTCAACCACTTTTTGCAGCAAGGGCCGTATGTCAGCAATAACGCGCCGAATATTCTCTTCCAAGGCGTTAATCGTGTCCGGCTTATCTGCGTAGACAAGCGACTTCACATAACCCCACAAAAAATAGTCCAGCGGTGTTAAATCGCACGATCTTGGAGGCCACGCCACAGGCCCACGACGCGAGATAATGCGCTCACCAAAAGTTTCCTTCAATAAATTGATTGTTTCATTGGCTGTATGGCATGTAGCGCCGTCTTGTTGGAACCAAAGGTCGTCCACATCAACATCCTCCAATTCAGGAACGAAAAAGTCAATAATCATTGCTCTATAGGGTTCCCCAAAAGTTATTAGCTTCGAAAAGTCTGCATTTTTCTATTAATTTTATCAAAACTTAGACGTAAATATTGAATGAAAACAAAAATCGATAAAAGGCTTAGTAGACTTCACCAAATGCAAATTCAATCAAGTTTTCGCAATTTAGATTGATTCTGTTTTCCAAATTATTCTATAAAGTCCCAGAGTGTTTATTTTTCTACAAACCGTTTCGTCTCGTCAGAGAAAGAGTTCTCTCGGGAAAAGGCCCCTTAATAAATGTAATGACTGCTGGTTTCCCCCTTAAATCAAATAATTAAAATATTCTTCACTGGTTTCATTGTACACTGAATAAAAAATATGGTAATGGCAGCAAAAATATGGTATTGGCAAATTTGGCACCATAAAGTATGGTTGATATAGTGACAGCAATATTTTTTGATGGAGTTACACATCGATTATTATTAAGCTTTCTTGGTTGCAAGTGACGTAATTTTCTGACATATTTTTTAGTGTAAATACTATAAATTTTGGTTTGATACTATTGCTACAATTAACAGCAGCTAAGGCCTCGTTCTCACGGTGTTTTTTTTAACGCGGCGTTTTTTTAATCGTAGCGTTAAAAAAAACGCGAGATTATTAGATGTTCGTTCATACGGCGGTGAAAAATCACTTCGAATTATAGGTCGATTTGCTAAGACGTCTACATGGATTTCGATGAGACGTTAGTTCTTGCACTTTGCGCAATAAGGAAAAGGAAAAAGACATTTCGAAAGTATTGGGTACATGCACTAAATGATGGGAGCATCCTGCCAAGCTTTTTAACTACCTCAAAATGAAAGTTAGGACGGTAAGAAAAGTACTAATTATTTTTATAATGTTTGATATATATTTTTTTATTATTAAATATTCCGACAAGGCTTTATCTCAGAGGACTTGCCTGACCTCTACTTCTATAATCAAACGTTCTATATCGAAATCCATCGTAACGGAAGAGCACATGGCACACACAAACCACGACACGAAGGTGGATGTGTGAATGGTAGTTAAAACGAAAAGTGTGAACACGTGCATGCAAACTCCTCCGTTCTATTGGCAGCGCTAACTGCAAATTTCACGATCACACCGCCATTTTTATTTGAATCACATCAAAATAAAATGGTAACCACAAAAATATTATCGTTGCGACTACTAAATTTTCAGGCGACGTCGTTTTATTTCGTCAGCTGTTCTCCCACGACGCCATATTGTCTTGTAATCATAGCAAAATGTATTGTTAAAATATTTTTTACTTTTTTAAACCAACATTATTTAACAATAATAAATTTTTGTGCGTGTACAATTTTTTTTTATTCTACTGAGACGTTTCAGTTCAACCGGAGCCTGCATGCACGGTTCGCTCGCTCACCGCAGTCGAGGGTAATAGTATGTCCCTTACCCTTACCTTACGTATGTAAGTATGCGCGAAGTTATCTTGTAAAAGGCAACCAAGAGGCGAAGAGGTCGCGGTGAGGCGGACCACGACGGGCCACCCATCAATAACCCGTCGCCCCGCGACTGCGGCACTCGGCGTCGCTCGGCGATGCTTCCGCTCTATTTCGACCGAACAGCCATTTTTCGGCCCGGAAAGCGCGCGGCGGTACGATTCTAGACACGCGAAAACCACTCGGAAACATTCGGAAAGAACGTCTGGGCACCGCGAACGTTTTTATTTAGCTGGCAACGTTGGTCAAATCTCGCAGGCTGAATTAGAACCACTTTTTTTTATTGTTTCCCCCATTTACAATTACCCTTTTGCTTAACCGCCTGTTTCCTGTAAGTCCTGCAGGTGTAATCTAATTGATGAGAGTGGGTTACAGAACACGTCAATATCGGGCACCAGCTTGTTGAGCTTGCTGAACATTCTCTTATCCTACGAAGTTAAAATGTGACATGTTGGTTTAGTTCCGATGACAATGCAAGCACGACCACCTGATTCTACACCCAGGCTTGGCTCAAGATGACAAGGATTAAAAACAAACAAATAAACATAAACGCCACACGAGCACCGTAGCACTGCGTGAGAAATATTTAAATGTTATTTCACATAAATAACATTTTCGTATATTTATAACTATAATTTATGAATAACACATATTAATTAATTTATATTTAATACATATGTAGACAATTTTATATCAAAATAGCTGTATTTTTTTATTTATTTTATATCTCTTAAATGGCACCTACTTAATTGTCATTGTCATACGTATTACAAAAATAAAATCTCATTTTAAAACTACGCTCAGACCTTGCTTTCCAATGACCCACAAGTCATGGTTTATGCAATAAATGCAGCGAAGAATGGTGCAAGTCGAATCTTTTATCGTAGCGTTTACTTAATTTTGCTTAGTCATTCATTAAATGACGCCTGAAACAAGGTCACATTGAAGAAAGAATGGCGAATAAATATTTAAGAATTGTAGAATCATATATTTATTCCTGCTTTTTTATACATATTTCCCTGCTACATATTTATTATATTTGATGATTGGTTTTTAATAACGACCAAGCGCCTGAAAATATAAATGAGAAAAACTTAAATAATATTAAAAAATTAAGAGAAGTTTTATTAATTTTTGACAGCCATATCGCCAAATAAGTATATAAGTCATAAAGCGGTCCCGTACTTTTAAGTGCAGGATGTCGGCTTAAATCCAATGCTGAGATTTATAAAAATGCATTTTTACCTCTCACCATTTAGTATAAAATATTGCCAAATATTAAGTACCTAGCTATCTAATTTAAATATTTATTATCATTTAATTGGCATAGTAATTTTAAACATAAATTTACGTATATGGGCACTGCCCGTCCTAAGGTAGATTTTTCTAAAGTAGCATTATTTCTTCAAGCATGATTTTTTCATAAGCGCCGAGCAACATACAATTATACCATAAATTAATATAATTTATTTAAGACATAATTGTATTTTTTTTATATACTAAACATGATTTGTTTTGACCCTATAACAAAATTCATCATGCTGTCCAAGAAAAAAAAAATCACGGCAGGGTCATTAACCGGCCTTAGTCGAACGCGAGCGAACAAACGAAAGAGTTAAGAGAATTTGCTCCAGCACTTTGATAAAGTTAATACATTTAGGCATGAATTATTTTCAACATTTTTTTACAAATTTTACGCGTAATAGGGTAGTTTTTGTATTTTGTTTTGTACGGCCAGCGCACCACAGATTATTATTATAATTACTCAAATTTATACATTTGTTATCAGCCGTAACAATGACTAATCGAGCGCAAGGAAGATTTTTTTAAGTTCTTCTAGGCCAGTTGCGAAACCTCAATTGGTATGCCGCAATCTAGGACATAAGACCTAATATTGCATTTTATTCGGTCGCACAGTGCATAGTTCGATTGCATCGAATTGAATCGTGTGAAAATAAAAAAAGTCGAAGGCGGACAATGACCCCTATGCACTCAGTCGTTAAGTCGAAACGCAAGCGTTGTCTGTTCAATGTCGTTGACCAATGACAGCATTTTAAATTAGTTTGTTCAATGTTGGCATTCTTATGCGTGGATATGAATAAAATGCAGCGTTTTAATTGTAAATTTTAAAATATGCTAAACCATTAACAAACACTCTAGAACGGGAACCAACAGTCGACTGCATTTTATTTAATGACTAGGATATTTCTTTTTGTGGAAATTTGGGTAGAATTCGGTATGTCTTAATCCGAACCATTGTCTGCCTACAAACAATTATTGTCAAATTAAGTTGTGTTTTCGTGTCACGCCAAACACACGTTTTACTTTTATTCGTTAGTAGGAAAAGTTCAATGTTCAAAAAAAATATTTCCGAAAGTACAATATTTATAGGAAGGACATATATTGAATAACATCAAGTACATAAAACGAAAACGCATTGGATTATAATTATACCTGACATTTTTAAACGCAGAAAAAACTAATATAAAAATTAAACCAATGATAATAATAAAACGCCAGTTGAATCACATACCCAGATCTTTGTATCAGTGGACAATCAGCTACTGTACTTTTTGATCATTTGTATGAGACTGATCATAGTAATTATTTTAAACATACATGGGCGAAATGAATGTTATAAACTTATATAATAATTGTATAATAATTATAGCTTTTACTTATTCGGCACTCAAAAAATCGGCGCGTTTGTACAAACCTTTCCAATACATTGAATATTGGATCGATTTAAATGTTTCCATAAGGTTTCCATCACGACTTTCTCTGTATTTTTTGTTGTCCAAACCTAGAGCTTAGCCCAAGAAATGCACTTGTATTTGTTCATAGCATTCATCATTTAGTTATAAGTCATTGTTTGTACTGTGTAATCAGAGCCGTATGCAAAATGCTTAAGTTCACGCATAAAATAAAACACACGTGCATATTTAAATAAACGCACACCATTTTATCGAATATTGCAGTAAAAATGCACATATAATCTAGAGAACGTACTGTTCCGTAAAAATAACATACTTAACTTATTTCTGCGTATTTATCGCGTTTAAAGTATAATATAACTAACATGCATTTTATTATTTAGTTGATATTGATTTTTTGTACAAACTATTTGTAATTAGTTTTGTAATAGGTTTTGTAATTAGTCTATTATCGTTATTATTAATAATAATGATTACAAAATCGTTGGGATGTTTTATCTAGTATTTCATTAAATTTCAAAAGAATTATACTGCTAATAGTGAAAATTGATATTTGTCTTATCTTCGAATTACTTCAGCTTAATCTAGTTTCAGCTCAACAGGAGTGCATCGCGCATGCGTCTCGTCGTAATGCTTATTTTTCCTATGTAACTATAGATAGTATAGATATACACATTACATTACATAAGTATTATTTGATTACATTAAATCTTATATAAAGAAGCATATTATCGTATGTGCGTATTTGTATTCCCACGGATGCACAGTAAATGTACTGAGGGTGACATCTACTCGTATGATGAAATCTGTGAGGTAAATCATAAAGAATAAAAATGAGTAAAACTTTAACTAAATACACGGATAGGATTTTTCATTTATTAGGACAATTATATGTATATAATATGCTTTTCTTTTACTGAATAACACATTTTATTCGCGCTGACTGTGGAAAGTTAAAAAACAGTTATTTCATCAATCAAAATCGTGTACAGGCAACAATAAAAGAGGGAAAGTGCTTCTCGAGCGTTGACTTTTCGCGCCAAACGTCACCGCTGACATCTGTCAACATCATATGGCGGGAGCGAGGCGCGTCACGCACGTGCCGCCGGCCGTGGGCGGGCGCCGAGGGGGGGGCGGGGAGGGAGCGAAACGAGGTCATCGTTCGACGCCGCCCAAGCAAGAACGTCAGTATCGAATCGCGAAGGAAGGGCCACTGCATAGTCGCTCACTACATTCTCTTCAAATTTCGTAGGTATTTTGATCTCTTTTTAATTTGGCACACCGTACGGAAAACAACTTTTACAGAGGACATCATTTAGGTAGGTGCGTCACTGAAAGTATCGATTCGTAGGGACTGACCGCTAAGCCCTGCAAGCAGCATTCGCAACCTTCAAGAACCGATTGTGATAGTTGAAAACCTCCAGAGGTCTATGTCGAAATTGTAATTTTGAGTGATGCAAGAATATGCGTACAAACGCATTGTAAATTATAGCATATACGAGTACATAAGTAAGTATAGACATCTAATTGTATAATTAAACTTTTGTTTTAGTTTAAAAAAAAACCCCGTTACTTTAAATGCCTGCACCAGTAGGGCAAAAAAATACTTTCACAGGACGTCTCCCGAGATCTAATTCTGGCGATCGTGCTTTATTCTACATAATTTCAATTGACCAATTTTCAACATAATTGTTAACATAGAAATTTAGGTTTCGGTCTGTAAATTAAATGAAATATATGCATATTGACTATTAATTTATTTTGATTCTAAAATTGTTAAATATCGGTTAATAAGTAAATAAATACCAATGTTCAGTCCTGTCTTTCTCTATGAGATAGACCCTTACGCCCCCGAAACCAAATCGCAATTCACTCTAGCCTCAAAAAATCCTCGGGTCCTCATACATGTTTACACAACAAAACGTGTGTTAAAGGAATGATTTAAATTTGAATTCGAGAACGTGGGTATTGCGTGAATATTAACAATGATAAACAACTAGTAAACCTTGAGAGTATATCTAGTTGGTTGCGAGCATACCAAACGGAGGCTTGGCCTGCTGACCGCGAATGAACAATGTTTACACACCTATCGTTCTGTTATAGTTGATGAAATACGTGGCGTAAGTTGCTACAATTTAATTATTATCGTATCGTATTCGTTAGAAATAGTTGTACCTGGTTCTGATGAAACGGAACTCTCAACTAAGAGACGTCACTATAGCTACCGCCGAGGAGAAAAAGAGAACAACTTATAGAGGCATTTCTTTTTCAAAGCTAAAAGTAAGATCGGTAATCGCTTACCCCCCTACAGACGACACAATCTGTCGGGACCCAATAGCGACGATTTATTGTGTCCGACAAATTGGGGATGGCCACAGGCGATTTGTCATATTCAAGCGCACGAATTAGCAGCGATGACGTAATTATGCCTCATATTCTTTTAAAACATTAAATAAAAAATGCGTTTTTGTTCCATTGTTTTTTGCTAGCCTGTAGATAATTAAAAAAAAAAACACACACAATACGATTTTATACAAATATTGATTATGTACTTACCTTAAATTTATATGTCTTTTTTACGAATAAATAATTTCACTACAAAATAACCTTTTTGTAAATAACATTAAAAAGGAATAACAAATAATACTAAGAACATGCGGATTTATTCACGCACAAATAATTTATAATAACTTTTAAATTTTTGTGAATCTTAATTTTAGTTTAGATTTTAAATGAGATGCCATTAAATACGTAAAGTGACAAAATATTTTTTGTTGTAAAACACACATTCAATTTAATTTACTCGCTGAAACTGTTTTTTTTTTGTTTTTCTCGGATTCATTAATATCAGTGGCGATAACTGAACCTGGCGTTACCTGATTGTGGTTGGGTTGGCTGTGGCTAATTTTTTCTTTTTCGATTTAATACTAATATAATAGTAAGTACAAATGTTAGTGTATAATGAATACGCCAGGCCTTGTCCGGTTTTGATTAATATATACATTATATCACTTAGATTATTTACCTATGCCAAAGTTGCTGTATGACATTAAATGAAAAATATAATATTAAAATTTCACACAGTAACTTGTATTTATAAAGTTTAACATAATTGTATCGAATATATTATACCTTGCTTTGTGGTGTTTAAGACTAAACTATAGAAATTTTAGTTTATATTAATAAATAGATAAATGATACAAGAATACGAACAGTATTAGGAGAACATCTCCTCTGACAGTATCTGAAAATACTATGTACGAGTAGGTACTTACACAATTATCTTCTTTTATCTAAATGGAGCGGTTTATCTTAACTGTACTTTACGAGTTGGCATTGCAGCATCGTTTTAGGTGATAATAAGTAGGTACAGTTCATCTTAATATATATAAATCTCGTGTCACAATGTTTGTCCTCAATGGACTAATAATAAAATAATGGACTAATAATAAAATTTGAACACCATGTGCAGTTCGATGTGCACTTGAGAGATAGGATAGTTTAAATCTCAAATTATAGTCGCAATTTTAATTTATCGCTAATTTTTTGTCCGTTATTATTTGGCAGTCATAAAACTGACAGATGTCGATACCTTTTTATTTTATGGGCGATTGTGAAGAGCGCGTGACGACTCGGTGCCAGTATAATTTTATTGAACAAGCAGAGGAAAGAGCAATTGTGATATTATTGGAAAATTTTTTAGAAGATCACAATCAACTAATTCAATTGATCAAAAGAGTTTCGCCACGACTGCAAAATGACAATTATCAAATCGTCATAAAAGCCGACAAAGTACCATTAGGTGAACATGCTGGTAGATTCAGTCATAAAACTGACAGATGTCGATACGGAACGGCACGGAACATGCATGCATACAAGATGCGATGACTTACGTACGTCATTACGGCCGACCGGATTTATTTATTACATTCACATGTAATCCGAATTGGGAAGAGATACAAACTTTACTATTGCCAGGACAACAAGCCATTCATCGTCATGATTTAACTGCACGTGTGTTTAAACAAAAATTGAAATCCTTAATTGATTTTATTGTTAAATATACAATTTTTGGTATCACACGTTGTTGGCTGTATACGATAGAGTGGCAAAAGCGAGGTTTGCCTCATGCCCACATTTTGGTTTGGCTTAAAGATAGAATCCGTCCTGAAGAAATCGATCAAATAATTTCAGCCGAAATTCCAGACCCATTAATTGATCAAGAATTATTTGATATTGTCACCAAACACATGATCCATGGGCCATGCGGTGTTTTCAACATGACGTCACCGTGCATGGAAAATGGAAAATGTAAAAAAAACTTCCCAAAGCCGCATACGAATGACACGATCACGGATATTGATGGTTATCCAATGTATCGCCGCAGAAGTACTGAGAATGGTGGCCACACATTTACAATGCGACTGCCGAACTTTCCAAATCAAGTTGAGTTTGATAATCAGTGGGTGGTACCATACTCACCACTACTTTCAAAAACTTACAAAGCTCATATCAATGTTGAGCTTTGCAGTTCTGTTAAATCAATTAAGTATATTTGTAAATATGTAAACAAAGGCAGTGATTTGGCCATATTTGAAGTAAAAAACATAAATAAAAATGACGAAATAGCACGATACCAAATGGGCAGATACATTAGCAGCAATGAAGCTATTTGGCATATTCTCAGCTTTCCCATCCACGAAAGAGATCCTGCTGTCCAACATCTGGCAATACATCTTGAAAACGGTCAACGTGTATACTTCACTGAAGAAAATGTTCTCCAAAGAGCGTTCGAAGCTCCGAAAACGACTCTAACTGAATTTTTTACATTGTGTCAAAAACCTGATGTTTTTGGCCAATTCGCGAAGACATTGGTGTATGGTGATGTTCCACGTTATTTCACATGGAACAAATCCAGTAAAAAATGGGAGCCACGGAAACAAGGAAAACCACATCCTTCCATTACAGGCATATTCAAAGCTAAGACATTGGGGAGACTTTACACGGTACATCCAAAGCAACGTGAGTGCTTCTATTTACGTTTGTTATTGGTGAATGTTCCCGGACCAACGTCTTTTGAATTTTTACGAACAGCTAATGGTCGAGTATTCAATACATACCAGGATGCATGTCGTGAACTGCAATTGCTAGAAGACGATAACCATTGGGACTTAACGCTTGCTGATGCTGCGTTGACATCAACACCGAATAACATTCGTCAGTTGTTTGCAATTATTTTGGCGACATGTTATCCCTCGCAAGCACAAACTTTGTGGGAAAAATATAAAAATTGTATGACAGAAGACATCTTGCACCGAATTAGACAAACAAATCAATGCCAAAACATAGATTATACACCAGAGATGTACAATGAAGCATTGGTCTTGATCGAGGATTTATGTGTTCTTAGTTCAAATTTACCATTTAATCATTATGGTATGCCATCACCTAATCGTCCAGCCACCGACTTAGTCAATACCGATTTACAACGAGAAAATCAATATGACCATGGAAGTTTAGCAACAATTATCATGAACAGTGAACCATTACTGACAGCAGAACAAAAAATTATTTATGATCGGATTATGCTGGCTGTTGCTGCTGAACAAGGCGGTTTTTTTTTCTTGGATGCACCCGGTGGAACCGGTAAGACATTTTTAATATCGTTGATTCTTGCCAAAATACGGTCGCAACAAAAAATCGCATTAGCATTAGCATCGTCAGGCATTGCGGCTACTTTACTGGATGGTGGGCGAACAGCACATTCAACATTCAAGCTGCCATTGGACGTTCATAATAAACCAGATGCAATGTGTAACATCAAAAAGAATAGTGGAATAGCTGCAGTGTTGCGGAAGAGTTCTATAATAATTTGGGATGAGTGCACAATGGCACACAAATATTCACTTGAAGCATTAAACAGAACTATGCAAGATTTAAACAGCAATAATAAACTTTTCGGTGGTGCTATCTTACTTTTGTCTGGTGACTTCCGGCAGACCTTACCGGTTATACCTCGCTCTACTTTCGCGGATGAGATTAATGCATGTTTGAAACAATCATTCTTATGGCGAAGTGTTGAAACACTTCGATTGACCATAAATATGCGAGTACAATTGCAAAATGATCCATCAGCACTAATATTTTCCGAACAACTACTAGATATTGGGAACGGTAAAATAAAACTGCAACCAAATACGCAATGCATTAAACTACCAGACAATTTTTGCACTGTTGTTCAGGATAAAACTGAATTGATTCAGAGTATTTTCCCGGATATACAGAATAATTATTTGAATCATGAATGGCTTAGTCAACGGGCGATTTTGGCAGCCAAAAACGTTGATGTTGACGAAATTAACTTCCAGATACAACAGTTGTTACCAGGCGATCTGATGTCTTTTAAATCAATCGATACTGTTGTTGATGAAAATGAAAGTGTAAATTTTCCGATTGAATTTTTAAATTCATTAGATATCCCTGGAATGCCACCACATAATCTTCGATTAAAGATTGGTTCCCCTATTATTCTCCTCCGTAATTTGAATCCACCTCAATTATGTAACGGTACGCGTTTGGTCATCAAAAAGATCACCGGAAACATTCTTGAAGCAACCATTTTGGCTGGGAAGTTTAAAGGAAAAGTGGTCCTGCTGCCACGTATTCCGATGATACCATCAGATTCTACCATACCCTTCAAAAGGCTACAGTTTCCAATTCGTTTAGCTTTCGCCATGTCTATAAATAAATCTCAAGGTCAAACAATGTCCATTTGTGGTTTAGATTTGGAAAATCCATGTTTTTCTCATGGGCAACTATATGTTGCGTGTTCACGTGTTGGGAAACCGTCGAATCTATTTGTGTTAGCTAAAGACAGGTTAACCAAAAACATTGTGCACCGATTGGTGTTAAATTAAATTGAAATTGAAAGTATTTATAATTCAAAAAAAAGATATTAATGTTTAAAAGTTTAAGACTGTCTGCCTTGCCTACCTCATTCATGAGTTTAAGCGTCACATGTTATTTACTGTATTATACTGTAATATACTTATATTTGTTATAAAATTAAATGGAAATAATAAATCTGATAAATTTTTATTTTTTACCTATTGATTTCTGCTTAGTATCAAGTGTAAGAACATTTTAATTAATTGTGTTCAACGTACTTCCCCTTCAAATCTCAATCCAGTGAATTTGTATACCAACATCAACATTTTCGTCTTTGTTCGTAAATAATTTCATTGTACTAAAGGGTTATAGTAATAGAAAGTCAAATAAGGAGATCACCATATTTTTTTACAAATACCATCTGTGTGAAAAAGCATAGTGGACTCCGTGACTGATGTTCTCTTATTGTTCCTCTTAGATTGTTTACTATAATGTAATATAACAAAAACTTTAGCCACAGCAACGCGTGGCCGGGTCAGCTAGTATTATTATAGACATCAATATATTAAACAATCACGAACGACACTGCGTGTCGAAAATAATCAATCGTGAAGAATGTATGTAAGTGATATCGTACATATCGCACATGATGTGCGATATATCGTATTTGAAAACGATACTATAACAAAGATAGGCAGACATTCCGCAAGGCAACTTGTTGATTTGGCAACGCCGCAAAACTGAACTGACCCTAACCAGCTTTTGTGTACGATACGGTGTCGTCAACGCGCCCTCGAGGAACACTCTTCTCGTACAGCAGCCAACCTGGCGACTGTTACATGCCTCACACACGAACGATCTTCTCTGAATCCTTTGTTCGAAGGAGTTCCATTTTTTCCAAAATGTATTACATAAACGGAAGCCTTCTTGGAAGGCAACGTGTTGCTTTAGTTTTGACTATTATCATAGCATCAAAAGTGCTCCAACCGCAATGGGACACAAACTATGTGACTGACCCAAGAATCTACTTTAGAAAATATAGAGAAAAAAGAGTGAGTTGCATAAAAAAGGTATTTTTATATGGTCGACGGTACCTATGCAAAATGCATATCATGTTTAACATTTTACATACTCATATGTTAGACAGAGATTTCTCTTTACAGAGTTAGGAATATAAGAGGATTGATATTTCCACAAAATATCATTTTGCAGTAAGTATTGAAAATCAAATTACTACAATATTCGTGTTTATTTTGTAATAGTACATGAAACCCTCTTTCTATCCATGTGCGTAAAAGCATACTTATATTTTTTGTTTTCTAGTTAAATTAAGCCAAAAACATTTAAAATGACTAAATTTAAAAAAAAATACAAATATTGCGAATTAACTAATCTCCGTGTGTTCGTGTGTCTGTGTGATATAGATAAATAAACAAATATTTATAGTGAAGTACGTCATGATATAGTCGCGGAATCTGGCACCATTCGAAGCCTGCATCGCATCGTCACTCTCCAGAAAGAGACAGCGGGAGAGTTGCATGAGAATAGTCTGGAATGGCATCTACTCCGCTCGGCGTGGCTCCGCCTATAAATAGAAGACCATACTCCCCGCCGTGCAATCGAACGGTGCTTCTTCCGCTTTAGAAGAATCATTAAGTAGTTTGTGGTCGATCAGGACTGGATTTTTCAAATAACAACAAAGATCACATGTATCTTACATACACACCCAAAGAATCAAATTGAAAATAACTTAATTGTGATTTTGATAGAGCCAATGACGAGAATTCAGTTGCCCGACCTTAGAATGAAAATATTTTTTTCGAGAATTACAATAAAATTATTGTAAATGAAATAAGAGTGACCATAGTTAAATAGTTTAGAAATGTTAAATTAAATTTCATAATACAACAGAATATTTTTTAAACATTGAACGGAATGATTTGAATCTACATAATACGAGTATCAGTAGTTACTCAAACGCGTAAACTGTCTACAACCAAGGCGTGGTAAAGACCATAAACAATTTCGCATCAATTGTTTACAATTTTCAGTTTAAACAGACAAGCGCATATTATCTTGTTGCAAAAATTCAACGGTCTTGAGTTTTGTTTGACATTTCGCATAAAGCAAACAATAATTACGGTAAATTTAAACGTAATTTACTCCATAATTTTACTTACCTATCTAGTACATTATTTTGTATAAATTATTATTATTAATTTATTTATCTATCCATCCATAGTATATTACATAATAATATAACGCTAAAAAAATATTTTTTTCTATTTTAAAAAGAAATATTAGGTATAGAAAAGAGGCAGAGGTATATTGTAATGCCTGTATCAAAAACTTCATTTGCCCTCGACTGTACACAAATAATTAAAACTATCCAAAATAAAATCTCCACGACTAAAGTAATACTAAATCTAAAGGAATGTATTGAAATGGGAATGGAATGGTAAAAGCTTTATTTTTTTATAAATTGCAAAAGGTTTTTAATTGTAATGTTTGAATTAAATAATATGTCAATAAAATGGTCAAAATTCCGGTTCAAATTTTGACATATTTTATAAATGATATTAGAATTTAGTCATTTAGTTTTGAAAAGTTTTTAATAATTTTAAAGCACAAGTAGAAGCAAACCGTAAAGACTGAATAAGTATATACAATTACCTTAAACTTTATGCTTCCACGAGAAAAAGAATTAAATAAATGAAAATAAAGTAAGGAGGGAAAAAAGATTTTGCGGATTGAAATGAGATCGCGGTAGTCTAGTGGTTATTGATCTGAAGATGTCAGGTTAAAATACCATTTTTAAAGTTTTATTTCCTTGACACACACACAGGCACATTTGGTCTAGTTGAGTAGGGCCCAAAACAATTGTATATGACCAAGGTCATAGGAATTCCTTTTTATAAAAAAAATTGCGTTAGCATTAGTATTTTAGGAGCGCTTTACACTGTAGTGCAGGGCGTTTCGATGTTCTGCCAGAATCATGAATTGAATCGAGTCCGAAAATTTGTTTTGGTTTTAATGGGAAGAGGCATAGAGGTTAGTGCCTCTATGGTGCATCCCAGAGGCCGTTACCCTGTCTGCGGGCGGCCGAGAGCAGGCGCGAACAGGTTCGGCCCTCAGACCTCCGGCCTCCTCAGACCGATCATCGGCCGGTCAACAAAGCCCTCCGAACCTCTGGGATGTAAAATATCTAGTACGCGCTCTGCCTACGTATAACCAGACACAGGTCGGTTCACGGATGCTGACAGTCAGACGGAGGTCAATTTACTAGATACCTGTTTCGCGGATCCAGTCCAGCTAGTTCAAAACCGAGGAAATTGAAATAGACAACGAGCCATATGAAAAACAACAAAATATTTAATTTAATTAAACAGACAACATATTAAATATGTATCTACCACTAATATATAGAGCATATAAATCAGAAACTCAATAATATAATAGTAAGGTATTTCCTGTAAAAAAAAAACGTTTATTTTCATTATTTATGTTTTCTTATTTTCGCATAACCGATTAAGCAATATCGAAGTATAATATTAATATCACATAGATTTTTTTTTATGATTTTTATCTATCCATTGGGGTCCGAGACCAGGACGAACATAAGCTTATTAATTAAGGAGTTTATTATTAATTTATTGATTGGTACACTCATAGCGTTACAAGCATAAATATTAACACATTTAAAATTAGAGGTAGTGACCTAAAAAAGGTGAAAAACTAAACAATGAAAAACTATAAATTGAATAATAAAGAGTCTATATTAGCTATTTGATAAAACGGAACAGGATCTCATATTATATAAGTTGCTATGGTAGAGTGCGAATATTCGTTCGCGAGTTTTGTTACTGCGAGTGAATGCGAAGTTGGATGAAGCTTTTGGTCTAGGCAAAATAAGCAAATGACGCTTTTAATTTTAATTTTTTTAGTTTAAATAAATACTTAAAAAGGGCTTTTTTAAATCATCTTCAAAATATTCTTTTATCATCAAATCCATTTGTGTAAAAAAAATGTATTCTAGTTAACTAAACATTTGATAACCTCTTATCTATTTTACAGATGAGGAATATTTTTAACCGTGGAAATTATATGAAACTATTTTTATATAAATTTTACACATTAAGGTAATAAAATATCTAAGCATAGCTTTAAAAAAAATTGGTAGAACATTGAATTTTCCAAAGCGGAACTCGTATTTCATACGTTCATTGCCTAGTTGGGTAGCGCTAAGCGATATGAAAAATATAATAATTAATTAAAAATAATAAACATTTTACATTATATCTTTTTTAGTACAACGTAGTATTTATTAAATATACTAAATAAAAAGAAGGACTAATTATCTTCCTGATTACGTATGTATATAGATTGTAAAATACCATAC
This sequence comes from Neomicropteryx cornuta, assembly GCA_020383195.1. Lineage (NCBI taxonomy): Eukaryota > Metazoa > Arthropoda > Insecta > Lepidoptera > Micropterigidae > Neomicropteryx > Neomicropteryx cornuta. The sequence continues at coordinate 11,360,762 of JAHKQU010000029.1, read as the reverse complement.
TTAGTGCATTGATTTGAATTTAGCTTAGAACTCATTGTGATACTAGGACGTAAGTATACTCGTACCATTACATTTTTACATGACAATTTTAAATATCTTTAAAAAGCAAATATATTATTTTACTTACCACACGAAAGCAATGGCCAGCGCAGGTGTGTGTAGAAATTGCAAATAAAAATTAATTAATTTTACTGACGTATAAATGGTGCATTTCTTAAATATAGTTTCAAGGCGAAAATTCATCTGTTTTTTGAATTTGTACTTATAAAATTGAAGGTGACTGATAATTTTAATGGGTGTCTATGAAAAAATTTTTTTACAAACAAGATTTCATTTAATGACCTAAAAAGTAGAATATATTTTTTTCCAAGTCACTTATATGTCACTATAAAAATCTTGGGGCTTTCAAAAGACATACACATAGTTCAATTACTCGAATTCTAGTTACGCGCTAGTTTAAAAAAAAACCTGAAGTTATATAAAACCTTGTAAAAAATAATCTCGCATTATTGTTTTTGGAGGCGCTTTTGGTCACTGGTCGGTTGTTTGGCGAATAATATTGATTCATCTCGCGTTTTTCGTTTTGAGTCAAGGACTCGCGGCGCCGAAGGCGGTGAAGGGATCCGTTCGAGCGGCCAGACCCCGTTCGGATAAATTTAGATCGAGAAGAGATCTTCACCAATGTTTCGATCGATGAAAGAAACTAAGGTAGGCTATTTATTTTTTGTTTGTGTATTACGAAACACTACGCAAATCAATGGCTACATAACAAAATATAGCACAGCTAGAAAAATGAACCGAATGTCTTTTTACGTGTATGTACATAATTTTTATATTTTATTTTACATTTTTAAAGGTATGTAACCCATATGGTCTGAGTTTTAGAATACTGAGGTTCAAAAAAGTCTTTTCACAAGTCCGTCACTTTACCTAAACAAAAAAAAAAAATAATAGTGATTGTTAAATCATACAGTTATATATTCTTAAGTTCTATCATTTATCGGATACAACGATGGTTTATTCTTGAACCCTTTGTAAAATTTGTGGTTTATTTAAGTGTAAGTATCCACAAAAAAAAAATATATAAATTGCAAACATTGCAAGTTAAAAACATATTGCATGTATTTTAATTCGTACGTTTTTCGGCGAAATAAGGACATTTTCAAGGAAAATTTAAAGCACTCACGCAAAGACCACCACAAAATAAAAAATATCATATAAAAAGGTAACTAATAAACTAGGTTTGGTAAGCTCTCGAATTTTTTATTTTTTAAACATAAGAATACTTACAAATATAATTTCAAAATAAAAATTCTGGTTATAACATTAATGATTTTTAAAAATAACTTGGTTGGTATGTAAGAAATGATTAAAATAATTCTTATTACAAGTGATTTAATTTGTGAAAAATAACAGTTAGATTTGTCCATTTTTTTTTAAATATTAGGATCAACCTAAAATGTAATTTTAGATTATTAAACATACCGTTTAGGGCTAAATTACTACTTAACACAAAATAAGATACTAGATATTATACAATATTTACATAGTATTATATCATTTATGTACATACATGATTATTACCGTAATATATAAATGTATTTATATTATTTAATATATAAATGTTTTTATAAAAAAAGTCAGTAAATGAAGATTGTAAAAAAATAGGTAAGATAATCTTGTTTAAATTGATGCCTACTCAGATTTGTTATTTCAGTTTCGTGTAGCTATTAAAATATAACAATTTTTTCTTATATTTAACAATGTGACACTTTTTTAGACATTAATGGATTATTATTATTATTATCTAATTACAATACATAGGAATTAGCTGCGGAATAGCCTTGGAATACGAAAAAGGTTCTGTAAGAGCATTCCCTTCTTATCGATAAAATAATACAAAAGAAACAAGAAGGGCTTTTTAAACGTAGATTAGATTCTACGAAAGAAAAACATCATCTGCCAATGTCTTACCAACCGATGCCAACAATTTAAGTGCTTTGTGCAATGTTGTTCATGTTTTTAGCACTGTGTGGGTTTTAGATAAAAGGCCCCTTATGATATATTGTGGTGTTGATGTAGAACGTGCGATCCAGTAATGAATAATTATTATTTTTGTATAAACATGTCGTGTATCGAGAACTCCGAATTCTCGAGATAACTTTCGCATGGTTTGCTATTTATCTATTTTATAAAATAACTTTTTATGCTAGTATAAGAGGATCGAGCTTTATTATAATACTTTATACTCGAGCACGATTGCTATTTCTAAGGAATTAAACATACCAAATTTTAGGATATTTGAATCATAGCTACCTAATTTCCATATGAATACATATAATTTCTATTTCGGGTAATAAATCCATTTTATCCGATGAGTTTTTTTTTTCAGATTATAAAATTAATAATTATCGATGGGATTCGCAGAGCGAAATCGGAAATGTATATCTACGTAATTTAGGAGTTTGGCGATACACAGTAATGCCAAACTCCTAAAAATAAAAAATCTACATTTTACGTAGGCACGTTCATTTTAGTGGCACATGTAAAGAACTTTAAAAAAACAACCTCGAAACAAAAACATTATAATGTTGACTGGTTTTTTAGATATCTCAATTATGTTACCATATAACTGCTAACATTTAAATTATATACATACGCAAAAACAATGAATGAATCAAATTAAATAAAATTTAGTGGTTTAATACAAGTGGGAATGCAAATACAATGGTGTGTAAACTAGAGTAATTTATATGTATATATTTACAATATACAGAATCAATTTAAATTCACTGATGTCCTATATCAACAATCAAACATTAATCAGCAAAAAATATTGGAAAAATGTTTCTCAATTACAAGAAAAATGAATTCTAAATTTAATAAAAACATGAAGGAAAAACAATGTTTTTTTAATAATATTATTATTTTAGTGTGTTTTTTTAATTGTTATTTTTTTTCGAGCGACCTGTTTAGCTGTCGATATAGATTAACATCGGTTAATTTGAATATACCCTGAATTTTATTAATTAAGTATTTTCTTAAATTTTATAAAATTTTTATAATATTATTGTAACTTGACAAATAGAAATTGTAACTGTTCACTAAGAACAAATTGCATTGCAATGTTCTCTGCGTACCTATTCTAAAATAAATAAAAAAAGAATATATATTTTTTAAAATTATTCTTTGACCGTAAAATTAACACTGCATTAAAAAAATATTTTTTCTAAGTAATGTTCAAAATAGTGTCTGTTCCGAAATACCTACATATATAATGAAACCAATAATAATTCAAATTAGAATACCTTAGTACGGGCAATATCCAGTTAAGTAGGTATGGTTATGTAAGTATGCTATTAAATTAATTGTTAATTATTTGTTGAAGGATATAATATAAAATATTAGTGTAAAGGTTATACCAAACTAGGTCTACCCATCATTAGTACGGGACCTACTAAAGTAGACACGACGATAGCGTTTGATATGGAATAAAATAAATATAATTAATTAAATTAACATAAACCTAAAAAAAAAGTGTCTGGATTGTTACCTACCTAGTGAATTATTTTAAGAATTCCGCCTAAGTAGCGCGTTAAGTGTGCTATGATAGAAAAAATGCTGATTTGTGGCGCTAACACTGAAAATGATTTCCCTAAAAGTGAAGATGATCCCAACGTGGACCGTTTTCAAAAGATAGCCTGAGCCGTCTGCGAGTGCTCACGACACGGACGGACGGACGGACGGACGGACGGACTAGAATTGGCGCAGAGTATGTACTCGTATGGTGAAACGAGCCCGGCGATCGTCTCTAAAACAGGCCAGCGGCATTTTTTACGCCGCGCCGACGCGACCGGCGCGGGCGCAGCGTTCCGTGAGAACTTTCCCTTCTTGTACTTGACAAAAAATATTTAGGCAGAATAAAAATAATTTTGTATATACAAAAAATAATGCTGCCTGTCGATAATAGAATGGGCGAAGATCAAAGCATCCAATTATGTATCTTTTGCTAAATGATAGTTTCACAGTCATCGCTGTAAACCGCGACTAAGACTATAAAATCGAAGCTTTTTCGTACGAGAGGATTGGATTGGATGATATAACTTGTGTTGGATTGTAAGCCTTAGTTCCGACTGCCGTGGTTCCGTCTACATGATGTGGGGCCAGTAATCGCGTACACTCGTTAAATACGGTATGTAAAAATATGTTTTGCTACTTAATTTGGCACAATTATACTGACAAAAATATAATACATATATAAATAATGTATTTAAAACATAATCCCTATATGTAGAGGGGAGGAGGATATAAATTAAATTGAGGGGTTGATTTGAAAAACAGCATTTGTCATAATTTGAAAATTTTCACAAGGGAGATTAAATGTTATAATTTGAAATGTAGATATAATTGTACTATTGTTACTTAATAGATGCAATTTAATGATATAGAAATCATTCTGATATTCAATATTGCAGAATGAATGACATTCCACATGACAACTGACATTGGTTGTTTTTGAGATAGATTTACAGCTAACAAAAAGAGGTACGTGGTTGTTTTTAATGAATTAAAATGATAGGGGTCATCGCACTCTATAATATAACTTAATATATAACTAGTTATTAGTTTTTTTTACATTGGCTGTTTTAAAACGACCCCTCAATTCTTTTATGATCAAAATTTCAGGTAATTAATGTTTATTCGATAGCAATAAGGATATAACAAGGAAATATAGGCATTAATAGAATTCATAATCGTGGATTATTTAAAGAAAATTTCATCAAAATACCTAGATACCTACTTTCATGTGAAGTTTTCTGTAAATTATTAATTTTATATCACAATCGGATATTTTGTTATTGCGTGCGTATACATAATACAGTTATACAGATTCGTAGAAATGTAATTATGATGAAAAATAGTGTTGTAATGGTAAGAAGTGCTTATCGTTTGATACCTCACACTATATAAAAAAAAAACATTAGTTCTGAATTTAGAATCATCCGAGTGGTAAGTTCATCCCGTTTATCTTTTATCCCTTTTATCTGAAATTTACACAAAGTGATAAGAGTAGAAGATTTTATATTATTATCTAACCTCTAAGATCGGTTTATTTTAACTGTCATCGCATGAGACCGATCGTGCGACGAAGGCGTCGAATTAAGTCGAACTCGACAAGTTTCACAAACTTTTTACGCAATCTCAAGCAAAGTCGCAAGATCGCGTGGGCCACAATAAATCCCATCCATTCTCACGCGGACTCGGAATTGAATATTGTGAAATAAGTAGATATATATATCTACTCAATCTACTAATCAAACTAACATCCATTTATGGAATGTACTATGTCATAAACATTAAACAATATTTATAATTGTGAAAACAGCATACACTGTGCTTATTAATACTAAAATGCATACGGATGTACAGAAATCAATGGAGATCGTGAAGGCGGATCAAAAAAGTAAATCAACAGATAAGCTCTAATCTCTTATTCTGTGGTAAAAGTTGGATTAGTAAAAATTGCGCGTCAAAGCGAATAAAAGATTTTTTTTTATTCGCCCTCAACATTCTGTTTGGTTTGGTGAGAACCACCATATTTAAATATCTATTCAACTCATGAGGCAATGTTTTGTTTTACCGACATAGCACTTATCAGCTTGTCAGTAAAGTTAGATTTGCGTACACTTTATACAACTAGATGTGATACATCAGCGCTAAGGTCGTGCGTCGATAAAGTGTGTCCCTAAATGCAGAAAAATAAGTGTAATTTCCTACCTCTTCCATTTTACTTAACACACTCTTAACACACACAATATCTTTTATGCGAGTATACTATGGTTATTCATGAAAAAACCGAAGACATAAGGTTTCGTAAATATTATAAAAATATACGTAAATTTGTAAAATTTAAAATTTGACTAGCTATCAACGAAGCGCGGGGCGCGGAAAAGTATTACATTTTAATTTATGTTAAAATATAAATAATTAAATGATGTATATATGAAAACAAATATATGTTTAATAATTAATATGATTCATATGCCCAAGCCATTTCATTTTTATCGTCGCTCTCATAATAAGGGACACCTATAATAAAAATAACATTATGTGTAGTAACATTGCATAATTTGCTTTTATTACTCTAGTGTATATAGTATACTATGTATTTAATTTAGCTTGAAAATGTAAAAACACATTTTTTTTGTTTAAATTTTAAAACAGTATGATTAAATGTATTTTGTTGTACACCGTAACTGATTAGTTTAAGGTTAAAAAAAGAAGAAAAGGATATTTTCAGGTATCACACCGAATGTTCTCACAATGTTGATACAATAAAATCATGTCCTTCGGTGCTATTTTGTTAAACAGTCGTTCGGTACTTTGACCATTGGTAAAATAGTGCTATAGCATGAATTCATTAGAGGCGATGTGGGCGCCGTGAAAGTTGACGGCCCGAACGGTGCGCTGTTGGCCATAAAAACAAAATTAAAGCCATTTTAAATTCAAGAAGAGCAGTCGGACTTGAAGAAGTTCGCTTCGCAGCGTTCGGTCCGATGCGTGATCTAAGAGGAAAATGCCTGATTAGCAAAGCAAAGTTCCAAGGCAATTGAGGTCCGCCAAGTACTAGAAGGGAGCCAAGGTTGTATTTATAAAGCGACAGAGGCTACGAGATCCATCGTTAGGCCGAACCGCGGCTGCGCGGCAACTACCTATTATTAATAAACTATAATGATCGTAATCTGCAATCGAAAATATTTTGTTTTCGTTCATGATGCAACGCGCTCTCAGTCTAGTATAAGATTGCGTACATTTTCCACTTAGATGTTATTTTTACTTAATGTAACGTAAAATAGAAAATATGTCGGCAATAATAGAAACCTAGCGGCTGCAGGAAAGGAGGGGACACATGAATCTTGAGTTAGGGTTGAACACTTTAAAATGGTGACATACTCGCGACATATAAAAAGTAATGATTCTTTGAACAAGATATTTTTTTGAAATCGGCTGAAAATTTTGAAATTGACTCGGCTGATGGTGCAAACCGCATTACCTATGAATTTATTATTTTTATTTTACCTAAGTAAATCTTTTTTCTCTGTGGTTTCCCTAATGGCACTGTGGTTAAGATTTTGTATACTTGCGACTTGTATATTATAGGTACTATTAACCAAGAACGTTATTAAGTAGTCCAATATAAATATGTAACATTTAAGTATTATTAAATATTTTAATTAAAGGACAATCGACTGTTACATTGTACAAATCTTTCCTGCCTCCCTAACTATACGAATCTGTACTGAGGAAAGCAGTTTAGTTTTGTTTTAATGTGCCACTTCCATTATCTTATCGATGCGATCATAATACTTTAAACTATATAAATATAATGTAAGATATTTACATTAAACAAAAACAAAACCAATATTTATACAAAAATTGAGTAAATCAAAGTTATTATACACAAATACATAAATTAAACATAGGACTATATATATACTAAATGATGTAACCCCTTATACTGCACCTTTTTCACACTAAGTAGTGATTGTAAGTAATTGCCTCGATATAATTTAAGAAATTATACGTTTCTGCATGTAAAGAAAATTTATCCCCCGAACCAAAATAAAGAAGATAATAATAATGATCCTATATTTTTTAATTTAAATACAGAATGTAACGTCATAAATTACAGCGTTAGCTGTAAAGTGATGTTTACTTATATTAAGATTTACCTAGCTAAGTGATGTTGGATAATAATCTCTACGTAGTAAATATATAAATAATAATGTCGGTAAGCGTATGTTCGCGCCATCTTGGAGCACAATCGATGGATTCCAAAGGGGTTTTCATTATTTTTTAGAGGATCGATCGATACAGGTTTCTAATACAAGATCTATAATAGGAAAATTTCAACTATTGCAATTTAAATCAACCATAGACAAAGTTAAAACAATAATTAGTTCAATTTCCTCCGCTACTTGACGTTTCTAATTACACATTCAGTGTATCTACAAACACGTAGTTACGTGAAAATGTTCACTGTTCGTATAAGAATAAATAAACTCACTCTGTCGGGTTGTTTTATTTATTTATTGTTATTTTCACAGAAAAAACTTACAGCTTGACATACAATTATTACAAAATAAACATTTTATCTATAAACATACAAAGAGAAAATGGGATACATCTCCTCTCATCTAAATTCGCACTTAGTGGCATGACAGAAACTACACCGTGCCCATCTAACTAGGTGCTGGTGCTGAACACCTGTCCTAAGATGGACTATCTATCCGTTTCCAATAAAAATGTACCCGAATGCAAAGTATACGGAGCAGAAAGGGCAGAAATCTAAGGTTCCTAATATCTTTTTTTTTGTGGTAACCAAAATATGTAGGTATCTCTTTGAAATAAGAAGCGTTAGTGGAAGGTATGTAGGTAGACAGAAGCGACGGTTATCACCACCAAATAAATAGTAATATAAACAGATATTTTTTATCCTAAAAAAAATAAAATATGTACTATAATATTATTCAGTTACCCGCAATATCGCTCAGTGAAACAAACTCTTTCAGTTCTTGTTTTTGATTATTTTTTTTGTTAATTTTGGCATTCTTGATTGTATCGGATGATGAATTAAATAATTTCGGTAACAATGTTCACAGAAGATGCATGCGATAAACGATGTGACTCGTTTTGAGTACAGAATGAGCGCCACCGTCGAAATATTCATAGTTAGCTTGATGGTGTTATCAGAACAAATCAAGGTCTAGTTCGTATACCAGTTTAGATACGATATTATAATTAGATAATACAGACGCTAGGAAGTACATCTCTTGAAGGTCGATGAAGCAAGTACCTACGGTGGTATGGATTATGTACCACTAGAGCACGCTCAAAATACATGATGCATTGTGCTAAGAATTCCTAACCTTTTGATCTATATAGTTGAAGTATATTAGGATAGGTATTTTTATCTAATAATTATATTTATATAATTCAACTAGCTGACCCGGCCACGCGTTGCTGTGGCTAAAGTTTTTGTTATATTACATTATAGTAAACAATCTAAGAGGAACAATAAGAGAACATCAGTCACGGAGTCCACTATGCTTTTTCACACAGATGGTATTTGTAAAAAAATATGCTGATCTCCTTATTTGACTTTCTACTACTATAACCCTTTAGTACAATGAAATTATTTACGAACAAAGACGAAAATGTTGATGTTGGTATACAAATTCACTGGATTGAGATTTGAAGGGGAAGTACGTTGAACACAATTAATTAAAATGTTCTTACACTTGATACTAAGCAGAAATCAATAGGTAAAAAATAAAAATTTATCAGATTTATTATTTCCATTTAATTTTATAACAAATATAAGTATATTACAGTATAATACAGTAAATAACATGTGACGCTTAAACTCATGAATGAGGTAGGCAAGGCAGACAGTCTTAAACTTTTAAACATTAATATCTTTTTTTTTGAATTATAAATACTTTCAATTTCAATTTAATTTAACACCAATCGGTGCACAATGTTTTTGGTTAACCTGTCTTTAGCTAACACAAATAGATTCGACGGTTTCCCAACACGTGAACACGCAACATATAGTTGCCCATGAGAAAAACATGGATTTTCCAAATCTAAACCACAAATGGACATTGTTTGACCTTGAGATTTATTTATAGACATGGCGAAAGCTAAACGAATTGGAAACTGTAGCCTTTTGAAGGGTATGGTAGAATCTGATGGTATCATCGGAATACGTGGCAGCAGGACCACTTTTCCTTTAAACTTCCCAGCCAAAATGGTTGCTTCAAGAATGTTTCCGGTGATCTTTTTGATGACCAAACGCGTACCGTTACATAATTGAGGTGGATTCAAATTACGGAGGAGAATAATAGGGGAACCAATCTTTAATCGAAGATTATGTGGTGGCATTCCAGGGATATCTAATGAATTTAAAAATTCAATCGGAAAATTTACACTTTCATTTTCATCAACAACAGTATCGATTGATTTAAAAGACATCAGATCGCCTGGTATCAACTGTTGTATCTGGAAGTTAATTTCGTCAACATCAACGTTTTTGGCTGCCAAAATCGCCCGTTGACTAAGCCATTCATGATTCAAATAATTATTCTGTATATCCGGGAAAATACTCTGAATCAATTCAGTTTTATCCTGAACAACAGTGCAAAAATTGTCTGGTAGTTTAATGCATTGCGTATTTGGTTGCAGTTTTATTTTACCGTTCCCAATATCTAGTAGTTGTTCGGAAAATATTAGTGCTGATGGATCATTTTGCAATTGTACTCGCATATTTATGGTCAATCGAAGTGTTTCAACACTTCGCCATAAGAATGATTGTTTCAAACATGCATTAATCTCATCCGCGAAAGTAGAGCGAGGTATAACCGGTAAGGTCTGCCGGAAGTCACCAGACAAAAGTAAGATAGCACCACCGAAAAGTTTATTATTGCTGTTTAAATCTTGCATAGTTCTGTTTAATGCTTCAAGTGAATATTTGTGTGCCATTGTGCACTCATCCCAAATTATTATAGAACTCTTCCGCAACACTGCAGCTATTCCACTATTCTTTTTGATGTTACACATTGCATCTGGTTTATTATGAACGTCCAATGGCAGCTTGAATGTTGAATGTGCTGTTCGCCCACCATCCAGTAAAGTAGCCGCAATGCCTGACGATGCTAATGCTAATGCGATTTTTTGTTGCGACCGTATTTTGGCAAGAATCAACGATATTAAAAATGTCTTACCGGTTCCACCGGGTGCATCCAAGAAAAAAAAACCGCCTTGTTCAGCAGCAACAGCCAGCATAATCCGATCATAAATAATTTTTTGTTCTGCTGTCAGTAATGGTTCACTGTTCATGATAATTGTTGCTAAACTTCCATGGTCATATTGATTTTCTCGTTGTAAATCGGTATTGACTAAGTCGGTGGCTGGACGATTAGGTGATGGCATACCATAATGATTAAGTGGTAAATTTGAAATAAGAACACATAAATCCTCGATCAAGACCAATGCTTCATTGTACATCTCTGGTGTATAATCTATGTTTTGGCATTGATTTGTTTGTCTAATTCGGTGCAAGATGTCTTCTGTCATACAATTTTTATATTTTTCCCACAAAGTTTGTGCTTGCGAGGGATAACATGTCGCCAAAATAATTGCAAACAACTGACGAATGTTATTCGGTGTTGATGTCAACGCAGCATCAGCAAGCGTTAAGTCCCAATGGTTATCGTCTTCTAGCAATTGCAGTTCACGACATGCATCCTGGTATGTATTGAATACTCGACCATTAGCTGTTAGTAAAAATTCAAAAGACGTTGGTCCGGGAACATTCACCAATAACAAACGTAAATAGAAGCACTCACGTTGCTTTGGATGTACCGTGTAAAGTCTCCCCAATGTCTTAGCTTTGAATATGCCTGTAATGGAAGGATGTGGTTTTCCTTGTTTCCGTGGCTCCCATTTTTTACTGGATTTGTTCCATGTGAAATAACGTGGAACATCACCATACACCAATGTCTTCGCGAATTGGCCAAAAACATCAGGTTTTTGACACAATGTAAAAAATTCAGTTAGAGTCGTTTTCGGAGCTTCGAACGCTCTTTGGAGAACATTTTCTTCAGTGAAGTATACACGTTGACCGTTTTCAAGATGTATTGCCAGATGTTGGACAGCAGGATCTCTTTCGTGGATGGGAAAGCTGAGAATATGCCAAATAGCTTCATTGCTGCTAATGTATCTGCCCATTTGGTATCGTGCTATTTCGTCATTTTTATTTATGTTTTTTACTTCAAATATGGCCAAATCACTGCCTTTGTTTACATATTTACAAATATACTTAATTGATTTAACAGAACTGCAAAGCTCAACATTGATATGAGCTTTGTAAGTTTTTGAAAGTAGTGGTGAGTATGGTACCACCCACTGATTATCAAACTCAACTTGATTTGGAAAGTTCGGCAGTCGCATTGTAAATGTGTGGCCACCATTCTCAGTACTTCTGCGGCGATACATTGGATAACCATCAATATCCGTGATCGTGTCATTCGTATGCGGCTTTGGGAAGTTTTTTTTACATTTTCCATTTTCCATGCACGGTGACGTCATGTTGAAAACACCGCATGGCCCATGGATCATGTGTTTGGTGACAATATCAAATAATTCTTGATCAATTAATGGGTCTGGAATTTCGGCTGAAATTATTTGATCGATTTCTTCAGGACGGATTCTATCTTTAAGCCAAACCAAAATGTGGGCATGAGGCAAACCTCGCTTTTGCCACTCTATCGTATTCAGCCAACAACGTGTGATACCAAAAATTGTATATTTAACAATAAAATCAATTAAGGATTTCAATTTTTGTTTAAACACACGTGCAGTTAAATCATGACGATGAATGGCTTGTTGTCCTGGCAATAGTAAAGTTTGTATCTCTTCCCAATTCGGATTACATGTGAATGTAATAAATAAATCCGGTCGGCCGTAATGACGTACGTAAGTCATCGCATCTTGTATGTATTCCTGCATGTTCCGTGGACTGCCGATGTAGCTTGAAGGTAAAATGAAAGCATTACCGATGTCATTGGGATTTAAATTTCCATCGATGTTTCCAGCAACAGCATCTCGTAAGTGAATATATTATTCCGATCGTAGTTTTGACGTTTGCGTTTTGACGTTTGCCGCTCGCGTTGTTGAGGTTAGATTTTTTCGGTGGCATTTGACTGAAAATAATAATTTTCTTGTTCTTATGATATTCTCTTGAAGACGTTCGTTACACTGTTCTTGAGATTTTTGTGCATGACCTTCTGCTGTCCTGATTCTTTGAGCTGGATTTCTTGATTCAATTTGTTCTGCCAACTGATGGGCTCTTTTAATACGTTTGCGTCGAATAACTGTCACTGTCAAATAATAACAGACATTAGCGCCATCAACCCAGTCGAAAGGTATCGACATCTGTCAGTTTTATGACTGCCAAATAACAACGGACAAAAAATTAGCGATAAATTAAAATTGCGACTATAATTTGAGATTTAAACTATCCTATCTCTCAAGTGCACATCGAACTGCACATGGTGTTCAAATTTTATTATAATCGGTTAAGTGGTTTAGGAGTCCATTGAGGACAAACATTGTGACACGAGATTTATATATATTAAGATTTAAAACACATTATGCACAGATAATGGTTATTTATTTATTCGCAAAGTAGCGTAAATTACCATGCCGTTTTGTAACAGTTTACGATAAATGTTGTTTAAAAAGTTTTTAGGAAAATAATCATTGAAAAAATGAAAATAAAATAAATCTGATAACATACTAAGGGCATATTTACCTAAATCCGAGCATTTCCGATTGAGGAACGCAATAATTATTGCCTGAGCGTGTAACGCATGTCTGATTGCTTAACTCAGTCGACATTTGAAAGTTCTCGACGATTACATGGCCGGTTTGGTTAGGTTTGATTACTGGACGTCCCTGGACCTATTCATATTAAACAGCGGGAGGGTAGGTAAGCAATTACGAGAATGGTTCTTACACAAATATCGACACGCGTTTGGGAAACGCATATATATTTATATTGAGTATTATTTAAAAAAAGATATACATACCTACATAGTTACATCGAATACGTAACGAAAAAGTAATCAGTAATCGGCCCGGAAAGGACTTTGCCTAGTGGGGGTGATAAACATCACACTATCCCAAGATTTTTTTAGTCGTTGTACAAGGGATCTACATTATTTTTACACATACGCGGCCTGATGAAGATGATATTATAATAAAAAGTGTAAGATTTACTCTCTTCTAATAAGTTTGTAAATCCTGCTTGAAAGAATCGTGCTAGGCTTCAGGAGAGGACGTCTGAAAAGGTACGAAACCTGCAACGAGCCGCTATTCGCGAGCGGGACGGCGCTAGCGGCTCTCCGCGCGCCAGACAAGGACGAGCGTAAGCAGAGACGGGGTCAGCGACCCGGGCAGCCGGGCAGCCGGGCAGCATGTGAAACGCGACACATGCACGTGCATCTATCTATATGCAACTGCGCGACAGGTACATTCTATTCGACCGCGAGCGAGACGTTCTATTCGACCGTTATTTCAAATTGCCAATCATTTAAAGCGCGAGCAGGAGTTTCGAATTTTGAATTATTGATATTTTGAAAATGGAATTCTACAAAATGACGTCTAATTTAAAAATTGAAACTCCTTCGCCGGTAAAAAAATAATGGTATCGGCATTGGCCGTGTTTTAATTGGGCCTTATTGGAAGCTCGTAACAGCGCCGTCATCTCGGGTCAGGCGATGGCCGCCTGACTTAAAATAATGATTGCCAATTAACGACATTTTTTTTAAAATGACCAACTTGGTACATTATGCAAACATACGTTTTTTATTGATCTACTTTAAAAATGATTGAAATTGCGCATTGTTTATTGACACTTGGTTATTTTTTAACCGACGGTTGTTTTATAAGTATCTTTATTCTCAATGTCAGTAGGTAGATCTGTTCAGCGGTTTGATCTTGGGCGGGTAGCGACCAACTTCGAAGTTTAACGAGGGTACTGAACTCGCACACCTTTCAAATAGTTACGCCTTTCTTTAGAAACAGCGTAAAATATGAGACCGCGAGAGAAATGATTAACGGAGCTCTTTTAGACCACACGCGCCGATCTAAATTTAACTTGTATTATTAAAAGATAATGGGCACTCTCCAACTTTTTTTTTATAATAAATTTTAACTTGTTTACTTACAAAACTAAATTTTAACTGAATAAGAAAGTGAACAAAAATACTTCCAGTACCTGCAGGTCCTTGTGTTTGTTATCTTTGTGAGTGGCAGCTCTAATAACGCCAGCCCTCCAACCCCATTCGGATACTTTCGCAGGATTCAACTTTGACACACCGCCACTAACCGAGAGGAATCGTTTGCCGACCAACTCCACACGATATTTGTACGCCATATTATTTCACATACAAATCACATTATTTACAAAACACAACAGAAAAAAAATCACAACAACTGTCAAAAATAACGAAACACAAACCGCACGCACTCCACATCCCACTTTGGTCTCGAAACTAAGCGAAACTACGAACGAAGTACGGCGCTCGAAGCGAATGCGAACAAAATCCCCGCGACCGACCGAACGCGGTAATCAACATTGACTATAGGAACGATACATCCGTACGTGTAGTGAGGTGAGGTTTGTTTCGGTTACTGGACGACAGAGCGCGCTGGGCGCTGCGCGCAGTGAGCTGTCAAAGAGAGCGCATGCGCTCTGACGTCGCTCGTTCGAATTTCAAAAGCAGCCGCCAGCCAGTCCGCTTCGCTCTGTCGCTCGTATCGATTGGTGGACGGGCGCCGGGAAGTCAGTCACATGATCAAAACAAAAATATTTTACACAACATGGCCGTCTTTGGCAACCGCTGACCGTTCGCGTTCTTTCTTTGTGCAGATTGAAAGGAATGTGGGATTATCTTGTGCACGTTCTGACTTGAAGTGAATTTTGTGAATTAATATGATATCGTCCATTATTTCGAGGATCGTTATGTAAGTACTCTCAATATTTTTTATTGTGTTTTGTTGAATAATTAAGAGCCCTAAACATGAGGTGAACTCTTTGGTTATTTATAAAGTTTTACGATTAACATTTTGAAAAATATCCTGTTTGGGTTTCCTCTATCTATAAACAGCTGTTCCAAAAATGTGTACATCGCAATGACCGATTGCCGTCGGCAAAGGTTTTTCAAATTCATTTCATTTGTGTATTCATCAAGCGATTTTTGTCCTGGGATTTGTATGTTGCACCTCGCAACGAATAGAGTTAGGGAGCGATCTATTTTACTTTTGGATCGATGACAAAACTTCTAATCAACAGCGTAGCAGCTGATATAATGTTTCAACATTTTAGGTTTGTTTACCAGGAGGTTGAATTTTAAAGTTCACTGTTTATTTACTTATAAACAACAAATTTTACCTTAATAACTGTCTCTCATTTGTCAATATCCGTGAATATTAATAAGAAAAACGGCAGGGTTAGGTACTATTCCAACCTGAAAATATACCATACCATGTTTTTATTTTGCTTCATGGTCATGCGTTCATGTTCGTTGACGATTTTTCTTTGACAGACACAAAGTCTTATCGAATTGAAGTGAGTCATACTATAAAATATGATTCTCTAATATTTAGCTGTCTCCGTTATTGTTTTTAATAGTAGATGTGTACGGTGCCGTTAAATGAATCTCTTCGCAGCTCGCAAGCTCGAACTTCTGAATCTTTTAATTAAAATTTAGCAAGTCTTCATTATTGTTGGCTAGAGCTGCATTATTTTAAAATGGCAAATCGGTAACTTTTGTGTTTGAAACCGACATTTACTAAATCGTAACTCGGTTATTCCTCTTGCAAAGTTAGAGGTACGGCACCTTATAATTAGTACTCAATGCATGTGTAGTTCAAATTTTGTAGTCACCAATCCACATTCTTTGAAGTTTGTTTGCTTGTTATCTGCAAATTTTACACAATCGATATTTTTCAATTTTATGCTTAGATACCCACCATACAAATTTACATGGTATATATTTATTTTATACATAGTAGTGTATAATATAACCTACACTAATTTAAATTTAAAAGGTACTTACCTAAGTGCTTAACTCATTTCCTAATATTATACAAACCCATTCTAGAAATAGGTGTGACTGAAAATAATTATAGTTAGTTGAAGCTACGAAGAGCTGTACTCGTTTCATTATTTAAAGTCTATAAATAAGTAGGTACTGTATGTAAAAAATGGATTGATATGATTTTAAAATAAAATGAATTAGAAAGTTGTAATATTTTTATTTTCTTTAAATAAAATACGGTATTCCAACTAAAGCTAAAATACTTTTATACATTATTCAAAAAAACTAATACTGCAAGAAAAGTGAAAATAAATTATAATAGAGTTAACCTAGAAGTCTTCTAATTGGTGTGATTACCAGTGTATGTGAAGGGGATAGAGACATATTTAAATTGATGTGACATATATATATATATATATATATATTACGTGTGACATACTAAGACTACTTATGACCGAAGGAGTTGAAGGAAGGAACTTTGAAATCAACCTTAACATCGGAGGCTGGTCAGACAATATAACATTAAATTAAACGAATTTTTAGTACCGAAGAATGAAATTTGATATTTCGATAGGGCGCTCATTATCAGAACGCGATCATATTCGAATTTCAAAAATATGACAGCACCGCAGTTAAGACATATTAGTATTTATTACTGGCCAGTTAAAATTAAAGAAAATATTCATCAATGTGCGCAAATAGGAACATGTAGAAGAATGTTCAGTGCCACATTATTATCATAAATTGAAATATTATATCAGTGTTTATTTATTACGGACACCAAACATAAATTGTACACAAAAGGTAAAGACAATATAAATTCCTTAAACTAGGATAGCCTAATTAACTAATAAAGATAGAGGTAAAAAAGAATAATTTTAAAATATATTAAACGAATTTAAATAAAATAATACATAAGAAAAAAACGGTTTTTAATTTAAACAAAAATACAAAAAAAATACATGAAATACACCAATTTAAGTTTTCATACAAAAAACTGACATAGAACTAAACTAGGAGTTTGGTCAGTGGTTTTTTTTTTGCATTGGACAGTGCTGCGAAACTTTTGCCGAATTATTGAAAAGAGGTCCATTTCGGAGAAGTTAGTATTTAATAAATCACAAAGTTAATAAATAGGAGGGGGTGGTCTTAAACGAAAATGGCGTTAAAATGCTATTTTTACTATTATATTATATACTAAATAGTACTATGGATACTATTTTTTTTTATATGTTTGGTTTTTTTCACAGCTAATTAACAACACTTTATCTCACAACAAAGGATATTTTTAGAACCTATCTGGTAGGCAACGTTTTATGTGTACTTAGGTCATCGCGCCAAATATATTCTTAAATGCGTCGATTTCTTTTCAATATTTAGTGATGTCGATGTTCTTGCTGCATCCAGTGCCAGATGAGTTATATTACTTACATCTCGAAACGGGGGGGGGGGGGGAGGGGGGACCTGTGTTCCACTCGTCTTCGAACTGCGTTTCAGCAACGCGCTGGCAAGCTGCCCATTCAGCTCGGTCAATTTCGACATTCGTCGGCTCCCCACGAGCAGGTCCTCAGCCGGGTCACTCTTTTCGGGGGGTTTCACCTTTGATATTTTCCTATAGATTTTGTTTCATGTCTCTAGGACTTTCTGAGACGAAGTAATCGATCCTCAACTGATCATCATCATGATAATATCATGTTTATTCAATATTGGTAAAACTTTAATTCTAACGAAAAAAAAATAAGAAAATTGACAGTTACTGGTAACATTTTTTTTTTATTTATAACTGTCATTTTTCATATTTTTAACCGAGATTTATTTGACGAAAATAAAATTATTAATCACCTGTAATATATTATATGTATAAAATTACTGTATGTAAATAAGACAAGACAGATAACTGAAATATTAAGACTAGTTTCACTTTGTCATTATTTAAAACATTAGGTAACATCCCCCCACCTTTAAGGTTTATTTTAAATAGATTTATTTGTTTTTTAATTTTAACACAGCAATAGGCAGCCAATCTCGCTTCCTCCATCAACCCACCCCCATCGCACCCTACTGTCTATGAGTCGTAACAAAGAAAGTGTTTAATATTTTTCACGTCGAGGACCTGGAGTTTGTATCACGAATCCTCTAAAACAAACAAATTAACATTACCAATGCAATATGTCCCAAAAAAATACTGCTAATTTTGCCCGAGTTACGTATCCGCGAAATGTACCTTCCGCCTGCCGTCGAGCTCTGTCCCGCCGGGGCCCTGAAATGAGAAGGACCGCGGTGCGGCACCTGGTGCGGTCCCTTCAGCCGTGATGCCGTTTCTGCGGGGCACGACTCGGCTAATTTTAACACCACGTTTATACCTCTAGTGTTTGTTTTTGGTGCCCGGCAAACTAGTCCGCGTTAAAAAATCACCCCGCATGCGAAGCGAATCTTGTAAATGCCCCGACTGGAGGAAGGGCCTTTTTTCGGACAACGAAATGAGCCCTGTTTACAAACTACCCCGTGGATATACTGTGATTGGATGGTCTAGCGAGTGTTTCAAGTGCGTCAATTATTAAGAGTGCTTTTTCATTTACAAAATTATACCCGTACGATGAAGAAATCGCGTTTTCAGTACTTTTATTCATTCTGAGGATCTACATCGTTTCATTACGAGTAATAATACCAAGAACACTACTCCTGAAGATAAGATTTCTGCGAGAGGACCTCGTCTAAAAGATCGAATAGTCTGACTTACTAACAGACCACTTCGAAAGTGGTCAACCAATCAGAAAAGCTCCTCTGTGATGTTAATGAAGCGCCTGCTACCCTAAGAAGTTCGCTCATCCCGTGAGGTGAGGTGAGAGAAGCAAACGTCTCCCGTCGGGTCATCGTCTTTCTGCGGGGCGTCTGGACGCCGCGACAGGAATTCGCAGCCGCGTTCCCGACGTTTCTTTTGCTTTCACGAGTCCCGCTTTGAGCATCGCCGAGGCGGCGATCGTAAAATACAGCGTTTGCTCGGGAAGATCACATTTTTCTTCACAACATGGATTGTCGTCTTATCTGAATATCCGCATACTCAATCCCCGAAAACAGCATGTGATGAAAATAGAAAATAATTTAAAAAATCAACATATTTTTCTTCGTTATTAAAATAAATTTAGAGTAATTATAACGTCTCTTTGTGTTTTTGAGTCGTATCAGTTATTGACTTTTGAAATATTTTAGCTTTTGGTTATCACATTAAATAAATTCGTGTCCGAAGAAAATATTTAACAGTTTAAATCACAATTCATTTTTTTTTGACATTGATACAAAAGCGTGGCATGTTTCAAGATCGTACGGACGTACCTACTTTACTCAGTGCAGCCCGCCTTGACACCTTCTATCCGTGCCTATATAAGGGAGCAGTTCTTGGCTGTTGGCTCTGAGACCGACACTCAACGCATCAGGAAATAATTTGTTATTTAAATCTACCTTTTGCAAAAATGTCGTCAAGAGTAAAGGTGGAAATAAGAATAACTATTTTTTACGAAGATGCGGTCGTAGTTATATATATATAGATAATAAATAATTCAAATGCATATTGCATTGTAAATAACCTTATGTAGAATTATTTAAAATTTAAACCAAATTGGCCAAAAATTAACGTGCATTCTTTTTAACGGGCTAAAATATTTATCCATCATCTTAAAATGATATTGAGCCTTATGCTGTACAGCAAAATGGTATTTTCACTATCTTTAAGTGATATACCAATGAGTCGTGTTGCTAAGAAACTCTCAATTTCGGCGTATTTGGCAAAAATGTGTATTTGGCAAGATAAATCATTTTTTTTTGGTTTTTTAAATATTAACAAATACAACGAATATTATATTTCCCGTCTACAAATTGTTTTTCTATCTTATTTTCGTAAGACAAGCATATAATAATGATACTATTTATATATATTTTGTAATACATGTTTTTATACATGATATTTAATGATAATACATGATATTTAATTTGATGAGTAAATGCCACAATCAATTTGTAAAATAAAAAAATATATGTTTATTTGCACCCGATAAATTTATATTTATTTTTCTGTGTTAAATTGTCAGAATTTTCAAGCCAGTTTTCCTTAAAATTAACGCTATTATAATGACAAATAAAGCTATGCAAGTCTGAATAATACTTTTATTGAATAGAGTTTTCCTATATTTTTCCCCAGTATTTTTCTGAAAGCCGATGTTGTTTCCTTTCGGCAATTCTGGATAATATATCAAACTAAACTCAAACTTCGTAATGTAGGCTTAATTCCAAGATTTTAAGTTATTACCTATTTGTATTACTTCTCTTTTGATAGGACAATTATAGGTAATCCATATCCGTGCTGTGTCTGATTGTAGTCGTGTCTCAAAACAACTTAGGACAGATCCGTTCACCAATCGACATATGCGTCTTAAAAAATTTTTTAAAAGCAACTTTTGGTCGATAAAATGACTCAGCCTTCGTCGAATTTTCAAAACACAGCCTTGATTTAGCGAAACGGACGCTCGCAATTATAGAATTGTCGAGTTCCGCTCGTTTGTTATTTAATTTTAGCCAACGCATTGACCACAACGGCCGTCCCATAACACAATGGTATAGCAAGCCACGGGTCCCATTACCTATATTAGCAATCACGCACATGCGCCGAAATAGCTGCAATGGCATGTTCTCGTATATGACATATCACGAAGTAAACTTAATTCAATGGGAACATGTGCGGGACACAATTCCTCGAGAAATATTCACAGCATTCATCTAATCTGCCAAATCTACAATCTCGTAAATAAACTTCAGGCGATCAACCAAGACCAAGACTGTAAGTCTCAGTAAGACTGTAATATGTGCTTTAGATTCGATTCTGATAACTTTGGCTCCTCTGGGTAAAGATTAGATAAAATCCGGCCTACAGTATGTGTGTGAGCAGGGACGATGTTGTTGCTAACAACAACAACACTAACCAACCGGTGTTGTTTGTTACCAATAACTTATGATAAAATGCAGTTCGGTGAATAAACTACAGAAACAATCGATTGAGAGCGACGGCGTCGAACCCAGTCCGGCAGCTTTGAATGTGAAGTTGGCTATAATCATTTTAAAAGGAGTTTCCCATGAAATTGTTCCGCTTGCCTGGTTAATACGCCATCAAAACGATTATGATATTATTTATGGTATGCGTGCACCTTCCTGCCACTGTTTCCTCGCCATACTTATCCCGTTAAGGGAAGCGTGTGCCATTGGAAAGTGATGTTCCGTTATGAGGCCTAGCTCTCTCACCCACACCTAAAAATGATTTTCGAATTTTTTGTAAATGGTACTTTAGCTTTATTAGTAAATTAGACCAGCGACAAAATTTAATATTCTACTATTGTTTTAACTGCTGCATTTATCTAACCCAGTAGTAGTAGTGATTAATTAATGATAATGATGATTAATAATAATTTTAGTTAAACCTTATTAATATTGTAATTGTAAATAGACTTGAAAACAAACGTTTTCTTTTCCATGCTACAACTTTTTTGAGTTATTTTATTTTGATTAAAAAAACAATCCACAGGTTTTAAAAATAAAAAAAAATATATTTCACACATTCACACCTTAGTATTAACATTAAAAAATCCTTTGAATTGCATTAATTATAAAATTAACCATCAATCATAATATTAGCAAATTAAATATAAATACATTTAATTGACGGTTTTATACAAAAAATATTCTTTTGATAATTATATAGGTAGTTCACTGTATTTCCGTGACCTAAAAATAAAATAAATAAATATTGGTCCAGATTGAGCAATCGTTTATATTTTATTTAAATTCATTGACATTCACTTTTGTTCAAAATAGTACAAAATAATATGACTCTAAGCAACACAGACAAATACATAGAGTAAACAATTTAGGAATAAATTAAAGGAAATATAAAATAATTATAACGAAGCTCCCAACATTAGGAGCTTTTTTATATTGGTCCTAATGACCATTCTTCCAAGATATAACCTACTTATATATCGAAAAGGGAACATTGAGTTCATTCTTTCTAAAATAATTCGCGAATGGAACGCGCTTCATAGGTCAGTATTTTATCCATTTCCGTATTCCAAGGCTGTTTTTAAAAAACAACATAATGAAAAAGTAAAAAAAAACAATAAATAGCCTAATTATAAAAAAATATTAGTCGAACAAAACGGGCGATCAGAAACTTAAAAAAAAAACTATCGGTGACGTCAATGCAGTGTTAGGAGCGGTGAAGGACGATGTTGGTAGTAAACTCCCCCGCGGAGAGTGGACAAGCCAAAAAAGCAGGTCTTCAGGACGAAGTAAGCGGCAAGAAAAAGATGTATGTATTTGTCTACCAGCTCTAGCTGCTCGTTTCTGTGCCATGATGCGGGACGGCCATAGTTTTGTAACGCTGAGTAAATATTGTGAGAGATATATGTGTATTAATTCTGTGTGATAATAATAATAATTACACAGAAACTTGAAGCATTATTGAATTCGAAATTTCACATCGTATTATAATTTTGAGTTTACCCATTAGGAACCTATTTATTTCATTCGATCACAACGTGATTTTGTGAATACATTACACATAGGTATGGTATATCGATTGTATTCGATTAACGTTTCATGCATTATTGAAACCGCCGCGCTCGATTAATCGTGCGCACAAGGGCTACCATTTTTTCGGTAAACACATGAGCATGTGTAAGATAACGAACGTTGTTTATGAGAATGGAAAAATTGTTTCACGAATTTATTCCAGCCGACGGGCATTCGTCGGAGGGAACGTCTTGTGCACATCAGGGCTCGATCCCTGTGCTCTTTCCTGACTGACTTTGTTGACGATCAACACTCGAAAATCGACTCGACTGTACGCGCCATCCCTTTTTTCCTACGACCGTCGGCAGCGAATGAAAGAGACGCCAGCGTCGAGTCGATTATCGATTAGCTGCCAGACTAAGGCCCCAGGTCCCATGTAACTAAACACCTTTTGTTAGATCTAAATGCCAAATTGAAACTAAAATTATTCAATAAAATAGTACCTACACAAAGAAAATAAACTATGCTACCGAAATAATACAAGGTTTCAAATTTATTTTATCGAACCATACAGGTCGATATGTTTTTGGGTTTACAATAGATACCTTATCAAAAAATAAGTGCGAACGTATTTAATGATCTTTTATCGTTCGGTTCACTAAACAGTCTGTCTCAGAGCGATTGACCGTTCCTGACGGGGTGAAATGGTAGCTTAAAATATGCCATTCAATCTAGTTTTACTTGTGCATGTGACATGCATATAAACATCTTTGCATACGAAATCATCGCATCCATTATAACTCCATTTCCTCGCTTCCCTGATTACGGGACAATTTATTCGAAAGACGTGTTTCATTTACACGTTTATTTAACCGGCGCAGAGGCGAGGAAGTGGGGCTCAACCTACATAATATAAATATTAGTACAGATAAATTTTCGCATTATGTGCTCAGCTGCTATTCTCATTGTAAAAACAAGAAGGCAAAGAAGAAGGTTTTCAGCACAGCCGTTACAAAAAATATTATCACGATGATCCGTCATCTGTGTACCTAGTATAAATATTTGCCAAAAAATTATACCTTTCGGTTTTATTTACATGTCGGACATCGGCACATACGAATACGTCAGTTTACAATAGTTTCCAATAGCCTTCCGTTCGACTATACTCTATCCCCTGACCCTGACCAGGCTGAGCGACACATTCGTTAGTCTTCTTTGTCCCGTGTTCAGGTTCCGGTGGTGGCTGTATATGTTTTTGATTTAAACCTAGAACTAAGTTTTAATCAGGGTCTCGAAATGCGACGCTTTTCTGTCCTCTGAGCCCTCCGAAGAGGACTCCATTCAAGTCATTTCTCGATACAAACGCTATTCTGTTGCGAATCTTATTTGTTGTTTTAATTTTAGAATTGAAATAAAAAGTTATATTTCTACAGAGCTTCTTTAAGTCTTTATTTTTCCATACATTTTATCAAAACTTTAGACGTAGATAAATATCCTATCGGCTGAATGCTAGAATCGAGAAGATAAAACTACAGAGGCATAACTGATTTCATAAATATGCAAATTCCTAACGATGAGATCATAAATGATTGAAAGTTTACAATAATGGTAAGCAAAACTAATAACAGTAATATTTCAAATACATAAACATAAAATAATGACAAGCAAAACGACCGTGGAGTTAAATTAAATTAAAGTTTTGGCTCAATTAAAAATTTAAAAGACGACTTTTTTATTTTAGAAAGAGCTGATCAAAATCTATGCTTAGCCAGACCCTTCCAAAATGGTCATTAAAATTTTTGCAGGGCTCATTTTGGGTAAAAAGCTAAAGTTAGGAAAATCTGAAATAATGCTCTCTAAAAATAACGATCAAAATTTTGTGTATAAATAACTTCTTTGCATTGGAAGGTTCGGTATATCAACCATGTTGAATGATCTATATTTTATAAGTTCTCTGGTCAGCCTTTGATCTTTATAAAGATATTAGAGATTTAACAGGGAAGCCGTGTTTCTTACCTTACCGTTTATATTTTAAAGCCATCTTTGGGTAATTTTGTAGGAAATATGCTATTGATTAATTTGTTTTGTAATTGATTTTCGTGTGTGGGATTTTGTGGGATAAATACCTGGACTGGGGAGTTTCATGGGACCTCAGACGTGCCCATGAAACTCGTATTTCTGGTAACATTTCATTTCATTTTATTCATATATAATTTTAAATCCTTTGTTTAAACAAAGGATTTAAAACCCCCTGTTAACTGTATTATAATTGGAATATTGTTTCAAATTTGACATCTGTGTATTATCCTAGTACAAACCATTCGTCGACTACTTGAATATTAGTATGAAACCGGTTTTGATTGGTACACGACGCTGTTTCCATTTAGTCTTCTGCAAAATCCGTTGCGATCGCTACAATAAATTACAATCAATTGGTCCATTGTGTGATGAACCACGAGTTTCTTATTAGCCTCCCACGTGCGCTTCTTGGAATAATCTAAGAGATGCTTTGCTCTGCGCGTTAGGCGACATATATAATAACCGCAGATGATGGTCCTTTCGTGTAGCTAAGAAATTGCTCTATCCTTTTATTAGTTACAGCGAGCCATATGAAAATTTTTAACTGTAACTACTGGTTTTTACGAAATAATTAGTTCATCGTTAAACTCATAACTTCGGAACCCTTTAATATTTAAAGACCAAACAATTTCGATGCAGTAATCCTCGCTAGTTATGGTGGCAATCTCTTCGTATATCCGCGTCTTTGAAGTGTTGATTAGCTAAATTGTGCACTCTACACAAATGACGCGCCGTCCCGTTTCTCTGATTGTTATTTTTAGATTTCTGTAGCATACTATACTCGCTCTATGTCGCGAACAAAGGAGTCAATTTTGAACGCTAGATTTATCAAAGCGGGCTCTATCAACTTTAAAGTATGTCTACAAGATGTTCACTTGTGGAAGTGAAGCGCTGATATTAAGTTTGGATTTAGCTTATGTACAGAAAATATATTAAACATCTTCTCTGGACCACAAGACTAGATGGTCGCAAGATCAAACTCCGGACAATTTCAGTCCCTCTTTTCATGCGGCGTAATTAATGACTGTCCGGAAATCCAGACACCACAAGTCATTGCACTCACTTTGTTGAGGTTTTCTTTGTTAGCATAGAGGCGCATACTTTGTGTGCTAAATCGAGATATTTTTGGTTATAATACAACATATTATATTATACAATAAACATGTAAGAACTTGAACTGTACTAGTTGCTTGATTTAGTAAAGTGTTGATTGAAGTTAGAGGTCAAGCGTTGAAAAATTAAATTTATTCGCTTAATAATAGTGTTAAGTTTAGGGTGTATGTAAATTAATAGCCCATCACATTATTTTCTATCGTCAAGTGGTTAGTTACCTCTGCTCAATCTTAAATTCCATGGCTTTTCAATCACCAGTTCCAGTTTATTGTATCGTTCAAACTGATAAATTAGAATAACCCCGATTAATTATAAACTACATACCTAAATGACATAATCAAGGTAAAAGCAACCGTGCGCAGACCATTTAAGGAGCCCTTCTGAGTTTGCGAGATCTCACCGCTCAGGCCAGACCAGGTTATCGATACCTACAAATATTAGTATGCATTCGCATGGTTCAAAATCACGGTCACGAACCCAGGCGTTTGACGGCCGCAAATTTCACCGGACAAATTTGGCGAACTGGCGTGGGAGGCGATTCTTTGATTAATTGTAAGGTCCTTCTTCGTTGGGTACTTACTTACTCATCGCTTTTTACGGTCACATATTTGAAGGCTTTAACATGAGCGCTGCGGATTTTGGCACGAATTGCGTGGGCCTCTAAGTACTATGCCACTTTTTAATCAACTTCCCCTCATCTTAGAGAACTGACATATATTACACAATTTCCATTGGTGTGGAATTTTATCTCAATCGTGGGTCGCTTCGCTTCCCATCCCATAAACCTTCGGGTCACCCAAATACCGTTGTTTGGATTGACGTCAAGTTCTTATTTAACCAAGTTACTTTCTGCAATTTTAAGTTTCCTAGTTGGAACTTTTGTATTGGTGATGAACCGGCGGTCTAAGTCGATGTCTTTATGCATTTTATAACGCTATTGGTGAGAGGTTCGCTGCATAAAGCCTTCACATCGATGACGAAGTGAGGTACGGAGCCGTTTGCTCGACCTTCGGCGAGCATGCTGGAGTATATATACTGCCATATCGTGGGTGAGAAAGCACTGCTTTATATGCGTCATCAACGTTAGTAGTACATGTATTCGTCTAAGGAGGATGTTTTGTGATAAAAATAGTTTTTTTGAAAGCCACTCGGTCAAATTCTTAATCTACTGCATAAATCATTTTATAAAAGTTATCTGTTTTTATTGATGAAATCTACTCGTATTATAGTATTTTTTACCTTTGATTTTAATTAAACGTACGTATAAGCACATGCATTCTATAATAAGTTATCAGTATTTAAAATCACTAAAGTCCTGTTAGGAGGTAGATCAATAATCAAACATTGTGGAATGGGTTTGACGCGATTTTCAAACTTTTTCCATAATTGTTTTGAAAATGTACCTTTTTCGTAATTAATTTTTTTTTTCACGAAGTCGGCTTAGTTGTTTTTATAGATCAATCTCCTAAAAGGACCATAGGATTTTAAATACAACCTGTTTATCTACGACATAACACTAATTACGTTTTTACGAATAAAAATATTTTTTTTTTTTGTATTTTTTTAGGGCTGTGCCGTTTGTAACATAAAATGACGCATTGAGAACTATATTATAAAGCAATGGCGCACGTCAATCCCATGTTTGATAAGATAACTAACAGTTACTTGATTATTGGTTAACCACATCTAAACACACGCCCACACATGCTGAGGTACACCCCCCTCCATCACATATTCACTAATATGAAGAATCATAAAATGTAGCTGTATGTTTAGCCTGTATACAAATAAATAAGTATTATATAGGTGAACGATCTTTGGGATAATTTTGTAGACTAAAGCATCGAGTCGTGCCGCCACTGAGCCGCCACTGCCGCGAACGGGCCCTGTTGATACGAGTTGACACGAGATTAGACACGCGACGAAACTGCGTTTCGTAGCAGCGTTGCCTACCGTAGCATAATAAGAATATTACTATTTATTGAGGGGTCGAAAAACAATTCAGCATATTTGAAGGTAGTGAAATAGCGCATTTAAAACGTCATAATTATATATTAATTACGTGTAGTGCTAAAGCGAAAAGCTGTGATTATTGCGACCATTTAACGATTATAGTTATGTTAAGAGTGAAAATAATTTAAAACGAACTCACAAAAAACCACCCGATCTAGTAATGTGGAGCGTTTTCAATTATTGTTTTACAGATACCAAAAATGTAAAACAAAATCTTTATAATCCTATCTTATGTTACAAGCAAATTATTTATTTATTTTTATTGAAAGATACGACAATATTAAATATAATATAATTACAAGGCTATATATTTCTATATTATAAAACCAATTATGGATTTTAAAGATTTCGAAAAGTAGGTACTAGTTTATTATCGACGAGTTAATTGGTTAAATTTATTTTGAAAAATGTATTGTTTTAATAATTATATGTTTAACTGTAAGTAATTTAAGTATTTCCGTGATTTAATGAATAGCGGTGATTAAATACGCTAGCGCCAAGGCGCGAATGTTTTTCCTGGAAGACGGATTATTACCGACTAGGTGTTGGGTTCGTAATTTTGTAACTAACGGTTTCCGCACCATGGCGCCGATAAATGGGAGAGAAGGTCCCAAGGTCTTCAAGGAGTCCTGATTTGACACCTCTGGACTTGACGTCAGCGAGTAGCCTGGGGGGGAAGATGCCTTTAATGACGCCTGTAGGGCCTAGCTGTAAGACGTCAGGTCCTAGTTAAATAATTTACTACTAATAAACAATGATATATGCTAATTACAGGGTATCGTAGCCATTCTAATATTTTGTTGAACTGGCAACGCCGGTGCGTAGCTGCACGCACGCATGCAGTCAGTCGCTCAGTGGCGGCGGCTCGGGCGGCCGCCTTCGCCGTGCTCGCTATTTCCGGCTTCGGCGATAAAACGATTCAAAAAAAAAACTTTATTTTAGTTTTAGTAGCCATGTTGTCTGATTTTGTCGTATATCCTGTTTGCAGATTGGTCTTCGGCACGCTCTACCCTGCATACGCGTCGTACAAGGCAGTGCGCACCAAGAATGTTAGGGAATATGTAAGTACTTATCCAAAATATTATTTGTTTAGTGGGGCCCATTACAATTGTACACAATATAGACAATGATATAAAAATAATTTTAATTAAAGTATAGGTACAATCCTTAAACTATAGTAGCCCGATTGTCTAGAAGATAATTAGGGGCTTATACCAAGAATAATTCGGTAAATTTATCAGTAAGAGAAGAGTGATTACAAAATGTAAAAAAACTAGAAAAATACTAATTACCATATATTGTGTGCGTTCGTTAACTGTTTCAGACAGTTATAAAACAAAAACTTTTGTATGTTATGTTGAGAATTTTGTAGCTTCGTGCCGTTATTTTATAGCTGTTAAACCCTGCGGCTTGTGCTGCTTCTAAGAAATTACCCAGTTCGAATTACAAAGACTATAATTTAGTACTAAACCAGCAATGCCGTGCGCGGTTGGCAGCGTTGCGGAGCTATTGGAAAAAGATCTGAATGAAGGAAACCTTAATACCGAACTTGTGCGCATTTTGGTTCAGATAGAGCACGTGATTGAACCCCGACGTTCTGTTTGGAATCTACCGAAGAAGGGTGTAAGAAGATAGGAATGTCCCTTCACTCTGAAATTAGCTGCGATCGAGTAACATGTCTCGTTAAAGCACTTGCCTATTTTGGGAGGAGCTTTGAAGAATTGCTATCTTACTACTTTTACTAATAAACTTAGTGTTTATAGTTAGTTATTTATACTAATCTTCGTAACGATAAAAACAATGATAGGTATTAAATATATATATATATATATTTATTTAAGGAATATTAATACCTACAAAAGTTTGTGTTTTTTCCTGTTTCCTGATATTATGTTATTTCATAGTGTCATTCTATTAAATGCGTTGTGACTTTATGATCGATGGTCATAATATCTACTGTGCCAAATTCAACAGTTGCTTTGTGTCTTACGGGCGATAACGCCACGCCGACCCTATAGATAGATAGATAGATAGATAGATAGAGGTACTTATAAAGCAGTTACATTGACCTCGTGTGTGTTCACATAAATAATGCCGCTGTTTTGTGATTCCAGTTTAAACTGTGAATCTATTCTTATTATTCCAATCACTACTTTTAGCTTAGGTTAGGTTGTGTTTTAATTTAGCTGCCGTTTGTAACTTTCAATTTCTTTTTACTACTTCATTAAAAAAAATAAAGTAACACACTATAAAATAAAACAGAGCCAATGCTAAAATCCTCGGGGTGCGTGATAATTACTTAACTAATATTACGTTAATGTTAGTTACTATATTCAAAGAATGTTACGGTAAGCACTTACAATAAATTGTTTTCCTTTTTATTTCAAACAAAAAAAAATCTTAGCATTAATGAGCTCTGGTGCGACTGCTCCAATTTGCGCCAGGATAGATCAAACCTGAATTCTAAACTTTAGAAACTGAAACACGAGGGAATCAAACCTGGAATCGGGTTCCATTGTTTAGACCAAACAATGGAACAGCTACGAAAGTAGCGTAATCTTTTATCGAGTAAGACGCTAGCTAATTCCCACGTAACTAGTTAACTACCTTAACTACCTTAAAGCGCGCACATAGCTGTATCCAGGAACCGTTAGTGAGTGATAAAGACTCGGGCATTTTGCATTAGTTTCAGCACAGAGAACTCATTAGATATATTTATGCTAATACACACACACATGACATAATATGGTGCAACTTATAAACATTATTTAAAGAGTTTGTTTTTTTTAAAACGCTTTTAAACGCAAGCTAAAATCACTTAAACGCAACGAAATTTCGATTAGACTGCATAGTTACATTCATACTATGGCGTCAGAAAAAATGTCCGCAGACAACTTAAATACAAGCATGTTTGTTTATACAGGTGATAAATATCGACCGAGTTTGCTTACCACCATTAGAGTCTCATTAAAGTTGCGATAAGAATGCATAGTAAAACATAACTAAGATTCTTTTTCACCCCCTTCAAAGATGCTCAATTGTTCTAGGGTACCTGAATATATGTATAGGACATCTTGCTCCTTCTTTGCATATGCATCCTTGTAATTTCAAATATTATTTGCGAAGAAAGCATATCAAAATTCATCATGGTTTTAGTGAAATTAATATGTACAGTTTACGCGATTATAATGATATGATCATGTCACGTGTGACTGTGACTTTAAAATATAGTGATATGATATTATACGGAGAGATTGGTGAATAAATGTTTGCTTTCTGTTACATACATCGTGGTTAATAAAATATCTACCAATTGCTGCTATTAAGTAAAATTTAACTATTTAAAAAAATAGTAATCAAATTTGCCTATAAATTATTTTAATCATTATTGTCTTATTAGGGGGTTGACCTAAGCAACTCAACCAGTCTCACAAAAAAAAAATATATATACTTTAAAAAAAAGTTTCATATTTAAAAAAGATATTAAAAACTAAATTTGTTAAAAAAAAGTTTCATATTTAAAAAAGATATTAAAAACTAACTTTGTTATTTTTCGAAACATTCGAATGGTTTTTATTAAATTTGAAATTAGTTTTTCTTTCTCATAATTGGGTAACATTTTTCCAATATATTGTGGTAATTAATGTTTGATTGTTGGTATTCAGGGGTGCTCAAACTTGAACTGCTGGCGATCTACCTCAATATTTTTAGACTACTTACGATCGACTCTGAGAGACTGCAAGTGTGTGTGATGCAGGGTTGTCGTACATACACGATACACCCTACCTACCTAGGTAGGGTGTATCGTAGCATATATAGATATTAGCTTTCTGCACAATCATTTCTGCGGTCGATCGCGATCGACCAGTCGATCGCGATCGACCGTTTGAGCACCCCGGGTATAGATAGATCAACCACATGAAAAGAAAGTAGTGATTTAAAATGCTTAGTATATGAATTACAGTTTACGAATACAGTTTTTTTTTATCAATTAAACTAGTATTACATAAGAAATGAAAGTTCCACAAATTTACACCCTTTTCGAAATAAAATGAAGTAAATGAATATAATAAAATATGTTACAACCCTCATATTTATTTATTTAATAACCACAATAACAGTATGACATACAATCAGTCAGCAGAATATGTAACAAAATCATCTTTAATTTTTATTTTAACTTGGTTAGATGTTTTCTGAATTCTTTTATCTGCATTATTGATTGATTCTCATATGAATCATCAGTTTCCATCCGCAACATATCCAATCAATATCAGATATGTTTAAATGCGTTAGTACGCTGCTAAGCTT
The DNA here is from genome assembly GCA_020383195.1 of Neomicropteryx cornuta. Classification (NCBI taxonomy): domain Eukaryota; kingdom Metazoa; phylum Arthropoda; class Insecta; order Lepidoptera; family Micropterigidae; genus Neomicropteryx; species Neomicropteryx cornuta. Next base: position 11,328,021 of record JAHKQU010000029.1, on the reverse strand, counting down.
AAAAGTGGCCAGCACCCATAAGAAAATGCATGCACTGTCACTTTAGCAGCGAACTTACGTTGTTTTAAGTTATGGTTCAAACGTGTGGTAAGAAGAGTGGAATGACACTCCCGGGGCTACCTTGACCTCATAGTGTCAAAAAAGCCATTAAAAAAGTTTGACGGCTGAATAAGTGATCTCTGTGGATGTGATCTTCTGGGACCTTTATCTTCACTATAAGGCTGTTTTCAGGATCACTGAGTACTATAGACTATTAGGGTGTAATGTTGTGTAACAGAGAGCAGTAGGGAAGCAATCAACTTCCATCAAGCCAGCTATCCAGCCAATGAGTATACTGAATATCCAATATCCGGTCAATAATTTATCTTTTACAACACTACTAGTAAATTATAAGAGTTAGATATCTAACATTTTACAGTTATATAGCTGTAAAATGTCTAATATTCTTCTTCTCTATTCCAGGTGAAATGGATGATGTACTGGATAGTGTTTGCGCTCTTCACTTGCGGGGAAACATTCACAGATCTCTTCTTCAGCTGGTTTCCCTTCTATTATGAGATTAAGATTGTCCTGGTCATTTGGCTGCTCTCGCCAGCCACCAAGGGATCTTCCATTCTCTACAGGAAATTTGTTCATCCTGCTTTGACCAAAAGAGAACAGGTAAGCCAATACCATCTCTGTGTCATTGCGATACCAGCATTTAAAAAAATAATGTTGATTTCGCAATCTACTGAAAAACACAATTTCACAATAAGATATGCAATTACAAATTGAGATACCTTTTTTAGATGCCAAACAACTCTACTTAAACTAAAACTTAATCCACTGTCTTAATCCAAACACCTACTTTGGAAACATGGACCAAACTTTATCAGTATAAATTTTTGGTTTGTTTAGTATGTTTGTTTTTTGTTATCATCTTAAAATGTTTTGGTATCATTAAACATATCCTCTGCAGGAGTGTCAGTATGCTAGATTTAGCAATTCATAGTTAGCAATGCCATAAATTCAGACTAAACATTTTCTTTATTCACTTCAGTATAAAAAATCATATTGTATTTGTGTCATCGTCACTAAATTAGTTCCATATAACACTTGTTTAACTTTTTGGCATCATTGTTTAGTCTTTAAATAAAGACTTACAAGAATAATTCACAGTTCATAAGTTTAATAGATGGAGGCTGTAAACGCATCTAACACACAAATGACCAAATACCAACGGTAAACACAAGCATGAGGGGATTCCCGGGCAGTTAGTCAAATCTGTACATACACGTTCTGGCTGCGGTCGCTTGCTGCGTTTCAATTTTCGTTATAACCTCCGATTCAACATTATCGGAACCAAAGTTGAAGTCGGAGGTGTACAATCAAATGGAATTCCCTACCTTTCAAATTCAGAGTCAAAATACTGTAACTCTAGTTGACACGTATTATTTATTACCGGCCACTACTTTACTGATCTAAAAAATATCCACTGTCGAAATAGAAAATGAAGCAACCCTAACAAGTTGGTACCACAGGCACGTGTAGTCTGGGGGAAAGATGACGTTAATGATGCCTTTAAGGCCTAGCTGTAGGACTTCAGGTTCTGGTTAAATAATTTACTATTACTAAACAATATATACAATCAGTTGATATTATATGATAGCTACAGGGTGCCATAGCCATTCTTGTTTATGTTATATATTTTTAAATGTATAAATCTCCAATGCATTTGCAAAATATGCTTGGTTGTTTTTGTTAAGTGATTTATTAGATTCATATATAAATGTTTAACATAAAATCCTTATATGTATTTTCATTCCTTTATCATAAGTTGCACTTTACTATCAATTGTCAGTTAACTTTTGGCTAAAATTATTTAATTTTTGTTGAAAATGAAACATATATGTGATATTTTTTTGCCATAATCTCGGGAATGCCTTTTGAATTATTATTGTAAAAAAAACAAAACACCTTTTTGGTGCTACTAAATGAGACAGGGTGTAGTGTCATGTTTAAGGTTCTGTTAATCATTAAAGGGTGAATTGAAGGTGAATTTAAAGTGAAAGTGAAGCAAATTTAGCTCAAGTGTACTAAGGCCCAAAAATAATTGTAAATAATTGAGGTCATAGCAATTCTTTATTAAAAAAAATGAGTGAATATAAATTATGAAGAGTGATTAAGCGAAACACACTTTAATTCTAGTCCTACATTGGAATACTGCTCAGCCGTTTGGGATCTGCATCTTGCACGTCTCTCAGCTGACACCAGAAGCAGCCCAACGGCTGGCAAGTAGATACGTTTTTAGGCGTTACCAGCGTTTGGATAGTTCAACTCAGCTTATACAAGAACTTAAATAGGAATCACTTAGTTTCAGAAGGAAGGCGTCGCGCATAACCAATTTATTTAAAGCTTTCACAAACAAACCCACTTGGTCGACAATAAGTAGTCAGCTCCTCAAACCCGCCTACTGTGGATGCAAGAAGAGAATGGTATTCACTTAATCCGTCAATTTTGTCCCTATTCATTCAATCACTTTACGAAAGTGGTTACGTGCTACAAAATACCTACTATCATCTATCACTTGCTAACACCACAGAAGTCCATCTTCAAATGAATAAATAAATAGATACAATGTTATCTTTTTTATTTTCAGGAAATAGATGATTACATATCAAAAGCCAAAGAACAGGGCTATCACACAGTCCTTAACTTAGGAACAAAGGGTGTCAATTATGCAACAAATGTACTTATGCAGACCGCCATAAAGGTATATATTTTGTTTGTTATTTTTGCATGATAAATATTAATATTCCACAGTACTTGATTCTACATGCTTTATTAAGTTTGAAGTCGGGACCAGCAATTTTAAAGCAAATTCTATTAAGTTAGACGAGGAAATTTACGGTTTTTTTTAAAATTCTGTATACTCTTTAAACAAGGTATTTCAATAAAGCAAGTAGCAAAGTAAAATAGTTAAAATTATTAATATTCACTAAGTGAATATCATTAAGTTATTTTAAAATAGAACAAAATAAAATATTTCTATAAACCATGGTTATGATATTATAATTAATTTCCCATATAGTTTTGCGACAATTTGTCATTCTATGACACTTTTTTTATATTTTTTCTTCATTATGTTTCCTTTTTAATATAATGTGAATATTCCGTCAGTGAATTATTTATTTTAATTATGATTTTAAATAAAGAAGATACACTTCCAAATAATGATAGTTTTTTACCTTTTCAATTAAAAATAATATTATTTCATAAATTTATTAAAAAAATGTTGGTCCTAGGCCTTGATTATAAAAGTTTATCCTAATTTTGCACACCTAAATAATCATGCATGTGCCGATTCTGAAGTTGAGACCTCTTACTCAGTAAAACTTACGCAGACTTCATAACTTTTTTTGCCTATTTTTATTTTTTTCTATCACATGTTCATTTCTTTGTTAACACGCTTTTTTATTTTTTTTTCCCTTTCGCTCTCCGAAACACCCCACCCCGCAGACCTTTAATCCGCACTTAGAAAACTTGCCAAAGCCGCTTTCCACCATCGAAAATACCGAGCATGACGGCATGCAAACTGGATATGCAGCTGTGGAAGAGTATGAAGACGGTCTGACGCTCAAAGAGAAACGAACTCAGCTCATGGAAATTGATTCTGACGATGTCATGCAGGACGACTCGCCCGACTCAGATGCGTCGTCCGCGCGCTCGCGCGGTGCCGTTGTCGCGAAACGGAGGCCGGGCAAAGAGCGAAAGGGAAAGAAGACCGCTCGGAAAACAAGGCAGACTGCCTCACGTAAGGAGAAGGACGAACAACTTGCCGAAGAAGTTTTTGTTGATTAAACATCTAGTCTAAACATAAATATATTAGTACAAGAATTGTTTTTAATGCTTGCTGTAAAATTATATTTATTTTGTTGATCTCTACTTTTAGGGTTAGATTCCATAAAGTCTTAACTTTATGCGTTCGCTTAGTTTGATTTCAAATTTTGCAACATTGATTTAATATCTGCTACTTTTTCCAAAACAATTTTTAGAAAGATAGTTGGCCAGAAACAAAAGTTTATTTATCAATAAAATTTAAAGTTTATTGTCTCCCATACTATGGTTTTTAAGATTTATTTTTATAAACAACTAGTTGGCAGTTGACAATTGGCATTTGTCACACTTTGACAAATTCAATATAAATTCAACAACAACAATTTTCCGTTTATGACATTTCTATGAATCTCAACCATTAGTGAACTGACTGACGATGGGAAATCATGTTTTTGGACAGAGAGAGAGAGATTTTGACTGTATAACGGATTCACTATGTATACAATTAAGTAGTGTATCATTTAGATTTGATTTTAACTCCATAATATATACTATCATTGAAAAATATAAAATAATTTTAGGTGTCGCATTTATTAGAAATTTTAAATGACAAAATAACATATGGATGGTCCATCTCGGCATAAATACAATTCCTTATTCATCGCCTTAAAATTCATACATAACTTAAGTCATTTATTGCAGATAAATCTACCAAACCTACCCATAACTATTCTTAATTGAAATATTTACCATATAATCCATTTTTTTTTTTTTAAAGTAACTAGGAGAAACAATCTAATCAACAATCAATTTATTTATTACTGATGAACGTCTTATGCGGACAAATGTTTCTTATAATATAGCTTTTGTTTAAAAGTGGTCATATTTTGAACGAGCAACAGGTACAAGTACTGACTTTGCATGTAAAAAACAGGATGGCACATGGGAATGGATTTAATGACAAATAATACACTGAATAGATTTTTTTTATTGTTAGTGACCAGCAGCAAAAAAAGTTTTTTTTTTCTAAATAACTTTGAGTGCCTTGAATTTGAAAAAATTTGAAGACTTTGCGATTCATCCGGATCACATTGCAGAAAAAATATCTGCATCTTTCAGAATATATGAAACTCCGATTCACTCAGTTGAAACACAAGGATTGTAAAACGAGTCGCTACGCTAAAATTTATCCACATTCACAAATTATTATAATATTTATGTTTTATTGTTTATATACAACATTTGCCTTATTTATATAAATATATTAGCAACATTCCTGCCAAATTGTTTGTAATAAAAATATTTCAATAAAAACATTAATTTTACAAAAGAAAAACAGGCACAAAATTACTAAATAGTTTGATAAAATAAATAGAAAAATGTTTAAAATGGGCAGCAAAAGTAAGTAAAAAGGCAGATGAATGATTTAAGTGGGTGCGAGTTATATGCATGAGCGTACACGTACAGGTATATATATATATATATACCTGTAGCTTTATTATTTTGATTATTCGTCTATTCAAAACACTTGGAATTTACATTTAGCGTCAAACTTTAGAACTAGAGTTACATTGCTTATTTGGCTGAAATTATGTTTCATGTTTTTAGGACAATTTTGCATTGTATCGGCCTAATATTACTTCGGTTTTTATTTGTGCACAGTATCCACGTTTTGTTTCAACCTAACCATTAATTTGATTCCCTTCAGTAAATACTATTTATCATATCTTCTAATGATTACGACACCTATTTGCAAAGGATCCAAAGCCACAAATGTTTGATAACATCACATATATTATGATACTTTATTAACAACGAAAATTAGTAGGTAGTAGGTAAGTAAAAGAATAATACGCTAACAGAAGACGTTTATTTCCTTTGTCCATACTATTTATGAATTTTGCGCATAAGTACCTTCCCCAGCTCCTTACCTATTTATCGACATAATGGACCAATTTTATTAGTTCACGTTTTGAACCACTTTATACCTTTACATAAAAGATTCACTCGACTAGGAATATTGCTTTACCGTCTTTTACAGGTGTGCAGTTCGTGTAAATGTGCTTACTATATCCGTAATAATTTTCTACTCTCACTTTGTCTCAAATTGTAATAGTTGAGAACATTATTTAGATAAATGATTAACATGCCATGATACATGGACCACTCGATATGAGGCCAAATCAGCTTCTCCACTTGCCCGGGTAATTTAGCTTTTTAGATACCATAGAGTGACTAGAGCAGCTGGATGAGTAAAGATATTTTTGTAACCGCTGAATTAGTGTTGCCGATAGAAGCGCGCGTAGACTGATACAAAATATCATAATTTATAATATTTGGGTTTATTTTTTAAATATTAACCAAATACAAACATGCTAATAAACTTTGGTTTAATTATAGATTATATTGCTCATAGCCTTAGCGCTTTATTTTTACCATAGTTGTCACATTTTATTATATTTTTACATTTATAGTGTTCAGACGAAATATTTGCACTTTTAGATAGGTATTTTAAATATTGTATAATTTTAATGTAATAATATGTTGTCATATTACTTATAGTTCACTAATCTTTTAATGTCTATGGAAATTGTGGCGCTGTTAGCAAATTGGCTACTTCAACGTCATGTTTATTGCTTCTGTTACCTACAATTATTTTATACTAAATTAATTATGAAATTAAAAAATAGACCATTTTAATTTATAGTTATTTATTACATGATGAACTACACTCTATTATGATATGTACTTGTTAATATGTATATGAGACCAGTAGACTGCAAAATATCCTTCAGAAATTTGTCATTTTAATTATGACTTTATTCTTTATTAAGAGCATGCGTTTGTAGAGGTCTATATTTATGTAGTTACCTATTCAAGGAAAATTTGTAACTCAATAATCCTAGGTATGGTTAAATTATTGGATCAATTTTCAACGATATTCTTCGGGTATTGAGGAAAGTGATAATTTTGTATAGGTAGATATAATATTTATGGTATATGATATCCCTGAATACTTACCTAGTATGGGTTGACAGCACCGTTGCCTGATTTCCAATTATCTCATTGTACTTAAAAGATTTTGTATGTTTTTTATATATTTAATATTTGCGTACATTAAATGTGTATTATTTATTATAATCACAGTGTTCGGGGTTCAAAGCAGCCTCTTACGTGTATGCAATGCACATTGTGCATACCAAACTCTTCACTCTTCGCAAATGGCTTCCATAAGTCTCACAATGAAGCCCTACTAAAATCAATATTTTTGTATGAAATTTTGAAATATTACTTCAATAAAGTTTTGTCAATCTGGAATTTACTTCGTTTTGCTTGCTGTCAGGAATCTTTTCAAATCCTTTGTATTCCAACATTATTGACTTTCTGTTGTGTTTTGAGTTTTGAAATTTTGATTTGTGTGCATTTTTCTTCGGGCAGTAAACTTATTGAATTCTGTATTTGTATAAAACGTAATATAATTTACTAATGGCTTAACAATTCCCCACGCAAACTCCTATTTTGCGGAAATATATAGTAAATAATAAAAACAAACAGCAATAGTACTATTTTTAATGAGCCTGTGATTTATTAATATATTTTTATTTGATATAATTAGCTGGTTGTCATTTATGACTATCATTAAATCATTTTGTAACTATCATGGATCTAATATGTCGATGGTAAATATTATGATATGAGTATTAATATAGTTTTAATAAAACACTGACCAATATATACACATTTTTATTTCCACTTATCATTTAAATCAAAGTTCATCAGTTTTAAAAATGATGGTTGACATATGGCATTAAATAACCAGTTAGAAAAATTCTTACCGAATTATTTTTTTTTTTTAATACTTTTTTGTGTTTTTAAAATAATAATTCGAGCATGCCATTGATTAAAACAAAACATGTTTTGGAATAAAAGAAACTAATTACTATATATTTAAAATGAATTTAATATTTATTTTAAATTTTAGGGCCTACCCTAATGTGTTGTAGCTATAAAATTGTGGGTTTTAAAGAATTTTATGACAAGTACAAATTTTATTAAATTACAAATTATTTAAAAGTAGGTTTTCAATTTACTTGGATGGTAAATTATAGGGTTAATCAATTATCGTGGTGAAAAGTAATTTCCCTGCCTAGTTTCTTCAATTCAGAGGTATGTACCATTCTAAGTATGTTCTCTTTACTCACATTATATGTACTGTATGTACTTACTATATGTACTCGGTAGTGATTAAATTAGTCATGTTTTAAAAAATTACACGACAAATTAATGCACATTGGAAACATTTTCCCTATAATATTCTATCTGAATTGGCTAAGAAAATTTAACAATCTAACTGGAAGCATTATTCCTGAGACTGGTGGCCAGACAGGATCACTAACGATGAGCTCTAAAGACGTACATGCCATAAACCTATAAAACTCCAGATAAGACTACGGTAATGTGAATGGATTGGCCATTTCCTGGGGTGTGACCCTGAAAACATATCTAGGTCTGCGTCCTACAACCCTCAGTGCAAACCGAGAGCAAGAAAAATACTTGACGAATCCTCTTTGAAGAATATAGGGTGAAATTAACTTAAGCCAGTTGCCTATGTACAAAGCATATGATGCAGCATTGTGGAAGCATTGTTGTACAGTGAGGATTGAAAAAAGTAAAAAAGTCATGGACAATATGTCATATGTATGAAAAGTTAGAATCAGATAATTTTAAATTTTCTATATTAATATTCAACTAAGTGATAAAATAGAATTTTTGTTGTTGGAGATAAACTTGATGATTTGGCGAATCCTAAAAAAATTGTCTCGAGAAATGGTGCCAACAAAATTTGATTATAGTTTTGGCTACATTTGCTCAAATTACGTTCTTAAATACATTATTAACATATTGTATTAACTGGAAATTAGTTATTATTACACAAATATTGTTGTGTGCTGTTGGTCAGGGTTTAATCGTAAGATTTCCATTTCTGATGAATGTTTGAACGTTGTATCATAGTTAGGTAATATAGTTTATTAATGTTTTTGTAGAAAATAAATAAATGTGATGTTAAAGGGTGGCGGTGGCCTGGTGCAGCAGCTGAAGAAGAGTTACAGTCTCTCGGATCTGACAGGGCAGGAGGAGATTAAGATGAGTCGAAGTGACAGAGATGAAGCGGATGATGTCATCACAGATCCCAGAATAGTCAGGAGGAACATTGCTGCTTCGAGGTATTTCAAATAATTATTTTAAAATCTTCCTCAAAAGAGTTAAGAACCACAATCAAAGAAATACTACTCAAAATAGGAAATAAGAAATTGCTATGTATTCAACATCTAAATAAATTTAAATAAATATTTATGATTTAAAATGCACATGAAAATAAATATGAAAGTGGTAGAATAATAATTGAAGAAATAAACATAGATGTGTGTTAAAATTGTATGAAAACATGAAAATTGGCAGAGCTCTTGTCAATTGATCTAACCCGATCGATTTCAATTGTTTTATCTATTTAGATAGATCTAAATAATTAAAATTTCAAACTCACCGTATTAATAATTTTACCCTTTTAAACATTAATTTTAGGCAATTACAGTTATATTTACTTATTTATTTATTGGCATTGGTATAGTAACATTGGGCAGTATGCCTTTCAGGTAGTTGTTGGAAAAAATATTGGTTTTATGCATTGATTTTTACAATTTTCAGACGCTACAGTCCGAGAAGGAGTGCGTCAGAATCTAATACTAGGCAAGCAATGTATTTCCCAGAAGTTGATTTGGATATTAATCGAAATGCCAGGCCAACTGATATCAGAGACAGCATTAATCTCAAGTAAGTTGTTGGCCATCTAAAAGACGCGACATATAAAGTTCATACAAAACATATGATGATCATGAGTAAATATAGTTATATTAAGACAATTCTTCTTTACTCCATCGCTTGAGTAACTCTCGTCCCATCCCAAATCATTCCTGTCCCCTTCACCGCTTTTCAAAGTGTCTTCGATTTTGCCTCGTTTTTTTATGAGTTTTGAATTATAGAGTTTTTTGATTTCATTATATATCATTTTAACTTTTGATATTTAACACCTATATGTTTTACGTTTTGTTCTGGCCTACTGTTTTATATCATACTTTACATATCCTATAACTTAACTTTTATCTTTTGTATTTATATTATTATAACATATTATTTAAACATCACAAAAGGAAATATCCACATATTTACTTTCATAGGGATATCAAACTGCCAATGACAGTTCCGAAATTCAAGTGCACGATGGTTAGAAATTTATCTTGAAAGACTTTTGAGAAAGCCTAGCAAAGCACAAGACGCCCTCAGAATTCTACACAATGATTTGAGTTGGAGTACCAAAATACTAAAATATCAGGATTAAATAACGAGGCCTCTGATATATGAGGAACGAGTCTTGCTGAGACAAATATAATAGCTATGTCAGTATATAGCGTGTATTAAAATTCTTAATAAACACATGAAAAGGTTTTCCTCGGATACTTAGCTGAAGTGTGTAATGCAAAAGGCAGTTTTTTGTCAACTGTCAGATTTGTTAGCAGGTTTTTGTATTTGTAGGTCTACTCTATTATTTATTTGCCCTTTATTGTAAAATCCACCTACAGAGTAAAATCCGGTCGAAGATAAAACAGTATTATTATATATTTGAAAAATAAACATTCCATTTGCTATAATGAAAATGCTCTATCAATAAGATTTCATTAAAATTATAATTTTTCAGTCACATCCGTTCTTCTGAAGATGTCAGCTCTGGCTATTCCAGCGCTGATAACTCGGCGGCTAGAGATTTGAGTCTCATGCGTTCCACATCTGTCAGTGGATCCACGAGATCACGAACGAGGCAGCTGACTACTATCAGCAGGGTGACGACCATTAAACGACCGCCAGCAGCGGAGGTATCTATCCAAAATAATTTTATTATATAAAATTACATTCTATCCTAATTAAAATGGTGGTTCTTTAATATTCTTTTTTTTATTAAGAATTGTTATGGCGGTCATAATACCTTATTTTGGGGGCCCTATCTACTCAACTAAGCCAAATATGCTTCGGCTGGTGTTAAAAAAGGAATTAAAAATAGTTTATCTATTTGTAAAAGTAGTTCGTAGTGCGGATTCGAACCCGGGACCACTTGATCAATATTCAACCTCCTAACCATTAGATTACCACAATCTTGTAAAATAAAATAAAAGATATATTTTTTTGAAGATTGTAATGTCTAGCCTTATATTGTATCTCGTATATTATCAGTGAGAGGTAAAATCTAAAAATCTGAAAATGTTTTTCGTAAAAATTAGCCCTTTAACCTTTTAACCGCCAGCCCAGGTATAAAGTACTGTACCGCTCCAGCGCCGCGGTTGTCGATGACGAAATGTACTCCCAGCGCCAGGCGTGTTTTTGAAGAAATGAGTCTTTCGGCGAGACCTCTGCGCCGATTTATTTTTATTATTACGCATTTACTTTATATTTAATATTTAAAATGACGAGCAATGGAAAACACAACCAATATCTATGTATATTGTTTTGAACTGCTTTGGACAATGGATGTAAATAATACGCGATGACAAATATTATAGTTATTCTTTTGAAATATCTGAAAAATAAATTACTACTTTGGTTAACCCAAATATGACGGTTTGGTAGAACAACTGTTGTGTATTTTTAATAACAAATGTTTTACGATAATTCACTTTTTTAAATATTGATCTAACCAAATAATCGCATATAATGGCACAAGTAAAATAATCAACTTACCTACCTACATTTACTAAATAACTTGGCTTAATAATATGTGATTACGATAATTATATTAAAAGGATATGTGATTATATGTATAATATATATAAAACATTACCGTATTGCAAAATATTTCATAACATACAATATTTATAGATAGTGAATTTATTATCTGGTTTGGTAATAATAGAATAACAAATACGTTCCGAAAATCTTTTGCTGTATTGGAATTTAAATAATCTACTATTCCGTTGGGGTTGGAATCTCTCCGCTAATTGTACACGGAACTGCTGTACCGATATTAATTACTTTTCGCGTTATCACCGAAACGAAAATAATTTATTCTGAAAACTGACTCTGGGTTTTTTCTACCTACGATATTAATTAGACAGGAATGTGTCGGAAGCACGATTTCTCTTTTATTATTGTCGCTAAGGGCTAGGTTTTACTTACCTATTGTCGTTGTCAGCAAGTACATATCGCGCTTTTAGGTATAATTTTGCACAAGTCAAACAAAATAAAATGTAAATGTTCACCACGTAAAACGATAAAAATAAATAAACATTTATCACACAGCCTTATCTATATATAATGCATAATCGAAATATTACAAAAATAATATCGATGCTCGTTATTAATATTTATTCAGAATATCGACGCATGGCTCCAGAGCACAAAATGGCGGACAATGGCATGTAAACAGGACGCTGGCGGTGAGAACACCGCTAAATTGTTGCTTAGCCGAGATGTGAATCGAAGTTTGCAAATTACGTGATTTTAGATGTTTATTTGTATGACAGCATACAGATTGCATTACAGTTCTGTAGAACTGTTATCTATGAACAAATTTATCCATTATTAAAGTACAAAATGTATTGATACGTTGCCGAAATTTGAATTTGGCTTGGCATGTAAACGTGACGGCGACGGTCTGGGCCATTATAATTTCGGAGCTTCGGTGGCACCTTAACATGCCGCTGGCGCTGCGGTATGGTATAAGTTTAAGCTAGCGCTGGCATGTTAACATGCCCGTGGCGGTGAAAAGGTTAATGGATTATTTTGATGTTAAACAAACCTCTTATTTGTTAAGGTAATGATTATGCCAGAATTGCAAAAATTGAATATCTTCATAAGCAATATTGCTGAATTCCATAGACCTCTGGCATTAAAAAAAACCATATTATTTTTGAGAATACACTGAAATTAAATTATAAAGGAAAAAATTGCTTTAATAATAATAATAATAAAAAAAATATCTGGAGGCACTCCAAAATTTTTAATCAAAGATGAGTGAAAAAAAGGTACCATCATACTCATTGTAAAAACTGAAGTTAACTATAGAATGAAAAAACTGTATGACGAACGGCGTTGAGAGACGGCTTAAGCACGAGGGTTAGAAAATATGATGAAGTAAACCTGATATAGATGTCATTGAAATACATACTTGAAAGTCTACTGCAATTTAAAGTTAAGTTAACAAGATAAGATTGGCTTTAAGTAAGGATTAAAATTAATAGAGTAAGAAGTTCATGAATAACGAAAACAAACATAAAAAAGAAGTTAAGAGAGTTTTGTTTATATTTTACTATCACAATATTTTTTACTTTTGTTTTATCGACTGATAAAACATTTGATATTGTTTTATTTCAAAGGGCAGTGATGTCATCATTGAGGAGGTGCAAGACTCGGATGCATTGCAGCCATATTTTAATCCCGATCCACGAATCCTCGATCTTCCTCCTTCATATCACCTCTCTGAAACAGATCCCCCTTTCATATTTCAAATTATCAATAACCGAATGAAAATCATTGAAATACTCGACTACCCTTTTGAATTCGATAGCAAGGAACGACAGTCATCCAGCGACAGTGAGTTTTTGGATACTGTTGATAATATTAAAAACACTTCAGATGAGAATACTAATTTGATTATAGTTGCAAATGCCAATTCTGATATCAGTGTTGATGTTACACTTATCAAAAATGATCCAACCATTACCTCTGATATCAACTCACCAATCATTCCTTCTGTAATTTCTTCTTCTGCCACTATTGGAAATTATAACGTTATTGCTAATAATGTTTCTACTTCTGATAACACTGTAGTATTAGAAATTAAAGATGACGTAAGCAAAATGTTGCATCAGATTCCTGATGAACTAATTTCAGACGTTAATGATAAAATATACAGTTTATCATTTGACCCTGGTAGATTAAACACTGATTTAAATATACCAAAAGCACCATCTGTGTCAAGTATCAATGATGCAGGCGAATCTTTGAGAATAACTCTAAATAATAGTGCTGACTCTTCCGAAACTTTATCTATAACGCTGACTTCGGACAATTATGATGACAGTGATGGGCATTTTGTAACTCCTGGAAGCTCCCCAGAAGTGAAAAGAAGAAAAAGTCGTAAGGGTAAATATGGTAAGAAAAAAGCACCGCCACCCCCTGCCAAATCATCCAATGAAGAAAATGATAATGTTCAAGAAAATTGTATTAAACATTATAGGCCAGTCATAAATATTGATAACAAAAAAGATATGCCAAACATAGTTGATAATGAACCGACTGGTAGGGAGACAAAAGAAAATTCTTTACAGGTACTGCTTTCTCCTAACATCAAAAAGAAACGTAAGCTTACCTCTCCTCATTCAAAGAGATCAAAAAATCAATCTCCCATATCCAAACTGATGCAGATACCATCGAAGTTTGCTTTTTGGCATAAACATGAAGATTCATCAAAGAAAGATGCTTCAACATCGTCGAGTAGTTCTGGAAGTCGTAGATCGTCTATATATGAAGACAGTTTCGAGAAACGCAGTTCTGCTCCAGAACCAAGTGATTTCGGTGAGTTTGGGAGCGCGACAGACTTACAGTCTAACAACTTCAGGGATGTTGCAATTCCCACGACCGTACTTGAAAAAGAATTAAAAGGCGGCCCAAAAGATTTGGATCAAAATGATGGTTTTAACACCGGCGAGACGTCGAAAGATACTAATGAAATAATTGAAAAGGGCTTTGCTCTGCAGCGATTGATGGAAGGAAAATTGTCTGAGCTGCGAGATTCCTCTAAAGAATTGAACAAACTAGTTACTGATGTGTAGAGTAGATCCATTACATAATTATTGCAATTTTACAAATAATTTTCTTATAATGGGAATGTTACCGAATTATCCCTTCCTTATCCTTCTATATAAAACATCTTTGTATAAAAATATGGATTGGTTGGAGCATTATATTAAAACATGTATGATTTATTTATTATATATTTACTTTTCTCCTATGACTAACCAGATAAGCCATTGCCTGACGTTTTTGCCAAATTACTGAATACCCTAATTTGAAATTTGTCAGTGTTGTTGGTTTCATATTTCTTAAAACAGGTCTAAAGTGTCCGGGGAATCCTGTACTGGAGTGTTGTTTTACAGAGAAAATGGGCCTAATTGACAGTCACCAATAAGAATAACTTGAGCAAGGTGTAGAGTTTACGTTCTTGCACTGCTACAGCGGTTTTAGTTTGGTTCCGTACTCAATGCTCCAGTATGGGATTGCTCAGGACTTCATGAAACAATTCAGATTTATACTATTTAGCATGCAAGTCATTTGCTAACGTTCTTGAGCTAAAATGTGTGATTTCCACTAACGCTTGAATGTTTGATAAGAAATATTTTTCCAATATTGTGATGGCAAAAATATTTATGAATGCAAATGTCAAAATGATAAATTGTTTTACTTTTCTAGAGGTTCGCAATCGATTTTTGGAAACTCTCATTTCTCATATCTTTGTCCGCCTCTATTTCATTGGAAAGTATTGGCCTACGCATTATTTACTATTGACGTTTATTACAAATCAAACTTTTTTAGACCTTAAATACTTTTTTCTATTAAATAAGTAAATAAGTGACAGAAAAAATAACACATACTTGAAACATTTTGCTGTCTTTTGAAATTTATTAAGTGTGATCATTTAAAGGTGCATATTATCTAAAGAGGAATTTCATTATCTTAGTTTTTTCAAAATTTAAAATTCAAAATGACTTGGGAACCTTCCACCATGAGTATACCATCCACGCAGTGTTGGTGTTTACAATATTCAATTAATAAACTTATTGTTTTTAGTATATTTTTTCTTATCACAACCCTGTAAACAAATAAAAAAGTTTTTGCATGTAATTGTTGAGCGATATTAGAACAAGCATGAGAGAAGTTATTTATTGTACCATTTTAATTTAATTAATATTATATTATTGTATGTTTTTTCAGACTTTGCTCACCACTTCAACTCTTCCCCGCTCAAAAAAACCAAGTAAGAGAAAGACCACTTAGGATGATAAACTGGATTAAAAAATAGATTTCTAGTTTTGATCAGGGTTACTGTTAACATGATTGCTTGCAGTTATTAACTTATTATACTTTCAAATAATGTTGTTTTTTTTTTCTTCACAAGCTTTTCGAATGTCATATTCAAAATATGAAAAATACTCGTTAAGCAAGCTGAAACGTAATATAATCGGTTTTTTCAGATGTTTAATGATTAGGTAACTTCCACGGCCGCCACTTCGCTCCAAATTCAGCACAAAATATTGTCATTAATTCGAACAAAATTTGTGCATTCTGATATAATTAATACATAATATAGAAAATCAAAATCCCCAGCATAAGGCAGGATGTGGTGCAACTTATCTGATTTGTGGCTCCCTGAATATGGTTCAAATTTGACATTCCAAGTGGGTAGCTGGCCCCGCACCGGTCGGGATTTTAACATCATTTCCTAATCATTTTCATTGGATTGTACCACTAAAAGACTGACGAGAGTATGATATTTACGCTTGGAGTTGTCTACATCCAGAATTCGAAATATAGTTATAAATAAATCAAATTATATTTTTAGGTAATACAGAATTAAAATAATGCTCTCGCAATAAAAGCTACAAAAGCATTGCTAGTATTTATTCTAAATTATTAAATAATTTCTGTGAATGAATGTCTAACTAATCAGTGATAATTATTGTGAATTATCATAATTTATTTACCTTTTGCATAATATTTATAAATAGAAAACAGACTTTACCTATATAATATATAAGCATTGTTTCGTAAGTATTAATGAGTTTGGAATTTAGTCTATGAGATATTTAAATTAGAAATCTTACAGAATTTGTCTGAGAAGACTATGAGATTTGACTGACTGTCGCGCCAAACCATTTAAGAAGTGTTTTTTTTGTTGATTTTGAATGATCTAGTCCTAATGCACAAAGTTACATTATAACATGTGAGTACATTTATAACGTAGAATGATTTAAAAAGTGTGCGCTTTGATGAAATTCTGTTATTTTTTTCTCCATTTAACAGATATTGCTGTTAGTCATATTTCTTCATGTAAAAAATGTTATGACTGAGCCTAGAACAACTAAAAAAAATCATAGTAGTATTATGAAAATGTAATTTAATTTAAAAACAATAATTTATTGTTATATTGCCAGTCTAGTTTATTTACTCATTCCAAAGTTACAGCCACAACAGTTATAGGTGTACACAGAGCTCAGTTTTTTTTTATTTATTATAGAGGCTGACTCCCATTCTGACATTTCTGTATATTTTGCAGATCAGCATATAAAAGATACTCGGATTCATTTGTTCCAAAATCTTTTACTGCTTCTTATCAAACCTAAGATTTTTTTTGGACCTACTAAAAGATACATCAATCCTCATCTGATCTATAGAAGCTGTGTTTACTGATTTCTTTTTTGGTTGACTAAGTTTTAATACATTTTCAAGGTACATTTTGAGTGTTAAGAATGTATAGCAAGTATCTTATAAGGTATAGCTATCTATAGATTAAAAAAAAATAGTCTTCATAACTTTTTCTTTTTCGAAGGTTGTCTTTTTAAATATTGTATTAATATATATTAGTATATAATATTTGGCACTCAATGTGTACCTACCTTAAATCCCCCAACCTGAATTGAATCATTTTAGATTTATTTGAAAGCGCAATGGTAAATTGACCAAAATCTAAAGAGCGTTCTTGGCAGGCTGCAACATTTATGGTCATTATATTATCATGTTGATGTTTTAATTTAATCTCAAAAGATTAATTTTATTTGTAATAACAATTGAAAACAATAACAGTTCCTAAATAAAATGCATATAGTGTTCAATGCACGAAGAAATGTAACTTCAATAAAATATTTTATTATGGTACTTGTCCTGTAGTATCCTGATTAATATGGGTTTTAACATTTTCAAACCTGACTCCATTAGCGATTATGCATTTCCACATTTATTAGTTTGTTTTTACTCATATTAATAATGTTTTATTCAACTCATGAATCCTGAGTTTTGAACTGAATAGTAAATTATTTATGTGTGATTTTAAATTATGTGTTAGAGTTTTATTGAAATACTGGAATGATTTTAAATGATTTTTTTGTTTGCCTATTTTCCTGTATATTTTGTGTCCCATAAAAATAGCAAATAAATTTAAAATGTGATTGACCTACTGTGATCGCTTTTTATCTTTCTAGTAAACGTTTCTTATTGTGGTAGATACTCGTCACCCCGGGAAGAAATAGCGAAAATCGGTCGAGCTACGTTTTTATCACCTTTATCTCCACATTTTCACTTATCACCGTCACAAGGATTAATGATTATTTGGGTTTGCCTATTTGAATTTATAATGCTAAATTAGCTCTATTTATGTAAAGAAAAGATTCTAGTCTTATGTAACAGCCTTTTAGTAAGAGTGATGCCTATCAACTACATTTATAGGTTAACTTTCTGCATTTTGAAAATAAGGGCTGTATAATTTAAATAATATTAATCATGATTATTAACAACCACAAAATGAGGCATCATGGTTACATAACTTTAAAGTGATAAACAAGAAACCAAAACAAAAACAAAGAATAATTAATACATAATTAATAACCAAACAATAAAATTATTAAGTTTTTAATTAATTAGCTTGCGCTAGGAGAAACTAGGTGCTCATCATAATGTATAGAATGTTTACATCATATGTACGTACATCTGTAAATTTCACCACTGGCTCTTATCGAGTGTCCTTCTTCGTCCGCTTCTTCCGCTGAACTGCTGCTACCACTTTCCTTGTGACTGCACCGCCAAGGTTAATAATACAATAAAAATAAAATTTGTATCAATTCAAAAATATTATTATTTTATTAGATATTTTACCAATACTGAAGATTATACAATCTGTATATTATGATAGTCTATGGTTAGGATAGCTGATTGACTCACTTTCATCAAATATGTTAATAACAATTTGAACTAATTCAAATAAATATTCATAACTAAAGGTATATTAAATTGATTTACTTATTTGTTCCTTAATAAATTTATTTTATTGACAATGTAATTAACATGTTTTTTTTCTATTATTTCCATTAATCCATAATTATTCTTAGCTGGGATGATACTTGCTCAATTTAGCGTGCATAATTCTTCTATTATCTGTAATGAATGGTTGTATAATTGTTTTTTACTTGAAAATGATTACATACTAACAAATAATTCTAGCCAAAGCCTACAAAATATTTTTTGAATCGGCTTTACAGGGGAGGTAAAAAGGTATCATATATATATAAAATATAATTAGGTTTTAAATTTTACAATATTCTATTATTTTGTAGGTATGTCACTGACATGTCACAGGTGATATGAAATACTCACATATAGAAATTTCAATCATGTTATCATGGGTAATGTACATTTATGATCATTTTGTGAAATTTATTCTTTAGTGTTTCTTTAAAATTCTTTAGAGTGTGTAAAAAACGATAATGATTAATTTTACATGCATTTCCAATTATTTTGAGTCATGTTAGAAACAATTGCAAATATGATTTCGGTTGTTTAGAAGATTGTGTAAATTAGAGGTACATTATCATTGAACTTTAATAATATTTTGACCAAAATTATTTACGCTTGACATATCGTATCAGTCTTTACCACCATATTGTCTAATTGTTCTGTAGTAATGAATCTTTCATTGTACAATTAAAATCAAAATTTCTTACATAGGAAATATAATGCATATGAGTATGTTCCATCACAGCTAGTTTTAAAACCAACCTAGCATTAGTGCTATGGCTGCGATATATTCATTACTGTACAACACACTAATTCCCATTGAGTGTCCTATCTAATTATGTTAAAATCAATGGCAGTAAAGGTTTATATTATGAACCATTCAGTTTTATTTTTATTTGTTTGAAATGAGACCAAGAGTATATAAATTTAGTTTTATTTGTTTAGTTACCTTATAATAAGTTTTATAATAAAACAATATTATGTTTGATGGTTTTGTGTTTTGATTTTTTTTATATAAAGATATGTAGTTATGAGAACTTTAGACACTGGGGCATTCTAAAGATGTTTACTAAAAATATTGTAATATAATCCAAATAATATCTCTATTTTGTTAATTTCACCTTTAAAAAAACATTTTTTTAAAAATAAAAAAACAAAATTCTTTTTTTTTTTAATTTTAAAATTTTGAATGAAATCATTCTTTAAAAGTCCGTTACGGATGTTACTAAATTGTATAACTAATAAAATTTGCTGTATCATGACTCTATTTTCGTTTAAAATAAAATGAAAAAACACGGACATCTAGGCTGGAACCAAAAAAAGTCAATTTTCGAGTATCGAGGATCTTTTACAGTCAGATCTGAAGCACAGTATTCTGTCTGGTTTGGGCCGAAAATATTATTAAGGTATTTTTGGTCTTTTTTGAGATAAATTTTTGCTATTTGTTCAGGTTCGATTGTTTCGAAATGTACAACAGGTAATTTCTTACAGCCAGGCAGCTCGCAGTCGGAGAAATGGATTTCAAAGAGGACACGCTGTTTTTGTTATTGTTGCATCGAAAGCAGCAGACAGTGTATAACTAGAATTTACTGGGTTCATCTCATTAACGAAGAAAAAGGCCACAATTTAATTTACGAATGAATGAGCGCCGGGTTGTGGTCGAGCAGTGGCCTGTGTAAGTGCAGCGGCGCGCAATAGCCACAAAGTTGTGGACGTCAACAATTTTGTGGCTGTTGCACTCTCCGGCGAAGCTTGTAGTTCATCTGAGGAGCTTCATAAAGATACACAGCTGTCCACAAGTAGCCACTGATTTGTGGCCAAAATGTCGCCCGCAAAACCGAGTCGCCCGATGATAGCCCTATGTGTTCCTTTTTGCTTATTCTGTGGTACAATTTACCTCCTATTTCTTCTTGACTGATAGAACTATAATTATAATTGCTAATATTCTATTCTAACTTAAAAGCGCTACAGTTTTAGCATAAACATTGTCATTGGTTGGAGATTTTAAGTGATACTAATACATTTTGCATATGGGTACATAAATATATTTAACTGTACGTATCACAAATATACTAAGTCTACACACTCGAACAAAAAACTATCGGAATATCAGTAACCCTAGTATAGGTATTTGGATAAAATATTCGAAAAAAAAAAAATGACAAAATTATAGTCCTTTAAAAGTTACACAGATATTTAATGTCTATTTTGGAATTTTCACGATATTTATATTGAAAATCAATAAAATGCAACGTTTACATTAGCTAATCCCTTGTTTAACAAAAAAATATCACACCGAGATGTGAGATAAAAGCATTAAAATAGTTTAAAAGTATTTTTAAGGTTTATTAGCTTCAAATATGGCCTCAAAAAATGATTACTTTGTAGAATTACACATATATAGAAAATGTAAAGAGATAGTGTATCGGCATTTTCGTCAAAACTTGTAGGAAGATTTAAATTGAAATTGTTTTTTTATGTGAGATTTTTTTATTATTTTGCTTTTATTACGTGCTGTAACTATTTTATTTTTAACAAAAAAGAAAAGTTTTTAATTCTATTAATTTTTTTAGAAATTATTAGTAATTTTGTAAAAGATGGGATCATTTTCTTTTCCGTTTCGTTTACTAATGATAATGCTATAATAAAGACAAAAAAAAACACACTTTTAATAAATTTCAGTGACTTTAATCAAAGAAAATAAAATTCCAACAAGGACTCCATGTCCATGGACAGTAATCATATGATTATAATTTTCTAGAACTTTATTCAAATTCTGTATTCTAATCAGAAAAAGGAACGTAAAAAAGCGCCAGGTAAAAAAGCAAAACCGCACTTTTTGATCGGACATTTTCGTAGCTTTCTAAGTCGATGTTATTTGCATATTATTTCATTAGTTCTCGTTCAATTTGATATGTTGGTATCTAAAAATTTTGTTGTGGTTTTAGCAGCCAACTATTAAGTATATAGGTAAACTTTTAACGTGTATCTGCATACTAGGCACTTCACAAGTAGATAGTTACCTTGTTTAGATGCATAATAAAACTAGCCCAGGCCTGTCCAATTTGATCAGAGATGCGCGCGCTTGCGTACGTCATCTTCATCGAAAGTATGAGCAACTAACCTGCGGTCGTGCCATTGGTGGGGCAAACGCGCTTTGAGATTCAACTTCGCAGTTCCACTGTACTTTGTCGCCACGAGTGGTCAATTTAAAAAAGATCTCTAATAATATGGGCGAAATTGCTAAATACATCACAATGATTTTATCATATACAGCAATGAGGACGCGCCTTAATAAATTTATGTTATAATTTAAGACGCGAATAATATTATAAATAATTTATAGATTTATTCCAACTACAAGCCGGATTTTTCGAGAAATAAACATGGATGGACGGAACTGTCATAGCAAAATGCAAAGCTGAGATCACTTGGAAAAAAATATATTTTCTGGCAGACAGCCTGAACTTGCTAATTGCCATTTTAGAAGAAAATCACGTCAGGTCGTTCTGATCTTTGTCATAGGAAAGTGGTTTTTTTGTAAATGTAGAATTTGTTAAAATAACAGCTATTCAATTGTGTGCAACGTCCGACTGAACACGTTTTCAAATACAAAATGGTTAAACGTGGTAATACAAAATATCAGAAGTTGCTCAAATCAGAAAAGGCTAAAGTTAAATTAAAAGCAAAAGAACTTCCCAAGGGCACAAACATAACCAAAACCAATTTTAAGATTAAGAAAATCGTCATAAGAGAACAATTGAAAGCATCAGAGAATGACGAACTTCTAAAATTTAAAAATCTTAACGTAAAGGAATTGTTGGTACGTCTAAATCACTTTAATACTTCTGCAAAGAACGATGCTATCAACGGATTAAAACATCTTCTGACGAGTACAAGTGAGGTTCTAGAAAATCATATTGACCAGCTCATTCGAGGTGTTGTGCCTCTTATCTTGGATGTAGAGAAAACGGTAAGAAATATCATAAGGTATCCAAATAACACATGAATCGCTCGTTTAGATCTTGAAATTATTTTCGTAATTTACTTCATAATCCCTCTATTTTTTAAATTTTAAATATTTTTTAAGTTATATGGTGTTGTGAGGATAGGTAACCTGACCATGCATCCTGTTTTATGGTATTATGTCCTGTTATCCCGATTACCTCTGTGGGGATGCAAAAATGCCCTGTTTTTAGACAAATATCCGTAATACTCCCGCTTTATAATATGTGGTTCACTAATTTGGCCCAAGACCTGTGAATCGCTTGCGAATAAGTTGCAAATACGGGAAGAGATCGCCTTCTGTGCACCGACCTACCGCCCCACCCGCAGCCCGTTAGCACACCTGATACCGTCAGTCAGTTAGTATTTCGTTAGTTTTCAGTCGCAAGCAGCTACTTTCAATGAAACATGACCTAATAAACTACATTTCGTTTCATTTACATTTTTGTTAAACACTATTGCTATAATATACGATTTTTGGAAACTGCTTACATATTCTAGACTAAATAAATTCTATGTGCAAATAATATTTTGTAAAATTGGCCTGCGGTGCATAGGAAAGAAGGAAACACATAAAGGTGAGGGGAATAAGGAGTTTCATTAATGTCCTGTTCTGGACCTCAACATTTATGACCACGTTAAAGATGGGATGGTTGTCAATTTTTTTAACATATTTTATTTCCCTTATTTTTTCATTTTGCTGTCTTTCAATTATGATGTTCAATCTGTTGGAATCATACATTATGCCCATATTTATGTTTTGTGAGAATAGGTATTTTAAAAAAATATTAAATACCTATGTACTATTCTTTTTACTAAGAGGAAACAGCACACATACCTTATTTGTCGTATTTTTAAATTACCTACTCGTTCGATTTCCCTTTTACAGTAAAAAAAAAGTTAAGACGTTGTAGTCAACTGTTACTCAGGTTATTTATTCTGTACTACTGCAAAGACTCCAACGTCAGGCCGTGTTGTCCATGTTCAATTCATTACAGTAGTAAAAGGGAAATCGAGGGTAAAAGGGAAGTATGTTGTGATTAACAGATCCACAAATGTATATTTTTTTATTTCAGGTGCGTCGTGAGTCTTATAAGTTATTGCACACAATACTTCAATCGTCGACTTCTGAAAATCTTGAACCATTTTTTGAAATTCTTCTCTCATACCTACGCTGTGCAATGACACATATCAATCAGGCTATCCAAGAGGACTCCCTTCTGTTTTTGGATGTCCTATTAATAAGTACTCCATTACACGTCGTTGCCAGTTATCAAAGTGTGATGCCAAATTTCATTGACATGATTTCAAAACTAAGGATCGACTCAAAACCTGGAAGAATGCTGACAGTTAATTTAAACAGCAAGATGACTTCAGTCAGGTGGCGTGTTAAAGTTTTGAGCCGCCTCCATCAATTCCTGTCAATAATGATAAATTCTCATAAAGATTATTTAAAACGCAACGTGCATGACATAGCACTTTCGAATGCAAAAACTGTGTTCTACACGCAGGTTAAGCCATTCCATTACCTATTTGATGATTCTTATACAACCAGTTGCCTTCTTCCTTGTTTTTCAAGCCAGCGAAATACAGTTTCTGAATTGAATGACAGTGAAGCTTTCCATTCCTACATAGACGTTTTATTGCCACTTCTGTTTGAAACCTGGTTAGAAGTAGGTCCAGGAGAGAACAAGATTGGTGCTATCAAAAACGAATCTACATTATCCGACGAAACGGCAGACCTACTCGGGAATATACTGGAAGTAATACAACTCCTTTTAAAGCAGGTGCAGTATTTGTCGGACAAAACAAAAATGGACAAACTGATGAGAGAATTCATTTTAAGGGCGAAAAATTCATTTGTGCAACATATTCTTTTGCATTTCCCCTTCAACCGAAGTAAGAGAGGTCTCGGTAAAATGAATAAAAGTGAATATAACAAAGATGAGAAGATGCTGATTGAGAACTTGACCGTTTGCTATATTTTTATTAGTCTTAATAAGAATGAAGTTGCGCAGGAAGATCATGCCAAAGCAATTCTGCAATATTTAAAAGCAAATCTCAATACGCACAGCGATGATACGCATGTACAGAGAAAATACATGTCCATCTTAGAGACTCTTTTCGTGAGCGACATCCACATCTGGGCAAAGTCATCGCAACACCTCGAATCACTGCTTAATGAAATGCTACAATTTTACGATAATGAAAATATGAGCGACAATTTAAGACAGCAGTATTTTTCTCTGTTTTGCAATGTATTTTTGGACACTAAGCATCAGCGATTGTGTAATTTGAACTCCTTTCAAAAGTGGTTACAGAAACTGCCAAGTATACTCCATAGTGAGCGAGTTACAGTACAAACAATTCAGATTTTGAGCAAATTTGCCATACAATGTAATGAACAATTCAGTGAAAGTCTAAAGGGACAAATACAGTCGATCATATTAAATCTACCGAAAATTCACAAATCATTTGAAGATGACAAAAATGCTCAATATCGCTTACTTGGACTTCTCTACTGGATTCGCTCGTGGGATACGGGAAGTCTAAATTTGCTCCAAAGCCAATTGGCCAATAATGAATATGGGAAAAATGATAATTTCATATTAGAAATACTACAAATAAAAATTCGTTGACTATGATTGTTTATTCAAATAAATGTTTTTATTTTTGATCATTTCCATGCTTTAATTATGAGGTCTAACTAGGTTTACAGTCGCCTATGTCGTCTTTGGTAGTTTTAACATTCTTCAACTCTTGATACCAAGCTTTCTCCATTGCTAATAATTCTGGAGGTTTTTTGTACTGAAAAATAAAACTTCATTAAACCTTGCTCCAAATGAGAAGATAATAACGAACAAATAAACCATACATAAAGATTAGGGTTCGGACTGGCGCGATGCCCTTTAATCAACAATTAAAAAGGTCAGAAGAGTCTGAATAAAGAAATGACCGACAATTATACACACTTTTTATACAAATTTTTGTTTATGTACATAATCATTACCATCGGTATAGGTACATAATATTTCATCCCCCTTACTCGAATTAACACATTTTTATAGACATTCAACTTGAATTCTTATATTGTAAAGTTCATTAATTATTCTAATGAAATTGTTTTGCCTTTGAGTTTGAGATTTTTTTGTGTTAACTTTTTATTGCTGAAAACAGTCTAGTATTTTACATACTACAGTTTACTTATGCCTACTACTACAAGAATTAGAAATACAATTGGCTAGAAAAATAAAAAAAAATGTATTGAAGCATGGACAACACAGCCCGATGTTGGAAGTCCTTGCAACACAGAATAAATAACCTTTAGCAGCGAGACTCCTTTTTTTAATTTTTTTCTCTAGAATCGCAGAGTAACATTTGACTACAATGTCTTAATTTTTTTTTATTATGTGGCAAACGCAAACTACGTAATTAACGCATTAAAAGAGAGCGTAACACGGGGGTAACAAAATAGGACAGTTGAAGTGAGTGCCGCCCGAACGTCATATAGGTAAAACGAAACGTTCAGATTCTCTCGCCCGAGTTACGCTCGGGCAAACCACTGGAGTGGTTAAATTTTCTAGACATTTTAGAAATTACAACTACAACTTGTTTGTACACACAATGTTGAGTTGCATTATGGTGGACATAATCAACTTTGTGGCTGTCGCTCATACAAACAACTTTATAGACCTGTAAGAAAAATTTAACAAGATAAAATACGAGGTTACATAAAAAAAAATCTAAGTATTCTTCAGAATTTATAATTTTTTGTTTTGCGTAAATGACAAGTACAAATAGGTACACCGCACGGCAAAATGAATAATCAATAGAATTCATAATCGTTTGTTACCCAGTAGCGGACTTAAATGCTAATGTTTCAGCATTTAGTTTAAGCTACCATTTTTCATTAGGAAGAAGTTTTGTTGCCAAAATTGATATAATGGGACAATATTAGTTTTAATGCGCAGCACTGCCTGAAGATATGCAGTTTTTTGCATTTGGCAATTTTAGTACTTCTATAATAGAAGAAAATCACTGTTATTAGCATTTTTTTTATACCCTTGTAGAATGGATACTGCAATACGGTTTCAAGTGAAAAAAATCTTTATTTTTCAACAAAATGAATCGATTCAGGAGTACTCATATTATAAATATTAAAATGTAAATGGTTCCCAACCGTTATTATCAATGTATTGAAATTATGGCTCATTTCAATATTTTTTTGTGACAACTGAAGTCCTAGGCGCTCTAAATCTGGCACATCCAATTTTTTAAAGTATTTTTTGTTAGTTGTTCTTATGGTAATTGAATACTTCTCGTTTTCATCCACAGTAACAGAGTATGTGCCGATGGGGTAAGGAAGGTTGCGGATTCTCCATTCCAAGTTAATCCTTGTACATCGTTTTAGTATTGTGGGCTGCAAAAAGATACTCCTTATATGAAAATATACAAGTTTTTATTTTAAGAATTATACATGTTAGTCAAAGCGCCACAAAGTTGCCATCGAAATTAAGGTCCAACCGAGAATTCCGTCTCGACCAAAAAATCTAGTGGAATACCTACAGAATATGGGCGAAGCCGCTTTTTACAAAAAATAAATAAATGATTTTTATAATAAATGACATTTTAATATGAAAAACACGTCAAACATAAAAAAAAATGCGGCAACTTATAAATAAGAAGATATAACATAAACAATATTGTAATTAGAGAAAGCAGTGCGCCCGTCTGCCAAATATGCCGCTGGCTAAATTTTATGGGTCTTTGCAAATGTTTGTGTAATTTAGGCCCATAGTTTTTAGGTATACCTAAATATGCTTTGAAATCTCGGAAAATCTCGTGTTTTAGTGTTAATTATGTTAAATGGAATGTGTGATAATGTGAAAGTGCTGTAAATAATGAGAAATTTTAGTGTCAATAATTCATTGATTTTTGTATTAAACTTTTTTTAAATAATTTGCCATGTGTTTATTACTATTATCATGATCTACATATTTAACTAGATATGAATAAGTAAGTTTAGTTCCAATTATGTAACTAAACATACTTATTATACAATCATTATTATATTTTATGATATTATTATATAATCGAATAACTAAACTTTTTATGACTGATTCTTATGTATCCTTAAATTTAATACAGTAGGACCTTGATAATCCAGATGGATATGAAACAACGCACGGCCGGATAATCAAGGCGTTCTGTTATAGTATGCAAATTAAAATTACTGAATTAGGACATATTTTTTAATTACTCAAGTTAGCTTTATTATTTTAATAGAAGATTTAGATAACGCTGGATATTATTTTTTTTATAATGTGTTAGAAATTATGAAATTACATATATTTTCATATGTGCCACTTTTTTTCGTAAGCTTTTATGCAAATTAACTCTGCACTGATGAAGATGTTTATTATGAAGAGATAATTAAAATAAACATGAATCATGTATGATTGAAGCGACTGACTATTGATAGTGCCAACTAGATTCATTCGGAAAATAGAACACATTTCTCTGCCCTTGATTTTAAATTTTAATATGGGTTTCCTCAAGACATGCCCAAAATATGGAATTGGTTGATGGCTTAGTTGGTCCAACCCACCTACCAACATGCAAAATTTCTAGTCGATCTGTGTTGAATGCGAACTTATGTTTGCTTGATTGTGGAACAAACATACAGATGATGCAATTTTCACTTTTAGTACAGATTGGGATGAAGATATACAAACCTGATCATTAGCTTCTCTTATCCCTTCACCATCTAAATTGTTGATAGCTTTAGGTTCAGGATCTCCTACTTCAATCTCCCATCTACCCTCTCCACCTATTTTTGCTCTTTTATTCCAAGCTCGCCTCAATAAACAATTCGTATCTGTATTGTACTCTTCCACCATCACATTCCCATCTGTAAACTTGTAATGCACTTTGAATTTTTTATCTTGAACCATTGCAGTTTTCTCTGCATTTCGTAAATATTGAATCCACGGGTTTTCGGACATTTTATCGCCCGAATTGTGAGTTCCAATATAATTACTTTTAGCTTTGAGCCTCAACACACCACAATCTGTGATTTCTTCGATCAAACTGGTTGATTTTCTTTTCATATTTTCCCGTTGCTATGCATTCAAATCCTCGAACATAAAAATATAACCTCCAAACCAAACGTCAGTGCCAAGTGCCAGTTCGCGCATACTTGCCTTTTAGACTGCGATTAGCGAAACGACGCACCTTGGGTGGCCATCTCTTTTTATTGTTTTATTTATTTATTTATTTACTGTACATAATTAATTTGACAAAGAAAACGTAGTAGTAGAAATCAAAGTTACAAATGAATCTTATATATGCACCGGGAGCGATTAGCACTGCTACATTTTGTGCCCTGCCTGCCTTTTTATAATATGTGTAATGTGTTCGTGCTACCTATTTAACATTTTCGATACATAACAATATCGTACAGATCTGGAAGATAAGTGTATAAAAAATGATTATAATGATTAATTATAATAAAAAAATATTTTCTACTTTATTGAAAATATTTTTCTATTAAATTCATACAGCTCATCGAAAAGTCGGCACGTTGAACTAATGATATTACTTTCTACCCTCTATAAAAATATTTAGAAATATAAAATCATAATGAATTGGCCGATTAAAATGTCATTGGCATTTTATTCAGTCAATTCAGTCCTTATTAAGTTGTAATTTAACATTTAATAAATGCTAGAATGATTAATATTATAGTAAAACATTTAAAAATTATCTGATAAGATAAGATATTTTTATTTCCATTAGTGTACACATAATTTACAATGACATATAATTTACAACAATTAGGTAACAAAAATACACGATGAATATAGTAATTACCTTTCCCTTGGCAGTGTTTTCCAACACTACTAATATGAGCGGAAAGTCCACTCTAATGAGGGGGCTTTCCGGGGTTGCACTCCGCTTACGCGTGTAAGTCCTTGTCGATAAAGTCGTCCCTAATTTGCTCCTCTGAGAAGGAGAGAGGGACGCTGTGGATTACTGCCTTGAGGAGGCGGTCTTCCGAGAAGGCGTAACTATGGTACTCCTCCTTTCGGGTTGTCAGTAGGGTAGGTGAGGGATCGATGGTCGTCTGTGGTAGCAGGAGAGATGGATATTCCATATCTAGGGTTACGGGCCGAGATAAAGATTATTTTCCTATCGGTCATGGTTTTGGAGATAGCGGGCCATTTCGAAGAGTCCCGCAGAACTGCGGGGGGATCTTCATGGTAGGTGAGGGGTGGCAGGACAATTTGGGTTTGTCAGTTGTATTGCTGTGGTCGGGAGTCGATAGGTTCTCGTCTTCAGGAAGACAAGTGTACCTATTTTTAGTTGGAGGGGAGCTGAAGTCTGGGGGGAGAGGTACCTTTCCGTTTCCGAGTGGGCACCGTCGTGAATTCAGTGTTCTTAGGTGTGGTTGGGAGGGACAATTGGGCCTGAAAGGCCGGCTGTGGCTTGTGTGGTGTGACGTGGTGGTATTGAAAGGATGGTGGATTGTGCTCGGAGGCGAGCATTCTCCTCTCGCCTTTACCTTTCAAATTTATTTATCCGTATTTTACTTCATGGAAGATATTGCTAAAATCCTATCGTCAAAACCTCACCCAACGTGCATACAAGCACAAATAATAAGTATGACGAGAATCTCACGAATAAATAAATAAATATTATTAAATAAATCACGTTTGCTTCATGGTTTCTAGTTCTTTGAATATTCTGCATTAGGTACTGCCTACGATGGTTTGATTATTCTTGTTCGGTTACCGTTACCGTTACCGCTGATAAGTGTTGTCAGTCATAGGCCAGTGTGCGTGTCTTGCCGTTGACAGTGAATAAGTTTAACCTATCTGTCCTAAACAAGTTAAAAACAAACCTAAAAGTTATACATTTATATTAGATAAATCCTTTCAGAGCTGTGTAATTGTTATTTGCATTTTATGTTTCCGAGACGTAAAAGTTTCGTATAAAAATGGGTGGTGGTGGGATTCCTGACAGGTAAATAAATAACAAACACTGCCGAAAATTCATTTTATTTTTGATCCCTTTCTAAATATTCTACTTTCTTTTTTCCTTTATTTAGGGTCGGTTAAACTCGACCTTTTTTGTTTGACCGAATTCACAAAGTTTAATCTGATTATTGTTTTTAATATAGTTTATGAAATATTACGATGTCATATTTTTGTGTAGTGTTTTCATGGTGGAAGTGGCTTTACAAGCTTCTAAAATCAGGTCAACCATGGAAAGAAGATATTCAAGGAAGATGTTTATTATATTTTCTGGTCAGCTCCGTTCATTATGTGGTAAATTTGGACAAACCACCCAATGGCTTGTATTAACCTCATAATATAATACCTTGAAATATAATGTAGGACACTGTTGCAGAGATTTTAACACATTGAATGCCAAAGATGTTCATTATCTGAAATTATTTGCCACCATACAAATGCATCCCTACGATATATATCTCGTAGCTGGCCAACGTTGCAGAAAAGTACTTCAACATAAAGAGTACTCCAACAAACCTCTTCACTGAGCACTCGCATTTCATTTACCTGCATCGCTTAACTCTACAGAGTGGAAATACCGCATGTATTTTACTAAGTACATGCCACTCTCCTAATAAGTTATTTACCACACAATGGGTAATCAATAAACAACATCAAATCGGTAAACATTCCTTCGGCGTCGAATCATTTGTTTTGATGTCAAAGGAATTCTCTAATCTTTGGAATCAATAGTATTGTGACGAGGGCGTTTAATCTTTAGGCAATAAATTAAAATTACAAAACACAAATATGGCATCAAACTGTAGGAACTTTGTGAATCTAATGGGAATGTGTTAAAAATAAAAATCTACAAAGGATAAAGTTAACGTCAAGTTCTTATGGTTCTTATGGAGGGTTATCTGAAAAAAGACCATGTGGTTTATGCAGATAATTTTTACAACTCAGATGGAGTCTAAAAATCCCTTTCGGTACTCTGGAAGGCGGTGGTAGATTTCAGGGGACAAAGTAGGAGATAGGCGAACTTCA
Source organism: Neomicropteryx cornuta (assembly GCA_020383195.1). Taxonomy (NCBI): domain Eukaryota; kingdom Metazoa; phylum Arthropoda; class Insecta; order Lepidoptera; family Micropterigidae; genus Neomicropteryx; species Neomicropteryx cornuta. The sequence goes on along the minus strand of JAHKQU010000029.1, from coordinate 11,296,027 downwards.
ATTGTATGAACTTGTATCAAACATTGCGCGATCAACTCGTTCACCTCAACCCGCCCCACCGTGCCGTACTTACCCTTGCGCAGCGAGAGTTGCTTATACGGAATCCCTCTTTATACTGTGCCGTAAGAGTTGCTCTCAAAAGTATCAAAATCAAAATTGTTTCAAGCAAAAGTTTTAGTGAAATTATATCGTTTCCACAATGAAGTCATGGATAGATAGATATATAAACTGAGGATGGTTTTGGGTTCTAGGAGATGTGAAACACGAAGATATGTCGAAATTTTCCGGAAGTCATGACATCGTACCCATTGCAATAGGTAACTTTCCTAAAGAAATCTATTTAGAAATGTATATATGTGGCATACTACGAGCAAACCGAAGAGATAATCCTATGGAAGTGATAAAAATGAAGCTGAAGAAGGGAGAGATTATAAAAGTATGCAAGTGCAATGACAAATGAGATGTCATAGTGATGGTAAGATGGTATGCAGTCAAAATGGTAGGATATCCAATAAGCTTAACATTATAGCAGACTACAATATGGGCATATCTTGAATAGACAAAGCCGATCAGATGACCTCTTATTACTCTTTCCTATGGAAAATCTTGCGTTGACATATGAAAATAACATTACACATTTTTAATATTTTCATATGAAATATTCGCAAACTCTAACATAAACGATACCCTCTTATAAAAATTAGACTACTCAAATTCAGAAAAGAGATAATCAAGGAATTTATAGGTTTTCACTCTTTAATGGCCGAAGTACTTTCTACGTCTCAAGCAGAAGGACTGCGAAAAAACTTCAAGCCTGAAAAATTTCACGCGCTTGTAAAGACACAACCCACCGAGAAGAAGGCAATCCCATCAAAGCCTCGCAGAGTGTGCACCAAAAATAAGCGACATTGCGAGTCTGGTTATTGTTGTGGTCTTTATCCTGGATGTCCAGCACTTCGTGTCATTAATTATTTCACAATTTACCATACAGATCTTCGATTTTGTTGTTTTTTTTTGTTACACATTTCTGTTTTTGTTTCTGTGCTATGAAAGATGATATTTTTCATTATTTTACATTTTGTCTCGTGTTAAAAGATCTAAATTATTATATTTTGCTAAGAAATGTTTTTTTTTGAAATGTTCTCATTTTGGTGAAATTTCCATTTGAAGTTATTATTTTTCTAGTTTTTAATAAAGAATCATAGTTTTTTTTATCTCTCGTTTTATTTAAGATGACAATATATAATAAAAAGCCGTTCATATGATGCCAACTCATTTAACACAACTCACACAACCCAATTCACACAACTTTTAACTGAACTACTACGAATTAACCAATACGAGACTACTACGAGATAACACGGGTTTGATTTTCCTGATACCAATGTTAGAATTAGTTTTTTAATTACTTTTAGTTTTATTACCTTTTTATGGTAAAAGGCAGAGAAGCGACATATTTTTTGCTATATCTCGGTAAGTTGAAGTAATCTGATTTTGAGGATGCTTTCGTATTCACTAATATTAATCATAAATTACAATTATTGCTATTGTCGTTAACCAAGAAATGTGTCGGCTGCATGTGACATAAAAGAAACGCTCTTTAAAGTTTAATTTCAAAATCTTTGCTGTGTTATAATTGAATATTGGTGATACTTAGCAAACGCAATGTTACTTTATAGTTTCCATGATTACTGACGATGTTTTGTGAGTTTAGTGCTTAGACGGAGGTGTCTATAATATTTTATCACAAGTAAGAAAACGACTTTAAAGTAATCACAAATCGAACAATGTCAGTTTAATCGGTCTCTAAGTTGATTATGCATACCACTAAAAACATTTCATAGGTCTGTTTTTAATCATCATAAACATACAACCCTTTTTATACTCTATTATTTTTAAAAATATATCATTCAGTACTCTAAATGCCTTTGAGATAACAAAAGCGCACTGAATAAATAGTGCATATGTTAGTTGTTGACATAATAACTATACTGTAGGTAGGTACTAAATTCCTAGCTTTTTTATTTTTTAGTTTCTTCTAATGTCGGTCAGTTAAACCACTTGAGTTACAATAAGCTTCGCCTTTGTTTTAATGTAATTTTTTTATCATTCTTTTTGCAAGGTACGCAATTCCTTTACACCTTTTTAGGCGTATTGCTGGTATGCTAATTATAAGCCGAATCATCTGTCTAACAAAATGCATGCGTAAAATGTCCACAAACGTAACATCTATCGGTGGCTTTTTAACAATCTCATATTCAGGCGACTAAATCTGTCAGAACCTTTATTGAATAACAAATATATTGAATTAGCCTGGTAAATGTAACAGGATCCATACATTTCATTATTCTAAAATTATACTTTGTTTCAGATGGGTTCCGTACAAAGCAAAAGGAAATGTTGTGGAGGGAACAAAGTTCATCTCTTTTAAAGTGCCTTTAAAAATTGTAAGTAACAAGATAATGTCTTTTCTTAAATTACAAAATGAGTTTTGCGGTGAATAAGTAGTGTGAAAAAAACCATAAATTTCCACCTTTGGTTGTTGGCTTACAGTAATTCTTATCGAAGCCCAGCTCAATTCCCAATAAACCAAAAATATACAAATATTTGTGACATAACTCTAAAAAAAATCGAATAAAGTTCAAAATACCAGGCCTGGTAATGCTTAATTGAGGCTAATAACAATACGGTGGTTTTATTGTAGTTCATTTGTTATTGCTAAGATGGCGCTACATCACAAGTTTAGTTTTTCGGTAGATATTTTTTTAAAAAAACTATTAGGACATGCTACACTTTTTTTATTTAACGCAGAGGAATTTAGTAAATTTAATTATTTTTACCTGAAATTAGAAATTATTTGCGTTCTTTGCAAAAGATATTTAATATTGTATTAAACATTTTAAAGTAATTAGTGTGTACAAATGTCAAAATTGTGGCATAGCAATGATCTTGAGTAATTCGATTTAAGATTTGATCTGATACCGATTTAAGATTGATTTAATGTAGTGGTTTTGTGTTGATAGGTTTTTTTAAATGCGTTTTTCTAATGAAGAATTTATATGGTTTTACCATAAGTATTTAAAATATTAATTTGTTCATTGTTCTTTTATTTATTACTTTACGAAATAATTTTAAATGTTTGGGATAAAATTTTCGTGTAACGCCATCTACCTCGAACTGATTGATGATGGTCGCGTGCAGTGTGGTGCCATTTTCTGCCTAGTTTTTAATTTCTTGTAGTTCATAACTTTACACATAGATGGCGTTACACGATTACAACTTATTGTAAGTTCATAAGTTTTTTGTTGCATTTATTTTGTAGTGACAAAACAAATACAGTAGGGATCATATTATGCAGTCATAATCATTTAATTTTCCTGTATTAAGTGGGTACATAATTAATAGTTTTATTAGAGCGAAGCTCTCATAAGGCGACTCCAATTAGAACTTTGTCACGGGCTAACTTGGTCATTCCTTGACCGATTTGAAAAATTTTTGATTTTGAGAGAATCTACATGAAAAAGTGAAGGTCGTGACGGAGCTTGATTTTAAATATTGTCAAAAATAAAATTTTTGGGGTCAAAAGAAAATTGTCTATGGGAATATCCATTATAAAAAAGTCACGCGTTTTTTTGAAAATTTTTTATTCGAAAATAATTAATCGAATTTTATAATGTATATAAAAGATTTCAAGAACCTCATTTTAGAAAATTATCCATTCGTTGAAAAGTTATGTTTTCAATTTCCCGATGAAATTCTCTTGTACATTAGTATTGAAGATATTTTAAGTACCTCATTTTAGAAAATTATCAAAATCTATCCCGTCGTTAAAAAGTTATGCTGTTGATTTCCGGATGAATTTTTTTTGTGCATTTGTATCAAAGAGATTTCAAATACCTCATTATAGAAAATTATCAAAATCTATCCCGTCGTTAAAAAGTTATTGTCACAGACTAAATTTTATTTAGAAAATTTTAGTAAATCGCTTCGCTCTAATATGTGCTGCAGCGAAGCAAAATGCGAGCGACTGCGGCGACCTAGTATTCTTCATTTAAGGCAAAGGTGTCCAAACTACGGCCCGCGGGCCAAACCCGGCCCGGCAGGCGATTTTATCCGGCCCGCCAAGGATTTTGAAAAATTTCGTTGCAAATTTCGTGAAAGCAATTGGCTGGTAAATTTATTTCTATGTATGGCACTACCTATATGTGCGAACAAACTTTTTCCAGGATGAAGTATCTGAAATCTAAATATAGGGCAAATTTATCGGATGATCATTTGCAATCATTGCTAATAATTGGTGTTTCCGATTTGAATCCCAACTTTGAAGAAACTCTCCAGGAAAAAACCCAGTTCCACCATTCCCATTAAAAATTGCATGAAATAATTTTATAATAATATAATTTAGACATGTTTGTTTAGTATTGTTATATCTGTAATTTACTATAACAAATTTTTTATAGTGTATATATGTGGCAACAATAAAAAAAATCAATGCTGCTTTACTTGTAATAAGGTTTTTTAACTCACATATTTACAATGCTTGGCCCCCGCTAATGAATTTAAATACCAAACTGGCCCTCGCAGCAAAAAGTTTGGACGCCTCTGATTTAAGGAGACGTATTCTGAATAAGTGCTACTCGTAGTTTCGCTAGCTAAGTGAGCACAAAAATAATTTGCCTTTTCGTATACCTCGTTTAAAGTCACCAAAGTCATTTGTTTAAATAAATTACCTATATAGACTAACTATCAAGTTCAATCGTGCTTGGCAGCGCCTCACAGCTAGGTCACAGTGGCGGCGTTCTGGGCTTAACAGAATTCGCGAATTTCGAAAATAACTTATTTAAATGCATTTCATACACCATTTGTTCCTCAAATAATGCTCTTCACTCTATAATTTCTTGAATCTCCCTCTTGAACTGATTAATCGTCACGATTGTTCTAAATTAGGTAAATTTTAACTAAAAAAGGTGTAGAGATAACAATTGAATAAACATTACCGAAAAATCTGATTAAATGGTGATGTTTTCGTTATTATACAATATCTAAGTTCGTTTGGTTTTGTAATTGTATTATTTGGGAGACATTTGTTATTTTTTCTTTCTCCGCATTTAAATGTAAATCTGTTCATTTATTCAAAATAAAATAAAATAAATACATATATGCCGCTGCTTACCGCGAAGGAACTATTTTATGGTATGGAAGGAATTATGGTATCGGCTATATTGGCGTGAGGAGAAAAAGACCGACGTTGCTTGCATACTAGTTTTCTAGAGATATGTGCGAAAAATGTTCAAAATTTGGAACTTCGATTACAAAGTATTAAGAAGACTTCGGCTATAACCAATAAAAAACATTAGACATATTTACGTCGTTGCCACTTCATTGAAATAGTTTGATACGTCACGTTTCACTTCAATACGAGACATTTGTACAAATTGACTCTGCGCCCGGAAAAGATTCAAGCGGGTCAATTCTCTCTCTATCTTGAGAACCGGACCGAAGTGTGGTACTATATAAAAAAACAATACCAATATTATACCTACCTCACGTACGGTCCGGTACGTAAGTTATTGGTCGTCCAAACTGACCTCAATGCTTGTACTTAATAAGCGTACATTTATTTGAAGAGAGTAAGTTAAGGTATTTTTCGGTAGGTGCGGTAAAAAAAGTACACGAATTTGTTTGGTATGTAATACTTTCTTAGTTATTTGATATTTTTTAAATATTTAGGCATCAAACAATATTTAACCGCTGTCAAGTATTCTTGGAGATTTGATCATTTCTGGCACTAACTGCGAAGCATATCCACTTCGTGGGTTCCGTTAATTTTTGCATCCGAGCGCATCAAATGGAAAGTTCCCCGGTGACAAAGTGCACTTTACTTCGGAGCCGACTATTAAAAAGTCACAATTTATCGTCGATGATATTAAATATGAGACCCCCTTCGGTGCCGAGCCACCTGTTGACCGTCGCCATCACGAATAAACCGCCAATTCGTATTCGGAAATATATGTCAAAAAAAAAAAAAAACTGCTTGTAAACTGTGTCGCAAATAGCGGGACTATTAAGCAAATCTTAAATAATAAGATTCCGTCTTAACTTACGCGCATGATGTACCTACCGTTTACGAACTGGGATAGGAAAATTTGAAGTGATATGCGTACCTTCCTACATTTTATTCATGTCAAATATTTTAGTTTAAATGATTCATCAAAACCATCGTTATTTTTTACCTTGGGTGCTAAATCGTACGTACGATAATATTTTTTTCCGTAGTGCGGATCTCACTTTGATTTTCGACATTTCTTGCCTATGTTTTCCAATCATCAGAGATTTTGCTCTACTGAGAGGACATTCCGAAAACATCTTCCTAAAAAAAAAAGCCTAAAAGCCTAAAGCAAACATAGTTTTTTTTTGATATAGTAAGAAACAAAGCGCTCCAGTGCTTTATTTTGTTACGTAAAAACAAAAATGTTTTCACTAAATATGAGAAAGGTGTCTTGCTCTGGAGATCATGCATGGACAAAATGTAATTGTTATGTAAATATTATTGTTACACTCTCCGTACTAGTATAGTACATATATATTTCGCAAAGAGATAATTTCGTGCTAAGAAACCGGTGACAATATAATAAATCAAAATATCAATCGAATGATCAATATAGAGTGCTGTTCACTTTTTCTACCGATATTTAAAATAAAGTAATTCCGGCCAGGGAGACAAAATATGTTTGCGACTGGCTTAAAGCGCATGTTGAGGTGATGGGAATACTTGATCTTCCTATCTTATATTGGACTCCTAAAAGCAAGCTGTCGCTTTCTGTCAAGTCTAGATTGCTAACTTGGCTTCCGTGCTAATTATAATAATATCAAACTTTCGTAATTATAGGTTGACAAAGATTTTACAAAAATTCTAGATATTAAGGTGTTTTATTCACTGTGTCTGATTATGGTTTGATAAAATAGGCTCTCTGTGTACGCAAGGTTAAAATTACATTGGCTGATATCGGTAATATATTTAGTTCTTTTCAATATTATGAGTAAATAGGTTATTAATGGGTATTTTGTTTCCTAGAGAAGCTAATTTATAAAAATTCCCCAGTCAAAACGTTTCATAAAAACAGCATCGCTAAGCATCCCTATATAGTACACCTACGTTAGACGATGTCGGCCCAGCTGGCGCACAGGTGACGTCATATGCGCGAGCGAGCGATTTCGATAATAAGAACGCGTCTGTCGGCCGTGAACGATCATGATTGACTAAACCCATTGTTGCCAAACGGCCACAACTGATGGGACATAATTTGAACGCATAGTGGCGACTCTAGCGAATAATACCTGGTATTATTATTTTCCATTGGCTTCCGCTCGAGTCTGTGTTCACGATTCAGCCGACTACCACAAGTGTACCAATCCACTGATAATTATCCTGCCGGTGGAACTAGCTTCAGTGAATTCACGGTACTTTTAATGTTTTACATGTATGGAAATTCCAACCATCAAAATAAATTTATAGAGCCAGAATAACTAACAGAAAAGAGGAAATTAATAGCGAAATCTGCATCAAGTAGCTGCAACGCTTAAGTTTTTCCTATAAGCTGGGTTAAAGGCCTAATGTCTAATGGGTCTAATGGTCATTGGGCGTTAAGATGATTACGTACTTCGTATAAAGGATACTCCTCTGATGTTACCTTATTTATATATTTTACTATCAGTTTAAAGTTGCTGATAAACTTTAACCAGAAGCATTTTTATATTTTTTCAATTCTATACTATGTTATTTTTTTTTAGGAATTGTAGTTTTTATACAATTATTTTGGTTCCTAATTAACTAAGCTGAAACTGTTTGTGTAGTCGGGGTAAATCTTCGGTATATCTTTGATATTTTTTTCGAGAGCTTTTACAAATTGAACTATCGCACTTTGAGGTCTGTTTCCGCTTTTGTAAGCTCCGATTGTATCTTTCGTTTCGGAACATTGATAATGGATTTCAGTTTTCATCAATACGCCACTAATGCAATGTTTTCGTTGTGTTATAAAACGCACTTTTCATGTTTGCTCGCTCGCTCTTTCCTGTCCGTTCCATTAGCGAGGGAGACGACGCGACCGGGATTTAGGTCATTGGGCCCTTAGTCAGATGCGGTCGATTTACGCAATGCGTTTCATGCCATCAACAGCAGACGATGTGTTTGCAGTGTCAATAACACCTAAAACCCATTATTTATTTGCTTCCCAAATCCTCGGCAAATTGATGAGGCACGAACGTTCCCGGTACAGTGAACGTCGAAAATTTACTTTGATTGTAAATGATTTTAGACTTTTCTGTTACTGCAATAAAACGTCTTTTAGATCAGAGGCGTCCAAACTTTTTGCTGCGAGGGCCAGTTTGGTATTTAAATTCATTAGCGGGGGCCAAGCATTGTAAATATGTGAATTAAAAAACCTTATTACAAGTAAAGCAGCATTGAATTTTTTTATTGTTGCCACATATATATACTTTAATTTTTTTTATAGTAAATTACAGATATAACAATACTAAACAAACATGTCTAAATTATATTATTATAAAATTATTTCATGCAATTTTTAATGGGAATGGTGGAACTGGGTTTTTTCCTGGAGAGTTTCTTCAAAGTTGGGATTCAAATCGGAAACACCAATTATTAGCAATGATTGCAAATGATCATCCGATAAATTTGCCCTATATTTAGATTTCAGATACTTCATCCTGGAAAAAGTTTGTTCGCACATATAGGTAGTGCCATACATAGAAATAAATTTACCAGCCAATTGCTTTAACGAAATTTGCAACGAAATTTTTCAAAATCCTTGGCGGGCCGGATAAAATCGCCTGCCGGGCCGGGTTTGGCCCGCGGGCCGTAGTTTGGACACCTTTGTTTTAGATTCCAACCGAATTACGTATTTTGGGGTTACCCTAACCAGTTTGTTTGTGAACAAAATGTTTGTGTGTGTATGTTTTTATGAAACGGTTATCCGGATTTATTTAAAATTTTATAAAGCACCGTATGATAGAAAAATGATATTTTAGCAATCTAATTTCCGGCTATTTGGCTATACACGGGATGATTTTAACGGGACTTGTATGATGTACCCAATCGTTATAGATACGACCTTCTATTGCACAGGGAACTCTACATCTTATTTTCAAAGTTACAAACAAATGCTTTTAGGGATTTTGAAAAAAATACCAAAAGAAAAATCGCCTATCGGTGGAATGACATTATCAAGAACAAAAAAGCCTTCTGAACTGTTTTGTGATTGATTTGACTGCTAACACGAAAAGATTTTATTTTAAAAAGTTAGTTATAAAGTAATTGTAAATAATCCAGATCCACACAAACATAATATAGATTTGATGAGCAATTTTATAATATTCAATGCTTTTTTATTATATATTTTGTATTAAGTTTCGAACTTTTCCTTCGATAATCGCATTTTTTTTAATACCTTTTAAAACTTCGAATCCTTAATATTTTAGATGATTAGTTAAATCGTTCGATTGGACTGAAATATTCGCTTCACCTTTTGTCAATCTGTGAAAACATTTTTCATGCGCGCGCGCTAATCTCCATATTTGATTCGGGGCCAGCGGGCGACGGTTATAAATATGTCACGTGGTCGGTCCGTTGCGCGCGCTGTCAGTAGTCCCCGGGACCTGCGCGCGCGCACTCCGGGCCCGGGGCCCAGACGATATCTTCCGCCTTTGCGCCTTGATCCAGGGCGCGATTCTGTGCCGCAAAGGCGTCCAGTGCGACACGACGCTGATACCACTTCTCAACCTTCTTCCTGTCCGATCTGGCGACCCTCAATATTACCCAAATATGATCATATTTTGTGTGTTCGTTGGGATCGAATTGTTGTTGTTTATACTTCCGCATCTCAAGAAAAGCATCAGTTTATCCTCACTTTCTCTATAACCGTCTTTCGCGCTTGTTCGGAGTGACACTAAACTCGTTCTAATGACACTAAACAGTCTTGACACTAGACACTTCTAATCAATTATTTGTTCTGTATCTAGTTTACATACTATGTAAGGGTTGATGTTGGAGTGCGCGTGAAGGTTATTGATTACAAAGTGTGCTTGTACCAGAAATAATTTTATTTATACTTGATACTTTAGGGTTATAAAAAATGTAATATTTTTTTGTACATCCTTAGCAAGTACTTTCCATCGATAACCGATATCCCACTTGATAATATTTTATTTTTTTTCATATCTTATGTATTATAATTATTTAGAGTAGAACCTACACGAATTAAATTGAAATAATTGTTGAAAAAGTATTAAATAATATTATTTAAGTAATAATGAATCAAGATATTGCCGTATGGTACTCCTGAGAAATAAAATAAAAATGTCAAAATTGACATTGTGTCATAATCTTCGTTTGGTGCATAAATTGAATAAATAAATACAATATCAGCCCATCGAATACAGAATCGGAGATCGGGAGTCGGGCTGTAGGACTCAAAGGGAATGAATTATCCCCGCCAGCCGCGGCCATAAATTACGCAATAATGGACACCGAATCTGTGATATCAAAAGGCGCTACGGTTCAACAGAAAAAAAGTGGGAAGAATGAGGAATTGTAATGAAAAGCGCAGCTCGGCCCTGAATAGGCGCGGTGTGATTCGTCGAAGAGGCGGAAAAAAGCTAACAAATCAGCCATTGTGAGTTGTGACCGGTCGCGCAGGGCGGGCTTTTAGTTTTGTAAACAGCTCGGGTTTACTATGATTGATATCGCATTTGCATTGGATGGCGGATGGCGACCCCGACTCGGCGTAGGTGATGATGAATCGTGTCATTTGTATCGATGGATCATCGATTCCGAACGTTTCGGAAGTATTTTGTCGCGTTTGACAATGGTTTGACTTTCGACACTTGGATCTGAAATTTATTACTAACCAGCTGACCCGACGACTTCTTACCGCCTCAGAATCAATATATGTTGTGTTAACTTATTAGCTGAATTAAATTCAGTTTTTTATTAAGAATACTCAAAAAGAATAATTTCAATAAATGTAAAAAACTCCAAATGATATGTATTTTAATTATCGATGCGCGCACAATGACAAATGTGATAACCTCACAAAGTTAACATCTTCGAAGGCAACTTACCTCTTGAAAATAGAATTCCACAAAATACAAAGCCGTTCCATACAAAATGTATGAGAAAATGAATTTTCCCTATAATTTTATTTTTCGTGAATTTTTTCTCGCATAGAAAGGCGATTTTTTTTTATGAATCCTATATATTGTATAAATGTAAATGTTTCACAGTGAGCCTCTTCAGTTTATTATGTTATTTTTTTGAATTTTGAAAATTTTGTTCTTTTTAGTATATAAATTGTCAGCTGAAAATACATGTTTAAATAACTGAATTACATGCTATAAAGGCGATGCAAAATGAAATGTATTGTTTGTGTAAATAAATAAAATCTATGTTTTCCGGGAAACGGATTATTTCATAATTATGCGAGTTATTAATGTAACAAAACTATTTTTATACCTAAATAATTGTGGCAACTTCAAAAGCATCCTCGTGTGAGCAAATAGCTGCTATGTAGAAAAAAACGAGTTCCAAGGAAACTGCTTTGTGACCACTCTCGTTGTAAAAAATAATGATATTTTTTTAGCGACCTACTGCTGTGTGGTTAAGGTCGTGGTTGTCCAGTGAGTAGTGGATAAAATTAGGGGTTATAAAAAGGAATGAGAAAGTTTTTGCTATTTTTTAAAAAACCGTAAATTGTCTAAAAAATAATATCGTTGAAAAAATATTTAATGTGTTAAAAAACGTTGACCAAACCGAACTATATAGGTGCTTAAGTTTTGTCATTATTTCATACCAAATGTCATTTTATAAGAAATTAAAAAAAATAGAATTAGGTCAAATAGGTACTTTCATGCCAATAAAAATAATTATCTATATTGTGTTATACATATAACACAATAGGTATATAAAGGAATATCGGGATGTTAGTATTATAATTGCGATGTTCCTAGATGCAAAGAGAAAAAATGCAGTGTAAACTACAATATAAAAATATACTTCTTTAAAAAATGTTTAATAAGAAAGCTTTGCCGGTTTTCAAAGATAGATCCGCGGACGGGGTCAATTTTAGCGATGTCAGTTGTGGAAGTCATGTATGATTTCAGATCTTGATGGTTAGGTCAATTCAATATTTCAATTAAAATAAATCTTTAGCATTTAGTTTAAATTATTTTATTTTCATCTTAACCAGGTTCTATATTATAATGCATATCCATAGCCGACAATAGATCAGCGATTTTGGTTGGAATGTTTTCGTCGCGTGCGCAGATCGGCAGCTGCGTGCCATGCGCCATACGACTGCGCCAGATTCTCTACCCTCGTTTTACTTTCGCGTGCGATCGGATAATTCATATGGACACCCCCGGCTTGTGGGTGGCCACATCACACACATTCTCTCAGAGCGTACCCCTTAAAGAGCGCTGGGTCTATAAGGGGTGCGATCGATAATTATATAAATTATGCATGAACATGTAGCGTCCGTATTATTTGAAGACAAATATTTAGGCAAATGCCTGGTTTTTAAAAATATTTGTCTATGAAGATATAGACAAGTCCCGCCTATAAAGAATGGTGTAATCATTTATTAGGAGCACGCAACCTGGTCATTTCTCCATACAACAGATAGTGTTGAGCCTCTCTTTTTTGACACGAAAAAGAATACTGTAATTTCTTTTATCTCATAACTATCTGGGTTAATTAAATGAAAAAGGTAAATTTGCAAGGTATAGATACCTATTTTTTTTTTTTTAATATATTGATTCTGTTTCGAAGATTATCTTATAACGAAAAGTTGATCTATTTTTTTTTTGGGACCCGCCTTTTTTGTATGAAAATATCGAGTCTCATCAACAATGATTTAAGTTCTCACTCTTTTTTTTTGTAGTATTTAGAAAGAGTACAATAATCATTTTTAATACGAATATACACGCAATACATAATAATATTATAACAATAGGATACTATACTATATGTATACTAAGTATTTGAGCGCTCTTTAAAATAGTACTTATTTTGTGATTTGAATACTTTCACTTAACGAAATAATTTAAGCGCCATGTTGTAACATTAATTCCTATACAATTATATTTTATTATCGCAAAGAGAGAGTGAGGTGAATGACGCCGACTGGCAAACACATTTTATGCACAACTTAAAAAAACATTAGCATTGAATGGACTGAATGCAACCCTGTGACGCATTAATTATTTTTTAAAGTATTCTTTAAAACTTTAAAAATAATACTCAAAAAGAATAGACGAAAAACTTCTAATGAAGAAATACAATGAGATAGTAAAATAGTTTTGTTACTCTTTTTATATTATGGCTGCGAGCCGAAGCCAAAAGTGATTTCAATGTTTTTAACGTAATTAATGTTTCGAGTGACTCTTAAACGCCCAGTTCTTGGGTTGTTAGGAAAAACATTTTCCAATTTTTGCGGTTCCAGTGTGAATGTTCATATCTGTCTATGAGCGTTCTGTTTCAGCAGAACTGGCAATTATTATTAGAAGTCACATTTCCGTTTCCATAATCGACAGATTAAACCAACGATATACTTACCAAATATAAATAGAATTAAATTGTTTCAAAATTAAAATGTAGTTAGAGTGCTAATGCGAGTGTAATTTAATTTAATTTTAATCTTTACATGTATCTCTGTACTTTTGCGAAAACCTGTCATCAGTTAATTTTAATTCTTCTGAAATTATACTGTTGGTTTTCCGAATAAACAATAAATAAATAAATAAATAAAGAATACAATTATTCCCTTCCCTTAAAAGTTCAACTCTACCATCAAAGTACATATTTAAAAAATATACACGGGAGATTTGTGTGTTACTTTCAAAAATACACTGATCTACAGTTGATGTTTATGTATTATAATATTATTAAAATAAATTCTTCTACGGCTTTTTACCTCCCACGACTCTTTGTCGAGCGACGGTTCTTTTAATACTAGACGGCCTTTCATCAAGCATTTCGAGTATTCGGTTTTTTTAATGGTTAAAAAAAAATTCGCCTGATTGTGAATAAAATTTCAAGGATAGGTTTTCAGTTCAAATTGTTTCCGTGCGGAAGCGAGTGTCCCAATGAAGGCGATGTAAGCTTCAAAAGGCAGTCCGCGAAGAAAAGGCGAATGGTCATCCCATTGTCCGACAGGTTACACCTCAATTACAGTCAGGCATAATTCTTCCCTGGCGGATTGACTCGAAAAAAGTACCCGCGCTCGGCATTTTACGGTTGGCTCGCAAATACCTTAATAATTCAGGCGACACTTTGGAATAGAGTATAGACGGTCTCGCCGGTACGGGGTGGGGCGAGGGGCGCACGGCGACCCGGAATGGATGCCTCAATCGATATTTCGAAAATAATCGATTTTAGCTTTCGATTACCTGATTTTGTCGCTGATTTAATATTTCTTTACTCTTTGGTTTTTATTAATAAAAGTAGTAAATATTTTAAGATTTTAATAAATGTCTCTCCTATTGTATTTAATATATTTTAGGGAAACATACAGCGTAACTTAATTTATAAAACAACAAATACATAGTTATTCATTTGACCGATTACATGAATCCAACGCTTAACAAATGAATTGGAAGGTAGGTTCACCTAGAACTGATTACATAAAAAAATTAAATGAACGAGAAAAGCAAATAAAATAGTTTAGTTTTTGCATATTTACACTGATAAAATTATGTATTATTAAAATATGGGTTCGTTAAAGTTATTATGATAAACTTTTACCTTCTAATTGCCTGTATGAGAGGAGTATATTTTACATAGCTTATTTTCGAATGAATTCAAAGTACAGTTAAAAAATTATATTTTATTTATTTATTTATTTATTTATTTATTTAACAGGTTTCCCCATGTACATTATAATTACAGTAAAACAAATTAAATTACCAAAAGAAAAACAAAAAGCATTAAAAACAAAAAACAAAAGCATGAAACATACTAAACTAAAAAATTAAAATAATGCCTCCAGGCAAACATTAATGCATAAAATGCATAAATGCATTAATGCATATGTATATGTATGTAGTATGGTGTACTTTAGTTTTTTTCTACACTTCAATTCCTTATCATATTTATACGTTTCGTTCTAATTCTAACTACAATGTAATAAACTTTGTTTGCTAATCAATGTTTGCTAGTCCTTTCGCGTACCGTTTTAGTAATTTGTTCATAGCTAAATTATACTCATAGTTTCATTCGATAGCAATTGATCATTTTTTTGAGAGTTTGGAAGCATTCAAACAGGTAGGTCCTTTTGTATTATAACGCGGGATATTGCTTCAGGGGTTTAATGGTAGCGATTACTTTAGGTCGGCCAATTAAGCAATCCACTTCACCTTTTCTTGCAAAGATTGTTTTAAAATTAGGATAATTTTAGGTCAATCAAACGTTATTTGATTTGCTGTTTTTTGTAAACTAGTCAAACCAGCAGTCATTACATGCACTAACGATATACATAGTCGTATAACCGAAGATTTATATGCGCGCGAAAGTTTATTATAGGTGTGTTTGTGTAAAATTCTTAGATATTACGTGTGACTCATTTATGAGTATATATACAGTTTGAGATTGTCTAGCACTGGTTTTTCTTTACAGTTTCTGTAAAATCTTCTGTTAACACTTATCTAATAAGATAAGTGTGTTTCATTGTGCATATATTATATTCAGTAGTCGGTCCTTTCGTGCCTGTATGTATGGTAACATTTAGTTTACTGGATTTCTTCTGAAGCTCTGCTATAATGTTGGCTGTAACCATAGATTTTATTTTGCCGTCCATATATATTAAGTCATGGTTTTTTTCTATTTCTCCCCCCACTCCATTATATTTCCATAAGCTGCATTTCAATGTTTATATCGTTGTCTAAAGAATAGTTTTTCTTCTTTACTAAAAAAAAAAAAAATAAAAAAAAAAATCGCCGTCCTGTATAAATGCGCAATTCGAACGCTTATTTGCGATGCATTTAATTTACATTTGTTAATGCAAGCTTAGAAGACCAACAGTTTGGATACATTTTCAGCTTAATTAATTAAATGAAATACGTCGTCTGATGACGTCAATTTGGCAAGAACCCGCCTCCTTCTCCTACCTCATATTGCCATCATCCGCAGATCAACCCCTCCTCCCTCCAAATTTTAAATGTCATAATATATGAACGGCCCCAAAGTATTTTATAAAAAAATCTATAAATTGACAATTACTTCGATGTCATCATCGAGCTAACAGAACCGTGTATATAAAGTGAATGATACCCTAATAAATAATATCTATTTTTTCACTTTATAGCCTTCATGTTCATGAATTACCTTTTTTTTTTAATAATCGATTGTCTCGTTACGTCTCTACAGGCTCAAATCGGAGGCGACAGTCAACAATAGACCTGGATTTTAGTTCGACCCGTCGTTGTTTGAGCAATTTATGTGCAGGGTTGTCACAAATATACTTCCGAGGGCGTTATTTAACATGGTTCCGTATGTTCTTGAAAGCGCTCATACCTATAATATTTCATTTTAATGTTCACTCTAGAAATGTACGATACATATCTCACAGTGTCTCTATGTTTGGAAAGGTTTTAAGTTTCCCAACAATTACTTAAAACATTATACCGTGAATGATATCGCTGACGTTATGACGTGTTTTCTGTCCATCAATTTTCTTACTGATATTCATATATCGAGCCCGCTGCCGTGCAAGTTTGCATCGTTCAAATCATATTCTACTGTTGAAAAAAGCTATAAAAGTACACCCTTCGATTTGTATTGTTAGTTTAGGTTAGGTTAGGTAAGACGCAAACTTGAATGTTTTATTCAAGTAGTATCATCATATTTCGACAGAGCACTAAAAAGAATAAATTAAAATATATATAAAAACAAACCATTTTAAAAACTACATTTATATAAATTTCAATAAAATCTGCGAAGTTGTGGACTAGGTAATATGTTTTCATTATTTATTCGAAATAGTTTTTTCGGAGATTTAAACTTAATAGTTACAACAACTTGTATTTTGTAAATTCGTAAACACATTTAAACTATACGCGTAATGGCAAACTCTAAAATTTTAATAATGACAATGTCATTACCGTACGACCGAAAATTACTCAGCTTTGTTTTCAAAGATTAATCAAAAATAAATCGCTTTTACATTGGTTTGAGTGCGGGACAGCCCTGCCCAATGAAAGGTGAAAAAGGTGGCAGTTAAGGGCAGAATTGAAAGTGAGAAATTTGCTTTTGTGACGTGTGCGAACTGAACAATAGGCCCTGGCGACTGGCGGACCGAGTGGCTCGGAGGCTCCTAATTAAGACGCATGCGCAGTCTTTCTTATCTGATCTTCATAGATTTATGGGAGGCTGACTTGGCTAACTCTAGGTCTAGGCAGTAATGCATAGGTACCTGCAATGCATAGTGCTACGGCATTGCGGGCGGCTGCGCTGCTAAAGGACTGATAATAGACGTTTTTTATGAGATGATTCCCGACCAGGAGGTCGTTATTGGGGTCTAAGCTAGCTTCTTAACCCAGATGTACCCAAATGACCAATAGATCTTTTTATGCAGTTGGATTTTGATGGTCGATATTTTGGTTGCCATATTTCATTTTACCAATTCGTATAGGTGTGAAATTTTACACATTCGTCCTAATTGAAAAACGGCGAACTTATAGTTTTTCGACTATACATTTCTAATCCTGACTCACTAATTATCACGTGCATTCCACCACAAAAATATCTTAGCTTTATTTTTCTATTCACTAAGTTAATTAGTTTTTTGTGTTGACGTATGGACAAGATACTATCATTCCTTGCGGCGAATATCAGACACCAAAATATTGCATAATTTAACGGAATTCGCGAAACAGGCGATTAAAGATTTATTTTGTAGTTCATTAAAACGAAAAATATATATTATGTTTGTGATTTTGAAATCGTTGAAATTTAATTGAAACTTTTGATTGAATTGAAATAAAAAAATAAACACTCGAATCTTAACAGAAAACAAGAATGGCTGACACCTGTAGCTATCGTAATATAATATCAATTGCTTCTATACGGCAGACTACTCGCGCCTGTGGTGTCAACTAGTGACGGGTTGTTTTATTTCCTATCTCCATTTGTGCGATGCGACACTTTATGTTTTGGATGGCCACAGAGGCGACAGTGGGTTAATTAACCTCAAACTCCCCCCTATTAACTGAATGTGCATTATTTAATACTAGTATGAGTAGTTTTATTACTCTCGGAATCGATGCACGGGAATCAGATTTGCAAGCGAATTAAATGTTGTCAATTACCCAAAAAAGGTAAAACTGCGATTCCGATTATAAAAAAATAACCTCTAATTACATGATATTTTAGGTTGTATATTGCATATTTCGATTTTTAATTTGACATATTCTGCTATTCTGTTTATATTATAATATATAATAATATTGTCTCGGCGGCGGAAGGGCAAAGAATGTTCTTTGAATTTTATCTCAAGTGTCTTTCGTGATTTTCCCTCTAAAGTTTTAATTTCCGACCACCCACAGCCACGCGCCCTGGTGACATCCGATATGACACGTGACAAAGATCAAACTATCATTCGTAATTGTTGGATACAAGATAATCGAATAGGGGTGACCACACCCTTGTCAGATTCAGGACGAACTTATAATGTCATTTTGCGATGATGTTTCTCTTGATCAGTATAACAATGTTTTAATAAGAAAGGGAAGGAAAGCGGTAAAAGATAGAGATAAAAAGGGAGAGAGAGATAAAAAATATAAGGTATAGACAGATAATCTCGGTGATACCTTTTTTCGCTTAATTGAACTTGCTGCAATGACGTTATTGACGGACTGAATATGAATATAATTTCTCTTTATTTAAATCGGACATAAGCGAATCATATGGCTAGTAATTTTTCTTCTCATTCTCATTTTTCTTCTCAGCAACGCGAGCATATTTTAATGTTAAAACTTTCCGAAGCGCCAATATGAAATGATCGAACGTTTATTCCTTATCCATACAGCAGAAGAAAGAAAATGCATATAGCATTCTATATGTATAGTTGCATTATTTTAACGAATGGGCATTGATATGGAACATTATTATAATATCTGATAAATTATTATAGGGTCCTTATATAGATACTTGTTTTTTTTTCACTATTCTTTTGTATCGTGATTATTCATCGGATTTTCCTAATAACCTTTAAGTACGATCATTTTAACAATATTTTAGGTGAAGATTATTTTATTATATTATTTTAATTAGTTTTAATATTGTATTTCATATTTTTGTAATATTTTTTTTTACACTAAATGTTCTGAAAAAATAAAACCCGTTTTATAGATGTATGTAGGTTATGAGTTATAAAATTGCGTATTTTTTACTGCACAACTTGTGGTTACCCTCTGCTAACGATGGAATGCAAATAATTAATCGTCACTCCTGGCTAAGAAAGGGTTATAAAGTTGTCAATTTATTAGGAAAGATGTAACGGTTGTGATGTGATAGGTTGTGATGTGATGTGATAGGATCTCTTACCCTCCAGTGTTTTATTTCGTAAAAATGCATAGAAATATTATTTCGGCTCTTACCGAGGGCAGGATTCATTTTAAGAGGGAGATAAAAATTCAGGAAAACAGAATTACAGGTGGAGCTGAAGTCGGCCTTTCAGAAAATGTCCGCCGCTCGCCCCCGCATAATTTAAACTAAAAAAAAAATGTATAATAAAGCAATCAAGGAAATTTGTTGCCGTATAAATCATGTCTGAGAATTGTCAGGGATTCGAGAAACGTGACTTCAAAATCAGCCTGTAAATGCTAGTCTTCAGGTCACGCCGAAATTACAACAAAAAAAAATGATACATAAAAAAATTATACTTATATGTTTAATGTGAGAGGTCAATACGACCCTTAATTCTTCTTGCATTAACGAAGGTACACCCAAAAGGAGAATAAAATAAATTATTTAGGCGTTAAGAACACTACAAAAACAATATATATATTGTAATTATTATATCCCTTATACCTATAAACAGTGTCTTGCACTTTGAATTAATAATAATGATATGAATGAATTAGGTCCATGAAACTGATAAAATGAAAAGTGTAGTTAGAGCCTTCACCTAACAAAATTTTATAGCTTGAAAACATTCCATCCGAGAAATTGGTTTTTTTAAAATTGATTTTTTATACTAATTAAAAAAAAATCGTGAAACCAGAAAAAAATATACCAGAATAGTACAACAATGAAAAAATTGATTTCAAAATAGTGAATGTTTAAATGTTAAAATCACTGAAAAACTCTTCAAAGGGGTATTCACAAATGAAGGGTAAGTAGATTTAATAAAAGCATTGTTTTGCAATGAAAGATAACTCGGTACCGTAATAGAATTCTCCAGACAAGTTCCAATATTGTATGTACCTATTTACATATTTGTTTTATTTGTGAATAAGTTTTTTCAATCATATAAAAGTGCATAGTCAGGGAAAGGTTTCCTAGTATGATTACTTAATTATAATACATAAAAAACACTCATTCAGTCGCTAGATGTTGTTTGCCTGTATGAACGACCTCGTATCATGAAAACAACAATAAGACAGTCGGAATTGCATCCAATAGCGCCTCCCCGATGAAGAAGAATAATATATCCCGACAAACACTAATAAAATTAGTATGTATGGGTTTATTTTGCGCAATCCTCTGCGTAATATCAGTCTCAAAATTACGTATTTTTCTACAACAAGGTTTAAGAATATTTCGAAATCTTATTGGGCACAATATCTGAAACGTTTATTTGTGATTTTTCTTCTCGCCATATCATATCTTATAAAACCGTCATATTAATTTCGAATATTTTATGTTTTACGCCTGAGCTTGTTCGATACGGGCGACTGAATTAGTCGAAAATTCCCCGCCTATCATCTGCGCGCATCTCGCGATGACGTCATCATAATGTCACGATTGAGATTATTTATCATTGAGATTCCGTCAGATACAAGCTTTTGGCTGTGATTGTGGCGCGGCGGGGGTTCCGTCGCGCTGATACCCCCACCAGCGTCCGCAACGGGTAGCGGTGTCGCTGGTGTCGGGTGTCGCACCCGGACCTAAAAAGTTACCTCGTCTGGTCTCATCATCCTGCTTTTTTGATATTGCTGAATTCTGAAGACAATGGCATTCAAAAAAATCATGTTATATTTGAAAATATACAAAAGTAAATTATAGAGAGATAAAAACAAAATATTTTTTAAAAATAATAATAAAAAAACATTAAAATGAGTGTCTAAAATGTTTAATCATCAAAAACATAAGAGCCAAAAGATGCACTAAAAAAATCGTCTTTAAAAACTGAAACTCATTATAGAAAGAATAATAAATATACATATAAATTACTATTTAAATTAATAATAAAAAAACAGTCCTTTATTTTATCTTGCGTATGCTTTACGCGTCCATTATTCTATTTTTGGCGGATCCATGGCCTTATAGCAATATTTTTTTTTTATATCTGCCCACAATTCAATTAGCTTCTCGGTTTTCGCTATAGCCATTCGGGCTAAGCTAAGCCATCTTACCAGCCGGCTCGTACTGAAGATGTAGCCAGTTTCCATAGATATATAGTTTTTCATCGATTCTATTATCATCAAGTAATATGTGCATAATATCATACACAAAGCAGACTTTTTTTTTTAAACGGAGATGGTTCTCAATTCGATATACAGATCTGATCGAGTTATGAAACACAGAGTGATTCGTCTTTATTAAACTAAAGCTAGCTAACCGGTCTATAAAACAGTGGGTCAAAATTAGTTTCTGCGGTTTTTTGTTTTTTTGAAACAAACAATCTATAGGAAACTTTTGGGGATAGCTCGACCATATTAAACGAGCTGGAGTGTTGGAGATACGTGCCAATAAGAACATAAATGTGCCGAGGTATTTCGTTGCCAATGACCTCTGTTGTTAATTTAGGTTCGGTCAGAATCATTAATTAATTACATTACACTCGCATTACAGGGCATTTATCAAATTGTTAAAATAATTTGTACTCTCGCCAGAACCTATTGCTTTGAAAGGCGACCAGAGAACGCATGCGCTGTTACATTAGCAGCGAATTAAAGATTTGCATAAGGCCGATTATATTAAAAAAAATTAAAACTAATCGTGTTTTCCACAACATATAATTAATATGACGCGTATTTTAAATCACCATTTTACCCCAGTTGTATATTTTCTAAACCTGGCAATAAATCATCCTGTCCCAAAACTCTATTCGCTTATTACTACTTAAATATTTCGATTTAGCTACAAAGTTAGCCAAGCGGGATGAGAGTGAGAGTAAAGATGTAAATTTTCTAGAAACATTTGTGGAATATAAACCCAGTTAACCATTTTACTTGAATTGAGTGTTTCATATTATTTGCGAGTGTGGCACCGCGCTTGCGCGATGAATCACGAAGACGCCATTTATCACTATACCACCTCAACCTAACCTAACCTCGTCACGCTTTCCGCTCGCGGAGGTAAGATAATACTCGGAGTCACCGAGTATTGTTCAATTTTAAAACATCTTCAAACAATATTATACGATTATTTCTACAAAAATCTATGATTTAATCTTTTAAAACCAGGTTGACCGTCATGTTATAAATTTATTTAATTTTAAAGTAATCTACAGTTTTAGTTATCGTTTTAATCGTATTAAATTATGCAATAAGTACGTACAAGAAATTTGATGGAATAGACATTCAATATGAGTTAATCGATATTCTAAAGGATGTGTAATTGTAATAATATTTCATCATAAACTCAAACATTTGTTGTGTGTAATTTGGTTTTTCTCTATTTTATCTTACACGCCTCTTTCACGCTTCACTTTTTTTAGATAATATTTTTTGTAAAGTAAAAATGCAACAATTACGTTACTGATTAGGTCGTTCAGCGATTTGTCCGCCGCCTTCATCAAGATAAAAGTTGGCGCGCGGCGCGGTGTCACTCTGATATTTAGGCACGAAGGCTGCCTCGCAAATTGGCCGCAACGACGGCGGGGCGCCGCGCGACGGCCGAGTCACGCGGACAGCTTTTTATGCCCCCGTCCGCGTCGGGCCCCGATTTGCGTCTTCCTTCTCACGACCCCCGGACGCCGTCGAACAATACGACCAAGTTTTAGTGCCTCTACGATTAATTATGCCCTCGTACTACGCTTATATTAACTCGCCCTGTTATGCGTCAAATCTTGAACTCGAATTTTAAACCACTTTCCATAGTACAATCTTGCTGAATTTTTTTATACACACTTGCTTCCGACGACAATGCTCGTGGGATCAAAAAATGTGAGTAAACAAAAAAAAAATAGACAAATTTACAGACGCAAGAATGACCAAAACTGACCACATTAGTGATTATAAATAAAAGATTAGATACCTACGTCTATATGGTTAAGAGCTCCACGCTTTTATAGTTTAGTGTCATCTCTCGTAAAACATATACCCTAATGTGCTTCTTCGTGATCGTCGATTTCTTTGTGTCCTCATTCGAATTTTTACCCACAGTGCATTTTACTCTCGGCTGCTTTGGGACAAAGGGGATGAAATACTTTTGTATTTAAATGTTGCCGCACGAACCTCGTTCGCTCCATGTCTAGCGCACCATTTCTGGGTATTATAATATTGCAATTTCCCTTTGGAAACGTATTTAAACTAACCTCATATGGTATTGGGTTAAAGTCAGTTTTTTTTTAAATTCCTGGGTGAGAGGGGGAGGGGGAGGTAGAAACATACTTTTTCTTTTTATTTTACTGGTCGTTGGGCGGACATCTACTAAAGATATATGACTTCCATTTATTATAGGATTCCTGTAAGATTTACAGCTTTCTATATTCATCTGCTGTAAAAATAATAAAATAATTTTAGAACCTTCAAAGGTAGTTTTTTTAAAAATATGCCATGTTTTTTTTGATGTATATTAACCAAAGTTAACGCAAAAAAAAAGTAAAAAAAAAAAAAAATATCTGCGGTACTTAAAATTATATTTATCGGCATGACAATTGAAACTTCCAATGCGAATCTTTAGATGCGTTATCTCCATCTGGATTTCGATATCACGAAGCTCCCGGGTGGTCACGGTAATCCCGAAGGGAAGCTTGGTCACTTTGGGATTACCGTTGACCCCTCGCGCGCGTACGTCCGGCGAGGACGTCAGGATGCCAAGCACATTGTGTGGTTGTTACTTTGGCGAGAGAGAGAGAAACGATATGATGACGAGATTGGCAGAATGTGGTTCTCGTAATTGGTGGTATATGCGAATTTTAAAAAATATACCGCTTTAGACGACGTTACTTAGTGGAACGGGTGCCTCTCATCCATCCATTATAGTGCCTTTTCCTTAGGGGGATATTTTGATACTTCTGCATGGCACGCTATTTGCTTTCATGCCTCGACTCATCGACCCCGTTCTGTTAATCAAATATAGGTTTTGTCTATCAGCCTGTTTGTGTTCCTGTGTATCTGAAAAAAACATTTTATACTATATTTAACATAAAAATATAGTATCTCAGGGGAGGTTAAAAGATTTCTTATTGAGCTTCTAATTGAACTACTCTTCTCGTCTTCTATATATTTATCTTTACTTTCTTCTCCTTTATTCACTAATATTATTTTGAATTTGTAATTTGATATGATTTGAAAATTTTCATTTATTTACCGAGCAAAGTGGCTTCAGAAAGGACGAGATCGTGATTACATGTTTAGTTGAAAATTGACCTTATCCGGTAACCTTTTGCTACCCATTCGAAAGACATCTGTTGAGGACCCCAAGTCGACCTCTACATAACTTCATTAGTCCCCTAATTGGACTGCGGTGGTCACCATGTGGCGCGGTTTGCCCCCAGGTCACACTTCCCGAAATGTTCACAAATTGCTTAATGATGCGTGGACACATCAACGTGCGCCCCGTCCCCCCTGCTACGGACACGGTTCGTTATTTATTTATTTATTTTTTTTGCGAGAGATTTACCGCTTCGAACGATACGCCAATCGTGCCGGCGCGCAAATCGAATCGCTTCGAACGGAACCCTCATTATTCTAAGGAAGGCAACCGTGTTATTTCCATTTACTAACGAAGTGACGAAAATCGAATTTACTCGTAAGCGACCTTAGTCGGTGTATTTTAGGTGTATTCATAATCATATCTTTGATCATTATCACGAGATAAAGATCATTCTTCCAAAACAACACAGCACTAATATAGTCTTTAAAGTATCTTGTGTGTACAACAATGATCCAGTGTTGACGGTTGACTATTAACATTTCTTTTGGTCGCTTAGAAAAGTGACTCCCTTAGTTATAGACTTTACTCTAGTTAGGAGGTCAGGGAACATCGTACAGTGGTGTTCCTTGCTCCTCATTACAGTGAAAACGTCATTATCTTTTAAGTGCTTCTGTATATTTGTCAACATTTATGAAAATGGAGTTAGGATTCAGAAGAGGTTATCTCGCTATTACCACTAAGTACCAACTGATAAATTGAATATTTCACAGACAGTTAAAATCGCGGCAAATGCAGTATTTTTTTAAATTTTTATCTATTTGTTTACACTGTGCACATTTTAAAAGTATGCGATTTATTTCGGATTTTTTATAAATAAATGTCGATATGATTTTAGCAGAGACATCAAGATATCTGTGAAACAAGGAGTGAAATTTTGATATCTTACGATTTCACTAGTTCACTTGAATATTTATTTTATGATCAAAAACTGATCAAAATCCATATTATTGCAACGTGTTTTTACAGCGACACTTTTTACCCTTTCTGAATGTTCTGAGTATGAAATAAACTTTTTTTCCGTTTGATTTATTAATTCTTAACTTAACAAGTGTCGATTATTCACTACTTAGGGGGTTTCATTGGAATGTTTTTTTTTTATTTTTTTATCCCGTGTTTTCGATTTTATATACTAAACAAACCGTTAGAAATATGTTGTGCGTGTGAACCTAAATACCTTACATGGACTTGTGAAATAATCATTAGCAATCAATTAATAATATCAGGATAATATAAGTTAATAATAAAAACATTTTAAAAAATAAGCTTTTATTAAAATGCTTAAACGCGTTTGTAAAATTTCGTGTCTGTGCTGTTGACCGTTGAGGAGTGCCTTCGTCTGGAGACATTCCTAGAATCAGATCATGCTTACCATAAAAATGCATTGTCATTGGAACTGAGCCAACATGTCAAATTTCAACTCCGTAGGAAGTGGTTCTAATTCAGCTTGTAAAAAGAATTATAAAATGAAGCGTGTATTTTAGAAACTGTCAATTTAATAAATACCCTATCGATTAATCAACCTAATATAGCATTGCATAGTTTTTGTAATATAGATAATTAGACATGTATGGGTATTTACATATAAAAGAGGGAGAATGAAATAGGTTTCGACATTGTGTATACATACAGTTTTATGTAAATATAAATATCTACATGAATCATTTTTTTTTCATTGTTTTTTTTTTATTTTGTTTATACCCATATAACAGGTTAGTTATGTACTAACCGATATGGAGATTTAATTTTTATAATTATCCTAAAATTTTCATCACTTCATATTTCATTTAATTAGATGGTTACATAATGTTTGACAATATTTTACACTAAAGAGGACAGGTGAGAAATAAAAATGCATTTTTATAAAACTCAGCGCTGGGTTTAAACCGACATCCTGCGCTCTCAAGTACAGGACCTCTTTAGAACCTTTATAAATATTATGCTATCCAGCACTTTAACAAATAATTAAAAAAAAAATCAATATTGTCAATGATTACGTCATTTATCTTTTCAGGCGATTTGCCGCTATTATAAAACAATCATCAAATATAAGTCAAATAACTTTACAACTCAATTATACAATTATATACATACGAGTATAAGATATACTTATCTGCACTTATACAGAATACGCCGCACTAAAATTCTATATTTTAAATAGATCAAAAAAAAGTAATACAATAGTGTAATGCGCGTTTTTTTAAAAGCAATTCTTATTGCTCATTCTTTGGACCCTTTTAAACTTATCAAGTTTACAGTCAAAGGAGAATGACTATAACCCGCGACAGCCGGGTCGTCAATAATCAAAAATGCCTTAGCAACTAGACTACGGAGTTCTCGGTCCATGTCTTGGCCTGCCCTGGACGTGTTTAGATGCTATTATCACACTCTCCCTCCCTTCCCCCCCCCCCCCCCCATTGCGCCTGAATAATTACAGATAATTTGTCTTAAGTCTAGCGACGCCCGTCTTTTCATGCTGTGCCGTTTGGTTCGATCCAAGGTTTTATCCTTTTCCCCGCGTTACCTTCCCTTCTTCCCTCCCTGCACGCCGCGTTGCTTGTGCTT
Source organism: Neomicropteryx cornuta (assembly GCA_020383195.1). Lineage (NCBI taxonomy): Eukaryota > Metazoa > Arthropoda > Insecta > Lepidoptera > Micropterigidae > Neomicropteryx > Neomicropteryx cornuta. The sequence continues at coordinate 11,268,567 of JAHKQU010000029.1, read as the reverse complement.
AGGATAAGCGACACTCTTACATTTCACCACCGCCCCATAATATTCCTTGGCCAAAATTTCACCGACCTCCAAAAAGTGTCAAAAGTGATGGTACAGAGTACACACAGCGACGAGAAGATATAAAAATACTTAAAGAATATACTTAAAATGTCACTGAAATATCGCCTTAAATGTTGAATCTAATCAGCAACGACTGAGCAAGGGATTTTAGCGACAAAAATCACTCGCTCTTAAAAAATGAAGATTGCTAAAAAAAAACTTCTAAAAAGTTATATTAAAGTACTTGTTAGGGCTATGTACCACGTATTAAAAACAGTAACAGCCGCGTGCATCTTGTTAGGAACTTGAAGATTTTAAAGGAGTCGTAATATTAAAAAAAATAAATAACACGACTGTCCCCAATAATACAATGTTTACTGTGGTTTTTATTTACATAGTGTTTGAGCTATTTATGGTACATACGTATATGGAAAAAAATGTTTTCTAACCTCGTAGAAATGTTTGAAAATAGTAAGAAAAGGCCCTTAAAAATTACAGGAAAACTTCAGTGAATTTCACTTTAAATTAGTTTTTTTATTCTTCTCTATATGCAATTTATATACCGCTATTATTTTTATTTTACCGATAGTTATTCGGTTTTAATGTAATTTGTAAATTTGTAGATATGGAGGTTTTTTTTTAATAAAATATTTTGTAATTAATTGAAATATCTATCGAAATATTGATACGTTTAAAACTAATTTAGAGCACACCCTAATCTAACAAAGCAACGAAAGAAATATCTCTTGCATCTTACGTAAGTCTCTTAATGTTCACAAAACATTAGAATTTTATTAAATTAAAAAAATAAACCTTGATATTCTCTGAGGATCTGTAACTTGTATTTCTATTTATATTAATTTTTTGGTCGCTTATGAGAGGTGTAAGTTTTTGACGGTATATCGACGAACACGTTATTTCGAAAAAAAAAGGATAGGTTTTGGGCAGCTAATGCCAGCAGTAGTATGTCGGGGTGACAAAGAACGGGAGCTTCTCTAGTGAGAGTAGCCCCCATACTTCGTCACAGCCCTCTAAGGTCTACCTAAAATAGCGCCCTTAAGATGTTCACACATTTGTAACTCGTTTTTGTTACGTTCGCAATGACTATTATTTATAGTTCAAGTTACTGTAATCGGCGCGCGGTTCGCAAGGGAGTGAATACTTCCTTCAAGGGCTCTCGTGACCCGATCGCATCATAGGCGGAGCCTCTTTACTAATTCGATTCGAATAAACTGTCGTCTAGTCGTTCGGGCTGTCAGCCGTTGCTGGTCTACGCCCGCGCTTAAAGTCACTCTTTAGTACCTTTTCCTTTTTCATATTCATTTTGTCTTTCGTCGCTGTCATAGGAAGGAGGGCGCCCAGAACTCCCACGTCTGATACAGCCGGCTCGTGTCTCCAACGAGATGATCTTCTAAATGGTATTGTTTATCGAAACATCTGTATTTATGATTTCAATGCGTGCTCGACACGCGGGCGGAAAATATTCTAGGAATGTGTATCAATAATCTATAATGAGAAATCAAGGGTATTAGTTAAGTTAAGACACATCACCAATGCATGATACATCTAAGTCTAAATGCGGTAGACTGATGATGATGATGATGCGTATATTTAATATTGACATAATATTGATTTACCTGTTCTTCTTGTGTTCTCCGCAATTGGATAAAAGTAATCTAATCTAAATCTAAAGTAACGTGAACGTATATACCATATAGTTCGTAATAATAATATTATATGCGTGTATAGTTATGTACACGTATGTAGTAAATATCCTAGTCCTGTAGGTATACAAATTGTAAAAAAATGCATGAAAGATTGGTTATTTGCGCAGCGCAATTTCATTTGACCTACCAATTTACTTCATTGGAAATTGACATGCTTTAGTACATTTTAGGTATAATAGTAGTACATGCAATCAAGCTATGCGATATATAATGAAATAAATTTAAAAAAAACCAAGAAACATATAAAAACTTGGACAAAAATTGACTTATTGATTTAAATTATATTGAAGTTATTTTACTAACGCGCAAAATAAAATATTTAAATAATATAATAAATATATGCTTCGCTCCTATGACGCCCTAATAAAGAAGATAAGAATTAATCGTCATTACAACGTATTATCGGCATGAATGGGCTATATGGTTTGTTTTATATGTTACCTGTGATGTTACTATCACTCCCTTATCATTCTTATTTTTGTGCCAATTATATTCTGGCCGACGGGTTTTTAATTAGCACACCGTGGCCTCAAAAATTGGCAACTTTTCTTTGGGTAAAAAAAAATATTTTTACATAAAACAAGATTTATTCCTTCTTAACCGTAACCGATTAATTAAGGCTGTTTGTGATATTGTTTAAGACTATACCACCTTTTCTGTCTATAATCAATAATATTTTGCGATGTGCGCTTGTACTCATCCTAACATATCAACTTGTATCAACTTATGTAACAAAACACATTTCTACTTACGCAATTCTTTCACACGCTCACATATCTCACATTTTGCACTTGTTTTCATAGAAAGGAAAGTATGCCACGCAGGTCACCTCTTTCGGGAACCGTTTTAACTATTGAAATATTAGTTGTATCGATTTTTAATGACGTAGGTGGTAGAGCCGGTAAAACCGTGTGAAAACGACACATGTTCGTCGAACTTGCATTTAATGGTCGTTTGTCTGGGGCGATTTGTATTCGCGCGTTCATCCTTTAATCGCGGAATCCACGCATCATTATTACGGGTATATTCCTCTTGGGCGGTTCCATTTGTGCAAACGAGCGACCGATTTGTCTCTTCAGCTTTGTAATGTATCTCCTCTGTGCAATACACGATAAAGCGTCTCTCCGATAGCCCGATAGGGGCTTCGCGTGAAGGCACCTGCGATTTATCAATTAGTGGCAACCCTTATGAAAAAGTACTTGCGCTTGAGAGATTAAACCGAGTTATATAACTTATTTATTTATATTTTAGCTGTTGAACCCCGGGCTGCACTTGCCTTCGACTTTAATAATGCCTTCGGCGCGTGACAACTCGTGCCTGTGGTTTTTTTTGATCTAGAAATTCTGAGAGCTTTTCAAAATGCCTAAAAAGACCTACCTAGCATGTTGCTTAAATAATTCTCTCCCGCTCCCTAAGGGGTTGCATTTTTAAGGTAGGTAGGCTGTGTCCTCCCCCTATGTTCAAGCTATCTCCATACCAAATTTGATCAAAATCAGTCCAACGACTTATAGGTACGGCAACTGAGGGTGAAAAACGCACCACGCCCGAGTACGCCACTTTGCGTCGAGTACACTCCTCGCGTACGTACGTCTCGCTTGCTCGCATATTTCATCGCGATAAGTCTCTATCTAGCATGGTGGAGTGTTGCGGTGCGCGGAACGGCGGAGGAAATCTACCGGTGTTCACGAGGACGATTTGTATGACATGCCGTATCTATATGTTTTAAAAGATCGTTGCATTTATAATATTAGTATGAATGTATCTAAGTACCAAAATACATTTATATACAGAGCAGTAGTAATAGTTCAATTTATTTAATCAATAGGCGACTGGACCTATTGCACTGATATTCCCTGCCTTCTTATCAAGACGCTGTCTATGCCGAAGGAGCCCCCCCCTTCTCTATCCTCGTTTTTTATTCATTTCTTTTTACTATTTCGGTTTAAATAAACTTGACTTTTATTACAATAATAAAATACACACTAAGTTTACTTGATATTATTTGAAATAGCGATTATTAATTTTATTTGGATGGATTTATTTTATTAACTGTTTGTTGCCTCGAGTAAGTACAATAATTGCCTAAGCATTTCCAGTGTCGTCCATAAATCCATCAACCGCGTCGTGTTGGCTATCAGTAATTAATTATTCAGCTGTACATATACTCCACAGCCATGGCCCACATTAAATGTATTCAAATACCATCGTCTAATTAATAGGCTATTTATTTTCACGCCGCTGTCGTGAACTGGAGTGCGCTCCTCAGGCATGCGACCGTGAGACAGCCACGCAATTCGTACAACAATTCGAGCGGTTTATTTAGCAGTTCATTCCCTCATCTGTCATCATAGATCACGATAACTTTATTATCTATTGCCAAAAATGTACAACTACTCCTAGATTTATTTTAAACGTCATGTTGACTTTTTACAAACATGCGAATTCTGCAGTAAACTTCTTAGCTTTATGAAACTCTGCTACATCTGCTGACGATGCTAAAGATGAAGCGCCAAGAGTTACTAACAATTTCATTGCGTAAGCGACATTGGCAGCAAACGCAGTTTTATCTCTGACATCACACATACACAGATATTTTACATGTATAGAGAACGTCGAATTCAATGTCACCTTCATAAATTAGGATATTCTCTCTTTGCCTTCGTTATTTAGGATAACTTTTCACCGAGCGAATTTCTGATCTGCTAAAGACTGATAAAAAAGTTTTCTATTAATGATTAGTCTCAAATATCGTATCAAAGGCTTTAGCCATGTCCAGCAGCACATAAACATTTGTCTCCCTTTTCTTCCATGAAAAAATGTACACATCTATCTCCCTTGTCTTCCATCACCGAGCGAATTTCTGATCTGCTAAAGACCGATATAAAAGTTTCCTATGAATGATTAGTTTCAAATATGGTATCAAACACTTTAGCTATGTCCAGCAACACATAAACATTTGTCTCCCTTGTGTTCCATCAAAAATTCCACCTGAAGGAAAACGTTATCTATGAGGTGTTGAGGTGCTGGGGTTGAGGTGTTGAGGTATGAGGTCACTGACAAAGGGCGAATTATTTCAATTAGACAAGGAAAATAAGTAAAATGTTACTGCAGCTGCCTCACTCGAGTATTCAAGTCATTCAGCATGTCGCCTAGGTATGTGCTGTGACCGAATGCCGATGGCGTGCGTTTAACCATTTCCAGATTTCGAATAACAAGAAATCACATTTACACATTAAGCAGCCGACGAGAATGGTCGTGTACGAACAGCGGGTGCCCCGCGCGAGTTAATTTCTCCAATCATTGATACATCTTCGATAACATGTCGTACAGGCACAATGCACATTATTGTATATTCAGCATCCAATGTTATTTTTATTTAACAGCTGAATGCTGTTTTACGAGTATGGCAATGTGCAGAGACCAGGTTTCTCGACGTAAAAGTTATGTCCTGTAATATTGCTAGTATGCGGATAATACTTTTTTTAAGGGATATTTTATTTTCTTCGTACATAATCAAGTCAGCCTTCGCTAGTTTAATACATATATAAGTATTTATCTATATAATATAATTTTGAATATTATTTATACATAATAAGTTGAATAATAATAGATTGATGACAAACAAAGAAAGAGAACTCTTGAAAAACAACCATAGCCGCTTAGATCACATCGGAGGCTGGTAGGTATATAACATTAAAGTCAACAATATTTTAATACTTATTAATAGAACATTGACAGTTCGACAAAGCGCTCAAATATCATATTCGAATTTCTAAAATATGGCAGCACGCCTGTTGAAACATATTATCGTACTGGCCAGTTAAAATGAATAAAAACTCATCTATGTGTCATATACATATTAAAGAATGTTTAGTGCCACATCATAATTATTATAAATCGAAATATTTTGTCTGTGTTGTTATCATTCGTAGCCGCACGTCAAAATTAAAAAAAAACTAAAATGGTGTCACCATTTTTTTATTTTAGGCTACTCAGATCTAAACAATAACCCATCGACGCCGCTATGGCTATCCAAAACGCACATCGAATGTAACTACTCTGTGGTAGCATCTTGTGATGGGTTGCTTCATTTCCCGAGTAGTCTGGATGGGAGCTGCCTTTAATGATATCAGATGCTGGTTAAATAATTTACTAAACTTTGTATAGAAGCAGTTGATATTATATGTCACCTTACGGGGTTTCAAGGTGTCATATCCACACTTGTTTTATTCTTATGCATTCGTTAAAAATTATGTTGAAATATAATTCTGGTAGACTTTCAGACCTGATCATATTTAAGTAATTAAACGCAGTTGTCCTAATATTGCACTACATTTATATACTTTTTTCATTATTAAATTTTGGTTAAAAAATTTTTAATCATTGACGTTTAATAATTCTGGGAAATCAGTCGGCAAAATTAAGGAAACAAGGTTTGGTATGTTGACACTGTCAACGCGGTTTGCGTGAGTACAATTCCTCAATACAATCAAGTGTACAATTCAGATTTCGTATTATTATGTTTATTTTGTATCTCTAATGGCCTGTATTCCTTGTTGGTCCTTGATAAATAGATAAATTAATGAGGTTTTTTGTATGAACGGAATCTGGAATCAATTAAGCCTTTGCCGTTTTTCATATACCATAGAGCAAAGGATCGCGCGCGCAGGCGCACGGTCTTAAAGTGTGATATTAAATTATACCCTATCGGATATGTATGAGCGCGTCGCTTCGCCTAGCCTGCTGGCACAATAATATTATATTGTTATTGAAATTTATCACTTATATTTCATTGATTTTCATTGTGACGCCGCGCTGGACCGGTCGACCGGTCGACCGTTCCCGTCGAGCGTGTGAACGTGAACGCAGTGTAATTCTTTCAATTGAAATTGAGTTTTAACTTTTACTGTATCGAGCGACCCGACACGTTTTATTAATCGCCTAAAAACATTAAGTATTTTTTTTCAATACGGCGGCTACACACGCAAACATTCGGTTTCAATGCGTGTGAGACAAACAAATTGTTAATTAATGTTTTAACTTTAGTTAGCCGCCACGATGCTATAAATAATGCAAAGCTACGGATGCCGGGATAACATTCTATTACTAATCTTCCAATATTTATTTAACCTGCTTTCGTAGATATAAAAAAAAACTATACGTAAAATACACAGTAAGCCAAAAAGTGAGGGGACTTGGTAAACGACGTCACGAAATTTTCCATGGAAAACATACTTTTTCGTTTTTGTTGTTACATATAGGAATTATCATATTGCTCCTTTCTTGTGTATCGGCTTGATCTATGTCGATAACTAAACGGGTCTCAAAAAAAAAAATCTTAACGGAATTTTTGACTTAGTGCATTGTGCCCCACTCATTTCTTGAATACGTAATTCGGAAAATTTTTTGTTGAATAATGTTTGTTTGTCGTATAAAAATACAGCCTTTATGCGTCGAATTAAGAACCTTCACCTTTTTTGAGGTCGTTTAAAAGACAGAGGGCGTTAGCCGCTCCGATTGAGATTTTGTCTTTCATTATTGTGAGCATTTATTTGTATTTTACAGTTCACTTATCGGAGTGTCTTCGCTGTTTCCATGGTTTATTCGGCGATTGCCTTCGGTATCTAATCCACGATTCTCGCGGCCCTTTTATGGCGTGTAATTTCTTTGTCTACCGACATTTATCATGTTAACATCGAGTTTCGATATCCGACATCGATTCACCGACATTGATTCCCGCAAGTGGGCGTGGCGAGTCGTTATTGATGGCTCAATCGGCGAGGGAATCAATATACTTTTCTCGCTCTTTGTGTTTTATGTTTCACGCCGCGTCCCGCCGAATTGCTTTTCTCTAATAATAATTAAGATTCGACGCTTTATTGGCGCTAATGAAACATGTAATCATTTTATGGCGTGTTGCTTTAGAGTGCTTATATATTTAAAGCGAACGCCTTATTTTTTTATTATTTCTTTACAAAACACACACCTGTAATTAAATTCGACGGGTTTTTGTATCTTTTCTTTGTAATTAAGGATGATTTTTAAATTTCGTCATATACAAAAACAATATAAGCAAGTATTATTTATTGTGGTTATCCTAACTACTGCGTTTGTGGATGCCAAAATGTGTCATTGTGTTATTTAACTAAAGCGAACTACAGGTACCTACATAGTATACTAAAAGTAGGCACTTCCACATCAGTAATTATAGTACTGTATTGTTTCAAAAATTTACAAAATTAAATATGTATTATTATGTTTGTTACATAAATAATAATTGATTTATCGTTTTGTCACCTTTGTGAAGCAATCGATACATTTCATCTATCTTAAAACCATTTTAAAAATACTCTATACCTTATCCTATGTTCTTAACCTGATCTCATCCTATCCCCTCCACTCTTCTATATATAATTCAATCCTAACGCAGGTAATTTACCTAATATGTAACATTTCTTAAATATAAAAAAGTGTAAAAAAATATTTAATTGCAAACGGTTAGGTGGAACCTAAATACAGGTACAGGTGTATTTAAAAATAACAACTGTCTTTCCAGGAGGTTGATCTATACCAACAATCAAACGTTAATCACTAAAATATATCGACATATATTTACTTATTTTGAAAAAAAAAAAAACTTATTTAAAATTTTAACATACTCGTAAAACCGTTCGATTGTTTAAGAACGCTATATGTATGACCCTGTGGGCCCCGTGGGGGAGGGGGGGGGGTAAAGGAGGGGTCGGAAGCGGTACTGAATAACGTTTGTTCTCGGCCTTGACAGTGCATTTTTAATATTATATTTAAATATGGGTTTTTTTTCGAAAATATATATTTTTTTAAACCAGTTTACTTTACGATAAATTCTAAAAGGACAGTAGTGATTTTAAATACAGCCTGTATATACGTATCCTTTTTAATGTACCTTTAGGATGTAGACATACTCGTTCGGAAAGCAATGCATACGTCGCACAATCCAGACAATATTTAAATTGTGGTTATTACAATATTTACGTTCCTTTAAGCGCAGATAGCGACCTTAAGGATTTATTTAATGCTGCGCCATAATATAATGCATGAATTTTATTGTTTCGGTTTGTCAGCGAACGCTTTCGAAGTCACGACAACTCAAAATATTCCAAAAAACAAACCCATATAATAAATACTTGTTTACGCGTGTCGTGCACACACGTTTAATGATTTACCAGATTGTAAGGTTCGAAGGTTTCATGGAGCAGGAAAAGAGATTTTTTCCGGCAGTCATCCTAAAATAATATCTTTATTAATAAAGTAATGGCTAAGATACATTTTTCGTTTAAAAATAAGCAGCACGTTCAGATATATTGTTGAACGGTTCCCTTATAATTAAATTAATTCATCATACGAGACGCTTGTGTTTCTATGTATTGTGTAAGCCTTTTCTGTTCCTTAAGCTTTCTCATCTCTATACTCTACTTTTTTCCGCAGTTTGTTAGTTCACTCCATAATTTAAAGTATACACGAACGGAGCTGAGGGAACACCTAAGAAAATCGATCACTTGTACAAAGCTGACATTTTTATCAAGATAAAAAATAAACAAAAAAAAAAAACAAACCGGTGTCGCCAGTATAATTCCGCAGTCAAAAAAGAATGTCTTCCGCGAGAAATATAAAACTTTAAAATGGCTGAGAATTCGAACAAACATCGACTGAAACCTTTTCTTGAAAAACACTTATTCTAACACATCCTTAAGTTCTACCAAAAAAAATAATAATACGCGCCAATTAGCGGTGACTGACATAAAGGCCACATACAATAGTATAGAACTATATGTATTTATTTTATGATTAGTATATTATTATTAAGAAAATAATATACACCCATTTAGCAATTGGTTAAGCTAAAAAAGTAACATTGATGGTATTTAAAAGATAACGTATTTTTATAATAACTATGTGCCTTGAACAATAATAGATGCCTTCACGTATGAAACAACCATAGGTAATAAGTCAGAGAGTCCCTAACGCGAGGCGGTTTTCAATAAATAACGCAGAGGCGCCTGAGAACGGGTCCGCTCGACACATGGAAACGTTTCGCCGCCGATAAATTTGTGGATCGCGTGACCAACGCGCGTCTTACGTCTGTCCGCTTTCAGGGAGCTGTTGTGACGTCACAGCGTTACAGTCATATACGAGTGACTAAAATTATAATAGATATTATTTAATTGATTTGTGTAAAATAACGTACTACGTATGATAACAGAAAAAAACCACGTCAAAATTTCAACGGGAATATGTTCCTTCAGGTATTTTGAGCTAACTAAAGTCAATTTTATTCTTGGTGTGAAAATATTCTTAAAAATGTCTTGTGTTTGTGAGTGGTGTGGTAAAAATATTAGGACCAATATAAAGTCTTAATATTTCTCTTAAGTCTTAATGGATTTGTGTCCGCCCCGAATAGCAGAATAACATGAAAACACGAAAAACACGAAAAAAAAATATATAAAAAAAACATATTCCCATACATTTTGTATGGAACGGCTTTGTATTCTGTGGATTTCTATTTTCCTACGGTAATTTGCCTTCGAAGATGTTATCTTTGTGAGGTTATCACATTAGTGCGCGCATCGATAATGGCTTCATTATGTAATTTATTTTAATTTTTGTATATTTATTGAACTTAATTAATTTTGAGTATTCTTAATAAAAAACTGAATTTAATTCAGTTAATAAGTTAACATAACATTTATTGATTCTAAGGCGGTACGAGGTTCGTCGGGTCAGCTTTGTATATTAATAAGTTCTGACGTTACGATTTAGAAATATCAAATGGGTTGAAATAGCGGTTCTACGGATGACAAAGCAACATGGCAACATTTTATGAAATATAAATTTTCCTAAATGAATACATGAATAATGAAAAATAAATAATGGAGAAATCCGGAAATAATACTGCTAAGAGTAAGGAATATATAACTAGGTACCCTAAATGAATGTTTCGTGGTTTTTAAGATAACCGGGTACGGATTTCTGGAGGTCACACACAGTACATATATATTCGCGGTCGGCCGACGCGTCGCCATGAACGCCAGTCGGTGGTCATCTCGCGGGAGACGATCTCGAAAGCAATCTGGCGCTGGACAGGCCGGAGACTGCCCGGGCCGTTCTCACGGAGGGCGCCTTCGGAGCGCGCGTGGGTGTCCCTTCGGTCGCGGTCGCCTCGCACAAAAATGCCCGACGTTATTTTTGTTTATCGTCTCTGAGCTCCTCTGAGGAACCGCGCGGCCGTTTGTCATCATCGATCGCGGATTCTTACCCCTTCTTTTTTGTCCGCCGACGACTTAAGGCCTCCCGCGGGTCATGGGTCGCGTATGATGACCCTTTTGGCGAGTTTAAGGGCTTACTACATACCTCGGAATATAGAGAAATATGAGAAAAATACTAATGGTAACTTTATTTCTTTTAAACAATTACATTTTTTCATTGTTACCGCGGCTGTTGGTAGCTCCGTTTTACTGAGATTAAGATGGCCTTTCTAGGAGTTTATGTAGTTTATGTAATTCAAACACAGTGCAGTGTTTAAAAATCAATCGCCAATATTTTTTATGTAGAGTATTGAAATAAAAACGAATAAATGAGTTTTGTTTTATATACAGTATTCGAAAAGGATTCTGCCAAATTAATAAGGCTAAATCTATAAATAATGTATTAAAAAAAAGGTATATTACGTGTTTTTAGTACAAAGTTCAACAATGGGTATATAACTAATACCTGTGTTTCAAAAAAATAAGAAAACATATGCCACCAATGATATGATTAGTTATTGCATACAGAGAAAGAGAGGGTTAGTGTGTTATGCTTGTGTGAATAGTTGTGTGGTGTCGTGTGGTGGCGGCTTCATGAAATTGGGGTGTGTGGGGTGGGGTAAATGTGCCTGAATGTGAAAATAATAGGAAATGAAACCGAATGAAGGAAAATATGGATTTTTTCAATCATCCATGGAAATCTTAGTTTTATGATTTACACACCAATGTATTTTATTGGCCGTAAAATAAAATTGTTGTTAACCAACTGAAAAATGAGGACGGAAAAATATGCAGATAGATTTTACCTTCAATGTTTCTGAATTGTTTTTAACGACTTGTGTATTTATATGAATACCTACTAGATTTAAATAAGTGACTTAGCTTGTAGAAACTTATGACAAACTTAGGTTTAAAGGTTGTATATAATTAAATTTATCTGTATTATTAACATTCGCCTGAATCAAGAATACATATATTATATATATACAGTTATATAATATACCCCCCTCTTGAGCCTCCCCCTTGAGCCCTTGAGTAGTATATTTATATGTATATGTATATGTAGAATTTATTATATTTATATTATGTTGTGTTTTATATTATATTCTGGTGATTGTTTGGATTCCCCAACTCCTCCTACTTCATGGTCCTGGCCTCGCTCCCGAATGTGTTTTCTATTTTTTTATTTTTGGAGGAAACTGTTATTGGTTTTGTGTTTTAATTGTTTTTTTTTTGTTTATTGTAATATTACTATGTCAGCTGTTATTTCCTGAAATAAAATAAAATAGTATATTCGTAGATGATACCGCATAATTAAATTTGTATATATTTATTGGTTGTATGCATATACACAAATATATTTTCAGGTACACATCTTTTGGATCGGTTATTTTTAGAAATAAGTACATTATGATTAGAATTTTTAGTGTTGTTTTGTACATTACAATTACTAAGTAGACCACAAAGATTACAAAGTAGATTGAGATCGTGGTAGTCTAGTGGTTAGGGCGTTTGGCTATTGGCCCAAAGGTCGCAGGTTCGATTCCGCACATGGTCATACCATTTTTAACGCTTCATTACCACCATCTCCCCTGATTCTAGTACTGGCATATTTGGCGTAGTTGAGTAGGGCCCATAATAATTGTATATGACCTAGGTCATAGCAAATATTTTTAAAAAAATGTACCTACTACAAACAGTAGTGTGAAGCTAGATTGCCATACATATTGCAAGAATGAGAAAAAATGTCTTAGCTCGGAGTTATAAGATTACGATTATTTGTAGTTTTGATGCCTGCTTTGAGTATGTGTGGATAGAAATCGAAGAAACTTGTAAATATACTAATTTCCCCATGAGCTTAGTTGACGAAGGGGGAATTGGGGGGAAGGGAAGGTAATATCCACAATGCGCAACGAGGGTAGGGGGGATGCATAGATCCGCGGCGCCATTGGACGGCGCGTGGGCGAATCGGCGCGCGGCATCTGCGCCGATGCGATATGAGCGACGCGACGGCCGCGCAGAGCGCTAATGACCAATTAATGGCGCTGCGCTCGTTGACCTATTGGCAAAGATCGCGGCAGTTCTACCGCTGGACCGGTCGACGAGACGGAGACGCCATTGTTTTGTGAAATTCTCGCTCGAAAGCATATTAGTCACCGGGGAAAGTACGCGGGCTACAAAATAACAATTCGCAATCTTTTCTTTTCATCGAACCTCCGCGCCAATCAGAAACAAAACATTAACAATTAAAATTGTTTGAGATCGTGGTAAGGTGTTGGACTATTGATCTTACCATTTTTAACTCTTTATTACCACCATCCTTCCTAACTCTACCACAGACGCATTTGGCCTAGTTGAGTAGAGCTCAAAATAGTTGTATATGACAGAGGTCATAGCAATTAAAATAAAATAGAATCAATGTAAGTATCTTTCGCCAGAAAGAGAGGCAAACTAAATAGTTTATATTCTTGTACTAGTTCGCTAGACGGCGATGCCCATCAAAATGATGATGGTTTATTTTTAAAAAGCACCGGTACAAATAAGAGGGCTCTTTTGTGGGTAAAAAAATCTTTATTAAGTATTTATTTATATCATTATTTGCGCGCACTCTTATATACAATAACAAATAATGCTTACACAGTAAATACATTGTAAATATTGTAATATTGTAAATATTGTAATTAAAACTCAGTAAAAAGTTTGTCCGTTAGAAAAATAAAAAAAATTTAGAAAAATAAACGAGTTAAAAAACTGTAAAGGCAGTGACTGTAGGTAAACTAAGTTTAAAAAAAGTAAATAACTATGTAATCGAAAATAATTAAAATGTGATATTATTGCGTACTATTGCGTACTATGTGATATTATTGTGATATTATTCTTGTTAATTTCCTATCCAACATTCTTTCTTTATTTCTCATTAGCTTATTAAGAGAACACAGAAAACGTATTTGGATTTTTATTAACTATGCTATTTTTTTAAGTATCTTTAGTATTACATTTTTATAGGCACAGAATGAATTTAATTACAAACTCGCGAGGACGGATGTGCTTATTCGGCTAAAGTCGGTGCGCCCAGCTGTTACGTTGATTTTTGGTTATCTGTACACAAACGTAGCATTACGGAAAAGGTGATTCGCGATTCAGAAATCAATACATCTGGAACGATCTTCTTTAAAGCGATTTAAATGCTAGATTAAGCTGATGATGTTAATATCTGCGGTCAAGAAGGCATCTCTTAAAGAAAATGTTTGTTTGTTGGTAAAAATGGAAATGGTGAGAGTCTTCGGCCTGCACTCAGTGTTGGAAATAAGTTCCTATTTATTATCCAGGGTCACAAAAACTAATATTTGTAAGGAAATAAAAAGAAAGATATTTGCGACCAACCGAGCGTATTACTTCATTCGGAAAAATATGAGATCATACTTTAAAATAAAAAAGACGAAACTGCACATATACGTGCGGTACTCTCACGTGCTTCAGAGATATGAACGCAGGAACTTCTAGTAGTTGAACGTTAAATATTCAGGAAAGTTTTTGTGGTTGATAGTTGCGGCAACGTTATAACCACGAAGTCTCTGAACTGTACGAGTTGTACAGTCCATTACAAATCGGACGTCGTAGATGGGCAGGTCACGTCCAGTGAATGGCCGATGAGGAGCCACTTAAACAAATTATGGCGAGCATCATCATCCATCGCTGCTGAGAGGAACGTTGGATGACTTTGCTCGAGTATGCGGGCTGTATTCGCCCTGACGATGGTGAATAATAATAATAATGTTGGAACAGCACCAAAAAAACTTATGTGGTCGAAATATTGTTGGTTTCGATGGAGTCAATCGCGAAATAGGTAAAGTCGACAGCGTCGGCCCGTCGACCGCAAGTCGCAGCCGCCCAGGTGGCGCGCTTGCCTGACCGCGAGGCGTGGAACCACCTTTTTTGCGGTCCCCTTTGCGGGGAGGGCCGCGGACGTTTAATTAAGCCATCGGCGAGGAGCTTAGGGGTTAGACGGCCCGGGGGCAATTTGTGGATTTAATGAGAATTCCTACAGCCTGCACTGAAAAAATGTCCACTGTATAATGAAATAACCATAACTTTTTGTGTTATTGGAGTAGTAAAACTTCTTTAGATGCATCTCACTCATTTTTTTCTAGGCCGCGAATCAATCTAATTGCTTATATAATTAGGTGTGCAAATCATTATTATAGCTAGATGCCAGATTAGGATGATAATTTAGAAATATAGATTAATAGATTCTACATGTTAAATTTACTCAACTTTTAACGCGCGTGGTATAACACACTATTTTTTTAATTTGGGCTAACTAAAACGACACTTACGATTTGATATTTTATATTGAATTATAACTACCTAATACCTGTCGGTGCTACTGAAAAGTACATAAATTTGATTATATTCTGTATATTATATGTAGATATGAACTCGCCGTAGCGCATATTTAACTGGATGCTTTTAATCTCAATATCTATTGAGGGATGATTATAGGGAATCTTTCAAGGTTTAGTTACGTTGCGTCTAGTGTAAGATAGGAAAATATATAAATATTAAGTTTTTAGTCAAAATGTTTTGATATAGAATTGATCAATTAATACGATTCGTATTAAATAAAAATAAAAAAAAAACAATTTATAAATATTGGAATAAACCTTGTTTTGTTTGTAGAAAATAAAAAAATAGAATAGGCCAAAAATTGACATCGGCGCAGAGACATGGTTTTTACTGAAGTTGCACAAGGTGAGTTTCTGCGCCGACTTCAACGTTTCGGATGCATATTTTTTGTTATTGTTTAGGTACTAACAATAAGTAGTTTATTGTAATATTTCTCAGTTTTTATTTTATTTTTCGCAGTATATTCGGTTTTGCTAGTGATAGTAATACATCGACGAAGTTACCGCCCCGACGAGCGCATGCGCTGTTGAACGTTGTAATTAGGACGCGATAAATTTCGCTGAGCGGCGACCGTTTTCGTTTCAATTAAGTGCATTTGGAGTCTTGTCCGTCGGCGGCGGCGCGCAGCCGAGCCATCGATAGCTTATAGTTGTAATTAGCCAAGCTCGTCTCGAGTTTTGACTTCGGGCTCTGCTTTAGGCGAATCCGCTGGTCATAAAACGTCAGACTCGAAATGCAATTAAAAATTGCACGCGTTCAGGTTATCGCAGAACAACGTTATAAGCGACAATACTGGGACAAAAGTGTCAATTTGCCCCCAGTCGATGGTCGATGGCATTGACAAGCGATATTAGGTTATGCTTGCGGTCGGCGGGATGTTTTTATAGGCGTTATTCCTGTGGTCACACATATTTTCACGAACGCCATTGCGATCTCAGATTTTGGATACGCGGCTTAGTAAGGGCGTTTCTATGCATTTAAACTATTCTATGCAAAACGATTAAGCATCCTTGGAGGGTGTGGAATTGCGGCCACAAATATGACAATGCCTAGCCAACTCAAGCGAGAATATGGAACTTTCACTATAACAGAACCGGAAGTCTAAACATTAAGTTTAGTAAGATTTTATCGAACGAGCTTTGGAGGGGAACATATATTTTTAGAGTTTATTTGTTATATTTAAATATACGTAATAATTAAGAGAAGATTAATGAATTCAGAATTAATTTAGCGCGTTTGAGTTGCCGTTTACGTTCGATAAATAATAACCGTATCGCGAGCATACTCAATTATCATCGATTGATTGCAGACAATGAATCTCCTGCAAAGAGGAGCACATTTACCCAAAAACCTGACGAACACATCGACATAGTCGTTTAGGCAGGAAGTCAGGTTTTTAAAAAATATATCAGTAATAAAATCATTTTTGTTACACCGCAAACAATTTTGCTCTAAAAATTTACGGATGGACCTGACATAAGTGGCTTCCGTGGAGGCTGCGCTCTTACCGCGCGAAAAAAATATTGAGAAAATGTTTCCCAAATCGAAATATTGATCAACCTTCTAAAACGATAGTAGCGATTGAGTTGTCAACAATAAATTTGAATATTAATAAGATAATATTTAAATTTTATACTTCAATTTTTTTTTATCAGTACGTAAAGTAACCATGCGAGCGTATCAAAGACCCACGGCCTTATGCATAAACGTGTCGGTAATTTCGTGACCACTAATTAAAAAAAAAAATCTTGTGTTGCCATTTTCGCATCGAGTATCTGAGTAATTGTTAGTAATGTAACAATAATCTGCTAATTGAGATCGTGGTAGTCTAGTGGTTAAGGCGTTGACTTTTAACCCAAAAGTCATCGGTTCGAATCCAGACATGGTCATACCATTTTTAGCGCTTCATTGCCATCATCTCCCCTGACTCTAGCGTAGGACATTTGGCCTTGTTGAGTAGGGCACAAAAATAATAGTATGTAACCTAGTTTGAAAAAAGTCATCTGCGTGCTGGTGCCGTGGTTGTTAAAATAACCAGATGTTCATCGCTGCTAGTTCTGCAGTTTCCCGTATTTAGAGATATTTTAAGTTGATCGCCGCAAAAACAATAAACTATAGCCGGAATCCGTTTCGGATCGCGTCTCGCCGCGACCGAAGTTGCGCGCTGCGGCGTCGGCGCAAGGGCGCTATTTGCGTAATGGACCAGATGATGCGACGTCTGATCTCTGTTATTACGCGTTTATCCCCGCTATCGGGCGGTAATCCTCGCGCCTACGAGACCGTCGTTGCGTTGCGGCCGATATCGCGAACCTTGGCTTTGGGGAAAGTTGGTCGAGAATACAGGTGGAATTTGAATCGTGATCCTTTATGATGATGAATTAGAAAAAAGATTTATATAACAGCCTTCCGTCAACTTTCATAGCCTTAAAAACAATCCATTCATTTTTATATTACCGAATATTTATTAATTTAATGTCATACTATGTAGTATTGTGTGCTTAAAAACGTCTCAGAATAAAACAATAAAAGCGAGGGAAATCGTTTGAAATATTCTGTTGCTTTTATTTATTTATTTTAAATAATTATATTTTCTACATCTGTAAGAATTAGTACTATTAACATGAAAAATAATATACAAAAATCAATGTTATTTTTAAAAAATAGATACAGGTTTGTGTGGATAAAAAACTGCTCAATCTGGGTACGAGCACAAGAAAATACTCCTGCCCTAAAAATAAAATCCGAAACAGATCTTATCAATATAAAGTAAGCCTGAAAAAAAATAAGGTTAAGCGTTAAGCTTATATTAGTATTACTCTTTAAATATCTTACTTTATTTACTAGGAAATTATTCCGCCCTAATTTCGGTCGACTTAAGTCCGTATTAACAAAAATACAATACTTGCAAAAGAGTTCATTAGTTATTATCTCTGTTGTTTACCTATACTTACAACATCCAACCTATTATTATTATGTTCTTAGAAAACAACGGTTTATGTTAAATACCTCACAGGCAAATTTTATACCACTTAGGTCATCATTTATTTATGTAAACATACATGCATTTTCTAAAACTAAAACTAATGTTAACACATCATTGATTCGGCCATTTAAAATACTAAAGAATGGACCATGTATTAGGCATTATTTTAATTTTTATTTTAATCTATACATACAGCTTAAAATTAAGAAATGATTAATATGTATGGATATAGTTCTATTGTGTAATTTGTTCTTTATTTTTCTATTATCTTCAATGTTTAATCTTTTGTATCATTTAAATATAAATAGAATACATAATAATTACCAACCAAAACACTTGAAATATTTTCAAGGAATACTTTTGAATAAATACAATTTCACCCCACCTGGAAATATTATATATGGGAATAAGCTACATACTATATCACAAATAATAAAACAAAAACACATAACCACAAACGTATAACACTACCAACAATAACACATTATATATCAAAATCTCCATGTATAAAAGGCATCCTGATAAAATGTGCATATAATCACTATTTAATTTTTTATACCATTTTAATTAACTCCTTCATAAAAAAACTTTTATGAACTAATTATCAAAATTGAATAAAAATAATTAAAAATACACAGTAAAGCAAACGTGTAAAATTGGAGCAGGTATCACCCCAGAACAGACCTTGTCTAGTGGGGTGATAAAATCCACACCACCTATCTATTTTGCTGTGTATGAGATAGCTTAAGATTACTTATAACTAGTTTTATTTAAATTGTTTTGTGCTATTTCATATGTATTGTTTTTGGATAAAATAAATAAAAAAAAAAAAAAAATATTAGAATTTTTGTTAAATACAGAATATTATAGAATTATACAAATATAAAAAATAAATAAATTTACAAGATGGTTATGAAATGTGAATCTTCCTTTTCCTATCTGCCCGCCTGGCTGTTGAATCTTTCAAGTCGTAAACTGCAAATATAATAAAAAAAATCTTATTATCATTAAATTGAAATATAATGTCGGTTTTATATCGTTACTGGCCGCGCGTCAAAAAAAAACTAAAATATTATTAAAATTTATGATTAATTGGAACAATGTTATGACATCGTTGTATTTTATTTATTATAATTTACTCAGACCCACTTTCGCTCTTATGGCCATCCAAAACACACATCGAATAGGCTAAAAGTGCCGTAGGCACAAATGGAGATAAGAAATGAAGTAACCTATAGCATTTTGGTACCACAGGTGCGAGTAGTCTGGGGGGAAGATGGCGTTAAAGACGTCTCTAGTGCCTAGCTATAAGACGTCAGTTTCTGGTTAAATAATTTACTACTAAATAGAAGCAGTTAATAGTATATTTATTTATTTATTTATTCATTTATTTTTTTATGGGAAAACACACAGTAATAACAATAATATTAACAATTAAGAATTAAGCAGATAACATCAGGTATATGATAGCTACAGGTGTCATAGGTACGGTACGCAAATTTTTAACTCGCGGCAAAAAGCGGGTAGGCACGGCAGGGTTTCTTTATTATTTGCAGTACGAGATGGCTAACCGCAAATTACCACTGCCGGGGTCGGGGTACTTCCCCGCCCGCCCGAGTGACGCTCGGGTGTGCCGCGGCGCGTCGGACGCATGCGCGTTGCGTCGCTCGTTTATCACGGCCTTTTAATTGAAACTTCGGTGGTCGCCGTAGCAGGCGTCACGTCACGTCACGTAGATGCTATCGCGTTGGCCGACAAATCGATCTTGCATTTCTAGGCCTAGCGCTATATTTGTAGCACTGTAGCACAATTGCTATTTTACTTAGAGAAATCAAGTTGATCGTTTTAAACGTAACCGCACCTACAACACATAACTATCAGAACGGCGATACAATTCCAAATTTGAAAAAATATAGGGTTGGCCAGTAAGTAGTGGATAAAAATTTTAAAAGGTGTAGAAGGGATCATTTGCTACAAAAAAGTTTCAGCTAATATTTATTCGATTCTCAACCATTTAAAAGTTATGTTTATAATTAAAATTTTACCGTCAAGATTAAAAATAAAATAATTACCAGTATAATTGCATAATCAACGAAGAGTATCATTTCCACTATTTACTGGACATTCTATATAAAAAGCGGTAATTGAATGTAATTAATTAATTTTTTTATTTTTTAAATATCTAATATACAATTAGTATTATTCCATACGTATTACTTTGTAGTATTTTATTGATTTTCAAGAGAAGAAATATTAAGATAATAACGTGTTAAGATATATTAAAACAAAAATATGGAATTATTAATCTACTTAAAAAACATCATCTTCGAAGTCTTTTATGGTTATTTTAGACGCCACCAATGCAAAGTAAACATAAATAAATAAAATGAAGGAACCCAGGATACAATATACTACTATAATGATTATCAGAGCTTTCCGTTTAACTGAGATTTATTTATTCAACTCAAAGTCCTTCAATCCTATTAAATATTTACGAATTATTAATAAGATAAGGAATAATTAATTAATAAGATATACATAAAAATACACTCTTATTGAACCTCTTAACATATCACTTTAAGACTAATTAGGTAAAGTGGTAAAATCCAATAATGTATACAAATGTGTTTTGTTTAGCCTAGTTTAATAAAAAATATAGATGTTTAAATAAATAAATAAATTCATAAAAAAATACACGTCATTACAATAATTATATTATTATTTTGTTTAAATGTGGCAATTTTGGTAGGCATTATTATCCTTCCTTTCTGGCGGAAATTTCATAACGTCACGAATCTCTGGAATGCATTTTTTCCCGCCGCAATATTGCCTATTGTGGAGATTATCTATCAATCGCGGGTCCTAAGCTAACAGATTGCGTGATCTTTGCTCGTATTTACAATCTATTGTATAATAATATATTTTAATAATAGCCTTTCGCCGGAAGAAAATACTCGACAAACTTTCGTGGGTGGCCGTCCGTCGATGTCTTTTGTTAGCGAATGTGCAAAATGTACAAGTGGCAATTGCTTTTGAAGTGTTTAAACAAAAAAACCGCCCAATAAACGCACTTTTAGGGTTCCGTAAAAGTCAAACGGCTCTTAACGTGATAAAATAAAACATTTATTAAATACTCGTAGATGTGCATATAAGTATATTTCGCTATACGAGTCATCGCGTGGGATCTTCGGTCACTCGCCCCAATTAGTGTCTCTCGGGTGTCCGTTTGTTTTTTTTTGTCTTCTATCTCGTTCGCGATAGTTGACTTCAAAGGTAGTCATACACCATGCCGTGTGCAACTAACGTACTAATGTAATGCAACTTGTATTACACAATCGGATCACCTGGTATAATATTGTGACAGCGACGCCGCCGAGACTCCCCTCCCGCTGCGCGATTGTAACTACCTCCAGGCCAGGCACGTTCCGTCCGCGGACGTGCCCCCGATTTAGTTGAACGTGTAACGCGCGCTCGCGGATGCATCTCGTATTTTATGAAGGTGTACCACGTAACTCCTTCGACTGAACTTAAGTCGCCTAATTGCTACGGTTGGTTCTGTATATCATTTTAGTCAAACGAAAACACTGTTTTATTTTGCTTTTTGTTAATAAATAAAAAAAAAATAAAATTGAAGAATGTTTAGTGCATATGATTAGCTGCTTTTGTATATACGCTCTTTCTTTTTTTACAGGGTGAATTTAAATTCACTAATTTCCTTACAGCTTACAGCTACTGAAATGCTTACAGCTAATGCTTAATGAAGACGCTATCGTAATAATAAATTAGGGTTGGCATTCAAATTACATTGGGTCCAGTATACAAATTATCTACAATTAATAATAAAAAAGAAGTCTCTGAAAGAGCGGGGGAGGAAGGAACATTTCCTTTTGAACAGTGAGGTGGGGTGGGGTGCGGTGTAGATTGTTCGAGTCTCAATACTTCATTTTTCGCCTAGTTATGGGTGAAATAATGTTCGAAAGTTGTAACTTCGCATGCAAGAGGAGTCTCGCGATGTTGCAACGATGAATGTTACCGGTTTGAACTCATCTATTCACTAAAAATGAGACAGTTGAACCTTTGTTTTGGCGTTACTTCCATTGAGTATCTACCTTCTAGTTTTAATATGTTACATTATAAAACGCGTTGTAAAAAAAAAAAAATAGAAAGAAATATATTTTCGCGGTGCATAGAAATATATTTTTACGAATGCTAAGTAATCTTGAGCCTTCCCGGCTATTTGTTCTGTAGAAACAGAGTCGTCTGTTGATAGCGGGGCTCGCGGCGCCGTGGCGCCCCATCACAAAGGCGCCATTGTATGAACGTAATAACGGCGCCGGCGATACCGGCTGCATAGGAAAATTCGTTCAGGACATCGCTGAACGCGAGTCTCGAACCCGAGGCAACACTCGGCGTACTTTCCCTGGAAAATAGCGCGTTTCAATTGCTACGATCAAAGTTCTGTGCGACTATTTTGGGTCCTGCTCAACTGAGCTAAATTTGTTTGTACTAGTTAAAAAAAAACTAGTTAAAATCGAGTATCTACAATATGTTTTTGTTATTATTATTTATTTTTAATTTAATTTATATAATATAATATAATATATAATATATAATATAATATTTATATAATATAATAATAAATAAACAAATTTGCGAAGCGGTGAAGTTTAACCACTCTTTTTTTTTAAAAGCGTGACGTTTCCATGATATGTCAATAAATTCATTTTATTATACTTATTTATTTCTTTTTGAAATATGTCATATTCCATACAAACTGACATTTCCATAAATTTTATATTTACGCATAAAAAAATAAATAATGGTATAGAATATTTTTTGTCTCGGGAAAAGAAATTGTACATATTTACAGTTTAAAACATTATAACATTATACTAAAATTGATGTACAAGTATTTATTTCCAAATTGTTTCATATCAAAATGTGACCACACGTATATAATCCCCCCCCCCCCTAGTAAATACCTATTAACAGACAAATTTGAAATATGTACTTGTTTAACTTTAAGGTTTCTGTTGTTTTCAGTAAAATTTAAATGACACAATTAGAAAATAAGGCTAATCAAAAAAAACATTTTTTTTTATTAAACTTATTTTAAATATACAATAATAGATATTTAACACGTAACGCGTAGCGTGTGATATTTAACGTGTATTATTTAACATTTTTTACGTGTATTATCTATTATTTACGTTTGTATTTATAATGTTATTTGTAAACAATACACGGTAACTGACCGGTTTATATGTGTATATTTAAGTTGAATAAAATTGTATTGGGTGTGCACATGATTAATTGGGGTCATAATCTCGAATTTCTGGCAGCCAAAACTCTGTTTTTACCAGGACAATTATATATATATATATTTGCATTAATAAATGGAATAAACCAAATAAAAAATACTCTTACAACAACGCCGAGAGAATGTGCGTGCGTACTTAAAAGGTACGCACATTTTTGCTTTCTTCAAAGTCTGATATTTAATTTAGTTAAAAACAGTAAACAAAAGTGAAATCATTACTAAAAAAAAGGAGGGTACTTTGTTTACAACGTAATTTATTCATCTAAGGAATATTCCTCGAGGTTTCTTTTTCCAGGTCGCCTTATCCTTTTGGTAATCTTATTTAGAGTCGTTTTTTATCTCGTGTTTCGATAAGCGTTTATCGCAACCGTAATAATGGAACTTCCGCCGTGACGTTTTGTAAATATTTTCATAGCTCGCTGGTATTTTGAAAAATAAGAATGGTTATCGAAATATTTACAAACGTTTGATTAGGGATTACAATAACTTTATTTCAATGGTGGCGCTTTCATTAGTTCTACCGTTGCTTATGAATACACGAATACAGCTACGGGCCCGGAATGAGTGGGGTTTTGTAGATGTGCCCACGGTGCACTTTTGAGCCATTCCAAATCGTTAAATATATTCTTAATTCTCTATTATTACATTACTTAACAATATTTATAGAGTAATATATATTGGTATGCTGGTATATAATTATTATATATAATATTCATTTCTTATATTAGTTGTATTAGTATATATATCTATCTTATAGTATGTATGTTTGTTTGTAGGCATTCAGATATTTTCAGTATATATCTATATCTATTTATGTTATAATGTTTCGACGCGGTAAGATATTTTGCATTGTAACATTGTCTTTATAAAAATTGCTGGAATTAAATTAATAAACAAATAAATTAATAACACTTCTAGACTAGCCGCCAACTGAACAGTTTCATAGGCGAATTCTTTATTTCTGCCCAACTAAAGAATAGCCATCGTTTATTTTTCTAAAAAAGCATACATAAAAAAGCATGTAGTTCATTAATAGAAAACATACAAATATACAGGATAACAAAATAAAGTTTAAAATAATGCAGAAATACAATATTATAGGACAACACAATAAGACAAAACAATAGTTTAATTATTAAACTTAGATAACACCAAAAGTAGTAATAAGGCAAAATCATATAATCACAAAGTTCATCTCAATTCGCATTTAGTGGCATGTCGGAATCTTCTTGATGGTTAAAGCGATGCGTCTGCGATTTGGCACAGGGTAATTTGGCACAAGCGACTGGGCGTTATGAAAATGTGATCTTTTTGCATTTTATCGTTTGAAATGGGTAAAGGAAAGTCGTATTTTGTTTTATCTAAAACAAGCTGATCCGGCGAACTTCGTACCGCCTCAGGATCAATAAATGTTGTGTTAAGTTATTAGCAGAATTAAATTTAGTTTTTTATTAAGAATACTTAAAATTGATTAATCTACTGAAATCGAAATGATATGTATTTTAATTATCGATTCAAAGTGAACATCTTCGAAGGCAACTTACGCTTTGATAATAGAATTTCACAGAATACAAAACAGTTCCATATAAAATGTATTTTCTTTATATTTTTTCGTGAATTTTTCCGATGTTTTAATAGTTTATTCTGCTATTCGGGGCGGAGATTAATCCAACAAATCAAAAATCATAAAGATCAGCCATTTTTGAGTTATAAATAGTGTAACTAATCCGACTTTGATTTATCTGTATAGATCTATGCTTATATTTGAATCCTATATACTGCATATGCTCTTTGATACGTTTTTGGATTCATTTAATACGTATTTCGGGTGTTCAATTTTTTTTTTAATATTCCTGTAAAAGTATAATATATATAGAATTATTTAATGTGTTAAATGTTCAATAATGTCTAAAATTCGCATTTGACGGTGTTAACCAACAAAAACATTTTTTAAGGACATTATTTTTACAATGATTAAAAAAGGTAGTAAAATCCGTTGATGCGCGGCACATTCGTTAAATGCCGATCTTTATTTGGCCTGTAGTCGGTAGCGATCCGAAATGCATTACGTTTATCTACAGGCGGCATATAATCACATGCCGTTATGTGTCGTCGTGCGTCAGCGAATAAAAAAAACCCTGGCTTCGGCATATGCCGTCGAGCTCGGCCAAATTGATTTCATCGCCAGCCCGGGGGTCGCGCGCTCGATATTCATTTCGCTGACAAAGGGGAAATTCCTTAATAATGACAGCGTTTTGTTAGACAAACGACCGACCACCTCTGTGATAATAGCACGGCGTAAGCGATATGCACCTCGAATCGGTTTTTTTCGCGTCCTAAAAGTCCAAAAGTCTAAACGTTTTGGTGCAAGTATATAAATAAAGTAGACGAAAGCTAATATTTTTTTTACCTGCAATTTGCAATATGATGTTTCTGAATAATTTCTTAAATTAACGGTTTTATTAAAAATGGTCATTGTTAAGTTTTTGGATATGTAAACGTTTTTTATACGCAGGTCCCCTAGGGGTATTTCGATTTTTCGGATCTGTCAGTGATGCTCCTATTGTTGACGCTCGTCGTGATGATGGAGCCGATGCGTCTGGACGGGCAGATTGGGCAGATTCCGTTACTAAGCAACTGACATTATCTAAATAGAGTTTAATCGGGGGATGGAGGCTGATATTTATTACTTAGTGACATATATTTTTGGATCCTATAACTTTATGAAGAATTATTGCTGTGACTGACTTATGCAAAATTAAAAATCCGTTGAGCGTTTATAGTATGCTGACACAAAAAAATTAAAACAAATTCTACACGACACCTTTCAGCAGGCAGTGCCTGGTGGGGTGGTTCGATCCACAGGTGCATTGTGATTGGTCGCGGTGAGAGAATATTGATATCCTTAATAATCTTAACCAATTGCAGCTAATCTCTAAATTATATTAACTTATTTAAAAGGATTTACTTATAATATCCTTGTAGTGTTGATAATAATAAAATAAAATAATTTCAATCTATATTTTTGTACTCGTATGTTTCGATTTCGATAAATCTCGCATGTTTAATAATGAAATAAAAACGTTTTTATAAATATTTTTTTAAAAGAAGATGTATGCACATGAATGGTTAGAATGATTAGAGGACTTGATGTTTTAATGATTGTCAACTGCGTCCAAATGCAATTGGCGACCTTCGTCAGTCGATAGTGCAAAGTGTTAGCGTCATTTTGTGGTAAATGCAGATCCGGCATAAAAAACGCGAAGAGCACTTACAAATTGAAGTGGTAAAATATTCAAAAGCCTCGAGTGGCGAGAGGACGGTAGCGCTGAGCGGACTTTTAATGGGAGGACGCAGCGCAGCGCCGTACAACCCCCCCTCCCCCCGCAATGGCACATCCGCCGATCGATCCGTGCATTATTCCATTGTGCGGAAATGTAATTAATTTCTGTGCGGTTGTGGTGGTCTACACGTCCCGCGGGTTCGAATCCACACATTATACCTGGATGAACTTGGGGTGATTCTGGTCAATTAAATTGAACAACTTTGTAAATAAAGCATAAAACAAGTCTAAAAATAAAAAATAAAATATCCTAAAAACATTTTAAAGTATGATCGCGCGGCGTCGCAACGTCTCGACCCACTAACCGAATTATATTACTACGGGGCACCGTAACTATAAACGTGAACGACGGGTAGTTTCCCGCGCGCAAATGTTATAATGTAAGTCAATTGGAATTGGATTGAACCGAACGTTGTTTACTTTCATATCCAAAATCATCCCTGAAAAGGATATAGCTGATTTTTAAGTTCACCCTATAGTTATACCATTATTTATGCTTCTTATTATATTATCTATCGTTTAATATATCAAAAAATGAAACGAATCATTATGAAAATCATTATTCATTTTTACCCCGACGATACCATCCAGGGTCGCCGAATAAATGCACCACCTCTGGATATCTTTGATGTATTAAATTAACCACCCTTATTTAGTTATCGAAATACTTCGCGTTGACTGCTCAAATTGAATTAAAGTATAAGAATTAATCGGTTTCTCGAAAACGACTGAAAGCGTAATTAAACGGCAAGGTGAGTGAGTGCCAAACATACCGCTATACCGTTAGTAGATGATTCCGTTTTATATAGACTAACGCGTAAATTATTACTAATTTCAACAATTTCAGGATAGGTAAATAAAAAAAACTCTCATAATAATACCCCAAAAGATATGAGGTGCGCACCACAGCTTGTCGGCACTGCCTTCAGTTCGCGGAATAATAAAGTGTGCAGTAAACATCCCGCGTCGTAATAGCGCGCTCCGAAATATGACACAAAAAGATGGGCGCGCGCCGGCCGATGTTTTTCAGCAGTAAACTGTAAATCAAGCTACCTTTACCGGCGCTTAAACGCCACTCGTTTCGCATGCAAAGCGGGCCGCCCCCCCGCCCCCGCCCCCCTCCGGCCCCTCCACCCCCCCCGGCCCGAGGCCGCGTCGTAAAGCAAAAACAATACTCGCGTTTTTTAAACGACGCCTAAGCGGGCCGCGGAAAGTGCCAATCTTCTTAAATGCCTCGGCGTCGCGCCGTCGAAATCTCATCTCGTCGAGATGAGACTATAGACTATAGGTGCCTACTCGTATTGCCTCAGATGATTGACAGTATTTTATTGTTTATTTTAGACAGGTTTATGTTTTGAAAGAACGCAGCCACCTACCGATGTAATGCAGCTACAAGATTACTTAAAATTCCAATCGGTAAATTTAAAATTTTGATGACTTTATCTCCTTATATATTTCAAATAGGTAACACGTCGATACAGGCAAAACTCAATAAAATACTACAAAGAAATACATATGTAATTATATTAATTGTATATTGGATATTTTGATAAATAAATAAATTCATTTTATGCAAGTATTCTGCCTCTACGCGACTAAATCATATTTGTTCACTCATTTTCCACAAGACCCAATAACGTATCTTTAACATCGTTGTAAAAACGGTCCGTCAGATATACTATACGGAGGCAAAAACACTACAAGTACCAAAAAGCCTTTACTGCAGGAATTATTCGATAAGGCTATATTTATTAACTAGAATAGTAGGATTACCATAGAACGGAAGTTATATCCAAAAATTTTTTTTGGTAAATAACCAAAGAAGAACCCGATCGACTTTTAAATCGGTAGTCAGAAGTTGGAGTGCATATCGAACACCCTAAATTTCACGTAGAAACAACAAGAAATACAATAAAAGAGGTGCATAGTATGAAATCCAACCTTAAGAAGAGAGTAGAAAAAGCTGGAGGAGCATTTGGGACACTGAATAATATTTCGAATCAAACTGTCAAGCGACTTTAATTACTCAACAATCCAACAGTGAGTATGGGCGAAACAAACTACTCACATAATTAGAGCGCTCACGGGGGGAGAAACACGTACTCAGTATTTTATTTGCGGAAACCACCAAAATTAACTCAGTTTCAAATGGTATTAGTAAAACATATAATCACCAATTTAACGTAATTGTTATATTTCACATTTCACACTCTCTAATATATATATATAACTTATATTTGACGATTGTTTTTTAATAGTAGCAAATCGCCTGAAAAGATAAATGCACAATCATTGACAATATTGAAAAATTTTGAAAAAGTTTTTAATTATTTGATAAAGTGCTGGATAGCATAATATTTATAAAGGTTCTAAAGAGGTCCTGTACTTGAGAGCGCAGGATGTCGGTTTAAACCCAGCGCTGAGTTTTATAAAAATGCATTTTTAACTCTCACCTGTCCTCTTTAGTGTAAAATATTGTCAAATATTATGTAACCATCTAATTAGATGAAATAAGGAAAGGATGATATTAATATTATTAACTTTTTTTGGTTTATACCAGAGTAAGAAATCTGCACTTGTATGAGTGTGTTGCAGTGTTAAGTTGCCTGTAATGGGCAGCCTTATCTCAAGATGACAAGAAGGCGGTCGGCGTTACAGTGTCTCCCTAATAGCACAAGCCATACCGTAATATCTTTTTACGTAATAATAATAAAAAATATATCTCGGTCGAGATTTTGTATTTAAAATGAACAATGCATTAAAATTTAATTGATTAGCGTATTCACTGTATAGACCGTTAGTTTTTGTTAGAACAAATTAAAACTAGTGTCGCCTAGTGGTCAAAATTCGGCTGTAATTAATTAAACTTTTAAGTTTGACAATTATTGAGGTTCCTATAGCATGTGTTGTTGTGCTTTAATTTCTTGCAATAGCTATGAAATTTAACATTCAATTTGTCATTCAATTTCAACTGGACATTCATGTATAAGATGGCATTAAAAATATTTTTACTCGACAATTACTGCATTGAAATTGACAGACTATTGAAATAGGAACATTTAAAATCACACAAAATTCAAAGCTCTGTCAGTAGTATGACGTTTTATTTTATTTCGTTTTATGTTTTTGTAACACATATTATATATAAGTTTAGCTTTCTGCACTCCCTCTCCGTATAAACTTTTACTATGCCAAATCTCACACTCCTCCGTGCGCACAATATGCTTAAAAAGGGTACAAAGTTTTCCCTTCACGTATCTTATGAAGGTTTCATTTTATTGCATTTAACCGCAGAATATAATCTCGATAACTCTCGTATGGGGTGTTTGTTACTTATCGTGATTAAAACCGTATTTTTCCTCTCTTTCAATTTATGAGTTCGAACATCTCGACCGAGCACTTAATATTCCAATCGTAAAGGTTCATGCAAAACAAAGATAACCCAGGCCTATCTAGCTAACGAAAGAGCGCTCGCAATAAAAACGAGGAAACGAAGCGGGCCAATCGTAATTGAAAGCGTAAAATGGGTCGGCGCGATACAGTGGACCAAATGGACCATGTTAAAGTGTTTACGGAACGTAGCCTAATAGCGATGCCACACACGTCACACGTCACACGAGAGCGCATTCGCTTTTATTGCCGCCATTAACGTGACGGGGCGGACAGTTCCCACAATTCAGGATTAAGCCGGCTAGGAAATCCGACGATAATGCGAGTGATCCCCTCTCATGACACTTTGTCCTAACGCATATTATCAATAAGGCAGTCGGAACTGCTCAGCACAACGCCTACTCGACAACACGCGCCGTACGACAGTGATGATGAAACATAATACCGTTGATATAATGTGTCTGGAATGTCATTTGCCCGGTAAAACCACATCCTACCTACATAAGATCATAAGGAATTCACCTACAAAATCTATCGAATAATTTTTGAGATAATCGAAGTTAAACAGTTATTATAAACGCTATTGAACGCCCAAAACTACTCTATAAAAAGAAAACCTTTATGCTTTTGATAATCTCTACCGGCTAACCCATGAGAGGCCATATTATATAAGTCTTGTCGGCGAAAAAATAATATATATTTACACCATTTTTTTTGATTTATTTATCAATAACAAACATAACAGAAAGCATTTATAATTTATTTATTTATTTTTATAAAGTAAACTACAGAGAGTAATCGTAAACATTCTTACATATTTTATACACAGGTTTATATATTTTATAACACTCGATACTCTCCAATTTCATGTTTACAAAACATGCATGTGCATCTTAAGTTATACATACAAAATTTGGTACATTTTATAATTTTGAATTTAAAGCTTAAAATGTGTTTTCGCCGTTATAGTAGGGGTGGGTGGGTACTATAAAGCCCACACAGGACTATGGGATTTCACAGGAGTAGGAAAATACACAATCTCATATTCTATAATAGCAGTACATATACTAGTTTTAACCTATATACATTTATGTATAAGAAGCTACTATCCTCGTTCCTTGGCCGTCTATCCGACTTTCTGTAGTCAAATGCGAGTCGATTTTTTGTGTATAGATTGATGCTCATGAAAAACAACCATAGCCGTTTAGACACATCGGAGGTTGGTCGAATAATATAGATATATAAGATAATATAGGTACATTAAATTTAATCAATTATTAGTACTAATAATTGACATATTCGAATTTCAAAAATTCAGACACAGTTGTTAGAAACTTAAGGTCATATTATTTATTACTGGCCGGTCAAAATGAATACAACGTCATCTATGTACGCAAATAGAAACATTTTAAAGAATGTTCAATACATTGTTATTATTATAAATTGAAATATTATGTCCGTGCGATTTCATTACTAGCCGCATGCCAAAAGTAAAAGAATGTTATGACACCATTGTATGCTTTTGCTTATTTTAATCTACTCAGATCTTAGGAATAACCCACTGTCTATGGCCATCCAAAACGCAAATCGAATGATCCAAAAGTGCCACAGGCAAAAGTGGAGATAGGAAATGAAGCAACCTATAGCACGTTGGTACCACAGTCTGGGGGGAAAATGTCGTTAATGACTCCTGTAGGGCCTAGCTGTAAAATATCAAGTACCGGTACCGGTCTGTCGGTAGATAATCCATCCGTAGATATATGTATATTGCTAGATTTGCGGGACTTTCTCCTCCTTCTACTTCCACCTTGCCTTTCCCGCACCTTGTCTCCGGTCCTTTCACCAGCATCTCCATGAAAACATCGTTTCCATCCACATATTTGAATTTAATATAAAAATACAACTTTATAAAAACGTCAATTTATCAAAAACCCAATAGCTTTTGTCAACTTTCTATTATTTCTCCCCTCCAAAACAGAAAACAGAAAACAGAAAACTATATAATAAATTCATTTTTTGGGCTGTGGATACTGCAACTAGGCGCCACATCGTTACAATAGTTACAACTTTGTGTTTTAGTTGTTTTTTTTTGTTTATTGTAATTTTACTTGTAAGCTGTAGTTTCCTGAAATAAAATAAAATATATAAAACCAAGTCGGGTTAGTTACACCATTTATAACTCAAGAACGTCTGAACCGATTTTTGTGATCTTTGATTTGTTGGATTTGTCTCCGCCCCGAATAGCAAAATCACATCGGAAAAAATCAGGAAAAAAAAAATATAAAGAAAATTCATTTTCTCATACATTTTGTATGGAACGACTTTGTATTTTGTAGAATTCTATTTTCAAACAGTAAGTTAGTTGCCTTCGAAGATGTTACCGTTGTCATTGTGCGTGCATCGATAATGGCTTCATTATGTAATTTTGAATTGTATGAAAACATTTATTAAACTTAATCCATTTTGAGTATTCTTAATAAAATTCTCGATTTAATTAATTCAAGTTAACACAACATATTTTTGATTCTAAGGCGGTCGGGTCAGCTTGTATGATCGTTTGAATGTTGTGTATCAATTTGTACTATGTACACGATATATTCCGAATTAACTAGACAGATTTTTGCAATAACTACTATAAAATGTATTCTTATATACAATATGTATATATAGGTGACAACCAGGGCCGATGTAGTAAACATAATTTTAAACTTTCTTAATAATATACTATTTCTGTCAAACCGCTGGTAAAGCTTTTGTATATTCTTAGATAATTATTTACGACAATTAAGGTGTCTTACGCCGATCGCAGTCTAAAACAAATATGTAACTCGTTAGACAATACTTAGGGCTGTTTAAATAATTCTGGTGACATGTAATTTTTCAAAACTAATAACCGCATTTAATTTCTAATTATTTTTCCATCGGTTTTACAAACATATTTGTATTTGATTATTAAAGTCATCTATCTTTCTTTAGAAATTTTAATAATATGAATAAGAAGTGATTATACCTAAACGCAGAAGTGTTAGTGCATAGCGCGATTTGTTCGGCTAAGTCGATAATGTTTAGTTTACAAGCGAGTCGACACGCCCGTCGCCTAATTCTGGTGTTGGCACGACCTGGTCGCGGCCGGCGCTGACCGTCCCGTGGGAGACGAGTAATGAGCGCTCGCCACGGAACGTGTTCTTGGCGTCCATCGCCGATAAAGACGCCCCAATCAATCAACCCGCACCGCGCCGGCCGCAGATGAATGTCACCGGCTCAGGCCAATACAATGTCTTTCGAATTATCTATAATTCAATAATGGTATCTGCATAATAAGCAACTGCCAGCCAGGCCACCACACGAAGTCGAAACCGGCGACGCGGCGACGATAGAACCGCGATAAAGGCCCATATTGAAATGTTAGGCATCTTTAATAATTAAAAGATTATTGTTCGATTATTTGAGAAACAAACCAAATTATTTTGTCCCTACACACGATTTTTCAGGTGTTCAGGTTTTTTAAATTATCATAAAGATAGAGTTTATAATACGGTGCTGGTTAAGCGCAGTTCCTACTGCAAGTGAGTGCGTGGCTTATTTCTTATCTCAGCTTTCAGTGCTGAGAAAACCGCCTAATATGACATGGTCCAAGCATTAATACCATATTACCAAATTACTACGCACTATACTATAAAATTTCTTATACAATGATTGAATACATAAATTATTACACATATAAATGTTAAGAAACGGAGACTGTCGGTAAAAAAATGAAATATCCTACGTATGGTATATTTTAATATGGATATTGTTCTCGAGTACATAATTGATATTGATCAAATATTTAACATTTTATAATATAAGTATAAATTATCGCTAGGCTTACTTTTTATA
Organism: Neomicropteryx cornuta; assembly: GCA_020383195.1. NCBI lineage: Eukaryota > Metazoa > Arthropoda > Insecta > Lepidoptera > Micropterigidae > Neomicropteryx > Neomicropteryx cornuta. The sequence continues at coordinate 11,234,195 of JAHKQU010000029.1, read as the reverse complement.
AAAATAATATATATTTTTTATCTAGATAATAGTAATAATCATATTTTTTTTTTCTTTTCCACAGACATTACAAAAAGGACTGAAATCAATGTAAGTAAAAATATTAATATTTTTTTCAGCAGTAATATTTGTAATTCTCATACTAAGAGTAGTATTTGATAAATTCCGACCGTTTTCGAGAAAAATGCTACGGAAATGTAAATGATTTAAAGGTTTATTTATTCTTCGAGTGTCTGAATTGCGGATATTACCTAAAATATGATCTGTCATAAAAAACATTTTTTTTTTTATGAAAATATCAAATTATTTACTCGAAAAAAAAAAAACGATACCACCTCAAACCGCGTGGCGTTCACGGCTAGCGCACTTAAGGCGCCCCGGGACGCATTTGTCCTTGAGATTTGAAAGAGTAGGCTTTATTCGAACGTTGACGTGTAGAAAAGAGACGGATATACTCGCCGACCGCGAATTCGTTACAATTGGAATCGATGAAACATGTTTTTTGTATTTAAATAATTATTATCATTTGAAAAAAATGTTTTTTTTTTTATGTAATGGCCTAGATTATTATATTGTCTATCTTTAGAAAGAAAAATTAGGTTCGCGTCACTTACACAACTAAAAAGAAAATCGTTGCAAGAAAAAAACAACACTTTCTTATTTATTTATTTTCATTACTAAATAATATTTCGTTTTTTTTTAAGCAAAGGACTAAATTAATATATGTAGAATATTGTGGTATTTTTAGTTTTAGCCATTTGTTGGGAATAACTTTAACAAAATGCACCAAAATACGTTACAAAACACGTTTTAGGGACTGGTGGCGCCTTAACTGCGAATCAGTCTTTTCTTATGCATTACTGAGGTATCAATACACTATTTGAATTAACAGCGATGCATCCCACTTCAAGAAAATAATTATCAATTTGAAACCCTGTCAAGAACACAGAAAGACCACTGCCAGAGACCTGTCACGTCGGCTTCAACAAAGCCCTGGTCAAGATGCACCGCGAAATGTATTCAATTTGGGCATCTGTGAGCTGAATCCCACAGAAATATATCACGTTATGGTCGAGTAGTCAACTGAGGTTCACCCAACTAGTTATAATTGACATCAGAGAGAAAGGTGGAATGAACTAAGAGAATGTTTCAGAAACTATTTAACTGATCGAACTCAGAGGACTAAATTAGGAGCGACATTAAGTAGCAAAGCTATCATCAAATTTGGTGTATCGCAAGGCAATGTACTTGGACTGCTACTATTCCTATTGTATGTAAACGATCTCCTTAATATTAGTTTATCTGACGGCGATCCAGTTTCATTTGCTGATGATACTTTCATCATTTTCAGAGAAAAAAATTGGGAAAGTGTTCATAATAATGCTGAGGAAGGCTTACGACAGATGAAGAAATAGCTAGATAATAATGTGTTAACTTTATACAACTTTAAAACAAAATATTGGATATTTACAATCAACAAAAATAAACTTTCAAATACAGTAATTACCGATATTAAAATTCATTGCGGTAGTGTATTCAGCAGTGTGCCATCATTTTGTTTGTGTGCTATGCATGCACACGAACGAGGTGATGGCAAGAACTGTTACATACTTAGGCCTGGTTGTTGACAATAATTTAAATTGGAAATAAAATATCCAATCTATTTCTACAAAAGTAAGACAGCTGCGACAATCGTTCAAATCCCTATGAATTGTGCGGAAAAATACATTAAAAAATGTCTATTACGCACTATCTAACAGTATAATGTCATATGGAATCAATGGATGGGGAGGCGCTCCTCTTTTTACATTAGCCCTATTATTAAATAAAAAGCCTTTCAGGTAGAGGAAATATTTCGGGAATTTCAAGTACCTACTTGATATGAAATTGATAAATCTATGTTAAAACAATAATTATTCACTATCATAATTAAAGAAAAATGCAATCCTATATTTATTTATTTTGAAAGTACATAACAGCGATACAGGAAGACAATTCTCTAACACTACATTTACATGTCCAAAAAAACATCAATTCATACTGGTTCCTATAACTAAAACTAAATTCGCCCAAAGGATTTTTATTTTCATGCAGCTAGGATATATAATAAAATAATAGATATTCTTATTCAAACCCTAATACAAAATCAATTAAAAAAAACACCCAGGGACTGTTTAATTGACTTAAATTAATATTTTATTCTTACTTATTTTATATTCGAATATATTATATGTATATTGATAGCGATTTTATCTTTTATTTATACATTAGACCCTAACGAGTAGATAACAATACAATAATAATGTCTACACAACCGAATAATCTGCAATATTAAGTATTGTTTTAAATTTACGATACCAAGTATTATTTTCAGAGGATTAAATGAAAAAAGTCATATAATAATAAATGGTATAATGGGGGTACAAAACATGTTAGAGAAATTAAAGAGTTTATAATATCTAAAAAAAACAGATCTCTGTAAGGCGTAAGTTTATTTAGGACATTTGTTGGATGGAGGAATCAATCCGGTTATTTATTCGGACCTCTTATTTTAAGATATAAAATATCAAAATTATTTGGGTTTATTAATAATTAAAATGTGAAAATTCTACTTTGTCTAAGGGGCTCGTTTTTTTAAATACTTTGATTTTGTTTTTCAAATTTGAAATTCTTATAATGCTAATTGCAGCGCAGAAAATTTCGTATGGAGTTGGTCCGCGGTGATGGGTGGCATGACACGCGTACATAATCGGATACGAGTATCTATTTAGGAGGGCATATTCTGGAAAAATATGCTACACTCGCGTCGGCGCATACGGGAAACAAATTAATAAATTTTACGATTCGTTATTATTTTACTAACAATTATTTTTTTTATACAAATAAACAATATTACGAGTATGTTTACAATCAACATTTTGAAAAGTTTTTTTATTGGTAATAAGACTCGTATATGTTTCATTGAGTAAGTGAATATAATTCTTACAATACAACTTTTTTGAATGTTTTTTGAATCACAAAATACGCAACTCAATTCGTAACAATTTTTTTTTAAACTTTAAAGCTACATTTTAGTCTTTTTTTTTCAATGTTTTTATAAGTTTTTTTTAGTCATTCTTATGAATTTTAGTTTTACTATTATAAACAAGTATTTTAGTTATTTTATGGTCCTTTGATTACATTTGAGTAACTATTTTAATATTAGTTAAAGCAATTACAATTTGAACGGAAAACTAAACCATGGTGCAAATTTATTTTTTTTAAACATACTGTAGCTCGGAAGCGAAGTTAGAATTTGCCCTATTATTCTCATTGGTTTTTTTTTATTGAATGGCGCTTTTTAAATATGGTTTGATACCACCACGTGTCGCAAATTCCGGACCCAGAAGTGCGGTTTTCGTCGCAGCCATTAATGTAATATAACGACACGTATGCATTATTCATTTTTATTATTAGTATATTTATTAGTTAATTACAACTATTAAAAAAAAAAACACAAAAATGAGGATTAAACATTTAAAATTATATAAACAATAAAATGGTTTTTGTCTTACAAATTTAACAATATTCCTTTTTTTTTTAATTTTTCTATTCGTGAGATTGTCTTATTAACAAAATCTTACTTGTCATAAATGAAAACCGCCTCCGACTGTTCTGGACCTTGCACTTATGTACGCCCATGCAACTAGCAACTACTACATTCAAAGAGTGCTACTCTATAAAAAAAATACCTGTACACAGTAGCTTTTTTTGTTACATAGTTTTCGTTTTGTCCAGCAATTGGATGTAACCTGCAACATGCTCAACGAAATACTGTCATCTTGCGGTGCACGAATACGCGGTCTCGGAACGTCCGTTATCTCCTCTCCTCTCCTCGTCCTCTCGACCGTGGGAAAGCATCTCTCCGTTCGCAGAAACCGCACGGCCCTTTTTGAAGATCCCATTGCATCGCGGCGCTGAATGTATATTTATCGACTTTCGGACCTTCTCACTTTTAACAGTGTTTTTATGTGATTCTGGCGCGTCGAGCGGGACTCATTGTTCCCGTCGAATCGAGCCGAATCGAGCCGAGCCGAGCCGAGCCGAGCCGACGGCAGCGGCGACTGCAAACGCAGTTGGACCAACGCGCAGTCCGCGTGCTAAGGCGCCGACATACCTGAAATCTACAAAAATGCGAATTTTCCAGGTTCTGAAAGGCATATGCGTAATATAGTTTATTTTCATTAAAATCATTTATTATTATAGGGAATTGTCTAAGGAAATTTCTTTAAATATTATGCAAAATATATATTAAATAAAACGATGTTTTTGATATAGCAATTTTTAAAGTCATTTGCTTCTGATACCAGATATATCCTATTTATGCTACGTATGTTTTATACAAAATGGTAGGCCGCGGTTTGTTAATAAGCGCCCTTCGTGGCCGTCATAGAATTTACACCTACCGTCCATCGTACAGGTCTAATTTTTTGCAGGCAACGATTTGCAGGTCAGAATCGTTAAAAAGATGTCTTCGTTCGCGAACTTAGTCGCCGCCCTCAGCTCAGCGCGGCGGTGATAATGACAAAACACTGCAGCCGACAACTCGAATGCAAAGAAACGCCAGTGTGTTTGTTTTATGAGATTAGTATATTGTGGCGAGAAATAATAATAAATATGAATAACGTTAAAATATGATAACGTTTAAATATATTTTTTTGTTGTATTTTACTATTTATTAAAAAAAAACTGCTAATAAAAATATATTTTTGCGCCTGGAATTAAAAAATCTGACATATTGACGGCTATGTTTGGTTATTTGGTATGATACTCCCTCCCCGCCGCTAAGTGATGCGAGTTCTTGTGGTTTGTTTTCATGTATGAAGTTTTGTGTATAAAATGTCATAGTATTGTTTCATTTGTCACCAGATGGGATGTAGCAACGCTTCTGAGTGCCGTACCCGATCTTGGCATGGTCATAGACCTGACTAATACCGATAGATATTACAACTCACAAGTAAGTATCCACTTTCAGTTACGAATTAGAGTTTTACCTAGTGTATACTTGTATTGAGGTGTAAGTTTAGACATGTATATTATATCTATTTTTGTATAAATGTTATCCTATATATTATAATTTAATTATTGATTAAAATGTTTTAGTTTACTTTATATTATAATTACTATTATTTAATGACTGTTTGTATGTAAGTATGTTATAAAAAAAAATTGGCCAATTAGCTGGACGTTTTATCGGGAATGGTCTTGGAACAAGGTTATGGCATATTACGAGTTGCGTGTCCACAAATAGTGTTTTTTTAACAATGTTTTAAGTTTCTATATATAGTACATTGTATCAGCGCCGGTGAATCGTAGTCAAAAGCATAAGCATACTATAATATTTACTCCTTATTTCTAACTCCTACCTTTTATTTTTCCAAAACCTATTTTGGATAAATTCACCTAAAAAAATTATAGTAACATTTGTCGATTTTCTTTCATAACACGCAACCCGGTCATTAATCCATACAAAAATTATAGTGTCGTGACTCTCTTTTTCGTAGGTATTATTGAAAAAAATATAAAAATAATGCTGAATATCGTTTTACCTCATAATAATTATCTGGGTATATTTCTACTTCGCCTAAAAGTGAAGTGCCTCGCATTGTATGAAAATTTTTGACATAAATATCTTATTAACTAAATACAAGTTGCAGTAAACATGCAATTTCAAGTATTTTTTTTTAAATACGTCAATTCCGTTTTTTCAAAACTAACGGGGCAAATTATAAAATCACACCATAATAATGCAAAATTAAAATGGGCAAATGTTTATGTTTGTCCGCTTAAAAAAAAACTCAAAATAGACATATCACATTGCATGGAATCACAGACACATTAAGCTAACCCGACCCTGAGGATTCTGTGAGAAATATTCATCGAAAACGAAGACGCGATTGAGATAAGGAGCATGTTAGATAGTACACTTAGGCGTGATTAAATACTTAATTAGTTTACTGCGAGCACAACAGCCCGTGTAGCGATGACTTAAAGAGCTGTTAGAGCCGTTTCAATCGCCCGAGGTGCGCAATATAATTATAAGCTATTAATTTGGAACTGTAATAGCCTATAATTCTACTTACCGATATCGAATTTGCTGTTAACTCTGAAGATGTAAACCACAGTCAATGAGTCCCAAGTTATGTATGAGAGCATAGCGGTACGGTTAAATACTTTAATTACATTAGCGTACGCACACGCCTTATCGAGAATTAGATAAGTAATTATGTATTTTTTTTAATGTTGCACCAAAAATAACCTGGTTTAGTTTATCTCTAAGATTTCGATTGCGTTCAGGGTTCAGATCGCGGACATCGAAAGACTTGGATTAGGCATGCGGTCTGAGCGTGAAACCTATCCACGCAGAGGTGCATATTGCACCTCTCAGAGGGAAGCTGGTCGGGAAACGCACAAATCCCCGGCGCCTTTTGCCTATCGTTTTAGCGGCTAGGATGGATTCACAGTCGCTTATCCAAACCTGATATTCATTATTCAGAGAATGGGTGGGAATTATGCTTTAATTATATTGAGAAAAAAACTAAGTTTTTGATTAAGTGCAACCTTATACACGACGTAACTTTAATAAACTAATATGGCACCGCGCCTGATAAATTCCAATCGTATGCAAAAAACTTCGAAACCCCCCAGCCCCTTCCTTATTTAGAAGTCGTTTAACGAATAACGAAAATTCTGGGGATATAATAGGTTTTCTTTAAAAGCATTTGTTAAAGGGTTTCGCTCTGCAACCATTTGCTTAATAAAATATTTAGAGTTAAATCCTATGATATGTACCAATCTATTTTCGACAAGAAAGCGAGTAAAATATATTAGATTAGTAAGTAATCAAAGTTGCAAATGGTTCCAGAAAGAAAAGAATTGAATCCAACATTCCCTAAAAAAGTTTTTATTTTAAGTCGATGATCTTTCCGACCAAGTTAATTTGAATACACTATTTGGTAAGTAATTTGACAGATTAATTCGTAACAGGTCATGTCCACTACCTACTTGCCTGCATCGTTACCCCTTTACCCCATACTTCTACCTCAATTAAAATTTTCCCATATATTTCACCATTAATCTATGCGTTATTTATTTTTTATTATATTTTATATAGTTATTTATTATATTTATATATTAATCTAATCTATGCGTAATATATTAATCTATTAAAAATTAAAAAATCTGTAGGTGATTTCTAAGCAAAAAATCTATCAAATAAGCTCGGGTCAATTTTTACGCGACAACTTTACTTTCCTCATCCTAAGGGAAAGTGTGGAGTATTAAAAAGAAAGGAAATACGAAAATAGGTTTTAGCTTAAGGAAATATTTTTTGGGAATTGTTATAGAGGGTATGAGAATCTAATTCATACGCACGAAAGTAATGTCATTTTGTCTAGAATCTATTTTGCGTCTTGCTCTTTCGTTCATTATTTATGGGGGGGGGGGGGCGGGGGCGGTATCAATAAGATTAAAATAAAATATTATGGTAAGTGCAACCGAACACTGTGGATTGACCTTTTAATTTTCAGGTTTTTTTTTTAATTTAATCCAAAAACAATACATGTGAAATAGCATGAAACAATGAATATATCTAAGTAGTTACAAAGTCATTTTAAACTATCTCATACAAAGCAAAATAGATAGGTGGTGTGGATTTTATCACCCCACTAGACAAGGTCTGTTCTGGGGTGATACCTGCTCCAATTTTACACGTTTGCTTTACTTGTTGTTATATTTTTATTTTATTTTTATAAATAGTGTACGTACATAATATATACATCATATATATGAAATAAATACTCACGAAATACTTATATTATAAGATTTTAGTAATAATTGTGCAAAATATATATTATTATTTTTAATTTATTTGAAATACTTTATTTATTTTGAAGGTATACTTACTAGTTTAGTATGATAGCGGTCTTGTAGCACGTGTGATTATAGAAAAGCCGCCGGTCTGGACTGAGCTATAGGCAATGGGCATTCCACAGCACGTGTATCACTAACGAAATTGTTAAATAGAAAGTGGTCCGTGAAGCGGTCGCCCCAACGCGTTATTAAAGACAAATACAAGGGACTCACGTTTGTTTGCCGTGCGCTTGTTACATGCGCCTCGTTATTTAGATATATTATAACGGGCATCTTGAAAATTGCAAACTGATCTAGTGTGTTCTGACCGTTACGTAGTTAGCGTTAGTTTTTATCGGGCACCGCTGCAACGTTTTATAATAATCAGCGGCGTGGGGGAACAATTCAGCTTGGGTAGGCAATATGAGGTTGTTGGGGGTTTTTTCGGTTTTTGTGCTATTAAATGGGTAAAAACAGTTCAATATTCATTTATTCATATTAGTTCGTTATTTTGTATATGCAAAAATAAATGCCAATTTTTAGTAATCATTGTATTTTATTCTAGTTATATTTTTTTAAACTAAACTAAATCGAACAAATAGTTATTTAAATTAGCCCTCTTTAGTACAGCCAACGCTGTTAGGTATGGTTATGTAAGTATTATTATCACAAGATTAAATATAGATGAGTAAATTTATTTATTTATTAAAATATCCAATATACAATTAATATTATTAAAAGTGTATTACTATGTTGCATTTTATTGATTTTCTAGAGAAGAAAAGTACAGTTTGTGTGGATTAGTAACGCCTTACTAGGCAAATGCCTCTGTCGAGATATATACACACACACACAAATATATTTAAACACTTTTTATATATATATACACCATCTGATTATATAAAAATACGTACCTTAACATTATGTCATCACAATGAATACGATTATGGTAGGTTGCGCTTCCAAGAATCGGGTTTAAGATAGATTTCATTAGAAAAGCAACCTATTGCAATGGGTACCATGTCATGGTCTCCGTAAAATTTAGACATATTTTCGTGTTTCACATCCCCTGGAAAAAGTTTATATAACTATACGTTTATATGCTAATTTCTTGTGGACATGATAACTGTCGTAATTTTACACCAATCACTTTCAAATTGATTCATAAAATTTAAGGGCACAAAATCACAGTCAAGTTCATTAATGGGCAAAATCAAACCAGGGGGTCGGAAATGTAGGGATTTTTTCAAAATAGTGAAATTTTCTTAGTATATAAGATATCCAATTCATTTAAATTGTATATTATTATTTAGATGAGGGCCTAATACTTACCCAAGTAAACTTTTTTGATAAGACAAATCATTGGTCCTAGGGGTGGGAAAAAGTAATAAGAACAGGATCAAATCCCTTTAGAATGTTAATTACCTTACAACTTATGTTTGAAACAATTTTTGGTATGGGCGACCCTTACGGCAGGGGTGACCAAAATGTTTCACCACTTTGATCCGGTGAAATCTACCTCCGCTTTCCGGCGTGCCGAAAAGAATTTTTTGTATTTACAATAGCGTAAATGGAAAAAAAATATCAAGAGTAGCGGTCGAAACTCTTTGTTAACAAGACACGCTAAGATCCAGCAATTGATCATTATTATCCAGTGGAAAAGTTGTTGGTATGCTGTGATCGAAATTAGGCCTAATTAAAACGCACCTAGAGCTGTACGTAAATCATATCGCGCTGACAGGCTTTGATGAATTTATCGGTGGGTTGGTTTTATCGCTATTATCGGCCCGACCGTGAGAAAGTTGGGCCCGACAGCCGTGCGACACGTGGCCCGTCGCCTCCTAATTAACGGGGTAATACTCTCTTTGTAGACGCTGTCCCGGGTGTGGTCTTTCCTCGTATGTGGTCCACAGCCACAAGACTTCCCTATGCGATGTTATCACAATTCAAAATATTTTAATTGTATTAACATAATGAAACAATGCGAATTATAAGAAAATGGCGACTGGGCGTCTACTTATTGGTCCGCAGAAACTGGAAGTGCTCGAGGTATGTCGCACAAGAGGTATCCTACTAATCCTGAGTTGTGCATTAACTTGATACCTATTATCTTGATAGTTCAATCGCCCCAGAGTTGGTTTAACCGAAAACAACACTGGTCTGCAAATATCGCTATTCAACGCGTTAAAAAGGGAAAAGATGAAACATTAAGACTACTAAACGCAGTTGCTTTCCCTCTGATAAATTATACATTTAGAAAGGTTTAATTCAACACTTCCTCTGTAGGATAATTTAGGAATATAGTTAACGAGATTTCGGTTTATCTTCTGCCTAAATCAAGTAACCACGTCGTGACACTTTTTTTAGGGACTGTTTTTGGAACTATTGTTTTACAGAAAATGTCGTAACACCTTAAAACATTAAGTTTTTTTCCTATATTTCCGTTTACTAATTCTGATTTGATTATATTATTCACAGGATATCGTGTCTAACGGAGTTCTTTATCAAAAGATCATGTGCCCTGGCCGTGTTATTCCACCAGAGACCGTCGTGCAAACGTAAGTTTTTCTTTACAAATTCTGAGATGAAATTTTCTTTCTTTCGTTTTTCGCATTGTCTCTTATACCGCGGTTTGTTCTTCGGCGGTATAATGTTGGGCTGGTCGTTTGAAAACCACGAGCTCTTTCAAATTATAAGCAAAATTTACTTTTGAGGAGCTTTAGGTAATTGTAAATATATTGTTTTCGAACGTAAGCACCTCTACTATTTCGACTGATTGATTTTAGATGACGTTTATTCATTTTGACAACTTTTGGAATTACTATCAATCTGTTTGATTAAGAAAATTAAATTAAGTACCTTTCCATATTTTATGAAACCCAAAAAATACTTAGGTACCGGAAATAGACTAATAACCATGTAAGAAAGTTAGATCACAATCGTAGGATCCTCGTTATCATCTAGAGTGCGACCTGCGCAAGCGGAGTGCGAGAGCTTTGCTCCACGATTGCGAAATGACTGACGCGTCTTACCAAAACATTAGTACCGTTTTTTTGTGTCTTAGAAAAATCTTTCGAACCGCGTAGCTATCAAAAATCATTAATTTTGTAATATTTTGTAAAATGGTAATTTAATTAGTGTACAACGAAAATAAACTTTCTACGATACTTTATTTTCCTTCACATAATTTTAATAAAATAAAAACCAACTCTTTAATTTTTCATAATATATAATGTTTTTATAAAAAATGGCGATATAGTCCAGGGTTCAATCGGGACCGAGGAGAACAATAAAATTGAGTACCGCATTTTTGGCATTTTTTTTCTATGCCAGAAATCTTCTTCTATAAGTTCCTGAACTAAGTACAAAAAAAAATACATTCCGCGAAGATATAATAAAACTCAAAACAAGCATGTGAAATTTTAAGTGTTAGGGATATTCCGGGTTAGGTTTTAAAAAACCCTTCAGAGCCAGTATTTGTTTCTCGAATAGAAACACAAACGTTAGCCGAGGCAACTATTGGAAGCAGTTCCATACTAGACTCGGAGAGAGCATTCGACACATTCAACTCATAGCTGGCCGTGGTGCTCCGTACGCCAATAACTAAATTTACAAAACAGATTGTATGCAACATTCACATACAAAATGTCGTCCGGTGCGGTGCGGTGCGCCCACTCGAGGCCACGCGCTGACAATGATTCATGCGACCGGCCGCGACCGAACTGCGTTGATATCTTCCGTCTCTAATAAATGATTAATAACTCGAAGGCGGTTCTGGCCAGCGACCAACCGGCCACATATCGAAACGGTCGAGGAATTCGAATGACTTTCGGACATAATGCGGAGCGGCTTCCGCGCAAGCGTCGAGCGCAGGCCCCAGGTGGGATCCTTGTGCTACTCCCGTTGATACAGTGATAAAACCGACCGCCAAGAGTGCGCTGCGGTCTCTCCGAAAAGTCTTTTAACTAACGAACAACTGTAAATAAATTAACATGGCTTGGACACAAGTGATACAAGTAACGAATTGACAGGTTGCGTTTAATTGCTAATAAACAAGCATTACAAAAAAAAAAAAAAAATAATAAATTGAACTAATTTTCCTAATAGTAGAAACAGTTTATAGTATTTATTTATTTATTTATTGAAAGTGTATTTTGTATTTTCATCAACCGTTACACTTTCTATATTTCTCTCTCATATCCACACCCTAATGTATTTGTCACGTTTTAACATATTTTTTAAGAACGTGATTTTCCTGAAACAAAAACGCAAAAATCCGAAAAATCAAAGAAAAATTAAACCTATATTTATTTTTGAAAATTTGGTAGATGGTTAAACGGGTTGTACAAATTATCGAAAAAAATCTGGTGTGCCGTCCGTCCGTTTGCCACGAGTATAGTGCAACCTAAAGTCGGCCATTGGCATACGAATGTGCGAGCATTCGCTGCTCGGAGCCAGACGATTGCGACGCGTCGCGTGGGCGAGCAGCATCTCTCGAGCCATCATAGTAAGCCCGTGCGTCAGAAAAGCTTTTCTATATCGTGGGAAAAAAAGCTCTACACATCGCTATAAAAAGGTCTAGATATGTCCGCAAGAATTGATTACTTAATCGACTTACACGTAGGAAATGTAAATAAGACAGTACTATTCCGCGTTGCAATATGAAAGAATATTGTTTTGGACTTCGTATCACCGAGTATCTGACTATCGCGCCTGGACTGGCAAAAACACAATCCTCCATTGCAGACTCTGAGAAATAACTAAATCTTTCTATATCGATGGCTTTAGTAGAATCATTACACCTGGCATAGCATTATTTTCTACGCAGAAATTTACTCATGACACCATTACTCAAATATTTAGATTAAAAAAAAAACACAATTTCCCGGCAAGCATAGATTATGAGAATTTCTTTCATAATAGGAAATAATTATATGCCATATTCTAATAACAGCGTCGTAAATTGCGATTAGCGTTTGTATAGAGGTTCTGAGTGAAATCGAACTCCTTTTAAGTATTTGATTAAATTATAGTTTGACGAGAAGATTGTGCAATTTGAAACTGATGCAAACGGTGTGATAAACCTAGTAAATTGTTAAAGCCTTCTTGTAATTTAACGTTTTAAAAAAATATGTAGTGGTTAATCAGAACATCTGATTATAATTGCGTACTCGTAGATTCTAAATATCGTTACGTTCGTGATTATTTTCTATAATTTATATTTTTTATATATATATACTTATTTATTACTGTTATATATCAACGTTAATTATTGAACACGAATTGCGCAAAATTATCTGATCGATAACTTAAAAAATCGTAAGACATAAAGCGACAAACGATTTAACAAAAATAAATAAACAGAAAGCGACTTGACTGCATCGCTGCGGGAGATTTATACCATTTCCCATATTGGGAGTGTGGATGGCGCCGAATCGATATGGCAAATTAAACGAGCAACAGGTAAAATGTAGGTAGGTACGATTCGGCTCGCTAGTGCCGCGCACAACTCAACAACAACGAGGTGACACTTCTGGCGCGGCGCCCTACTAGGAAAATAATCATTTTTTAATCAACGGATCGATATTTAACTATAGTACATATAAAATTTAAAATAAATTTAACCTTTTTAAACCAGTCGTCACTGTACCTGAAGTACCTACCTATAAAGTAAGCGTTCTCGAGAAGTTTTAAAAAAGGGAATTCCCTTAATATTTAACGTAATATTCAAGGTACGGGTAATTCCCCCGCACAAAGTGTTCTATCTGTCAGATGCAGATTTTTTTGTACTGGACTAATATTAGTTCCGCAGAAGAGTGAGAGTGCGATAGCGAAATTTTAATAATTTATTTAATGTGTGCCTAAATTTGTTTTTTTGTAAAGGCGCCTTTGGCGCCCGACAACTCATGCCCAGGACACTCGGGAGTACTGAAAATTGCGTTGTCCTAGAAATTCCGAGAGGTTTCCAGATGCCCAAAAAGACTTTCCTAGCATGTAACCTGAAAAATTTCCATACAATCTTTTTGTGATCAAACTGAAAGATAATAATAGTTAATAGATATATCCTATTACATATGTTTTAAATAACCTACAATTCTATAATATATTAATTTAATTAATATACTACAGAATTTCATAATATTTTAAATAACACGTTGGATGTAAATTCTCGCTAGATCATTTTATTTTAGATCGAAAACGTACCAACATAAAATGAACACTAAAAAATATTTTAAAAACTGTTGAATCTTAGTGGCCAGTTCTGAATAATCTGTTTACTACATGTATGGAGAGAAGCTTATTTTTTGAAGTAAAACTTCTTTAAGCGGTACTTGCTTACTGACCGCGCAGAGAGTAAAACCTGACGCCCTATGAAAATAAAGCACCAACATTCAAGGTCAATATGTTTCGCTCATTCGGCTAAATTCCGCAGGAAGCTCGGAGACGATGGCTTCATTCGGCTAAAGTCGGCGCACCTCGATGTCACGTCGATATTTGGTTATCTGTCAGGTTGATTTTCTTCTTATATAAATAAATAGCGTGTGAAAACATCGTTGAATTTAGATGCCAGTACGGGATGATAATTTTGAAATATAAATGAATACATTATTAATAATGCCAATTATAATGACAAACTCAATCAACTTCTTTCAAACCGCAATCAACAGTAGTTTTTCTTCTAACGATCGTGGAGAAAACCACACGGTTTTTTTCTCAGATTCGACGAAACGATTTTACACGGTAATCGAATTTTCCCCATGTTTTTGTAAGTTATTTCTTGCAAGCGTTTATTTTATTGTAAACTTGATATGTACTAATTTGACGACTTTTTAATATAATTTCTATTATTATACTCGTAGCCTATAAGAATTAGGAAGCGTAAGAAAATCTTTAATATTAAAAGACATGAACTTTTGGCGCCAATTTGAGCGGAACGCTTTATGCGAGTGCATTAAGAGTAAAGAATTATTACTCTAAATTTATGAAGCATCTCTTTCGAGGCTTTCGAACCGATAAATCACCCCGCCGTGGGCGCCGTAGTAGCATCTCGCCTTTTATGATCTTTTTACGCTCTCCTATTGACCGAGATGCCCGATGCCCGTATAGAGCGCGGTAAATCGTTAACACTGCCGTCAATGGCTATAATTCTGCTTAATGATTAATATATTTTATAGGGATTGACGTTAAACAGAAAAGATACCTATAGTGCTCTCGCGATTCTGCGATTTATCTGCGAAGAGACTGTTGTTGCAAAAAAGAAAAATTTTCGGTGCTAATTTCGTTTCATTTTCAGCAGTTGGGTGTGCTCCTATAGACTAATGTCCTTTCAATAGATCGATCTATAATAACAATGGAGCATTAATCAGCAAAAAATATTTCTCAATTACGGCAAAAAAATATTCAAAATGTAACTTAATTTTGGAATTCCAACATCTGCCCCAAACCAAACGAATCACAAACTAGATTACGTCATGGTCAGTTAAGCGGTACGGCGCGGATAGGTAGAGATCCGCATTCGATTTAAAGATATATATAGTAAAATTGTATAATGTATTGCTTAAATACCGTATTTAGATGATTCCTTACGTTATAAGAGGCGTTCGCACTTAGTTTACATTTCTTATATAAAAGTCTGAAAGTATTGACATTTGGAAAATTCGAATGCTTTTTAATATTTGTGTAGGTATGTCACGAATGAAATCTTCATCTTTAATGTAACAGTGGAAACATTGCCGAAGTTACAAATGACATCATTTAGTGGTTTACCCAGATAAGACGCGGTAAAGGCATCGCTCCCTTTGATATCTGCAATACCTTTGACGAATGTATGGCCACTGTCTTCGCGGTGACTTCAGTGCTCGAGTCACCGCCGGTGATAAATAGGAACCTCTCAGCGGGTTTTATCGCAATCCCGCCTTTAACAGTATTATTTCCTTTGATTGAGTGGTTTAACTATGAAGAAGGAGCAATTGTTATCGATTTTCGTGCACGAGGCGCCAACCTAAATCTTGCTTTACTTTTGTTTCAAACGGGGCTTGCTAAGCATATGTCACATATTTAACGGTGGTGATATATTGTTATGATGATATCATCCAGAAATGTTTGAATGTTGACATTACGCTTTGTTGAGTGCCAGGCGTATTCCGTTAGTACGCCGATCCTCGAATTACGCTTTATGTAAGTTTCCTTTGGTATTTGGGAGGTGATTAATGTAAGTATTAAGTCTATAACACATCTTACTTAGTTGAAAACACACGTGAACCACTTTAAATAGTTCGATTTCTGTTTTTCTCTTCAAACAACTTTCATTAAAAAATCTTATATCATCTGTCGACTTGTAATAATGAGGATAAACTTACACAAAGTAACATTCAAAAGAAATGAGAACCAGGTGTGTAAAATACATATAATAATAATAGTGAAATCTGTTCAAATTATTTTGTTCTGTATTTTACACGTCCTTTACAATACCAATTGATACCAATCATCATTTTATTTGTATTCATAAACCATAAAAATGTTGTAACATGTTTTGTATGTATCGCCGTTAACTGAGACGTGACATAAAAAAAATGCAGATCGAATTTATTTATTTATTATAATAAATACAAGATACAATCTATTTGAATAAATTAATTATCACTGCAACAAATTATAACATGTATAACAATTTTAATAATAAGAATCATACTTACATCAATGATTTGAACTGTTGAGAACTTCTTTCTTTTCTGAAGTCCATTAAAAACAATAAGAGTTAGTTCTAATAATAATAGTAATATTTATAAAAATGACGAATAAACATCATCGAAAATTAAGTAGCCATTTGCGTGTTCGAATACAGTCAATGAATTGATTGATTGTATGAATTGATTGTGGGCAATATTGATCCGCGCTGCGATCAACTGCTACGGACGTCCGCGCTACGTAACCATTACTCGTAGATCAGATTGATTGATAGCGCGATCGTTGCCGTGAATACGTTAAAGCGACAGGCGTTACATTTATCGTCTTGTCGGCTTTACCGCTCGTTAACGATCTCTGCGGGCATTTTCATTCGCCTCCGGATGAGATCTCAATCGCTTCGACATCATCTCGGAAATGTTCTCGTCAATACCGATTGACATTTTGTGCGTAGGATTAATGTGGTATTTTTGATTCATTTTGAAGTAGAACTTCTTATCTTACACAATTTTTCCTAGACGTGAATGGACCTAATGCGACACGCTCATTCGGCGCACCCAGATGTCACGTTGATCTTCTTATATAAATAAATAGCGTGCGAAAACATTGTTGAATTTAGATGCCAGTACCGGATGATAATTTTTAAATATTATACAGTTGATTACATATGTAATCGACTTCCTTACATTTATACGCGCGCGTGTGGTGTAACCACTCACACACTTTTAGCTTCTATTCATACATTAATGTATATGAATCTACCCCCGTCTTCTGGTTGTCTGCCTGTTACATCTTTTAACTCGTAAAGTACAAATGCGAAAGAGTTGAATTTTTGTGTATAGGTAAATTGATATGCCCTTGTTAGATCACATCGGAAGCTGGTCGAATAATATAGATATTAAATTTTTAGTTTTAATTAATAAAAAATAATTTTAATTTTGATTAAATAATTTACTACTACCAAACAATGTTTAGAAGCAGTTGATATTATACGATAACTACAGAGTGTAATAGCAAATCCTGATTTTTTTATACACATAATAATGTGGTTCGATAGCAGTTCTGACTGCAGATGACTGCTTAAATAGCAGTTCGATAATCCTTAGGTAGGGTACCTAAGGATTATCGAACTGCTATTTATCATTTAAATTTTGTTTATCAAATTCCTCTATTGTTTTAATTTAGTTTTAATCAAAAATCCATAAGGAATAAAAAAAATAATAGAAAAATCAATCTTATCGAACCTAGTTAGGATATTTGGGGTTAGGGTTAGGGTTAGCCTATTCTAAGGTAGCCTATTTGTGAAATATTGTTCTGACGCCTATGAGTTACATTAAATTACATAATATCATCATAAGCATACAGACCAAGACCATTCCCGAACTTTTAATGGAAAAAGTGCCGCATGGAAAATAAAATAATGAAGGTAAATATGAAAAACTGGGATAAATTGTTTAGGAAAAAAGTTTGCTTAGAAGCATTGTGTCGAGACTGCGTAATATACAGAAGTCTGTTTGACCTGTTCTCTATATCTGCACTTATTTTTTCACTAGCCGGTGAATATTCTCCTCACTGCAAGCTGATTATTTTGCGGTAAGATTGGATTTTATTAGAATGTGCCACATTGCACTTCCAAAAGTGCAATTCCACATGCGCCAATGTGGAATTGGGCCATACGCGTGTCGTCCGGATCGGGGAATTCGACGCGTTTCGTTCGCGGTCCATAAGTTTGCGTTTTACGAGGCGAGATCGCATCTCGTAACTGAGCGCGCGAATGTGCGCTTCGCAGTTCGCAGTTCGCAGTTCGCAGTTCGCAGTTCGCCTCCCCGTTATCAGTAATGTCTGTTTTAGGCGCGAACGTGACTCGCGAACGCAGTATCAAAGCTATACAGCCAATCCCGACCTTACGACGAACTAGATTAGTCTAGTCTAAACCAGTTTATCTCAACCGATATGTCCAAGTCAAACTAGTTTAAACTGCATTTGTATGACAATCCCTTAACACTCCTAAACACTTTATTACTCTTGCAAATATAGATCCGTTTGCAATTTAGGACCGATTTAACTTTTTTGCATTTGCGCTACAGCACGACAATATACGATGATCCATTGCAAGCTCTTGAAAAAGAGCGAGATAGGCGATTTAGCTACGACGACGCATCAATATCGAGTCGGATGCGCGAAACTCATCTAAGGCAAATGTGGGTGTTTTTGTTTGTTTTTTCCCCACCGGGGTTTTGGTACTTGGTTACCCTCGACTGCCGCTGGTGAGTCCTGCACATCCAGCACTGCAGAGACGCCATCCATTGATTAGCAACTATCAATCCGTCTGCAATTCATGATTTTAATGTCGGTTTTATGTGCAATTACAACCTTGTAATGTAGCAATAAACATATTAAATAAAATTGTTATTATTTATACTTGTTTTAGAGCGTAAGTTCGGGCGGACATATTAAGATTTAATCTTTGAAAAAGTTCGTAGAGGCCATACCTAATATTGGAGCATGATTTAGTTCAAAGCAGCGATTTTTTTATTTAATTAAAAGTACATATGTCTAATTACAATAGTTATATGTTGTTTATCTAATACATTTCTTACGTGCATTTTTTATATTCTTTCAAATTTTCGCAACTAGTAAAAATCATAGATCGTATTCTTCACCCGTTATAAGAAAACCGTCAGTATTGTAATAATTACGTATGCTATCGATTAAATAAAAAAAAACTCGCTTTTCGAAAAAAGCCCCTCCCGGTAACGGTCATGTAACTAAATCGTGAAAATCGGTAATGTATCGAATATTGCAGTTAAGAAAGGATGTATTTGTGACACACTTTTTATTTGACAGAGTTTTTAAAGATTCGAGTTGCCGCGAATGCGACCATTAATACGAGTATAATTGCCGATGGCGTTTATCGCTGCGCTGATCGCCGCGGCCGACCGAGGCGAGCTACCGCCGGACGACATCTGATATGTTTTGACGTCCCGCCTGTTTGCACTCTCGTGCTCATGTGAATTTGTGGGATCGTCAATAGTTTTAAAGTTAATTGAACGACGCGTTGAGTGAGACTAAAATGGAGAAATGACGGTCGGATGACATCAAAACCACTTCGACACGCACAGAAGACGGAATGATCAACGTCGATTGGGTGAGGCTTAGTATGTGGGACAAAAATCAATGGACAGATAGAAACAGTTGTCTAAAATCACTGCATACACATTTTACAAAGTTAGTTCCACTGATTCTTGATACTAAGGAAAAATATATACTAACTACTTAACTATCCTTTTGTACAGTTGAACTATATCAAAACGGTTTCATGGTTTCATTCGAAAAAAAAAAATACGATATTTTTCGCTGACGATTTGCCTGTCCGTCGCGCGCCGCGCCGACCACGTCGAGGCCGAATACTTGGCCAAGATCGGGAACGATCAGTCAGTGCTCAGTGCCACTCTCGTCCTCTCCATGGCCAGGCCTCCAGGCAAGGTAACCTCCGGCTCTCTGCGTTCCACCGCGACAAACATAAAACGTTCTCACACATTCGAACGTTTTTAAATTCCCTTTTCCTCGTAATTAGAAAACATTTTTTCCAATCAACAAGTAATGTTTGATTTTTGGTAGAGGCCAACCACCCAAAATGACAGTATTGATTTTGAGTGACAATGGCCATTTTTAACTAAAACATTAAAATAATATGCAAATTATTTGCCACCAATATAAACGAGTATAGGGTAATGTAGATAGGGAAAGAGGGGATAAGGTGTTTATATTTGTGTGAATGGGTATGCATATGGATGGTAGGCGTCTACATGAATGTTGTATTTACCTAAATGGTAATATAAATGGATCTGTACGATCCAGAAACTAGAAATTAAAGAAATTTCTATTCTAGTAAAAAATGCACTTGCTATGCCATGACGTTCATAAATGTTTATATTTTTGCTGTCACGATAGTTAAACAGAAAACTAGACGACGCTCGTTTTAAAGCAACTATTTCACCCCTTTCAAAGATGCTCGATCGTTCTGGGACACCCGTTGTAACAATTAAGTATTACCAACTTGTATTTGAGTCCGATTGTTTTTATTGTACACGGATAAAAGAACTAATCAAATTAATGTTTATTTATTGTTTATAATAATGGATTTATAAGTTTACAAACGAATTTGGATATTTTCGCTTTAAAACGTTTCGCCACCCCTGGCGTCTCGAAAACGAAGCAGTTGTCATTGTAAGTACGGTAAAGATACCAAATTGATTGGATGTCTTATTTCAGCAATCGGAGAAAAATCTCGTGTTGCAATTGCTAAAAATGTCAAGCTTATTACCTTAAATATCATATTAAAGAATATATTGCTGTATTATTTTTACCTTCTTCAGAAACGCCAAAAAAGTATATATACTCTTATAAAAAAACCAGTATCTGTCTTTAGCTGATATAACAATTATTACCCATAAATTGATAAATTGAAGGATACTTATGTACTAGTGTAATCCCAGTGAGTATACAATTCATTCAAATCTTATACTATTTCCCTGGTGTATAATAATAATCGGTACCTATTTTTATATATGTTTACGAAATAGTTTATTCTCAAATTAGGATTACCACACAGATCTTTCAACATATTATCAATGCACAAGTGTGGCCTTACCGCATTGTACTGATTGTGTCGGCATAAATTAAGGAATGCGGTTAATCGTGTTTATTTAATGTTTTATATTTTAATCATTGTTATGTGTAAGGGCTTCTCTAGGACTTATATTAAAAAAAAACTGTTATTAAACGTTTCTAGTAATTTTGATAACGATGTTACATAATTCCAAATTTAAATAAATATGTTTGAACGTTGCATCTGAAATTGGATTATTTTTTATCGTTGGAAAATATTTAGGCGTTTATTGAACCCGAATTTGTCACAGACCAATAAATTATATTATGGTTGTGGTGTGAATTAGTGTAATAATATCACAGCTTATACTTTATGGAGCAAAGGAGAGAATATTTATTCATCTTTGAAGCAGTCACTTATTAAATGATTTGTCGTCGAATCTTTACGATTACTTTTAAAAAATTACTTAAAACTTGTTAAAAAATATTACTATTTTAGGTACCTTGATGTTTAATTTTCATTACTATTGTCATATTTTTTTCCATGTAACCTACATCTTTTTGATATATTTTTATTTTACATATATTATTTAACTTTTAGATGTAATTGTAATGTTATTATTATTTTTTATACACCTAATTTGGAGGTAATTCTTCGGTGGTTGGACGTGAAATTATGAAGTAAGTTTTTGGCATATCGTTTAATTCTGCTTCTCAGCCGGGAAGGGTTGTCAGGGAAATACTTTCATGGTAAAAAATAATAAAAACTAAAATTCTTTCTCATGAAAATTACCTTTATTTTATTGGAATGGTGTTTGCATGCAATATAAAAGAGTTTCTCAAGTCGTTCACTAATCGAGGACTATTTACTAAACAAGGTGAAATATTTTGCGTCTAAACCGTAAAAGCGCACACAAATATTTCGACGAAATCGCATGACCACAGAAAAAATTTTTTAGCCCTACTCTAAGGATGCCAGTGATTTGTAAGCAAGAGCCTAGCACGCGGTTCAGCAGAACGTAAGTTTCTTCTTAGAAAACGCAGTAAGCGTCCAGATTTTTTTATTACTCGCCTACATGTGCCCCCAATGTAGAGTACCAGATATATATTTGTAAATAGATTAATAATCACCAATGGAGATTGTGAAATAAATATAAATGATTTCTGCGTGTGTCGTAGACGTGTCCTTGGATTTCGATCTTTTAATTGTAAATTTGTTCACTTTATTGTGCTTATTAAATGACGCGGTCCGCGCTTTGGGCCATCGCTTCACGTTTTATTCCCTCGATCGTAATATAATTTGCCGGACTGGGAAATTTGATAGCACTTTAATTTGTTTAACGGATAAGAATTTCGTTTGTTGATTTCGTGTGATGTGAAACATATCTGCAGTGGTCGCCATGAATGCGGATGTAATAAAACTCGTGATAAAAATGACAGCTGTTGTGTGCTTTCTGTACTCGTATTATACAAAAAAACATGTTAATTCTGAATCATAAAATATATATAAAAAAAAATGTGTCATGCACTAACAACTTAGCAAATTTGTTTACCAATAGTTTAAAATTCAATCGACATGTGGAATGTGGGCCGTTTTAGCATGTTAGCACTTACAGGTAAAGGTAACATCTTCAAAAGCAACTAACTTACAGTTTGAAAATAGAATTCCACAGAATATAAAGTCGTTCCATACAATGTATGAGAAAATGAATTTTCTTTATATTTTTTTTCCCTGATTTTTTCCGATATTATTCGGGACAAAGACAAATCCAACAAATCAAAGATCATAAAAATCGGTCCAGCTGTTCTTGAGTTATAAATGGTGTAACTAACCCAATTTCTTTTATATTTATAGACATAGATAGATAGTATTTGAGATAAAATATAATTTCTGCGCTTACTCTATTATGTCCACATCTTTTTTTTCATAAGTAGACCAAACTGTCGACTTTTACCATGTTAGGGATATACTAATTAAATAATTAATTACTAGTAGTTAATGTAAAGTTTGAATTTACAATCTGGCACGTATGTAGATTTTAAAATATATCCAATATTATTAAATTATAACATCAGCCTGTATGTAAGTAAATAACAAAAAATAATCGATTTTTTATCACCTTAAACAACCGGTTAGAACAGAAGGAGAAAACTT
This sequence comes from Neomicropteryx cornuta, assembly GCA_020383195.1. NCBI lineage: Eukaryota > Metazoa > Arthropoda > Insecta > Lepidoptera > Micropterigidae > Neomicropteryx > Neomicropteryx cornuta. Next base: position 11,210,854 of record JAHKQU010000029.1, on the reverse strand, counting down.
ACAGAGAATAGGGAAGAAAAAAAATATAGGAGGGATGGTAAGGGAAAAATAATTGCAAAAGATGCTGTGTAGAAATTTTCAAGATGCTGTGAAGATTTTGCCATTGCCAGTGTCTTCTCTCACACGCGCCAATGTCGATAGGTGAAGGTACATGGTTGTATGGGGAAGGAGAGCTGTTGCTGATGACTGGCGCAATAACCCACCGGGGAGAGACTCGATATTTTCTCATGGGATATTTGAGAATTGTCGCCTGCAAAGATTTCGTACTATTCACACGATGCATGTATTTCCCGGCCGATATCACTTCGTCACGCGGAGCAAGTGAACGCAGATAAACACTTCGGTGAGTCCCTGTAAAAATACGCCTTCCAGATTGTGTTTTGACAGCACGCATATTTATCTGATGACGTTGGTGTAGTTCTGCCAGCATATTCCACTGCGGCGTTCCGGATTTATGGTCGTTCAAAGGTGCACTATGGCTATCAAAAATGAACGACAAGTGCGAAAGCTGATTATAGTTCAAAGTGTACTTATTTGAACGATACTTAAACTGAGTATATCCTAATCCTTCAATCCAATCCTCCAATCCTAATCCAAGGCGTTCAGGAGTTATGGGCGTTGGTATACATATTTTGAGCCCTGCGGTAATATCAAGTAAGATTAATGTGCTTGTGCTAGAGAGGAGGGATGGTAGTGACGCTATCTTAAACTGAAGTGGCTACAATGCGCGGCTTTAAACCCGCGCCTTTCTGGATAAATAAAATATGTAGGTATATGTTAGATGAACGGTAACACTGAGACGTTTTCAATAATAGCTAAAATTTTAAATTAAATAATGATATATATATATATATATATATATATTTTTAAAAGTATGCTGAAATGTACTTATTTTAGCCGCTATTTCATTTCCTTTAATATTACTAAATCGTTTTGTTACACCTATATATCTTGGCTATTTTAAATCATTGATTCCCTGTATAAAGTTTATATTTCAGTGAATTTGCATACACTCCTAAATTTAATTTTAGAATACTTTTTAGTGGGATGACAAATGTTATTTTATTGTCGTATTGTGATGATACATTGTCAGTTTATAATAATCGACAATCATCGAGGTAACTATTATGCTTTACTATAGAAGCGACCGATTTCGATAATAAGAACGCAACAGTCAACTGTGAATACTTATAATCGACTGCAACTGATGAGATATAATTTGAACGTTTATTGGCGACTCTAGTAACACATAATACCTCAATGTCAACAGTCGAAAAAAATATAGCTCTACCATCTAGATTTTTGTAAATTATATTTTTAACGTTTTGTATATTATACCTTTTTCCACTTGGCGCTAAATGTCCTATATAGTTTTTGTTTCTGACATGACCCAAATTTCACAACAAAATGACGGGACGGTTTGCAGGTTCACTGACGTTGTGTCGAATTCAGAAATACGTTTCTTCGGTTGCAACATGAAAATATTAATTTATCGTCCGTGTAATCAGTTGTGAAGTAAACGGGCCGTTAGTCGGATGCCGCTGCACCATTAACGGAGTCTTCGGAGCTTTCCGTGACGTCGACTCAGACTGATATGCTGCTGTCGAATTGTTACAAGAGTATGCCTCGATCATTACTATTAAATAATATTACAAGGAGGTTATGTTGGAATATTCCATCGTTGTCTGACGGGCAAACAGCATTATAGGTTTTGGGTGATTTTAGATCTATATATCCAGGATTTGCTTATGTTGCGCGTTGAGTTGTTGAGTGCTTGGGTCGCTTATCTACCCATCTACCCATTTAGGTATTGGGGATATTTTTTCTCAGCACACTAGGAATTGAAAACGATTCTAAAATTATTTGAATGGATGATCGCCAGTGCGAGACAATCCACCTTTCTCGGTTGAGCACTATATCGAGACTCTAAGCACCATTAATATTTTCAACAACTGTCTACTCTAGCTCTAACCCTAAAGTAGCGAAACTCCAAGCACCATTGATATTTTCAACAACTGTCTACTCTAGCTCTAACCCTAAAGTAGTTTTAGTTAAACCTTGTTATTCGAATATATCGAGACTCCAAGCACCATTGATATTTTCAACAACTGCCTACTCTAGCTCTAACCCTAAAGTAGTTTTAGTTAAACCTTGTTATTCGACTAGAGTTCATTAAATTTCATATTAATATTATGTAAATTTCCAAACCCCTCCTACTTCCCAATCCTAACCTCGTTCCCAAATGTATTTTTTCATTTGATTAAATTTGAAGGAAATTAGATATGGCTTTATGTGGATGATTGTTTTATTATAATTTTATTTATGTAATGGCTGTTGTTTCCTGAAATTAAATAAATAAATAGAATTTACGGCAATGTACTCGTATACGAGTCCCCTTTTTCGTTACGTTTAATACTTAGTTAGCCAAAAACGATTGCGCCCACTACTTCGCTTCGTTTGGTTCAGTATTAAAGAATTGCTATGACCCAAGTCATATACAATTATTTTTGGGCCAATTGTGCCTCTGCTAGAGTCAGAATGGTATAATTATATGCGGATTCGAACCCGTGAATTTTCCGCGTCAGTAGTCCAACGTAGTCCAATCACTAGACTACCACGATCGCATTTATAGCTACAACATAATTGTTCATTTGGCCTGCATACGCTATATTTGCATGGAAAGTTCCCAGCTTCATAGAAAGATAGTTTTTTTTGACCTTTAATTGTTTCACTTTGTAGGCCTTTCGAGTTTGTTAAAATAACATTATCATCTATTTGAATACATTCACTGTGGAGTACGCACGCATTCTAACCTTATATTTTTATACCTTTCTTCTCTTTTTAATAAATACACTTTTCTCCTACTTAAAATACAAGTACTTTTTTTTTTTTTTTTTTTTTTTATAAGTTCTTTATTTATAAACAGAATACATATTTAATTTGTTTGTTCACAAAACCCTTGCGGGTTTTTATGTGAACTCATTCGTTCCTAATTTAACTTATTTAATAACATTTATATCTACAAAACATATTCAATATTCACTTAAAACACTTTTATCAATGACGAGCTACTCATGACGGTATCTCTCCAGACTGACCATATCAACTTGACTGACTTGATCATATTTCTTATCAACCTTTGCTGTGTACACCCTCTATGTAGGAATATTATATTTAAAACTTAACCCACACATTTAAAAAATATTTTAGTTATACAAAATAGTTTAGTGATAATTAATTCTCATATGAATCTTTATATAGTTACTTGGGTACCAATTGCTAATTACACACAGTGTGTGTAATTATACATTTCAATCACTAAAACACCTAATCAATCATCAATCATCATCATATCAATCATTTCAGTAAAAACACTATTTCGCATTTGAGGACGAAAAAGGAATAGGTCAGGTAGGGGTAGGGAATATTAATAGGGGGGTTACTGTCGAACTATAGATTTTTATTGTACTTGTAAATTTAAAAAGAGCTTCAAGATACATAGTGCTTTAATAACGATTCATCGTTTCATTCTTTTGATTACAATTAGTGCGAATTTAAAGAAAAATACACTAATAAAAAAAATTATAAGAAATTCATTTGATCAATTTTTATACATTTTTTTTGGATGAATGTCATTTGCATTTCATTGTCATTCAATTGAATGTCATTGACATTGAATAGTAAGTACATTATTATGGTCCCTTTGAAAATCAGTTTCTTCTCCTAGTCTAAGGCACGGTAACGAAATTTAAATATAATGTTTAGCTTGAATAATAATGTATAGTAGTGTTTTTTTATTTTCCTTGTTGTGGGGTTCTTTAAATGTGTTAACTTGAAAACAAGAATGGCTATGTATAATATTTGCAGCTATCATATAACAACTGCAACTGCAGAACCTGACGTCCTACAGTTAGGACCTAGAGGCGTCATTAACGGCATCTTCCACCTAGACTACTCGTGCCTGTGGTATCTATCAACTTGTAATGGGTTACTTACTTTCCTATCTCCACTGCCTGTGGCACTTTTAGCCCATGCGATGTACGTTTTGGATGACCGTGGGTTATTTTTTAGGTCTGAGCAGATTGAAATAAAAATCATACAATGGTATCACCAAAAATCATACATTATTTCAATTCATCATAAATTTCAACATAATTTTTTTGTTTTTTTTTTAAATTTTGACGCAATGAAATAACACGGCAATAATATGTTAATTTATAATAATTGTAATGTGACACTGAACATTCTTTTACATGTTTCTATTTGGGCAAGTAGATGAGTTTGTATAAAGTTTAACTGCCCAGTAATAAATAATACGTCCTTTCCATAAGTTTCCAACCGACATGCTGTCATATTTTTGAAATATAAATATGATAGTTGGGCTTTCTATCGAACTGTCAATGTTTGATTTTTTAGTACTAAAATATGTTGACTTTAATGTTATAAATCTATATTATCCGATCAGCATCAGATGTGATCTTAATAGTTATGGTGGTTTTACAAGAGCTTCAATCTACAGACACGAATTCAACTCTTTCGCTTTTGTATTTTTTGAGTTGAGAGATGAAACAGGCGAACGGACAAACATACGGCTAAAAGACGGGTCCAAATGTCACACCAAGTCTCAAACATACAAAAAACATCGTAATTCATTAAAAAAAGCCATACAGTTTCATTATTTTAATGACAGACGTAAATATATTTTTAACCGACTTCAAAAAAGGGAGCGGGTTCAATTTGAACCTAAGTTCAAATTGAAAATTATTTTATTAACCTTTTATTTTATTAGCCTTCTGTAAATTGGCAAAATAAGCATTGGCCATCTATGCGGTTTGCGTCTAGGTTATTTCTCAAAACATATACAACTCGGAATAATCATTTGGGCGCTTGGTTATGAGGTCGAGCCATACAAAACTTCTTTGACTCGTTATAAATGGAAATGAAATACGTTGTCATACCTCTGCCTATATTCATTTGCATTTGAAAAATCTTCCGTTTGCTTTGTTTTGGAATCCGAGCTCTCTCAATCAGCGTTGCCCTCCGACTGATTGCGTTTTGTTGGACGCTTCGTTTGGAGCTTTCGACCTTTTTGTGATTCGGTTAAGCGCTAATGAAATAACCAAAATAATGAAGGCCCCACCGTGCCATATCCCCGACGGATTCTTGTTTGGGCCCGGGTGAAAATAATACCCTTCAGCTCTCACACTAAGGTATTGGTAACGGTCACAAGTGCGTATCAACCTATCAAGGATTAGCTGACGACACTTGAATAATAGCAAAGAGACACTGCCCGAGTGCCGTAGATACGAGGCGTTTTGATGTGACGCTCTTCCCAGAATCGGTAAAATAGCACAACACAACAAACACACCCTATTTGAATTGTGTCGCACCTTGTTTCTGGTACCGGAGTTTAATAAACGCACAGACTCTTCTCAAGTAGTTTTAGTACGAAATATCATATGGTCCTTCTTTTCCTCTAAGAGGACTACAGTACTTTTCACAACATCGTAGGATGCGCTAAACAGCGCCTCCCCGATAACGCAAGCTATTTATTTTGAGAAATCGAAATCGATAACGGTCCTTGTCATAGGATAAGCAAAAAATTCTACTCCGATCTAAATCACTTACGAAAGTATTTATTTAATTAAGTTTCTGACGGCGTGATGTATTAATGCCGCCTAACTTTAAATATAAAATCGATTTAGAATAATAGAGGTTTCGAACAGAAAAAAGCTGTCCGGTAAGTCGACGCTGTTTCCGATGAGTAATGGCCGCCGGGCGCAGCGTGTCGCCGAAATTCACTTTTCACTTTTCGTGCTTGCCACGCTTTTTTGTTCGGGGCGCGCGCGTCTGCCGCCCCTAGCGAGGTCCCTGGCGAGGAAGCGAGGGACGTGCGTTGCGGTGCGACGACAACAATCGACTGAAAACGTCATTTATTTATTTATTCATTTATTTCCTCTTGTTGGATTAAACTTACAGTTGCAACACGAATAAAAACGTTAGGGTCCATATATATTATAATTAAAATAAAATTCGTGTAATGTTCAAATTGTCCTGAGTATGTAACCGGTAAGAGGGCAGTCAGCGATTCGACCTGATGTATTCACTTTATAGAGAAAATGTATTTGTTATAAGAAAAACAACATTTGATTTCAGATAATTTAATTTTAGGTTACCTTTACTGTTGGGGCCGTGCGATCCTGATGATAAGCAGTTTATATTCAATATAAACAAGATTTAAAAATCAAATATTTGTTGTATTTAGAATGGCAAGGAAATTAATTTCGATTGTTATATTTATTTCCATCGAAATAACATTGGTGAACATTTTTGGTTTGTTCTTGTTTTCGTCTTGATTGTCAGCTTTTTAACGACTTGTTGGTTCTGTAGTATATGAGGCCCGCTTTTGGGTCCAACTCTTAGAAGCCATCTTTTACTACTGATAATATCCAACGGTTCACAGTCAATTTCAGACTTTGCTTTAATAAATACCTCACATCATGATTATAACAAGTTGGCTGTCGGAATTGCACGTAACCAAGCCTCCCGACGATACAACCCATACGATAGGAATTAACCCGGATTACGAAATATACTCAGACTACGTCAGTTAACCAGGGTCCCGAGGATTGTTTCTGGGATGCGACGGTCATTTTAATTCGGGTACGAATTTGGCTTATTTTTGTGCGATCTACATATCTCTTCAGAGATACTTAAAATATACGTTTTTTTTTCATTGTAGATGTTATTGGCTATTGCAATGAAAATTGTATGTATTATTAAAAAATATATATATATATATGTTGTAACGTAACAATGTATTAGAATGTAATTAGTTAAACGTATTTCTCCCAAAAAAGACTCTCTGCGCTATTGAAGTTAAGCCGAAAGGATCCTGACCAGAACCTAAACAGGCCACTGTAAGCTGAACAAACACATGCACAAATTGAGCCTATCGATCGATGACAGGTGCAAATTCTGTCAAGAGAGCCCGGAAACCCCTATACACCTACGGGGTGAATGTGGGCCCCTCATCTACAAAAGATACCAGCTCCTAGGCAACCATCTCCTCAACCCAGAAGATATTAGAACCATCGCACCCAAAAAGATACTTAACTTTATCTACAGTACGAGACTAGAGGGCGAACTATAAGTGAATTTAAAAGTACAATAGTTCTGCAAAGGACGCAGTACAAGGGGGGTAAATAGACCCCCCATATCCGCTAACATACATAACATAGTAAAACGTGTGCTCGTATAAAAGTATATAGGTATATTCCATTTTAACCACATAGTGGGTAAAAAATATAATTTTAATTATTAGGAAATATTTACATGTCACGTCATCGATTGCGACACCAAACGTGCTACATCCCTGTTGATTCGAACGGGTCGTATCCGCGCCGTGGTCAATATCGGCATTATCGAAATGGTGATTTTATTCAATTTATTAGGGGGCGCCGGTGGACCAACCCCCTTTCTTAGCCCGGGCCATAATAAGATCCTGCGGTTTTATTCGTCTCCGGCATCTCCGGTGTGCGTTGAGATAAGATGCTCTTAAATCAATAGCACTTCCCTTTGAATCATGGCGGCATTGCGAATATTGTTTTAGGGTTCCATTGCTGTGCTCTTGCTTGGGGTTTCTTCACAACAATATCGCGAAAAAGTAGTACGTAAACCACCATCTGTTTTCGGAAGATTTGATTAGGAAAGCTACCTATTGCAATGGGTCCCATGTCATGACATATCTTCGCGTTTCACATCCCCTAGAACCAAACCACCCTCAGTTTATATATCTATCTATCTATCCATTTCACTTTCTTGTGAATACGATAACTGCCGTAATTTTACACTAATCAATTTCAAATATCATAACTTGATACATAAGCAGAGGGACGAGAATGGGGGGGGGGGGTCGACATAGTGAAATTTTGCTATAACTTTCTTAGTATATATGATATCGAATTAATTTAAATTTTATATTATTCCTTAGATAAGGGCCTAAAACTCATCTTAGTAAACTTGATAGCACCAACCATTACTTCTAGGGGTGGGAAAGTTGGTTTTTCAACCCCACAAACTTTAGGGGGCGTTTAAGTTCCCTATTAAGAGTAAGAAGTTATGTAACAAAATGCGAAAAATTTTCATCACCAAATTTAATATTTTTGTAATAAAATTGGTGTAAATCGATCTTATCAATCGATAAATCAATATTATCTATCGACCAATAGCATCCCTCTTACAACCCCAGAGAAGGGGACAGGAGTTACCCCTTCTTCTTAGACCGACCTCTGTCCGACCAGTAACATCTGACAGCGATCATTTAGCTCCGCCCTAATAGGGCGCATCGAACAACGCGGCAGGTCATTAACCTCGATCTTGACTGAACGCGGCCTAGTGACCCAGTGGCGTAGTTATCGGAGGGTGGAGCCATTGAAAATATCTGTTTTACATGAATGAGAATAGAAACTTCAACATTTTTTGTCTCGAATACCATAATGAATTTTGATATAGTTTCTTAACAAATAACACTAGGAATCGTAGGACCTATTAGCTGTTTTTTTTATTGCGTGGGACCTTGGGACACTCTGTATATATAACATATAAAGGAATATATAACTATATATGTTATCAGTAAAAGAGATAACTATGGGTATCTCTAGTAAGCGTGATATTATAAATAGTTTTATATTACAATTACTGAGTTCATTTAACTACACTAGATTAGCTATTGCTTGCCGTCCAACATCCATTAACCATTTATTTAATATTTTTGCCAACTTGTGTGAATTTTTAATTTTAAGAGATTCACGAATTATATTATGAACTTTGGGGCCTATGTATTTAAGAGATCTCTGCCCAAATGTGGTAGTCATTTTAGGGAACTTGTAGATGGTCCTGTATATCAACCCGAATGAAGAATAATATTTTCAAAATTTAGTTATTTCGGTTTTTGGTCCATAATTTTCAATAACTTTGCCCAGCTTGGTTATGTATCGTATATGGGAATGGAAGAACGGTGCACAGCTAGACTCACGTGGAACCGTCACCGTATGAAGCAGACTAGTTTTTCGGACTACCAACTAATAATGAGTGGCTGTATTTGTTCAGCAGTGCCACTGCGAGATACGCTTTAAACTTCTCAGCCAGCCGTCTCCGTGGTCCGGATCAGGAACGAATATGGCGCAATATCAAAAGGTCTCCTCATCCATTCACAGAACCTCCTAGAACGGTCGAAGGCGGGATAATCTTCGCTTTGTGACGTCATTCTCGAGTCAGACGGCGCCTGCTGATTGCGATAACGTCCGGGATTAAACTGCTTCTAGGCTTTACCGCCGTAGCTATCATCTATGATTCTGTTGAGTTTTTCAATTTCAAATAAACTATTCGAGAAAATAAAATAAATTTCAAGAAAACACCTAATTATATTAATAACGTCTTTCCTACAAATAGCTTTATTTGATTTAAACGCAAAAGCTGTGGTGAATATTTAATTAGTTTTGTTTAATGTCGTATCTAGCTTCAGTTATATAACTGATATTGGCAGGTGATGGTATTCTGTTATAAGTTACCAATCTATGTTTAAACATAGTCTTATTTGGGAATGGGTGTGTGTGTTTGTGTGTGGGAAGGGGGGGGGGGGGTTATCTACACGATTTTTAAAAATGTTTATTTTACCATTTTAACGAATATTATTTCACCAGAATTTAGGTAATATGGTTTGCGTTAGTCTGTTAGTTAACCCTCCGATGTTAATTTTCATTTTCATATACGCTTTTCTAAGTATTTTAAGGATGCAAAAACCAAAATGAAATAATCATTTTGTTATTATTTTGTTATTTTGTTATTATGTAGTGTAGAAGAGTTTTAATACTTTAACTGTCTGGTAATTGATTTCCAAATGAATAGCTGTATTGCATCTACACTAGTTTCTATTGGGATTTTTTTTTGTTAGTATTATTTTGATGTGTTATATTAACTTTTTGTTTTGTTTATTTTTACTTTTACCATTATATTTTCATTCTAAATTGTTTTTCACTCATATTATTTGTTTGTAAATAAAAATTGAAATTAATTAAACCATTATCTTAACCCCAAAAGCACACTATTGTTTTTTGATCAGTATCCGTAGACAGATGATATTGACACTTTACTAACATATAAAATATTGATAGATACTTCATTTATGTTGTGTTAACCTTAATTAACTTTAATTGCCTAGGCGTATCAATATTTTGGTGTGAATTGCGAAAATATTGAATTGAAGTTATAATATTTATTTTTTTTACAGCTTCCTTTTAAGTGGTACATATAATGTCGATGTTTTATTTTGTTATTAATTATGTTAATGGTTAATAATCAGCATTATTGATACACATTATTAGTTTTAATTTTAATGTTAGGCTATAGACAAATCACTCTAAAATAATACTCTTAGCACCTCAAGGCCCTGCTGTGTGGCAAATTATTTTTATTGAAAACTTACATGTATTTACAACAAATTATGGCTTACCGTCGCTAACCGTCTTGTGAGACTGAGCTCATTATTTGTTTTTGTTTTGTTTCAGGTTTTTCAAAATCGTCGATGAATTTATACTATCCGGCAGTGGTAAGTTTTCCAACTAATATACTATAGTATAAGTATATATTTCCGTACAAATAATTCGAACTTCAATTTTTGTAGGTACTTATCTACTGAAAAACCATAGAGCCTTTTATTTCCAATCCGTGATTTACATGTCTTTCAGTTTATAATTTTGACATAACTATCATATTTAAAGGACTTTGAAAACACAATTTGACACAATTGACGATTTTCACCAAAAATATTGTAAATGTGATTTTCATTTTTTAGGTTCACTTTATGTAATTTTTATTAATAAAGTTTTTTATGTAGCTATTCATACATCAATAAATAAAATAATAGCCATACAGCTGATATTATGATATTGTTGCAATTTTAAATATTGATTTATTATTAAATGAAGTCAATAATAAAGAGACATACATCCTGAGACCAAAAATAATTATATGAGGTAATAATTAAAAAAAAAAATAATAATTATTGCAATTTATCCTAAATATTGCATATGTTCGTATGTGCGTATTTTGCGTACAATCGTTTATATATAAATAGGTGCATTGGTATTGGTATTGGTATATATTGGTATTGGTACAGGAATATTTATTTTTTTTAATATTTTAATATACATTTAGTATTAAAAGTATACAGTACACAGACGCACACAGTAATGTATTTTTCATTATTATTATTATTAATTAATTATTATTTTAATTATATGAATATTTAACATATTTAATTAATTAATTTTTATATTTTTTATTTATATTTAAAAATAAATAAATTATATTTAGCACAATAAATTTTAAATTATTAGATTTAATATTATAAAAAATATAAAAATAAATATATTCTATTTATATTATTAATTTCTATATTAAATATTTTATTAATTTAATTCATATGTTTTTCCTATATTATGTATCACAAATTACTATATTTACTATAAAAGTAACCATAACCTGGCATTCGGCAGCATCTGCTTCCCTCGAAATGTAATAAGAGGAACAAAACAGATTGAATTAATCATCTCACTCGTTGGTAACAAGCACAGATGCGTGTGAGCGGCGCGGCATTACTTTTTCGATGCGTCGTTTTAATTAGGATTTTAGGTGGGTCCGGCGCGAGAGCCGATATCGATCTTCCGCGCCTTAGCCGAGGGGCGAGCATTGCGTGCTTTGTCCTCTTGCCGCGGCGAAATTAATTTTTCAAATCGACGCTGAATCTTATTATTATTTACAAATACATTTTCTCTGCTGTGCTCCTCTTGGGCTGTTCCAAATCGCAAACGCATCACTCGATGTTTTGGTTTAATTTTATATGTAGCCGCGTTTCTTTCTTACTATTTATTGTAGTGATTCTGACGTTTCGGAGTTGATTACACAGTCCGTCTGCAACGGGAAGTAGAATAGAGTAGTAGGTGTAGAATTGTGATTTTTGACACGTCACTTCTGATATAGGTAAGTACGTCTCGGTAAATAGTATATAGGTATATAGTGTATAGTATATAGTGTATATAGTATATAGTATATATATAGTGTATATAATAGTATATAGTATATAGTGATATAGGTAAATAGTTCGGAGGGAAACTAGAACACTTTTGGTTCCGTTATCCGTTATAAACTGCACCCAGTCAAGCATGGTGCTTGGCCTCTGTGAACAGAGTTATACAAGGTGCGATTTAGGTTGAAGTGGATGCATATATAGGGTGTTTTCAATCTGGCACTACTTTTTTCGTAGTTGGTGTTTTTGACAGCTATCACTTGATTTATGCTCAGTTTGGTTTGCCATTTCATAATGAATAGACTTACTCCTGAACAACGTCCAAGATCGTGCGATTTAACACCGCTGGACTATTTTTTGTGGGGTTATGTGAAGTCGCTTGTCTACGCAGATAAGCAGGACACGATTAACGCCTTGGAAGAGAATATTCGGCGCGTTTTTGCTGACATACCCAACTTGCTGCAAAAAGTGGTTGAAAATTGGGCCTCTCGGCTGGAATTTGTTCGAGTCAGCCGCGGCGGCCACTTACCCGAAATCATTTTTAAAACATAATGGCAAACCCTTATCTTTATAATAAAACTAAATTCTTAGCCATAACATCAAATTATATGCGTTTTATCTCTTCTTGAAAACCACGCCTCTAAAATCATCACCCTATACATTTGTTGAGATTTGGGTACAAGGAGGATGAAAACTTACACCGTAATAGCACTGGGAAGTATGGAATATTGGATAGGTTTTTTATGCTAATGTTTCCTTTATTTTTTTCTGTCTTTTCTACCGCTTTCCGTCTTCTTTCGCTCCTCATTCCTGGTTCTTGGTTTTAGTTTTATGTTGATATGTTTCATTGATTTCATAATTTTTAATATACATTTATTTTCAGTTATTTCTGGCCAATTTCTTTCTGGTTTATATAAAGTATAAAATAAAACCAATTAAATATTTTTATCGAACGAGTATAAACTCTAACAATTAGTGTTTAAACTAAGAATAGTAAGAGAGATGAAGGGAGGGGGAAGGAGGGAAAAGGGAATTTCATGTTAAAGTGTGGTTTTTAATAAGTTTTTTTTTAATGTCATTAGGTTGACATTAATACATCAATATCTGAACATCTTTTGTTCAAGATAAAACACATTCCGTATATGGGTTTATTTTGTCCATAGTTGGTTCTACGACGTGGGATGTCCAGTAAATCGTTTGTTACCCTGGTAAAGGTACCCTGAGACCCATGAGACTGTAGAGAGCTACAGTTAACTGAACCTGACATTAGTTTGAACGCATATAAATCATCTGCTTTTGCCCCTCTTTCAGCTAAGGATTTAACTTATCTTATTTACTTTTGATCTGTATGCTTTGTGGGCTTTGTTATTTATTATTATGATTAAAGTAAGCTTAAGTAACTTTTCTGTGTTTTTTATATTATATGTGTGCATCTTTACTGAAAAATAAATATCTTAAAATTACGTGCGTGCAATTATTAGTTTTTTTTTATACTTATGTGAATATACGTTTGAATGATATTTATGTGCTCTGTGGAGTTTTATATAATTATTAAAGTATATGTTATTAGCGCCATAGACAATTATCAATTCGATTGTGATTGTTGGCTCCCTGCATTCGCGTCGCGAGCGCATCTCCGCGTCAGGTCCGCTATAAATATTCATGTTGCGGCGTGTCTATTGACAAGTCGATGACGTTCGGAAAATTGCACTGGTGATGGGTTGCCATTAGCTATTTATTGCGAGGTCTATAAATATGAATTCCTTATAGGGACAATATCGACACCTGGACACCAGCCATTCGTTGTTTATGGGATTCGTTCGCCTTGAATTTATAATAGTGCGGTATTATTTGAACTGCAATAGATATACGTTTTTGGAAAGTAGCACGAGATTTCACAATATATTTTTTTATACTGCTATTTATTTAATAGACTAAACTTACAGCTATATGTAATGTAAATTTTGGATATCAGTACAAGAAAAAAAGTTCTAGATGTTTTAAGGCGCCCCGGGACGCATTTGTCCTTGAGATTTGAAAGAGTAGGCTTTATTCGAAAATTGACGTGTAGAAAAGAGACGGATATACTCGCCGACCGCGAATTCGTTACATTTGGAATCGATGAAACATGTTTTTTGTATTTAAATAATTATTATCATTTGAAAAAAATGTTTTTTTTTAAGTAATGTCCTAGATTATTATATTGTCTATCTTTAGAAAGAAAAATTAGGTTCGCGTCACTTACACAACTTAAAAGAAAATCGTTGCAAGAAAAAAACAACACTTTCTTATTTATTTATTTTCATTACTATAATAAGGTGTATTTCGTTTTTTTTTTAAACAAAGTACTAAATTAATATATGTAGAATATTGTGGTATTTTTAGGTTTACCCATTTGTTGGGAATAACTTCAACAAAATGCACCAAAATACGTTACAAAACACGTTTTAGGGACTAGTGGCGCCTTAATGTGAATAATGTTTTAAATTATAAGTTAATTGTGAGGGAATTTCTTGTAGGTTTAACAAAGTTCACTTTTTTGAAGTACAGAAATAGTTTTTAATGTGCAAACGACCCAGCTTAAACCATTTAACAAAGAAACGTAAAATTTCGAAGGTATATTGTTTTCATGATATTGACATTTAAGTAAAGTTTTTTGACATAATTCTCTTCCTTAAGAATAAAAATAATTCTTTTAAGGTTAATTATTAACACCCGAGTTTTTCAGAAGCGAAAATTGGCATTTGATTCAACTTTTAAAACGTGTTGTTTCCGAAAATTTAGTTATGCGTGATTTATTTTTTGTAACATCTGGTGAGTCCTGTAGGATTGACACATAAAAATCTCTAAAGGTGTACAGAAATAAAAAAAAATGACATGTTCTCATTTTTATGTGTGTTTATGACCTACCTAAAAATTACTCCAATATGGTAAATTGACACTTTAGAAAAACTACATTAAATCGATGTTTTTTTCTGTAAAATGTATGCTTCTCGTATTCTGGAGTTTCCCGTCTGCATTTATCATCAGCCCAGACAGATTAGTATCAGAGACTTATCTTAGCCGATACATCTAGGAAATGTAGGCGGGACGGTGCGTTGGCTTGGCGAGAGGTAGTGGTATCACCCACATTTTTCATCTAAGACATATTTACTTTTCGTATTTTGTGTAGACGTTTGGGCTGCTATACCTAAATCTATATAAGAAGATTTGCTTAGTAAATACGATATTCTTTAGATAGTAATAATTTTTGTTTATGCCTTCCAAAAATAATAATAATAGATAAAAATTTACCAGTTGTATCGCTGTTTTAAAGTATAACTCGTTCGCATGAAAATAACCAAAATAGTTTGACGGAAAGGACAAGAAACCAGCTAAAATTGTTTTTAGAAATATAATTACTTGTCGTTTTACAAATTAGCGATTCAATTTATTTGTTAAGTATAGCAACAAATAAAAATGGTACAGCAAATTCGTGCAAGCGAATGACACTACTGTTTCTTGCCCAAGAACACAGTATTTAGTCATGTACAAGTCTATAGTTTTTTATGCGACACACAATTTTATTTTAAAGAAATTTTATGTGAGTAATTATAGTATTACAGTGTTTTTTAAATAATTAGCACGTCGAAAAAATACCATAATATATATATATATATATTTGAGTTTTGTGCATCACTTTAATAGCACAATGTGCTGTTCCAAGGAGACGCCAATCATTTGTAGAAGTAGTTTAGCGTTTTGACACAAGCTACAGGACTTTGTAATATTTTATATTAAATTATAATAAAATACATATAAATATATAATATAACCATTATAATATAAATAAAGTAAATGTACATAAATACATAATACACTTGATAATATTTTATATATGTATATAGAAACGTTTTAAATGCATATTTAACATTTTACTTAAATTTAAATATGTTACCAATATAAATATTTCACTATTTGTAACATAATTAACGCATAATATATGTATATATGTATATAGTCTAAATTTATCAAAAACCGTCTCAAATATGTAATATTTTGTTTACTGCCTTAACATGAGCATTATTAGTTTATTTTAATTTAACTATAAAAAGAGATATATTTGTCTGAACATGAATATTCTATGTGACAACATTGTATATATGTTTTAAATTTGTTTTTCTTACAGATAGACAAACTTTTCGAAATTTCTCTATAGGTGCATTGACGGGTTGACATTCGTAGTTGTAGCACAATAAAACACTGCCTTCCTTAGTACAGTCTACAAAAGAAGGCAGGGTACAAAATGCTAATCGCTCCCTGTGCATTTTTAATAGTTGTAACTGTGATTTGCTTTACTACATTTCGATTTTTTTGACAGATTAATTATGTCACAATAAATAAATAAATAATAACAAATGCGTGCGAAGTGTTAAAGGTGAACTCTTTATTTTTGCCAATATTATAATCTTCATTCAACTATGGTTACCTACTTTTATTTTCTTCACGCTGTTTGTTTTCAAGACGAATACATATAAAATAATAATATTATATTTACGGTACTAGAAGCATTGTCCTAAAATTAATCGACCCACGGGCATAGCGTTGACGTCATCGCGTCCCGATGCCGGGTCGAAGCGAACGACAAATGGTTCGGGTGGTTCGTGATATCTGTCCAATGTACGGTAGTCGTGTACTAATTTATTAGGCTTCCACACAATACGCACGCGTGTACTATTTTCAAAATAAAAAGCAAGACTACGACGTTTTTAATAATTGAACCACGCAGCGTCATACTCTTGAACCGATAACGCATCGACATAAACCAGCGCCGTACTTTTTTTTTCATATTATTTCCGCGTAGGCGAAGGTGGTTTAATCTTATCGTTCATACTGTGTCTCCAATTTGACTAAGGTCACTGCCGCCGTAATTCCACACGTGTATACTAAAATAATTATAATAAAAGGTTTGTTTTTACGAAGTACTTCGCGAGCCGCCACCCGAACTCGCACCATGCGTTCTCAAACGTTAAAACGATGTCTATTAAATTTTGAATTAGTTTTTCTCGTTTCGGAAATATTTTTTCCAATATTTTTTGCTTATTAATGTTTGGTTGTTGACATAGACCAACCCCCTAAAAGGACATCAGTGAATTTAAATACACTTAATATGATTTAAATATGATTTTTTTCGGAATGAAGTTTCTTTTCATTTCAAAAATACGCCTCGATCAATAAACTTAAAGGCCATTATATTCATATACGCGCCTTAAAAATTTCCTCCATGTGAATTTAAAACAATATCAATAATATAAAAATAAAAACCAATTAGTTACAAAAAAGAGAAATCAACCTCTATTATTTATTAAAAATAACGTATAGTTGCAGATTTTTTACGAAGTTATTAATTATTATAAATACTACTTATCGAAATTGATAAATATAAAAACGTTGGACTGTCTATTAGGTTATTGAAAAGTTCATATATAAATTTATCTATACGTAGAGCGCGCTTAAGACGGCGACGAAACCCGCCCCATAAAAGCATTATTTTCAGGTCGACGAAGTATTAGTGTATTTTTATTTATTTTTCATCAGACTGTTGAACTTAAACAGCCTTTCTTAGAATAGGTAACTCTCACCTGATTAGAAAGTTAACCGACCTTTTTAAATAGACAAACATGGCTCGTACCTACTCAACACTTTGACTTACGTTTATTTCTATTCATTTTTCAGATACCCCCTTCAGAGTTATTCACCGTGCAACATTTTTGTGGGGAATTTTTAATGTTAAATAACTTTGAAGGTGGTTAAGTTAGGTTAAGTTGACCAACCATAAAGAAATCCAGAAACACCGTCTGTGTGAATGAAAGAGATATTTCGTAGTCATTTTTTATTTACTCGGCTTTTATTTTCGAAAAGTAAAATTTCTATAGGCACGGGTTCGGCCGAATTTTTGTATGGGGAAAAAAAAATTGTGTGGGGAAAATGCAATGGGTTCGCGTCACCGCTTCGCCGTCACCGACACGCAGTCGTGAAGCTAGCGAAAACTTTAAAAAAACAAATAAAACTGACGCAAATTGATGTAAATTGACTTTTATTACAACTTAGGATTTATACTATCGATACTATTATTGAAGTGTCAAAAAAAAAATTTTACTTATAAAACCATATAAAAATGATTCTGAGTGCCGATAGATGTGAAGACTAGACTAATGTTAAGGATTTTAATTTAAAAATTATGCAATTTTAATTTTTGATACTATAATTAATTTGAATATATAAAAAAAAACACCTTTATTTTATAGTTTCAAGTTTTCACTTCTGTCGGTGGTTCTCAATGATTGCTTATTGTTTTTATTTTTGTAGTCTGTCTAGGGTTTGAATGCTAAAGTCATCGCCCACAATTATTTTCACATCTCTTACCGCGGTGACTCCTAAGCTCTCATGCATGGCCCGCTCGCGTTGGGCGCATCACGTCTGCATCACAAATGCAGATGACCCGATAGGAGGCTGTGACGACGTGACGCGGCCGACTCGAAATTTTTGGGAAATATTTTGGAAACAAGATAATTGCACGTGAACCGAGCTCATTAGTCATTGCACAACACTAAACCGCAGGGCCGTTGGATGGAACGTGACGTCTGGAGCCATGTGAAATCGGGGTAATTTGATGGAAACGATTAAGATTTTTTTATATTACTATACGTAATTTTACCTGCCCACTTTAAATTCACCAATTGTTAGTGTTTTAATTTGAAATTAAAACAAGGGCCACCACTGCGAAACGTAATATTCACGATAGTAATCATCTTTTGTGGATATTTAATTAATTAACGAATAAATTTTAGCTTTTAGTAAACATAGAGCATAACTGAATTTAGAATGGTGTGTTATAAAACAATTAAATTGAAAACTAGGATTACACAAAAAAAAAACAATTATAAATAATTTTTATGATATAATTTATACATTATTCATATGGGATTTGCTGTTTTAACGCGCAAAGAATTTAGCTTATTAAACATTCTTTTGAAAATGTAAATTCACAAAATTAATAAATATTGTATGCTTAATGAATGAGTTTGACATTTAAATTGTGTTTATTATTTTCATATATTTTTTTTTATTATTTCAAGAATATTCATAATTCACACACCAATAGTGCCGAAGGAATAAGCTAAAAGAGAAGTATTATATGAATGCATGATATTATTAGGAGCTAGATTATTTTAATTTAGACTTAAAGTCACTATATACTCGTAGGTATGGCATGTCGTACAAACATCATTCTTAAAAACGCGACATGGGCGAATTAATGTCCCACTTGCTATCGAAATTCCGCTATCCGCAAATAAAAAAAATAATCACACGAGGTATCTATTTTTTAATAATTATCAATTGAGCTTTTGAATCGTAATAATAAAACTTCCTAGAGGAGAATTCGTTAATAAATAAATACTACACTTATAATCTTTTGTTGACTATTTAACAGAGATGTGTGTTCAGTCATTACTCCGAAATGGCTTTTTTTTCAAATGATAGGGAATTTCTCAAGGGTGGTTAGGTTTTATTAACTTTAGTACGTATTTTATGTCGAAGTAAACTGTAAAGGACAAGCCTTCTGACTTGGCTTTGAGTGTCACGTCTAAATCAGCTCTTGTATAAGTTTGTATAGGTTAACATATTGGAATGACCAGTCAATAGTAGTGTAAGCACATTGTTATCGCATAACCGAGACCCGATTTCGGGTTTTTTCTAAGGTTTGTTTATTTTTACGTCTCTGTTATTGCTAAATATCTGTCATGAAACATTTATTTATCATTGTGGTTTATTTGGTTTTTAAAAATGTTTGTACTAATCGTATGCACAAAACGATGACAATGACTAAGCAAATACCTGTTATAATATGTGCATTTTATCGTATGCCTATCGATGACTGCTCAGTGAGCTTGCTCAAAGTATTCGCGTTTGATGATCGAGTGCGATAAGATCTATCCATCGGCGCGGGTCGCGGTTGTATCCGTACACCCACCGCGCGGTTGAGACGCGCATAAAATTTTATCGCACGCATTTGTGAAGCTGGCCATAATTTTTGTAATTAATACCGGTGACAGGTCGTAAATAAGTCCTTTCGTGTATAGCATAAAGTCATTTGTACGCGTTTCTTTTTGGATTCTTTGCTTTATTGCTACCCTTTCTAGGGATGCTTTTGTAATTGGCGAATGTTATATTTTACATCACAAAGAATGCCTGAGGAAATCAGTTTTTTTTTTATTTAGTTTGACAATCGCAAATTGAAGCTTTTATGGACCTTCTAAAGCATCTTCTTTGCATGTTCGTTTTAATACTTAAGTATTTTTTTTTGAGCAGACCTCGAAAATATGAATTCGTTCTGTAAACTCAGTAGCGAGTGCGTTCTAATTTTTATGTTTATGCTTATTTCAACTGCTTATCCAAATTTAGTGTGTAGGTAGTAGGTATATGAATGTGAAATATTTTTATTTATATATCGTAAAAAGATTATTTTTATTGGAAAACTAACATACTATGTGAAAAATCGATTAAATTGAAACACTGAACAAAATAATCAGGTATCATAAATCATTACCGTACCAGGGTTTAAAGCACGATTACACTACGATTTTCCTGCGAAAAGACAAATATTTAAATGAATTCTTTAATTTATTTTTTTTTATATTTTTAAAAATGATGTTTTTATCTAGGAGATTTGGCGGTGATACTAGCGGAACAAGTCTATGATCAGTATATGCAATTTCTACATACATACATACTTAATGTCGTGTTACTCAAGATATGCTAATACAGCACTCGCCATTATACTCCGTCAATAAAGATCAGAAGAACCGTCTGATGTTTGTAGACTTTTTATTACAATTATCGTATTTTTAATGGTTCAAACATCGTACATTTTATATTCCTACTTTCAATGTAATTCCTACAATGCTACAATGAATATGAAGAGTTTAGAGGCGTGCGCCGATGTGTGAAACGGTTTTATGACGTTTCGGGGAAAGATTACCGTACCGTACGTACGATATATGCTACAAGGAAGTGAATATTCACATTTGAACTATTTGCATACTTCTCGGACGAATAGAGAACAGTACGATAATTGCCTGTACTATGACGATAATTTATAATTTATTTTTGTTTATAGACGTATGCACACTCTATAGGACAACGTTTAGAATTCATTGGGGCTACTAAGGCGCGCAACGAAATGTTCTTCAAACGACAAACCCGAAAGATAACTTTTAAAAACAATCAAAGGACAAGTGCCTAAGTAGATCGTTTAAGGAGAAATGACGGCTTTATCTTGCAAGAAATTAATCTGAGTAAAGGAGCTCTATTAAAACGAAACAGTAAGAAATTACTATATAAGTATATAAACTTATTTAGTGGCATGGTCTTGGGTTGGCAGTCCGGAGTGTTTTAAGCATTGTTACCTATAGTTTAGTTTCGAGTTATTTAAGTTTAAATAAAAAGTTTTTTGCCAATTATTATATATACATATGGTAACAAAATAAAATGCATCTTTTGTCTCCAAGAAATATTTTTGCGGCAAACATCTTATTTTCCTGTGCAAAAAATATTACCGTTTTTTTATAAATTGTCAATAATTACGGAAACATATTATAGTATGGTAAAAATGCAAATTCTCAATGTGCCGGTCGTGTTCCGCCGATGGTCAAATTGATAACTAAAAAAAATAAAAAAAATCAAAATAGCGTTAAAGATATGATTGGTGTTTTCAGTTATCCAACTGTACGATAGATAAAAACAAATTATAATACAAAAAACATTAAACACCGATGATTGGTATCCCGTATCTTAGTTAGTGAGACACATCATCCTGATACTTTGCTTCCGCGTTTAACTCCACCAACTCGATTGAAGTTATCGATATCAATGAATGGCCTCCGTTGACCGGGTTTGTTTATATCGAGGTGTCTGCTCGTTGCCTATCCTTTACGCTATCCGGTAGCAATGATGAGTTTGTCGAACCTACCGATTCAGGGCAACATTTTCTTTATTAAATCATTATTTTAATGTTAAGACGCTATGTAATGGGGTTAGTTCTTAAGAATTATACTTTTGTTCTTTTCCTAGCGGCGGTTGAAGTATTTTAGAGTTTTTTATAGCTGAAATCACACACGAAGATTCTTCAACTACAATTTCCTTGTTCCTTCACTTCTTCCTTATTTATTGCTGCCAGTATATCGCGTCAAGTGTCTTACTTATATCCCTTGCTCTACTTTGTGGTATTCAAGACCTCCTTTCCCCTCACAACACGTTTTTCTTTGTGACAATAGAGCATCAGATTAATTCATTTTTAAACCGAGTTCATTCATCCAACATCTAGATATATTTATTATGTTATATCTTGTCTAACGTCATAGGGCCTTCATAACCTCACGATCTTTTTTGTAGCAAAGTTCTACAGCAACGACAGTTCAAATCTCTTTATTATCCTAGTTGAAATACTTGGCAAATTAGATATTCTATAGTTCAATAGCTTTCAACTACAGATGTCGTTCTGCCCTAGACGTTAACGGTAGCTTCTTTAAATTCTCTCAATTACCGGAGAGTTCATCACACACTCAGCTCGAAGATCACTGAAGCACTGAAGCACTGAAGATCATCTTTGTCGATGAACTTCAGTTCATCGACAGAGATTAGTAGTCTTTTTTCAAGATGTATTAATGTTTCTCTGAACATATTTTTTATTTTTGGAACTTTTCAAAAACTTCTATGAAATACTAATAAAAAAATGTATCATCATCTGTCCTACATAAATTTATTTCGACACGTTCATTGTCAATTTTAGATTGGATACTAAAGAAATTAAATATTCACAAATTATTAGTTAGCTCGTAGCATTAATGAATTAGCATTGATCAATCTACATAGAGTAGACTCGCTTGATTTACCTTCTGATTAATACACATTGGGTGAGGCTATTCTCTCTCTCCTTAAATTGAAAGTACCAGACTATATTGTTAACTTTAACTTGAATTCCCCACGTCCAATGCTATACCTATAAATTGTATACGAGTCATTCAAAATCACTATAGGAGAGACGCTGTATGGATACTTAACTCTTAGTATGATAAAATGATATATATATATTTACATCGCAATTTCTGGATTGTTTCAGAGAAGCTGATCGGAGTCCATTGCACACATGGTCTGAACCGCACTGGCTACTTTGTCTGCCGGTACATGCGAGACAAAATGGGATTTTCTGCCGAGGAAGCTATTAAATGTAAACACGATTTTGAAATAGTTTATTACATTATTCATACTAAATAGGATAAGAAACAATTCGCGCACCATCACTATACAAACATGTCTTTCTATAAATAATATTAACAAGAATGGCCATGACCACTAGTAGCTTTCATATAATATCAAATGCTTCTATACATTATTAAGTAATAGTAAATATTCAACCAAATCCTAAAGTTTTACAGCTAGGCCCACCGTTTTAGTTTTTTTTTATATTTTGAGGTATAAAACAGCACTGATATAATATTTCAATTAAAAATAATAATTATTGTAAATAGACGAAATTTCCTCAGATTAAAAAGTCAAATTTTTCCAGATCCGCCCCTGGTAACAATTATTGCTAACAAAATAATTAAGCAAAAATTGATCTTTCTTCTTCTCGGTCTTCTGATCTTCTTCTGGTTTTTCTTTTCGGAATGTTAATAATTTGGTCGGTTTCAGCTCGCGTGTTTTGGTTGTGCTCGGATATGTTCTGTTGCATAAAATTCTGGCAAGTTTAGAGAAAAAGTTTTTCATTTTCCATATCCTGAAATCCGAAACCGAACATCCCGTGGTGCATTGCATTGCTTTGCATAAATGATTAACTTTCTCAACAGTCAATAGTCCTAACGCCTATTCCAATCAGTCGACCTTCGGGCGTAGAACCGGGCGCCGTAATCGGGTACCCGGTCACGTGGCGCGGTCACATTTTCTCCGGCGGCATGTCGACGAGCCTGGCCACGTCGATAACTATCGAACCTTAGACGAACTCTCAACGGCGACGGGTCGTTATGCGCCGACTGCCGCCTGCCGGCGCCGCGGCTCCACTAATAATGCCCGGCTTTTTACTGACACGAACGCCTGGCAGCTTAGTCAAACCGCCAATCGACCCAAACGGTAAGCGCCATCTCTCTTCCTTCGCAGCGGATGAAAGTGACGACACATTCGAGTGGATCGTCAGCGCGGACTGGGCCCGCTGGACCCGGCGCCGCCCACGCCAGCGCGAGCGCGGATCGGGTTTGGTGGAAGTGGATGTGATCTGGCAGTAATCTCTGCCGGTATTCCCGCTAATCCACGATCATTGCCAATTTCGCTATTCGAAGGAGATGCATCGTCAATATGTTTGCTGATCATTTTTACTTCCTACGTTCGTGTTAAAATCGACGCCGATATTTTTAAAAAATATTTGCCTTTCAGAGTACCGTGTAGCCCATTTGTGACCACGACTACGCACTAAGGGCTATTCCGATTAACTTCAAAATGCATACAATATTACTTCACCCGCTCCCCAATCAGTACTTCGTTAGCGGATATAAGTCATTTGTTTTTTTACTCATATTAATCTTGGCTGCTCAAATCGGATCACAGAATGCTTTTCATGGTACTTTATTGCATTTTGTTTTGTCGTCGTGTTGAATATTTATGATTGGACGTATTTTATAAGATGCATTATAAAAATTCTCGAAAATCATTAAATATCTACTCGGTAGCTGGTGTTTCCCCATCTCAGCTTCGTACTCTTATCAATCAAAAGTTTAAAAAATTATATTTAAATTTGTGCACTTTTGTCAACAAATGCTGGCCATTTTTACCCATAGGTCACGCCATAGGATAAATATTAATTGCGATTCATTTCGATTTTAGACCTTTTTTTCTATGGCTGACATTTGGCTGACCACGCTACACTACATTACACTACACTACATTACACTACATTACACTACACTACATTACACTACACTACACTACACGACACTAAACTACAGAACACATTTTTTACTACTCTACACAATAACAACACTGTATTTATTTTATTAGCGTTAGATATCTCCTTTTATGTTCTTTTTTTTTCTCTCTCTTCTTTTTTTGTTGTTTTGCTTCTCTGAATCTCATCTATGTACTTACAAATTATAAAATAAACGGAAATATATGTTCGTGTAATTAAAGAAAAAAAAAGATATTAGGAACCTTAGATTACTGCCCTTTCTGCTCCGTATACTTCGCATTCAGGTCATTTTTATTGGAAACAGATAGATAGTCCATCTTAGGACAGGTGTTCAGCACCTAGTTAGATGGACACGGTGAAGTTTCTGACATGCCACTGAGTGCGAATTTAGATGAGAGGAGATGTATCTTATTTTCTCTTTGTATGTTTAAAGATAAAATGTTTTTTTTGTAATAATTGTATCTCTAGTTGTAAGTTTTTTCTGTGAAAATAACAATAAATAAATAAATATTACTTTTTACTTACAAAAGACAGTAGTTAGGGCCTTAGGAAAAATAGTAATGAAAGACAAATGTTTTTTTTAATTTTTATATTATGAAGCTGTAATTAAATAAAATCCAACAATTGGTTACTGACCGCGTAAAGAGTAAAACCTAACGCCCTATAAAAATAAAGCGCCGAATTTTAAGGTCGATTGACAATTATATGCGTCTCAACCGAGCTAGCAAGTCAGTGGTGGCGACGAAGCGTTAAAAGTTGTATGACTAATGAGCGGAGTTGAACGCGCGACCGCTGGATCAACACTCTTAGTCCTTACACCAGGTACCGACTGTTGTACGAGTACTTCCCAATAAAAAATAATAATTGCCCTCTATTTGTTAGGCTATCGGGCGGTCGAAACCGGTCGCAGGCGCCCGATCGGAATTTACAATCGATTTTACAATCGATTTTTCGTCGTGTCGCCGGCGCCCGCTCTAAACGGCCTTAATGGCAGCCTTCCGTCGCCTAATCGTCGGTCGCGCTACCGGCGTCTCGGCGCGTCTAAAAATAGGCTTTCTTGACAGTATTCCAATCGATATTACACGTGATAAAGTTGCCTCGTTCTTCCGATAATCTCTCTTGGGACGGGATTGCTACGCCAACACATACCTCGTTGCATTCCATTCGTTAACAATGCACAGTCAATGCAATGCAACATCACACAATTAACAATAACAATCATCACTTATACCGTACTAAAGGGTTTCTCCACGAGTCGACCCTGAGAGGTCGTGTAATAAATATTGATAAATCGGCGAAAAATACGAGTCACATGAAACTTATTACCGAAATTAAATTGTTAGAACACATTCATTACCACCATCTCCCTGACAGCACAGGCATGGTCGGCCTAGTTGAGTAGGGCCCAAAATGATTGCATATGAC
Organism: Neomicropteryx cornuta; assembly: GCA_020383195.1. NCBI lineage: Eukaryota > Metazoa > Arthropoda > Insecta > Lepidoptera > Micropterigidae > Neomicropteryx > Neomicropteryx cornuta. The sequence goes on along the minus strand of JAHKQU010000029.1, from coordinate 11,184,344 downwards.
CAATATCGTAGGAATTTTATTGTAAAAAAAAAAGATCTACCCACTTAATTGGAACGAATATAAGGACTGTAGAATTCGAAAAGAAGCGTGATTTTGAAACGACGTTTTCAAAAAAGCTATATTGAAAGATTCTCTAATGCTATCAGGAAGTTAATTTTAGTCTAACCGCATAAACCGTAAATAGTTTAGATTATTTCAATGATAGTTTATGTTTCCAAAGCATCGAAATAATTCCAAAACAAATTCAGATGTTTGATTATATTATGTAGAAAAGGATAAAGGCGACGAAATTGCGGCGATGCTATTGGCAAAAATTGACAGCCTTATTACGCGTCCCTTTCTAATAATGTTTCTCTTTTTTTTTGTTGTAGTGTTCGAAACCGCCCGCGGCTACAGGATAGAACGAGAGAACTTCATCGCAGATCTGAAAGGCGAGGAGCCGCTTCCCAGCGACGTCGGCAGGCACACCAACATCATTCCCATCCGCCCGCAGAACGAGAGGATCTCGTTTAAACCGCCGAAGCCGCGTCTCGACGCCCGCAGGCGCGACAGATCAGCGAATGTCCTAGCTCAGCCGAAAAAGGCATTTGTCCCTAACCCGACCAATAATATTCGCTCATTTGCGAACAGGAGAAATTACAATAATAATACAAAAGGATTGTTTAATGCTGCCAACAAGAATGATTTCAAAACGAATAACGCGCACAGATATAGTTACACTCAAAACAACGCATTTATTACCAACGAATGTCCTCAATCATCTGACGCCAATCAAAGAATTACTCGTATCAGATATGCAGGTCAGATTGATGGAACGAATCCACGCCAACATAACCACCGCGATAATTTAAACGTTACCACCAGTTATAATGCTGGGAACCAGCCATTCGAAAGCCGAAATAACCCCCAAAGCATACGAAGATTCACCGAGACGAACTTTTACACTCCCGGCGGCTCCGATAGTCAATCCAGACACAGCCGAAGGGATCGCCCGCAGGATAACGAAAGGAAAGTGCTCTTGGAAACCCCAGAGGGCTATAAGCGTCGGTAACGCGGGCGGGTAGTGAAAATATAAAAAAAAAAAGAGATTAAGAATTTGTTGAGCAGCGAAATTTGACTACTGTTTCGTTGCGTCGCATCATCGAGGATTCGAAGATGCAATTGACATTATGGTGTGAAACGACTTTATATTAATTACAAATATGTACCCGTAACAGCCTGTTAAACAATATAAAAAATAATCAATAATTGCTTTAAAGAAATTTAAATTTAGAAACTGTTTTAAAGATCCATTTTAATATATTAGCATAACTACCTTCCTAGAATTCAAGAGAGCGTCTACTCTAGCACTAACCCTAGTAGTAGTATAATATATATATGTAAAATGTTATTATTTGTAAAGAGTTACGCTATATTTCGTATTCTGGTAATTGTGTAAATTCCCCAACCCCTTCGTCCTAATCCCAACCTCGTTCCTGAATGTATTTTTCTATTTTATTAACTATGGGGGAAACTCTCATTGACTTTATGTTGTGATTGTTTTTTATTGTAACTTTAATTTTTGTATTAGCTGTTTTTTCCTGTAATAAATAAAATTGGAAATGTGTAAAGACTTGATAAAAGAAATTATAGTTTGAGAAAGGATTTTGAATCTGGAGTTGCATTCAAAACCTTAAAACCTGGTAGATGCGATTCGACTATTACGATCTAATTAATATAAATTTTATTTAAAATCCTTTTTTAAAATACAAGTAATTGGCAAAAAAAAGGCCTCATTATTTATGGGTTTGCCAGACTTTTTAAACTACAACATTAGCTAACTATACCTACTTATTGTCAACAAAAAGTTATACTTTCATGCAATGATCCCCGAATTGCCGAGAAATGAGATGTGCAATGCATTTAGCCTAGCTGCGAATCCCGACGCCACTACCTATAAGCCGCGCTTACACTCATTATGTAATATTACGTTAATGCGGCTGCGGCTGCGGGCTTTACGGTGCCAAGCGCATCATCGATCCCAATTTATTGGTTTTAGAATTTCTTTTTGATGGTAATTATGAAGTTATATAGGATGTTTTTTTTAGAGGCGTGGTTTTTAATCTAACACTACTTTTTTCGTAGTTGGTGTTTTTGATTTATGCTCAGTTTGGTTTGCCATTTCATAATGAATAGACTTACTCCTGAACAACGTTTGCAAATAGTGCAAATTTAGAAAAAATCACTCTAAATTTTGTTTAAAATCACTCTAAAATAAAGTAAAAATCGGGTCGTGGGCCTGTGGCGTGGCCTCCAAGATCGTGCGATTTAACACCGCTGGACTATTTTTTGTGGGGTTATGTGAAGTCGCTTGTCTACGCAGATAAGCCGGACACGATTAACGCCTTGGAAGAGAATATTCGGCGCGTTATTGCTGACATAAGCCCAACTTGCTGCAAAAAGTGGTTGAAAATTGGGCCTCTCGGCTGGAATTTGTTCGAGTCAGCCGCGGCGGCCGCTTACCCGAAATCATTTTTAAAACATAATGGCAAACCCTTATCTTTATAATAAAACTAAATTCTTAGCCATAACATCAAATTATATGCGTTTTATCTCTTCTGGAAAACCACGCCTCTAAAAGCATCACCCTATAGCTTAGCCGGTAGAGATTGTCTTGCAGCAATAAGCTCGCCCTTTTATTACGTATTTATGCGTATCAAATAAAGTATCGATTATTATTATTATGAAGTCCATCACTCGGGCAACATTTTTTTAAATGATTCTTGTGTGTTTATATTTGTGACATAAATATTGTAGTGTATAACTGTTCCTATAAATAATAATATGGGAGAAATATATATTTATATTTTTTAACCTACTCTGTGGTGCTTTTGAGGCGCGACTTGTTAATGTCTTCTATATGGATCGATTTAAGGCGCCACCAGTCCCTAAAACGTGTTTTGTAACGTATTTTGGTGCATTTTGTTAAAGTTATTCCCAACAAATGGCTAAAACTAAAAATACCACAATATTCTACATATATTAATTTAGTCCTTTGCTTAAAAAAAAAACGAAATATTATTTAGTAATGAAAATAAATAAATAAGAAAGTGTTGTTTTTTTCTTCCAACGATTTTCTTTTAAGTTGTATAAGTGACGCGAACCTAATTTTTCTTTCTAAAGATAGACAATATAATAATCTAGGACATTACTTTAAAAAAAACATTTTTTTCAAATGATAATAATTATTTAAATACAAAAAACATGTTTCATCGATTCCAAATGTAACGATTTCGCGGTCGGCGAGTATATCCGTCTCTTTTCTACACGTCAATGTTCGAATAAAGCCTACTCTTTCTAATCTCAAGGACAAATGCGTCCCGGGGAGCCTTAATTATTACATATTTATATTGCCTGTAGACGTCCGTTTAAGCAGAAATACAAAAGTGGCTAAAACCTGACACAGGGTTTATTTTAATTTAACTACTTTTCTGTTTATTGCTTTCGCCCTTGAACTGATTCACGGTTTATGGTTAGATAAAAATATAAAGTATGAAATTAATTGACCATTGTATTAAATTACTTAGTTAAATTTCAAAATGTTAATGTAGGTCCAATTTTATTATATAATAAATTGTGAAACGTACTGCTTTATTTATTTCTGTTTTTCCTTAACCAAAATCCCCAAAAAAAGGTATGTTTGTTGATAGCTGGTGTTGTTTTTTTTTGCCATTTTATTTTTGTAAAAAAGATTAGGATCGTTGACTTGCCTATAGGATGATTCCATCTCCATACGAACTCGAGAAATAAAAGTCGCTATGCTTCGGCATGGCTGCATAATAACGCGACGATGATTAAGACACCTTACCTTACCTCTTACCTTTATAAGTTGTTGTCGCGCGCCGAAGGCGCCGTCAAAACCGCCCGCACGGTCTAGCTGTCGTCAACCCGGGGCTTTAGAACTAGTTATGTCAAAAACAACAATTTTGAAGACGCTACCAGGAGCACACAAAGCGACTGAAAGGTGACACGAAGAGATAAGCGATTTTAAAGTTAATAATTGAATACATTTTTTATTATTGAAATCGGTACAGTTTTACACACCGATTTAAACACTAATTTAGGGTGTAATGCTTAATGTGTGACGTTATGTGTGTGTGTGTGTGCTTAATACATGACCGTTTCAACAATAATAGATTTTAGTAAAAAAACGAATCAATTTTGAAACCACTTTTATTGTTTTGTAAAATATCATTATAAGGACAACAGTATTGTTAAATGTTTAAACGGTATATATAATTTTCAGCTGTTATAGTTTCAAATTCGTCCTCGCGCGGAAACCGTCTCCTGTACTCGTGTGTAGTGCATTCGTCGAGGACCTCATAAATGTGACTCTTCGGTGAAGTCTGCGGAAGCTGCTTTGAGCATTGCGTCGACGACCGGACCAACCTGAGCCGCCCCCCCAACTTGTCTCGACAAATCGTGCTAGTACTTCCGCTGTAAAGAATCAATAATATTTAAATACTCATTTCATGTATTTTTATTGTTTCGTATATATAGATACACTGTGACGATTATTGTGGTTAGCGTCATCTAAGCCGTAAATAAAAAAATAGGTAGCTACATAAAAAATGTTTATTTCTTATCCAGACTTGTGTGAATGTTAGCGTATAGTGAATTTAATAGATTGTACCTAGCACTTTAAACAACCAACGATCATCGGAAAGAGTCAATATTTTTGACAGGTGGTCAGTCGATCAGTTAATTAGTCGGCAATCAGGCAGGAACAGTCAGTTTCTGTCAACCTGACAACTTCAAAAACTATGGTACCTTTGTGGATATAGTCGTGTTACTTGGGCGCTAGCAAGGATTGAAATAAAGATAAAATGTTAATTATGGCAGTTACCCTAAACCTGACGCGATATTAGTTATTTTGAATATGAAACAACAATAAAAAAAATATGAAATAATAAAACATTTCCTTTTTGTATATTATATCATCACTATTCTGCCAAAAAAGCCATTTTATAATAAAAAGAAATAAAAAAAACTTGTTTACAAATAATAATAATAATAATCTAGGGTTTTGTCGTAAAATATACCTGATAGAAATAATTCTTGAAATAATGATGTCTAAATTCTTATCAAGGGAATTTATAGCATTTTTGATTTTTCAACATTGATAACGGTTTAACTCAAAGAACTAAAATTAAATTTTCGAAATAAAATTGATTTTATGGTTCTCGCAACGATACTAGACAAAGCTGACCCTATACCCGTGAGCCATTAAAATTAGGTGTCACGTAGTCAATCAGGACCTATTATTGTTCCTTCTTAGCCCAATTTTATGGTAGGGCGCGTCGACGCAAAAAAGCATACCTGAAACGAGGCACTAGCATGCAGGTAAGTACGCGAGATTTCAGTCATAGCATTAAACTGATTTACATTTTTATCGCTTCAAACATTCAACGGCGTATGATTTGTGATTTTAATAGGGAGACATAAAATATAATTTCTTCCTAAACACACACAACTACATTGAAGGTTTTTCGATAATTTATATTTTATTTTAAAGACATAATTATTACTATAAACGAATTTAGAATTCAGATTAATGAGATGCTAGGCAAAACGAAAATTAGCGTAATGATGTAATTATTAAATACTTGATTATTTTCAATGATTAGTGGGCATGGGGTCACAATAATTTGGAGAGCAAATAAGTTGGTCAAAAGTTTCAGATCCGAAATGAAAACAGATCGGTAACATACAGATTGAAAAAAAAAACAACGACGTTGACGTTTGTAATAATCAATACCTAACGCAAAAAAAAATAATGCCATTTTTAACTACTTGCCTCGTCCACCCACCTCTCTACTATGACCACATTCAAACTATGAACAGTTATTCAAATGGTCAGGTTTACGGGTCTTCATTTCGCTGATAAAGAAGGGGCCACGGAGTTCCAAAACGTCCGGCAGAGGTAAAAATCTAAATTACTTTAAAACTTTTCTTTTTCCAATAATATATACTGTATGCGTACTGTAAAAAAAATTATACCATACATAGCTTGCGATTTTTTTAGATGTTTCACCATTGAAAATCGTATTAGCCATTTTATCAAGCTGACTGATGGTTAATTTTTAAAACAAGTTGTTATTATAATTTTTCGTTTCATTGGAATTTATACGTAAAACTATTTCGTAGCCCGAAGTCGTTGAAAATTCACTCACCCCTTGGGCTACGAAACGTTCAACTGTCAACTATCAGAAACTAATTAAAAATAATAAGTGTTATAGCATTTTTATTTTAAATAATTAATAATGTTTTAATTTTTTTAAAATTACTTAATAATAGTAATCCATTTATTTAAATATTTTTATCAACATTTCTAAATTTCGTTCAATATCGCTCTAAATTGGGCCCGACGAGACAGAATATTTATTATTATTATTAATTACAATATTTTAGAGCCACCTCTGGTTATATTGATGGTGATGGTGTTTTTTATTTACCAATCTAAGTTTAAACATAGTCATGGTTTAAGGAATGGGACTAATCATAGATTTACTTAGGGCATTCCTTTCGCAAATAGTTTTAGGTAAAATAGAATTAATCCCACCATATTTTTTTCCTAAAAAGAGTTTTAATGTTAGCTGGACGATCTTTCCGACCGAGATTCGGGGTTAATTTCAGACCATGCAGGACCATTTGTAGAAACCTTATTCTTTAAAATGAAGCACTCAAAATACCTGAATGTGTGTGTCGAGCATTAAATGGTGTCGACATGCGGCTGGCTATCGGCGACATATTTTAAGCGGGTAGACTGACCAAAAAAGGCGACAATACGTCGGCTGCGCTACAAACACCTAAACGGGAGTCGCCAACTTCGATAGTAATCTCTGTTTGATGCACGACATAAATCGCTCGTATTGTTTTGTCGCTTTCTGGAGTTTTTCACGGTCGTTTATTTAAGTGGATTTCGACGAAAGCAACACTGTTGAAAGTAACGATTTATTAGCTGACTAGCTGTTCAACCCCGGGCTTTGCCCCGGGTTGGTAGTTAGTAATTACTAAATAATCCACTTAATTGTGATCAAACTTCGAATGATAAAAATACTTACTGTGGGTCATCCTTAGAAGATAAACATATACTATATACATATACATAAACAAGACCTACAATTCTGTAGTACAATAGTTTGATGTATCTCTAATGGTTTAGTCAGAGTAAGCGTTTTAAACGCCCTAAAAGCGTATTTTTATTATAAATCATCGAGTTCGATATTATTTCCAAATTTAATTTTAAATATTTTATACAAATAAATCTCCCGAAAGAAATTCTCTAAATGATTCTATAAACAGCATCAAAATTGATTACGTCGTTTATTATGCGAACAAATAGACAAACGCGGATAGCGACTTTGCTTTATACTATTTATTGATTGCTGAAACAACAAAATAAGGATAAAAATACAAACTAAAAAAAAAACACACGTCAAACAAAAAACTCACGGAGCTACAATGCCCCAGACAGATACACAGACTGACAGGTTGAACTTACAGCACTCCTCTGTTTGCGTGGGGGGTTTAAAAAGCATAGCTTATTAAACTCACATATTATAAGTTCTCAATTCAAAATTGACAAATTGTAAACTAAAAAAGTCCGTAATAACATTAATTAAACAATTATAAAAAAATACTTAAAAATTCATACAACGTACCTATCGTTATATATCGCATATATATCTTATTAGTGGGTTTCGGTAGATATGGGAGTCATTGTATGTATTAATTGTATGTATCAGTCATTGTGTTTCATCATATATACAGGATGTTCGGAAACGTTACTGCGAAACTATGAAAGCTGAATCTATGAAAAGAAAAGATAATTTCAGAGCTACAATGTGATAAAAAGTGTTGAGGTCTACAACTTAATTTAGTTTTAAGTTTAAAACTAAAAAATAAACGTAAAACTAAATCAAGGTATATTGTATCTTTTAAATATGTTATAGGTCATAATTTAATTATTTACTATATCCGCGTGGAATCCAATCTGTTGATTGACTTGAATTCTGTTATATTTTTTTAGCGAGTTTCCTTACTTAATTCAAAAATTCAGCCTTCAAAAATGTATAGGCACTTTTATCATTTCTAAGACTTCCTTAAATATAATACAGCCACAGCGCGCAAGATAATCATTTAGTGAGTCTTGAAGTGTGTGAACTCCATTATGAGGCGCTCACGAGTCGTTCCGATCTCACACGAAGGCGCTAAATTCCACGTGGGAGTTCAGACTCGTGCCTAAACTAAAGCTACTTTCAGATATACCACATTGCATAGCGTAGGTCAAATCATTTAAATTGGTTTATTGATTTCGGACACACCGCTGACATTAATGAACACATTTAAAAAATGGCACTTGAACTAAGGTTAAAAAGTCCTTAAACGGCGAACAATTGCATTTATACTCTCAGAACTACACAAGTAACGGCAGTGTTGTTATCAGACGAAAATAAACCTATTTTTTTCGAAAAACGTTTTTAGGTAATAACGTCTGTATGTATATGTGTATCAATTTATTGCACATACGTTAGCTTCTAAATGTGGCAAAAAAAAAATACTCCAAATTTTAGAGGTTTTTTACAATTATTATGTTTTCGCAAGAAAACACCAGAAATTAAATGAATACTTAAATCAGTGCTCCAATATGGTGGAAAAATGCGACCGCGTAATTCATTTTTTTAAAATTTAAATAAACCTTTTTAATATTTAGTCTTTTAAAATATAACGAAGAATATTGGCAAAACATACAATAAAACTGTAAAAATATAATGAAATACTTAATTAATGTTTTTTTTTATTATTATTATTAATAAAATTAAATTCATAGTGTATGGATTTACGGTGAAAAATTGACGGTTTGCCCCAAAATAAGAATGCTGTACCCATGTGTTTACTCACCAAACAAATAAGTTCACTGCCCTAGTTTATTTGGTTCTACGTGTTAGGAAATTGGGCAGGCTAAGGCTTTGAAAATGTTGTTATTTTGTACAGAAGTTGAAAATAGGAAGGAGAGCCTAATTTTAAGCATGGAAAATGTCGCTAAGGGGGAACTTTGTGACTGGTGTATTTTCATGTCAGTATTTCTGTGATGATTTCGAATGGATTTAAGTAGTCTCGATATGTTACAAAACGACCCTAATCCGATATAATCCAATACGCATGAGTCGGAAGACTGCTCGTAATGGATTCTCTAGTTCGGACTCATTTACAATTGTAATTCCAGAGTTACACCAAAACCTAATCGGCTGTCATAGTAGACATCGTGTATATAAAATGCACACGACTGCATGCTTTGTGGCTGTCAAGGTGTTGAGTCAACCATACATAAATAGTTTTGAGACATGTTTGTTGAATTACATTAAAAAAAGCCAATGACATTCTGTAGAAATATCCTAGTCTCTTGAATCGCACTCGATGGAATCTTTTATCAAGAAAGTTAAGGCTCTTTTAGAATGAAAAATGTATTCTATCACCATTACAGGTGTAATACTAAATCTACGAATGAGGATGATATAGTGCTATGTTTTCTCTGTCCTTTGTACGGTGTAGACGTGGACACAGTTTTTAAAGATTTTAGTACATAGTGGTCACATTCATTTTGGTCTTAAACCATTTTATAAGCAGTAAGATTTTCCGAAATAACATTGATTGGAGTCTATAAGCGATTTTTCAAATCAAAAGTGTAGGCCCTTAAAAGGCACGTTAAAAAAAAACGTCACATCAAATGCTATCGATTTTGAAACATTCTACGCTTGACTTCGTTTTGTTCATTGAAAACAACATCGATATGTGCCAAGTACAGAAATGCACTTAAGGCATAGACTATTAAACGCAATTAGTGACAGCACGCTAAAAGTATTGCATTCAAGTACAAAGAGGTTATGTCATTGAAGCGACCAAGATCGGTCAAGGAAATGCTGTCACTCACTTTGAGGCGCTTTTTCATTAGCAAGTTCGTTTGGATTGCAGAAGTGAACGCGACATTACAAACTATTATTCAAATGTACACATATTTATATATATATATATATATATATATAGATTTGATGATTATGATTTATTTAAGCTTTCGCCATTCGGCGTCGTCAGAAAAAATATCTATATATATATATATATATATATATAGAATATATATTTATATATATATATATATATATATATATAGAAAAATTGTATTTATAATGTATTGCTTAAATACCGTATTTAGATGATTCCTTACGTTATAATAGGCATTCGCCGTTAGCTTACATTACTTATATAAAAGTCTGACAGTATTGACATTTGGAAAATTCGAATGCTTTTTAATATTTTTACAGATTATATAGGGACATATACTCGTATAGGGAGATAATCGAGTTTTGCAATTCGGATTATTGAAAATAGTGTTTCTTTCAGACAAAATGCTCCAGACAAAATTCATTACCAATTCACGTTAATTATTAATATTTTATTAAGGAAAGGATGCTATCGGGCTACGAAATAACGGAAACATACAATTAAAATGAAACAAAATTGTGAAAGGCTTATATCTTTTATTTAAAGAATATTCTTTGCGGTGTTTATACTTGTATAATGGGGGCGACGAGACATTTTTCTCCGGGGGGCGCTAGGCCTACTCCGGGGGGGCAACACCCTCTGAAAGAAACACTGATTCAAAATAGTCGTTTAAAATTGAATTTAATTTTTCAATACCAGGGAAAAAGGTAGTATTTTGAAAAAAAAAATACTAGTTTGGTATATTTTTGACAAAGGACCTAAAATTGGTTTTTTTTAAAGGGATCGTGTAGGTAATTACGTTCCAAAGGGGATTTTTTAAAATTAGTTAGGTGTGTTACATAAAAATGAGACATCCTCTTGAGAGTTTTACTTTTCCAAAAAAGTGTCGCCATAGATTCCTAAACCTGTGGTAATCCCCTGTATTAGTGTCTACACGCATCAGAGGTAACATTTTTTTCACTTTAAATAGCTACCTATAAAAAATTAATTTAAGCTTGTTTTTACGAGTTGATCACTATTTTCGAACGAGTGTAATGCGGCTCTAGAGACAGACACCCACAAATTCACCAGATACGCTAGTATTAACGCTGTAGTTACTGTTACCAGCGAAGATCAATGCAAACACGCCCAGCGGCCGGTTAAGTTTACCGAGCGATTCAAACGTCGGATATTGTCACTTAACCGATGAACAGAGAAAGTATCGTTTAAGTCATATTAGACGCTAATACCCGAAAGAACTAACGAACGGCTACTTATATCTATTATTAGCTTTCTCATATTGGCGACTTAAACTTAATTCGCTATTGTCTTTCGCTATGTAAAGAAAGTTAGTCTCGACAATCAGTACGATTTATTATGGAATATTTTCTTTTACCCATGAATATTCGTTCCGACCACTTATTTTGCATATCAAAAACTTTTAATTTGAAATTATTTTTTTTTATTTTTTACCATGCCTAATGCTTTAGTTGGCAAATAAATGTAAATTTTATTTTGTATTCTTTGGCTAAAGACCACAGTGGCACTCAAAATCAATACCCGAAGCTAAATAACGTCTTTAAAAAAAATCTTTGCGGCATATATTATGATTAGAATTATTTATAATTAATTTCTACGTACTGCCAGAGTGTGCAAACAGCAAACGCCATCATCATAGTTAGTCTCACGAGGACGGCTCATGGACTAAGTTTACAAACAAGAACTTTCTTCCTTTGTCTATACATAGAAGTCAGTATTTAAGGACATGTCAACGCCGTTTGTGTTGCAGCTAACTGCAAAGATAGCTGTATGGTTACGTTCCATGCGTAAAGGAGACGCAAGATAAGGTAAATGTCCATTCACAAAGAGCAATTTCAGTGTTTTTTTTTTATTATTTAGATAGTATTTTATATGAAAATATATTTTATTTCCAGAATTAATTAGCTTCAGCTTTTTACGAAGAATTTTATGGTTCATTTTTTTTTGTAACTTATTTGAAGCTGGTATTATTATTATTTTTTTATTAATTATGTAGATATATTCTGTTTGCTGAGGCATTATAGAGATAATTGAATTTAGTATATTTAATTTATTACATTCCAATATAAAAAAAACGGCCAGTGGTGTGGACGTAGTAATTATAAGAAATAAAAACAAAACTATTTCTGTTTCAAATAAAGTGTGTTTTTATAGAGTGCGTGTAGTGCGCTGGGAGTGTAGAGCCTAAGGGTGTGTGTATTCTTAAAAATAACATGTTTTTTTCAATGTCAGAAGTATTTAGGATTCAGCAATATCGCTTGTGAAAATATCCAATTTTTCGTGCTTCTGACTAAATAATACTAGTACTGAATAGTACTAACTAATTTTATCATAAGTTTATATTTATTTTTTGTATTGTAATTAATAATATATTTGATTTTTGTATAATGTTTACAAAAACGTTTATATATATTAAGTTATTGTCATAATATATTTGCAAATGCGTTGCTTTCAAGAGAATAATTATGAAATCACTTATATATATGCTTGTATACATTTTGGCCACTCCTTTCAGGAGGTAGGAGGACTATATCGACAACTAAACCGGATCACGAAAAAAAATATAGAATTACGAAAAAATATTTTTTAATATTATTAAAAAATATATCTTCGAAGTGCTTTGCGAGCCGCGCGCAGGGGTGTCAATGACCGGTCTCGCGCCATGCGTTCAACCGTGTTCTCAAACATTAAAACGTTTTCTTTTTTATTTTGGTGTTGATTTTGGTCGTAATTGAGAAATATTTTCCAATATTTTTTGCCGAATAATGTTTGATTGTCGATATAGATCAACATCCTAAAAGGGGTGCTCTAAATTTAAAAAGAACCTGTATATTTGTTCATTCTACTATTAAGCATGCATCGAGAAAATATTTACATGCAAACACGGAACACTGCCTTCTTTAGATGTGTTTAGTTACATACATATTATTCTACTTACGATTGTGTTTTCATATTGTTTTTATGGTTATTAAATAAATTAATTAATTTTGTAAAATAAAAATGTTATCAGCAGATGCGAAAACCGCATGATTCAGGAAATGTGATAAATGCCCGATTGCACTTCGCGGGGATACGGCGTGAGGATTAAGTGCGCTGAAGGCATAGAGCGGGTGACGGCCAAGTGACACCACACCACCCACCCACGCGCCTCTTGGCGCACAGATGGCGTGTGGTCCTGTATATTCATTATTAAAGAGGACCACAAAAAACATCACTTTTCGATGATTACATATTACGTTGTAATTTTACATATGACCACGAACAGTTCGTTCATAATTCGTTCTTCTCTGTCTTACGCGTGGTCTTAGATCTCTCTATTTCATCTAACGGTTTTTAAAAATAGGAATAGTCAGTGCCGTTTTTGATTTATCATAAAAAACAGAATCAATGTACTTTAAAAAAACTGTTTATGAAATCAACTACCCTCGTAGTTTAATTTTCTCGTTTCTAGCATTTAGTCGATGTGTAAAGTTTTAATAATAAAAATGTATGGAAAAAAAAATCGAGGCCCTTACCATTTAGATAAAGTATAAATTTACCTTTTTTTCTATACACACCTAGATAATTATGAGATAAAACAACATCCTCTGATAGATAAGCAACAACTCGGTCGACGGACTTCGTACCTGGCGTCAGATGCTGTCGTCAGCGGAAACCTGGTGCGTTCGGTCGACGGACTTTGTACCTGTGGTCTGATGTAGTCGTCAGCGGAAACCTGGTGCGGCTGTCCGGTGAGCTCGTGACCCCCACAGCGTCAACCAAGTCCTCCAAAGTCTTTGCAGAACCTGATCCATTTCATCTTTGTTTTCTTTTTGCCACTTGGTCTTGTTACTCGTTTCTGTAAATATATTTTTTCACGTTATTTTCATATCCTATTTTCATATCAAAACCGAAAACGGGTGGGAACCCGTTTTCGGTTTTTCCTTGTTATTTTTATAATTGAAAAAAAAGTGTTTTTTTGGCATACAGTCTAAATACAAAGTCTGATTGCCATAATACAAGAAGAAGAATATTTTTATTCGCATGTGAAGCGGCTCTTTGGGAAGCAGCTCAATCTCATACCTACTAATGCACTCGTATATTTGTTGTATGTAGGTTGTTAAGTCCTTAAGTTTGTAACCCTGGAAACTAACAAAAACTAAATAAAAAAATATATTCACTTCATATATAATTTTAGCCTAGTTTTAAACCAGGCTCACTATTATATTTTTAAAAGTAATACGGTTTTAAAAACAGCTATGTTAGATAAGATCATATTAAAACCATATGGCATAATTTATGGTTGTTCAAAGCTTTTTAACGCGTAATATAACTTTAAACAAAACTAACCAGCAAATAGCTAACGGACGTTTATTTTGTTAATTTAGTAAAACCGCAAACATAACATATCCATCGATGAAAACGTGAATAAAGCATAGTTCTATACTAAAATATCTTGACTTGACAGATGGATAGTCAACCTTGGTATGATGATCTCAATAGAGTCTTATATACACCTAAAGGTTTAGTTAGTTTTCTAGTAAATTGACAGTATTGTAAAAACATTTATGTCCTATGTAGTTCCATACTACATAGGTTTAATTTTATATTGTAGGATCTGCCTATTAAGTAAAATCCATTAGAAAGACTAGGAATTTCCAAAATGTATTAATATAAATCTATCTGACTACTGTCAGAATTACTAGATTGCCAGTAAAATTAATAATTAATAGCATAAAATGTTATCATTATGAATAGATATCAGATAAGCAAAGGTCAAACGTTAATATCCTTCAACCCAACATCTGATGTTACCAATCCCAAATTCCTTTAAACCAAACACTTTACGACCGCCTGCACTTTATTCTATCAATGTTCATAAATTTGCAGTTTAATGTTGCATGGGTGACTTATGACAATTGCGAATAATTAAACTGTGGTGTGTGTGCGTGAGAGAGATAGAGAGAGAGAAAGCTAGAACTTTTTAATCGTATCTTTTGTTCGTTGCACCATGAAAACGCACATTGTCGTTACGCGCAGACGTGTGAAGTGATTGTCGATTTACGAATGCGGAACCCACCCTTAGCAAACGATTCGAATGAATAACTGTATTTCAGTCGACCAAACTGTTTCTGTAATACTAAAAATATTTCAAGGAAAATTTTCATCCTCATCTTTACTTTTTTCGTTAAATCCAAAGGGATATTTAAAAAAAATATGACCCCACTTGAACTCCGAACGGAGTTTTCAGCGGTGGGGGAAAAATCGTAAACAGCTTTCTAAACCCGTCTTGTTTTCCGCAGAACTATTATTGAAGCATGAATGGAGCGAGGAGTTTCCGCCGAGGCCCGGGGCCCGGGCCACAAATCGTGGCGACCGCGCGGACCAAAAAGTGAAAATTTCACCGAAACTTGTCCAACTCGCAAAACTTGAGCCGTTCGTTTCATATGGAGAAAAGTCGTCTGCTCGCGGGCGAGTAGTTACGATTTTCCGCTGCACGTCAAACGGTTTTTTCGAATATTTAATTTATTTAAATATGCCCGCCTAAAAGTACCATGTCTTTATTTGGTATGCCATTTTGGTTGGTTTGGTATTTCATATTATATAATTAATAGTAAAAAAAAAACATGTTTTTATGCATTGTCATCGGAACCGAACCGGAACGGAATTACACAGTGTATATAAAAAGTGCGCTGTTAAGGTAAAGTATTTTTGTTTTTTTTTTTGACAAAATGGTGTAAATAACCTTTGTGGACGTTAAGTGACGCGGAATGCGATAAGTAGGCTTGACCGCGTTACGAGTAGGTTCGTTGACCACGAAACGCACGTTTTGCGGTGATCAGCTGGGCGTGCTAAACAAAGACGTACTAATTACAAGAATCTTTTAATATTAACATGTATTTTTTTTATTGATGAAACCATGATGAATGTTGATATGCCGCCTTCACAAATAATACTTGAAATCACAGAACCGCCTGCAGGATTTTTTATAATATCTGTTGAGTATTTATTCAGCTCACTCCATTGCTTCCTTATTCTATAGAACTTTTACAGTTTAAAAATAGTTTTTATTCCTATATCGAGGGGCATGTATCTATAACGTCTTTCGGCTTGCAATGTAAGAAAGCTGGTCCATTTCTTCTCTGAAATGACCCGCGATAGTTTGAGAGCCACCGACGAAACTTCCGGACAAGCAGGTGAAATAAAGGTCCTATCTACGCTCCGCGGTTCAGATCGCGTGTAGCGGCGGTGGCTTGTGTGAGTGCGCTTTTGGCAAAGTTGAAAATTGTCAAAAATGCGCGGAAGTCGACAGGGGGCGGGGGTGGGGGGTGTTTTTCGCTGTTGTTGCCTTTAGTTTGTCTCCGAGCGCGGCTACTTTAACATCGTCAACAAGAACCGTATTTTATGGCAAAAAACACACTCAGAGTGATAAATCCTATATATAGATTATTTGTGTCGCTCCGTTCATTAAAAACTGTTATATACAAATTAACAAATATTGCAAAAAAAAAAAGTAAACGTAATTTATTAATATTATTCTGAGTGTTTTTATATATTTACGATAATAGGAAATTAATGAAGTAATTTTCATGTTTTGTAAAATTGTGATTAATTAACATAGTAAGTGAAGCAAAAATAAAATAAAAATAATTAGTGTACTGATGAAAGTGTTTTCATTTTTGTGGTTACTGTTATGATTTTCTCCGTCGTTTTTTTCTGAATAGCAAAAACACATGAATGACCCAACGCGTCAAAAGTGAGTACAATCGATTAAAATATTATCTAGAGATTAAATTAAAATATTTAAAATTTATTGTTGTTTAAAATTTCTTAACACTTATCGCTCGAGACCTCTACAAACGCTACATTTAATTTTCTTCGTTGTTTTTAAAATTGAATAGTTGGAAGAGAATGTAATATGATTTTCCGGTTCTGTTTGGACTTTTCCTGGACTGGACCTTTGAACACTGAGTATTGGTTAAAACGTATTTAAGGTATTTTTAAACGTTTAGGTTTAGGTTTTCAGGTGATTTGTTTAGTTCTCCATACGAAAAAATTGTTATATGGTGCTATGGTAAATATTAGAAATTACAAATAGCTTTCATAATATGTAGTTAATTTTTGTACCTATGAGCTCTTTAACATATTGTTAACCCTTTTCAATCTTATTGTGGCGATGTTCGTATATATTATATTGTCCTGTAATTAGAACAATGCATGTATTCAGGTAGCACGTGCTTATTGTTAAAAATATGGGTTTATTTTGATAGCAAGCGGTGGCGAAAAATATAGAACGGAAATGAGTGGGTCGAATTAGGGCGGACTGCTTATTTCAGAAATTTCCATTCGCCATTGTACTGTAAGATACTATGAAAAATGGTTTTCCTTTGTTATTGGTATTCGGCGGAATGAATTTATCAAATTCGTAAGACCTTCACGTCAAGCGAAATGTGTGCTAATCTATTTCACTACAGTGGGAAGTGCTAGAGTCAATAGTGTGTAGTTATATTTATTAATTTAAAAAAATATATTATTATTGTTCTAATTACCACATTACAAAAAATAAAGAAATTAAGAAACGAATTTAAAACAAAGTATAACTGTTGATATTTTAAATTATACAGGGCAAACTTTTTTCGATCATACATACATCTTCTCTAATTAAATAAACCAATAAATGTTGAAGCATGGTTTAGCAGAAATATCACCCTCTTAAAAGCTGCGAATTTCAGTACGTTTGTTCTACAACGAAGAAGTTCTAAGAGAAGGTGATGTGGACCACGTTGGTAGGCATCTGGAATGTAAAAGTTAATTGATGTTAGTGTATCAGGATTTTTGGCAGACATTTAGTAAGTTAAAAAAATATTTAAAAATGCACATCCAATACTAGCATATTGTAGCGAATTAAATTCAAAATAATTGAATAAAAATAGTATAAATAACAATATACAGGATATATTTTATAGGGTTACAATACAAATACCTAACTTAAAAATCTATTTAGGATTTTTTCTTTGGTGTGGGAACCAAATAATAATGAAACTTAATGATGTTACGAATTGAAGATTTGTATAATATTTAATATCACAGGAATATCAACTATTACGCAAAAAAAAATACACAGCAGCTTGTTAACTTTTGAACATAGAGAATCATATACGCAAATTAATTTTAGGTTATTTTATACAAAATTATGCTTAAGTTTAAGCTTACATTGTCCATATTACACATAATATGTAGCATAGTGAGGTTTATATTATAATATCATAAATTAAAAACAAATTTGTAAATACAAACTTTAAACTGTAATAAAATATTATTTATATGTAATATTAATATGCATATCCTAAATATAGTATCGAAATTATGCTCGTAATATCTATGCGAAGTAAATAAAGGGTAAAAACACTCATTTAATAATTTCATTAAGAATGGCATTAACCCTTGGATTAACCCGTGTATTTAGTTTACTTTCTTTGTTCACCCTGGTGCATGCCGATTTCTTGTTATTTTTGGATTTGAGCATCCGCGGTTATTATCACTATCAGCGTGCAAAATTCACCGTTTAATGCATTACCGTTAAATGAACCGTTTAATATGGACTGTATTTACACACGTGAAGGTTTATGTTAAGGTTCTTACCTGTAGGAATTTTTGCGAGTACTGTACGGTATTTTATTTTTCAATTTAGCTTTGTCAAAAGCAACTTTTATTAAAAAAAAAATACAATTTAGATAGATCCAGCTTTGCAAACTGTTTTTCTGCCGGTTACTTAATACAAAATAAACTTGCAAAAAATAAAATAATATACAAAAATATTCAAAATCTCTGTTACTAAATTTCAGTATGATATTGAATTTTCTCTGATAACTAAGATAGAAAATGTGGCTTTTATGCCAAAACTGGCATACGTTTGGGACGGAGTCAGCGGATGCGAAAGATGGCAAGCGATGTAGCGTTTAATGACCCACAAATTGTCACAACTCGCGGATATGCGCTTCATAATGGTAGAAGTTCATTTGGTCCAGTGATCGCAAAATAAATATATGAACATACAATTACACGCTAAAATTGTCGCTGACCAAATACGCGGCTACGTAGAAGAGAGCTATTTAGGTTAAGCAGTGTTACGGGTGGAACGAATTTGCACATCCATTTTTTTTTATTTTATTTACTTTTTACATAATGTTTTATTTAAAAAAAAATAATTTGAGGTAACTGATGAATTTGATCTTTAAAGAAACTAATATTTGATTATTTCTTCGAATGTCGAGTGAGATGATTTCGAAAAACGCTAAATATTTTTTCACGTAAATATTTTAAGGTACAAATAACTTCATTCTAAACCAATAGCAGTCAAAGGTTTTCTTGAAAATTGTTTTAAAATACTTACCGGACTGGTAACAGAAAAGGTTTAGCAACTCTTAAAGGTTTAGCATTTTGAGGATCTGGATTATTCTCGGGCCGCTGCCACAAAGCGTCTCTATTTGAGATGCTGCCAATATTATTTGTGCCAGAAGTGAGCAGTGCACGCCAACTGACGACACATGACTTTTGACACATAATCTCGACTGCTATAAGCTCTTTTTCATGTAGCGCCGTTCTGTTACGCGATATTCATGGTTATAAGTTTCTAATATTAGGTATAAACTATAACAGGGTATAATCGATATTCTTATCAACCTTTGATTAAATTGTCCGTACGTAATCTTTTGCGGTTTCGTTCTTACGCATTATGTAATATGGCATTATTGTTTTACAAAATTTACAAAAAATTATCTAAATGATGTCTAGAAATTTATTTTTATTTCTCAAATTGGTATTTTAATTATGAATGTATGTTATTTTTTTGTAATTAGCTATTTTGTAAAACTGTTAGCGTTTTAAGTAAAAAAAAAAGAAATAATCGCTTTTATAAGCCCCATGATTTGATAGATTTGCATACCGTGCTGTTTATAATTTCAGATACGTATACCTTTGCGAACCCTGACCAATTTAGGGTTTCGGACCAAAATGGTCAAAAGTAGGAACCCTTATAATAAGACTAAGTTGTCTCTCCGCCTGTCTGTTATTCAGTTATAAACGGTTGGTCATACATATAGGATGTCGCGTATTGCAGATTAATATATAATTTTATTAAAAATATATTATTTTGCGTCCACTGAGGCCAACGAAGAAGTACTCGTTTGCAGTCCATTCTTACGTTACAAGTCGGAAACTTAAAAGGCTCGAAAAATCACAAAGTACAATCATATTATAAACATGATAAAAAATGGATAAATAATTTTCTTGTTAAAAAATATATTTTGCACCGAACACCGTTATTTTTTTTAAATTTTATTAAACCATTTTTCCTAATATATTGTAGCCATGCCATTCGTTACTTTTTGTAATTATTTAATTTCACCGAGATATTCCTTTTAGTTTCTCTTTTGATATATGCACATAGGACGGCATTAAAACATTTTTACAACCTTTTATTTACTTGTGTGTGTAGGTCAAATCTTGCAAGCTGAATTAGAACCACTTCTTCTTATCCTACAGAGTTGAAACTTGACTTCATGGTTTAGTTCCGATGACAATGCATTTTTATGGTAAACATGACCTGATTCTATACCCAGGAATGTCTCCAGACGAAGGCACTCCTCAACGGTCAACAGATACGAAATTTTGAATACGCATTCAAGCACTTAAAGGCTTGTTTTCTTTACTATTATAATTAACCGGAGCCCCTGCATCCATTACGATCCTGTATCCCATGAATGAAACCCACTGTGGGAAATAGGCCATTCAGTCAGTTGTAATTTTGTTCTCAAAACTCGGGCGAAGTTGAATGGACGATTCGAGGGCGTCGTTTATTGCATAGCGGCACACCGTAAAACTATTTGAGTGCCCCAATAAAGATTTAATGCAAATGGTCGCTGTGTGCTACGAAAATGGCCGTCGAAAGTAGATTCAGATCCGCTTATTTCCTGCCGACCAATAATAAGCGTATTTCATTTTGTAATGAAAGTAATAAAAACATTACATCATTACATACATTGATTAAATACAGCAATTGTGGCTCAAGAATATGTTATTTGCGTAATAAACCATAAGCCTTTATCACCCTTCCACAACACGGATATTATTATCAGATCGTGTTCACGGTAAAAGTTCATTGATCGATGTATTATTTATTGTAAATATAAAATTTTTCGGATTTTTATATATCGTGCATATAAAACTATTATTTAATCCCGACGTTTCGGAGCTGATTACAAATTCTGTTATCAGGGGAGAGCTCGACACGTTCTTTCGATATGAACTAATGCACTGACGCACTTTTTCACTTGTTTCTCGGTCTGCAAATTCGTAACGGTGGGTTAGGGTCATGGTCGACCTCCGTATTTAAGGCGCCGTTGCACATATGTACTCATTGTGTCAGACATTTGTTAGTGTGAGATTTACTGATTATTTGCCTGAGTAAGGGACGTCAATTCGAGGTCAATCTGTAGCTGTCTTCCCGGTTATAATTTGGGTGTTTGAAGATTTAGATCGCTTCTCAGACGAATCGTTGAAAATTGTGTTTATCTGTCGTCTTGTTTTGAAAGAATCTTAAAAAAAATTAAATTACGTGTCTAAGTATTACCGATTTTGTAAAAATGCCGATGGTATTTTAAAAATATGAACAATTAACATCGTTATAATTTTTTTTCCACAATTAAGTAAATTCGCCATCCTCTACAGAAACGGACATTTCAATCTTGCTAAATGACAAAAGGCACCCGCTTTACACGAACAAAAGTGGCTCCTTCTCGGTATTAAGGCCGTCATTCACTCGCGCATTCATTGTTGCGCCGAGACGAACCAAAGAAAACAACAATTTCGTCTTACCGGTAAACGAATGTTTACGTTTTTTTTTATGACAGTGCACTAAACTGGGGATCCGTCCTTAAATTACTTTAGAGCCTCCATAATCCCTAGGTGTGAAACAGGTGAGCGTAGCACCTTTGAGGTTGGGGGGCCTGAAGGCAAATTAGATAATTGTTGGTGGTAAAGGCCTCTTTCGTACTGAGCGATTTTCGTTCGGCGATTGAATCAAATATATTCGTTTCAATAGTGTTTACCAAAGGTCCGTTTCTCGTCTAACTACTACCACAAATTATATTCGAGGATCAAGGTCCACTATTATGAAAAAAAAAATAGTTTAGATTAATAGTTAACACTTGTCGAATATATGTATCGCTATTGTACAAGTTGGCAGCTAGGCCCTGCGGGCGGCTTTGAGGGCATTTTCAGCGCACGACAACTCGGACCTGCGGCACTCAGGATAGGTTGCTTCACTCCTCATCTCTAGGCCCTACGGGTCATTATATGCCTACAGTCCTATTCAATGCAGGCAGCTTTGATGATTGTTGATATTTTCAGTTTTTTACGAATTTTCCTGGAACTTTTCTAATCCTCATCTTTTCTGTATTTCTTGCATTATTTTGCATTGTTGCCAAACTTCAAGATATATAAAGCGCTCTACAATTTCGTGAATTAATCTTTATACACCTCGACGTTTTTCACGCCGTTTTAAAGTAGCGGAATAGTCTTCTGGTCGTTGCCAGGCAGACTTGGTTGCTCTTTTGTGTATTAATAAAATAATATTCATCAACCCGATTTGTGCGGTCCGTGTTCGACGGGATGTCGAGTTGATATCTACTCCAGCCAGCTACTTGGCTATTGTGCACTCGCCTCCTCCTCCTCCTCCTCCTCCTCGCTCCGGACGAACGGACGGCCGAGATAAGACACTAAATAAGTTAGCTTTGAGTCGGTCTCGGCCGCTCACTCTAAACTTATCATACATTCCTTTGGCTTCCATTCGAGGCGCCTTTCAGTTTACTCTCGGAGGCGACCTTACATTACGCCGCCAGATAATGAATACGCCGCGCTTTCTTGTTAACAAAATGGCTACTCGCGGCTGAATGTTAAACGGACCGGAATGTCCGACCGTCTATTGCTCTCTCTTTCTTTAAAATATTACGTCTCGCTCTGATGTAGGTATGTTTAATTTGTAAGATATTATTAGTTACCCAATAACGCCTCTAGCAAATTAGCTTGTTAAACAGAAGTATAAATAAGTAATTCAATTTTACCATTATTAAGAAACTAAAGGTTATTTATTTATTTAACACAATTTTCTAGTAATATGACCAGTAAAATGTACCAAATATAAATATGGTTGAAAACATTAAATTAATAAAACAATTGTAATGTGCGTGTGGTGAGTGTGTGGTATGTAATGTGAAGTATGTCTGCAGTGTGTGATGCCACTATTTGTGGCGTGGAAATGTATGACTGTGTGTGTGTTTAGTCTATGTATCCATGTACAATTGTATATTAGAAATTAAACGAAATTTTGATGTAATAAATTAATATGTGCAAACATTTTAGAGAGGAGGGTAACTATTCATATCACTGTTTTAAAACGATTTAGTTAACGTGTTGAATTTGCACCGTGTTTATCCGATTTTAACTATGTAGGTATAAACTCCTGTCCTAAGATGGACAAACTTTCTATCATTAAAAATGTATCTGTAAAATGTAAAATAAAAAAAAAAATAAAAATGTGCTATTGCTGTAGACTACAGATGTTTTAGTGGCGATAAATAAAATGTGTATTATTTTGGCTATAGTAATAATTAACTAAATGTTAATTATAAAGTAGGGTGAATAAAGATATTACAAGAAAATTGATAACCTAACCCACTCGGTAAGTTTCTTATAAGAACGTATTATTTGCGATGTTTCCATTACACAGGAGTAGCAAAATACAAAGCACTAGAGTAGCAAAAGACAAAGATAATAAATCTTTATTTAATGGCACTGGTATCTTTTTAATTGGTCATATATAAATATAATATGTAATTTTACTTTTAAATTATAAATTATCAATCAAAATTATAATTGATACATGGAAATGTATGTCGCATTAGTTTACTTATGAAGAATGTATTGATGATAAATATCCAAGACTATGTCGATGTTTTACAGGCCAATATGAAAATTTATGGGCGTTTTATGAAAAAAAAAATGTTTTATTTTTTACAAATTATTTCTCTTTTTTTATAATACACAGTAAATTATAATGCTTATTAAATAATAAGACTATTAAAAATTCAATATTACTTAAAATACAGGAGTCTAGTGGTCATAAAATACAATATATTATTATCGCTTTTTTGTACGTAATCAATAAATAAACAAATAAGATTACTCTTAAGTAATTTAACGTGACAAAAAATATGTTTTAAATTTGTTTATCATATTTTATAGGAATAATTTAAAAAAAATATTGACGTTACAAGAACCAAGTATGCAGATTTCAGCAAATTAAAATATGTTATAAGATACATAGTTGATAGGTACGTTACTCACCAGATAATTGTGTATTTGTTGAGACAGTACGCTCCCTGATGTTCCATGAGATAAATTAAGAGCAAAGCGTAGAATAATGTAGATTAGGTATTCTACATTTAAAGGTAGGGAGGGTATGTATAACGAATCTATATCCTAATTTATTTCGCTAATTGTACCGTAGCTGCTTCGCTTTGACCTCCCGCTGCTACGCGGATGTCGGAACACAGTATAAATTGGAAGCCTGCGCTGTTGTTTTCGTCGGCCCATAACTATGAAGATATTCGTGGGTCCTTTGTTTGGTTTTACAATTCCATCTTCTCGGAAAGTGCAGTTTTTAAAGATCGCCCGTCGCCGTCGCCTAAAAGCCCAGGTAGATATTACGTACGGTTTTTTTTCCTACGAGTGTTACCACGGATAAACTGATACTATGGATTTCCTACGGTCTGCATGTTTGACGATTAAATAGATAATAAGTAATCGGCATTACTATTATAACGTACCACCATTTGTAATAATTTGTTTTTATCTATTCCATGTAATATGTACAGACAATTACTTAGTATCACGTGGGGTTACTTCAGTGCAGAAAGTGGTCCCTAAAACTAAAACCAAATTCGCCTAAAGGTTTCCTGGCCCCTAGGTTATGTAATAAAATAAAAGATATTCTGCAAATAAAGCTTAATAGCAAATTAATCAATAAAAAGACACTGACTAACTGGTTAATTGATCTTGGTAGAAAGGACACTGAGACTCTGGTCAATATAATAATAATTCATGTGTAATATAATATTGATCTGTTCTATTACTCAACTTATTATATATATTAGCTTATTATATATATTAATAAATATATATGTATATTTTTAGGTATTCGTATTACATGTACGTGTATTATATCAATGATAATTTTCGTAGTTTTATTTTGTACTTACAAAAAAGCTCAGTGCTATTGCATGTAACCAATCTATTAAATAACTAAAAAATATATATCAGTCTGTACATTGAAAATGTTTAATTTTATGTTAATGATTTAGGAGGTGCACTGTAAAACGAGTAATTTAACGAACCTTTTATTGAGATCGTTTATTTTAAGATGCATTTAAGGATCGTGGTTGGAAATGTTCTTACTCGTATAAGGCGGTGGGTACTTGACGTTTTTCTTGAATCAGGATTATGTATAATGATTTTATTATGTTGCACTAATAAATTGGTGGTTTATTTCGTTTATACAAAAAAATCACCATTTATTTTTTATTTAGGTAATTTTATTTTTCAATAGTATTAAAAACTTTACATAATTAAGATATGCTTTTAATGTAATTTATGGCCCTGTTAAAAATGTTGTGTAATGAATTTATTTATTTAATTACCACATTTATGAGTCGTATAGAATCAAAAGCAGTACCCTGCAGTAAACGTGTTTTGTGGCAATTTAATAAAACCAATTTACATGTAGAATAAGGTAATATCACCAATATTTTTTAATTCCTGTTATTTCTTAAACTGCGTGAGTTTTGCAAATTACTGTTTTTGTTTCCAACATGTTGCTAATGATGTCACAATGAAACACAAAGGTGGAATTAATCATAATTTAATATTTGTAACATAACTAACTCTAAAATGATTGCAGATTGCTTGTTTTGATTACAACCTAATATTTTAAACGCGTTTTATAGGGTCAGATTGTTATTTCTTGCTTCGATTTGTGGTAAATAAGTTTTAAAATCGATTCAAAACCTTAAAGTGAAAATTTCGGCAGATTGCTGCGTTTGATTCTATACGTCTCATATACTACTAGCTGTTCAACCCTAGGCATCGGTCCGGGATTGAGCCCTGCACGCCTGCGGCACTCGAGATGAGTTGCATCATACAAAAAGGATAATACAAAATATAATAAACGGATATGTAAGGTTTTAATTTAAACAAAATTAAACTATTTTGAGTTTAAACAAAAATACAAAAAAAAGAACATTATCTACACCAAATAAGGATTTGGTTATTTATATTTATGTAGAAGCAAAAATCAAAATAATATAGAACTAAACTAGGAATTTAGTCCGTGGTTTTGTGTATTGGTATAGTATTTTTAGAACAGCGTCGCTAAAAGTTTATGCCGGGGATGGTTGTGTCCAGGATGAGTGGAGGATAAATGATGAAAGCTTCTCCGAGTTCTGGATCCGTTTGATACGATACGGTTTACAAGAAACGGATAATTAAAACTAGATAACAAATGTAATGTCGAAATTAAGATAACAGGAAATAAAATATAGTCAGGTACAATAGAATGTCGTCGGCGCGTGATGCGCGCGGTGGCTAGCTAGCTTGTTGACCCGACTGACTGCTTGCGTCGCTGGCGGATCGCCCGTGCGCCGTTCGAATGCGCGCCTGCGCAGATGCCGACCAATCAGATGCGCCCGGCGGCGATCGCCCGTCGCCGGCCAAAACGACGCTGCCAGCCGCAGTTCAAATATGTAGCGCCGCTACAAGTTATTGAAAATAGATCGATTTGGGAGAACTAATAGCTATAATGATTGCCTAAAGTAAAATTAAATTAAAAAAAAATGTCTTGATGTTTTAAATAATTGAAAAATAATATTTAAGTTTTTTTTCCACTTAATGTTTCGTTCATTTTTTTTTATTTAGACGATGTTATTAACGTTATTATCATCTAAGTAGTTTAGATTTATCTAGTATTAACTTTTCATGGTATGTTGATGTAAACTAATACTAATAGGTAAGGCTATAGATATATTTTAAAATTAAATAAATAAATAAATTAGAGATATAGCTATATTATTTTTACTTTTAAATATCCGTAGCTACGTTCTTTAGTCTTATGTAAAGACAGATTTTTAAAATTTGTCTTCAAAGATATTTTTAGCATATAGGGTTGTGATGTGGTTTGTATATTCGTCTGGCGATGCTGGGGATAGAATTAAATACTTTTCCATACTCAACACTATTAGATTGATTTACATAAATATAACTCTCGTTACATTACTCAATAATTTAATTATAAAAGAATTTATTACGTGAAAATACAGAATTTTAACTACGAAAAATATGTGCGGACCCCGTAGGTAGAGTAACGACGCCCGCGTGAACTAAAAGTAAATAATTATCTATACGTTTTTACTTGCGAGTTGTCAGTGAAAATTGATTATTTTAATACTAAAACATTCCAATATCGAAAAATATACCATATAATTTATACTTCGAACAAATGGGTCCAAAATGGTAAATCTGAGCATGTGTAAGGTGATTTTTTTTGTTTAATTTTTTACTAAAAATATCACACAATAAAAAAAAAGCTTTTGCTTCACGTCCGACCGCCTTTTAAAGTACCCGAAGAGTTATGGTATAGTCACAAATTATAATGCCAATTTTTTGTTAAAGACCTGCGGTAGCGAATAAGCGAAAAAGAAATTTCAATAAATTTGCATAAAAGTGACACCTTTTACAAAATCAAGGATTTGCCATTTTTAGTGATTTTTTAATATATATATAGTGATTATTTAGTTTTAACACAGCTTGATGCATATTTTTTTTTGTCAAATATTATGTTTTTAAAATTGAAAACGGTCAATATTGTTTTTCAAAGTATTTTTTTTAAACTATTTCGAACACCGTGGTTATTAACAATATGTGTCATTAACGACAAAGTCTGACAAGGCCTAATAATGAATAAGTATCAACAGATAATTGGGAAGTAATTATGTAATATTGAATCAGAGGAAAAAACCGTCAGTCGATAGCGAATGTGGCGCGTATTTTAATTAAATTCACACCATAAAAAACAAAATATTTTTTAAAATAAATCATTTTGTTGTTTAAAATTATAACTACTAAAAAATATACCCGTGAATATTATAAAATTTATTTATTAGCATGTGTTTACAGAACATTTTAACATAATAATATTTTGTTAAACATATCAATCACTAAAATAAGTTTTCTCGGTTATGCGTAGGGTGTCGCCTAAGGATATGCATTTTTACATTGACATAAGCGTTGACATAAACGTGTCACTTCTGAACAGGCAAAATGATTTATCGTTTAATTATGTAGGTATAAATAAGTACGTAGCGAAATGCGGCTACAATTAATTTAGTATAATTGCAAAGTATTTAAGTTTCCATATTAATCAAATATAGTCAATCTACAAATTTACATCTTTATGAAATAAACTTTGATCTCTGTAGTTTTTATATTATGGATTCTAGCATTTAGTCAATAGGATGTCTAAAGTTTTGATGAAATGTTTATAAAATTAAATTTATTGTGAGATAACATGATAACAGTATTATTATTCTTCTACTTAAAAAGGGATAACAAATATTAGATGGTTTGTACGGAGAAATGACCGCGTTGGGTCATATAAGTCTATCACTTGGTTTATATCACTTTTTAGATACAAAACCCTACTCTCCATTGGCCATTTACCCCCTTCTGAATTTTCGGTACTTTCAGCCGAAATAATGTTAACCCGAAAAAAACGCATAGGATTGG
Source organism: Neomicropteryx cornuta (assembly GCA_020383195.1). Taxonomy (NCBI): domain Eukaryota; kingdom Metazoa; phylum Arthropoda; class Insecta; order Lepidoptera; family Micropterigidae; genus Neomicropteryx; species Neomicropteryx cornuta. The sequence goes on along the minus strand of JAHKQU010000029.1, from coordinate 11,155,409 downwards.
GAAATTCTCAGGGCTGGTTCAATTTTAGTTTAGTTAAATTACCTACGTCTATAAGTGTAAGACAGGAAAAATAAATAAAAAACTAAGTTTTCCGTTCAAAATATTTGCATATTGAATTGATACGACTATTGCCTAGAAAATACTAAAACTTTAATAGGTAATAAAAAAAAAGATAAAAACCTGTAAATAACAAATAAAACCGACTTCAAAATGAATCTATAAAAAAATATCCACCATATTGTTGAAGTCGGTCACGTTTCACCATATTGGTGAAACGTGGTTTATACTGAAGTTGTATACAGTATGTTTTTTAGTTTTCTTTTTAAGTTTTTATAATAATAGGTTCTATCCTTAGACAAGTGGTACTGCAATGAGTATAGGGTGGCCCACTTTTACACCGACTTTTATGTGTTTCCTCGAGTTCAGATTCTGGCTTATAGAAAAGAATATTTGTTTAATATTCCACCGGACTACGGATAGTGATGATTATGTTATTGATAAAGCATTAGAAATATGTTGAATCCAACAGTCGATCTCGTTTCAGAAACTAACGCTTCGAATACGTCGTTTTAAGTGCACTGGAATGTTCTGTTGATAGCACCGCACAGCTTCCAAGCAGTTATTCCATCTGACAAGTTGATCTTATTGACAGCTCTATAAAATCAGCAGGTGGTGCATAATATAAATGTCAACAAGATACTGAGGTATTTTCGCCATAAAACTATGATTTTCCAATGCCTTCATGTTTCCTTAATGTTTCATATAATATTCTATACCAAGTATGAATATGAAGTTCATAATTGAGGATCATCAATAAATCGAGATTAGGACAAACGCCCACGCGCCGAAGTAAAAGCAGTTGAACAAACTAGTAAGGATAATTAGTTACAAAATATTGTATGTATTAACTCGAGTTGTATTGATTAACATGCTATAATTTAATTAAAATAATTTAAGTACTCACCTAACGACTATCATGGGAATTGCACAATATTTGAAGTTAATATATAGAAACTGGCACACAGACATGATTTATTGGTTTAATACAAAGTCCAATATATGGTGACTAAAAAAAAAAAAAAAAAAGCTTCTAAATGAGACGATAAAAAAACTAGGGTTAATTTTTTGTTAAATTATTTGTATCGATAAAAAGTCTGCATAAAAGAATAAAATTTACACACTCTTTAAATAAATCGTATTGTGTTTTAGTATAAAGGGCAGTGTTTGTGCACGTGTTACGCAAATATTATTGATTCAGGGTGTGAGTTTAGGGTGTAAAGAAGGCCATTTGTATGTATATGTAAATATTAGGGATATCCTCGATTCTTGAGAGATCTTTGCGTTATTTTTTTTACCACGCTGGCATCCACGTGCGCAGTGCTTCTAATATTTTTAGACTATTGAAAGAGAAATGTAATAATATGTTTTTTATACCCCGACACATTATTGAGCGCCCCTCACCATATCAGTAACAATAATTGCGTATTCAGATAAGGAACCAGTGATAACCTTAAACGAGGTGTTGACGCTGAAGCTATTAAAGCGACCGCGGCGTTGCGGCCGCGTAATGAGTGCGCTTGCTGGTCGATTATTAGATCTTATCTCACCTCACTAGCTTGATTGAGTCGTTATAGCTCGATCGACGCTTTGCCTTAACGACTCCTTAAAATCGACACGGCCTTATTGGCAGTGCCTCGTCTTTGAAAAAATCGGCTATTTGGCTCTGTGACCAGGCGGCCTTATATTATTTTAGGCATTTTGGTGAGCGCTTTAGTTACATGGATACATTTATACTACCATACTGCTATACCAATCTAAAGCGAGCATGCATATATTTTTGGGGTGAAAATTAAATCTTTTACAATATCTATATATGTTTGTGGGTCCATATAACACAGAGAGCCAAGATGTTTTCAGACAGATGTTCTACACGTTGCTAAACTAGCGCTTAAACATTCATACATTTATAATACTCTTTTCTAGCAATACATAAATTAACGAATAAATACACTACGCAATACAGGATGAATTTAAATTCACTGATGTCCTTTATATTTTGTAATATTTGAAATATTGGAATATGTTTCCCACTTACGAGAAAAAACAATTCGAATGTTTATAGACATCGTTTTAATGTTTGAGAATATGGTTGAACGCATGGTGCGAGAGCGGTCATCTACTTCCGAGCGCGCGGCTCGTGAAGAACTTCGAAGAAAAACAAAATTGTTTTAATAACTAAATTATTTTAGTATGATTTTTTTCGTGCGACCGATTTATTTATCGATATACTCGTAGATCAACCTTCTAAAAAGACATCAGTCAAATAAATTTACTCTGTATGGTGTATCCATTGTTTTCCATCCATTCATACATCATTCATTGTTTTTCATTCCATGCATCATACATCGGTAACGAACATTTTATAAAACTTTGCATAACACAATTTCGGTCGTACTCTTACCTTATAGTGATATTATTTCTACGATAATAAAATAAATTGAATATTTCAGCTTCATTCGTGTCATTAGAAAAAAAATAAAAACCTTCTAAGAACACTTTCTATAACATTTCAATATAATTTAACGTTTAGAACAGACTTTTATAATCAATCCTTTTAATAATATGTAATTATAAATCACCATCTCGGAACACACTACTTTAAGACACATAACGCGTTAATTTGTGTACAAAAGTCAACTTTGAGGGACATAATATTTACCTATTCAAATTATTGGCTAAAAATTCAGTATCATAAATCATTTGAAAGTTATTCAATAAACTGCTAACCTGCTAGTTACACGCAAATAAAAATATGAATTTTTAAAATAAATAAATGGAAAATTGGGACAGTAATTACACAAAGTTTACAGATATTTGCTTTTAAAATACAGGTTTTCACAAGTCAAGAAAAGAACGCGTAATAATATGAAACGATAATTGCACGGCTCGCCCGGACAAGTTTAATAAGGTTGGGTGCTTCGGCGTCGGTCCTGCGGGCCGCTGCCGTGCTTAGTAATTAGTGACGGTATGAGGGCCGCGAAAACACTCAGCGCTTGAGTTAACGCCTTCTGGGATATGAGATTAATAAGGAGATGAAGAGTGAAGGCAAATTACATTTCACGACATTTTCTTTATTTATCATCACGACGCAAACGATTTGGACAAACAAATTTACACATAATTATAGAAAAAAAACGCATATAATTTAGAATGATAATCTCAATGATTTTATTCAGTTGTTCTTTAAGTAAAAGTTTGAGCTACACAATAAATATCTAATAGCTAATATATTAAGAAACCCAATATATTAATGATAAAGTAATTTTTTGATAGGATTTTTAATTTTTATAATAAAAAGTTTTAGGCGGTAGGACGTACCCTATATATAGATAACATCAATTCGAAGTCATAAAGTGAGGACTTTTAAAATCCTTACTAGTAGGTATTTACTAACAGGTTAGGCAAAAAAAAATATACAAGGTTTGGCGGATTGTTTTTGAACATCATGGATATTTTGTGTCAGAGTGGGAAAAGGCGATGAAAGAAGATGACAGGCAATTAATCATCGGCCAATGACGACTCTCCTCAAAGTCGGAACGCCTAATGAAAACTGACAAAACACACCGAAAGGAACAAGATATTTACCTCTTAGTCAGCTGTTGCGCACCTTTTGTTTTACTTGCAGGTCAAGATTATTTTAGCTATTTTTCGCCGACACGTTTGGCTGGAATAAGCTGGAATAACGGCAATAAGCCATACTTTTTTAACATAACATCCGGAATATAAAAATAGTTTATTTATTTAGAGTAGGTACAATAAACTCATTTCAAAATCATTGAACATTCTTTAAACAATAATACTTATTATTACATACAATATTATGTAAATAGTAATAAATTTTACCAATTATAAACATTTCTTTTTTGCGTTTATTTTTAACAAAGTATAGTCAGATAATGAAAAAGGTTAAACGTTAAATATATTATCATAAATACTAAAAAAGGATGTCTATTTATGATTATGTTCATACTTAAGTAATAATATGAACGCAGTAAGCGGAAGTTTATTTTAATTTTAACCACAGAAATTTAAAACTTACCGCTAGTAAATATTATTTCTAAGAATAGACGAAGAAGATTAGAACTGTTGAGATGAAGCACGTAATAGTTTTTTATTTATTTATAGTTCAATTGTTCGACACATTTTTTTGTAATACGACATTATTTGTATCAGCGTGTCAATTTGTGAGGATAGTTTTTCGTCCGCAGTACGCGGGTTTAAGTATTATCAACTTATGAGGCATAAAACATAACGTAAGATTATTTTATATCATTTGCGTTGTGATAAGTTATTTTAAAAAAAATATTTGTTGGCTGAGCGGGAAACCATTTGGCTACAACATAATTTAGCTGAAATACAAAATTCTAATTTCAAACAGTCGAATACCGGAACCCATCGTATGTGGGAACTGGATCCGTTAGTCTGGACCCAGCTTGCTGGTAAGTAGATTGTAAGTTGTAGCTGGTTGGTTGTATTGAGTGCATGCTTAGTGCATTTTATATTTATGTTTTCTTTCTTTTTCCAAACCTTTCCTGGCTTGCCTATCTTACTCTTGATAACCATTTTTACGAGAATAAGCGATAGAGACTGGGTTTATATTGGTTTGAGTGGTTGATGATGTGTGTCGGTAGATATAACGGCTTTATATTGCTGCGAATAGTCAACAATTAAGTTGGACATATTATCCTCAAGTGGCGTTGGTTAAATTTTTTATATTGACAGTGTTCATCTAAGAATACTAAGTATAACTTGGTGGTGTATATTATGTCCTATTACTTGTATTTTGTTTTCATAATAATTAATTGTTGGCCACCACTGTTTTTAAAGCAAAACAAAGATCTTTTTAATGAATTGCAAATTACAGCTGTCTAACACGTTATAAATAGTTTTGTATGTCTGGCATTTTAAAATAGGCTCGTCTTCGCAACTTTCAATGCGAAGCTGATTGATGATGGTTGTGATACTTAACCAATAATTATAGAGCTGGCTGCGGTAAATAAAATAATAAAATGAAAATAAAAAATTTGCTTATTTTATACAGGTGTACCTACTAAAAAACAAACCTTTTAGGTGCTTAATCTATACCAACAGTCAAACACTAACCAGCAAAATTATTAGAAAAATACCCAATTACGAGAAAAAATAGTTTTAAATTTAATGAAAACCGTTTATATATTTGAGAAAGTTATATCTTTGTCGAGTTAGGACGCACGGGGGCAGATTGAAGGCCTGGCAAGGACTGAATACTGACTGGTTGTTCCCGACCTTGGTCACACGTTGGTTATTTATTTGACCAAGAAATGGTCGGCGCGGCTTCGCGCGAAGGTACAGAATAAATTAATAATAGTTGTGCGATGGTCAGAATAAGCAACAACGAAAAATAACAATGTTTAAATATAACATCTATATTTTAAACAACTTTTTATTTGTTATAGTATAAAACTTTTTTTTAGGAAAAATATATATATTTTTTGTTAGAACGCTTGAGTTATTGATATAGATTAACCCCGTAAAAGGACAGTAGTTAATTTTAATACACACTGTGTGTATATATTTTATTATTATATTTAGATTACTAATAATGGTCAAAATCAATCTAATTAAGGAATGTACTCTCGCGAAGAAGGTATAACAGCAGACAATCAATCTTATTCGTGAGGGTATTATGTCTAAGAATGTTATGCCTTTCCAGTTCCACCTAAAATTTATTTTATACTCATTCTAAATGTGTATAAAACGAATATTTTTTTTGCAATATAAAAAATATCTTAGTCAGGATATGAAACTCTGCGTTGCTAAAGGCACGTGCGAATACTCGAAGTAGGAGTGGCATAAAGTATGCTATTTCGTGAGGCGAATATTCGAGATAAGCGTGTGCGGATGAGATTGTAAGTTTGATTGAAACGTTGTAAGTACAAAATCAAAATGCTCAACAATCGCTAAGGGGACATTAGGATTATATTTTTTTATTACGGAACCGCAAAGAATATGCTATGTTATGTTTTATTTTTTGTAATCTTCATGAAGTTGACTTAAAATTTATAGTAACATTTTTAAAAAGCGGCTGTTAAATACTTCCACGCGAAATAGCTCAAATTCAATAATATTAACTAATATTTTTTTTCTAAATTCTTATGAAGGTAATGAATTAAATTCGAGTTAAACCTCAAACACACTAAAACTTGGTTCACTTAAAACAAAACTAAAAACATGGCTTGTATATGCCGAGCTACGTTGTTAAATATTGTTATTTATTTATTTTTTTTAGTGATAATTTCCTCAAAGCTTCAATATGTTAAAATTTAATTAACATAATGGCTACCTCAAAGAACTTCGCTTGCCGACAGTTTGTTTGAATCGTAACAAAGTCGCGATATTGCGGCTCGCTGGAAATAGCGCCCACGCCGATGTTTTTCTTAGCGAAAACACAATCGCAGTGACTTTGAAGAAAAACAACCTCTCTAGCGATAGGAAACGAGCTAAAGAATATCGATGTTATCGATAATTATTATTACAGCTTTATTACTAAGCATTTAACATATGTTTAATTGTGTGTTTCACATTCTTGTAAAATACATAAATAATTCAATATTCAACAAAGAGATGTTGGTTCAAAAAGTATCAGAACTCATTTTAGTGATGTCATTTGTTTGGTTATGTGACATCAGAGCACGGCACATCTTGTGTCACGGTTCATTTTTTGTAAAAATTGCATATGTATAATATCCATCGAAAAAAATATATATATATTTCAAATCTACAGCTACTATCCCGTTCTTATACAATCCTTTTCTTGTTAGATATATATACCAGTTAATATTACCAGGCTTAAGTTAAGGAGATCTCTTTGTTTGAATAATCTTTTTTTTTATCGCTATGTTTTTAAAGGGTCGAAATTCAAATACGCCTATTTTGTGTTATTTATAAGTGCCAAGTTAGTTTGTCGATAAATGTCTCTATCACGCTGAAAAAGTTATCCTGCTATACTCGTCCGTAAATTTTTATGTCACAAATTTAGTACTTCTACATTTCATAAGTTTTCAGTATAATTAGAAAACGAATCGGTGGGTTCAAAAAAAAAAATAACCTGACTAAATGGTATGGTTGAAAAATACGTGTATATGTTTTTCCAGCAACTTCGCTAAAAACTACATATCCTTTTAATTATACCACTAAAATTCAAAGTTCATCTACGGCCATACAAGGAGAAAAATTATTTAGGTACACATTTGATTTACAGTAGAATAATTGACTACTTTAACGAAGAATACACCGTTCGTAAGAAAAAACAGCTTGAAAAAACAAAGAAGAAACCCTTTGAAAAAACAGCTAATTGGTCCTGCGATTTCTAGTGTTATTTGTTTAGACGCTATATGAAAATTCATCATGTTAACCAAGAAAAAAAATGTAATCTTTACTTGAAGATAGTAAATATGGTTTACGGATAAAACGAATCGGAAACGATAAAAACATTTTTTTTAAAACATCGATACTTTTCCTATCCCTAAATATATGTTTTGCCCGAATACAGCTAGTATTTTGACGGCGCCCGCCTTACTGACATAGTCGCTTCTGCGTGCGGGGCGGGGGTGGAAAATAAGCGACGAAAGGAACATCCCCCGTCTGCCGGTCTGTCTTCCTACGCACTGGCGAAATCCGCAGCACAAATAGAGCGATTGACTGTTTTCCAAGATGATATTTATCTTTATGATAAATGGAAACTTGGCTTATACTCGGGATGAAGACCTCTGCGTAGGCGGGCCTTTGTGGTGGCACTAGGAAATATACATCACCAATTGTGAGTCAGTTGGCAGCATCGTGTCTCATTATTATTGTTTTTACTTATAATTACGTTCAAGGAAAATAAGCATATTTAAAAATATGATTTTGTATTTCATAAAAATATATTCAAATACTTTGTTAAATTGTTCTATAAATGTATAAAACAAAGTCTGGTTAGTTACACCATTTATAACTCATGAACGGCTGGACCGATTTTTATAATCGTTGATTTTAGGATTTGTCTCCGCCCGAATAGCAGAAAAACTATTAAAATATCGGAAAAATTCACGAAAAAAAATACGAAGAAAATTTATTTTCTCGTACATTTTGTACGGAACGACTTTGTATTCAGTGGAATTCTATTTTCAAATTGTAAGTTGCTTTCGAAGATGTTTCACTTTATGAGGTCAACGCACATCGATAATTAAAATACATATATTTGGATTTTTGTAAAAACTGAATTTAATTCGTCTAATAAGTTAACACAACATTTATGATTCTGAGGCGGTACGAAGTTCGTCGGGTCAGCTTGTTATTAAATATATAGTGTGCATCTGCAACGTAAGAAAAATATTTTTTTTTCTAAAATGTGTAAAACAGTTTATGTAATAAATGTTTCAATTACAAAATGTGTATAATTAAGTTTATCTACATTTATGTAAACACACAACGATGACAGCATCTACATACAAGTGTTCTACAAATGTAATAAGTTCACTTTTCGCATCACAATATTACTCAGATAAATAAATTAATTCACCTTCAATTTATAAAACTCTCCTCAATCACAGAACCAATTCGATGAGTAGTTAAAATTATTATTCATAATAAAAAAGGTCAAAGATATCTGAAGCGCTGTTGCGTTACAGCAACCTGCTACAGTTGTATTTAAAATCTTTACTGTCCTATTAGGGTGTTGATCTATAGATCTATACTGATCTACAATGATGTTTACAATTGAATTGAGTAAGAGATTGAGATTTAATTTTTACTAAAAGATGCTTTTTAAAAGAATGTTATTAATTTCTATTCTTTGGCGGCATTCAAGTGTCACGCTCGTTCCGATTTAGCCGTAATGTCTCTATACCTACCGATCGTTTAAACGAGTTATTTCTACTCCTTTATAATCCTATTATGGAATCGGTCTTAAGTCCTAATCCGTCCCGCCATTGAATGTCGAGTTTGACATTTCCGACAATACAACCTGGTCTCGTTTAAAACTGCTGCTGCTCTTTGCTGCGCCGCCTAAACTTTTATAATCCCCAAAATCTACGTAAACAGTTTAATAGTCCGGACGATATTTTTCATATATAATGTGTATATTGTATGCATTGAAATTTAAAATATCTACATTTCTACATTTTATTATAGGCCAATTATCATTCACTACTTAGACAATAAGTTTAATTTCAATAAGTTTATTTCTGTAATTTAATTTATTGAAGTCTCACTTATGAATGTATAATCTATAGGTTAGTTAAGTGGTAGATATTGCCTTTAGGGCAATCAGTTCGCCATATCCACAAAAAAAATATGTAATTCTATATTAAAGTGTAAATAAATAAATGAATTAAAGCAATAAAATAAAGATTTAAAATATTGTAAAAGGTTGTATTTAAGTAAATTCTAGCGTATGCTCGTAAACCAATTAAAAACTATTTTTGGCGTATTCTTGTTTTAAGATCCTATTTTTAGCGCGTATAAATCAGTTTTTTAATCTCATTTTAGAGCTGGTCAGAGGGACTTATTTTAAAGATCTTTTGATACTAATCAGGTGTATCATATTGTTTTTTTTTGTAGCATTTACATTCGATTCAATCAATTGCGTCCTCAGATAACTTTTTATAGAATGATATTGACATTTATTTATTCCTGGAATTTTTCAGTTATTTGTAGTATCTATCAATCGCTATTTTATGTCTAACGGATTAAATGATAGCGCTATTACACTTGTGAGATTTATGCGCATTTGAAATAATTAATATATTAGTGCAATGTGCAATATTAATGAAATACTATTGGTTTTCACCACATCTAGTGATGGAAGAAACCAACATACTATATTATATAGTAAATCTTTGTACCTATACTTTTACCTGTGGATAATCCATTTATAAAAAGCCCGCGCGTTTATATCACATTTTATTATTATTTTATATATTGTCTATTTATCATTTTGTGTGTTTTTTTCAATTTGGTTAAAACGGTCTAACGATACAATCGTTTTGGCAGTTTTGCTTGAAAATGCAATAATTCATTATTATCTAAAAACCATATACGTATTTTGTTTACCCATATCGATTTACATTAGGACCTTGATAATCCGAACCCCGGGCAATTGGGTGGGGGCCAGTCTGGCTGTAAAACCTACTCGTTAAGTATTTTGCGCGATCATGTTTACGCAAATAGCCCTGTGAATTCCTCTGTCACCAGTCTCCTAACCCTTAATGTCCACTTAGTAGACGAATTTGACCTTCTAAATGTACTAGAAAAATAATGAATTCAAACGATTTGTTTATCAAAGATCTGGTGGCATCGAAGGGCAATGTGCAAATTCTCTAGCTTATGACAGTGGCGAATGAGTCAATCGACAAGTTTTATTCATCAAATATATACAAATACATTGTAAATAGATCCAGCTAAGATACTGTCTTTTCTGCCGGTTTCTTAATCTTCCTAAAGTACAATTTATTTATATACAATTTACATACAATGAAATACAAAATTATCATGTTTTATATCTATCCGAATTACCAAAGTCTTATTGTATGTTAAATTTATTTTTTACCTAAGCAAATAAATGAGATATTTTAAATTGTAACTATTCGAGTTATTATGATATACCCTAAAACAATGTATATTCTAATTCTGTGTAGGTGAGTTTCGTTTATTAATTAATTATTTATTAATGATAAATAAGAAGAATGTCGGAAGTCCTGCATCTATTCCTATCAAAGATCCCAAGGTCAAGCCTGAACCTACACAGCAAGAATGAACAAGCAACTATATTGCTTTATCTTCTCAAATATTTGTATCTCTTACATCATAATTCAGAATAGACAATATATTTTCACACCTATACGACAGACGGTTGTAATAATTAAACACACGGCAACAGAATTTATTATTATTTTCGGACACATTTTTAAATATCAAAGTTCTTCTTCATTCGTATGGCTTGTGTTATCGGGGAGGCGCTATTGGGCGCAGTTCCGAAGACCTTATTGTTGTTTTCATGATGCGAGGCCGTTTATTACAGGAAAACAACAACTCGTAAGTCTGTAGCTGAATGTGTTTTTTTGTGTATATCTTGTTGCTTTATTCAGTCGACAATGTTGAAAAAAGCGCCGTTGAATATTCTCAGTGGCGAAAAATGACCGCCGAATTTGACCCACTGGGGATTTGAACCTCTGGATTTAGAGGCAGGCGCTAATACCACTGCGCCATCAAGCTGTTCAAACTAAATATCAAGCGCCATCAAACTAAATATTGGTAATTAAAAGCATTATAATTTGTTATTTTCGATGCTAATTTAAGACATCATTCGATTGAAGATGTTAATCAATAAAAACTTTTAAATTTACATAAAAATACCCACTATACAGTTTTTAAATTTATACCTATACCAGAACAATATTTATTATAAGAACTGATGTAAGGTATTTAAACAGAACTTTAAATATTACATAAGAATTATATAAAACAGTAAAATTGATCATTTAATATAAGTTTCTTGGAGGTAAAAAAAAGAGGGGGCACGATTAATAAAATAGTCTTTCGTGCGTGTTGAAATTAACTCTCACGAGGTGAATTCTGATTTCAGTAGAATAATCGCCAGCAAGCTTTAGACATCATTACCGAATTTCACTATCTGACTTGATGAATTCAAGAAAGCATTTGGATTTGATCACATTAATTAAAGATCGTTTATTCAACTCAACTACATGAAATTTGAAATAATCTCTCTAATAAGCTTTGTGTGATTACGTTTATTTGATTATAACCGCCCAATTCACCTGACTGTACCTGGACTGTACCTCGAAAACATTACGTGTATTGATTAGTTGTTTTCGTTGGATTCACTTATCGTTATGAATTTATAGTCATAAAGTCGCATCTTAATCAGTTCGTAGGCGGACAAAGTCCAATATCAGGACAATTGTACCGAGTTCAAACAGGTTCACTGTAGAAATTATTTCATACGAGGACTTACACCTTTTACAAGACCGTGGCTTGGCAAGGAAGAAGTATTAAATATAATTAAATAATAATATAATGTTTTAAAATTATATCATCCTTTGGTGATTTAGGCAATTTTTCAATGAGTGTAACAAAGTATTCCTAATATATTTTTGCTATTCATTCTACCTCAATAAAGATGTCGGTCTAAGTACATACATATTACATGTTGTATTGTATAAGTACTATTGTGTATATTTTTTAAATTAATATGCATTGAAAGCGCCCAATAATGATGCGCAGTAGGTATTTTAATAGCACGATTTTAGTGCCATTAAGGTAGGGTTTACAAATATTTAATAATATTATTATGTAGGTATCATAACAATATTTACGTAGCAAAGAAAGATTCACATACTAAGTAAAATTAAAAGAGAGGATATATCAATTTTTAAAATATTTGTAAAATTATGTTTTCAAAATTAAAAATTTCACAAGCATCAGATGCACCTACTAATACTAAAACTTCGTTTCTAACGCGACACGGATTTTACTTAGTGCAACTGGTAGGAAAAAAAAACTTTTTTTGATATTCACACATAAACTAAATATATAATAAATAAATATAAAACATCAGTAATAAATTATTATTATATTACCCAATTACGCAATAGTATCCTTTATGAAATAAAATATTGTTATTGATTCAATATTTTTACGCTTTCTTAGAAATTGAAACAACCCTGATCCAATAATAAAACTAATAATAATAAAACTACTAATAATACTAGTCTAATAATACTAATAATACTAGTCTGAATAACATCGTAAACAAAAAACAACAAAGTCCTCAGAAATTAGTCTTAAGTTTAAGTTAATATAATATTTGTTTTTCTTATTATAATGTTTGTAAGATGTATAATATCTTGTGCTTCGTTAAAGTTTTTATGAATCAAATAAATAAATAAATATGATCTAGTCTGATCCGGTTATTTACAACTAAGGACGAGTCGCACGCGCAGAAAATCGTGCGTCGATTGTCGCTTTATTGGGTGGGATTATTGAGCATGCGTCGAACTGATTGGGGCTGTATTTACAGACACGTATTTGCGACACCTTTATTTCATTGTAAATTTACTCGTAAGTAATAAGTAAGTCGTGTCTTACTTATTATAGAAACTCGCCTTTTGCATGAACCTCTTGAACAATTTCATTTAATAATTTTGTTATTCAATTTAATGGAGTTTGGTCTTATAGGTTGAACATAATTAATTTTATTTTTGGTGTTATGGTTGTGGATAGACTCGTGTGTCACTGAGCTTGATTTATTGATAAAGAGATGGCACAGTGCTTCTTGAACCAAAATGTCGCATTAAGTTAAGATTAAGCTTAGCTTGCTAAAGTATGGCTGACAAGATTCATTGGAGTTTATTCCAACTAATGTACGAATTGCCTTTTTCTGTGATCTGAAAACTTTTATTGAATATTGCGCCGTACCCCACATAAGCATACCATATCGGAGATGAGATTCAACGACGGCATAATATGTGGAGATCAGTGCTGACAGCTCAAGGATGCTGCGTAACTTTAGCAGGGCGTAGCAAGCAGACGATAACTTTGACATAACACCTTCAAGGTGTTCATTACAGAATCATCTATTGAGACGGAATGTTGAATACGTTTAGTATTTTTGTCATGTGGAGGACAGTTTGTTAGATCTATTTTTTCGAAAGCCACATTTGTTGTTCGAGAGAATTTTAAATCGGGATAGGAATTTTAGAAATCTTGCTTCAATTACTTTTCCTAGTAATTTAGAGAAAACACTTAGTCTACCACTACCACCACCACCAGAGTTTTCTATATCCATATCCATTATTATTTTTTTATGATCATACTCCTCGATTTAGTGACATATATTTTATTATGTATCTATCAAAAGGACCGTTGGGCAAACATGCTATATTTATAGCATTTTTATAATCGCTGTGTAATAAACATTATGTTTGCAAAAGCATAGTTTAATGAAGTTCGTAAAATAAGCTAATAAACGTAAAGAGAGTTGTAAAAATTAACCTACGATATATGTAGATACTAGTAAATTCCATTTCATTTAAAAATCAGTCCACAACAAGTCCGTATCAGATCAGTTCCATTTAATCTTTTGCGTCTAATTATAGCGAATATTGATAGCAATAATTAATTTTGCCAAAATTAGCTTACTATTGAAATATTGTTCAATATAACACAGAATATAACACAGATAGGCAGGGTATCTCCCGATGCTGTGTCAGTTGAAAAATATTCACCTGAAATTAGTATTATTATTCATTTATGCAAAGCATAGTTAGAATTTAAAACCACAACAAGTAAATAGAATTACTATAAAACATGCATAATAATAACTATAAATATATAGTTACCGAAAAATAAAAATATTGTTTTAATATATTTTTTTTTTCAATTTTAATTAATTTTTTTCCTTAGAATTCATGATGTCGCGAGAAGCTAAAAGCCAGCGCCATTCTTAAATGCACAAATAGTTTGTGTTACCTAACTCAGATAATCTTGCAGCAACAATTGTTTTTTTTTAATTTAGAATTGCCCACAAGAACTGGTTTCATTGTTTAGCCCAATTTCTAAAACTATTTAGTGAATTTTGTTTTTGTTTATATACAATGCATTTTTCCTATTATTCTAGTGAAATTACGATTTTAGTTTTTTTAACTAAGTTTGCCGTTTTGTTGTTGTTGTACCTTTTATATTAGAATATTCTCGTCAGACAGGAAAATATTAAAAACAAAACGATACCTGTCAAGTGTGAATATTTTAATCCCAATTTAGAAGGTCGAGAATTGGAAAAAAGATCTGCGTGCGTATAAAGTAATAAATTGAAATAAATTTTACATCCATTTATTCTTATCAAGTCCTAAGCAGGATTTCGTGCATTGCGCAATGGCAAGAATTTGTTTGCCAATCGAATTCATGGTCTCCACAAAATGGGACACATTTTGAAGAGTGTTCAAGCAACACTTGTAGTGCATAAGATTAGCGAGTGATTGACACCATTTGCGAAATTAACTCATTTATTTATTCATAATAGATACTTGTATAAACAGTCCATTATAGTAACTGGGCCAAGTTCTATGGAAATATTGACACATTTTTTTTACGCAACAGGAAAATTCGTTACTAAATAGTGAATTATTTGCGGACATCATGAAAAACTTTCTACGTAAGTATAAACCATTATTTTGAAAAAAGTGTAATGATTAAAACAGCCGATCAAAGCAACCTAGATTAATTGATTATTAAGAATAGTCTAGCTCAGCTAAAACATAATTTATTAAGTTCACTGCTCTCTTAATCGGTCTGCGTCAGCGACATTAGAGTGACTTATATTGGTAATAACTAACGATAGATATGTATCTTCATTGATCTAGAAAGTCGTGCAGTAGCCAGCCCTGCTGCCATGAGACGTAGTATTAATTTATTGTGGGTCGCTTAAGGTGATTCGTTCTTTTCACTCGTCCCCATATGTTCCGTTCGATGCGGTTCTAAGCCCGCTCGTCGCCCGTGCCCATAGATCGCTCCCATTGTTACACTATTTATGGTTTGACAGCCCGTGGCCGTTTTATAAACGCATCTGCCCCATGGCCGGCCTGACGCCAACACAATAATGTCATCGATCGTCACCAATAATGAAGCGATAAATCGCCAACGAAACAGTGAATTTGTCACATACTGCCAATGATCGCGAAATATGTGCCAAAAAGGGACTCAATTCGCATTATTGACGGCAACAATGCTGGGGATTATGCGGAACTGCTACGGGACGGCCTTTCATATTACATATTACGGATTACGACACGGTTCGCATGGAATTAAACCTATTTTATAATAATAAAGAATATTGTAATAAATAAAATATTAATGTATACAATTACGGAAAATGTGCGGTTAGTACGGATATGTACCTATTTACAAAAAATGGCTGCTTTGATTACAATTCAAATATAATCTCAAATCTCGGCCTTTCGGGCGCTGTAATACAATTGGTTACAAAAACTAAAGTAAAAGTGTATATTCTAAAAATATACTGGCACAGTTTTTTACTTTTGCTTAGAAATAAGCTACCTAAAAGACTAAAATTGTTATCGTGATTTTAATTTCTTAAGGATATTTGTGGTTAACCCTGGCATAGATATATGCAGTTCACGATGTTTTTTTAAGGAACGCTTAAAAATCACGTTTCTATATTAAATCTGAATAAAAATAAATAAAATTAAGTTCTAGGAGGACTGTGTTTACAAAATTTTCAATTTTAAAAAAATATAGTTTTTTTTTTTATCTATTCTTAGGCATTAATGTGGCTACTGCATTGCTTGAAGTTCGTTTGAACGCCAATTAAGAGAATATAAAATTATAATTTTAAAACGTCTGGGTATTACGTGTAAAGTCTAATTCAAACATTTCCTCCTACCGAGTGTCTTAATCTGTACCGAATACATTATTTGCATGAGTGGATACTTCCTCAAACAAAGTGTTGATACAAAACCAACTCGCATCTACGAGTATGCATGTAAAAATATAGATACTATCAATAATATTGACCTTAATTCTTTAAGAACTCTTAAGTTATTTTGACAAGGTGACGTTGAGGGCACTCCTATAAAGCGACCTGTAATTAAGGGTCCATTATGATGCTAATATTGAAGATTGTTTGAATTTGCTTAACGGTAGGCCCAATAAAACATTTAAATGTCAGTGAATTATTTATTTGACTGTCAAGTTTCCACTTTCACTTAAACATTTATTTAACCAAATAGAGCTAACGTGTAATCGTGCTGATTTTAGAAATCTTGACGTTAAAATGCAAATTTAATACTCATAAAACCGATAGTAATATTATTACAAAATTTTGGAACTAGCTCCGGTGAGCAAGTCTAACAACACGTTAGCTACTAATCTATGTTTAAATATAATCTTTGTTCGGTGAAAGGAGGGGTAAAGGTAGATCTATGTAAGGCATTCCATTCAGTTTCAGTAAAAATAGAACTCTAAGAAGGTATATAAATAAATATCAATATACACCATCATCTTACCACCATCTCCCCTAACTCTAACACAGGCACATTTGGCATAGTTGAGTAGGGCCCAAAATAATTGTATATGACCTAGGTCATAGCAATTTATTTATATTAAAAAAAAAGATGTATTTGCCTATTAAAATATCAAACCAAAAACTTGTGGTTTTGTTTCCTAAGGCATATTTAAATATAATTTTAAAACCATACTAAATGTGCACTGTCAGTTTAGTTGAATACTAACTCGATTATGCGTACGGCTGATTGTCTTTATATGTATAGATACATTTACCTTTTTTTAAAATCATTTACATTTTTTTTTTTGATACATTTACTTTTTTTGTATTGAAGTAACTGTCGATTCATCTTGTATTAAAAATATCTCAGAAAGATTATTATTACAGCGAAGTTTAAATAATATTGTAATAAATTATTATACATCTTAAAGTATCTATTGCTTTATTTTGTTAAAAAAATAATTGTAACTTGTTCAGAATCATAAAAATATTGCGTTTAATTTGACGCTCAAAGATGTACGCAAATTGTAAATGTATGTGCAGTGATATTATTTATTTCTTATGTTGTCAAGGAGTTGTTATATTCATAATGTGATTTTTGAAAGTGATTGCTTTCCCCTATATCTAAACATTTTTTTTTTTTCTCTACTAGACTAAGCTAAATTTGTTTATGCTATAGCCAGGGAAGACGGTTGTAATGAAGCGGTACAAATGGTTTTCGCGGATTCAAACCCGCGACCATTGGGTCAATAGTCAAACGCCTAAACAATTAGATTGCTGTGATCATTTTCAAACGCCTTAACAACTAGGCTGCTGTAATCATTTTTTAATGATCACAGCAGTCTAGTTGTTAAGGCGTTTGACTATTAACTTTGAGAAAACTTCAGTCATCAAATTTCACAGTTCAAATTACTGTGAATTTTGAAGACTGAAGTTTTCTCAAAGAGATAGTTTAAAGCCATGTCAACACCGTTTGTCACGCAGCTAACAAACAAAGATAATTTTATGGATACGGTCCAAGAGTAAAAGAGACGCAATTTACTTTTATTTTTGTTCGCAAAATTAGCTTCTGTTTTTTATGGGGAATATAATAGGTACCTATATTCTGTTTTTGCGCAACTTTTGATTCATGTTTTTGATGTTTAAACACTTCTGAGAGCATCCTTAAAATATATTTTTTTTTGAGTGTATATTTAAATATTTAAAATACTATTTATTTTTTTGTGCAAGATGTCTATGAAAGTAAGTAATATCTCTTGTGAAAATACCCAATTTTCGCGGTTCTGGGATGATTACCACAAGAACAGTAGGTACCAAGTAGACCTCTACTATACTGAATATATCATTACCTAGCTGCTCGGTTAAATGTGTAATGTATTTAGCAGTGTCTTTTTGCTTACTTTTCTGTAGTCGAATCCATATTTATACAAACAGTCCTAATATTATTAGCCGGGGCATATTATAATGTCACAATAGCCTGAATTCCATTAACTTGATACCTTATTAGTATGCATCCCAAGTTGGTGTCAGACAAGAAGCAAACATTTATTATAAATTTCAAATAGGTACCGTATATTAGCGTTTGTTCGAAGCCCACGTAAGAATACAAACTGAATTGTAATGAGGTGAAATTAACAAACGTCAGCGATCATTACTATGTTAAATCATTTTACTGTCAAGCACTTATTGTTACCTTAAGTTCATACAATATGTTGGAGATAACCTAAAACGAATTTTATTCAAAACCCGTCTTCTTTGTATTTTCATTATGCATCTGCGCACAATTTTTTTTTATGCAGTAAATATTTTTTATTTCAATACCATTCCTGATAACCGAGTCAGGTGAGACCTTGAGATTCCGGGTATTTTTTGTTAAGTAGATGTATAAGAAATCATCACAGTTTCAAAGAAAACAAAACTTGAAGTTTCTATTCCAACATGTGTTTTTATACCAAAACCAATCCAAAATTCACGAAACTGCTTACTATCTTGAAATCTTACGTACGCATAAAATGTACTTGAGATTGTGTTCAAATTATGTTTCCGTTTTTGGCAAAAATGTATTATTTTTGTTTACCCTATCCATAAACATATTACAAAATCATTAACTAAGAAATTATGTTTTTATGAATATCAGTAAAAGTTTGTGAACTAGTGGTTACTAATAAATATGCATTAAGATGTAATATTATATTTCTTACAGTTACAATTCTGTTTTCAAGGGAAGTGACACGATCGATATTTTTTTTTTGTTTATATCAGCGGGTTCAAGACAGGTTAAAAGGGTTGTTGATAAGATAGCAATTAACATTGAAAACAAAAGTAGATGATCATGTCGATTGGCCACTTAAGTAGGTGAGACGATAAAGCGTCATTGCATTATTGGTACAAAATTGCCAGGAATTTAGACTAAGGCTGATGGAATTTAGACCTAGGTCAAACTTCAGATCCAATTTGATTTATGTTTAATTAAGCTGCATCTTCAGTGATTAAGTAATTCTAAGGGAGGGTTTATAAGTTAAAGGTAGATAACACATCAATGAATTTATTCGAAATCGAATAAAATATCGAAAAAAAAAGGTTCCCATATGATAAATATATAATTGGTTTGTCGAAATATGTAAAAAATAAAATAAAACGCCATTTGCACAGAAGCTGGGATCTCGTGTTGTTTGGTTTGGCTTGGTGTCATTGGCTCGATGTCATTGCTGTAACGAAATCAGCAATATAACAGCAAGCAAGTATAACGCTGGCGCTGTCAATGTCGCCAACGGATTGGTTCACGTACTCGTGAATCTTTCGATCTTGTGAGCCTGTCATTCGTATAACTCGCGTGTCGTTTGTCCTTGAATTACCTAAAAATATTATCAAGACGAAAAAAAAAAAACACAAGTAAATTTGAAGAGCGCCTGTCGGACGAGTGAAATCTGAAATGTGGCATTAAAAGCATGCTATTCCAAGAAGGAGAAGACAAGCGTGTGCGGACGAGATAGAAACATTGTAAAATGAAATCAAGAAGCTCAACAATTGCTATAAAGACCCTAGGGAATACTTTTTTACGAAGAAACAGTAAAAATGTTTCCAAAGCGATTTATTCTTGCTAATCCTCAAATATATTATATTTTTTAAAAATAGCAATTAATAAAATACATACACACAAAAATATCTTAAATTCAACCAAAAATGGGTACTAAATGCACAATAATTTTGAAGGAGGAAATCTATTTCTTTACTTTAGAAGATAATTATTATTTACGCTCAAATTAAACCATAAACATACTAAAACCTAAGCTAACGTCAAAGTGATCTTAAAACACCGATTTACAAATTATTAATTATGAGTGTCAGTCAGAATGTAATATTTATGCAGCGGTTGCTACTATTTTCTATCTGAATTCTTATACATTTTCTTAAATTTATTAACGAACCTCATAAGGTACTCGTAGATGATGTGTAAACATTAATTAGAAAGCTTAAACTTAGTAAGCTTACGATCTACTGTTTCTGGGTTTGAACTTTAGCGGGTTAAATTCAATAGATGAGACTATTAAACGTCGCTTTTCTGAACACTGAGCCAGGCCAGGCAGGCTGCCGAGATATTGTCTGCCTATTGTGAATGGCCATGCTTCATGAATAAAATAACAAGGCGTTCGGAACTGCGCTTGATATCACCGACATCACAAGCAATAAATAAATAATGCTCAATGCACACTTGAAACGCGAATGCGCTTAAAGTACTTCTGTTAGGAGTCCGTTACTTTTGGAAATTTTGGTGATAAAATTCGACAAATTGCAGAATTAATAAAATGCAATGATAAAAAAAAGATTAGCACTTACATAACTGATATGTTTTAATATGAAATAGAATCTATGATTAATATTCGTGCGGGAGTTTATTATTAGGCTGGTATATGTGTTTTAAGTGTGTGTGTGTGTGTGATGAATATAATTATTAATGAATTTAATTATGAATGATTAGTAATTAATATAATTATTAATTGGAGGTGTGACTTAATCGATTTACTAATAATTTCCGCCGTCTTCCATCGCCGAGGCATCATTCAGGCTTTTAGAGATCGGAAGAGCGGGATACGGGCATTACTTAACCGCTTAACCGCTTAATAAAGCGTGTTAGGTATTCTTTTTATTACATTTTATTACATTATTACATTTTCTCATTCTAAATATTAGCGAGCCGATTCGCAGTTCCTAATCTAAGTCCTAAAATTGCGCGTATTTAGGCGGTAAATGGGTCAACCGCCAAGGCGTGTCGCATCTAGGTTCGACATTTTATTTGTTCTATGCCGCGTTATTCGGTATTGGTCCACGAACGTTGCATGCTAATAGACTTGTTTGTAAATGCATTCCACGTCTGTTGTGCAATTATTGCATTGCCATGTTTATGATGGAAATAACAAAACATTGCAATATATCTGAGGATTTGCAAACTATCTTCTTTGTTTCGTACATTTTACATTATTTCATTTAATTAATTTCTCTGTCTTACAGCAATATAAATAGCCGTAAATGGAAATTAAAATACAATCTTTACATGGAATATAAAATCATTGTTTGGAAGTATAATAAAATGATTTGGTTTATGTTATGTTATCAATTCTAAAATATTTACAACCTAAATAAAATCTGTTATAATCTTATAAACCGAATTAAACGTCGATCGAATTAATTACTGTATGCGTACAATACACACAAGTTTAGTTTATGCATTTGCTTTAATAAACAGTTTCAGTTTCAATGCCACCACAAGCCACTTTTTTTAAAAAGAACTCCTATGACCTGTTATTTAAATATCTTGGTTCATGGGCTCATCTGACAGGAACTCACTTAAAGAATATTTTGTCAAGGGGCATTTTAATATTTACCGAAAAATATTACATTTAAAATTTGATTAACAATATATTTAAAATATAAATGAACAATATAACATAATACAAATACAGGTGTAAACAATATAACTCATACATCAAATTAAAAAGATATATAATTCATCCTTTTCTTTCTGAAATCATTAAATACCTGTATTACTTTGCGATGGACCCTTGTCTCTCATCTTAACATATCAACATTCTATTCCACTCTCCTCCGTACACACATCTTTCACACTTCATTCGCAATTCTTTCACACTTCATTCACACGCTTACATATCTCACAATCATTCGCTCTTCTATCATACACTCATTTTATAAATCTTTAAATGCATAGAAATTACGCGATAATAATCTCCTAATCTTTGAATTATACTTTTTGGCCATACCATGTATGTATGTATGTATGTTTTGTTGTGTAGGTATAAATTTGATTGATTTGATTTCGTTGTATATATATTTTTTAATAAATAAATAATAAAAGCAATATTATTTAATTAACCACAACATCGCTAAGCAAGACAAATTCTTGTAGCTCAATTAATTTGATCAAGTTTTCAAATTTTGGTTGTCTTGGGTAACTAGATATTTTTTATGTTTTGTTATTTTTATGTTTCATGCATGTTTCGTGTCACTCTTTTAAAATATGTTGTTTTTTTAAAACGCTCTTTTTACTTAACTCTTATACAGAGTGTCCCAAGACTATTCCCGACGACTTGAGGGATTGTTTATGTTTCCAATTATATTTAATTAATTCTTTAAAAAAATGCGAAAATAATTCATGCCCAAATATATTCATTTTATCACAGCGCTCGTGTAAATTTCTGTTTTGCTCGCAGGTGCTCGGTAAGGCCGCTTAATGACCCGGTGCGGCGTCTCGCTAGCTACCGAACTTATGAAAAAAGCGATTTTATATTATCACGTTTATTAAAAAGTTTACAATTTTTTTACTCGGAAACGATTATGAATTTTGATATAAGATCAAAACAAATCATGTTGGATTTTTTTTATGGAGAATGGTCTTGCAAACGGTATATAATCATTTTTTTTTACCGCCAATTGGTTCTTTTACATTAACTTTTGCACTTTTTATTAGGTTGGATAATAAATTTAATAATTTAGTTATTAGCGATGACAGAAGACGCGCGTTTTATATCGATTTTATATCCTCATAATATGCATGTTTTGTTTTTAATATGGCGAGAACTAAAATATAATAAAAGTCAACGATTTTAGTGTTGCCGACTTAAAACCTGTTCTGAGGGAAAAATAACTTTTTACCTCTTACCCATAATCTAAGAAGATCTCGGAAAACATTATCAAATGCTTGTTGTTTTACATACACCTACATACTTGGTTTAAAATAATATCTGTGGTTTAGGTTTATAAAAGGTGTGGTTTACAGGTAAAAGGTTACAGGTGTGGTAAAATGGTGTTACAGTTATTTAAACCGGATGTATTTAAATTTATTGAGGCCATTTTAGGGGATTGATTTATATCGACAACTAAACCGGTCTCATATAAGAAAAAAAACACTCTAAAAGTTTATATTTTTTTGAAGTCCTTCGCGTGCCGCGAGCTCACGTTGTCGCTGCCCGACCTCACGTCAACGTTCAACCGCGTTCTCAAACATAAAAACCATATTAAATTTTATCATATTAAATTTTGAATTCGTTCCTCGTAATATTTTTTGATGTTTAATGTTTGATGTTTGATCAATCCCCTAAAAGGACATCAGTGAATTTAAATACACTCTGTATTTGGCGCCAACAATACCATGGAATAAAAATAAAAAAACTTTCTGAAATTTGGTAGGATTATAATTTCGATCTAGATAAGAGCAAAGTAACTTGGGAAACACTAATAAGTAAGTTTAAGTAGTTCTTTTAGTAAGTACTCGTATTTGAGTATCTAAGAGTAATATGTAGTAGTTAATGTATGTTTATGTATTTGTAAATTAATATATAATATTTATTTCCTATATGGAGTTTGTATAGTATATAATAGTAGCCTAGTTAAGCAAGATATTTTTCATTATTTTATAAGATTTGCAAAAATAGATAAATAAACAAAAAACATTTCAAAGAATTAGGATAATCTAGAGTGCGTGATTTGATTATGTTCACGAGAAAAAGATACCGGACGCTTGTTCGCCTTAGCGAGATACTCTCGTATGGTAATCTTTCATTGCTTTCATTTTTTTTAAAAGTATTTATAAAAAATATGTTATGTTATATATGTTATGTAAATTTTTTGGGTCTTCGAAATTTGCTGTCGTAATAGTCCTGGTTGTAACAATCTGTGACCCCTTCAAATTATAATCCGACGACCGATTTCGTCACAGGAACTGGATCTATTTGTCGGAGTGTGAATGAAGACGTTCCTTTTATGTGTAGCGATGGAATGGGCGGGAGACGACTCCCGGGGCGGACGGGGGGAGCGGGGATTGCCCTCAAAATATTCAAGTAAAGGTGGGTCCTTACAATTGAATCTAATGTGTAACCTTCCTTTGGTTTTGAGGGATTATTCCGTCATGCGTGAGCACAAAGTCCCCCTGCTCGATCGGATGTGTTTTGAAAAGCGGACGATCGGTCGTTCGTCGCAATGAATTTCAAAGGCGGTATATTTTTTATGAGGGTTAAATTTGTGTCTGCAGTATTGACAAAATATCTAATTCTAGTCACAATAAACAGATTGAGAAAAAAGTAGCAAAAATGCTTATAAATAGAGTAAAAAGAATGAGGGAAATCTAGTTGAAATCTAAGGATGCCTATAAAAAATGCAATTTTAATATACTAAAAAAAAATGTAAACTACGTTTATGGAAAATTATACTGAGATCATGAAGGACTGTGGGAAAATAAAATGAATTTATGGGATTAAGGTTACAATACTTGAGTTTGAAACTTATGAGGTTTTAGCACTTTTAGTGTGCAAATAGTTGATGGTACCTACATAACAACCTTTATTTTTTGGCGGACAGTTAGACTTTAATTAATTTATTGTCATTGTTGATTGTTTCAATTTTTGTGTAGTTTTCGAACAAATTTTATAAACAGCAATGTCTATAAAAATATACATTTATTAAAATAAAATCTATTTATTTCATTCCCGAGTTTTTTTCGTTTTAAACTGTTTATTTAATTTGGCCAAATTACATATTTTGGGTCACTGTTTATACAGGAACTGCAATCATTAAAATGATTAGCGAGTTTTTTTAAAAAAAGATAATTGGAAAAATCATTACTAGTAAATCTGCCAAATGAATGTGTTTTAAAAATATTTTATCTAAACTATAAATATTTATTAAAATAATCACAAACCTTTGTTCTCTTTTGTCCAGCACATAAGATGAGGTCCACGCCTAAATCTTGTATCAATAGATTCTAGAATTCTATGACTTAGGTCCTAGGTCATATATTTTAGTTATTAGGCTCTACTGAACTAAGCTAAATGTGCAAGTGCTAGAGTCAGGGGAGATGGTGGTAATAAAGCTTTAAAAATACTGTAACAGCGCAAGTTTGTACCTGCGTCCGCTGGGTTAATAGTCAAGCACCTTAACCACTAGACTACCACAAAGTCTTAATATATATAACTATATTATAAGTTCTAAAGTGGAAATATATCTATCTGACTTGTATAAATAATTTTACAAACGTAGATTTGTATGTGATAAAATTAGTACCAGTTAAACTTTATAGTTCAAATAAAAAAAAATGTATGAGCTTTGAATACATTTTAAATGGTAGGTACTTATCACTATGGTACGCAATTTATCATGTGGGATGGTTATTATTCAGTCTCGAATTACTTATAGGGTGATTTTATTTAAGGGACTATTTACATAACCAGTTTTAATGTAGCAAAAAAAAAATCTGACCCTCATAACAGGAGTTTATGTATATATCGGATTAAATTTAACCTTTTGAAAGTTTGAATTATATAATTTTGACTGAATTAGTACCTACGTTTATTTGAGTAAGAAATTTCAAAACTTAAAATAGAAACGTAATAGAAAGAGATATCATATTGTATATATCAGGGGTGCTCAAACGGTCGATCGCGATCGACCGTTTGAGCACCGTGCAGAAAGTTAATATCTATATATGCTACGGTACGCCCTACCTAGGTAGGTAGGGTGTATCGTGTATGTACGACAACCCTGCATCACACACTTGCAGTCTCTCAGAGTCGATCGTAAGTAGTCTAAAAATATTGAGGTAGATCGCCAGCAGTTCAAGTTTGAGATATACTATATTTTTTTTTTTTTTTTTTTTTTTTTTTTTTTTTTTTTTTTTTTTGTTATGGAATATAAATTGGCCGATGAGTGTAAGTCAATAACCTTCCTAACTAGGTAATAGTTACCTGTTCTAAGGAAGGTTATATATGAAGTGATAAAGTGCATAGCAGAGACCAGCGCAAAACCCTGAGAAAATATAAAAAAAAATAATAAGGCACAAACAAATATACACACTGATATACACACCCACACACACATACACACATGAGTACAATTTAAATGTGTAATCAAGAATACTTAATATATGAAAAAATAAAATGAATAAATAAAAAAATAACAAATAAATGAATAAACAATTATTAAATATATAGGTAAATAAATATTCGATATAAATAAATAAATATTCAATATAAAAATAGTGTTATACTACATATAGTATAGAAACATATCTTATAGTGATATATATATACATTGGGCATAAACATATTGGTATGACATATCTAAGTAAGCATATTTTTTTTTTATTTTTTTAAACATTCTAGGTAACTAAAATAATATTTTTTACTCAGTAGCTAAAGTCGCTTAAATTACAGTATTAATAAATGTTATCTAAACAACTATTTCAGAAATTAATTTCTCAGCAGCATCTCTACCCAAAGCGATTAACCATTTTAAGATAGATTTAGCGAGGCAAGCTTTAGTTTTAGCATCCCTAATTTCATCGCTTATCTGGTTATATATTTTTGGGCCCAGAAAAATGAGATGTCTCTGTCCAAAAGAAGTTTTCATTATTGGTGCCACTAAGTGACCTCTATCGTTCGATCTTGTCTTCATAGCTTTAGTGCACTGTATATTACTAATTTTAATTTGCCAAACATGTATGACTACTTTTTTAATAAAAGATTGTCTAATATCTAGCACCCTGTAATTTGAGAAAAGGATTTCCGAACTAAATCTAAAAGGCTTTTTATTGATCACGCGAAGAACTAATTTTTGAACTTTGACTAATGGTTCAAGGGCTTTTCGAGTTGCACCGCCCCACACAATTAACGCATAGGTGATTAAAGAGTTAGTTAAGCAATTGTAAACCATTTTTAAAGTTTGGGAAGATAAACAGTTTCTAAGATTTTTATAAACTACAATTTGCGAACGAACTCTTTTAGCAATTGAATCAATGTGATGGTTCCAGCGAAGGTGCCTGTCTATTACAATTCCTAAGTATCTAATATGGTCAACATTCTCCAGAGGAAGACAATCACATTTTATTCGGTTCTGACAGTCATGGATGCGAAGATGAAAGCCCGTATCAACTAAACCGGCGGAAGTAATACTGAAAGTAACATATTTAGTTTTGCTAATGTTTAGAGTTAAAAGATTATTGTCCAGCCAATTGGTAATAGTTTCCAAATTATGTTGCATCTTACATTGTAACTCAGTCCACGTGTCACTAGAACATACAATCACAGTATCGTCTGCGAAACTTATAATTTTTCCTTTAAGTTGCAAGTTACATAATGCATTAATGTAAATTAAAAACAAAAGAGGCCCTAAAACACTACCCTGTGGCACACCAAATGTTGTTATTTCAGTATCGCTCTCCTGCTCATTAATCCTGACTACATGACTTCTATCAGTTAGATATGATTTAAACCAATCATATTCGCTACCCTTGATCCCTTTGCAATCTAATTTTTTAAGAAGAATGCTAAACGAGACAGTATCAAATGCCTTAGCCAGGTCGAGAAACACGGCAACGCATTTTTATACTTTGGTGGTTGTAAATTATAATTAACAACAAGTCATCATTATCATTTTCAACAGTTGTAACCAATAGTTAAAACCAACGTTGCTTGAAAAATACAAGTTATTTAGGCTATGTTTTTCTTCTATGGTATTGGTATAAGCATTATTTTTTTAAGTAATTATTAAATTGTTAATGAAGAAATTGTTTCATTAGTTCGATAGTTTTTGATTATTGACCGTTTCGAATTTATGATTCTGATTTTTATTGCTTTGATTATTTAGAAACCATCATTTTAAAAATTGAACCCAGTAAATGTAAAACTTGTACAATTCTAGAAATTAAGATTTTATCGCTTTTTGCAAAATACAGGTAGGTTATGCGAACTTTTAATGTCGGTTTTGTCATATTTGCAATGAGTTTTTTACCATAATTTAATACCATATTTGATGCAATAAATTATTATTATTATTATTACTCCCAAAGAATATGAAATACATATTTGTTTTTTCTATTAATAAAATGATATTATTGAATAACGCATTTATAAACTATTATCATTTTAAATGTAGGTATACATCCACATATATTATATAAACAGGAGGAAAAAATATAAAGGAAGAAAGAATTTAGTTAGGGCTGGACGTTTTAGAGCTTCGTAGTTCTTCAACAGATATTTTTTCTCAAAAAAATCATTATAATGGGATACTTATAGTTTTATTATTTTTTTTATAATATTTACGATGACCTTAGGTCGTATTAATTTTATTCTAGGTTAAATTTAATTAAGCTATATCTTCCTCTACTATAGTAAGGGAACATGGCGGTGATGAAATTTTTAAAATTTTATGACACTAATGTGCAGATTTGAACCCACTATCGCTGGATCAATCGTACTGTAAAGCATTGAGTTGTATAAAAATATTTTTTTTTTTAAATCTCGCCTATCGACTTTAGTATAAAATAATGTCTTTATTGTAATGAAGAGAGAATTAAGTATTAATTTTCATAATAATAATACTCATACCTAATACATAATAATAATAATATTCAATATTACGTCGATTGAAAACATTAAGCTTAAAATTGCATATTACATAAAAATTGTGGTAAAACTTACTATACCTGGTTAACCACCATAACGAGCTGGTATTTAAATGAAAAAATATGAAATATTTGAAACGTTAAATTTAATTTATGTTAACACATAACCCGTCTTGATTAAGATGTGTCTCACTTGGCGCGATCCGGTTAAACGGCCCATATAAATTATCCTCCAATTAACGAATTAAATGATCATATACTTTTATTTATTGCATTGAACTACGTTTCGAGCCAATCGAATGATATATTATTTCCATAAAAACATATTTAAGTTTTGATGCACGACACTGGCCACTTAGCACTTAACACGGATTATGGCAAAGCCATAAACGCGATGATTGATGCACTCCTTCCGTTGCATTCTTTAGTTATAAGCGCAATTATCGATAGAACAAGCAATAATTCCGATTAGAAGACAAACTGTAAAACGTAATATATAAATAACAAGTTAGAGGTAAAAATTCATTTTTATAAAACTCAGCGCTGGGTTTAAACCGACATCCTCGTTCTTACCTTTATAATGATCTTCCTATTCGATTTATCAAAAAATTAATACACTTTTACAATTTTTTAATTATTATTGTATTATTTATTATTTTCACCAAATCAGGACCCAAACAAACGAATCGCATTCTTTCAAGATGATTAAAAAAATACTCACCTATATTTGGTTACGGTAGATAATAAATACAATTTTAAATTGACTGTAGCTTTATTTTTTAACATTATAAAGCAATTACTATAGTTTTTCTGATATACATACGATATTTAAACCTTAATTGTTATTTTTCTCTTTTTTTGTTAAATACAAATCCTCGCCTAATTTTCAATAATAGTTATAAAAAAAAAGAACTGGAAATACATAATAATAAGAGTAGGTACTATTTATTTACGAATGTATATAGTATAGTATTTATAAATAGTATTTAGATTTTACTAGTAATTAATAATCGCAAGCTAAATTTATCAAAACGAAGGGCAAAAATAAATAAAATATTTTGGTATACAGTGTAAGAATATTCCTGCAAGGATATAATGTTCCTGCAACCTTTTAACCTATTTAAAAATAATTTGAATCTTTATAAGCTTTTACCGCTTGTTTTTCCTTATTTGTAGAGTTTTTTTGCACATAATCTAGAATTACATTTATGTGGTAAATTATGCACGCGCTTGTTAACTCTATTGTGGTCCATTGTGTTATAATAATAATAATATTTAAATTATATTCATAAAATATTTCTTATTATTATTATTATAAGTACAATTTTTTGACATTATTTTTACTAACTTCAAATCGCTTAACAAAAGTATATTTTACATTTTTTAAATATTTAATACAGATATTACGTTATATGCTATTAAGGTTACATACTTTACAAAAAAGTTTGTGCTGAATTGTTTTTATTTTGGAAACTAATATAATTAGCTTGACATCACTTCTAAATATGTTGGCGTTAGTGAACTTGGAATAGTTAAAACGCAGCCAAAACAAATACTTTTAAACAAATATTACAAGTCTATTGCACTGAACTCCAGGGGTACAGCGTTCACAAATGAAGGTATCGCCAACAAGTGGACATTATGTTTATAAATAACAAGTTTATTTTATACATATATATAAACGCCGTTAGCTTACCTTATATAAAAGTCTGACAATGTATTGACATTTGGAAAATCTTTTTTTTTTATATTTTAAAAGCTTTTCACTCTTACCTATCTATCTGTGCGGTTATGCAATACGGCCAAACTTTTATTAAATTAGTAAAAAATGATTTAAAAAAGAAATAATAATAAAAATAGATGAAAATGTAATCAAAATATTTTATGTAAAAAAATATGTATATAAATATTCATTTCAATTGAACATAAATATTTCCAGTTATTTTGATCCAGGATTAAATATTTTTTGTTATTTTCAATGCTGGGTAAATTCCAAAATAATATTAAATGTTAAAAATATATAAATATTTAATATTATTCTTAATATACAAACTTAAACTTTTAATTTATTACAATTTATACTTTTTGTAATATTTTTTTGTTATACTTTACATTTTTGTTATACCTTGTTTGCAATTTCGTTCTAATACTGTCTGACTATAGAGCGGTTTCGCATTAAAAATAATCACGTAATTTCATCCACAAAAAACTAAACTCATTGGAAACTAATTGGGCTTCCATCAGAGATAGCAAAGGACGCTCATCTTCAGATTTAAACTGTTAATTTCTCATCTCATTGCCTTGGGCGAATATCGTTTGAATCGGTAGCAGTCGAAGTCATCGGGTCAAAGTTTTAATCAAAATTCGACTGGTAAATCGATTGAGATTATTAATCTTCATCCACGAGCCCTCGCTGGTGGTCTAAAATGGCGCGGCGGTCCAAACAGTTTCGCCAACGGCGTTTCACAAAATGATTATACTATTGCATTCCGAACGCAGCAGCGCATTCGGCCGCACTACACGAGTAGAGTAGCGAACGCGGAGAGAGCGAGTCAGCAACAGCTACCGCGTGCGAGTGCGAGTGCGACACGAATGGTGTACTTTCATTTACAGGCTCTTTCAGCTATTAACTGATATTCGTCGTTGATTAATTACAACACATCGCTGAGAAGAATTTACTGCAGTTTTGAAATTATTTAATATTGTCATACATTTAATGAATTTTGGTGAACTCAGCGTAAGGGTATTATTTATTTAATTATTTTTTTTTATAAACTAAACATACAGAGTAATCGTAATAATTCTTAAATATTTTATACACAGGTTGCCAGCACTCAATACTCTCCAATTTTATGTTTACAAAACATGCATGTTTCTTTGATTATAGATTACAAAACTTGTGAACCACAAACATCACGTTACCAGTAAGTTAAATGAAATTAATTGTAATCGCAGTTTCTTTAAAAAAATGTATAATAATTAAACCTCTCTTGTTAAGCGCTGGAAAAACTATTCATAACTGACTGGCTACAAACAAAATACGAGTGAATTGGGATATTTTTTAAAACGGTAGTGCGTCCATTCTAACAACGTGTGCACCATTATATGACATATATAAACAAATCGGATGAAAAAAAAAATAGTTTATGTATTAATAACTAAGATGAAATATAATTCTTAACGAGACAGCGAATATTCAACGCCCCTCAAACATACTGAGCCTAATAACAAACCAGTTTTCCAGACGTTTGATATTTTTGACATACCTAATTAGCAACTATTTATATGTCACTGCATATGCTGTAAAATATTGAAATGTAATGACCAATACGCGATGCACATCGGAAACTGCTTTTGCTTATTTGATAAATCGTAGTCAATATGTAAAGTAAGTTTTCGACTAAAAAGATGACGACATTTAGTAATTTGAAAGTAGTCAATTATTTTAAATTATCCTATAAACATCCAATTACTTCTAAGCTCGCTGCCGCCCCCAGACCCAGATGCCTTCAGAGCCCATCGTTGGGCGGTACCGCCTATTTTGAAAGCCACTCACACTCGATGAGTGTAGAAAAAGCCACAGTTAATAAAAAATAAACCTTAAAATACAATATAATAAACCTTTTATTTTAATAACCAATAAAAAAAACGATCCACCGTGCTTGATGGTTTATTGCATTAAGAAAACATACAGATCGAATTAGGAAACTCTTCGTTTTGAGGAAGTCTGTCAATCATGGATACGAAGGAGGAATACAGTAAGACGTTATATTAACGTAGTTCATCAAGAATGTCTCCAAAGGTTGGGCACACTGCCGATGCATTCGGATGGACAGGTTGACATTTTTTTATGACTCCGCATACGCTGTAGACTGTAGATGTTTAATTGACTTTAAGATCGCCGAGCGGGGCTGCTTCGAGTCTTGGTGCGAGCGCATAGCTGGGTGTTTAAGAATGTTGCCAGACAGTGGTAACAACTGGGTATCGGGCCGCGGCCGCGGTTGGGAAACCGCTAGATAAACACTATTAGGTAATATGACTCGCAAAGGTTTACCGAGAATCGGAAAAGATGTTAATATGAGCTAAACCAGCCTTTAAATTGTCGAATTGCTTGCATTTTGCTTTTAAATACAGATATAATATAATTTATCAAACACTAAAATCCTATGCTTTCCGCGAGATAAAAATATCAAAGAGATTAAAGTAAAGCGATAAAATGTATTTCACGAATGCCGTAATTAATGATTTTTTAAAAGGATTTCGCAGTAAGATTTAATATGCTAACCTCAAATTATTGAAATTTACAATTTCGATTAAACTTTTCAATAACATTATAAAGGGATGGATATTGTGCATCCATTAAAAGAAATTTATGGAGCCCGAATAACTCTATAAAATGAAAAAAAATAATAATAATACCGAAACGTGCCAAGCTTAACTGCAAAGTATTTTGCAAGCTGGGTTAAATAAAGGTCATTATGTCGTGAAAAAAAAACAACTATTATCGATGCTAATTGATTGACATATTATTAGGCTATAAAAATGTTTTTATTGATTATATTATAGAACTGATGGCTATTTTGTTGAATAATTAATATTCTCGGCGATAGTCAATTTTCAATTTTCCGACTTTCAATTTCTAATACTTTTTTTTTTATTTACTAATCAGTCTTTTATTTTGAATGATTTCATATTGACAGATTTTTCAGATTTTATATTGACTGATTATTAGTATGTTATTTATTAATATGGTTAAAAAAATACATAAACCTAATATGTTACCAAATTATTTTAATGTTTAAGAGCTTAACAATTTTAAATAACAAGTTCCAAATATTTAAATTAATTTACCCAAATGTTTTGTATAAATAAAACGTTATTATTCAAAACTAAAAAAGATAAAAAATCGATAATCCTGAAGGCAATTCTACAATTTTGAAATTTAATATTGTTAAAATGTTCATATAAAAATTATTTTTGATTAACTATATATAGCTTCTACGATTTAATTTAGATGATCGATTGTCGTTCGATTTAAAAACAAGCAGAGGATTATTTTCAAAATACTCAATAAAGAAAGCATAGTCATTGACCATTAAAAATTTTGAGAAACCCTTTTATACTGGACGCAAAGACCATTCATTCATTCATAAAATAAATTTTTAAGATAGGAAGAATGTCGGTTTCTGTTCAATTCTTTCGTGTACCATTACGTCTTAAAGGAGAACCCATCCAAACTAAGAAACATAATTAATATCGGGTCGAATATCTGGAAATAGGTAAACGCTATGGCGATTAGTGCATTGCAGTATACAGGAGATATAGTTTCTTTTTACGCTAGAATATTCCATAAAGAACCTCTTGTCAGCGATGTATGACTATCGTCGATTCGACCGTAGGAGTGCGTTTGCGATGCGACACCTAAACGTTTTCGTTGGATGGAAGATTATTGATTTTTATATATTTAATTTGTTTATTTTTTACTTAATATACGATTCTATTCTTAGAAATGATAAATTCTTTCTATGTAGGTAAAAAGTATTGTCCCTGTGAAATTATCAACATCGAGAGTTCGAATTACGTATTTCGACGTTTCCCGAATTAAGTTGGTTAATTGTTGAAAAAACCTCTTGTGTAGTAAACAGAAACCGGTTATTCTTTATTTATTTATTTATTCAACAGGTTTCCCCATGTACACTTTATGTTTAAATGAAAACAAATTAAACTACTAAAAGAAAAACAAAAAACAGTAACAATTAAAAAATTATAATAACGCCTCCCGGCACACATTAACAAATAAATAATTCACGCTGATCTTACAACGGTGTAAAAAGCAGATTTTGAACCCCATTGGGCGAACAGACAAAAATATCAATCTCCGCGGAAATGGAATTTAATAATTCGACTGCTCTCTCAATTGGACTATATTTGAATACGTCGGTACGACAAGTAAATCTGATTCACTCGATGCTGGTGATGAGGTTTTAAACAACATTGGGTGATTCCTAATTATATTTAAAATACATACCATATACAGGATATCCCAAGAACATTCTCGAAGACCACCCCCCCACCCCTACGACGATAAGGGGGATGTCCCTTTTTACGTTTAAGAAATTGTATAAAATAATGCAAAAATAATTCATGCCTAAATGTATTAATTTTATCAAAATGCTCGTGAAAATTTGTTTGTTCTATTTCACTCTTTAATTTGCTTGCTTGGGCTCAGCCAAGGCCGGTCAATTTTTTTTTTTCGGCAACCATGATGAATTTTGATATGAGGTCAATACAAATCATGTTTGAAATCGCAGGGCCAATTAGCTGGATTTTTTTATCGAGAATATCGTACCATATGTTTAGTTTAGATATAAAATGTTTGTAAGAGTAAGTCTTTTTGATTGAGCAAGTACGACAAAGTATAAAATAAAATAATATAAAATGTATAAACCAGGCAATTCAATAAAGGCGAAACGAGAATAATTCTGTATTTGGATGTGTTTGCTGATGATATAAGTAATACCTACGATGTAAGATAACGAAGTGTTTGATTCGATCAGCTACGCCTTAGATCTAAAACCTTGGCCTTTGAAACGTATGTTTTGCCAGGATGAACATCAGAGACACACGGGTGGCTGTCTGGATACCGAAGGTTCTGCAAATGAGAAGCGAAGCTGCCGCGATAAAAAATCCGAATTAAATACATTGGATAAAATTATTACAAACATTTTTTAAATTTACATAAATACCTAGCCTCCGTACTAATTTGTCAACTGTTCGTTTGTTTTCAATTCACGGAAAGGTAAACATTGGCTGTGATCGCTTGTTTTTAACGAGCATGGCCGATATCGAAGCAAGGAGAATGAGGTTAATAATTAAAATCTATAAAATATGTATATATCATTTCTCTGACAATCTTAAAAAAAATATTATTTTCTAGAAACAGTCGGTAGATTCTTGCAGAAGAAAATTAAATACAATACGACTTAACTAATGTTAAATTTTCGACCACAAGTCATAGTAGTTGATCGTGAGGAAAATTAAGATTACTTGGATTTTATTTATCGCACATTCGACATACGTTAAGATGTGTTGTAAGACAGAAATATGCAGAGATATTAGTCATTTAAAAAAAAACTTATTATTATATATTGCTTATAAAAGAATAAATTCTACCGTTTTCTGGTAGAATTCCAGTGAATAGAGGATGTTAATGCTAAGGCGAATTCTATTACACACTGTGTGTAATGAATAATTTGGTATAACTTTTTTTTTCCTTTGCAACTTGGAGTCTCTTCAACAAGAATAAATTTCGTTTTATTTTTTTTTTAATATGACAGTCAAGCGAACACATTGATTATATATTGGTTTTTAGATTTGTCAGACTCATATAATAAGTAAGTTATGTTACATAAATAAGTTATAAAAAATTATGCAGATAGCGCAATTTTTTTTTTGGCAGATAGGCCAGACTCAAACCGCATAGAAGTCAGATATGACAAATGTTTAGTTTAGAAATTACAGGTGCTTTGTAAATAATATATTACCATCTGTCGTTAAAAATATTAAACTGTGGGTCGCGTTTTATACGGGGTGAACTTAAAGTCAATAGTATCATTTTGGACATAAAACTGAACAACTTTTGTTCAACAAGTTTACAAATAGCTATCAAAAACCTCCACTGAAATTTTGGTGCGCGTATTAAACCTATTTACCAATTATCCAATTACATAATACATTATATGCAAAACTACCTGTCGTCCATTGCCGTCAATGCATTTGTAGGCATGGCTCAGCTTGGAGTTACTGGTTACTGGGTCGCGACGCCGCTAGGTTGGATATTTTGTTAGGTAACCATATAATAAATGTTTTTAAGATTCTTTCTTTTATATTTGAAGACCACTTTTTTTGGTCTCTTTAAAAAAATGGCAAACAAAAGTTGCTCAATATCATGTCCTCATAAAAGGATACTGCTGACTTTTATCCCGTATACTAAATATCTTGTATATCCTGTAAGAGTGGATTTTATATTTTTCATAGAAGTTGAACAATTTTTTTTTTTTTTTTTATAAACAAAATACATATTTAATTTGTTTGTTCACAAAACCCTTGCGGGTTTTTATGTGAACTCATTCGTTCCTACTTTTGACTTATTTAATACAATTTATATATACAAAACATATTCAATATTCACTTAAAACACTTTTAGCAATGATGAGCTATACATGACGGTATCTATCCAGACTGTCTTTAATTGTTTATTTATAAAAAAACTTTATTTTAAAACTATTAAAAACTATTATTATTATCAATGGTAAAAATAATCTCGCTTCTTTGTACATGTAGTTGTAATTTGTTTGTTTGTTTGTTGTCTTTTTGTTATAAGCGAGAGAAACTTAATCGTAAGAAACAAGCGGAAACAAGCAAAGTTTGACGTAATGTCGGTTGAGCCGCCGAACAGCGCTATGTTCAACATTATTCACATTCATGTTGAATCATTTTTATGGTCCCGTATAAACCCGTATAAGTTATCTTTTTCGAAACTTCCACGAATTTATTGTCTCGCAGTCGGCGCTGAGAGCATTTTCAACATATCAACAATGTTGTAAAGTCCGCTTTACGAGTGCGTTTCATAAAAGTACGTTTCATAAAAGCGCTTTTTGCGCGTCGCGTCGCCGAGATACGGTTTGCTTTACAGGCGCGCGAATGTTCGTAACGGGCCGCGAACTTGTGGCGAACGGCTGCAAACGCACTTGAAATAACACCGTTTTAGAACGTTGCAAACGGATGCAGATTGAGATCGAAATATTACATATATTTTTACAATGACATTACAGTTTCAATTGCCTTATAAATATATTAAAAATATAGACTTGAGGTTGTTTAATTTTAGACAAAGTAGAAATAAAACGATCTATCTTCTACACGATCTATTTACATGACAGAGTAGACAGTCCATATCTGGTATCAGGTATATACCAGATACCAGATCATTTTGATCAGATTGACATGAAATACTTCGGATTTTTTAAAGAAACTCGCCACGGTATTTGACCTAAACCGTGGCGAGTTTCTTTAAAAAATCCGAAGTATTTCATGTCAATCTGATCAAAATGAAAGCATTGCATATTAAAATTAATTTATCTATACGCAACATATACGATGTTCATATATACATGCACACACACACAACCACACACTCTCACTAACACTTTTATACCGTACACATCACACCTTTTAAAATAGCGTTAAGCTTTAAAAAGTGTGATGTGAAAAATATTTAAAACAAAGTTTTAAATATTTTTGTTCGTAAGGCGTAAGCTTTAATTGGCCTTATTATTAACCCTTCGAAAAATGTATTTACTATTATTACACTGTATGCTTACCTGACAATAAATAAATAAATAAAATAAGACTTTCGTCTTTTCCGTATTTTTATAAAGCTACAAATAAGAGAGTGCGGGTTTGAATCCTCTAAACGACCGTAACTCAGCATGATATTTTTTGTTTTTTATTTATTTTATTGTACAAAGTTAGCATTATCTATTTTTAATGCAAGTTACAAAATATATAAACTAAACAATGACTATTTATCATTACCACTCATTAAAAAATATTTATTTACCGACAGAATGTTATATGAATCAAGGTTGATGTTCCAAGACCATTTCCAAAGACTTAAGGGGGTGTTTATGTTTACGTCTAAGAAATTCATACAAAAATGCGATAATAATTCATACCCAAGTTAATTAATTTAATCAAAGCGCTCATGTAAATTTTTCCACTTTTACTTATTGTTCATTATTAACATGCAAAATGTATTTTAGTTTATCGCTAGCTTCTTTTGTTAATCTCTTAAATCATTCTCCATAGACATATTTTTCGTGTAATCTTAATTTATAACAGGCAAATATTCATAAAATATTGCATCTACTGACAATGCACGATATTAAATGGTTATAAAAATAAAAACATTTATTGGATTTTGACCTAAAATGCTACAGCGATTAATCAAAGTGTCGCTCCAAAATAGGCGGAAGATGATATAAGACGAAATCCCACTAAATCTCATCTACGGCTAGCGTTTAAAATTATTGTTTTCATAAAACTTAAATTTATGTTCCTCAAAAATTATGGCACCCAACAATAAAAAAATATCATTTAAGATCGAAAAAATATTTCAATGATACTCACATACATTTTAAAGAGAATTCGTCCTAAGCGTTTCTGTAACTATTGTAGATTTTTTTTGTTACTAAATACTACAGAATTAGAAGATTTACCACACGCACGCCTGTAAGAGGCTGTTTTTTTCGATTCAAGGCGCGAGTGCGAAAAGTGCGAAATTTATTATTAATAATTTATTTATGCATTCAAATAAATATTTTTTCCTCTCAGTATAAGAATGAGCCTAATTTCGAGACAGTTCAAAAGCTCAAAAATTTTGGTTTTCTTATACTTTGCGGCGAATACTTTCTACCGATAGATAGGGTGTTACTTTAGAAATACCAAAATTACTCTGTACAAAAAAACCCACCTTACCAATTCTCACTTATGCCTGAGGCGTGATAAAGCAAAGGACTGGGCCAACTGGAGAAATATCCTTAGGGAGGGAAAGGCTTACAGTGGGTTTTAACGCCTATACAATTTTCATAAACATTTAATAATAAAAATGTCAAAAACTAACCTTACTGAGCCATGTCTGTACTAAGGTAGACTTTATTCTGTAATAATGAAATCAAAATGTTTATAATTAAAATAAGTACTTTTAATCAATTCTAATATGAAGTAATAAAATGTATAAAGTGTAGGATTAAACTACCAGCAAACAACAAAATTTCATAATAATTTAACTTTGAAGCGACCTTAGGCAAATACATGCCATAGAAATATCTGTAGAAATATACTTATAAAACAAAAATTAGAAATTACAAACTTAAAACAATATGGATCATGGTTAAATTGCTTAAATATAAGATATTTCATATTTCACTTTATACAACACTATTACTATTACTATTGCTCACTATTATCATTTTGGGTCAAAACTTGCAAAAAGAGATGCCGGGCAGATGTCAAACACTTAATGACAGACCTAACTTGCCTAATGAAACACAACAAAATTTTCTAACTAAATAGAATGACGATTGATGACATTATCAATGAAATAAACGGCTTAATAACAGACGCTGGGTTCGGACCAGGACTACAACTCCACAGGAAATTGTAAATGAATTATCTCAACTTAAAGCATACATATTTAATCTTAGTTTAGTTAATGGCATATATTCGGAAAAGTTAAAAGTTGCAAATGTGACATTGATATATAAAACTGAAATAAAAATAGAAATGCGTTAAGTAAAGTTTTGAGAATGTGGTCTGTTGCCAATTAAGACTAGGTAGAATCGTGTGGTATTTTGGCAAATGGACAGTTGCGATACAAGCAGTCAATCAATATATTACAGAGAAGGTGGAAGCCATTAAAAAGTGTACTGCGGTGTTTATAGACTTGGCCAAAGCGTTTGACATCATCCCACAAGATCGATTCTTGAACAAACTGGTAAGTGTGGACATAGCCGATCACGCCAAGGATTGGTTTATAAGTTACATAACTTATCGTAAATAAAGAGTCAAAATTGATGAAATTAAATATAACAAAAAACCGTTAAAACTGCCCGTAACAGTGGCTTGCTTTAATATAAAAAAAAAGTATTTTTTATTTACTGTTCCGAATTGAGGTTGCCACCTTTGTAAATGAGTTTGGTCGTATGTTTGATAATATGTACTCGTATGTAGGTAGACGCAATGCTAAAGGGTCGAGTGTGCCGCGCGGTGCGCTAGTTACGAGTTACTCATAAGAAGTTCTTTTGTTTACCTTTCGTTTAACGGTAAGGGCTCAGGTGTGAATTAAGGCGTCCGTGGTTCGCCTTGAGGTACTAACTCGGAGATTTCGAGCTTCCTACGAAGATGGGACTCGAGATAGGTACTGCGGTCGTTCGTAATTGTACGGTAAATTAGTATTAATTTTGTGTCTCTATAGCGTTGCACTAGCAACAAAAAAAAAATGATCATCCCATCCACCGTATGATTCTCATTAAAGTAATAAACCAATAAAAATATAATAGTTTAGAATAATAGTTAGGTTAAAGAATAATTGGATTAGTATGTTATTCAAATATTGTTTATAACTTCTAAGCGTATATTTCTAAACAAGCATTTATGCTTAGTGAACTGATCAGAATACAGTATAACTCTTGCGTCTTTTCTGAAGCAACTTAATTTTAAAAGCTTTTTTGATGACTGAAAAATTAAATATATTTATATTGCATTTGTACAAAATTCGAAAATAAATAAGAATATTAAATAATAACATTATTATTTTTGATAAAAAATAATGGTATTTTTTTTATACGCAGGACTTTTCACACAAACGATTTTGAAGTAAGATTATTTATAATGATGATCCATGTTGTATTTTGACCTTTTATAAGTCCGATTTGGTAAAGTCTTAAGAATATTTTTTATTTATAACTGCTGAGGTATAGTTTCGTAATAAAATTGTCTCCCTAACAACCCCCCCCCCTCTAACTGAAAAATGATGTTAATGCAAATTTTAATGTTTAATTAATTGTGTTTTCTTTATACGGTTTATCAAGTCATCATCATTATTGAGGTCATCTGGTGTCGTTATATGAACATATAGCAACTATAATTACCTCATAAATTCTTTAAATACGGAGATTACGTAAATGTTTGTCCACATTAAATGAATTACTACCAGGTGTAACGATTGAAAAAAAAACATAGTTATTACGTAGAAAACGGAACAACATTTTGACGCAAAAAACATCTGTGAACATAGAAGCTATAGGTAAACAACTTTCAAAGGAACCTAATGAAAGCAATGTTTTATTTTTATGGTATAACACTGTTACTGACTATTATTTATTCGAGCGACACCCGTTTATGTATAGTCGAGTAACGTAAAGCTAACCGTTTTTTAATTAGGAATTGCTCAAAAGATATATGGTAACGAAGAAGGTGTTATTAAGATGTAAATTATTATTTTTTTCTTAAATGAAAATATTTCTACATTAATAAAGATTGCAATAACATTTTTAGTAAGAAAAATACTATATATTCACACCCCCGACATAATTGCGCAGAGGGGTCAAATTATCATTACTCGACTATACCAAGACACATGGTGATCAAATGTCTCGTTTTCACGCAATGCTCGAAGCCGTACAAAACCTGAAAATATAGAAAAGCGTTGGTTTCGACAGCAGCAAACGGGGTTAAATAATAGGCTAATATTTAGAATGGTCGTTTTGAAAAATATTCAAATCATTATAATTTCTCCATAGCGGTAATAGTTTCATGAGTATGTAAGGAATTCGGTAATTAATGTGTGATAAACCTTACTCTCGATCAAAATTATTAATGAAACAGAATCTTGTTTGCATTTTGGAGTCATTAATATTGTTAATCGATTCATGACCGTTACAGCAACGATATGTACACGTGTAAGTGAACTTAAAATGATGACATTTATTTCAGAGACACGTGAGCATGTAAATTTAATTAGCCTACTCGCCATTAAATAACTGAAAATTCAACATAATAAAATGTAGGTTGCTTGTATTGTGTGCTTTCGGATAAGGGTCTAATCTGAAAGGGTTAAACCACTGGACGTCTGCCTGTTACGGGCGGGTTGACTGGCAATATTAAAACGGTTTTGACGAAGGGGTTACGAAATAATTTCTCTTCGCATAATATTTTATTTCAATAGTACGTTTATTTATTTCATATTTGTCCTTAGTCTGTCCGCCCGTCATCTCAACAACAACAATCATCTCGAAAAGTACAAATGCGAAAAAGATGAGTTTTTGTGTATAGATTGATGCTATTGAAAAACCACCATAGCCGTTTAAATTACATCGGAGGCTGCCCGGATAATATAGATACATAACATTAAAGTTAACAAATTTCTATTACTAATAGTTTTACCTAATAGAGCGCGATCATATTAGAATTTCACAAATATGCCAGCACGGTTATTAGAAGTATTATTAATTAAGATATCAGCTTCTAGGCAACCATCTCCTCAATCCAGAAGATATTAAAACCATCGCACCCAAAAAGATACTCAACAGTACGAGACTAGAGGGCGAACTATAAGTGGATTTAAAAGTAAAATAGTTCTGCAGAGGACGCAGTACAAGGGGGGTAAACAAACCCACATATCCGCTACATACATAACATAATATAAGCTTATTAATTATTACTGGTATAAGCTAATTTATGTGCGCAAATAGAAACAAGTGAAATAAATGTTCAGTGGGATATTATAATTTAAAATATTATGTCCGTGTTTATTTATTTATTATGGCTACCTAACTTAATTTGTACACAATACAGTTAATGATGTAAAAATAAATTGAAGTATAAATTCCTAAAAACTAGGGTAAAAAAGATAGAGGAAAAATAATAATAAAGTTATTCTTGTTTCCAAAAACTCTGTGGCCATTCTTGTGGCCTTGTTCTTGT
This sequence comes from Neomicropteryx cornuta, assembly GCA_020383195.1. NCBI lineage: Eukaryota > Metazoa > Arthropoda > Insecta > Lepidoptera > Micropterigidae > Neomicropteryx > Neomicropteryx cornuta. The sequence continues at coordinate 11,111,829 of JAHKQU010000029.1, read as the reverse complement.
ATATGACAGTCTTATGACGGAAACGTGCATAGCTCTGTAATATGTCATCTTATCAAGATTGTGAAATAAAAAATCGATTATACCTCATTAATTATATATCATATATTAAAAAAAAACCTCAATGAGTTCAAATAGTACATATTAGCGTAGGGATGTCACCTCGATTATACTAAATATGTTAATTTAATATGTTATGACGTTTATAAATTAAATTAAATATGTTTATTAAATATGTTATGACGTTTATAATACACAGTTATTTTTCATTCTACTCAACTAAACTACATTTACTTGTGCTAGAATCAGGAGAAATTACGGTGCTAAAGCGTTAAAAACGGTATGAATATAGTGTATTCGAACCCGCGAATCAATAGTAAAACACCACAAAAACTGGACTACCACGATCTTGACTTGAATGATACAAAATTCATTTTCGAATACTTTAATATATTCTAGATTTCGGTATTAATTTTGTTTAATACACAAAATGTAGTTTGACAAAAAAAATAAAATGACAATGATTTTTAGCGTATTAATCACCTCTGGATGTGCTGGTGATTAATCCGCTAAATGATAGATAGCGGATTTTACCTTAAAAAGAGAAATAAAAATAAAGTTCTTGAATATATTTTTTTATTAAAACCGTCCCGATTGATGGGATGTGACCGTAGACCGGAATTGAACCGTGATCGAAACGTGACCAGATCTCAACGTCCGATCTCGCAAGCCAGACTTATGTCGCCGTATTCCAGATGTCCAACAAATCACTTCCGTATGTTTTTTTATAAGCGCCATTGCATAATCGTCAAAAAATGGGCCAACACTTTAGATACGAAATGCGACACATAGAGTGCATACGGACATTATCGACAACCACATGGCCAAGTAATTAGTTATAAGCATTACGAGGAAATCAACCCGACAGCAGTTAGGCGAGGTGTCTCAAACCCCACCGCACCTACAATCATCGCCTCATTGCGGCGATTTGTAACAAACATCGCATTTAGGTATATTATTTTGCACCATCTCAAAATGCTTTATGTTTCTAAGTATTTTTTATATTCTTTCATGACTAGCATTAAATCAAACTGATAAATCTGTTAGTATATTCATGTATTTGTTTAAAATTACTTCCCGAGCATGTGCATGTTAATTATTTATTAGCAATAGTTAATTAATATAGAGGGGTTGAACAAGAATCATACACACGAAACGGGTCGCATTTATAATTTATTGTATTAACTACTTTTTGGCCTCGGTAAACATTTCTAAAAACATGTCAAAATAAAGTAATAGATAAGTATTTTACATTAATATTGATGCGGTCTACTTCAATTTGTAGACTGTTTATTTCCGTGTATTTAAGGGCATTGGTTTAGGCCGCTACCACTTTCTCTTAGGAAGTAACAGAGGTTCAGTAATTAGTCTACAAAGGTATTCATACACCCTTATCGAAAAAAAAGGAACATTAATAAAATCACACAACAAGCATTAAGTATTATGAATCTACATACTAGGGTGTAATAGGAAAATGGTGATATAATAACTAAAAAAATATAAGATAAAATAAATCCTAAGTCTATGAACAATGTGATTAGAATGAAAGATTTTGGGGGAATAGATAATTTGATGAGTCACTTATATACGATTTAAAAATTCATAACCAATAATGTCTCGTTAAATTATGAATGTTAGTTATAAGTGTATTTGGTACGACATTCTGTTGATGTTTGGTATTACAACGATATTTACCATTCTTTAAAATTTGCTTTCTTAGAATTATTAAAAATAGACTCTTATGATTTAGCCGTGGTTTCCAAACACGGTGTTAATGTTACAAATTTAATTACCCACGCTAAATTTTATGCCGCACCGCTTTGGTTAAATACCTACATTTTTATTTGTATTAGGCTGGTTAATCTCAACCTTTACACGCACGCCCTCTGGTGAATTATTGCGAAGCTCTGCACCAATTTCAATTTAGATTCGTCTGCATTTCCGGCTGGCGGAACAGCCTTCGAATTGTAAAGCGCCATGTTGGATCTTATCGAGGCGAAATTTATACGGTTGGCTAATTCGCGTTCGTTCGTTTTACAGCTGATCGCAACAGGAAACTTACACGTGTTAACCTGTTTAGAATTTATATTACATCTCGACCTTAGCATACCTAAATATATTTAAAAAATAACATTGAACGGAGGTCTAATTATTTTTTTTATTATTAAATTACATATTTAGGGTCCTCACCCCCGAGTACATTTTCGTATTGTCTTGATTACTTTTGTACATTGATGTAATATAAGTTGTACACTTACACATTTTTTTCTTTAAATTTTCATATTTGTTAGTCCTTTGACCCCACTTTTAGTTAGATGTTCTCGTTTTGAGGTCACTTAAATCGATTTTGTAAGGACGTCTGTGTGTATTTTTGTATTTCTGTGAATTTGATAGCATCTAGACACAACCCGAGATTACTTCCAGTTTTGCGTATATGCCTTAACGGGAGGTTAAAATAAATGAATTCTAAAATCAGGGCCAGAGCGGTGCAGAAATAAGGAGGAAGACAAACCACAAAGAAGGATAAGTGAGAAGGAAGATGGAAAATATGCTTGCTAATGTGATCGATATATCAAAAATATATAGGAAATAAATGTATAATATATAGAATGTATAAGGTAGTATGAACCTGCCCTATAAGTAACTCAAATTAAGTTTGATTTTAAATTTTAAAATTTTTGAGCCTTGCATGCGATGAGCGCTGGCAAAGATTCTCTTATGAGACACCTTTAGGATTGTATCTCGGAATTATTCCGAAAGATTGTCTTTATGTATGTATAGGGTATCCTGAGACCATCCCAGAAGACTTAAGGGGATGTTTATGTTCTTTATTTCGAGCAACAAAATATATAAAAAAATATTATTTTAATTAAAGCCCTGGTGTAAATTGCCTTTAGGGTACCGACACGCGATCGATATCGTAGCATTGACAGGCGCGCGATCAATGACCCAGCGTTGCATCTGGCGTGCTTATTAAGTGCAACGGTTTAAGGTTACCATTTTTTTTTCTCGGAAACCACGATAAATTTTGATCCGTCGTCTTCACAAATCATGTTAGAAATTTCAGGGCCAATTATCTGAAAATACTATTTTTTGACTTGGTCATTCCCATTTGGTTGCTGATCTTTCTTTCTCATAATAATATCGCTACTATTCTTTCAAAATAATAATATCGCTACTATTCATAAGCTCGCGATGTCTGGAAACGAGGCTTTATCTATGTGCTCGAGTTGATATCGTGGGAAATGACACTCTGCATAATTTCAATTGGAAAACGATGAATCAAAATATGTAGTTCGTTGACACGCTTCGTAATGGATCGATACAATATCGTTGAAGTAAATTTTCTGTTTACAAACTTTGATGCATTACTGCCTAACGCTTAGTCGGTGTCGTACACGTGTATAATTAGATGGAAGGGATTTAATTATTTATCTAATAATTAACAATAGTATCTATTATATAGTTATTGGTGCATTAGTGTAAGCCTTTTTTTTGTTTACTAGTTAATTTCGTCTATTTGATTATGTATCCGACGACTGTCGTAGGTTATTGAGGTTTGTTAAGTTTTTTGTGTAGAATCATTATTTTCCAATATATGAAATGTGTTTTGGAAATCATCAAAAAACAATCAAAATCGGTCAATACTGAGTGAACACATATAAAATAAAAACAAAAAATAGTCCCCTTTTTTTGAAGTCGGTTAAAAAAATCATCTATCATTAAAGAAGTCACAAAATAGACAAAATTACTATAATTTGTATTTAGTAAAATTAAAATTCAATTAATAAAAAAGAATATATAAATACAATATTTACAATCATAAAGCAATTTTAGTAAGAGTATCAGTTTCATGTCATTCTTGTAAAGGATCTCTTACCCGGTCTGAATCGACCACAATTAACTATCTTTAACTGAATTCAACATTTTAGGATTAACCTTCCACGGTCAACGTTCACGAAACAAAAAGTTGTAATCAAATAAATTCAGAAAAGAACGTTTCAAACATCCATAATGTGAGACGATAGTTTAAATTTTAGCATTAAAATTAAACTGGAACTTATAATAAGTCAATAAACTAAATTACCTTTTCACCGATATTTTTACATAGAAGGTGTACACGTAGTGTTTTCATTTTTATTGATCAGTTTGCGTGTTAAATAAAAGAGTGTGGATGTATTTCAGGAGAGTGTTTTTCAATTATTATTGACATATTTGCAAGCCGCCCCCCGTTTAAGAACTCAGTAATTGAAACACTCAATTGAAGGCGATTGGACTCGATTACCGACAGTGCACTGTAATTTCTCGAACCGCCCATCTCGTATATGCAAATGCTAAGAGTAATCGACTGAACGGAATCGTTGGTAATATATTTCAAGCAAATCTCAATATGCATATATAAAAAAAAGGTGATTGAAGAAGAACTCTAGTCGCTAATACCCGAAAAGTCAACCAAACTTTTGAGCTAAAACTACGCACGGTAGAATAACTTGGATTTGTGATCTTTTACACCAATGTGATCTTTTACGTTCGGACAATGCAAGCTGAGTTATGACGTAGTATCGGTATATCACAATAAGTCGTGGTAGTCTAGGCGTTTGACTAATAACCCGGCGGTGGCAGGTTCAAATTCGCTCATTCATACCATTTTTAATGCTTTATTACCAGTACAAGTACTAGTACAAGTACAAGTACAAGTCTATTTAGTACAAGTGTGTATCTACCCTAGCTCTAGCACAAACAAATTTAACTTAGAGTAAAGCCTAAAATAACTAAATCTAACCTAGTTTGAAGCAAATTAAACAAAGTATTTTTTAGTAATGATTTTATGAACAGGCCAAAATTATAATATTTGAAGTTGTAAAAGCCTTTGAATTATTGTTTATTTTTGGTCAATTTTTGTTGCAAATCAATTAATTTTTTTCAGCGTGCGACGAAAGCAAGTATAATCATAGCTAGTAACAACATAACATTAAGAAAAACATTTCTCGTCGAAGAATATTTCAGAAAAAACGCATTATCGATACCGCAAAATTGAGATATTTCAAAAATTAAAACTACAAGCCTCTCATTACACGGTGCCCGCTCGGCGCATTAAATTTCACGGACAGGAGATGATGAGAAATAAGTCAGATTCATCACTCGGTCAGATTGGGCAGAACGCTTGACGGGCGATTACTCCGACGTCAACGGAACCGTTTTAATGTTTGGTTTTGGACAAGTCGGAGTTAAGAAATTAACTCGGCGCACTTTTGACGAATTCGCACGCCCGCTGATCCGACGCTACGCCGCAACGCAGTGCGCTCGAGCGCATTTTAATTGTTAACAATTATTTTCGTTGCTTTTCCCCGTATTTGACATGAGATAATTAATTCGTCTTTAATTTCTCTGCATCCCTTGAAGACGTTTTAAACTGTTTTTCGCGAGAGAGTGTAAGGGTAATTTATTATTGTTACACGCTTCTGATTTGATTACTAAAGTAATCAAATAATCGATATAAAGTAATCAAAAATAAATTTTATACAGTTTTCTGTTTTTCAATAAATATTGTAATCTGTAAAATAAACCATTTAATAAATTATCACTAAACAAGTAAACCTTACTTTTCACACAGTTAACATATCTATTTCGAAACTTAACTTTGCACAGCTTTCTAACGGGCGATATTGACGAATTTTCATGTTTGCAAAACCTGTATTTATTTATTAAACACATAAATATAAATACATTTCGCAATTTATAATTAAATTATGCAATTAGGTTATTTTATATATTTGAATGTACTAGAATATAAGAAAAATGCTAAAAACAAAAATAATCGATATTAACATATGGCCGTAGCGTAGCAAAACAAGATATCGATCGCGTTTTGTATAGCTTAAGGGGAATTTACAGCAACGCTTAAATAAAAATAAAAAAATGAATCATTTTTTATATAACTTTTTACTCGTAATAATAATAATGAAAATGTGATGTGTGGAATATAGTAAATAAAAAATAGCTATGTAGAAATGTAATTTTTTGTATGAGAGTTATTTATAAAATATTTTGTTTTGGTCGAATACTAGTTTGTTACACAAAGTATTAAATTGTATTAATTTTATATACAAAGAATCATGATATAGTCAACCATACTAATCTAGATTTACTAAAAAATACCGGAAAAGAAAATAAAGTTGACGAACGTGTTTATAAGCATCGTAAATATTTTCCCTAAAACCACCAAAGACGATTTCGCCCGCGTGAGCCTCAAAATGCCTTCAAAATGAAGTAATTTAGCTGTCGACCCTATAATTTCATTATTAAATTTTTACACGCGAAAAGGTTACTTGATGCATGATTTCGCACCAATCAGCCGTATCCTCAGTTCGAGAGTTAGCGACTCACAAAATTATACTTTTATATTATATTTTTATATTTCGGAAATTTTATTTTCCCAAATATAAAAAATGTACACATAAGTATATTTATAATATATTTTTTTAAGCTTTTACTTCGGTTTCATCATAAAATAACATGAAGGATCTATAGTAATATATAACAATAATAATTAAAAACTTTTTGATTGTTTAATTATGTTTAGTTTTAATAATTATTAGACATATAGAGAAAAAGAATAAGCAGATAGATAGAGATAAGGCGAGTACCTCTGTTTCGGGCCTCCGTTCTGAGGCGAGAATCCTATAGACCAGTCATCTTTTGGCAGTTGAAGAAGGAGGAGGGGGGGGGGGGGGGCACAGAGCTCCGAGACCTCCAGCAGAAGTACTCAAATAGCTCGAACATGACAGGACTGCAGTTTTTAAAAACTCTCTCCAAATATAAATATTTGTTTTTATAGCTCTTGGACTATCAACTAATAAAGGCACCGATGAAATATCTTTCAGAAGAGAGAACGATGCAATCATTAGATGCAGGCGGCTCGCTCTAATATCCTTTATAAATTAGTCTGGTAGATATTGGAGATTTTAATCGGTGAAAACTTTTTGTAACTTTTTGCATTTAGCGGTTACTTTTTTTTAAATTAAACTTAGTATTAATTAACTGGGTCTGATTGATTTTAATCAAACTAAGACAATAAAGATAGATAGATACAACTAAAAATTAAATTTGATTTGTTACTGCGTTGTACTTACCAAAATATATAATGGATATTTTCGACTCTTTTCAGTGATGTGACCTGAAACAAAAGTACAAAATTTTGAATTTTAAAATGTGTCGAGACACGCATTATTTTCAACAGTGTTTATAGAAACATCGTACTGCAATCCCAAACCAATACCGCCAAATATTTTGGAGGTAATCCCAAACATATATGCAATGTTACAAATTCGGTCCATACTCGCACATCCGCCCGCTCCGATCGCATCTCATGTCACGGCCGTTTCGGCGCGGCGAGAGTAATAATAATATATCGTTTGAGAGACCTCTTGAAACATTCGTTCTGAGTAGCCATAAAATCAATCAGGCCCTTTATAAATACCCAAATGAGTAGGGTGACCTTACGTATTGCTAAAATAGATACGTATCCGGCAGATAATACATGCGTCTTATACCTTTTGTCCTATGAGCCTAACGGGCGTCATTCCATATTGAACTAATATAACCAAAATGATAAAAAAATAAATAAACCCTCAAAATACCATTTTTTTTATAAATAGAGATTTTTGTCAAAATTCCTATTATTTATACTAAAGATTATTTTTTAATAATTAATATGAATATTTTTGGCGGTATACCATAGCTTATTATATTGACTCCATCAAATCTTTAGCCAAATACAACGGAAGGTTTGTATGTTAATTGCGTATTGGTAACGATTTTTTATTTATTTCATATATTTTAGTTAAACATAAAGTGTAACTTAACTATATATAAACCAGCAAATACATAATTATTAATATGACCAATTACAAGAATCCATGTTTAGTAATAACAATTGAATTAAAAGGTAGATTCACCTAGAACTCATTACATAAAAAAAAACATTCATAAATTTTAAAAGTGTCCGTATTTTTGTGTCTCATGGTTACCCTGCAAATGAGAGTAGATGCCGCGCGTCAGCATTATGCAGCGGCATGCGCCTGCCGAAGCCACCCTGTACTACTCGTGCTCGTAACGAATCTTTAACTGCGCATACTAATCGCGATGCGCGGAAGAAGTGCGTTTGCTATGGAGCTAGCCAGATCTGGTTAGTGGCAAGCGTTCAGAGATGCACTGTGTATTAACCCTAATTTTCGAGATGAAATCAAACATCCGCACAAAATCGCATATAAACTTAGAATTCAAACTTTCTCTGACCAGTGGTTGAATACTTGAAATTTGAGATAATTAAATATATTATTAATTATATAACCTTTCTTGTTATTTGTGACAGTGCTGAGGAATTATGCGGAGGAAAGTATTACTACGGGCGAAAAAATGGCTAGATAATAAATAATCTGTTAACTTTAACGGCTATGACACCATGTAGTTATCATATAATATCAACTGCCTCTATACATTATTTAGTAGTAGTAAATTATTTACCTAGAAGCTGACATCTTACAGCTAGGCCCTACAGGCGCCATTAACGACATCTTATCTCCGACTACAAGCTCCTGTGGTACCAACTTGCTATGAGTTGTTCATTTCCTATCTCCACTTGAGCCAGCGGCACTTTTAGCCCCTATATATATTTAATACTAGAAAAAAATAGGGATCCCTACTAAAACTTCAATAATGTAACCCAAGGTGTAAAATAAATAGTAATAAAATAAGGAGGGGTAATGGAGGTTTAAAGTATGCGAGGAACTTATAAACCGTCGGGTCTAGAAACTCGAAAAATGGCACGTAGCTTCTTTACGAATCTTCTTTAGGAATCGAATGAGAAATGATTTTATGAAATTCCCGAATAATATAAATATAAAACCAAGAAAACAATAAAATAAACTTTTAAAACGAAAAATAATATTATAAAAAAAAGATAATAAGAAAAAAGGAAATAAGTCTAACATAATAAGCTAATTTGTAATTAAAAAGGTGCAATAGAAAAAAGTGAGTGAAAAAGTCTGAATTTTAGTAATGAGGTATTCGCTCATTATGCCTAGTTTAGTTAGGTTAAACAAAATTTTGGTCGTTTGCCCTTTCATAACTTTTTTGATATTTTTTTTCAGTGTTTGAAATGTTATCGAGTCGCAAAGTGGCGAACAAAAATAATCTCCCACTCAACTTGCGCAACATTAAAGGTCTAGTTCGGTATCCACCGCACGGTTGCAACGGTTGCAACGGTTCGTAGGAACCGATCGCCCATTCAATGGATCACAAACCAGAGTCGGTGCCGAGGAAACCTGCGCTTGCCATTAAAAACGTATTAGCAGCTCTCTGGGTGGCTGACAAACTGACAAATGAAGGTTTTAATGAAGAATCATTCCGCTCGATTAAGGCACCATTAATGAATGCATTAATTATTTCGAATGATTTTGCTATGGGAGCTGGATCGATTTAAGGCGCGCTTTATATTTTGATGGGTATTGATTGAAAGGAAGAGTTAGTTATTGATTAATTACTTATTTTTATGGATATAATAACCCAACCCTCGTTATAAAGAAATAAGATTTCTTGTAGTCAAATAAAATGTAACCTTCTCTTTTAACTAACTATTCAAATTCATCTGATGCATTTTCGACGGCCTTTGAATATTTATCGTTTTACTACACCCTAATTTTAGCCATAATTTCTACAAAGGAAACCTGAATATCTTCGCGATAAAAGGTAGCCTAGGATAATCTCTGAACAGTCCTCTGCCTGATAATGAAAGTCTCGATACAATCATTCAGACAACAAGCAAAAATGCGTGTTTAGGTTTTGGTTGCGTGCGAATATGAACTTATGAAGGATTTATTTCGAAATCACATACAGACACTTCAATTTTATATTTATATATGTATCTATACATCTAGATTTAATATCATTGTTATCAAAAAAACCTCTTTAACTTAAATTTCTTTAAATTCTTTTATTGAGTTTAAGTCTATTAATGATGTTTACTTGATAAATTTAACTTCGTACGCATACAATCTTAAACCGACTGGGACAATCTTTAATCTATAAAAAAAAAATATTTACAACACATCAAGAGTTCACTTTTTTTTAAAATTTTGTCCCATATTTATACTACCCATTTCAAAAACCATTCTTTTGTTATGAACTTAGCTTATATCTGTTTTGGATATCCTAGGAATCATTTTTGTCTATGCCACAAAGTAGTGGTAAAATATCACAAATTCATAGATACAGTTTATAGTTAGTTCGTTGCTAAAATGACAACCTGTGCATTAAATTAGCAGCCCCTGAAACATATGTGACCGTGGTTAAACATTTTTTAATACTTTTTTTTTATAGGTTCATTCGCAAAAAGAAAGACGTCAATATGAAAATAGCCTCGATTATTATTTTATTTATCAATATATACGGCAATATTTGCATATTTGGGTTTTTCATTTGAATAATTAATCAAATCGTGACCGCTGTTAGAAATGAGTCAGTAGGTAATAATATTATTCTATATAGCCCGGGAGCTGGTGAACATTTTTTGGATCCATGAGTTAAAATTACAAATTTTTGCTACTTATTTTCGCATTACACCTTGAAACTTCTTTAAATAATAGTCTGGCCAATAGCCGAAAATGAAAAGTGCGCCTAAAAGGGTTTTTTTTTAATTTCCAAATTGTGGATGTACGGAAGTTATTTTTGCATAAACGAAACGCAAACTAGTCACAATAAAATTCTGTAAAACAGCAATTAGGCTGATTTCCGAAATTGGGAAATGAATCTGGAAAAAAGAGTTAAAAAAAACATCTAACTTATTTCGATTGAAAGCAATTAGTTACATTGGTTTTTTTCTGGTATTTCACATACCAGACTGATTCTCATCTTTAGAAATTAGCCAGACTGCCCTTTAACTAAGTTTTATGATCGCCTTAATTGGTTCAATGAGTAGCTACTTACGTTTTTTTACGAATTCATTTACGCGTTTTTCAGTTATTTTTAACGCCCACCCAAGAGCTTGACTCTAATTGTCGATTTGTGAAATAAAAATAAACCAAATTTAATTGAACCGAAATAACCTCATTTGCTGCGTGCGAAAATAAGTTTCAAAAATACTATCAGCTCCCGGTCTGTAATAAGCGTTTGCGGATCTAAGTTGGCGCCCGTATTAAAAATTAATCAAAATTTTAGACACTTTTATGACCCATCTCATGGCGGATGAGACAAATTGCTTATTATTCTGCTAGGATGTACCTCTTCTATACCAGTTACATTGATAATTTACTAATAAACATGGCCGAAGACCGGCTTGGAATGTCGCCTGCCTAATGCATTATAAATATGTCGCGGACACGTTTTAAAAACGTATAACTTTTATATTACATGTCGTAAAATGCAAATATTGTGACTTACTAATTGCTTGTTGCCGTTTTAATGGTAATTCGTTTTCTAGGCTTTATGCGGTATCTTTACATCTCTGAATTTGACATTATGTAAGAAGAGAATTCCAGTCTCATTCGAGCGTTCGGCTGTCATAAACTGTGGTCAGTTTCTAAAATAACCTTTTCCAGAATCTAAATCTATTTTATTTTCGCAGCTCATAAAATCACGGCAAACGATAATAAATATGATAAAGTTAAAAATGGAGTTCGTAATAAAATATCAAGGAGTTAATATTTCAAAACAATGGGAGTGCGGGGTTACCAAACGGCTTTATTCAAGTTCAACTTAGGCATTTAGGCAAATAAATATACCCACATTAAAAATATTGGGCAACTGGATATACAAGATTTAAAAAATACTGTTAATCAAACTACTTAAAAAAAAGTGCTGTCACCGAAATATGTGGTATACAATCATTAAAAGTTGTACTCTATTTTTTAAATTAAAGTTTTAAAATAACAGCTCGGACCACAAAAAATATTAGCGCTTAACATAACAATTTAACTAAATAGAAAAAATCATTTTTTTGTGGATTTATTACGTCATTTTAAAGTATATACTGCAACATTAATCGTGTGTAACTTGACATAGCATGCACGACTTTTGCACATACAATATACGGCGAACTAATAAAAAACATTGGGTTTCCGACGACCGATGCATTAGACTCGTAAATATAGTAGCTTAGTCAATTTTTAGTTAAACTGATATTGTCTCTAAAAATAACATATTTTAAATGCAAGAAGTGCCAATGTCAAATACTGTTCTACAAAAGATCAAAAACATGTTCATCCAATGTTCATATTAAAAGTGCGATAAACGCCAATGTTCTTTGGCTGCACATTTTATTAATTATGTCCATATACATATCAAGATATGCCAATGCTATATTGGCATTTCTTGCATTCAAAATTCAAAGCCAATTGAAGAAGTGCTAATGTCATGTTTATTTTCCATATTATGTTAAATTTACACCTCCTACATAAAGTAATTTGTTACAGTAAAATTAATTATTACTTTTAAAAGTACATAATATAAGAAAACGTGCTAAAAAACTTATGAAGGAACACACTTTGACATGCCTTTATTTCAAAAGGCGAAAATTTGACATTGGTTCTAGTAGCACCAAGCCACAGATATATAATATTCGAAACGAGTATAAATTTCACAGTGAAGTTATCCAATATAACGAATGGACAATATTTGTTTTTTATAACCATTATTCTTCGCTTTATTTTTATATCTTATTCGGTGTAGGAATAAAATAATTCCCGTGCCTATTCGATATCCGGCAGGCAAAAGAGGAAATTCATATTTTCTCCGCAATTTGTATCAAACCTCTAGCTATGATTACTAGGGAAATCAGTAAGGAAATAGAAAGGATATTACGAAATAAAATATTTAACAATATTTCTTACATGCTTTAATTTACTAAATAACAAACATAATAATAAAAACAACTTAAAATGTGTGACTATTTGTTATAAAATTAATGACTACGAAACCCTAAATGCGAACTTTATCTGTGGTTTAATTCATAAGTGGTAATTTATGTAACAGTTATATGAAACGTCGGTGTCCCGATTGAGTTAAATTTGTTTAGTCCTCAGCTATTTTTAACACGAGTCGTAGATCCAACACTTTATTATATTTAATTATTTAAACATCTAATGGATTTCATTACAATTTTATGGATAGTTTTACGATTTGATAATTGAAAAAGGAGCTCGTTAAGATAAGGCAGCGCTCGATATCCTGTTATACAATTTGTTCTATTTCTATGTTCAACGAGTTTGTTTACATGAGTTTTGATTTTAAATGTCATGAATTAGAACTTATGGATACAACTACTTTTAAAAAAAAAAAACACAGATTAAGGCAGTTTAGAAATACAATAAAGACTCAAAGACTGAACTACATAGAGAAAATAAATAAATATATCGAAGTAGGTGTTTGCAGTAAGTATATGGATTCAAATTAAAGTTACTATTATTGAGTTGCCACTTAAACAATAAAAAAATTTCAAAGAATAAAAGGAAATCATTTAGAGAACTAGTCTCTTTGAGCTCGCCAAAAATTTGAGCCGTATTGCATACAATTTTGTAGGAAAGAGATAAAATACAGGAAAAAGAAAAATATAGTTGTCACGCTTGTGCAAAGCTTGCTTAATCTGCTCTTTAGTACATGGATGCCCTAAACAGCATGTTGAAAATAATCTTATTCCATTTAAACAAATCACGAAGATGCTCTGTTTTATTAATTTTAAGTAAACGTACATCTTAGATGTCTGCGGTTTTTGGATCGGGACGCACCTGGGTAGATCTTATAACGTCTGTGATAAGGGTTCTTCGGCAGATTGTTAGAAATAAAGGTTCTAAATTTTGACGAAGACTATCCTTGAAAGGTTACGTACTAATGCTGTAGTGACAAAACGATTAGTTTGACGAAAACTAAGAATGAAGAGCCTCATATTTTAGTATTGCAGTGAGTTGTCTTTTTTTAAACTGGTATCTAATTTTGCATATGGGATGAAATCACAATTTGTAATTGAAACCAGAATAATTAATTTAGAAATGGTATATTTGGTCTAAACTTAAATGGTAATTTATCTAAAGCACCGCGAGTACAAAAAAATGCCTCTCGAACAGGGTATACTTCAATTCAATACGTTATGTTTGCTGTTCTATAATTTACTGTTATCTTAAAGCCTTTAATATCCCAGAGCATGGACCACGTTTGGACTCGCCCCTTAATCCGCTCAGTTATCACACCGTAAAATCTAAACAACACATCTCAGCATGAGCGTACGTACCACTTCATATAATTCGAATACATGTTAATTTCTATGAAGGGCGGATTAACAAGGACTATACGTCATAAGTGCTGTGACCATTTTGCGAATTAAAAAGTGGGATCGGAAACGAAGCAAAGCATTGCGTAAAACAATTTGTATGGGTTTGATTTACCTAGATTATATCTAAGTGTTGTAACCTAAACCTTCTTATAGGTTCTGGTTTTTATACTCTCTATAAAGTATTGACAATTAATCAGTAGCCTCTAACAAAACAAAGACAAACCCTATTTCAATAGAAAGAAAAAGAACGTTTTTTTTAAGGTTTTTAAGGCAAACCTGTGTACTCGTATACTCATATACAGGTTTATTATTTTTGAGGGCATTTTTATTGTAAAATTCCATGCCAGGGTTTATATTAATTACAATTTACTTTGTTTTTGCCATGCATCTATTTTCAGCTTGGTTATGTCTAATACTAGTCACTTTTTTGAAAAATAAGCGAAACAATAAAATAAATTGTGATCGATTTTAAATATATTAATAAATTATATAGTGTGTAAGTTTTTTCCTACGTATGCATTTTATTTTAATAACTATGATAAAAAAAAAAAGAAGATAATCACACTACTTTCATTTAAAAATATATATATTATATATTCTTATTAATATTATTTGGACTGTTGTTATTCCGTAAATGCACCTGACGTTTAGTCACCCTATGTAGCCTCCCGTGGACCTCACACAAGATCAAATTACTAAAATAAAGCTTTGGAAATATATCATCTCATATCGCTAGCATCTAACGAGAGGGTTGTACCATTTGTAGAGCGCACTTTGAGTGAGTCGTCTTTGAGTATAAGGAAGGATGTTGTAGCTCACAGCTGTTTTGACATTATGTCATTCTTTGATGGTAATATTTCTCATATAGTTGTGTTAGATATAGGTTAACTTGAATTTAATTCGCTGCAATATATGCATATTTAAATATTTTGATAATACCGAATGGCTTTGCCGATAATTCTAACATGCTAAAATAATTTAACTTTTACGTGCCTGATGTGTGTCAATATGGTCGCAATCATAGTCTCTTTAAATTTCCTTGTTGGCACTGAAATTATTAACTGTTAGCAGAGCGATATTTCTGCCTAACCATGTTTCTTCAATTGCTGATTTATTCAATTTAAGAAGAGGTATAGTCGCAAAAAAATAGTCTTTCTATCGATCTGTCAATGTTTCATTTATTAGTGTTAAAAAATATATTTCTATGTAACGATTTAACATCATCAGCTGTTCATGGTGCTAATTCGCAGCCGAAGCATTCCTTTAACAAGAAAGGAAATCGTAGCTTACTCAAGGATCATATTCATTTTATGTATTTTTGTACTTAATGGGGTTTTAATTTCAATTGAAAAAAAAAAACAGAAGAAAATTCAATTAAGATACTTTATAACCAAATTGGTCAGAGTTTATACTTAAATTAGAATACGTATCGCATACAAATTATTTAAATTATGTCGATCATTATCATTGCATGGCTAATTGAATAAATCGAAGACGAAAATGTTATACCAATTCGTTATGAATAAGATAATGAACGCGTGGAAGGTAAACATTGTATTCCTCAGTGCGTTGAACTCACTCCACTTGAAAAAAACGTAGACAAAACGATCCCCGCAGCATCTCTGGATGAGACAGAAATAAAAGGATTTTGTAAGCGAGCCTTATCTCGTTCTCGTACTATTAATGCCCCGGATAAGAATATAGAAACTGACAGATAAGAACAGAAGGGCGTGTATCGTCATTTACCAATGAATATTCGTATTAAACCGTGGTACGCGCATTTAACCAGTTTGACAGCATTTATTGACCGGACACAATGAGTGGAAATCGATCGAGATGAGTCCTCGAGATGAACTTGGCGACGGATCCTATCTGGAATATAGTAAAATTAAGTCAAGCAGAAGCATTACGAAGAATACGAGTCTTAGTTGACCATAAAATATTGGTATTTAAATAGATATTTTATTTTACAAAACACAATATTGCCAACATATGTTTTACATTCATACCCGAACACATATTATCTATAGCTATGAAATATTTCTTAACATTATTTTAACACGTGTTACTAGATTCTATTTTTGGTAGTGCTAGTTTTAGTGCTAGATTATATAGGAGAATTGTTCCATTTTTAATTTCATCTTTCTATTTAGCTAGTAAGATACCTACGGAATAAAGAAATGACTCTAGCCTTAGTAGGGGTATGTAAGTATATGGAGCATTACTCAAATAAATATTTTTTTACATTTTATTTAGAATGAATTACTTATATATATAATCATATGCAACTGGGCATAACAAAGTAGACTAATTTTATAAATTATTTAATTGATTAAAAATTGACAAAGTATATATTTAATACAAATTACTAACATTGTAATTACTTAAAAAAATACAATAATAAAAAAAAAAATATATAAAAATTACAATAAAATGAATATTTATCACATATTTTGAATTAAATATATCAAATGTTACAATTTCAAATTTTCTGAAAAAAAATGCGTTGTATGCGAAGTTCATATTAATATATATATTTAAACCGATTTATTATTCCATATATCATGTGAATTCAAGCCATGTGAGCCATTTTGATATGATTAAAAGTTAAAAGCATAATTTAATTATACATGTTTAGTTTCTAACTTAGTTTTCAGTGTTTATATTAACAATATTATTTTTGTTATCTCATTAAATATATTCTATTTTATTATGAAAAAAAATTACATTTGAATATATTATACAAGTGTGCGATATCTTTTTACTTTTATTTAGCTTGCAATGTTTGTTAGTCTGTTTAGGTGAAATCTTGCAAGCCGAATTAGAACCACTTCCTCTTATCCTGTAGAGTTTAAAATTGACATTTTGGTTCAGTTCCGGTGACAATACATTTTTATGTAGCGTGTAAGCGTGACCTAACTCTACACCCAGGAATGGCTCCAGACGAAGGAACTCCTCAACAGTCAATGACACAGACACGTATTTTTGTAACTATAACCATTTAAGCAATTTTAAATAAAAGCTAGTTTTTAAGTTTTATGTTAAATGTTTTTTACTATTAATTTATTTATTATAAAAATATTAACATAAATTCAGTTACAACAATATTTGCATTTTATTGCCAACCATGACTGGATTTATGTCTGTCACGGACATCTCCTCACTCTCCCTCTTACGTTGTGGTGTTTCATGAATTCAGTTTGGTAAGGCGTGCCTTGAGAAGTATTATTTATTTTACTGTTTCTTTTATGTATTATTAAAATAGTCACTATGGCCAATGTCGTATTTACAATTATTCCCGGCCCTACTCAGTTAAACTTAAGTAGCTTGTGCTTTAGTCAGGGTAGTAGTCAAAATGGTATGACTATAATTTACAAGTTCGTACCTAGGACTGCTGGGTCGATAGCCTTGACAACTATCTCGAACTTCTTTACTGCTTCTACAACTGCGATCTTTTAGAAAACTTCCTTACTTAATGGCTTCCAATAAAGTAGTGAGATTAAATTTGTCGGCTGAAACGACTGAAGAATTGTCTACAGGTTTAGTATAAGCAGTGCAACAGAGGGGTCTGTGATACGAATGCCGCTGTACCTTACAATAAATGTAAAATTATATAGCTGCATAATAAAATCGATACGCCATTTTTTACACAATATAAAATCTTAAGATCATTCATAATCATTTATAATAATCGTTCCTATCGTAACGAAGATTAACATTTCTGTTATTCTGGTCATTAGCCAATAATATTATTAGTGGACAGTTGATGTTTTTATGATGCAGAAATAGCTTTAGACACAGGGTAAAAAGTGCTAATGTTTAGTACGTACGTAACCTGTAAATGTATAAAATTATTAAACAAGACATTCCTAATGTAAATTAAATATCGCAACTTGCTGAATGACGATAAACAATAAACTCCTAAGGTTTAGAATGACCTCTGATGGAAAAAAAGCAACTGAAGAATTTATTATAGAGGCCACAGCGCATAAACCTGCTAAGTTTGCGTCCTTTATTCCGTGCCGTCGGGTGCAGGTGCAGGTGCGTGTGACATGTCGCGAAATGTTTATCGCGATTATAATAATGCATTGAACAAAAGTCCTGATAATGTGGACCGCTAAATGCCGGTTATCGAACTAAACTTGACGTTTCGACGAGGTCGTTTTGCTTCCGCAATTTTGTATTTGATAAGCCAGGTCACCGGTCGTTGAATAGTGTCAAATACACTAAGTATTAAGTACAGTTTTCAGATATTTAATCTGATTACCTTTTCAAGAGATCGTGGTAATTACTCAAGGCGTTTGACCATTGACCTAGCGGTCTCGGGTTTAAATACGCATATTATCCACCATTAGCATACCATTTTGAATTCTTCGTTTATTTATTTAAGTACAAAATTACCTAATAAGTCGAATTGCCTGTTCCAAGGTAGACTCATTTGTCGTTTTTAAATATTGCGTATAGCAATGTTACGGATATATAAATTAAAATAATATAAATATTGAGTTAAAAATAAAAGATATATTATTATAAATATACTATTATAATTATAAATAATACCTTCTATAGGATACATAGATACATTTTCGTATATACACTAAAAATAAATATTATAAACATACAAACATAATGAAATATAAATTACAAATATACAAAGCCATCATAACAAAATAAATTACAATTTTTTTATACACAGTACATTACTTTGGCATAACAATTTAGTTTAGTTGAGAAGTGCTGAAAGTGATTGCATATGACTTACGTAATAGCAATTTTTTTTGTGATTTATTACTTAGTTCAAATATCAAAATAATTATTGCTTCAAATTTGAAGTTGAGACTATTTGAGCCAGATTCAAATTCTAATAATTGATTAAAATTCTATTGGACATGATTCAAATTTGTAATAAGAAAATGTTCAATATGTCCAAATATACCATAAAATATGGCTCTCAAATCTTGAATCTTTAGTAAGTGACAATGTCTCCAAAATAGAAGCCGTTCAAAATAAATTCCTAAAACACATGGGTCGTAAGGTCTCTAAACAAACAGGTCAGATTCTTCTTTATTCTATAAAGGTCAAATGACTCTTAGAGTATCTTCATGTGTAACAAGAGCAAGTGAATTACTAGATATCCTAATTATCGACAAAAGTGACCATTTACAAAATGTGTTTCACTTTGTACAAAAAATATCCGAAAATGGACACATTTAATGTAAACAGCCCGAAATTCCACCTTAATCACTAATACTACTCCCTCTATATGTCTTCTCTATTCTTAGCCAAAGCACTAAGTTTTACAAATGGATCGGTGGATTTCTTTAAATATCTTATGTTATACGCTACTCTAAGTTGACAAACATGTTGTTATTAGTTTTCACTTACTATAATAACTATTTGTTTATAACTGTTTAATTTACTGAATAAATATAAATAATCATCTGCAAAAACTTGTCAATGGAAACATTAAAAATTGAAATGACGGAAACTTGAAAAAAATCAGTATATTTTGGTAGAATAAAACAAAAGCGCCCAAATAACTTTGAATTTAAGAAACTGCTTTAAGGTGTAACTACATTTTATTTTTGTTATTATTTTATTTCTAGGTATTAAAAAGAACCAAATTGACCTCAAATCCAAGTTATTTATTGTAAACCTGCGCACACGCCAACAACAATATTATTTCATCTTTTAAGCGACCTCTAGCGATATATCAATATTCTCCAAATATGTTAAAACAAATAAATTATGCAAAACAAGAGCTCGCGTGGGTGTAATGTCAAAATATTGGCGCCATGGTGCCAAAGTTAACCGCATGGCCTAATCTAAATCAGCCCAATACTGTAAAAAATGCTTATTTTAAATTTTGGGATAAAGATGTTTTTTTTTTACTTATTTTTCCGTTTAATTATTTACCGATGTTAATTTTAATTTGGACTTTAATTTGGATTTTAATTTGGACACAAGTGCCTAAATTATTGTAGACTCAGGTAGATATATTTTTATTTAATGATTATTATTGCGTCGGAATGAGCACATTAAGTAAACGAAACTAAACTGTTTTTTTAACAGATTCGCCTAGTTTAAACGATAAACGATTTTAAATTTAGTGGACATCTAACATCTTTCAACATAACATCGTCGTCTGACATCTGACATTTTGGGATCAATAATTTTGCGTAACAGACTTATGAAATTTCAAACATTATTTTTATAGTAGATTTTTATAATCAAATAATTTAAACCTATTGTATAAGATTCCTCAATGATATGATTTCTATTGTCAATAAAGTGGATTCGTTGGTCAACTCGATGTTTGCATCCGAAAAATTAATCAATTTGCACCTAAGTAGTTTAGCAGCGTTCTAACTAGCAAGTTACTAAAACTGACAATTCATACGCAGATACTTTTAAAAATCGGTTACTTCATAACTGGTTAAACTGAAATATGAACAGTGGAAAATCTATTATAGTGTTTTGTTTGTATGTTTTTTTTGTTAAATACGTATAACCTTTGCAAAATTTTACAAACGCTACGATTACAAATGTCATTTAAGTGGACAGAAATTAAATGAGAAAAACGAGTTAATCGATTCCAATTTCTATTAGAAGTGATAAATAATTTTAAATTATTGGTAAATTGAATATCTATTAGTTATTATCTATTATCTATTAGAATATAGAATATTACAACTAACGTATGGTACAATGGTTAGCGCCCCGTTACGATATACGAGATCCAATGATCAATTCTTGGTGCTTAAGTGTTTTATTGTGTTATTTGAAATTTTCAGTATATTAATAAACTTATTATTAATATGACACATATACTAATACTAACTAATATTACTATGGTATCTTTTATTATCTTATAGGCCGCTAGGCTTAAAGGTATCAACGGCATAAGGCTGTTTTTTTAAACTGTCCGCAGCAGTGGCTAGTATAAGCTTGTAAGATTTTAAATAAACCCAGCCTTCTTTAGGCCACTTGTCGCCAATGGCTGTTAAAATTGAAAACTACCAACGCTTACATAGGTAGTTTACGTACTAGTGTAAGTGCAAGCTGTAAAGGGCCTTCTGCGCGCGACGACTCATGCCTGCCGCACTCGGAATGAGCTTACTTCAGCAAGATTTTTTGGTGGTTAATCGATTTGTGTGAATGAAAATGTTTATATTTTTACAAACTTTAATTTGGCTTAACAATGTTTGTTAGTCTGTTTAGGTCAAATCTTGCAAGCTGAATTAGAATCAGTTCATTTCCGATGACAATACATTTTTATAGTAAGCATGACCTGATTCTAAACCTAGAAATGTCTCTAGACGAAGGAACTCCTCAACGGTCAACAGCACAGACACGAAATTTTGTATACGCGCTTAAACACTTAAATAAAAGCTTGTTTTTAAAAATATTTTTTATTATTATTTTTTTCTATATTATTAAACTATTAATTCCATTCGCTAGAGGTTTTCAAGCACCATATCTGAATCGTAAACATATGCGACCTCTAAATGCTTTTATAAAGTACATATTTTACTCGTACAGTCAAGTGAATAAACACCACGTCGTATTTATGGGTTCGGCGTGCTGATCTCGACTCGACAGTGACCCCTCGAAAGCATAGACGGATTTGCACTGAAGTTCTTGTTCATTTAAAATTTGTCATTTTTTTCCGAAATACTCATAAAAAATAATAGTTTTTATTAGTCTATAATAATCGATAAACTACTTAAACGAAACAAATTTTTAGATTTTGAGAGGACACACGACCAGCTATTTCAAAAGCACGCGCCAAGTGCTTAAAAAGAATTGAAGATGCACTTCGCGACACACATACCTAATCCATTATCATACTGCCTATATATAATGTATTTTTACCATCACAGTATTTTTTAATTATTATTATTTTTTAATATTCTATTTCAGTATTTTAACCTAAAGGATGTATGACTCTACACATACTACCATAATTTGTATTAATATAAAACATACAGTTAATGGTAATCAACTTGTGAGGGCTTGTTTATAATAATCAAAATCAATCGTCGGCGCATTTCTCAATTGCGGTTTCCTTTCGAAAAAAAGTTCAATCGATGCATATGGGCTGAAACGTTATGACTTATGTTATGTGTATGTTCTTTTAATAAATGTTATTTATAGTAAAAATTATCTTGAAATTTGCCTATTAACTTCTTTCAAATTTTACATTTTAAAATTTATCGAGGTCTATCTGCAAAGCATATGCGTAATCGCATTGTCAGTTAAAAGGTTTCAAAAAGGTCAATTTGATTAAAAGCAATAGCCGTATAAGATTGGTACAGTTAGACCGTAAATAGAGTTAACGTTGAACTTTTATACATCTACCTATTTAATATAAACTGGCCGTTTAAACTATTACTAGATTAATGCCTTACCTTATTACCTAAAATATTATTTTTATTTCCGTAGCCGCACATTTGCAGGCTAGTTTAACTAATTGCTTCGATCCTAAAGTTCTCCAGTTGAGTTTTACAATATGATTTGTTAAAATTTAACGTCATCTTAAAAACTATATTTTTCTGTTTCCGACAGTAATTTTTCCTTTGACTTTCACATTACTTTTTACATTCACATTACACACATCAAACATATCCGACTTTGTCAAAAACTAACTTAAGTCATTTTCCACTAAAGATCAATATCATAATCATTAAAGTTTTTCACTAGAATACAAAAGGTGAAATCATTTAATCAGATTTTATTCATCGTGCAAGAGTTGATTTTTCATTACATCCGAATTTGTAGGTCACTAAGAAGCCTTAAAAGTTCGATAAATCCATACTAAGAAGTTTGCATACGCCATCCATTGACATGAGTTTATGTTCTGAATCGATTTGAATGAAGCTAAAATAATTGAAAATGCATTAAATCAATATTGTTGCAAATCAAATGCAACATTATTAGATGCATTAATATCCAAAACAGTAATTTGGAATTTAGTAAATGTCATCGCAGGAACCCAGACGAAAATGTAAAGTATCTAAAATCAGGAGGACGTTGGAGAGGAAGACGGGCAAAAGCAAAAATTTGATTTTTGACTTTAAAAAAATCAGCGCCTTTTAAAACATATCGAAAAATATTGGCAAAATATATTCATTGAATAAAGTATATTGAATACATTGTTATTTTGGTGGTAACGGCCAGGTAAGCTTATTCCTAAAGGGCAGTAGTACTAGAGTTTGGTGGTAAGCAGTGTGTAAATTATTATTCCGTGTAGCGTAAGCAAAAGTTTTTCTGACAGGTAATTTATTTATTTTATTTTATATATATTGGAAGAATATAAATGATATAGCACAAGAATAAATGATATAACACTGAGAAAAATAAAATCGTACAGATAAATCAAATACCGTCATTTATTGCCGATTTAAAAGTAATATGGCCACTCTAACTAGGTTAACAAAAAACCTGTTCTAAGAGCGGCCTAAAGAAGGTTGCAGAAAATAAAAAATTACGTACTTGAGACGTTATTAATAAGAAGTATCATAAATATTATAAACATAAATAGAAGAAACATAAATATTATAAATACAAAACATCATTCATACAATAAATAGTGCATATTATTATCTATGCATTACATGTAATATGTACGTACATTTATTAAATACATAATTTTAATAATTGTGTTACGTATAATTTATATACTAAATTTACAAAAACTAAATTGTTTACAATATCGAGTTACCACTTAGCTTTCCAGTTATTCAATACCAGAGCTGAAACATCAAAGTGCCGCAGTTTAAGTTTTGAAGGAACATTAGATAGATAGTATTATCTTCAACAGTTCATCCATGCAATGTAAATAATTGAGAAGGCGAAGATAGACATCTTCGCCGTCCCTAGTAACGTTTGATTTTCAACCGCAAATCCAGTCAGTAGTTGAAATCGTGTGGTTACCTTCGGGTCCACATCACCGCAGAAACCTATCGCACAGTCTGAAAAAATACCTGCGAATCAACGTCACTCGAGTGGAATATCATGGAAAATATTATTACATTTCAAGCAGTTACTTAATAAAAGTAAATCTTTGTATTGAATTGAATTGAACTGAAGAACACGCACGATATTAAGTATTTTTTTTCCAGTTTTGTCCTACATGCAAAGATTATATTTTCATTGACACCTTAAATTCAAGCTAAAAGTCAACCATTGTATCCGCTATATTTTAACCCATGTGTTCGTTCCTATTATCGTAATTAATTGGGAGCTTTCAATCGATGTTCGATAAAATAACATATATTAATGCTAATCTAACCCAATCAACCAAATTTGATAGTCAGCAATTAAAAATATCGTATCGCCAACAAACTTATCGTAGTTTTTACCAACAAGCGTTGAACGACAATTAATACTATAACTACTAATGCTTTATTACGAACATCTTAGATTCAAGTTCTTTAACAATACCCACTTCTGGCATGCTCTATTGATGGAATGCATTTTAAAGGCATGAGAAGATTTTGTTTTGTAAGGATCATTCAAAGTCAAGACTGTTCATTAATATTCCACGTGCCCTTGATAGAACTCGATTCTTTCCGAGTAGATTTAATATTGAATCTTAGTAGGGCTGCCACATCAATATTCTGCGGTGTCGTAATTAAATAATTTATTTAAATAAATTATTATTTTAATCATCTAAACATGCTATTTTAGGAAAGACCTAAGGTAAATTTATTGTAGTGTAAACAAATTAATACATCGTCAGTTTTGAAAACAAAGCAACCAATGTATGTTATTAGTAATAATAAATACGCAAGAGGAAAACAAAATCACAATTATTATGAAAATATACAAAAGAGTTAGACAAGAAAATATGAAAAGTAGATATAGATATGGTTCATAGACTCTGTCTCCGATATTTGTTTAATTCTAGAACTTGGTTAGCCTCAAAATAAACTTATGTCAAACGGTGAGAATGACACGATTATATATACGTTAAAGAGACTTGGATCTCCCCTGACACCGTTTTTAAAACCGATAGTATAAGAAATGCATACAGATAAAATCCTGAATGATGATAAAACACATGATATTGTAGTGTATATAGAAAAATATAATCGTTTTTGTTCTATTAAATATGACATCGTTTTTGTATAGCCCAGGTAGACTGTTTAATAGGGGTTACGGTTTTACTAAGAAAGCGGATGGTCCTGAAAAAAGACGTGTAATGAAAAAAATAAGAACATACTTCATCCAGTAGTCGTCGTAAATATTTCTAGAAAGACTAGAGAACCACCTACTTAATTAATTAATTGTAATGATTTGAGAATAACATAGCAACACTGTCACTTTTTTTTGTCTAATAGATACAGAGATTGCAAGAGAAGAATAAGAAATTATCAAATTCCGGACAAATTGCGACACATAAACATTCTATTTTTATTACTAGAAACAAAAAACTAAATATATTTTTTGATATTAGCCCAGAGGCAACCCTGTCAAAACAGCGGAAGAGATGAAGCGCAGTCGTTCGTATGTCCACATATCTATCACTCTAATCGTACGTTCAGAGCAGCAAAAAGGCGCATGGCTTGTGGGGACATCCCTCGTGCGAATACCGTTTGCTAAAAGCGAACCTTCTAGACGAGCTTTTTATCACGACAGGTGTGCGAAAATACCATAAAAACTTGACCAGAGACAACTAAAGAGGCGTAGTTTTGTTGGGTTCTTTATTCCCTAGCATTATTTATCGATAGCGGTAACGAACCTTGAGCCACACATTTGTCTCTTATAATATACTAGCTGACCCGGCCACGCGTTGCTGTGGCTAAAGTTTTTGTTATATTACATTATAGTAAACAATCTAAGAGGAACAATAAGAGAACATCAGTCACGGAGTCCACTATGCTTTTTCACACAGATGGTATTTGTAAAAAAATATGGTGATCTCCTTATTTGACTTTCTACTACTATAACTCTTTAGTACAATGAAATTATTTACGAACAAAGACGAAAATGTTGATGTTGGTATACAAATTCACTGGATTGAGATTTGAAAGGGAAGTACGTTGAACACAATTAATTAAAATGTTCTTACACTTGATACTAAGCAGAAATCAATAGGTAAAAAATAAAAATTTATCAGATTTATTATTTCCATTTAATTTTATAACAAATATAAGTATATTACAGTATAATACAGTAAATTACATGTGACGCTTAAACTCATGAATGAGGTAGGCAAGGCAGACAGTCTTAAACTTTTAAACATTAATATCTTTTTTTTGAATTATAAATACTTTCAATTTCAATTTAATTTAACACCAATCGGTGCACAATGTTTTTGGTTAACCTGTCTTTAGCTAACACAAATAGATTCGACGGTTTCCCAACACGTGAACACGCAACATATAGTTGCCCATGAGAAAAACATGGATTTTCCAAATCTAAACCACAAATGGACATTGTTTGACCTTGAGATTTATTTATAGACATGGCGAAAGCTAAACGAATTGGAAACTGTAGCCATTTGAAGGGTATGGTAGAATCTGATGGTATCATCGGAATACGTGGCAGCAGGACCACTTTTCCTTTAAACTTCCCAGCCAAAATGGTTGCTTCAAGAATGTTTCCGGTGATCTTTTTGATGACCAAACGCGTACCGTTACATAATTGAGGTGGATTCAAATTACGGAGGAGAATAATAGGGGAACCAATCTTTAATCGAAGATTATGTGGTGGCATTCCAGGGATATCTAATGAATTTAAAAATTCAATCGGAAAATTTACACTTTCATTTTCATCAACAACAGTATCGATTGATTTAAAAGACATCAGATCGCCTGGTAACAACTGTTGTATCTGGAAGTTAATTTCGTCAACATCAACGTTTTTGGCTGCCAAAATCGCCCGTTGACTAAGCCATTCATGATTCAAATAATTATTCTGTATATCCGGGAAAATACTCTGAATCAATTCAGTTTTATCCTGAACAACAGTGCAAAAATTGTCTGGTAGTTTAATGCATTGCGTATTTGGTTGCAGTTTTATTTTACCGTTCCCAATATCTAGTAGTTGTTCGGAAAATATTAGTGCTGATGGATCATTTTGCAATTGTACTCGCATATTTATGGTCAATCGAAGTGTTTCAACACTTCGCCATAAGAATGATTGTTTCAAACATGCATTAATCTCATCCGCGAAAGTAGAGCGAGGTATAACCGGTAAGGTCTGCCGGAAGTCACCAGACAAAAGTAAGATAGCACCACCGAAAAGTTTATTATTGCTGTTTAAATCTTGCATAGTTCTGTTTAATGCTTCAAGTGAATATTTGTGTGCCATTGTGCACTCATCCCAAATTATTATAGAACTCTTCCGCAACACTGCAGCTATTCCACTATTCTTTTTGATGTTACACATTGCATCTGGTTTATTATGAACGTCCAATGGCAGCTTGAATGTTGAATGTGCTGTTCGCCCACCATCCAGTAAAGTAGCCGCAATGCCTGACGATGCTAATGCTAATGCGATTTTTTGTTGCGACCGTATTTTGGCAAGAATCAACGATATTAAAAATGTCTTACCGGTTCCACCGGGTGCATCCAAGAAAAAAAAACCGCCTTGTTCAGCAGCAACAGCCAGCATAATCCGATCATAAATAATTTTTTGTTCTGCTGTCAGTAATGGTTCACTGTTCATGATAATTGTTGCTAAACTTCCATGGTCATATTGATTTTCTCGTTGTAAATCGGTATTGACTAAGTCGGTGGCTGGACGATTAGGTGATGGCATACCATAATGATTAAGTGGTAAATTTGAAATAAGAACACATAAATCCTCGATCAAGACCAATGCTTCATTGTACATCTCTGGTGTATAATCTATGTTTTGGCATTGATTTGTTTGTCTAATTCGGTGCAAGATGTCTTCTGTCATACAATTTTTATATTTTTCCCACAAAGTTTGTGCTTGCGAGGGATAACATGTCGCCAAAATAATTGCAAACAACTGACGAATGTTATTCGGTGTTGATGTCAACGCAGCATCAGCAAGCGCTAAGTCCCAATGGTTATCGTCTTCTAGCAATTGCAGTTCACGACATGCATCCTGGTATGTATTGAATACTCGACCATTAGCTGTTCGTAAAAATTCAAAAGACGTTGGTCCGGGAACATTCACCAATAACAAACGTAAATAGAAGCACTCACGTTGCTTTGGATGTACCGTGTAAAGTCTCCCCAATGTCTTAGCTTTGAATATGCCTGTAATGGAAGGATGTGGTTTTCCTTGTTTCCGTGGCTCCCATTTTTTACTGGATTTGTTCCATGTGAAATAACGTGGAACATCACCATACACCAATGTCTTCGCGAATTGGCCAAAAACATCAGGTTTTTGACACAATGTAAAAAATTCAGTTAGAGTCGTTTTCGGAGCTTCGAACGCTCTTTGGAGAACATTTTCTTCAGTGAAGTATACACGTTGACCGTTTTCAAGATGTATTGCCAGATGTTGGACAGCAGGATCTCTTTCGTGGATGGGAAAGCTGAGAATATGCCAAATAGCTTCATTGCTGCTAATGTATCTGCCCATTTGGTATCGTGCTATTTCGTCATTTTTATTTATGTTTTTTACTTCAAATATGGCCAAATCACTGCCTTTGTTTACATATTTACAAATATACTTAATTGATTTAACAGAACTGCAAAGCTCAACATTGATATGAGCTTTGTAAGTTTTTGAAAGTAGTGGTGAGTATGGTACCACCCACTGATTATCAAACTCAACTTGATTTGGAAAGTTCGGCAGTCGCATTGTAAATGTGTGGCCACCATTCTCAGTACTTCTGCGGCGATACATTGGATAACCATCAATATCCGTGATCGTGTCATTCGTATGCGGCTTTGGGAAGTTTTTTTTACATTTTCCATTTTCCATGCACGGTGACGTCATGTTGAAAACACCGCATGGCCCATGGATCATGTGTTTGGTGACAATATCAAATAATTCTTGATCAATTAATGGGTCTGGAATTTCGGCTGAAATTATTTGATCGATTTCTTCAGGACGGATTCTATCTTTAAGCCAAACCAAAATGTGGGCATGAGGCAAACCTCGCTTTTGCCACTCTATCGTATTCAGCCAACAACGTGTGATACCAAAAATTGTATATTTAACAATAAAATCAATTAAGGATTTCAATTTTTGTTTAAACACACGTGCAGTTAAATCATGACGATGAATGGCTTGTTGTCCTGGCAATAGTAAAGTTTGTATCTCTTCCCAATTCGGATTACATGTGAATGTAATAAATAAATCCGGTCGGCCGTAATGACGTACGTAAGTCATCGCATCTTGTATGTATTCCTGCATGTTCCGTGGACTGCCGATGTAGCTTGAAGGTAAAATGAAAGCATTACCGATGTCATTGGGATTTAAATTTCCATCGATGTTTCCAGCAACAGCATCTCGTAAGTGAATATATTCTTCCGATCGTAGTTTTGCCTGGTTGAATCGAAGGAATCGCAAGCGTTCGCTTTCGACCTTAGCATACATATCAACAATGTATTGATGGAACAGCTGACGATATCGAAGGATATAATTGTCTTGATGTTGTCTAACCATTATTCGGTGTGCGTAGTAGTTCATTGAGCTAACTTTATTATTTCTGTAATCACCTAAAAAAATAAAAAATAAAATGCAATACGAAATTAAAATCTATACATACAGTAAGAAAGTAAATAGATAATTGTCAAATTTACCGGTATTTGGATCATACTGTTTGATATTAAGGTGATATTCATCTTGTCCTTGCCAAAATATCAATGGATATTGTAGTGCGTCATATGAACGGTGTAGATCCGAAATCGTACTGACAGTGTTGTCTCGCCGTGTAATGTTTATAGATCTTTTGTCAACTGGATCACCAACCATGATAACAGCAACCTCATCAACAGTTGGAGCGTTGAATCTACCAGCATGTTCACCTAATGGTACTTTGTCGGCTTTTATGACGATTTGATAATTGTCATTTTGCAGTCGTGGCGAAACTCTTTTGATCAATTGAATTAGTTGATTGTGATCTTTTAAAAAAATTTCCAATAATATCACAATTGCTCTTTCCTCTGCTTGTTCAATAAAATTATACAGGCACCGAGTCGTCACGCGCTCTTCACAATCGCCCATAAAATAAATTTGAAGAAATTTCGGATTGTTATTAGGCATTGGCATCAGTGATCCGATTTTATGGTACACCTGGCCTTGAATTTTGAAGGTAAAATGAAGGTAAAATGAAAGCATTACCGATGTCATTGGGATTTAAATTTCCATCGATGTTTCCAGCAACAGCATCTCGTAAGTGAATATATTCTTCCGATCGTAGTTTTGCCTGGTTGAATCGAAGGAATCGCAAGCGTTCGCTTTCGACCTTAGCATACATATCAATAATGTATTGATGGAACAGCTGACGATATCGAAGGATATAATTGTCTTGATGTTGTCTAACCATTATTCGGTGTGCGTAGTAGTTCATTGAGCTAACTTTATTATTTCTGTAATCACCTAAAAAAATAAAAAATAAAATGCAATACGAAATTAAAATCTATACATACAGTAAGAAAGTAAATAGATAATTGTCAAATTTACCGGTATTTGGATCATACTGTTTGATATTAAGGTGATATTCATCTTGTCCTTGCCAAAATATCAATGGATATTGTAGTGCGTCATATGAACGGTGTAGATCCTAAATCGTACTGACAGTGTTGTCTCGCCGTGTAATGTTTATAGATCTTTTGTCAACTGGATCACCAACCATGATAACAGCAACCTCATCAACAGTTGGAGAGTTGAATCTACCAGCATGTTCACCTAATGGTACTTTGTCGGCTTTTATGACGATTTGATAATTGTCATTTTGCAGTCGTGGCGAAACTCTTTTGATCAATTGAATTAGTTGATTTAGTTGGATAACCATCAATATCCGTGATCGTGTCATTCGTATGCGGCTTTGGGAAGTTTTTTTTACATTTTCCATTTTCCATGCACGGTGAGGTCATGTTGAAAACACCGCATGGCCCATGGATCATGTGTTTGGTGACAATATCAAATAATTCTTGATCAATTAATGGGTCTGGAATTTCGGCTGAAATTATTTGATCGATTTCTTCAGGACGGATTCTATCTTTAAGCCAAACCAAAATGTGGGCATGAGGCAAACCTCGCTTTTGCCACTCTATCGTATTCAGCCAACAACGTGTGATACCAAAAATTGTATATTTTACAATAAAATCAATTAAGGATTTCAATTTTTGTTTAAACACACGTGCAGTTCATGACGATGAATGGCTTGTTGTCCTGGCAATAGTAAAGTTTGTATCTCTTCCCAATTCGGATTACATGTGAATGTAATAAATAAATCCGGTCGGCCGTAATGACGTACGTAAGTCATCGCATCTTGTATGTATTCCTGCATGTTCCGTGGACTGCCGATGTAGCTTGAAGGTAAAATGAAAGCATTACCGATGTCATTGGGATTTAAATTTCCATCGATGTTTCCAGCAACAGCATCTCGTAAGTGAATATATTATTCCCGATCGTAGTTTTGACGTTTGCGTTTTGACGTTTGCCGCTCGCGTTGTTGAGGTTAGATTTTTTCGGTGGCATTTGACTGAAAATAATAATTTTCTTGTTCTTATGATATTCTCTTGAAGACGTTCGTTACACTGTTCTTGAGATTTTTGTGCATGACCTTCTGCTGTCCTGATTCTTTGAGCTGGATTTCTTGATTCAATTTGTTCTGCCAACTGATGGGCTCTTTTAATACGTTTGCGTCGAATAACTGTCACTGTCAAATAATAACAGACATTAGCGCCATCAACCCAGTCGAAAGGTATCGACATCTGTCAGTTTTATGACTGCCAAATAATAACGGACAAAAAATTAGCGATAAATTAAAATTGCGACTATAATTTGAGATTTAAACTATCCTATCTCTCAAGTGCACATCGAACTGCACATGGTGTTCAAATTTTATTATAATCGGTTAAGTGGTTTAGGAGTCCATTGAGGACAAACATTGTGACACGAGATTTATATATATTAAGATTTTTATTGTCGCCGCTTACAGTTTGCTATTCGATTCGTGCCAGCCTGTGTCGTAACTACACTGTCTGGGGCCCTGGCAATTTTTTTCAGCTAGTGGGGCCTCAAACCAAAAATTTCGAAAATTAGGCCTTAAGAAAAAAAAAATATATACATTTCAATTTTATGTATATTGTACAATAAATTGTATAATATTTCGATATTATTGTACCTAATTTGAACAGTTTAAACGTACAACTAGTCTTTCAAAATTTCCTACATATATCCGTAATATATATCATATATTCATAATTATAATGAGCCCTTATTTCTGCAATCGTATATTTGCATCACAACTCAATAATCGTAGTTCAGATTACCTAAAACAAATTGTAGTCTTATTGGCTACCTGGAAAATAAATTAATTATTCGTCATATTGGAAGAAACTTTTAAAAGGTAAGAAATATTCATTATGATATGTGATTTTATGATACCATTTTTTTAAATAAAGTTATAATCTTCTTTGTCTATAAAAAAGGCATATCGATAAATATACGAGTTAAAGCAGCTTACCAGCTTGCTTTAAAACGGAATTCTGCTAATGCTTTGACGACCTATTTTACACGTTAGAAATTGCGTTTTTAAGCGAAATAAATAACATCACTTTGGGAAATATTAGTCCTGTGGAGATTGCTTGCTTATAATAAAACAGGTTTCATTCTGTCCAGAAAAATCCCCGAGATTAAGGAAGACAAATTAAGTTTATTTATTTCGAATCATAAAAAAAAAATCGGAATAAAAATTGCCTACTTGATTCTAGCTTAGCCCACCGTTGATGTCTTTTCCTGACGTCACTAACGAACGCCAGCTCTTTTAAAACGTAAAAAAAAGTTTTACGATTAAAAAAAGGAAATCATGGGCCACCTTCGGTGTCTTTAATATTTGTCTTATTCAATAAGATATAAGTTTTTTATTATCTCCAACACATTTATATATAAAAAAATGTATATATTTTATACTGTTGCTTTTAATGGGCCTAACACCTTATAGTAAAATATAATGTGTTAACAAAGTAAAGCTTTAAATTTCAAAATATTTGAAGTCAAAACGTTATTATGAAAAGGTCAAGTCGTTATTATAGTTTGATTTTAAAAAATCATAAAGAATATTCAGTATTTTAATTTTAGAAACTTTTAGAGCCTATTACATTTATTCGCTTAAACTAATAATTGTTTTTAATTTAACACATCTGGCATTTAAAAAGAGACGGCACATTAATACCTTGTGCAAAAAATATTTGCATTAGCATTCAATTTTTTAGTCATTTCTATGTCACATTATTTTTCTGTTCGCCCAGCTGTAATAAAAAAATACATACGTAACATAGCACCTATATGTTCTTATTTATTATTGTTTAAAAAATGTTAGCATTTTAGCAGTTGGTGTATTTCTATCTTAAATTAGTCAGTATAGCTTTTTTGTATATTTAATGAGTGTATGGACGCAGACTCCTAAAAAAAGATATAATATTTCTATTTTTTTATATATTGCAGGTCCTGTTTAGGGGTCTGTATCATTAGATAAAATTTAGACATGCTAAAGTATTATTATTATGACTTATTTCAATATATACGACAGTTTTATTTCGACTTTTTGGCGTTTTCGTAACACTGTATCTATGAAACGGATCAGTTGTAAATTTAAGGACTTCGAAATGTTTACGACCCCAGTTTGATATGTTCGTCGTACAAACAATGACGTTTTATCTGAGATCGATTATGTCGTTTAATTTCATGATTATACGGCTGATGATACAACAAAAGATGAAACCCGACATATTATTCTCAGGAAAATGAGTTCAAATTAGGTATGTTTTTTTTAATTTTTTTTTATTGAGAAATCAAGTTGTCCGATAAGTATAAGTCTATAACCTTCCTAACTAGGTAAGAGGTACCTGTTCTAAGGAAGGTTATATATGAAGTATTACAGTGCATACAATAGACCAGCGCAAAACCCTGAGAAAATATAAAAAATATAAAAAAAAATACCTAAGGCACAAATATACACACAGATATACACACCCACACACACACCCATGAATTACATGTCCAAATTCAAATTATGTTTTAATAAACAGAACGGTGAAGTTTTGATTGGTCATTCCTTGTTTTGGTGAAAAATGAATTAAAAAAACACGTAACTATAATACAAAAAAAATATGTTTTTTTAATGAAAAACATACAGAATACAGATTATACAGCTGTGAAGATTCATGCCCAGAATCACCCCTTAAAAGGATATTGCTGAGTTTGAGTTCACCCTATATATTATGTACAAATAATTACTTAGTAGCTGAAAGTGAGATCTCTTTGTAAAACTTCTACTCGTTTTAGCGGGCGAAGCAGAAATGCCTGGAAACATTTTAATTCATCCAACTAGGCAAGATGCCTGCAAATGACGGATTTGTTGATAACGTTTGAGTGCTGCTGTGCAGCTAATCGAAAAACATGTTCTATTGTTTTATTACTAACTTCTTATGTCGTAAAATCAAACGTGTAAATGTAAAAAACCTGTAAGTGTAAAATAAAATTAATATCTTCATAAAAAAATCATTTTGAAGTAACTGAGGTCTACTTCAACCGAGCAGTCTGGATATTTTGATAAGTCATGTTATACTCATATTTTCTTTTGACGATAAAGTTTAATTTAAAAAAAAAACTTTTTTCGAAAAATTTCGAAATAATTACTTAATTAATGTAAAATAGCTCGTTACGTAGCGAATTTTATTTTGATTTGTAAATGAGGTTTAAGCATTAAGTACATTTTTATTAGTTTTCTTGGTGGTTTTCTAACTTGCAATTAAGTTATGTTTATTTTACTTATTTCAGCATTTTTTTTGTGGAAAAAGGCAATAGTGACATAATGACCATAGTGGATATATAAATAATAATAATTTTGCAAAAATTTTAAATAAATGTGAAAAGGTTATGGGTAAATTTGAAATGTACAGCTTACGCTACTAGTTTACGCTCTAGAAGCCGATAATTCTAAGTGAGAGCAATCGATTTCAATTCGTGATCTATCAATCAAAAAATATTTGGCTACGAATATGCATTCAATAGTTATAAAACTCAACATTGTGTATGTCCGTTTCTAGAAACTGTCGATAATCATAAATATCTTGGTTTAACACTTGACAAACATTTCAATTGGGGGACGCATATAGAAATACTAAGTGATAAACTAAGGTACTTCCTTAAAATATTATTTTACATCAAAAACATTCTGCCATATAATATAAAGAAAACTGTTTATATAACCCTCATTGACTCTATTTTAGCATATGGGGTAAGAGTGTGGGGTCTCACTTTCGACACCTACATCTCGAAAATCGGCAATTTACAAAAGAGGCTTCTAAAACAAATTGTACCAACGGAAATTAGAGCCGAAAGTAGAGAAAACGAGCCTCAATTATTTAGATTTGTCAATGTTCTGCCAGTGAAGCAAATGATCGCACACCGAATCCTGATTGACCACTTCTCAGACGCCTCATATAAGGATCCCGTAGTTCATGCTTACACCACAAGGCAAGCACAAAGACACACATTGAATGTTCCTCGTATTAATAATTACTACGGATCACGTACTTTACGTTACTTAATCCCTAAACTTTTTAATGAGCTAGAAAATGACATTAAAACATTTAAAACATTTAAAAACGTGAAGTCAATAAAAAACCACATCAAAATTACACTCATGTCAAAATTATAAATTTATTTATTTATGTTGAAAAAATTTATGTTGTTGTCTTATTATGTATGTTTATTATATTGAGTGACTACTCAACGTCTCTAGTATACACTTACATTATATTGTATAAAGGAAGGATTACTTGGGATTGGTGTCAGCGCGCAGTGTGATGGCGAGGGGGGGAGGGAGGATGTCACTGTGGGACCAAGCCCTAAAGCGTCTCTAGATTCCGGTGACGTCACTTCGAAACTGAGGTCCTACTTAGGCCGAAAATTTTGTTTATTGATCCCGAGTAATAAGTATGTCGCATTTATTAAGCGGTCACTTAAATCCACTTTTAATTTTAACAAACTCATTGGCACGTTATCTTCATTGCCTTCATGGCCTTTTCATTATGGGACTGTTCGGTAAAAGGCCATTAAAAAAAATGGCGCCACTCGATGGACTCATTACTGGTTACTGGCGCAATTAAAGTTATTGAAATATATACCCGGAATGGATTGAAATGGATTAATAAAATTAATATTTACTGAGACGGGAGCTTTTTGTCAATATAACTTTACTTTCATCGTCGTTTTAAATTATTCTTTAAAGCTACATCTAAGATACGTCACTAAAATATGTATAGTTAGGCACAAATATATTTGTGCATAGTTGTATATATCTTATGAATACCTACGCTGTAAACTTTTTTAAATATTTAATATTATATTATGTATTTAATATTGATCTCTCTATTTTATAGTATAATTTATAATTATACTAAAATATATTAATTAATGTCATAACGGAATTGTATGTACAACGCGTATATTTATGTATGAAAATAACAATGATATGCCCTATATTTATATGTTAAAGTTTAGTGTCAATAAAAAAAAATATAAATAAATAATTCACACTTTACGAAAACGATATAATTATTAAAACTATATTATAATAGATGTATGTACTTTGAATATTTATAAAACTATATAAAAACCTTGTTCAAAAAAGGATAAAACTAAAAACTATTGCTATTTTATTGCTGCCATTTTAATGCCTTCAATTAAGCTTAGTATTTTTATTACATCTAAAAATGTATAAAAAAACTTAAGGAAATATTGAAAAATCACGATTGGTTAAATAAAGTTTTCACTGTGGAGTGACTAAGTGTATGCTTATTCTAGCAGCCACTTTACCACCTTTAAAGTTGAATGATCGTTTTTAAACAATCTGTATAAGGCAGATCGAATCAGAATTACTAAAGATAAAATTAATCATTTTAAAATACACTATCAAATGGAAATTAGAAACCAATCAAATGTACCGTGAATTAACTCAAACTCTGGACGGCAGATTGTAGGTTGTTTATAAAGCAAATAGGCTGGCATTGGATTTGTAATGAAAGGCATTCTTATAACCTATGGTCATCGGAATGTCCTATTCTACTAAATAAAATGTGCATTGAGTGGTTTGTTGAATAGTCAAAATATTATTGATGCAAGTGGATCGATTTTATCAGGCCGCCGACTCGATGACGCCGATTAAGTGGAAGCTGCACTTTACATATATTATTGAGATAAAGGGCTGTCGCCATCTTTCAATATGGCGTCGTCATTCTGGGAGTGACATGAACTTTTGGCGCGTGAGCTGTCGGCCAATAATTTTTAAAGGTGGCAGTGAGAATGGATTAATGTTTCTCTATATTGCCCTCAGCGCTGAGCGCTCTCAGAACTGTAATTTGTTCGCGTAATCGCTTCGAAACATATGAAGCTATCGTAATCCTTAATTTGTAACATAAGGACATGCCATTCCTCTGACAATGTCCACTAAAGCAAGTATAAAAAATACTTACTGGTCCTAGTATTACAAAATGATTCAAAATGAATGTTATAACTTATATTTGGATTTACCTAACTAACCCAACTTTATAATACTGAGAGTTTGTTAATCTTAAAAGCTTCTCGTAATGTTTGTATCTATATAGGTAATTTTATTTAATATTAAGTTATTTGCATCTGATCCTCAAGGGAAAGTTCGAACTCCGGTATTATTAGCAAATTCAGATAGAAAGAGAAAATTGGAAAAAGTGCGATAAAAACTATGTTTGATCGACATTTTGCTGGCTCTGTCAGGTATTATCTGACATTCGTGGTTTAGTGCATATTGCTGTTTAGATAATACTTAGAAAGAAAGCTAAAAAAATAGTTAGAATGCCTTCTTTTAAATTAAGTTATTTTTGATTATTAAAGCAGATATTTTGTTTTTTACTTTTGTATATTCCTAAAAATGACGTTTTTTTTTAATGCCAGAAAGGTCTGTGGAATTCAGCTATATCGCTCGTGGAAAATACCTAATTTTCGCGGTTCTGGCACAATCATCACCTTCGGCAATAAAGGACTCTTCAAGGAGTTCCATTGCAAGGTGGCACAGACACGTTAAATAATTAAATCGCTTTCTTTCTAAATAACACATGTCCAATTTTGTTTTCAAAAATTTTTATATTAATACGCGAAGGCAAAACATATGGGAAAGCATTGGATCCCTTTTTAAGCAAATCGCGCGCACGGAGGAGTGTGAGATTTGGCATAGTTAAAGTTTATATGGAGAAGGAGTGTAAAAAGTTACAAGTATCTATAATATGTGTTATAAACATCATGTATTTTAAAATGATACACTTCACGCGTAACTGTATTGAACCCAAAATTTTATCTTCTGAGCTTTTTAAATCCAAATATTAAATCAAAAGAGCAAAATTTTATCATAACAACTGCTAATTGTATTTACGACTGTTTCAAAATATATTTTTTTTCTTTCTTTTCATTGAAGGTCAACGTGAAGTAGCATTTATTTTTACTAAATATTAATATTGCTTTTACCTAAAGTGACTTCATATTCGAAATGTTTCCCATTGCCAAACCTGCATTGTTAATGCATTAATTCACAATCAAAAGTATTCACATCTTGGAATGACATTCAGTGCGCATTTAAATGTATCCCACAAAATTTTTGTATGCCTCAATCATACATATTTAAATTTGCATTTGGTCTATTATTATTTCGACTTTTAAGCGAATATGCATATTATATTCACTTTTATTTGTCTATATATATATATATATATATATATATATGTTAAAATAGGTAAACACCTTTAGTTTAACATATATAAAAGTTTGACAGTACTGACATTTGGAAAATACGAATGCTTTTTAATATTTTAAGGATTGAAATTTTTTGCAAATAAAATATATAGCCAGAATGTTCAAAGAAAAATTAATACCGAAAGCACAGATAGTTGCATCGCTTTTATATATGTTAAACTAAAGGTGTTTACCTATTCTATATATATATATATATATATATAGATTTGATGATATAATATTTTTTAAGCTTTCGCCATTCGGCGTCGTCAGAAAATATATGAGATATGACGTTTAAAATGCAACCTTCATAAATTCGAAAATCGCATTTTAAACTAAAAGATAAATATATCCAGCCACTACAATTATATTAAATAATTGCAGTTTTGCTAGATAAATTAATCAGTATTATGAAATGAAACTAATTTCTTAAAATAATATATCAAGCATCATGCGTTAAATGCTGTTAAGTTAGTTTAATTTTGTCAATTTAGACCTACAGATCTACAAGCGCCCAAAACCCAAATGTGAGAGAGTTCCCATGTCTTTAAATCAATTTCGCGGGCATCCTCGGGCAAAGACTTCAAAACTTTTACATTAAAGCAAGCATCGAAATCCCTGCCGTGAGTTCTCGCGTGAATTGGAACGGGTAAAGCGGAAAGTAATTTGGTACAGGATAATCTATGATTATTAATTCTAATGTTTAATGGCGTCGTAGTCTCACCAACATAGAACGCATCACAAAATTTACATAGAAGCTGATATACAACGTTTCTGGTGGTGCACGTTATGTTAGTGTTAATTTTATATGTATTTTTATTGTTCGCGCTTGAAAATTTATCGTCTTTTACAATAATTTTGTATGTTTTACAACGAGGTCTTTTACATGGTTCGACCCCGTTTTTTGGAAATGTGTTAAGTGGTTGGTTACCAAACGTTTTATTTTTATTTAATATATTACGTAAATTTGTCGGACGTCGGTAAGACAATATAGGTGGACAATCGAGTATATTTTTACAATTTGGATTATTAGAGATTATTGAATATAAGTCTTTTAAGATTGGATTTAATTTTTCTACACCAGGAAAATAGGTGGTGTTTAGAAAAAATTTTTTGTTAATAGAGTTTGTTTTTATTTTAGGTGTAAATTTTGAAGAAGAGTCTAAAATTTGTTTTTTTAAGAGATCGGGTGGGTAATTACGTTCTAAAAGGGATTTTTTTAGGTTAGTGAGATATGTTTCTAAATCATTTTTGTTATTAGAGATTCTATGACCGCGAATAGAAAGGGAATATGGTATTGATTTTTTTGTGTGAAACGGATGGCAACTATCAAAATGTAAATATTGTTGTTTATTAGTTGGTTTTATGTGTACTGAAGTTTTGAACTGACCACCAGAAACAGTTATATCAACATCCAAGAACGTAATGCAACTATCTGAGACATTATGTGTGAACTCTAATGGCCCAAAAGAATTTAAATCGGATATGAAATCCGTTAAAGAATCTCTGCCATGTGGCCAAATAACAAAGATATCATCGATAAAACGAAGCCAAACTAAAGGCTGTAAAGATTGACTTTTAAGAAAATTTTGTTCTAATTGACCCATAAACAGATTTGCATAAGAAGGAGCCATTCTAGTGCCCATTGCTGTACCTTTTGTTTGAAGGTAAAAATCTCCTTCAAAAGAAAAAGCATTGCAAGTGAGTACAAAATTTGCTAACTCTGTAAGAAAATCAGTTGATGGTGTTTGTGGAGATGGTCTTTTATTGAGAAAATATCGTAATGCTTTTAATCCAGCATCGTGTGGAATATTAGTGTATAAAGAGACCGCATCAATTGTTACAAGCAGAATATCTCTGTTATTACATAATTTTATGTTATTTAACATTTCAAGAAAATGGTATGTATCTTTGACATGAGAATTTAAAGTTATGACAAAAGGTTGTAAAAAAGAATCTACATATGCTGATATTCTTTCAGTAACAGAATTATAGCTTGCAACAATTGGCCGGCCGGGATAATTAGGTTTATGAATTTTTATTAGTAAATAAAAATTCGGTGACCTAAAATTCTTTGGGACCATTAAATTCACATCCTCTTTGGATAGATTCTCTTTAATTTGGTTTTTACTAATGAAAGCATTAATTAATTTAGCGAAATTAGGGTTAGGATCTCCAGATAATTTTTGATATGCTGTAGCATCATTGAGTTGTCGCAAACCCTCAGCGACATAATCTTTTTTATTTAAAATTACCGTCGTTGAGCTTTTATCTGCTGGTAATATTACGATACTATCATCTTTTCGTAAATTATTTAATGCCTTCATTTCGTCATCCGAAAGGTTTGATTTTGGTTTTAGTGTGTTAAGAAAAGAAGGTTGCAGAGTTTTACCAAGCAAAAGGTTGATATACACTTCAACTGGATGATCTTTAGGCATAGAGGGAGGCTCTCTATTAGATTTTTCGCGAAATATTAAAAGCGAATTATGTATTATTGAATTTTTAGATTGTGGATGAAGTTGCCAAAAAACACGCCATCTTAGATTGCGACAAAAATTTAAAATATCTTTTCCAAATTGAAAGTGATCAACCTTTGGGGTTGGTGTAAAATTTAGACCCTTGGAAAGTACTAAATATTCATTAGCATTTATTGTTTTTGATGACAAATTTAACACTGAAACCTTCTTTTTTATTGGAGGTGGTACAAGAGACGGTACAATATTATTAGTAACATGTTGTTGAGAATTCGACGCCACATTAACATTTTGCGTATGTGTATGTGTGTTTTGCGTATTATAGTTTAATGGTGTAATATTTGTAGTATGATATTTTGTTACTTTAGAATTAGCTTTATTTTTTGGGTATCTAAGATTTTGAAATTTTTTATTGTGTTTTTGGCGTAATGAGTGAAGCATCTCCTAAAATACTATTAACCGTACAACATTGTCGGCTTGAAGACCGCTTTACACATTCCACAAATGACTTCAATAAAGACATGTGTTCTTCAATCAAAGTTTTGTATTTTTGATGTAATAAATTAGTAATTTCAAAGGCATGCTTAATCTGTAGGTTTTTAAAAGAGGAATGTAACCTCGGTGTTATAGCCGCGAAGGGATATTTGGGAAATAAACCTTTAGGTGTTAGTCCAACTCTGAGACAATCATCTAAATACTCAAAGTTGGATGTAAATTGAGCAACTTTTAAAGCATGATACTTAATCTCTTTCAAATAATCTACATTCATGATATGGGAAATACAAAAGATTAATTAAGACTACAGGAAAGGAAAAATAACACAAATAAAATATGAAAGGATGGAGAATTATACTTATCTCACTCAGCGTGAGGTGAGGAAAGGATATAGATCTATATATATATATATATATATATAGATGATTTTTATGTTAAAATAGGTAAACACCTTAGTTTAACACATATAAAAGTTTGACAGTACTGACATTTAATGCTTTTTAATATTTTAAGGAATGAATTTTTTTAATTTAATTTTTTCACTCTCACCTACCTTGAGTGAAAAGCTTTCATAAAATACAGGCCTGTATTTAAACCAGCGTGCATTACCTCAAGCGATGCAACTATCTGTGCGTTCAATATTAATTTTTCTTTGAACATTCTGGCTATATAATCTATTAGAAAAAAAATTCAATCCTTAAAATATTAAAAAGCATTAAATGTCAGTACTGTCAAACTTTTATATATGTTAAACTAAAGGTGTTTACCTATTTTAACATAAAAATCATCTAATTAACGGTATTTAAGCAATACATTTTACTATTTTACTATATATATATATATATATATATTATAAACCATTGAATCCTAACTTAAATATTTTATTGGACCTGGAAATACTTTTTTATTTTCTGGAAAATAAACTTTTTGGAAATGTGTTGTTTAGTTATCCTACACTAGGCGGGTCTGCTCCGTGACGTCACAGAAGTGCGTGTGGTGTATCCGCACCCTGGTGAAGTTTGGCAGGTTTCCCGCGACCGCACGGCCCGCGAACAAAGGCCTGTACAGCCCGGCTACAATGTCCGCCTTCGGATGTCTGCGGACTGCGACCTGCGTGCCCGCGAATAAGCGCGGAGGTGCGAAGTGCCTATCTGCATTTACGGTCGCTTTGATTGGACGCCGCGCGCCGCGCGCCGGCCGACGAGCGAATGCATCACGCCGACCAGGCGGTCCTGCTCTAGTCCGTGTAACGAAACACACGGCCGCAGGAATGCGAAATAATATTACATTTTTGAAACATGTCTACTATATTTGATTTATGACTTTTACAAAAAAAAAAACTGCTTTTAAAAAATGGCGGGACTACTACAGGGGCAGATATTTGTTTTTACTGAAGTTGCATACGGTGTGTTTGTAAATTTTTGAAATAATGCACTTGAGAAATCAAGTTTGTAAGTTTTTAATTCTCGGTACTTTAGTTTTACGATAATGTCATTTAATACAACGTGACCTGTGGTATTTGGTCTAAGTATGATAACAGCAAAAACGCAATTGTTAAGTGGAGCAGTTTGAAATTTATGTCGAATTTGAATAATTAGAGCGAAGCTCTCATAAGGCGACTCCAATTAGAACTTTGTCACGGGCTAACTTGGTCATTCCTTGACCGATTTGAAAAATTTTTGATTTTGAGAGAATCTACATGAAAAAGTGAAGGTCGTGACGGAGCT
The DNA here is from genome assembly GCA_020383195.1 of Neomicropteryx cornuta. Taxonomy (NCBI): domain Eukaryota; kingdom Metazoa; phylum Arthropoda; class Insecta; order Lepidoptera; family Micropterigidae; genus Neomicropteryx; species Neomicropteryx cornuta. Next base: position 11,067,820 of record JAHKQU010000029.1, on the reverse strand, counting down.
TGATTTTAAATATTGTCAAAAATAAAATTTTTGGGGTCAAAAGAAAATTGTCTATGGGAATATCCATTATAAAAAAGTCACGCGCTTTTTTGAAAATTTTTTATTCGAAAATTATTAATCGAATTTTATTTTAAATTATTTAATTTGATATTAATTTAATACAATTTAACAATAATAAATCGTTTTTAACAATAAATAAAAATACAAAAAATAATTAGGTAAGTTTCACGCATAAAAATAGTAAAAAAAAACAAAATTCGCTCGAAGGTCACGTCACTTTTTTTCTTAGCGATTTATTCTAATTTCGATTTAATTTTCTAAATTAAGCATTAATTTTGAATAATTTATCAAGATTTTTATATTTAAAAACCATCTCTATGGTCGTAGTTATAAAGAGAAAATAGCATTCATCCAAATTATAAAGTAGTTAACTTGTGATGAGCGAACATGTCTTTTACTATGGCTTAATCTGCTTATGTTTTTTTAACATCTAGAATAAGAGCAATGCCTCCCATAAGAAGGCGACAATTCGGTCGCAGGACAAATGACGCTTTACGGCAGCAGTTATCAAGGGCTAGACAACAGGAGGATTCACAAGCAGGAAATATAATGCATTCAGAAATGCTTTTGATCAATGAATTTTATGCTAAGATTCAATCTATTGGTTATATTCAATGTTCAAAATGCAAATCAATGTTACTATTGGAAGAGACTGATACCATTGAGTGTTCTTCCTGTCGGAAGAATTATGAATGGATATTATTTAATCAGCATCCATCGTTCCCAAGGTTTGACTTTGGACGAAGCAGTTGTCGATATTGGAAACATAGAATTTGCACTAGGGTTATCTTATGTTGCCTTCTCAAGGGTTAGGAGTCTTGAAGGATTATTTATTTCTCCATCGTTCCCCCTTGAAAGACTACTCAAAATCAATGATAAGAAAGGATTACCTTCCAAACGTCGAGAACTGCAACGCTTGATTTCATTGTCTTAACTTTAAACATTTCTTTAAAATAAATTCATTTGTCTTATATTTAAATAATTGTTAAATGAATTTCTCTTTTTGTATATAAAAGATTTCAAGAACCTCATTTTGGAAAATTATCCATTCGTTGAAAAGTTATGTTTTCAATTTCCCGATGAAATTCTCTTGTACATTAGTATTGAAGATATTTTAAGTACCTCATTTTAGAAAATTATCAAAATCTATCCCGTCGTTAAAAAGTTATGCTGTTGATTTCCGGATGAATTTTTTTTGTGCATTTGTATCAAAGAGATTTCAAATACCTCATTATAGAAAATTATCAAAATCTATCCCGTCGTTAAAAAGTTATTGTCACAGACTAAATTTTATTTAGAAAATTTTAGTAAATCGCTTCGCTCTAATATGTGCTGCAGCGAAGCAAAATGCGAGCGACTGCGGCGACCTAGTTTATTTTAAATTTTATAAATATTATTAAAAATAAATAATTTTGAATTATATTAAAATGAAAGCTTCTTTAATCGTGATAGTAAAAAAAAAAATTGTAAATTAGTAGGATTTTATGTTAGGTATTTATTATATTTTGATCAAACTTAAAATTAAAAACATTTTATTACAAGCAGTTGTTATCATACATGTATCAAGATGTTTTATGCATAACAGCTAATAATAAAACAAATACATATACTTTCAAATGACGTTTTATTTATTTCTGTTGTAATTCTCTGTTAGCAATATGAACTGTACGACTTAACACATTAACTCCACATATTTTAAAACAACTTATCAAATTAAAGATACCTCAATTTACTCTAATTTTAACAAAACTCAAATTTAACTTAATCTATACTTGTTATATTGGTAAGTTAAATTATTTAAATCAACCTATAAAATAATTTAATCTTACGGAACTTAGCTTAATGTTAGCAACTTAACATATTATAAAGTATGATGATTACGAAATTATCATAAATATTATTGAAAATAAAAAACGATATTAGAAGTTGAATATAAGAAGAAAAATAGTAATATTTAATCATCACTCCTTACGTCATAATTATCGCCACTGTCACTGGCATTATCAGTTATATTATTATAGTATGATGAAGATTTTTAACGAACAAGTGATATATTGGATCGATGAATTAAATGCATGATATTATCTTTACATTGTTTAACTGCAAGGGAAATGGCTTCTGGGTATGTAAATGGTATGCTATTGTTTTTGACTGTTGTATCGTCCTCTTCATTTTAAAGAATACGTTAGAAAAGGATTCTTTCAAACTACGCTTATACTGAACAAAATTAGAATTTTGTTCATACTTCAGCCAGAATATTGTTGGCCAAACAAGTGGAGTATAATTTGAATCAATAGTTTTTTTACAAAACATGTATGGAAAAGTTTTGAAAATGTATAAATATTTTCCCCGTTCATTTCGAATACTGTAAAATTAGAGCATTTATCTAATCGAGAGGAATAGATAATAGTGGATTACGTTTTTTTATGAAACTTTCAAAAAATGCATGGTCAGCATCATCACATCCATATGAGTGTTAATCACATATCGATAAATAATATCAATAAAATTTGACTTTATAAATTCAAAGTTGTGAGACTTCTACTTAATGTCAAATAAAGTGAATGGAGATGTCTATAATACAACTTTGGTAATATTATGACAAGTGCATACATTAAGTTTCTTTATAGATGTATATTATTTCAAAACATTTGGTCATAATACGACAAATGTGTTTATCATAAAATGACCAAACAAACATTATTCATTTATTTTGGTCAAAACGTGACTAATTATTTTATCATATATTGCTTAGAGAGAATTTAAAACTTTCAACTTGTCATATTAAGTCCATATGTTATAACGTCATTGCTATTAAACGTGCATTTATCACATATTGACCAAAAATAAAAATACACCTAAAAATACCCCTAACTTTGTTATCATATCATATTTTGCCCAAACACCACAGATATTTTCTAGAGCTTAATAAAGTATTATAATTAAAGTATAGCTGCAGTAAATTAATTCTACCAGATATATAGCCAGAGCCATCTCCCTAACTTTGTAAAGATTGTATCGTCTATTCGTGCTGGTCGAGAGTAGCCGAAACTCGCTCCGGAAAATACTCCATTTCCGGTGGAATGTGTCAGCGACGGACTTGGCTGCTGGGATGGCCTGTTATGTTATTTATAAGCTGTCTGCGAGATGATTACGAGTATGATTTTGATTGGTCTACCGTAGATAGACCAATATAAAGTTCATATTATGTTAGTCATTTTCTATGTCATAGATTACTCATAAATTCATCTAATTTAATTTTACATTTTCATTTTAATGCCATATTCATTATTTTTTTTTGTATGATATTTTTTGTTATTCATTTTCATTTGTCATTTGGTTTTGTTGTAGGGTGTTGTTGTTTTTTGTTTCTTTTTGTATTTAATCTAATTAGACTGATACATATAATTAGACGATATTTACACTAAAGAGATTTATATACTCAGCACTGTGTTTAAACCGACATCATGAACTCTCAAGTACAGGGCCTCTTTAGAACCTACCTTTATAATCATTTTGTTTTTTTATCAAAAAAAAAAAAATGTTTGCCTCTGTTAAAAAATATATAAAGAAATACAAAAAAATATATTTATTTATATAAATTATATTTTAAATTTATGGTAACTAAAATGCCTAATGTTTAATGTTTTATGTGCCTAAATAAATAAATAAACCTAAATAAAAAGTATGTTTGGAATCGTAAATTTACCTACATTTATTTCATTATACACTAGTATGTGTTTTACGTAAAATATTAGTATTATACTTTAATGATTTATCTATATAAATCATTAATTAATAAAGTGGCGAGTAACAATAAACATTTTAAAAATATATATTTTCTAAATTTTTTTATCCATATTTAACGTGATGCAAAAAAAAAAATTGAATTGGCAGTTTCTCATTGTTACACCGTATTACGTAAAATATAACAAAACGAATAATAATGAGTTATTGCCCATGAATGAGATGGTATTCTTAATATAAATATTATAACGCGTAATTCATATTACAGCAATAAATACACAACATAAAACGCTGTAAAAAAGTGCATTCGTTAAGGTCGGCCTTCGCTTTTCAATGTTTGCACACTTGGATTGTCGTAAACAAATTATGCGGAATAAACTTCGCTCCATTCACGAGCGGGTGTCGGCTACTATACCGGGAATCTTCTCAGCACAATGCGACCGCCGCTTCTGTAGGGCTCTTGACATTGTCTCGTTTGCGGAGTTTGTCTGCAGGCCTTGCCTTGCAGGCCACGACTGCGTAAAATGACATTTTTTTACGTTTATTAGCACGCGTCGTTTGTATTGTTGGTGGTCACATTTCCGACAAAGATCGCTAAGTAAAGGGGCACGAACACATCTTATCTAAACAAACAACCAGGTCCATAATCGTGCTGACATTTTGAATAGTTTGTCTTGAGAAGCCTTATTTCGAAACACCAACTTACGATACATTGTCTTTGAACGCAGCCTCTACAAGTTTCCTGGAGATCTTCGAGAGCCGCAACAGCTCACATCAGTTGTTTTTAGACTGTTGGCTAAAGTTAGAATTAATCTTATAGACATTCACTTCGATAACAAACTGTGGAACGGCTTTAACACTGATTAGATTTTATTCTTGACTTAATCTATCTAACATTCCATCTGCTTACCATCAACTTTCCTTCTATATTCATTTAAAAATATATTTATACATATATTGACGGTTTTCCACCATTATGTTAAAATATAAGTATATAGGGGGTCCCACAAGTGTCCGGCAGCTCGCCCACTTCAACCCGCCCCGCCCCGCCGCGGCGCTGCGAGAGTTCGTATACTGAATCTCTTTTTATACTATGCCGTAAGGGTTGCTCATATCAAAAATCGTTTCAAACAAAAGTTCTAGGGAAATTATAGGTCTATAATTAATATCTTGAACTGATTTGATCCTGGTCTATTAAGGTAGGTATGATTTTTTTGAATTTTCCCACCCTTAGGACCAATGGTTGGTGTTTTAGACCTTTGTCTAAGGAATAATCAAAAATTTAAATACATTTGATATTTATATACATAGAAAGTTATAACAAAATTCCCCCATTCCCGCCCCCTTGGTCTGATTTTACCTATTACCGAACTAGACCGAGATTTTGTGTCCTTAAATTTCTTGTATTAATTTGAAAGTAATTGGTATTTATTAAGGACGTTATCTTGTTCACGAGAAAGTTATATAGATGATAGATATATAAACTTTAAAAATGAGGGTGGTTTTGGGTTCTAGGAGATGTGAAACGCGAAAATATGTCCAAAGTCACGACATACTACCCATTGCAATAGCTAGTTTTCCTAAAGAAGTCTACCTAAAATGCAAGAAAATACAGCCCTGAATCAAAATTTTGATACTTTTCACCTGTGCCTCACTATTACATGCGAAATATGGTTGGGTTTTTTAAGTGGTATGAGTTTAACAATTTTCTTGAATACGTGATAAATAATCACAAATTTAAACATTTTTTATTACACTAAAACGTTTCAAAATGAATAAATACATTAAAGCGATTTTTAACATGAAATTTCAGGATTAAAGTTCATGATTGGCACTTGATTTTTAAAAAAAATGTACTGAGAGAGTTTATGTTTCATTTACATTTACACACATTTACTTTGTGAGATAAAACCAAAAAATTGACCAAAAGTGGGTAATGTTATAAAGATGAGTTATAAAAAAGTGGGTAAAGTTATAAAGAAACCCAAATTTAGTATTTCCAAGAGAAAGCATTCAAGAATATAAAGTTTTTTGTATTTATTGCAAAACTAAAAAGAAAAAAAATTACAGTGATTTTTGCAAAAATAAATTTTATAATAAATGTACCAAATGCATACCTATTCTATTTAACGGACGACACGCTTTTCTCAGCAAATCTGTTGTTTGGACGTCGAGTTACTGAACATCTTGTATAGAAAAGCATCAAATGACCTTAAAATTGTCGAGGATTGGCTTGTTAGCAACAAAAGGTGTAATGTAAGAAATAGTAAAGGTGTTATTATTATTTATAATGAACTTAATAAATACTTATTCTGTTAAAAAAACAACTACTTTGCTACTATGACTTTTCCACTAAATTTAAAAAAATAGATTTATTTAATTGATTTATTAATGTTCTTTCATACTTATTTATATGTTAAAATATTGTTTTAAGTACTTAATGTAATTATTGAATGTTAATATCTCTTGCCTTTACCAATAAATATGAAAAAAAGCTGAACTATTAAAGTAATCGATAATAGTGGTCGCGACGACAAATTATTAGTTATTATTTTTATAAACTGGTTCCTACAATATTCATTTTAAAAGCACTTCTGTTGCGGCGCTCAGTCGCGCTCCAAATCAGCCCGTCATATTATTTAGTGTAGACGCCATTATTTTTAATCTAACACTATTACTGGAGATCATTTTGTGGTTTTGATAGAACGATGACAGCGAGAATGATCTGGCGATGATCCGGGGGCATGGCTGCGGTCGTGGGCGTTTCCGAGTCGGTGAGGACAGCGATTTTGGCGCCGTCTGAACGTTCGAATTTATGAATCGTCATTTGCATTCCGTCCAAGTGAGATTTTATGACTAACTCTCATAATTTGTTTTGTTCAACTTTGAGTCATAATATTTACCAAGAATAAGACGAGGTTACTCCTGATTTCCAAAAGGTTGGAATATAGACAGAGCGCGTCCGTGTTGAATTTGGCACGCCGAATTAATTCAGAAATTAAAGACATTAATAATTTGTCTGTTATATTTTGTCTTATATTAATCTTTATTACTGTTTTGAAGATATTGTTTTGAAAATATTTTATTCTGTTAAAAAGTATTATGACTTTTACACCATACATGACAACATACAATCAGTACAATAACAGTAGTAATGATTGGATTTTAACAATTGTCATTTTTAATAAAATAAGACAAAAAGTTTATGTACATAATTCGAATACTGCTGTTTTTTACATGCTTTAACTTGCAATGTTTGTTGGTTTTCAAATCTTGCAAGCTGAATTAGAACCGCTTCCTGCGGAGTTGAAATTTGACATGACGGTTCAGTTTCGATGACAATGCATTTTAATGGTAAGAATAACCTGATTCTATACCCAGGATTGTTGCCAGACGAAGGAACTCCTCAACGCTCAACGATTATGATATTTCATTTAGTTTGTGTACGAAAAACATAATTTTGAGTTAAGGAATCTGGAAGCCAGATGTAAAAAAAATGTCCTTGAAATGAGTCATAAAATTTATAGGTGAAATTACTGCACTTTAGGGTGGGTTAGATACATATTGTGTACGAATATTGATTGAAAAACATTTATTTATGTAGGCGAATTCTCCGTCTAGTCGTACGGCCCTGTACACGCCTATACTATACGTTCGACCGTGCGTAAACTCTAATAGCACCCGGGTCGGCGAGGCGCGAATCTTTCTCAGGCTAGCTTCAATTACTGTATAGCGGTGCGTCCGCGAGAGCGTTGCTCATTTCACATCCTTAGCTTCGTTTGTCATTTGCATACCGGTATCATTGCAGAACATTAAAATATAAAAGAAGTGCCAATATACCGCCGTGGTCATACGGGCGAGGGTTTGATGGCTCGTTTTAAACTGGCTACAACTGCCAGTGAATTTTTTTTTCAAACGAAGTGATTACATTTCCAAATTAACCTATGCAAAATAAATGTTTGTTTTGGTACGGTCAGCAAAATGTTTTTTTTTCTTCTAAAATACTCCTCATTCCCTAGATTCCCTTATTAGCCTTTATAAGAAGCTATTATCCCTGTCCATTGCACATTTTAACTCGGAAAATCCAATGTGAAAGAGTTGAATTTTTGTGTGTAGATTGATCCTCTTCAAAAACAAACTCAGCAATTTAGATCACATTGGAGGCTGTCCGGATAATAAAGATATATAATATTAAAGTAAATAATTTTTTACTACTAATAAATGAAATATTGTCAGTTGATAGAAAGCGCAAATATCATCTTTCAATCGCCAATTTCAATAACGTAACGTTGTAGGAAACTTGAGGACATATTAGGTATTTGCCTTAGAAAAAATAATACAAAGTCATCTATGTGCGCAAATAGAAACATGTTCACTGCCAGTATTATAAAATTGAAATATTTTGTCCGTGTTGTTTCATTACTAGCCGAGCGTCAAAATTTACAAAAAAAAAAATCTAAAATGTTTCTAAAATTTATGATTTGAAAGAATCTCATTGTATGTTTTCTGTATTTTTAAAGAACTGTGTCTGTGTCATTTACAAGGTGTCCATTGTCAAATAAATAAATATAACGGTACACTTAGTTATATGGCGTAATTGTTTCATCAGTTCTCGGAAGATATTAAAAAGTATAAAATGTTTAAATTACAATAAATCCCAATTAAAATGGAAAATAGTAAAACTATACGAGTACTTAAATTGAATTGCGGAAAATTTACCAGATTTTCGATTCTTATCGTACTTCAGTCATATAAAGTAATATAAGGCTGGTTCACTAGCTGTCACTAGGCACGAGGTAGACGCACATGGAAAATAGAATACGGTTTAAATAGGACAAAGTGGTTCAAAATAATTACAAACTCCGTATTTCGATTAAAACCCAATCACAGTCAAATTGGCTATAAATAATATTTAATTGGCTGTTATATATTAATAATTATAAATTTTCAGGAAAACATACTGCCACCACCGGGTGAACCCATGACCTCTTAATATTAACCAGCTGCATGATCTGAAATCATTCCCTCTATAGTTTATATTATGGTATACTTATAGGTCATAATATTATATTCATACATTAATGGGGAAATCGTGCCATATTATTTATGAGTCTTTTACTAAGATAATTGCGGTATAAAAACTGAAAATAAATACCGTGACGATATTAACCACATAATACATAACTATAACATAACATAATACAAAACTAATACCTAACTTTTTCCAGAAACTCATTTCTTTATGCAAAACAGCGAAATTTCTACATTTGAATTCTATGCCTGTCAATCATCACTTGTCACGGGGTTCAGATTATGTTTTGATTACAAACATTCCAAATAAAATTCTTTTATGCTTCCAATAACACTATGAAAAACTGCACTACTTAGTAGGTACTCTAAAGGAAAGGAATAATCTAGTAATGATGTTAAAAAATTATAACTATGCGGCGTGAATGGCTTGATCCGGTAATTGCGATCGTGGTAGTGTAGGGTGGTGCTTAAGGTGTTCAAATCCGTAAATAGTAATTCTATTTTCAACACTTTATTATCACCATCAATTAACATCTTCCTTTGCGTAAAAACTGTCCCTTAATTATTCTGAGCTGTATGCAGAATGCAACAGAATGAATTTTCAACTGGAGAGAAATACCTAAAATAAGCAGATGTTGTATTATTGGTTTTCGTTATAATGTTCTTTTTTTCCCATCAAATGTAATAATTTTACCTTTTTAGTATAAGCGCTTGGTGTTATTATTATTTACATGGTAGGTACATCTACAATATTTAAAAACCATATTATAGTGTAATCGAGAGTATGTAATGTGTGTTTAATGGTCAAAAAGGTTTTTTTAATTCACAAAAACAAAAAACCTTATACACCGTGCATTATATTTTATACCAATTCCTCTCTTGATCCGCTATTTTTCCTCTCGGTGTACCAATACCTATTGTAGGACCTTAAGGTTTTTTTTTTTGAGGATAAAACCCGTAAATAATATGACGAAAACGTATAATTTATCATAATCTTCAACAAATTTAGTTCCCATGTATAGTAATTAAAAAGTGGATGATAATAAAATACTTATACTCGAGAAATAGCATAAATTCGGCTTTTTCAATACCTAAAAACTAACTTAATAAATGGTATGAGAAGATAATAATTTTTAGCACTCAAATTATACCACGAACCCATTAACCTAGTCAACTTCAAAGTAACCTGAAGACTGCTTGTACCTATCGTAAAAATAAGATTCGTAAAAAATATTTTTTATTTCAGGCTTAAAGCGCACGCGACGCGGATCGGAAAGACTGAGTTCGAGTTTCGCATCGGGTAGTTTGTTTGTTTTTAGTTTTTAGTTTGTAAAAACAAACTACCCGAGTTTGTTTTTACGGTGGTGCATCACTTTGCTGAGTTGCATAATCATAAAATTTAATTTAAAACTGATATCATGTCGTATTAAGCTATTGATTTATATTTGCTTGCTTTGTTATTGATGCATTGTACTTGTTTATTATTTTATCGCTGACGTAAAGCCTTCTTTATTGTAAAGGAGGCATTGATGCTTTATGACTACAATATTTTATCGCCTACAACCACTATTACTAGCGATATTATTCACGGTTTGTGATTTTAGAATGCACTTAAGTGGCTGCAGTAACTATTTTACTGAATTTTAATTAGTTTTTTGGACGTGACTAGTTAGGAGGCTTCTTAATATTTTTTTGTCGGTTTTTCGACTTAGTCGCATACAGAAATGCAACTGCCTCGTTTTCAAATATGCTTAAATGAGTACCATCGATTTTGATACTGGACACAGTGACACTTAATAATGATGGGCACCATCCGTTAAACCTTAAGGTTTAGTATATGTAATGCGAGTATGTGCTTTTTGTGAGGAGAACCTGCTTCGTTTTTTCTCAGGTTAACTTTATATGCAAGCTATACCCAACTACCCTGTCGCGGACTGCACTGGAATATGTGCACTGGTAACGTGAAATTACTATCTTTGATAATCTATCATCTGAAATAGAAAATAAGAAATCGTTCAAATCTACCCTACAAAACGTGCAAAACGCAGTAGTGCCTCTTAGCGTACGTCGCATCCAGCTTTTGAAATCGGCCAACCCATGATGAAAAATAGTCTTTTTGATCACCTTTGAAAGGGTCTTAGCAGTTAACGCTTGCAGCAAAAGGATGGACGTATAAGAGTATGGATTATGTGTCTGAGGAAAAACTATTGATTGCCGCAGATCGCTGAATTTCAGAACTATTCAGAGAACGATGCTGTTTTATATTTTGATAAAATAATATTTTTTAAGGGGAAAAGTGTGTCATGATCGATTTTAGGGCCTAATTTATAAGTTTGATTTATGAAATGTCCGACATTTGGAATTGGTATATTACAAAACAAATAAATAAAAAAATGGAATATTCACTTCCAGTCATTTTTTTGAATGAGATTAAATAAATACATGGTTTGAATACCTTTTCATTCGACGAAATTTTCTTATCAGTCATCGAAATAACTATCTGAATATTTGTTTTTTTTTTTTAATCTGGACGTTAGACTTTCTCTTATTCATACGATTACGAATACAATTATCGAAATACGGTGACGTTTTTATCGGTCTCATTATTGGCGAAACGGAAATGCACCGCACGATAAAAGTCACGTGCGCGAGATTATAAAACCACACTTTGAATTTTGCAATATAAAATTCTACTGAAATTATGACGCCGACTGGGCAATTTGACAGCCAGCCGCGATTCAGCCGATAATATTGAGGTCTACTTCTTGTAACATATTTAGTAGCCAACCGTCGGCGGAGGTCAAGTCGTGTCATGCCTTGCATGGAAAAATACAAATCTTCACCATACATATTTTAGTTTTTATTTTTTAATCGTCTACAGTTGGATATGTTAAAAAAATAATATCAAGAATAAATGTGTTTTCTTGAACACAGTTCTTTCCGAAAATATTTTTAAAATTTCGTTAATTACGCATTTTGGCAATCGTGATAAACTTTATGTACCAATATGTAAACGCAGTAGTAATATATGGACTATATTAAATAATAATTATTAATTAAATTTAATGTTGTTATATATTTTACAAAATATTTAGGTTAGAGTATTAATTAATTCTCTTGTGTTTTTCTTTTTAAGTTCTCGTTTCATCCATTGACCATATCACTATATAAACAGAACTAATAGGAATATTTTTGTAGTTTATTCAGAGAGCAATAATCATTTCTGTCCTTACCTCTTTTGGTTTGCATTGCAGTTAAATTCAAGTAAATTAATATATATTTTAAACAGTAAAAGAGACTTATTGAGCTTAGTATTTGTCAAAAATTTGACCCATTTTTTACAACAGAGCTTGAAAATGAATCTCAGTTCAACAATAAAGTGCGGCGATCTACAGCACGCCACTTCATTAAGAAACAAACTGTTCGTGCCGTTGCACTTAGTGCAACATAAAACACACCGCATTCAAAAGTGTGCATAAATTAACTTTTAAGAGCTGATGGTGTGTATATATATATATACATATAGTAAAATTGTATAATATATTGCTTAAATACCGTATTTAGATGATTCCTTACGTTATAATAGGCATTCGCCGTCAGTTTACGTAACTTATATAAAAGTCTGACATTTGGAAAATTCGAATTCTTTTTAATATTACAGATTGAAAATTTTCAAACAAATTAAAGCCAGACAATTTAAAGAAAAAATAATACCGAACGATTAACACTTGAGTGTAATGCAAGCTGGTTTAAATGGACCGCTGTATATAAATCTCTTAGTTAAACTTCGTTGTCTGTATCTATCAAAGGCCTAACCGCTTCTAAACATTTAGTCGTTAAAACTTTTAATTCCGCGTGTATTATAGTTATTTTGTAGGCCCTTTAATTAGAATTATTATTTACATCTACCAAAATTTAATAAAAATATATTTTTTCCTATTAATGGCTCTCCATATAATTACATAGTTTATTTTATTATTCAAAAGTAGTTGTCTCTTATATATATATAATGTTTATACTATAATGTATAGTTTACTATTTGTTCAATGATACTTTGTTACATAAAGCATGTATTTATCAAGAATAATTTAAAATTAATATTTTTCGAAAGTCATTCGATAGGTATTAATAGGTTGTATTTTATCTCGAAATACAAACTGGAAAGAACGTCAATTTATAATTTAATATAAATTTCATAAATTTAATATCTATTAAGCTTCCAATTAATTGATATCCTTATCATATAACAGTGACTAACAACTATTTAAAATACGCATAACTATTAAATAATGTATATTTAAAGTCATTCTGATTAGGATTATTTCGAAAGCTGGAATATATATATTGACACTATTTATGCATTCATTTATCTGTGCGTGTTTTTATGATAAGTATAAATTAATTTGATATTTTATGTTTCTTTCAATCTTATGGTATAAAAATAAGAATGGCTTGTAGCTATCATATCAACTACTTATAATCATTGTTTATTAGTAGTAAATTATTTAACCAGAACCTGACATCTTACAGCTAGACCATACAGGCGTCATTAACGTCATCTCCCCAGTCTACTCGCGCCTGTGGTACCAATTTGTGATGGGTTGCTTTATTTCCTGTGGCACTTTTAGCCTAATTAATGTGACCATATAGGCGACTATGGGTCTGGTATGGTATGGTAATTGAAACTGTAATTATTAATACCTCCGTAAAATTGGCAATAAGAGTAAATATATGTCTTAAAATATGCTGCTTAATGCAAGCAGTTAGGTAAAGCAGAAATTAAAACATTGTAAAAAAATATACAGAATATACATTCATTTAGGATGACATACTTTAGACAAGGAAGAGGCATTTAATGTAAACGTGAAACAAATTAAACTGGCAAGTGACCGATTAAAATGGTTGCTATGTTGGTAACAGGTGATTTAAAAAGAGCTAATGATAGCTGTGCCGGCTCAGCACTAGCATCTGAACGGATTAAAACTGAAACTAGTACCGGGTGTCGCTAACGGACCAATTATCATGCGATTAGCTTTTTATCGGCCCTGTGATCAGGCAGGGGCCGCCAACGCGACGAGAGCTCTGTTTTGGTTGGCTTGACCGACAGCTGACAGCTGGCGGAGATTAGATATTTTATCAGCTGGATACCTATAAGCGATGTTTCTTATTGGATTATTTAAATTAAATATTTATCAGCATTTTTTAAAAAAATCTCATTCTCTGGTATCAATGATACCTAATTTTTTGGAGCCTGAGCTTTAAAAATCCATTTAAAAACTGTTACATACTTAGGACCTGTTGTTCACAAAAAAATACAAACAAACGAAACAAGAACAAACATATACAAACTATTTCTACAAAAGCCACACAACTTTTAGATCCTCAACAACTATTTTGTGTAAAACTTCAAATAAAACGGTGTATTACCGATCGGCTAACAGCATGTGATATGGGAAGCGCTCCTCTCTCTATATAAGACTCCTCGATCACACAGAAATCAATAATAAGAGTAATAAATAAATAAGAATAACTATGACACGCTGTTGCTATCATATAGTATCAACTGATTCTCGTATACATTGTTTTATAGTAGGAGATTATTTACCCAGAACATGACATCTTACAGCTAGGCCCTACGGGCGTCATTATTGGCATCTTCTATCCGCTTGTGATACCAACTTACTATGGGTTGCTTCATTTGCTATCTACACTGCCGCACTTTTAGCCCATTTGATGTGCATTTTGGACGGCCATAGAGGCGAAGATGGGTTATTTGTTAAGTCTGAGTAGATTAAAAAATAAAAATTAAATAAAACAAATAGATAATCATATGCATGAAGTTGTCTGTTTTTAACATTGAGTGCATGAAAGTGGAGGATTTTTTCATATTTATTTAATTTGAAGCTATATTACGGTAATGCCTTTAATGTTATGTGTTAAAAATGATGAGCTTTGGGCTATAGTTTGGAATAGTCGTTTTACAATTGAAACTTATGTTATGTTATTATGGTCCTAAAGAAAACGGCATAACAGTCACAAAATATTGCGCGTAAAAGAATCAGTAGGTTTTAAATAATTTTATATATTTTTAAAATACCAAATTATCGGCTCGTTTTGTTGAAATAGTCATCTTGATTTCAGAAATAACATCATTCAGCTATAATGACGTTCCTGCACGAACTGCTAGAACCAACACCATCGATACACATGTGTACTAAACATTAACATAGTTACTCGAATTTCCATTACGAGGCATATTTCGAGAGCCAACAATAAAAGTCTAGGCGTGTCGCAAGCAACGCGCTGGAGGCTGTAAAAGTGGTACAGCTTTCGACAGGGCGTGGTTGGAAACAAGTAGAGTTTGTAAACTATACCTAAATATTTATTTTTACTTTAAATATAAATGATTTGTGTTTTCGAACAATGCTTATATTGAGAAGACGTGACTCAATTTAAGTAATGTTCTCAGACACTATTTTTAAGTACTATTTTCAATCAACTTAATACATAAACATCTCTTGTGATAGTTAAAGTAGCCTTTTTTTTGTAAGATTTGAAAAACACAATTTAAGCACTGGTTAACTCGACGTTACACGGGATGCGACAAATGGATTTAGCATAAAATACTAAAAAGATAGTACTAGTTTCGTTTTAATCGCATGTAATAAGCGTGTAATGTGTGTTGTGTATATTAAAAATGACATATTGATACTAGTATAGTCATATGGAATACTTATTTTTCCTGTCTCCCAAATGTTTAGCCATTCTTTCGGATTTTAAGCAGCCTGCTAGTGGTGCTTGTGGGTATGCCACAGAAAAAACCAGCATCAATAAAGGCATATTAGCACCTTCCTTAGCTAGTTATTAGCTAAACTTCAGAGATCGTGTAAATTATCTGTGTTTGTTAACAATTCTTTCCTGGAAAATGTTTCTTCGTTCCTTTATTCATTGCGTATTTTTTTATTTTTAATATAAAATATCTTGTATTACGTATAATAAGTTTGGGATTTTGACAAAGATGGTACCTTTGATCGTGTGTAAGATTTAAATTTCACTTAGTTACTGACGTCTTTAACTTTTTTATTTATGACGTTGGCAGCTAAAAACATTCGAAAACCTTGTTTGGAAATAATAATATATTAATAATAACTTTAAGCTAAGATATAGGAAACCATATCTTATTCATAATCTAACCATTGATGCTCCTTTACGGCACAAAACCTACTCAATACATTTATTTCTAAGGGTAAAAAATAAATAAACGGATGTAGGAGAAAAGGTGTCGGAAGAATAAAAGAATAGAGGATGTTGACAAATTTACGAGTAACTATTGTTAGGGCTGCCACTTCAATACAAATAGTTTTGTTAACTTTATCTAAGCGGGCGTTTGACGTCCTCATCTTCGAATTTTTATGTTCCGTGCCGGCAAACGGTAAACTTAAAACTAATTTAAATCACTGAATTATTAGTACGTCGTTTAAAATACGCCCCTACTTCCAGGAGATTTTTTATTTAACGGAATTAAATTTACAAGGTATTTTTATATATTTTTTTTTAAAATGCTTGATGACAGATCTGCATAGGCCGACATAGCAAAAAAAGATGTAAATTATTTTAATTTTTATAGAAAAAATAACTGCAATTACAAAAAATAATTGTCTTCATATTATGTACATAAATTAAATAAAATTCAGTTAAATGATATAAAAATTCTTTTATTTTTAAAAAAGGTAATTTTTTATATACAACAAAAAAGTTAAGTAATTAAAGAGGGGAAGTTCATATATACGAGTGAGTTATTAACACGCATTATACAAAACGTACTGAAACATTTGTAAGAACAAACATAAGGTTATTACTATAATAATATATTATTACTATTAGGTAATTGAAATATTTACGAGCTAACTCCGGTGCTTGAGTTTAGTAGGTGAGTAAAAAAAAAGCTTAATTACTCGCAACCTACTCTTTAAAACAGCTTGGAATAAGGAAAAGGGTCAAATAGAGAGCCATGAACAGCATTCCACTGGCGAATTATTACTTTCAGTAAACAGCATGTCGAGACTGCCATGCTACAATACTACATAATATAATTCAATATAATATAATTATCAATCAAAATAATCAATCAAATAGGAGTCAATATAATTTGTAATTATCATTTATATTCCACACCACAATTTTTATAAGGTAATTTCTGATTTTTGGTAACTTGATCGTGTCCGAAAAGTTATTTAAAGTAAACTTATAAAAATATTGTTAACGTATAATTTTATTTTATAAGATAAAATTATTGTTTTTGTGAAAAAAAATACCGCAAATGTGAACCGCGTACCCTCCGATATTTCGCTTACCCTCCCCACCGGCTCGTGCAGAGATGACCGCGTTGCGGATCGAAGAAGCATAACCTCAAATTAGGCGACCCCACCAATGGCCGCCGCTCGCACGTTAATAGCCAGCGCCCTTTGAGACTATTAGAGCGTACAATGTGTGGCGAGCTTTAAATGTCGCGCATTATTCACGCGCCGGACCACCGGAGGACAAGACGGCAGACGCCAGCTGGTACAGTCCCCGAAATACCAAACTTCTGGAACCCTTTCAAATATTAATAAGATAATTTTTTGTTAAACATTTATAGTACTTGGCTGGGACACAGGTAGGTAGGTACAGCATCATTTCGTGAAAATGTACAGCAAAAAATATTGATACGATAAAATAAGGTAGGGTTAATCTATTTAACTTTCGTAACATCTATAACTCTTCATTTTTAAACCGTTATCGACTAAGGTCGCCATAAAATAAAACACAAACAATTCTGATACTACATAGATTGCTTTTCAAATCATATATATGTTTTAAGTTCGTATAATAAAAGTTTATACTATTATTTACTATTTGATGTTGGGAGTAGAATTTGTAGTTGGCATTTTGTTGTTAACTAGAATGATTCCCGACCCAAAATAAGTGTTTTTTTTTCACATCAAATTTATTATCAAAGTCTGTTTACCATTTGCCAGTGTTTGCTATTTGTAATAAGTTTATTACATACATTTTTATTCTTTAAAAGTAGAAAGTGCTGAGACAGTTATTTGAGTTATTTTTTTCACGTATATTTTTAAGTTTAATGTTAATATAAATGTTGGAATGAATTTTTTTTTCGGGAGAGGAATTCATCAAAAAAAGTATCGATATAGCGTCGTTTTAAGGAGCGAGCTGGCTACTCCACAATATTTTTTTAAGAAAATAAATATGATACTGTCGCCATTTTTATGTTTACAATTTACCACAAGGTAAATTTAAAGATTCAAGTATAGGGTTGGTTGTATTTGCTTTTCATTTGTGATGTTACATATAAGATATATTTTTTATACTTTATTATCAAGCTTACTTGCCAGAACGCAGCAACTGACGCAAGACGCAAAAGTTATGTACATATAATAAAATAAAATTATATGCCAAAATGCAAACCTTGAAGTCATGCGATAAACCAAATTTTCACCATTGTCATTGTTGATATTTTTCTTAAAATAAAGGAAAAAAAATATGACGAAATTTATATCGATATTAATTTATCCGTAATATTTGTAATTTTCATAATAAATTTGTATAAAATGTGTAATAAAGAATACAAAAAAATAAAATCGATCGAAAAGAACAATCTAAAATATATGCGTTTTTTACGGTTTCCGTAATGGTAATGTTTATCTTAAAATTTTAAATTAAGACGCAATTTATAACGATATTTATTTTATCAAGGATCCGTAATAGTGGAAAGCGATCGAAAAGATCATCTGAACTATGTTTTTTTTTTTGCAAAATAAGTTTGTGTATTTACTTATATTAAAATTTTAGATAAACAGAGGTGAGATAATATAATTCATAACTAAATAGATTGGGGAATTTGTAACTTAGTCCCTACATTGTTGCCTGTCTACCCGCAAAGACGCGGGCAAAAGCTAATAAATACTTCAGTTTGCCTACCGCTTTGTGATTTGGTGGCGTTTAGAGCGGTGATTTATTTCCCTCCCTATGCGAGCTGCGCGGCGCACGACTTGAGTATTATTTTCGACTCTTGCGCAGAATGGGGTCCGCGGGCTGCGATGACGCTATTGTTCTGACCAGGTAAGCCCATGGACGCTGACTTTTAAAAATCGCTCGTTTCGGTCTCGTAGGGATGGAAACGAGTCGATCGAATGTTACTTATATCGATATCGATATCGTCGGTATTCGAACAACATTTCAAAGCAGCCTAGATACAAAATAACAATCTTCGCCGTTTAGATAACGAATGTTAAATTGTAAATAAACTAATTGACTGTACAATTACACCGTACCAAAGCGCTATTAGCTAAGGACAATATATTTTACCGTGTGATAAATGCTAATTTAACGTAATAATTGAAATTCATACATTTAACATTTCATTCGGTTCATTACTTTGAAATGAAATATGACATAAAACAACTTTTATTAAATTATCGATATTTTAAAATAAAAACATCCGCAAGTTATCGGAATTGACTGACTGGTTTTGTGCGAAGTCACAGGTAAAATGCTTACAGGAAGAATATTTTTTTTACTTATAGGATTGACACATTCTTACGTAAGCTCAATGATTATTACCTCATTCTTAGGGTACTGAAAATTTGAACATTTTGATTTTACTGAAATGTCTGTCTGTTTATCTATAAATTTGTTTGTCATTGTCATTTACCGGAACTTGTGCGCGGGCATTCTCACGTCTTTTCGTTTTCGGAAGGAATTGAGAGGACGGGCCGCAAAACTAGAGCATAGCAACTATAGCAACCTATTGAATTAAATGTGGACTAAGCAACGAGCACCCTAATACAATATTATAAGTTGGTAAAATGAACTATAAAAATATTTTTGTTTCAGAAAAACTTCCTGACTTAATGAGCAAGCCCGTATAAACATTAGACTTAATGGTTTTATTCCTGGTTTTCTACTAACCACGTTTTTTAAATATTAATTTTTAAATTATTTTTTAAATATAAAAATACATATATTATAATATGAAAGAAATTTTGATAAATAAATATTATAGATAAATATTTAAATATATATTTGAAGGAATAATAGGAATAAATGATAAAAGAAACAAACACTTTAAATATACAATTTAAGACACTACAATTTTACATCTTAATATATATAAATCTCGTGTCACAATGTTTGTCCTCAATGGACTCCTAAAACACTTAACCGATTATAATAAAATTTGAACACCATGTGCAGTTCGATGTGCACTTGAGAGATAGGATAGTTTAAATCTCAAATTATAGTCGCAATTTTAATTTATCGCTAATTTTTTGTCCGTTATTATTTGGCAGTCATAAAACTGACAGATGTCGATACCTTTCGACTGGGTTGATGGCGCTAATGTCTGTTATTATTTGACAGTGACAGTTATTCGACGCAAACGTATTAAAAGAGCCCATCAGTTGGCAAAACAAATTGAATCAAGAAATCTAGCTCAAAGAATCAGGACAGCAGGTCATGCACAAGAATCTCAAGAACAGTGTAACGAACGTCTTCAAGAGAATATCATAAGAACAAGAAAATTATTATTTTCAGTCAAATGCCACCGAAAAAATCTAACCTCAACAACGCGAGCGGCAAACGTCAAAACGCAAACGTCAAAACTACGATCGGAATAATATATTCACTTACGAGATGCTGTTGCTGGAAACATCGATGGAAATTTAAATCCCAATGACATCGGTAATGCTTTCATTTTACCTTCAAGCTACATCGGCAGTCCACGGAACATGCAGGAATACATACAAGATGCGATGACTTACGTACGTCATTACGGCCGACCGGATTTATTTATTACATTCACATGTAATCCGAATTGGGAAGAGATACAAACTTTACTATTGCCAGGACAACAAGCCATTCATCGTCATGATTTAACTGCACGTGTGTTTAAACAAAAATTGAAATCCTTAATTGATTTTATTGTAAAATATACAATTTTTGGTATCACACGTTGTTGGCTGAATACGATAGAGTGGCAAAAGCGAGGTTTGCCTCATGCCCACATTTTGGTTTGGCTTAAAGATAGAATCCGTCCTGAAGAAATCGATCAAATAATTTCAGCCGAAATTCCAGACCCATTAATTGATCAAGAATTATTTGATATTGTCACCAAACACATGATCCATGGGCCATGCGGTGTTTTCAACATGACCTCACCGTGCATGGAAAATGGAAAATGTAAAAAAAACTTCCCAAAGCCACATACGAATGACACGATCACGGATATTGATGGTTATCCAACTAAATCAACTAATTCAATTGATCAAAAGAGTTTCGCCACGACTGCAAAATGACAATTATCAAATCGTCATAAAAGCCGACAAAGTACCATTAGGTGAACATGCTGGTAGATTCAACGCTCCAACTGTTGATGAGGTTGCTGTTATCATGGTTGGTGATCCAGTTGACAAAAGATCTATAAACATTACACGGCGAGACAACACTGTCAGTACGATTTCGGATCTACACCGTTCATATGACGCACTACAATATCCATTGATATTTTGGCAAGGACAAGATGAATATCACCTTAATATCAAACAGTATGATCCAAATACCGGTAAATTTGACAATTATCTATTTACTTTCTTACTGTATGTATAGATTTTAATTTCGTATTGCATTTTATTTTTTATTTTTTTAGGTGATTACAGAAATAATAAAGTTAGCTCAATGAACTACTACGCACACCGAATAATGGTTAGACAACATCAAGACAATTATATCCTTCGATATCGTCAGCTGTTCCATCAATACATTGTTGATATGTATGCTAAGGTCGAAAGCGAACGCTTGCGATTCCTTCGATTCAACCAGGCAAAACTACGATCGGAAGAATATATTCACTTACGAGATGCTGTTGCTGGAAACATCGATGGAAATTTAAATCCCAATGACATCGGTAATGCTTTCATTTTACCTTCAAGCTACATCGGCAGTCCACGGAACATGCAGGAATACATACAAGATGCGATGACTTACTCACCACTACTTTCAAAAACTTACAAAGCTCATATCAATGTTGAGCTTTGCAGTTCTGTTAAATCAATTAAGTATATTTGTAAATATGTAAACAAAGGCAGTGATTTGGCCATATTTGAAGTAAAAAACATAAATAAAAATGACGAAATAGCACGATACCAAATGGGCAGATACATTAGCAGCAATGAAGCTATTTGGCATATTCTCAGCTTTCCCATCCACGAAAGAGATCCTGCTGTCCAACATCTGGCAATACATCTTGAAAACGGTCAACGTGTATACTTCACTGAAGAAAATGTTCTCCAAAGAGCGTTCGAAGCTCCGAAAACGACTCTAACTGAATTTTTTACATTGTGTCAAAAACCTGATGTTTTTGGCCAATTCGCGAAGACATTGGTGTATGGTGATGTTCCACGTTATTTCACATGGAACAAATCCAGTAAAAAATGGGAGCCACGGAAACAAGGAAAACCACATCCTTCCATTACAGGCATATTCAAAGCTAAGACATTGGGGAGACTTTACACGGTACATCCAAAGCAACGTGAGTGCTTCTATTTACGTTTGTTATTGGTGAATGTTCCCGGACCAACGTCTTTTGAATTTTTACGAACAGCTAATGGTCGAGTATTCAATACATACCAGGATGCATGTCGTGAACTGCAATTGCTAGAAGACGATAACCATGGGACTTAACGCTTGCTGATGCTGCGTTGACATCAACACCGAATAACATTCGTCAGTTGTTTGCAATTATTTTGGCGACATGTTATCCCTCGCAAGCACAAACTTTGTGGGAAAAATATAAAAATTGTATGACAGAAGACATCTTGCACCGAATTAGACAAACAAATCAATGCCAAAACATAGATTATACACCAGAGATGTACAATGAAGCATTGGTCTTGATCGAGGATTTATGTGTTCTTATTTCAAATTTACCACTTAATCATTATGGTATGCCATCACCTAATCGTCCAGCCACCGACTTAGTCAATACCGATTTACAACGAGAAAATCAATATGACCATGGAAGTTTAGCAACAATTATCATGAACAGTGAACCATTACTGACAGCAGAACAAAAAATTATTTATGATCGGATTATGCTGGCTGTTGCTGCTGAACAAGGCGGTTTTTTTTTCTTGGATGCACCCGGTGGAACCGGTAAGACATTTTTAATATCGTTGATTCTTGCCAAAATACGGTCGCAACAAAAAATCGCATTAGCATTAGCATCGTCAGGCATTGCGGCTACTTTACTGGATGGTGGGCGAACAGCACATTCAACATTCAAGCTGCCATTGGACGTTCATAATAAACCAGATGCAATGTGTAACATCAAAAAGAATAGTGGAATAGCTGCAGTGTTGCGGAAGAGTTCTATAATAATTTGGGATGAGTGCACAATGGCACACAAATATTCACTTGAAGCATTAAACAGAACTATGCAAGATTTAAACAGCAATAATAAACTTTTCGGTGGTGCTATCTTACTTTTGTCTGGTGACTTCCGGCAGACCTTACCGGTTATACCTCGCTCTACTTTCGCGGATGAGATTAATGCATGTTTGAAACAATCATTCTTATGGCGAAGTGTTGAAACACTTCGATTGACCATAAATATGCGAGTACAATTGCAAAATGATCCATCAGCACTAATATTTTCCGAACAACTACTAGATATTGGGAACGGTAAAATAAAACTGCAACCAAATACGCAATGCATTAAACTACCAGACAATTTTTGCACTGTTGTTCAGGATAAAACTGAATTGATTCAGAGTATTTTCCCGGATATACAGAATAATTATTTGAATCATGAATGGCTTAGTCAACGGGCGATTTTGGCAGCCAAAAACGTTGATGTTGACGAAATTAACTTCCAGATACAACAGTTGTTACCAGGCGATCTGATGTCTTTTAAATCAATCGATACTGTTGTTGATGAAAATGAAAGTGTAAATTTTCCGATTGAATTTTTAAATTCATTAGATATCCCTGGAATGCCACCACATAATCTTCGATTAAAGATTGGTTCCCCTATTATTCTCCTCCGTAATTTGAATCCACCTCAATTATGTAACGGTACGCGTTTGGTCATCAAAAAGATCACCGGAAACATTCTTGAAGCAACCATTTTGGCTGGGAAGTTTAAAGGAAAAGTGGTCCTGCTGCCACGTATTCCGATGATACCATCAGATTCTACCATACCCTTCAAAAGGCTACAGTTTCCAATTCGTTTAGCTTTCGCCATGTCTATAAATAAATCTCAAGGTCAAACAATGTCCATTTGTGGTTTAGATTTGGAAAATCCATGTTTTTCTCATGGGCAACTATATGTTGCGTGTTCACGTGTTGGGAAACCGTCGAATCTATTTGTGTTAGCTAAAGACAGGTTAACCAAAAACATTGTGCACCGATTGGTGTTAAATTAAATTGAAATTGAAAGTATTTATAATTCAAAAAAAAGATATTAATGTTTAAAAGTTTAAGACTGTCTGCCTTGCCTACCTCATTCATGAGTTTAAGCGTCACATGTAATTTACTGTATTATACTGTAATATACTTATATTTGTTATAAAATTAAATGGAAATAATAAATCTGATAAATTTTTATTTTTTACCTATTGATTTCTGCTTAGTATCAAGTGTAAGAACATTTTAATTAATTGTGTTCAACGTACTTCCCCTTCAAATCTCAATCCAGTGAATTTGTATACCAACATCAACATTTTCGTCTTTGTTCGTAAATAATTTCATTGTACTAAAGGGTTATAGTAGTAGAAAGTCAAATAAGGAGATCACCATATTTTTTTACAAATACCATCTGTGTGAAAAAGCATAGTGGACTCCGTGACTGATGTTCTCTTATTGTTCCTCTTAGATTGTTTACTATAATGTAATATAACAAAAACTTTAGCCACAGCAACGCGTGGCCGGGTCAGCTAGTTTTTTTATAAAACAATATTTCAACTCTAGGAATTAGTTGGTGAGCATTTCCATTTTTTTTCTTTCTAAATTAAGAAACCGCGTCGTTTCTGTGGTTAGCAATAAAAATACAATAATGGGAGTGGATGTAATTAAAGTATGTAAACACAAATACTTTGAACTGATTTTTAGGTTTTGTGTTACTGGGGGAGTCATGATGTTTTTAGCTATAATCGTAAATGTATTTTTTCAATATCCAACGTCTCCATGCCATGCACATGTAATGTATTGACAGTACTATCGTCATTTTAGTTGCTAGAGAATAAGGTCTCGCTCACGATGATATTTTTTTCCATTTCGACTCGGCTGAAAACACTGAAACTAGTTACGAGAAATAATATATTTTTTTTTATTGAAAATGTCCACGGTTGCGTAGCGTGTCCTGCAAAAGCTTCGAGTTGAAGTTCAGTTCAAAGTAACGCGGCGGAACGCTAAGGTATAAAATCTTCGCGACTGCCCGCAATAAACGCATAAAGCGTGGACGATTCACGGTCGGCGCGACGAGCGACCGCGGAGTGCGATGCAAGTTGCACTCACTCGACACACTCACACACACTCACACACACACTCTCACACACACACACACTACAGACTGACGATTTGACAAGCAGCTCCGTTTACAATATGTCCCGGAAAAGAAGGTGTTGCTTGCTCGGTCCGGGTAAGGTAAAGAGACCGAGTAGGTATACGCTACCCCAAATAACCGCGTATTAGGTTAGGGTGCGGCCACGTTGCCCAACCCGCACTAAGGGTGCGTATACACTACCGCACTCTCCCCCATTTATTACTAACCATTCCGTAAACCACACATATGGAAACAAGCAAAGAAAATAAATTTTCATTTAAATACTCTACCTAACATGAAAAATATATTTGTTTATATCCGTATTACTTTAATATCGATCCGAGAACGCCACAGCCACAGAAGATGGGGATAAGGCATGCTGCATTTGTTCAGAAGCAATCAATGATTCACGATTTTAACACCTATCCAAAACGGGCTGGACTTATTCTGTAAAATTATAATTTTGCAGATTCTATCAAACCCGTCGCTGACCCTTCGCGAAGAGTCCAATATTTCTGTACAGGTACTGTAAATAGTAAATTAAAAGATTGACCACACGTCAAAAATGTGCTCGTCTTGATATTATGCCATATTTTCGAGAAAAACTTCTCTGACTCACAGATATAGACGGACGATAAAGGGATCTTATGAAATACCAGTCATATTTGATAATTTATAATCTTGTGCTACAACCAGGTATGCTTGAATACTGTTTTCAAGAATGATACCTAATATAATATCTTTGGTAATACCGAGTTGTAAAATTTGTAATCATATTGCTGCGTTATCATTTTATCGGTTACAAACCCTGAGCGAGCAATCACAGATGTGTTCCTCAAATAATGCTCCACTTTTCAATCCCCGAAACTTTTACTTTTACAATAAACTAATCCATTGTCATGATTCCCTTAGGTTGGGTAATTTAAAAAAAAATCAAATAGGAATACATAAATAAAATAAGAGAGAAATGTAATTCAAATATTATTTTGTTGGTATTTATAAGAGATATAAGTAAATGAAGTAGTAACGAGATGATATGTATTGTCATTATTACTTAGAAACTTATGTAGAAAATTTATGTAATCGCTACGTAAATCTGTTGATATCAGAAACAAATATAAAAAAGCTATCTTTATCGAAAGAACTCTAATATTAAAATCATTGTGCTGATATAATTATAGGCTCGTGCAGAACGTTGATTTGTGGGTTTAAGAAGGCTTTTATTAGTTATTTTTAACCCCCAATTTCGGGCACACTGGGTCGCATCGCTCCACATCTCTAGGCTATAAAAAATCTCAATTTTGGAGAAATAAAAACTCTGGTAGGTGTGTATGAATCTAGTCAAATGATTCGAGTATAGACTTGGATTTATATGGATGGAGTATAGAGAATAGATTTGGATTTTTTTTTTTTTTTTTTATAAGTTCTTTATTTATAAACAGAATACATATTTAATTTGTTTGTTCACAAAACCCTTGCGGGTTTTTATGTGAACTCATTCGTTCCTAATTTAACTTATTTAATAACATTTATATCTACAAAACATATTCAATATTCACTTTGAAGTGATTTGATAGTGAAGAAAAAAAAAATAATTTTACCTTTACTCGATTGCTCGCTTTTATTCACCTCACGAGCTCTGTCGACTGTTTGTCGCGTACAAAGCCAAATTTACTATCAACTTCTTATCCGACATTAATCCAAATGAAACTAGTAACGCGTATCTAATCTTGCGTTACGGGAGATGAGCGGTAAGCGCCGCCTCGCCTTATCTTATCTCGTTTTAATTTGTAGACTGTCGATAAATTAAAAAAATATATATACTTGTTAAATATCTGTAATGTTTTATGTACCAATAGATTTTCGAAAAAAATAGAGAACTCAAATTTTTGGTAATTGACAAATTACTCGATATAAGAAAATTCGATATAAGAAGACTCGATATAAGAAAATATATACAGGATGTATTTAAATTCACTGATGTCCTTTTATTAATTATTAATCCTGAATCAAGAAATGTGTTAACTGTGGCAATCAACCCGTAATAAAATTATGTACCACTAATTACATTTAAATGAGTCAAATGTTTAAATTTTTTTTAGCCTTTATAAATATTCATAGTTTCACGATAGTCAACAAATTACAAACTGTTGGATGTTTTATGTTGAAGTTCCTTCATAAAAAGAATAAATGTAAAATTGGCGAGCGATTTATATGACAATATTTATTATTCCTTCAGCATGATTCCTGCAAAAAACTCAAGCTTGAGTTTATCGACTGAGCATAAAAATAAAAGTGTTTATACCGTTTTTTATTGGTGTTATTGCACAAAAAAGCTTTGTTGCGTTACAAGAACACAAAAATAAAGCTTTTTTCTGTCTCTAACGCACATTCACGTTCGTTCAACACGAACATTCTACGGAAGAATTACGAAATGTGAGACTTTCAGGAATTTTCAAGGGGTTTTTTTTGTTAATTTTTGCCTGATTCAATCTTTTGATACTGCTGTTATTCCCTCGAGCATTTCAGAGGCATGTTGGTAATTCAGATTTAAATGTTGGTAACATTTTGGAGGTGCAAGCAAACATTCTCCATGAATCCTGGAAATATGAACGTATATTTCGCCTTTTCTAGGACGTATTTTGGATAAGTCCTATAATAGTCTGAAAATGTCATTTAAGGCTACAATAACGTGTAAGTATCTTTACATAAGAATGTCTCATCCCGTACATTCCGGGTGCTACACACACTTGGTTAGGTGGTTCTTAATAATAATAATTTTATTTGACAAGCATACATACAACATAAAATTGCAAGCTTTTTGTCGGAAGACATTATCTACCAGCTAACCCAGAGACATTATCTACCAGCTAATGTATGGATTCGTTTTACCAACAAAAAAAAAATATTAAAAATATATTGAGAAAATTATAAAAATTATTATCATAACATGGAAGGCTTTAGATTTACTTTATCCAGTTAATATTAATATGCCCGAGCAAGGATACGATCTGAACGCAGGACGTAGAATTAGAAGGAAGCAAGGAGATATTCTGTGAGACGACGTTTGAAAATCTGGAAGTTAAACTATGTATAAGTGGACTATGATTCTCAGTTCTAGTGAGAGAATATGATTTCTAGTCTTTACATTTTTGTATGTATGAAAAAAACAACATCCAATGCCCCAATATCTTTTATAAACAACGAAGAGAAGTAAGTCAATTGGTTCAGTTTTTTGTGTCTATTGACAATTCAAAATTTATTTCTTTTCTCTTAGCACGTGAAACTCGAGAGGGGGGGTCATCGTACTATTAATAATGACTTTATTAGGACGATAAAGGTGCCCTAGTGGATAATGTAATGATCCAGCCCTGCTTATATTTTGATAGTGTCAATCATGCTCTAGGTAAAGCTAAACAAACACAAATGCACAAACTCACATTTATCGTTTAACCAATTGATAAAAATGATATCAAATATATTTCGGAGGGACGCGATTGATTTCTTGTTAAATGTAGAGGTAAATTAAGGTAATTGTATCATCATTTTGAGGTGCCTTAGGCACGATTAGCAAAGAGAGTATTTTCCATTTTTCTTACAGGATGGAAGTAATTTAATATATAGGAATGGCCTTATATTTTTAACAATTTATTTACAATTACATTTTATACTTCATACAAACATTTTTTTTTCCTAACATTTAAAGTACTTACACAATAATAGGCTATTTTGGGAGAGCTTTTGATACAATATATAAAATATACCTCACAGTTATTTTTATTCGGATAAAGGCACTTTTATCCTGTTTTTCCTTTTCATTAAAAACTAGGAATAATTAAACTTTATCGCTAAAAATACACTGGCTGACAATAACAATCAACATTTTATTTCATAATTTCATATTCCAATATTATTATGTATGTTATACAATATAATCGGGCGATCTATAAATATACGGTAGACACGCTACATATCAAATACTCGGTAGTTCATACTGTAAAGTTCGATAAATGAAAAACAGAGCTGGACACAAAAATACCCTTTATTTAATAAATATATTATTTATTTTTTTTATTAATAAAAAAAATATATATATTTTTGAACATTCTGGTAGAGATTTATATTATTAAACCACAAGATGAAGACCGTTCTCAGGATAAGTCATACCATAGAATTTACCTATGTAATAAACTCAAAAATGCATCCCACCTCGTTGATGTTTTCATTAACTCTGCTTTCATTAACTAATTTCATTTTTGGGCCAGTTTCTTTCTATAGCTCGTCTTGTTGGTCAATCGATCATGACGTGTGAATTACAGGTTTTTTTTAAATATGTGAATAACAAATACTCCATTTGGGGTACTAAAGGGTTAGAATAAATGACAACAGGCGATATAGCTACGAAGTGATTAATTTAGTTGCCGGTTAATTTTAGAATTACATTAATAGCTGAAAATCCTTTTCAAGATGTACGCAATACTAAAATAAAATAAACGCAGAATTAAATTACAATGAAAAAAAAAATATTCAACTTAAAATTAATTCGACTTGTCATCAAATACGATAAAATGACTAAATAAATAGTAATAATCATAATATAATACACATGTTTTCCAGGTACTTTATTTACTGTTACTTTTACAAATAAATAATTAAATAAATATAAGTTATTTTCTCTCATAAGCTTGTTTTAGATTTAATAATCGAACAAGGTAACTTTCAATTGAATATAGCAAACACACACATGCTGCGGTTACAATGATTCGTGATTTTTTAAGAATTATCAGTGTTTATACTTTTTAGCACTTATCCTCCGTTTAATATAAGTAATTGGTACTAAAAGCCGCCCCTTAATTGTGTATTTAGGTCAATATTCTCATGCGAAGTTTGCGCACTTGCCTTAAGTAGAAGGTTGTGTGCTTACATAATTAGAATGTAGAGCGCTGGCGTTCACTCAGCGATCGTGCAACCGTCGAAAAATGCAAGTTGCAAACAAAAAAAAATACGCATGCAGTTAGTGGTTACGGACTTTGTATATACTCACATTTAATTATATTCATATAATACTAGCATGTCTGTTTGTCTGTTACGTTTTCACGGCTAAACCGATTTTGATGATATTTGATATGGAGATTAGCTTGAACCCTGGTAAATAAAAGCAATTTAAAGCATGATAGGGGATGATCTGAAACCGTCTTTAATTCCAGTAGTATGTTTCCTGTATTTATTTGCTAGTATAGTATTTATTCGCCCCATCGGGGTACCTTCGGTCCATCTGAGCTCAGCGTTGAGAAGGCAGTTTTTACAATATTTACCTATATATACTAATCTATAGGTTATTTACTTTATTTATATTATAATATTATTATTATATATTTATAGGTATATTAAGAAGTCCCGTAGCTTGCGTCAAAATGCTAAACTACATCTATAAATGATTGGCGTCTCTTTGGAAAAGTAGATTGTGCTATTAAGGTGATGGACAAAATTAATCCGTGATTACAAATTACAATAATGTACCTTCAAGTAATGTATTTCTTATGTAAACACTATTTTTCTGTTATATAAAAGTACATGTAAATGACGAATAAATAAATTAGTAGTTATACCTAAACCTAAACCTAAATAAAGAAAAGAGGAGAATAGTTTGGATAGACGATTTTCCCAAAAATATTTAATCATGAAAATTACATTTTTTAGCATTCAATATATGCATAGAAAGTATAAAGTTTATCTTCAATTTTTCAAATACACGTAAAAAAAAAATATAAAAATTGTTGCAGTGTTTTTTCATTGCTTCACGTAGCAAGCGATATTTGAAAATAATCGCTGCATTTCCGGTGTGAGAGAATTTAGGAAAAAAAATAGTTGATAAAATGTTAGGGTTTAAGGTATTTCTGCAATAATGATTGATTTTATTATAAACCTTTCATCGCTTTTAATGTCGGAATATAGCACTATATTAGATGACGTTTCAAATGCAATAATTTCACCTAAAAGATAAATCTTCCAGCCAATAAAATTGTAAAATAAATGTTTTACTGGTTATTGTGAATCAATATTAACGGCAATAAATTATATAAAAAAAAAATTGGTTTAGACTCTCACAGAACTGTATCTCCTTTACGTACGGAAATACAAATAAAATGTTTAATGTGTGCATAGATTTATTTTAATATTTGATGTAGTTATAGAAATTTTGTTCGTAAAAAGTTCAAGAAATATATGTAAGGCTCACCCCTCTCAACCCCTTCAGTCCCCAACCCTTTAGAAAAATATATTTTTTTACCATTATTACCTTTATTATTTTTTTACCTTTATTATCCCAAAAAAACCATTGTTACTAAAATTTGTTTTTAGCGTCTACCTACTTAATCAGTAATTAGTTAATTACCAGGTTCCTACTTGGCTTTCTACTTCAAAGTACCCAAGTTCGGATTGAATGGCCTTGTTATAAACATTTTAAATTAATGCAAGATTTACACGAATCATTCGTTAGTACTAGTTTTATGCTGTTTTTTTGACGCATGCGTTTGTAAACAGGATGTTCGCAAACTTTTAAATTAAAAGGGGTGGTTTCTATGAGTCGGTCAGTATTAGAATAAACATGTTGCCCCTTTATGATTTAGGTTTTTAACAATATAACAAAATTTATGAAACATTATATTTCGAAAAGTACAGCGAAACAAGACGCTTTTTCATTCTTTTAACTAATTTCATTTTTCGATGTATCATTTATTACCTTGCTAGGGTATATGGATGAGAATTAGGAAAAAAACGTGCTATATCGCTATATTTTTTTTTATTTTATTTTTTATTTTATTTGTATGAGAAATGCTTACAGCTATACATAATGGCAGTTACATAGAAATAGATAAACAACAACTTAAGCCGACAACAGGCATCTCCAATTTAACATTGCTATAATCTGTGAATATAATAGGGTGTGGAATGTAAGAGTGTGTTAATGTGTATGCATGTGTGTGTGTGTGTGTGTGTGTATGAGTTGCGTTTGTGTGGTGATGAGTATACTATTGCTAATATTATGTATGTCAAAAGTTTTTTTTATGTTGAGTATAAAGTCGCCTTTATGCAAATGAAAAATGTCCATTTTGCGTAATTCGTATTGCACTTAGGCACAAAAATTAATTCTCTATTTCGAGTTAGACGGGACGGAACCCTCGAGCGCAAATTACTTAGCAAATAGGAGCTGTCTATCTGGTTATGTAGCACGATGTGCAATAAGGTCATGTCATTGATTACCCTTCGGTTCTCTCGGATTTTGCCTTTGGATATCTTCAGATTTTTTCGGTTTGAAAAAATCTTTTTTGAATCTTTTTTTTGACATATATACCGTTTAAGAATGTTCGTTCTCTGCACTCTTTATTTACTATCAATACATACGTGCACTGACCACAACATGATGGCATGTGCTGTGACGCGCACGACGCGACGGCGACGTAGTGGGTACGGTACGAGTGTGTGCGCCAAGCGAGCGAGCGCGCGGCCACTACGCCCATAATCACGTAAAACTTATCAAGACGAGCGCTGGGGCCAGTCGACGACCGAATGCCGCCGCGCCTTGACGTGTCGACGGCTGTACGGAAAGCCCCGAGCGCAGCGCAACCCTCTCTCGCATCTGTACAACGCGGGCGGCTGAAAGACGCTAGCCAATAAGGGCGGCACCAAAACAATCGAGCCGCTCCTCGCACGCGCTGCAATCGAAAACGTTTTTTTAATGAAAAAGTTTGTGTTAATACAATTAAAAAATTAAGAAATCTGGATCCCTAAGACAGTGCTCGTGGTGAGAAATAAAAAAAAACCCACACTCTCGAATCGAATAAACTCGAATTATTTGTGAAATCGGGATATTGAAAAATACTCAAAACTAAAACAAAACACATAATTTGCGGAGTGGATGCAAGTTTGTCGGCGCCATGTCGCCGCGTGTGAAAATAAACGCATATGTTCGAGTGTTGTGCATTTAGTGTGTGTGATACAGAATATTCCCTCCGTGAACCCTCGGGCATTGGAGACAAGAACTTGTGTTAGATGTGCCACAAATCTAACGTGCAACGGAACGCAACATGACGGCAAAAATCGGCTATGTATGTTTCTGTTGATTCTTTTCATTTGCAATGTTTTTAAGTGGCTTTGCCTTTAATTTCGATAAGAGTTAATCAAACGACCGCCGCTATTCCTATGCGAAATAGTGGATTAGCGCGCATTACAAAATGCTTAGAACGTTTAATTGCCGTTCGATCGGTAATTGCGTTTTTGTGTTTTGTTTTTGGCGAGTTGCTTTACAATCGGTTTGCGTTTTCGCGCGATTGCGGGCCGTTTATCGCGTTAGTTTTTATTCGAGCGTTGGCCTCACCTAGTGCGCCGCTTCAGCGCTCGCGCGGAGCTACGCTTTGCGAGGAGTGTAGACCGAATTATTGTTTTAAACTTACTTTTTTAATTTTAAATTCAAATAACCTTATTTGAACTAAGAATGTTACGCGCGATTTGAGAATTTTAATTTACCGACTTTACGTTTTTGTAGTTTTTTATAATTTAAAAAAATTAAACAATCATCGTACTACTATTACAAATTAGAGAAAAGTGTATTATGTTAAACATCACTATTACTGACTTATTTTAATGCAATAAAAATATTTATTTTACCTTATTATTTTTAAATAAATCATTTGCATATTATCTTTAAATATAAAATAGAGAGAATTATGTGAATATAAAATCAAGCATCCTAGAATATATGAATTTTACTGCAACGATTATTTATAACAGTGAAATTTCATTTCCTTGAACTTTTCACCGGTGGAATAGTATTGTTTTATTTATTATTTATTTTGTCAATCCATATAGTCGATTTTTAACTGTGTGCATTCTAATTACTGCTAGAAAATACGATTGACCTGATAAATTTATTCCAGTTGCCGACGGTAAACTAAGCGAAGCGTTTTAACCGATCCCTTAGGCAAAGTATGTGATTATAAAATCACTTTTTTAAAATTACATAGTATTTATAACCACGATTGTCAAAAATGTAGTGTTTTTTAAATAATAATATTTATAATACTTTATTATAAATATTTTAAAGTCTGTCCGTCTGAACGTTTGTTCCGGGTGAACACTAGCTATTGCTTGTCCTAAAAACGTTTAACGCTGTCCCTATGAATAATATAATGATAAAAATTTTGAATATATATCTATATAACATAAGAGTAGGTAAATCTTGCCGATTTTTTATAAACATAATAAAAATGTGATATGAAACTTTTATATAAATAAACGCATGAGAGGTGAATAGTCGCATAAGCTTTAGATTTTTTCAAACTACGATGAATATTCAAAATATTAATAATATGATTATTATTTAACTTCGGACGCCAAAATCGAATTTACCTCTTCATATTGTCCTGTGATTCATTTTCAATGAAAATCCTCTTAATTAGTTTCAGTATTATTAAAAACTATTATTAAATAGCCTCCGAGAAAAAAAAATGGTTTGTATTTGTGCATCTTTCTGTTTCTAATTAAAAATGAATTAATGTTTTATTTTTGTGAGTTTATAAAATATTGTGTAAGCTGTTTTGACCAGATAAGTATATTAACTCGCCTAGACGGATCCATGCATTCAATCAGCTTTAGGATGGATAAATAGTTAATATGATTGCTTTTTTCCCACCTTATTCTCAAAGACATAATTTTTCAAAAAGTATTAAAATTAAAATTTTAGTGAATTAAGCAATATTAGATTTTAACCAGTAGTTTATAACCAATAACGGTTAAAAACTACCGATTTTTTAGGTCTCGTTCGAAAATAAGTATACCTACCACATAGATCAGAATTAAAAAACCGATCCAAATTAATGATTCATTGTTTTGTAACATTTTTTATAAAAAGGACTAAAATATTTATGTTTTACATAATTTTTTCGTGTTTTTTTACGGTTATGCGATTTTTTCCGGTATTCTGGGGTAGTAATAATAGTTTGTAATATAATGTTTACATTTCTATTTTTAACAACGCAAGATTATTCTTCTATTTATGTGTATCTTTTATTCACAATATAGTATTTATTGATATAAGTAAATTCAATTTAACAAGTACGTTATTGTGTGTTAATATTACTTTAAAAATTAAATTGATTAATATGTAAACGTTTGTATGTATGTATGTATACGTTTTTATATTTATTACATAAAATTCTCCTACTTTTTTTAATTTTTGAAACTTAGTTATCACAAAAGTTGATTTTGTGATAACTACTAACTTTAACAAAAATATTGTATTTGGATAGTAAAGTTTCAATATACTGGATCAATAAATCGTATTTTCTATGTATGCTTAGTTGTTGGTAGGTTATGTGTGTATGTATGTATGACACACGATAATTTTTAGAAATTGATTTATCTCAAATTCCAATTTGGATCTGGTCTAATGAGAAAAAATATAAGTATAAACATGTTTCTAGTCATTATTTATAGCGATGAATATATATAGATTCGGTTTTCTTAA
This sequence comes from Neomicropteryx cornuta, assembly GCA_020383195.1. Classification (NCBI taxonomy): domain Eukaryota; kingdom Metazoa; phylum Arthropoda; class Insecta; order Lepidoptera; family Micropterigidae; genus Neomicropteryx; species Neomicropteryx cornuta. The sequence continues at coordinate 11,031,857 of JAHKQU010000029.1, read as the reverse complement.
GAATGTGTTAATTTTGCAAAGATTTCGTTTTTATTATATTACTGAAATTCTTGGTGAAGAATGTGTTTAATTTTTTACTGCGGTTCCTTCTATACGGTAAAAATTGTACTATACAAATTTTAAAACGATATGACAGCAGCCTTCGCTTAGAACCTTCGTACAAACGCTGTTCACAATTATTTACAACGTTGTTAAAATTTGGCATGAAATTATTTCCTATTGTGAAAGAACTCATCGAAATCAATATCCGTCGGGATTTTAATTTTTTTATAAATACTTGAGTAATGCTTAACAAGCGCATGAAAAGTGATTTTTTGTACTTAGAGTGTGGCATTTCTTCAAGGCCCGTGTGAGCAAATATATAAGTAAAAATAAAAAACATTCTTTGTAAATGTCGAATTTACCTATGGTTATAGGGTGATTGGTGGCTATGGGAAGGGGGAAGGACGATGGATCGTGAACAGCGATCCAAACGCAGCGCTTTTTGTGAATATATAATTGATTGGCGTCCTAGTTAGATTTCTCGAGAAAAGAGTGAAATCGAAACCGAGCAATACTTTCTCACATTCGAAGAACGCAGTGAAATCGGAACAAAACAATAATGCATTTCTAATAAAATGTACAGCAGAAAATAGATGTCATTGACTACGATTGTGTGCCGTCACGCTTAAAATGATATGGCTTTTTGTCGGACGCTGGACATAGACCTAGGCTTGGTTGTCAAATCGGAATGCTGCCTCGCTACCTGCTTCTGGCGTCCACCGCGGATCCTCATTGTATTGTATTATTGGAGGTGGCGATTATTATTGGTCGGAAATTGGCAAGTCACTTTGACACCTCTAAAGTGCTCGGCGCACAGCATGATAAATCGCCGGAAATTTTAGATGCCTATGTAAACGTAGGTACTTTATTCGAGAATAGGTTTTATAAATAATATGTGTTATTAATAGCATTATCACAGTACGATTAGCATATCTCTCGAAAATTAAACTTGAAGGCTTATGGGCTTAATCGTCGAATTCTTTCGTTCGTATTATTTATAACTGATACCTATTTTTTTTTTATTGTGTGTGTGTGTAATTCCTGTGTGACTTTTTTCTAGCTATAGAAGAAAAATAATTCTATATGTCATAATATCTCGTAATTATCTGGGTTTCTATCTAATTAAAACGACAAATTTATGAGCCTCGAAAATCTGTATTTTCGATATATTCCATATATCTAAACTTTCGACGAAAATATCATATCATATTGACTGAATACAAGAATCGAGAAAATAACACTACATAATAAATAAAATAAAAGTAAAATTTAATTGATTCAATAATTTTAATATAATGAAATGTTTTTAAAATGTATTGAGTCTGTTTTTCAAGATTATAATATACCGCCATAGAGCATTTCTCTTTAGACATACGTAGCACATCATAGCATAGTTTACTTATGTAAACAATAATATTCGATGTCACGATATTTACAGTTTTTATCCTTTAGATTATTTTTTTGTCTCACGTTAATGTATTATGTCTATAAATAAAATAACGATTGCACTAGCTCTAAAACAGTAGAGCTGCTGATGCAATCTTTGAATGTTCAAAATACTTGAATATCAAATATCAAAAAAATATGCAATCTTTTAATATCAAACGGTTAAAAAAAAATAATCTAAAGCTCTTGAGTTGAGTATCAAATTGAAGTTATTAAAAAAAGTTTTAAAATATGCTTATATTATTGGGGTTGGTACGAAATACAAAAATATTATGTGGTTTATTTAATACTACCTGTTTTTTAATATTAAAAAACAGGTAAGGTAAGCAAAGGCAAGATATAAAATAGGCAATAATTTTTAAGTTCCATAAAAAAATATTAGAAATGTAACGGCCATTTTCACATTTCATTAGAAATGAAATGAGATCACAAAGTAATAGAGGTTAGAGGTGACAACTTTTTTTTAGCTCAATAATTACATCGGCTTCCTTAGTACAGACCTCGTCTAGTTGTGAAGGCAAGTGTCATATCAGAACAGCGCTAATCGCTCTTATAAATGTTCTTTATGATTTTAATTATAATATTAATAACTCAAAAAAAAAAATAATTTCGTGGGACGCATAATATGTAAATAAATAAAAGATTCCGAAAATGCATGCAATGTAAGCGCAAATTTGTCAATTTATTAAACATATGTTAAAAACTATTTATTAATTTTCCGTATGTTAATCAATATAATATCTTTACGTCTATTTAATATAACACAATGTATTTCTCATATGAGTAATATAAACAATATTTCATGTAATAATATTGTTCTTTAAGAGTAAACTTGATAGTAAATTTGTTTAGACTTCGTGCAACTAATGTTCCTATTATTATATTTATATATATAATATGTATTATATATATAATATGTATTATTTTAATTCTTTGTAGGTACTATAAATATTATTTTTCAAATTTTATTATTTATACTTGTATATATCAATGTAAAATTGTATGCAGGTACATAGACGGACGAAATCGACGGTTGACAAACCATTTTTTTTAGCACAATGAATATTATTATCTTTTTTAGTACATATATAGTCTAGTAAAAAACGCAAGGCTTATATTAGAGCAGTGATAATCGCCTTTAAGATCCTGTATAAATTTCATTATAGGTAAGCTTCTGTTGAGTTATATAATCATCGCATTATCTAGGCAAATAATTATCTTTTGTTTATTAACTAAACAGATCTGGGAGTGCATAAAGTGCAGATCACGAGAAGGTAAAGAAAAGGATGCGATAGTTGATCTCGTTGAGACGTTCAAGGTGGGCCACGGGGACCACATCGAGTCGGCATTGTCCCGGTGGGCGCTGAATATGCCGCTAATTGCGCGCACATAAAGGGTGTATGCCGCGCTGCACCCGAAGAGATTAAGAATGCCACCGGCTTGCATTTAATGGTATTATCCCACTTCCGTGTGCGTCCTGAGAAGAACCATTCAATAGAATTCCCCCTGACCGACAATTCTTTGGCGTTAAATCATATACACCTAAAAAACACACCTTTATGACAACAAACGTCCGTTTCAATTTAGTAGCTATGGCAATGCTACCAACCTTTACCTATAGACAATGTTATTTTATGACAGTATGGCACATAGAGTTTTGGTTATATTATAAATAAGTCCCTGTTATTTTCCAAAATTAATATCAAAAAGAAACAGTGGAATAGTCAAATTTTAGCAGTTTTTCTTGACACCAAAGTAAACAAATTTAAAAATAATGGTTTTTATAGTTTTTAATATAAATATTGATAAAAAATAATATTCTATAATTAGCAATTATTCATTTGTTGAGGTTTTTCTCGTAATGTTTTTTATTACAATATGTTATCATTTCAGCTTTAATACATTCATGTATAAGAAGCTATTATCCCCATCCTTTGTTCGTCTGTTGCATCTTTCAACTCGAAAAGTACATATGCGAAAGATTTGATTTTTTTATGAAAAACAACCATAGCCATTTCGATCACACAACAATATATACGGACATAATTTAAGGAACATTATGTTGAATCAGTCAGCCCATACATCTAAGTTCCAAAACAATTGCCATTACTTAGGTTTAAAATATTTCAATATATTGCCTGCAATTCTAAAGGAAATTGATGATTGCAATACACTTAAAACGGATCTAAAAAGGTATATTATTAAACAAACTATTTACAGTTTGAATATTTTCAAATAATTATTTTATTCTTTCTTTGTTTTTTATTTTATTTATTTTCTATTAATTTAATATTTTGATTGTAATTTAAATTATCACTTGTTCTATACTTTCTTATGGATACTTATTGTTGTCGATGACTTGTTTGTTTTGCTTGTCATTATTTTTTTTATTATTGTATTGTCATTCCTACATACTTTTTGTATTAACAGAAATAAAATATGCCCAAATAATATGTATAACTTTAAAGTAAAAAGAAATAGTACCTACTAATTAATGAAACATTGACAAATCGATAGAGTGCTCATATCATATCCAAATTTCATGCTAAAATAATAATAGTGTGACTTAGGTACCCCCCTATATAAATTTAGAAAATTATGATCATATATTCGTATATTTTAACCTTTTGATTTAATATTCCTTGCATAATCTAATAAAACGATTATCATTTAAGAAATTATCACAAATCCATGTTAATTTTTTTGTTTACCTGTTTACTAATTTACTATAAATATTGCTTGTGGGCATATTTTTAAACAAGAATAAGGAGTTTTTGTAAACGAGTTACATATAAACAAAGTATTTTTAAAATTTGATTGATTATGTTTTGAAATCAAAATTATACGTTATTAAAAAAATATAAAAAAGTGAAATTGTTAAGTATCGATTACAAATGCTATAATTATATGATATGGCGTAATACACGAGATTTTACGCAATTGGCATATTCATTTGCGTATGTTTATTATTAATATAACCAATATAAATAGGAAATTTTGTGGATACTGATTAATTTATTAAAATATACGTAGGACAAAAAAAAATGTTTCATAAATGTTCCATTGAATAATTAATTTGTCATGGTCGTTCATTAGCTCAGGTGGCGCCAAGTCGCGACTTCTTCAAGTCCATGCGTGGGAAGATGATAAAGAAGCTTAAATCAGCTGGACCACTATCATTCATGAATGTTTGAATAAAATATAAATATACATTTATACACAAATATTTGCAGTTTACTATAACTTGCGTTTCAATGCTGGGTTTATAAAAGAAATCTCTCTAATAACGTTACCATTTTTTTTCCAGTTAAAGTACGACTTTTTATTATTTTATTATTGATTTTTTTTTTGTTATGCGCTATTTGTACATTTTTAGATTAACAAAGTTTATGATGCTTTATCACAAACTAGTATTTCGAGTAATCATCTAGCTTAGTTTGACAACGCCGACATATGAAGCAACAATTCGATGAAATTCGAATTTAGTTTTTATACCTACATATGTATTACAATTATATTATTAATTTAAATTGATTTTATTAATTGTATTAATAAATTGATTTATTATTTTATTGATATTGATGTCAGACCCACATGCGGAGTTCGCATCTTCGGTGAAAAACGAATTAGCATGATCGAAATGGGTAAAATCTTAATATATATAAATCTCGTGTCACAATGTTTGTCCTCAATGGACTCCTAAACCACTTAACCGATTATAATAAAATTTGAACACCATGTGCAGTTCGATGTGCACTTGAGAGATAGGATAGTTTAAATCTCAAATTATAGTCGCAATTTTAATTTATCGCTAATTTTTTGTCCGTTATTATTTGGCAGTCATAAAACTGACAGATGTCGATACCTTTTTATTTTATGGGCGATTGTGAAGAGCGCGTGACGACTCGGTGCCTGTATAATTTTATTGAACAAGCAGAGGAAAGAGCAATTGTGATATTATTGGAAAATTTTTTAGAAGATCACAATCAACTAATTCAATTGATCAAAAGAGTTTCGCCACGACTGCAAAATGACAATTATCAAATCGTCATAAAAGCCGACAAAGTACCATTAGGTGAACATGCTGGTAGATTCAACGCTCCAACTGTTGATGAGGTTGCTGTTATCATGGTTGGTGATCCAGTTGACAAAAGATCTATAAACATTACACGGCGAGACAACACTGTCAGTACGATTTCGGATCTACACCGTTCATATGACGCACTACAATATCCATTGATATTTTGGCAAGGACAAGATGAATATCACCTTAATATCAATCAGTATGATCGAAATACCGGTAAATTTGACAATTATCTATTTACATTGGTGTATGGTGATGTTCCACGTTATTTCACATGGAACAAATCCAGTAAAAAATGGGAGCCACGGAAACAAGGAAAACCACATCCTTCCATTACAGGCATATTCAAAGCTAAGACATTGGGGAGACTTTACACGGTACATCCAAAGCAACGTGAGTGCTTCTATTTACGTTTGTTATTGGTGAATGTTCCCGGACCAACGTCTTTTGAATTTTTACGAACAGCTAATGGTCGAGTATTCAATACATACCAGGATGCATGTCGTGAACTGCAATTGCTAGAAGACGATAACCATTGGGACTTAACGCTTGCTGATGCTGCGTTGACATCAACACCGAATAACATTCGTCAGTTGTTTGCAATTATTTTGGCGACATGTTATCCCTCGCAAGCACAAACTTTGTGGGAAAAATATAAAAATTGTATGACAGAAGACATCTTGCACCGAATTAGACAAACAAATCAATGCCAAAACATAGATTATACACCAGAGATGTACAATGAAGCATTGGTCTTGATCGAGGATTTATGTGTTCTTATTTCAAATTTACCACTTAATCATTATGGTATGCCATCACCTAATCGTCCAGCCACCGACTTAGTCAATACCGATTTACAACGAGAAAATCAATATGACCATGGAAGTTTAGCAACAATTATCATGAACAGTGAACCATTACTGACAGCAGAACAAAAAATTATTTATGATCGGATTATGCTGGCTGTTGCTGCTGAACAAGGCGGTTTTTTTTTCTTGGATGCACCCGGTGGAACCGGTAAGACATTTTTAATATCGTTGATTCTTGCCAAAATACGGTCGCAACAAAAAATCGCATTAGCATTAGCATTGTCAGGCATTGCGGCTACTTTACTGGATGGTGGGCGAACAGCACATTCAACATTCAAGCTGCCATTGGACGTTCATAATAAACCAGATGCAATGTGTAACATCAAAAAGAATAGTGGAATAGCTGCAGTGTTGCGGAAGAGTTCTATAATAATTTGGGATGAGTGCACAATGGCACACAAATATTCACTTGAAGCATTAAACAGAACTATGCAAGATTTAAACAGCAATAATAAACTTTTCGGTGGTGCTATCTTACTTTTGTCTGGTGACTTCCGGCAGACCTTACCGGTTATACCTCGCTCTACTTTCGCGGATGAGATTAATGCATGTTTGAAACAATCATTCTTATGGCGAAGTGTTGAAACACTTCGATTGACCATAAATATGCGAGTACAATTGCAAAATGATCCATCAGCACTAATATTTTCCGAACAACTACTAGATATTGGGAACGGTAAAATAAAACTGCAACCAAATACGCAATGCATTAAACTACCAGACAATTTTTGCACTGTTGTTCAGGATAAAACTGAATTGATTCAGAGTATTTTCCCGGATATACAGAATAATTATTTGAATCATGAATGGCTTAGTCAACGGGCGATTTTGGCAGCCAAAAACGTTGATGTTGACGAAATTAACTTCCAGATACAACAGTTGTTACCAGGCGATCTGATGTCTTTTAAATCAATCGATACTGTTGTTGATGAAAATGAAAGTGTAAATTTTCCGATTGAATTTTTAAATTCATTAGATATCCCTGGAATGCCACCACATAATCTTCGATTAAAGATTGGTTCCCCTATTATTCTCCTCCGTAATTTGAATCCACCTCAATTATGTAACGGTACGCGTTTGGTCATCAAAAAGATCACCGGAAACATTCTTGAAGCAACCATTTTGGCTGGGAAGTTTAAAGGAAAAGTGGTCCTGCTGCCACGTATTCCGATGATACCATCAGATTCTACCATACCCTTCAAAAGGCTACAGTTTCCAATTCGTTTAGCTTTCGCCATGTCTATAAATAAATCTCAAGGTCAAACAATGTCCATTTGTGGTTTAGATTTGGAAAATCCATGTTTTTCTCATGGGCAACTATATGTTGCGTGTTCACGTGTTGGGAAACCGTCGAATCTATTTGTGTTAGCTAAAGACAGGTTAACCAAAAACATTGTGCACCGATTGGTGTTAAATTAAATTGAAATTGAAAGTATTTATAATTCAAAAAAAAAGATATTAATGTTTAAAAGTTTAAGACTGTCTGCCTTGCCTACCTCATTCATGAGTTTAAGCGTCACATGTTATTTACTGTATTATACTGTAATATACTTATATTTGTTATAAAATTAAATGGAAATAATAAATCTGATAAATTTTTATTTTTTACCTATTGATTTCTGCTTAGTATCAAGTGTAAGAACATTTTAATTAATTGTGTTCAACGTACTTCCCCTTCAAATCAATCTCAATCCAGTGAATTTGTATACCAACATCATCATTGTCGTCTTAGTTCGTAAATAATTTCATTGTACTAAAGGGTTATAGTAGTAGAAAGTCAAATAAGGAGATCACCATATTTTTTTACAAATACCATCTGTGTGAAAAAGCATAGTGGACTCCGTGACTGATGTTCTCTTATTGTTCCTCTTAGATTGTTTACTATAATGTAATATAACAAAAACTTTAGCCACAGCAACGCGTGGCCGGGTCAGCTAGTATTGTATAGATTTTTGAAGTTTTTTTATTAGAGCGAAGCGAGCGGAGCGAGCGAAGCTCTCATAAGGCGACTCCAATTAGAACTTTGTCACGGGCTAACTTGGTCATTCCTTGACCGATTTGAAAAATTTTTGATTTTGAGAGAATCTACATGAAAAAGTGAAGGTCGTGACGGAGCTTGATTTTAAATATTGTCAAAAATAAAATTTTTGGGGTCAAAAGAAAATTGTCTATGGGAATATCCATTATAAAAAAGTCACGCGCTTTTTTGAAAATTTTTTATTCGAAAATAATTAATCGAATTTTATTTTAAATTATTTAATTTGATATTAATTTAATACAATTTAACAATAATAAATCGTTTTTAACAATAAATAAAAATACAAAAAATAATTAGGTAAGTTTCACGCATAAAAATAGTAAAAAAAAACAAAATTCGCTCGAAGGTCACGTCACTTTTTTTCTTAGCGATTTATTCTAATTTCGATTTAATTTTCTAAATTAAGCATTAATTTTGAATAATTTATCAAGATTTTTATTTTTAAAAAGCATCTCTATGGTCGTAGTTATAAAGAGAAAATAGCATTCATCCAAATTATAAAGTAGTTAACTTGTGATGAGCGAACATGTCTTTTACTATGGCTTAATCTGCTTATGTTTTTTTAACATCTAGAATAAGAGCAATGCCTCCCATAAGAAGGCGACAATTCGGTCGCAGGACAAATGACGCTTTACGGCAGCAGTTATCAAGGGCTAGACAACAGGAGGATTCACAAGCAGGAAATATAATGCATTCAGAAATGCTTTTGATCAATGAATTTTATGCTAAGATTCAATCTATTGGTTATATTCAATGTTCAAAATGCAAATCAATGTTACTATTGGAAGAGACTGATACCATTGAGTGTTCTTCCTGTCGGAAGAAGCCTTTAAAAATGAATTTTTTTTGTGCATTTGTATCAAAGAGATTTCAAATACCTCATTATAGAAAATTATCAAAATCTATCCCGTCGTTAAAAAGTTATTGTCACAGACTAAATTTTATTTAGAAAATTTTAGTAAATCGCTTCGCTCTAATATGTGCTGCAGCGAAGCAAAATGCGAGCGACTGCGGCGACCTAGTATTAGTATCACTTGACCCGAGGGTTACATTTATTATACAAAGCACACACATTTACGTTGCTTTGCATTATTAAGTTACTGCACTGTCGTTATCCGTCTTTTTTCTCTATGCTTTATGGTGTTGTGTGAACGAGACATTTAAATTAGACTACCTATTTAGAGTATAGCAACATATGTCTGACTAATCTTCAATCATAATTACTAAATAATAAGTTTAACTCTGTTATGGATTAATAATGCGAAAATATTTTTTAAAAACGTATTCTCCTATGTATTCTCTTTTATTACGTTAAAAATCTTAAATTTGTTTTATAACCATCTTTAATTATACAAAATTATTTCAAAAACAGAGAAATAATATACGTAATTGCTTTCATGTTAATTCGAATAACAAAACCCTGCTTAAAACCCAAAATAACAAGTTGAATCATTAAGTCTATATCGAACGTCCTTGCCGTAGTTAAACTCATAAAATTTGAGTAAAATCATTTATTTTTAATTATCAGTTCGAAGTGTATTTACAATGTACCTCGATTAGCCCGAAAAAGACTTCGTGCGATGAGAATAGATTTTTTTTTGCGATTCATTCAATTTAGGCACAAATATTAAATGTCGAGCTCCACATAAATATTTTATAGCTTGTTTTGTTTGAAGCTAACCGCTTTGTAATCGAGGAAAAATCTACAGTATTTGTATTGACGCCGGCCGCCATTTCTGTTCGATAAGATGGCGCCGCGCCGTGAGTCGCGAACGAACATTCCTCGGAAATTATTACATATGTCGATAAAATGTCCTCATGACTTTGTATCGATTGCGATAGTTGATCACAATCGTTCAAATTAGGTTTTTTTTGTTGTTGTTCGATAGATACATGACAATAAAATAATAATAATGGATATTATCCTAAAAACATAGTTAAATAGGGTGTCCTAAAACGATTGCGAATATCCGAAGGGCATGAAATGAACATTCTAGATATCCATTTTACTATTTGACCCATACTATGAAACCAGGTAGTGTTTTAATTTTGTTAAGTATGCATACACTAACTATTTATTGGCTAATAAACTACTTAATTGTTCTCATATAACTATTTTTTATGTAAAAGTTTTTACGTTTACACACATGACAAAGGACCCATTATAAAAACGTACCCAAAAATAAATGGTAAAAATATTTGTAAAAATAAATTGTAATAATATCTACATAATAAAATTTTGAAAGATTTCGATTGTAATTGTAATACTGACTGTAATTTTAAAATGACATAAAGTGTTGGGTGTAAGATTAAGTCTAATAATTTTAGTCTTTCAATAATTTTTGTTTAATATTTTGCAAATATATAATAATGAAATGAATTTCGTAAAGTAATAAAACAAATAATGGGTTGTATTTTTATACGACTTCAAAACTTGTATTTTTAACTAACGAGATTTTGACGTGTGTTGTTGACTTTTTTCACCTGTATTCCAGTGACTTGCAATATTTTAATATGGAACTTATAATGGGTGGTTCTTATCTCAGTTTTGTAAAATTACGTCTAGTATAAGGTAGCAATCAATCAAAAAGTAACTTTTCCGTTCAAAATGGTTTCATGTCATGTGTACTTAATATTTTGATTATAAGTATTTTTTTATTTTAAAGTTGGTTCGATTTTTTTCTACTTTATATTCTTTTCTTTTAAATCAAGGCCATTGTTATCATTTTATCGTACTATAATTTTATTATCGCTGGGAAAATTCATCAAATGTCGCGTCGCCCGTAATCAATGGAAATTCTCGTCAAGTTTAGCTTATCGAAATTATTAGTTATTATTAAATCGTTGGATTATAAATTATATACCTCCCTATAATAGTTTAAAAAATAGGTACCCATCTACACAAGTGAAATGTGTTCGTACATTATAAAATAACGATGATAAATAACTGCACCCCGTTTTAGATATAAGAACTATAATAATCTATTATGTTTAAATATTATCGATTTTTAGAAATGATCATTTTTCCGAAAGGCTCCGAAGCTACTGTACGAATTTATATGCCAATGTTTAAAGCGGCATCATTCCGTCTCGCATACTAATATGACGTAATCAAAATTAACCAAGAACTAACTATATCTTGCAGCACTCCCTCCGTAACTAACCTAACCTCACCCCGAGAAATAAACAAGAAATGAAAAATAAAAAATGAATAGTGTTCACGCAACAATGATATTTCGCAATCTGTTCAACATTAGAATTATAATTTAATTTGTTTGTAAAACTATCTGTGTATATTTTATCTATGTTTTTAATTACGAAATGTTAAACGAAAACTAAAATAGCCCACAAATTATTTACAATTATATTACAATTGTGTCATAGAAAGTAGATTCTTAATCCGTCCGGGAGCGATATACAATAACATATGAAATATTTTAGTGGACTGTGAAATTTCGTATTATTATTGCAATAAAAGCATATCAAGCTATTTATATATAAATAACAGTGTTTATTATTTTATATTTGGTATTTTTAAAACTTAAAAAAAACGCAATCTTGAAAACAAATGTTTTCAACTCAAATTAGATAATAAAATACTCATTACATTAATTTCATATCATTTTACCCAAAAATGATTTTACTTAACATCTATCACCGACGGACGTCATTTAGCATTTCAAAATGGAAAAACCAACTATCTCGCAAATCGGTCACGAAAATTCACGTTCTGTTGTAAATATGATTCGCAAACTTTGCGATATTTTCGGTTGTAATGATATGCCAATTATTTACTGACGCCGACATTCGAGGGGTCCGGTTCAGTTCTTGGTTCTTTGGGCGAATATTCAGCTATGGTATGCGTTAGGAGTAAACCTGTATTCCTGTAAACCTAAATTCACTGTAGAACCTCACGCCAAGGGTAACAACGACTTTGTGCCAGAAACAAAATCTGAACGTGTCAACATGGTCGACATCAATCAAACGCCGATCCCGTGATCTTTCATTGAGAGCATTAACGTTTTACTCTTACCTAATGTCGTATTTGTATTTATTTTAATAAAATTCTAGAAGAATAATGAAATAATTTTGACCATATTAAAAAATGTGTAAAAAAGTGTTTAATATACGAGTATATAACCTAATGGAAAAAATATTGTCTTTATAAACCAAAACCGTTAAAACATTTGACATACTACTATATAACATTTGACACCGAGAAGACTGCCTACATAAACCACAGATAAATTGTCAATGTAAGCTAATAACTCAGGTAAAAGCAGAAAAATATCTTGGTGTGACGATTGATGAACGGTTCAATTGGGGACCTCATATAGACTCATTATGCGACAAACTGCGTTTAATTATGGTAAAATTTTACCAACATAAGGGCATTTTAAAATATAACGAATTCAGGATGCTTTACTTTGCACTAATTGAATCTATTATTGGCTACGGAATTATGACTTACGAAAACACCTTCAGATCATATTTAGACAAAATTAAAAAAATTCAATACCGAATATTAAAAATAATAGTACCTAAAATTATAAAACAAAAATACCATGGAATGAAATCGACCTTTTTAGACACTGCAATATCCTACCAGTTCATGCTTTATTTTCATATAGAATGGTTCTGCGCTTCTTCGAATTGGACACTTAAAAATAGTTGTAGAACACGCTTATTGTACAAGACAGATAGAAAACGAAAGATTATTCATACCTTCGTACAATAATTTTTACGGTAAAAGAAAACTTCCTTATTTAATTCCAATTCTATTTAACAAGTTGCCAATTTCATGGAAACATAGAAAAAATCAATGATCTAAAAACGAAATGCTATGAATTTGATAACGAATAATACAGAGATTGGACACTTGATAAATAAGCGCAAGAATTTAGTTACATAAGATATTTATCTCTACTTACTATTATTACAATATAATTTGAATTGTCGAAAATCCTTAAAAACTTATTGTAAAATTTCTCTATGGTAATATATTACTTATTATTATATTATACTAATTTGCTAGTCTCAATAATGTTTTAGATTTAAGTAAAACAATGTAAATAATAAATTGTGAGGGTGAAGCATGCTCTGTACAGACCTACTCAATCATGGAACCTACAAAACATGCTTCGCTCAATGATTTCCAACTGATAAGCCTTGGGCTTGGTTGGATCTTACATAATATACAATGTTTAAATAAATGAATAAAAAATAATAATAAAAAAAAAATATGTTCATAAAAGTATTTAAATTATTTCCCTTTTTTTTAAAGTTCACTTTTATCCTGTTTATATCTTCAATGTTACGCGTTACCCAAGAGAGAACACTAAAAAGACATCTGTCTTTAGCCGTTGAACACAACGCAATCTGTCAAAATGGCATAGTTGACGCAACAATGGTGATTTCATTTGATTTGATATTGGATCTACGTCTGCGCATAATAATTAAGTTTGAGTGTTATCTTAAAAAAAATAATAAAAATGCTGAAGCTCACTCACCACGCCACATCCTTGAGGGAATCACTAAGACAAGGAGTGGTGTTATTTTGTTGACATTAAAATTGACTATTTGCCTATCGTTCGTTCGTAAAATTGCTGTTTGCACAGCGAGGAATGCGATTTAAATTAAATACGACTAATTGCCGATCACATTACATTAAGGTGACATCCTAAGCAAATTTAAACGAAATAACTTTGACATCGATCAGCTGACAAATAGACCAGTAAATCGGAATGGACTATATATACATGAGAATTGGTACATAATTGTAGATATAATTAAATAATTAATAATTTACATATGACAACTAAACGTTTTTTAAGCATAGGTAGTTTTTTACTTGAATTTTACAAAAATACACGATAACAATATATAGTTTCACAATACAGGATTTATGTTTATCGAAATAGAAAGGTATTATCATCTGTTTATCACATAATATTACATATTATCACATATCACATATTATTTGTCAGACACATAAAAAATATAACAGATATGTTTTACTCAAATCTTAAAAAATCAAACAATTTTAAATATTTTTCCTAGTCTACTCTATGCAATTTAAAACATTGTCCATGAATAATACTAAAATAACTATAAAAAAACCTATATATTTATTTTACTGTGCCGCTCTACTGACTGACTGCAATTTTAGCATTGATTAAAGATAAAAACTTTGCGTTACAATCGTATTTTAATTATTATTTATTTTCCCTCTCCTCTTCCTTTGCTTTTTTATTTACTGGGTATAAATATAAAAATAAAAAGAAAAGGTAAAAACGTACATGAGATGCTTAACATTTATAGGAAATATACCTGCAAAAAAAAAAGGTTTTCGAGGCGTTATCAAGGCTGTCTCTGCGTTTTTAGATTTTAACCTATTCATGATTTTTTGTATGAATATTAATGCTTTTGAAAAAAAAGTAGGTTTGGTTAAACCTACGAGTTAGGGTTGAGTATAATAATGAAGCTTTCAATGTCGCTCGTTTAAACTATTCGAATGACTGAATTGAAAGTAGGTAAACATTTTTTTCATGTTTAGTTTTTTTACTGTTTTTGTATTAATCGTCTTCATAAACGAGTATATGCCGATTTTCAATTCCTTGGTTTGCATAGGGTATTTTAGAGTTAGACGGTCAGTGACCTATTTTACAATTTTAGACCTATTGAACCATCAGATCCCTTTTGACCTTTTGACCCTTTGAACTTTTTTTGAGCCTGATTAACCTGAAGCTGGGTTTGGGCTAGCGTATAATAAAACGTCTTGTACTGATAAAATAGGAGTCACTTTTCTAACACATATATATTATTAATCTTTTTAATTGAATATAATATTAATCTTTTATATTAATTGTTAATCAGCTTTATTTTGAAATATTCGTGCTTTAATAATTCTTATCGTTTCTTCCTAACGTCGTTTTATAATTATTTTTGTTTATATATTATCTACCTTTGTAATGGTACATTATTATTTGTATAACATTTTTTATTTAATTAAAATATTACTCATAAACGTGCGACCTAATCACACGTTAGATTTGCACACATATTTCATGTAGACAGAAGTCATTGTTTCACTTGCGATAATCCTTGCATTCAGTATTATTAGTAAACACGTTTCAAATGTGGCCTAAAACAACAAGGTTTTATGGCGAAATGTATAGTTTATAAGACCGCTTCAAGGTAAAAAATTCACTTAAATTTAATCCTCATGAGTTTAATTATTTTAAAAATACATTGACAATTATTTCTTGAAATATAATTCAACTAAACAACTATTGTCTGAAGTATGTATTCAAATCAAATATTCAAAGAGTTTTTAATTTATGTAAAAGTTAAAATTTACTAACACGTTTAGAATGCTATTAACAGTGTAGTGACAAAAATAGATAAAAATAAAGTAATTTAAATTAAATAGAGTCCCGTCGGAGACTGTTAATCAGCTTAATATCTAAAATATAACTAAAAGTTTTTTTATAGATAAAATTTTAATCTTTTTTTTTTCGATAAGGAAAATGCATACCAAATATGTCGTTTTTTTGTATTAAAACATTATTTTAAATTGATTAACAACATTATAAATATTTATTTAATTAATAATATTGTGCAGATCGTTTTAGGTTTAGTGCTTTTCTTGCAGATCATTGGGTTGATAGCTATTAAAAAAAAAAAATAGAAAAATCGGTAGATAGATGTATTGAATAAGGTACAGACTTTGTTTATTATTCTTTATTTATCATTCAAACTTTTAAATATTTTATTATCGAATACATCCTAATGTACTACTACGCCATAGAGCGATTCTCTTTCTTGAATTTTTAGAAAAACAATATAAATATATTGTATTTAGTAAGAATTATTAAAGCCCGACGGTCAATACGATTGTGCAATAATTAACACTAGCTGTTCAACCTCGGCTTTCGCAGCTAGGCCCTATAGGCGGCTTTAACGGCACCTTCGTCGCACAACGACTTGTACCGCGTGCTTAACCTTATTTTTGGAATAACTACTTCGGCGCCCGGCAACTTGTACCTGCGGCACAAAAAGTAATTTATGTCCTTTCCCAAGGTTTAAGTTATTTTCATACTAAATTTCATCAAAATAGATTCAGTGTTATAGACGTAAAAACGTAACAGGCAGAAAGACTTTTGCATTTATAAATTTGTATGGATTATTCAGAAACGTTTAGTAAATATTATAAAAGTTTTTAGAAAAATTAAATTATACCTAAGCTAAAATAAATTTAAGAAACTTTTAAAATAATGTCCACTACGAAATAAATTCTTATGTAATTCTCGTCTTGCAATCAACAAAATATAAATATTTAATAATTTAACTCGAATGTTCCTTTTAAAATTCTATTAATAACTTATGTGGGCGCATGCACCAAATTGCCATACCTTTATTAATTTTAATAGGTAGCTATGTATAATTAATAAAACATGTATGCTGAGTTCATGTAGTGTTTAATTATATCGTTCCGTGAATAAAATTACTAATTCAAATAATTTATTGATTATCTTCTAGTTTAATATGCAAGGACTGTCTACCGTTAAAAACTAGTTTCAAAAGGTTGTTATGAAAATGAAATTGAAAGTATGACGTATTTAAAAAAAATGTATTTAATCAAACGGAGAATACTACCTACAATAGCTAATACAAACCACAAATTATTGGTTAAAACTGTTTTTACATAACACTCTCACAATCCTGTTCTATCTCAGTTTGATGTCAACCCCTTTTACATACAGCGGTTTGCCGCTGTATGTAAAAGGGGTTAAACCTCGCAATGTAGGTATGTGGTACACAACCTGAGGAGCTGTTGAGTCCTGCATTGCATATCGACGGTCTAAGATTTCAGCTCTAGCATTGCGATTTAATTAGGTAAAACGTCTTTAAATCCCTTGTATTCATTGATCTCCGCAAATTTTAACTATGTTATGTTATATTGTTGCGCACTAAGCAAACTTAAAGATCTAGGTTTCACCTTTTGCTACGCATGGTTTTCAATCGGGCAATATTTAGTTTATTAATTTATTGCCTGTAGTGGACTAAAGTTATAAATTTCAATGTATATATTTTTTTATTATTTATGAACTGAAATTTAGGCAGTTTTAGAAATAAATAAATAGCCAAGAAGGCTGAGTAATATACACAACTAATATTGTCGTACTTTGAAGAAATGTTTAATTTAGAAACTGTTCTTTAATATATCTATTAAATGATTTACTGTACCATATTATTATATGTTATGGCACAATATTAAGCCAAATAACTAGTAATTTGTTATAGTTACAATTTTGGACACTACACGACCTTTAATATGTCTATATTATTATTTAAATTAACAAATAAATTAAGTAACTGGCATTTCAATGATAAAAAAGTATATCGGTAAATATTTTAATGTGGAGAGAGTGTAGCGTATATGTTAATAGAATGTGTGTGTGATAATAATAGTGCGACATTTTTTAAATTAATGTCTGTGCCGTTAGAGATTTTTTAATATCTAGTAACTAGTAGAGATTGTCTAGACGCAATAAGATCAACTATTTCTACCGTACTGTATTTTGAACAGTATATCGACGATGAAACAATGACTTGGTGTGAACAAGTCAGGTGGAATTCTCTAAACCCACCTTTTTCCAGTAAGTAATAGTCGCGGTAGATTTTTGTGTAACATACAGCGGTGATTCGCTTGAGCTATACTGCCAATTTTCATTATTATTTCTTTGTTTTTTTTTATTTGAGTAATGCACCATATACAACCCCACGAAGGCTGGTGCCTTTTCCGTAAGTATCTTAGCATACAAATTCAACAATTAAACGACTCAATATAATGATACATTGTTCTTATGACTATGGTGACACTTTTCGCGACACATTAATTAAATTAAAATTAAAACACTGTTAAAACAAAATTAAATTAAAATTAAAACATTAACTTTAAACAGCCCGGTTCAACGGGATTTTGTAATTACGCAGCGCGGCGCTGATTTCGTCAGCTGGGGGAGGGGGGCGGGAAGGCGCCTGATCGAAAACCACGCGAAGACAGAATTCCACGCCGAGGCGCAATATCGCGTATTTCTCTGATTAAAGACAATCATTATTAATTAGTGATTTTTTTACACGATTACACGGAGACTTATTAAATAAAGGAAACGGTATTTGTGTGATCGTAGATTATAATTTGCAAACTAATTATCGCGATTTCACGAATAGATTTGCTTGACGCAGTGGAGATATAAGGAAAGTGTAATTTAAAAATTAATTTAAATAAAAAAAGATTTACTGGTAAAAATTGTAATTAATAATTGATTTACATCAAAAGTCCAAACAGGATATTTTGGAGTGGGGTGTATGTTTTATAGTTTCCTTACAACATAATATTTATCAACATTTCATAATATGGCAAATTACTCTCATAATGACGATTAGTCTTTTTAACGTTTTTTCCTTTAAACATTGTTTTGTTAGCTCGATGGTTTATGGTTGTAATATAAAACAAAATCAAAACAAACAAATATTCATCTCATTCGCAGCGTTATTGTCATTTTTTTATATTTTAACTTACGTAATATAAAAAAACAAATATATGTATGCGCACATTTTTTTTGTTTATGTAATATCGGATTCTTACAATTTCATGGCTAATCCTCTAAAAATTAAATATAAATAAACCAAACAAACAAACACAAAAAGATATTATTCATTTTACAAAAAAGGGCCGTAGCAACTAAAAAATCACTATAATTACAAGATCGTTTTCAGGTTGCAATGTGGTATGTCGGTTTAGGAGGTCAAATCTTGTAACCTGAATTACAACCACTTCCTATTATCCTACGGAGTTGAAATTTGAGATGTTGATTCAGTGCCGATGATAAAGAATTTTTATGGTAAGCACGACCTGATTCTATGGTAAGCATGACATGACCCAGGATTTAACGGTCAACAGCATAGACACAATTAAATAAAAGCTTGTTTTTAAAAATATATTTTAACTATTAATTTTTTTCGATATTGACGTAAGTTGTAATATGAGATCTCTTGAGATCTAACACAGCTCCATTATTTTTAGTTCAATAGCTGTGTATTTTTTCAAAATTTATTATCACAGGGTCGCTATGCGTTACCATGGTACAGATACGAAAACCATTTAGTCCCCTACAATTTTGTCAAAGCGCCCCATTGCAACCTATACAGTATCTATATTTATTTCCATAGTAGATGAATTCCCGCCTTGGGGCTAAATTTTAAAAGTGCACCGTTTATGAAATATATGCCAGCAAAATTAAATTAACGTTATTAATTAGGGTTTTTAATCGCTGCAGGTAAGCCATTTTAACATAATGTGTCAATGTAGGAAATAAACTCGCCACTGCTTTACGGTATTGATTACAATAATTTATTCAGGTCCAACTTATTTTTTTTATTACATATTATGTACGAGAGCACACTTTCTAGACGAAAAAGTATTCGCATGATAAGTACGCATTGAGCTATATTAAAATGCCATATGGTTCTTTACACCCTGTATAATGCGACATGTTGCACTGATAGGTAGTGAGCACCTGAATAGAAATGGAGGTAGAAGGATGCCAAATATTGAATTTGGCAAAAAATAGTATTAGGGCAAAGCTGATTTTAATCCGTCAATTTTAAGTGCAATAAAAGTCATTGTGGTCGTAAATTCTATATCAAATATTCTTTTCTATTACAGGTTACCACAGCTTGCCGTCTCAGCGAAGATATTGTGCCTCGTGATGGTATGTATTCATATTTTAAATGTATATGCAATAGGGAAAAAAAATCGAAAACATTTTTCTTAATAAATATTGATTACATTAATACTTATGCATCGTTGTTTGGTGAAATAATAACTTCTTTTATATATAAAAAATAATGTCGATAACAATGTTAATCTATAGCAAAATATCTTAATTTTAAACGAATAACATAAATTTATTTGCCAATAATTTTAAATTTAGAATGGTTTGATAAGAAACCGAATCGGAAAATGATTAAATAAGCTAAAAGGTAAAAGTATTTAATTTATATACTTATTTAATTTATATAGCAGATGCATTATAGCCTTATCTAAAGACGGTATCAGATAATACAATTAAATTATAGTTCTATACAGAAATAATATCAACCAAACGTTAAGGTAATATTTAAAATATTTTAAAATTAATTATTGATTGACTGCCTGCCTACTTAAAATATATATGTATGTGTACTACTTATGAAAAATATATGAGTAAAAGGTTAGACGTTGGTTCCCAGGCTCTCACAGCTAGGTCCAAAGGGGGGCGTGTGGCGCCTTTGGCGCCGTATATCGGCACGTAATTTTGTAAATTTTATCAAAAAGGAAATATTACATACCAGATTATGTAATTTTTAAGATAACACCGCATACACGCTATAAATACATACAAAGCGATACAAATCTATGAATGATAAAATAAGGTATTATTTTGAAATGATAAAACTCCAATTGACTAGTTTTATAACTTGGTTTTAAAAAAAAGTTTGTTTTTCAAAATATAATTTCAAAGAGTATGTTTAAATGATAATTTTGGTATGTAGATAGTTTAATTTTAACAGCCCTTCACCTTATCAATGAACATCTTTTTGTGTAAGTAAATTTTGGGATATATTTAATTTTTCGGTTGTATGGATTTTTTTTCTAAAAATCTTTTACTTTTTTTATTTTTAATAATAGAATTGTGTATAAAGCTAGCTAAGTAATAGGACCTTTGGGTTATAGTTTCGATACTTAGCCAACTACATCCACATTTTCTTACTACGTTAGTTTCTTACTACCTTTTTTGCGTTATGCTAATCAAAACCTCATAAGCAAGCGTCTTGTGTCCCCGCGAGATATTTTGAATAATGACCGACTTGCCAAATTAACATTTAAATGTCTTAATATTGGCCATGGCTATAAATCACCGCGATCTCTTACTATAAATCATACCAGTCGCGATGGTGTCTGTGCTAAAATAATGAGGAGGCAAATGAGTCGAATTAAGTGAAAATATATTTTACATGCGCCAATTATGTTATTTTATATATGGGTGAGAAGTTGAGAAGAGATATCTAACAATGAAAATAGTAATTTTTATAAAAGTTTTAAAAATGTTATATATATATATTTATTAACAATTATTGTTATAAAATATAAATATTTAGGTTTTGATCATTTCAGTAAAGCAAACATGTGTTTGTATTTTAATTACGTCGTTCTACGTTTCGATTAAGTTTTCCGTTCCTTATTAAGGGTATTACCGTCTGAATTAAGGCATTTTGCCCGCGCGAAGCTTATCGACAAAAAACAATATGAGGCGTCGAACGTCGTCATTATGCGCCGTTAATAGCATCACTAATAACATCAATTTAAGGGCGGAATCGCCAACGGTGATGGCGCCTTTACGCGTGATAGGCGCGGAGTTGGACGATGTCTTCATATCGATACTTTTAATAATTTTATGTTTGGTTCACCTCCAATTTTGGTCAGTGCTGTGCTGTCACCGTACGATAAATATAGTCAGATAATGAATTGTGGTACGCTACTTGTCATAGCCGATATTTATATTAAAACCCTATTTTTTTCAGAATAATAATGAACCGTGCAATACAACGATCTCACATGCCATATTTAGAAAAAGCTCTGCACAACACAATACACGGGATCAATAATCATTTTATGTTGATACTGATTTTTACCTTGATTTTGGTTTTACGCTGTAAAATATTTTTTATAAAACTGGAAATAATATATTTCTATCGCTAATTATTTACCATTAACTTTTTATAGGATAGTGTCTTTTGTGTATTTATAAAAAACTCACAATTAACAATATGTATGTATGAGCCTAAAGAATTTACAATATTGAGAACATTGATTTAAAGGCAAATCAATAAATAGACAATGTTCAGCTCGTTATCTCGTTTTAATGATGAAAGTGATTCAGATTTTTAGCAAATACCTTTGAAAAACGCATGCTATATAAAAAAATTCCATAATAAAATAAATATATAATATATGCTATATATAAAAGAAATATTTTTTTTCAAAACACATTAAACACGTTTAAAAAAATAAATAATAGAGATTTTTCAATAAAGAGATTTTTTGATATATTCTTCGTTCTTCATCTCAGTTCATGACATTAATATTTACGATTTCTAATGTTTTCAAGAAATCAGCAAAATAGCTTTTTATTTAATTTAATTTATCTAATTTTAGCTAATTTATTTAAAATAATATTTATAAAAACGTATCGAATCAGAAATCGTCCTGAACCTACTATATCGATTTAAATCGTGTAGATCAATCATTCTGTACACCCAGGTAGATATTGATAAACGTTAACTACCTACTTTAAATTAAGTTCATTGAACAGGAAATTGTAAAATATGTCCCCTTGGAAGCGCGGCTGATGATAGGCTGGCAATTAAAATATCCATCTAGGTGAGATATTACACGTAATGCGATTAGCCCCGAGATGCAACTGAGAAATTTTCCCGGCAATCGATGATGCGCTCAACTGGAAATTATCGACGGGACGCTTCTACTAGTGAAGACAATTTATCGATAAAATATTTTTTTTTATTAGTTGTTAAATTAATCTTATAATTATTGACGATTCTAACATAACATGCATACAAATAACGGGCCTAAATCACAGGTTTTATGCTATAAAACATTTGTCAACATCTATAGTGGCTCTTTTCCAGGCGAAGTAACTTGAAAACTTGCAGTCTCGAATATTCGTCCATTATGTAACGAAATTGACCAATGAGAAATCCTGAAGAATCCTTAACCCCTCAATGATCCATTTTTAGACTACATTACATGCAGATAAATTAGCCAGTGGTCGCCCCCATACTTTGACACCGAAGCTGTAAGTACATCGAGCATGTATGCATGAGCACCATCCATATATTCAACACCATCTTACCGGCATTCAAGAGAGTGTCTACTCTAGCTCTAACCTTAGAGTAGTATAAGTAAAATCTTATTGTTTGTAAAGAGTAACATTATAATTCATATTTTTGTAATTATATAAATTACCCTTTCTCTCCTACTTCCCGATCCTAACCTCATTCTCGAAACTCCGCTGGGTCCGAAGCACCGCCC
The DNA here is from genome assembly GCA_020383195.1 of Neomicropteryx cornuta. Lineage (NCBI taxonomy): Eukaryota > Metazoa > Arthropoda > Insecta > Lepidoptera > Micropterigidae > Neomicropteryx > Neomicropteryx cornuta. Next base: position 11,008,218 of record JAHKQU010000029.1, on the reverse strand, counting down.
ACAAAGAAAAAAAAATCTATATACTATTAAATTAGATATCCTACCCTATTAGAAACTCTATATTACAAATAGAATATGACTTGTATTTTCAATTATTGTAACATGTAAACAAATCATCCGCGTAATTCGATTTATCGTTTTTTTTTTAATAATTTATAGCGTAAAACATTTTAAATCAATTTAGTATTTTATTGTTCCTTCTCCACTTGTAGTCAAGAGTTGGCATTCTGTAACTATTATATTTTTTATATTTGTGAAGTGAACAGGAAACGGTTGAAGTACATATTTAGGTAAGTGCCTCTGCGGAGCTTTTTCGACGCTCACTTGTCACCCTTTTAAATGAAGCCTAGCACTAATACTTTATCTGTCATTTGAAGTACCCTCCATTTGTGCAACCGCCGCCAGGCGCTCGCCGTGGGAAGATTGTGAATGAAATATTTTAATAAGATGCCCAAACTAATGTTATTTAATGATCGACCATGATTTATATCTTTAATTCGTATTTTTTGACCAGGGTCACGTTTCCCTCGATACTGATTACATTCCGCTAAAACTGTACTGGCTACATCACCAGCCTGTTTATATTTTATTACAAATACAGTTTTTATTTTTTTTTGGTCGGTTCTCAACCAAATTGGAGTTATTAATTTCTTTGATGATTCTTGAATATAATACCTCTTTATTGATTATGCATTATTCTGTTAATACCGTTTTATATTTTATTAATTTTCCATCAGTTGTATTTTCAAACATTTCTTTTACGGAACATATATTTTGTTTTCCATAAAACACAATCTTTTAAAAGTGAAACTAAAAATATTTACTCCTTTCTTTCTGGATGCTTCTTCATCTTCAAATCTCGTTATTAAAACATTTAGCGATGCTGTATGAAAAAAAAAAATAAAAAAAAAGATTGAATGGAATTGAAGAAATTCTTTCGTCCCGCGGCAAAGGGCTCACCAGATCAAAGTAGGGGATAGGTGAACTCCAATTGTACGAACTTGCATCAAACATTGCTCGCGCACCTCAACTCGCCGTAACCTTGCGCAGCGAGAGTGCGGCGCATATTGAATCCCTCTTTATACTGTACCGTAAGGGTTGCACATAAAATGTTATAGGGAAACTAGAGGCCTACAATTTACATTTAAATGAATTTAATCTTATGCCTATTAAGAGAGGTATGATTTTTTGAATGTTGAAAAACCACTTTTTCCCACCCCTAGGACCAACGGTTAGTGCTATCAAAAAATGTTCACCTAGATAAGTTTTAGGCCCTAATTTGAGGAAAAATAAAAAAATTTTGAAGTATTGTGGCAGAAATAAATAAATAAACCAAACATTAAAATAAAAACAAATAACGAAAATTCATACATACGAGTATTGTAGATAAATTTTATAGGTAATGTAAAAAGTATAAATATTTTAGTTATAGAAGGTTATTGTGTTTATTATTTAAAAATAATACTGAAATTGTTTAGTAATAAATTTAGTTTATTTTTAAAATTGTTCTTGTTTTCATGTTCAGCGATGTAAGTTTTATAAGCGTTGGCACAAACATGGAATAACCACAAATACGTTTATTATTGACGTATAAAAATACTTTACAAATACAGTTTATACTCAATAATGATAAAAATATGTCGGTTTTTATATATTTTTAATTTAAATAAAACTGTATGGGCGAGCATTTTTTAGCGATTTAAACTTACGCATATTTTTTATATTTGTGTTGTTATTCATTATACCCAGAAAATATTTTTTCATCATTCTGTATATAAGAAAAAAACTAAATATTTCCGAGGTAGAAATTCAACCGATAACGGAATACGCATTTAGGTAATTTAAGAATTCTTTTTAATTTTATCAGGAATTATCTGACCGATGCCAAAGTCATATTACTACAATTGCAAAACATTGAACCACTTCTTGACAGGAAACAAGGGAAAGGAAACGGGATAGAGGCGGCAATGAAACAAATACGCAGAACAAAGTATAATCTAAGTTAGTTTAAACATACTCAGAATCAAGGAGAATAAAAACCATCGAGAAAAATGAAGAAAGCTACGTGGACAATCAAGGACAGTCGATTAGATACCAAACAGATATCAGATACCAAATAGAGTTGATTTTGTTAAACTTAAGCAAGACGCTTTTTCTTAACAGTAACTAACAACACCCTTTGAGTCAGCTTTGTATCGATGTTTAATCTATTATGTTTCTACAAAGCGAAACAAATGACCGATAGAAATGAAAATCTTAAGGTTGCGCAATAGAAAAAAAACCGTTAATAGATTAGACTTTCATAATAAACATATAAATAACTTAGTAGTTAATTAGTGCTGTAATTAGGAATGTGTATTATTTTTTATATCTCGTAAATATTCACATTACGGGCACATATTTCGTCAATTTACAAGTTATTACATCTTAAATTGTACGAAACTCAGATATTTTAAAATGAATCTGCAGAAATGAATTTTAAAAATGTGATCTACCCACAAAGTACATTTTTGGTTGATGGTTTTTTGTAATTAAAACACAACGGAGATGTCGCACCAAGTCTCAAACATTTTAATTTGTCGGAAAAAGCACAGTATCATCATTTCAACGACAGATGGCAATATTTAATAATGGCAAGTATTTTATAATGTAAAGCTTATATTTACACCATTTTTATAGTATCGGCAGCGAAATACATTTCTTAATATTTTAAAAATAAACCAACGGCCATGGCACTAAAAAGAAATGTATGTCGTATTTTCAATGGAATACTTGTCTGGAATTTATATTTTAGATAATAACTGTGAATCCTTTTAAGTGCACAAGTGTTTTTAATTCACCCGAAAGTTTCGTCATGATTTGCCTTTTGGAAAATCTTTTTCCTTAGTGCTTACAAAAGAAATGCAACCGTATGCCGCGCTCTATCCGTGGCATTCGTGAACTAGATACATTTTTGGCAGCTTTGTAATTTCGCAGAGTATTTAAACAGCAGGTAGTTTTGATTGAAAAGTTCATGACCACAAAAGTATGATATTAGCATATGAATCTATCGGAAAACGAGCTATGCAATATGTATCCGTGGGTATGAATGAAATTGTATAGGTAATAACGATTAGTATCGCACTATTTGACGTTTATAATTGAATAATAATGGTTAAAAGTGCAGTATTTAAATCATTTATTATTCGTTTATTTCAGGTTTCAATATAAGCATTTATAATTCTATGTTAGTATCTGCTTTATATTAATTAACACAAATCCTTATGTTTCACAGGCAGACATGACTAATAAATAATTTGACCTCCAACAATCTTTTACCCAGGCACTTGAGGAAGGCAGAAGTTTGTCGATATTTTTTATATAATTTCATTTGGCTTTATATTTGAAGCTTAGTAAGATTAAAATAAAGCCATTTAAATATTATCAATAAAATCAAACAATATGTCATTCATCTCCATGCTATTATTTAAATAATCCCATCGGATTAAATTAAGTTTAATATATCTATCTAGATACAAACATAATTACTTTTAGGTAGGTATAGAAAATTAGTGTTTTTAATTTAAAGAAGTGACACGTTTATATTTGTATAATAGTTTTAATTAGTATAGTTAATTTACACTTATTTATATAGTTTTTTTTTCTTGATTGACAAATTGTGGTAAACAATTGATCAGGGATCAATGCTCGCTTGTGTATTAATTATGTTACTTTTTGAATGGTTGAACAAGCAAATTTTGGTTCCGCATTCGTACGTATGAATAAGGCAGCATTTCGTATTGTTCCGTAAAATTACTATTCGAACTCTATACAAAGCTAGACCCTTTTGCACTGATATTACTTCCGGTTTACTTTATATTTAAAAGATATAAGCATGTGAGTATAAATCACCTTATTTGTAAAGGTTTCTGTAGATTTACCAGAATGGATCAGCTATCTTAATCCAGAAAATTTGAAGTGTTAAAAAAATCAATCAGGAAAAATAATTTAACTTTATATCTTAGGTATTTTCATACCTACTTATATATATTATATTATTTTTATATTTGTTTAACAACTAAGTTTCACGTTAAATATGTTTATTATTGCTATAATATTATAATAAATGATCACCAATACGATACTTTTATGGCATTTCGCCTTCGCCATACATACTATGTAAATTATATAAGGAAAAATTTGAGTATTTCATTTATTGGAAATTGCAGTGAAGTTCTTTTAAAATTTCTAGTTTACAAATAGACTGATTTTAATATTCAATAAAAAAATATAGATGACAATATAATTGCGGGCGTTTAAGTATTGTTATAGCGATCGCGGGTTCGAATCGTACATTATTGTATAATATTTTTTACCGCTTTTTCACCATTACTTTCGCTGAATCCAGCACACTCAAATTTCGTTTAGTTAATAAGGGTTTCATAAAATGAATGTGACTAATATAAGGTATCATAAAAAAACATTATTTAAGAATACAAATACTTACACCTATTTATGATTTTGCTTTAAGTTTTAAAAAAATATTGGTAAACATTCACGCTAGTAAAGTTTTATACACATGGCTTAATGTACTCACTATTTTGCTCTTCAAAAATGATGCACTTTAGTTTCAACTTCTTTGTTGATTAGTGGTAAATATTTTCGCTATAACTAGTGGACCGTGGGTTTAGGTATGAAGGTTTGGACTATATCTGACCAGAAAGAAATAGGGTAAACGGAATACAGCAAAATACAAAGAGATTCACCAACCTTTCGTTGACAGGCGCACTGATGAATCCAGATGCTGCAACCGGCGTCTGTCGGTTTCACTTGTGTCACTTTGGTGTATCTGCACTCGCGACAAGTACTTGTGGATCTGCACGAGAGCAAAGCGGTATAACTGCACCGTTCAATTACTGAATCGTCTCTGCGGGTAGTTCGGTGCGGAAGAGTGAGACCGGGGATATATTTTGTGGGTAGGAAAGAGATAGGTGTATTACCATAGATACATTACTAGATTTGAAAAGGCCTCAAACAATTAGTGTTTACAAGTTTTTGATAAACACGAGTTGGCATTGTGAAACGTAATCACAATCACAGCACTGTTCGAAATAGATTTTGAACTAACTACAAGTTCTTTTTTTTTAATTTGTCAGTTTCGGAAGGGTGCTGCTGCCTGCGTCTATAAACTTAATACGTTTCCAACACATTCAAAACAAAAGTCCAAAGGAAGGGCATTCGAGGTATTTGTATCCTTAATATATGCTGGATCGAGCAATTCGTTTGTTAAAAGTACACCTAGTTTGTAAAATGCTTAGATACGTTTTGTTTTTCTGCTGTGGTAACGCGGGTCTTTGTTCTTTAAGGTGGTAACCTGTGGCGCAGTGCCGTCGATGCTGCGGTCCGTGCGGCTGTACAGTCAATGCTCGTACGGATTTCTGCGCATTTATCCCAACGGTACAGTCATGGCGAAAGGAAGCGATGTCAGAGGCGAATATCGTAAGTCAACTATAATTTTATCACATAGAATAATAAGTCCACGATTTACTAATACATATGTACCTATCATCTTTTACAAAGATCAAATCGCCGTTTAAAATTAAGGTTGTATTTATATTGGCTCGGAGATTCCAAATATATTGAAAAAAAAGCTAAATTTACGCGATAATAATCAATCATTCTTGTCATAAGTTCGTCCGCTCGCAACGCCGGGTCACTAACCTGCCTTGGTCGACCGCAAGAGAGCGAATGAAAGAGCAAAGACAATTTACACCAGCAATTTTATAAAATTATAAATTTGGCGAACGAGCTATTTTCGCATTTTTTTATATAATTTCTTACACGTATCGGGGAACATAAACACTCACTTTGGTCATCGGAAATGTTCTCAGGACAACCTGTATGCATTATTATTATTCTTATATTAATAAAAATTACACAGACACAAATAAAGTCTACCTTTTCGGGCACGGCTCAGTAAGGTTAGGTTTTTTTTTAAATCATAACTTTTGTTATATATTCTGTATATATATATTAAGATGATTTTTTACGTTTTAATAGGCGTTTGCGTTCGATATTACTTTTTGTTTTATAATTCTGGCTATAAATTACTTTGGAAAAGAAATACTCGTACATTATACAATTTTACAATTTTATATATATATTTATCTTATAAGATAAGGAATTTTTAAGGATTGGTCAAATATTAGTTACTTGAAGTTACGTCTTGTATAAGGTAATGAGATAATGTATGTTATTTGCAAAAAAAAATATCGGTTTAATTTTAATATAAACTAGTATTTTTCTAAACAGTCCAGAAACAAGAAAACGAGACGATCAGATCGAAAAGAAAAACAGACAGATGGTAACCCGAGTGATTCCAGTATCTGTACCAACTATTAATAAATACATACAAGGATAATACTTAAATGGCGTTATAAATCTGTACGGGTCAGTGAAACAGATAATGCTAAGATGACTTTCTTCTTTTGATGCATTATTGTCAATAAAAATATGTTCATTTATTTAATTACAATTCAACGATACATCTAACTTTATTTATATAGTAGATTAGTCTTGTATTATAGTGACCACTTAATATTACCAATGTGTGTATAACCATGAAAGGCAAAGGAAAAAAGGAAACCATGTAATGAAAAATAATAATATAATATAATAAAAAAAATGCGTTAAATGTATTGATGTCGCAATAGAGTTTTTTGTAGCGATTTGGTCACCGCGATGGCGGTTTCTAGCCAGTATCAGCGCAGAAGTACCATGGGAATGCATGCAAGCTTACCACCTCCTGTTCATTCTTCGTCCCCTCCCCGGGCGGTTAAAATAAATACTCCACACGGCGCTGCGCTACAATGGAAATAAAACACTCGAAGGGTCATTGCCTATTGAGGTGAAAACTCAAACGCAATGACTCGGTTTGTTTACTTACACTTCACGCATGCCTCGCGCAGGCGCGTGCGTACCGCTGGAACCGCGCAGCGACCGGAGATGATTGGTTTCTAATGGTGTATACACTATACTTACACATTCAACTGCGCCACGGTCAGAGAAATTATATAAAACTTTCTTTACTTACTTATTCGTCTGACAAAAAAAAAAGTCCAATATAAATATTTACGTAAAAGTAAAATTTGAGTGTACTCAAAGTAATTTTAGGCGGAAACTTTTCATTTCATTTTAAATAAAGTAGTTTAGGGTAAACATTCTCGAAAATATATCATTAGGTATAATTTAAATTATTAATGTTCAATAAATATAAGATAATCAACCACAGAATTAAAAACTACAAACAATAGACAGTATTCAAGTTTAAATGAACTAGATGAGGTGGGGCCCTTATTGTATATCATTTGCAAAATATTAATCACACGGGTCACCAGTTAATCTAGAATTATATTTTCGAAGTAACGAGATATTAATTAGAAAAACGCTCTAATGTTGTGACTTTGTAGATATAGACGGAAATTAATACTGAATAAAGTTTTATTTTCTAATTATCTATGCATTGAAAAAATAAAAAACTTAATTTTTACTTTCTCTAAAAGTGAAGAGCCTCGAAAAACACTTTAAATACAAATAAAACCCTGGTAAATGTCACGGCAAAAGTGATAATTTTAGAAAAAAGTAGGTTTTTGGATAAAATAACGTTTTAATAAAAATATAAACTAACTTAAGATTGTTCCTTTATAAAATTATATAATAAGTTCTTGTACTGGCTCCATATTATTTTGCTTAAAGTACAATGCTCATGCAAAAAAAAAATATTTCGAATATTACACAAATTATAAATTCAAGCAAAATATTTCTCAATGTTATAGATACGCGTTTATATCCTCGCATGTATGTATTTTAAGTATGCCTTGTATATTTTATATTACTGTATGTTGTGTATTTTATAAAATATTAAAAATATCGTGTAATCATGTATTTATTTATTTTACTAATATAACAAATAATGAGCCTATTAAGTAAGGCTCACAGTGAGTATTCATAGGTTGCTGGTTCACACTCTGACAGAAATTGTTGTACACTAAAATGTATTTATAATAATTAAGTGTAAGTAATTTGCTTTATAATCTACCGGTATTTCTACTAATCTTGAGTTTGTTATTGCATGTTTACCCGATAATTTCTACAGTTCAAGTTCACAGATTTGTACCTTGTGACTTTTGTAGTTACTTTAAATATCATCACAATATAAATAATATTTCAGGAATATTCCTACTCTCAAGCAAATCATAAAGCGAATCGTATATAAAATGGCTAAAGTAAGTTCAACTCAGTATTGTGATGCATGCATTGACTTTAAGCACAGCTATGTGCGGCTGTAACGCGAGACACGTTGCCATTGTTACAGGCGCAAGAGTTGAACAAACCACACACGCCTAGACGTAAATATTGTAACTTGCAAATGTTAGCGAAAAGAATTTCATAGAATCAAATCGGCCATTCAACTTCTGCGGCTTGCAATGTCGGCGTAATGAATGGATCCTTAGCTATCTGCCGTATCTATCATGGGTAGCTGTCATGCAGTCTTCTCATATTATCTCGGATTACCGTTAGAATACATCGACCTACTCAACACAGAAGCATCATATTATGGGAAGATAACAAATATATTTGAATGTAAAATCTTCCTAATGCGAGGAGAATCTATTACCATATTTATTTATGTGTTTATTTATTTGTTTTTTTATAAGCAACTTCCTAAAATCTTGATCATTACCGTAGGTACCGTCTTATTGGTTTAGAAATACCTGCTTCTTGATTTATGATTATCCATTTATTCACATAAGAAATGGATTAAGTATCTTATCTAACCGCAAACGGTCGTTTTCACTTAGGCCTCGAACATATCAGGTTTAGGACGATTGCTAAGGTATTGTTTACAGTTTGTTATTTCAGACGCGTTACTGACTATCCTAACAAATTGATTGAGACTTTAAGTTCGTCGCTGTGATAGTTTTACGCAACTTGTAATCTAAAAGTAAAAGAATAAGATAAACAATACTTATTTTTCTATAATTTTCACATTTCCAAACGCAACATTTTGGTGGTTTTCGCAAACGGTTCGCAACAACGAAGTGTTTTCCACGTGAGCGAAAACAATTACCTATCAAACGCCTAAAAACCACACACCAACGAGTACCTACGAGAGCCGGGTATTTGCTTTGCAAATGGAGGAAATGCTCGGTTTGTTTTGGCTGTTGGCACTCCGACAGGTGTTTGAAATGCGATGGCGTCAACGGTTGTGGTATTTCGAAAAAAGGAACGCGGCTACTTTTGCTTTTCTGAAAAGCCTAGACCGACATTTTGTTGACTCAACTACGGACGCAAATCTTATATAACGCAAACGTTGAAAACGGTAACGCGAGCAACAACAGTTAGGTTAAGTGAAAAATAACTTAAGGAAAATAAACAAACGTTATTGGTTATGACGTCAAATATACCGATTGGTCACATCATCCTGATTTATGTCCTCAGACTTCAGAGTAATTTTGACTCTCATTTTTTAGTTTTTGTTTCACTCTAAACGGCGGTAAATGCTTAAATGTGTGTCTGTATTTGTTTCGCGTCACTTTCTCTCATAGTGGATTTGATTTTACCCGTTTTTTGTCTCATATTGAAAATATTTTACCATGTAATGTGGCCCTAGTGAATATTGTAGAAATAGCGAAATATTTCCAGCGAAAGTACCGCATCTACTATTTTCCCTTCCCATAGCATCCGTATGAGGGCTATAAAATCATAGAAGCATCACGGAATCCTCGTACATATACAGCAGAGTTAATTTCCACTTACAAAATATACAATCTCACAAATATGGAAATGCAATATTCCATTCGGTATCAGCATACCTATAAATGTGGTTACGAGTATGTTATGTGTATACAATCTGCAATCAGTATCTTAAATATGTATTTAAAATGAGATATCTAAGGTTATATTATTTTTCGTTGTGTGTTTCGTTGACAGAATTCATTTTTAAAATAAATGCACCATATAAAATTTGTATTGCATTTATATCAGTAAATATTAAGCCCTCCGTACGAAATGAACGCTTTCGATCGAATTCAAATACAGGCAATAAATTTACAAATTTATTTTAGGGATTTTGACAGCCTACACGCTTATTAGAGTTTATCTAACGAAGTGAATGCTATCTAGTGGTCATTTTCGGAAGTGCGCGGGCGCGTCGGCGCGGTAACATGGCGACGCCATTCGCAGCGACTCGTAATTTTTGCGATTTGTCGCAGTGACTCGGGATTAGCGTCGAGATAATTTTCTAACTCAAAATCTGGAGCAGAATTCAATATTTTGAATAATCCTAAAAATCTTGTGAAAATAAAAGAGAATTTTCTATTAAAAATAAATATATTGAGATTAGTACCTAACGCTTTTTCATAAACCCTAAACTAGTTTATAAGGACTATATAAATATATCCTGTAAAAGTAGGTTGACTATTCAGCTCTTAAAATTGAGAATTAAAAATCAACGATTTTAATAGGTAATACTATAATTGTTTAAAAACGACTTCTAATCATACTTCCAAGTATTTTTTTTTTGTAGAATAATAATAAATCACTGCCACATTATTGTAATTATAAATTACACCATGTGCATATATTATTATATTAAATTTAAGTATGATAAACTTAGTCATAAAACGATGCTAAATTCAATAACCTCTCATTTCCTTATCCACTGGCCTAAGCACCATGGATAATTCCTTAGTTTTATTGTAAATCCCCTTTGTGATTCCTAGAATATTACCGCATCTGCCAGGATTGTATTTCGCTAATTATACCTTCACTCAAAGTAAGTCGTAACTCTCGGCACGGGGCGCGGTAAAGACATTGTGAGAAGAAAATTGAAATAAATTATTTTTGGTGGAGGCTGTAGTGCAGTCAGTAAAAAATGCGAATGAAAATCATTCTGAATAAACTTGAATAAACTCGCAGTAAAAGTGAACCGCTTCGAAAGTTATCAATTTATTTATGGCATAGGGTGAAATTGGCACAAAAAATCTTTTCGAATTGTGTGTTACTTATGAGTACTTGTTAGTACTTGAGTCCTATTTATTCTTCATAAGATAAATTGATCATCGTAGTGCGCTACGATATTGACACAAACCTCTCGGAATATCGCCTCTAAGAGGTCTTCTACTAAATTATTATTCGTGTAACGAATCAATGACGGCACAGATCGTTCGAAGACACAGCCTTTAGAAGAGACAAGCCTATAGGAGAGAGAAAGATTTTAGACCACGCGCAAGACAGAGATGAGCGCTTTCGGGAAGAAGCCATGTACTAATACCAAAGCTACTCGTAAATGCAAGACTCAAACGAAAACTAAATTAAGCAATTAATATGCATTAGGAGATACAAATAATATAAACTAGATTCACCGACCGTTCGGGTAGTTTGAAGTTTGAAATTAGGTGGTCGACAATTTTTTGAATTATATTGTATCAATTTTATGTTCCAATTAATAAAAACAATATATCATTATTTATTTATTGTTTTTGTTAATTAATTTAAAAAAATCTACTGATTTACTTAGTGGTTTACATTTATAAACAAAGAAAAAACGTGAACATTGCATAAGTCTGAAAACAGATTCCTATTTTATATTACCTAGATAATACTTAATAAAATTAAGAAATAACAAAAGATTTATAATATAAACGAACTTAGAGCTATATTGGTTATGAATAACAAAATAAATATATTAGCCAGATTTTCAATATTGTTCACTTTTATTTATTATATATATCTACACATTTTTTCAATTGAAATTGATCTAGATGAAATGATTGATACGTGAAATGTTGGTACAACTATATTAAAATCAGAAAAAGATATTTTAGGCGTTTTTTAAAAGATATTTTTAAAAGTCTTGATATTTTTAATAATGATTACTTCAAGCGTACACAAAAAAACTATTGCGACTGCTCAAAATTCACTTAGACTTGAATGATTACTTCAAGAGTATGTATGGTAAGTAACTTAATGATTTAACGGGTGATTGCATAATTATTACTGGAAGGTAATTAAGACATTACTCTTTTGAGATATTGTGCGAGTCTAGCAAGTTAAATGAGGTAATATTTTTTAGTTGCGGTTTTTAATAGCCGCCCACAGCAACCGCTTCAATATAGTATATTTTTTTAACATTAAGTTTTTCTTCATCCTCCACTAATTTATCTCTTTATTTAGGAAAATTATATTCCCCACGATAATCAATTTTCGTCTGTCTCTTTAATAATATTGAATAAATAACATCTATAAGGAAATGTTCTAATTAATTTGAATTAAAACATTCTTTATCATTGCCATCATTGTTGTGTTTTAGATTTTGTTTGTTCACTAGTTGTTCACATTTTGTTTTTACATTGGCATCTTAAATATAACGGGAGATAAAAAAAACTGTGATTCTTTATTAAAAACTAGAAATATAATAACCAAAATAAGAACATTTTAAACAAAATAATTATCATTTCTTAGTAAAATATAAAATGTAGATCTTTTAACACGAGACAAAATGTAAAATAATGAAAAATATCATCTTACATAGTACAGAAACAAAAACAGTAATGTGAAACGAAAAAAAACCAACAAAATCGAAGATCTGTATGGTAAAATGTGAAACAATTGATGACACGAAGTGCTGGACATCCAGGGCAAAGAACACAGCAATAGCCAGACTCGCGATGTTGCTTATTTTTGGTGCACACTTTGCAAGGCTTTGATGGGATTGGCTTCTTCTCGGTGGGTTGTGTCTTTACAAGTGTGTGAAATTTTTCAGGCTTGACGTTTTTTCGCAGTCCTTCTGCTTGAGACGTAGAAGGTACTTCGAGCATTAAAGAGTGGAAACCTATAAATTCCTTGATTATTTCTTTTCTGAATTTGAGTAGTCTAATTTTTATAAAAGGGTGGTAGAGCGTGCGAATATTTTGTATGAAAATATCAAAAATGTCTAATGTTATTTTCTTATGTCAGCGCAAGGTTTTCCGTAGGAAAGAATAGTAAGAGGTTATCTGATCAGCTTTGTCTATTCCAGATATACTCATATTGTAGTCTGCTATGATGTTAAGCTTATTGGATACCCTACAATTTTGACTGCATACTCTTGCCATATTTAACCTATGCATGTTGAGATCACTAGGACATCTCTTTTGTCCTTGCACTTGCAAATTGTTTCACTAGGCCGATATAAAAAGTTATTATATTAAATTCACATTTACAAGAATATTTATTAATTATTTATAACACACATTGTATTGTCTGTGTGACACATTGACGTACACTTCAAACAATCATTGAATGTCGTAATGATTGTTTGAAGTGTACCTATATATAAATAAGTCTTATCTTAATAAAAAAGAATATCGTACCGGAAAGCAATTTAATAAATTGAACCCGCAATAAAAAACTTCCGAGAAGGACCAAAAATTATGGCGTTTCAAGAAACATTATTAATATTTTCGCCGCCGACAGCTCTATTTCAAAGGACCACCCAAGCTGCAAATTTCAACGCAGGAACGCCCTGGATGGTAGCATTCCTGTCTAATTCGATAGAAAAGCCATTAGGACTAAGAGCTTTCGCCCGTCGAGTACTGATATTAATTGGGGAAAATATTCTGCTCGCCAGGTATTTCAATTTATTGGATGTGAATTATGGCCGGCGGCCCTTTTGGCGTTCGCCCCCAGAAACCTTGTAAATACGGGATGGGCCCTTGATAATTGCATTAGCCGCGTTTGTGTGCACTGCGGTGGGACTGGTGTCGAAATTAGGAGTTCTCGAAACCGGGAACTGCCGGCCCTAATTTACTCTCGTTCAATGGAATAGTTTTTTCAACGGTTTTTTTTAGCGCTTTGTGGTTTATGAAATTTGTAATCGATTATTGTTCCTTACCGTGAAAAAGTTTTTTCGGATGCACGTTAAAAAATACTCAACTTAACTCAATAGCATATCATTTGTATTAAATGCGTTTAACGCTCTCAAAAAGTGGCATGTGTAAAAATAGATATTAGCCAAATATCCATAAATCAGCGTGTTTTTATTATGCATCGGAAGTGGATACGTTATTTATATACAATATAAATAAAAACTTACTACAATGAGTAAAGGTATAATAAACAGATTTGTAGTGGTTAATATTATGTGTACCAACACTTTGTGTAGGTTAAGTATACATTATCCGGCATTCATTTTAAAAAAACAATGATGTACTAAAATAAATGGTTTTTTTTAAATCTTCAAAATCATAGGTGGTTTTATATACACAAAATAATAAAGAGGTGAATAAAGGATTATCATTAGCATAAAAAAATATACAGACCGCAGGAGAAGGGGCTCTGAGGGGAATTTGTGAGGGGTGTTAGTTAGTGGCAGTACTTCTATAGAAGTACTGCCACTAAGAATCTATAGATTGTTTAACAAAATTACTAGAATTCTCAAAAAAAAAAAAAATCGCCTCCGGAGTGGACTACTAGCCCCGTTCCGCGATTTTAGACGCCACTGGTGTGAGTATTCGTGTTTTTTGGTAAAATTCAATAAGGTAATAGGAGGGGAGAGGGGGCGAAATAGAGTCAAATAATTTCAAACGCCATATAAGTTCCACTTGAAAACGAGACCTTTGTACCTATAGAATGACTATACCTTATTATATACTATATACTATTATATAATGTCATAGAAATAGGGTCAGGGTATAGCAATAGTATATTATACTATTGGTATGACACCCTGTAACTATCGTAAAATATCAACTGTTTCTATATACATTGTTTATAGTAAAAGCAGACGGACAAACAAACTACCAAAGGACGGCAATAGTAGCTTGCTTTTTATACATGAATGTACTCCTATGTATAGAAGTTAAAAGTGCATATATCATATTATAATCTGTAAATATTTATTTTAATAAGTTTTTTTTGTTTAATTTCGAGTAGGGTATGACCTTATAACAATCGCTTGAGTTTACAAATTAAATATGCCGTTGTCAAGGTAATATTCAAGATGTCAATTTTCAAAATAATTTCAATTAGTAATCTGTCAAACATACGAGTAAATGTAGGCGTGACAATGTTTTTAAACTCGTCGAAAATGGTTTCGGCGTTTGACTTATTTGAGGTCAAAGTAAACGGCGCTTGCCGAGTACCGCGGCACAGACAAGCGAAAATAATCATTACTTATCAAGAGAAGCAAGGTCATGATAATCGTATTGCAGATTGTGAACCATCAGCTGAGCTGGTCAATGGTCACGTCAACTGATTAGAATGAAAGCAGTCTGTTGGAAATATTGAAAAAAAATAAATACTAGTAATATATTTTTTTTTTAATTAGACACCACAGACAATTTTTCATCATCTAAATTCTAAGGTGGATAATATTTTCGGTTTCCAAAAGAATGTTTTACTATTAGTACCTGCCTGATTTTTATCAGGCCATTTCGACCATTTTCAAAAAGTGTCTGTATGTGCCAACTTTACAGTCTAGATCAGATTCGGAGCAATATAAAGTTGGTAGAGTGGCGCAAGTTAGTGAAATTCTGACTGCATTGATGTGGTCACTGTTAGCGAAAGACGTCCTGAGACAAACAGGTCCCGACACCACCAGACCCCGCTATTGAGGAAAAAAGTGTACCTAAGCCATGTTTCCGATACGCATATTATAACTATTTTTTATTAATTTCGAATGTATTTCCACTCAACACTACCAAAATAAAATATTCATTTCAAAATGAATACTACAATTTACTGTTTGTTTGTCAAATATAGTCATAAACACCCTAAATATAGATTAATTAAATTACGCCTAGTTTCCGCAATCACGATCGATCAATCTTTAGGTCACGACGAAAGGACGACAATGAGGTGACCAAGTTCGTTTGAGGTCACTCGGCTCTCGCTAAATATTTATTTATCATTATATAATGCTGCGAAGCTGATAACTCAACAAACTAATCACACAGAACACTCTCAATTAGTTGCCCAGATGACACTTTAGACGCGACGGAACTAAACTTCGTTACTTATATTAATGTCAAATATAAAGTTATAAATACTTATTTGAAAATTTAAAACTTTAATTATGTTCTATACTGCATAATTCTGTTATGATTGCATACCTACATTCACTAATTAATATCAAAACTGTTAAGCAATATTATTGTATAATATTATATAATTTTAATTTACTGATAAGTAAAAAATATGGAGTACTTTTTGTTAATAATAAATACATCTAATCATGATTTTGTTTGTCGCAATAATAGCTTCTAACTTAATCTTTTGGAATAAATGTTTCAACCGAACCTTTAACTGCTTTATAATAAGTACTACTTGATGCTAAATGTTTAACCATATTTTTTATAATTTCCGTATTTATAGCGTATCTTATATAATATCTTGTTAGCTTGTTATTCAGACACGAGTGAGATTATAACACAGTCATAAAATTTGAATAGAAATTTTAACATATCTCCATGTGACTTTTGTTTCAATTAAATTCAATAATGAGGTCATTTGATAAACATAAGTGACGCAGTGTTGTGAAATTAAAATCAGCTGTGTTTGCTTGATTGTATCGTAATAGTGAATAAATAATCACATCGAACCGTTGAGACAAATAAAGATCGATATTTCTTAAGTAATACAGAGAATCTGAAAGACTTCCCAACAAATAGTTCCTGAAAATCAGAGGCACATTCTAAAATAAATTAACCTATTTATATTAATGAAATCACATTATGATTGACAACGATATAGAATACAGAAGTAATGCATATGCATATTATGTAAGGAGCAAATTGCCCTACTTAATTTTGTGCCCTACACTCATCACTAGACATTGTTTGTACCAAGGTAGGCAGTGTCGTAATTGTGCGTTATGTGTGGATGCCAACCGTCAAAGTACCTATTGATGGTTAAAAATATTTTTTTAATTTAAATTAAAAAAAAAATTAAAATAGGTCATACTATATGCCATGGCATTACTATTTATAATTTAAAATTTTCTCGTTTAACATATGAAATGATATAAATGAATATAGGATACAGATTATACTGAATAAAGTATTTATATAATATTTATGAATTAGGGTTTTTTGTTTCTGAGGATCTGATATATCAGTCAGAATTTAAGTAAATGGATGTGATACGGTAGATAAAAAATATACTAAGATTGAACTGTATATTGTCGCTATTTCAAATACATATATTACTAAATTCTTTGACATGTTTAAACTCGGCCGCAACGCCCGGGTTGGAAATTCAAAGTTGAATCCGACCAGTAAATATATTTTAAAAGGAAAAAATCTTACAAGTTTCGTAAAAATATATAACATAATATTTGCATTATTTGTTCAAAGTGCGCACGCAATAATAATAAGTTCGGTGGCTTTCTTAGTCATTTTTGAACCCCATCTTAGAAGCTGAAACACGGTACATTGTTCCAGGAAATTTCCATAACTTTAGAGCACTGAAAAACAAATAAAGCACTCTGATGTTATAGTACCCCCCCGCCCCCCAAATAATGAAAGATCTTTTTTTGGTCGTAAAAATACCTCGAAAGACAAAAAAAAATAAAATGTATTTTTTCTGGAAATATGAATATCTAAGAAATTTATCCACAGAAAACTTCAAAACTGTCCGCTTTAAGTATATTTTTAATTTTTGTCTAACATTTAAAATGAAGCAACCACAATGTGCCAAATATGTTAAAATTTCTCCTCGGGTGGACCTTGACTGATCCTTGGACTGTCCTCACCCTTTTGATTGGTTTGAGTAGACGTGCAAGCAGCCGAGAGATTCCGGTATCACCAACGTGAAAGTCTAGAGTAGTAATTAAAATGTGATTAAAAAAATACACGAATCGTTGGAGTGATAACCTCGTGCACGGTTTGTTGACTGTGACAACACGCACAGAAACCTGATGATAATACATGGAGAGGAAATACCAAACCGAACCACTACAATTCTAATAATTTTAAGGTTATTATTATTAGATTTCTTTTATTAAAAACTAGAAGGGCGTTTTCTTTAGCAAACATTTATATGCTCGTAGAGCAAATAAGAAATGAAAATAAAAATTCCGTTGGTCAAAAAATTGCTTTAAAAAAAGAACAGACTTTGCAAAAATGTTTTTATTTATTAACTTAGTAACCATATTCCTATTAAATTTCTAGCCTTTATTTATCTTTAATATTATGTTAAAAGTGATAATATTCAAAATATTTTCGTTAGTTTTTGGACATTGCTTTACTGTAATATTTTCCAATGTCATATCAATATTTTAATTAAATAATTTATTTATGCATCCATGTTTTCTTATATCATATAAATACTTATTATGTACTAATTTTGTAGGTGCAGATTCGAATGGACTTTATTACTTCACTAGGCCTGTGTGTAAATGTGTTCTCTTAAATTAACATATTTATAAAATACTTATATTTATAATCATGTATTTAATAGATACTATGAATAAATAGTTTTACCTCTTACTCTTACTTATATGTGTGAACCACACAAATAAAAAGGGACTATGTGAAAAAATATATCACATAAATTAAGTAAATATCTAAGAAACCCTTAAGACAAGAAGAATATAGAAAATATTCGTTAAAACATCTAAACGGCGGTTGAGGTGGCAACACGGGCAAGGACCTATATTGAAGTGCAAATAAATACGAACCTTCAATCTAAAATTTACTTTTGTTCCAACGTTTTTTCGACTAAAACTATTTTTGATTGGTTGCTCATAAATATAAAAACATTATAATTAATACAAATTCACTAATACGGATTGCCATAATTTTTAAGATAATTTGGTTGGCGTCAATATATAATATATACTCGATTATCCAGTTTGTTTATGGTTATGATATTATATAATCTGACATATTGATGGCCGTTTACATTAACTTATTGAACGTTTGTAATTTATGTAAAACGATGTTAATTAATAATTTAGAATACAAAAAAAAATGAAAGTGTCCAAACTTGTAGGTATGAAAATCTCGGTCTTTACCATGTGGAAAGGCAAAGAATATTTGTATGTCATCGAAGGCATATTTTAAAGGCAAAATTAATTTGCGTAATTTTTATAACAAATATTTTTTTTCTTTATATTCCCTCTCAGAGGATGAATACAAATAACAATTTCGTATACCATCTTTCTTGGCGCGTTATAATATTGCCAAAAAAATAATCTATAAATTTGACGAAATGCGTCCTTTCCACATGAACCTCGTCTACAATTTTAGAAACTACATGTACCTAATAATTTAAGATTTACCTAATAATTGTATTAGTATTGATAATTATAATTTTATATAAGGTAACCTAACGGTGTTTACCTATTTTAACGTAAAAATCATCTAAATAAGGTATTTAATCAATACATTATGCAATTTTAGTATATATATACAGATATGTGCGCTCACTCTCAATATATATATATATATATATTCATTATTATCGTATATTTTAACGTTGCTATTTTTTTATAATCACTATCATAATAAAGGTTTTGTAACAGTGAGAAATACTTCACTTATTACGAAACTTTTGTGGGTTATTATTCTTGCGACGACACTTCGTTCTGTACCAGAATAAAGTCAAAAAGTTTTTCTTTGGAAGACATGATTTATATGATTAGTACTTCATCTGAAAGTACCTCATATATTGTGGTTATCACACGTAAGAAGTTGCTATGTGTTTGTAAACATAGACCACGAAAAATCTCAGGGTTTTCTGCAGCAAACGGTAATTCCCCAGATGATTCAATCGTCATCTAACTAAATAAATAAAAAATAAACACTAGTCTGAGATCAATTAGGCTAATCCAATGCAAAATGTAATATGGTACCATTCTTGGCTTATCTGATTGTTTTCAATTTTGGGGCATTTTATTACACTTATAAATTTATATAACACTTAATGGATACATTTTATTGTTATCGACGATGATTTGTCTAGAGATTCATTCAAGATTGGGCTCAATTAGAAGTGATTACGCAGATTAAAATATATATAGTTATATATACTATTAAAATTGTAGATTAATATTATGTGCTTGTATTTACGTAACTTAGGAGCTCATGCTTGTAGATCCATTTGGAATTTTGCCGGTTTTACTGGTCTTCGAATATATTTTTAGAATCCGTCAATACGAGTGTCGACTCCGCAGAGATTTATCTTAGCTCGATGCGCTGATTTATTGATCACGATTCCTAATGGATTCCAAATGTTTTTTTTATTTATTTTATTACTGATTGAATATTTCCTTAATCGATAACAATTTATTGAACAATTGGTAGGTAACGTTCCTTACACATTTAAAATAAATAAAATAAAATCGGTTCATCCGTTTGGGAGCTTTGATGTCAGAGAGAGACAAACACACTTAAACTTATAACACCCCTCTTTTTGAACATTCGAATAATTTGAACATGAAAATGCAAAAAATAGCTCTATACGCTAAGTATTGGTAAAACATATAACTACAATTTCAGCGAAATAAATATTTTTCATTTGCATAAAGGCGAATTTATAACTTAACAAAAAAAAACTCTCCTCGAACATAAATAATTTTAGTAATAGTATTCTCGATACCACACACACGCACGCGCTCACAAGGAAACACACACACCCACACCCTCTCTCTCTCTCACACACACATTTATATATATAAATATATTATACATACACATTAACACACTCTTACATTCCACACCCTAATATACTCACAGATTATTACAACACTAACAAATTACTTACTTATTATCACTTATAAATTAGCTCCTAGTCGTTCTCTTAAACGTATCTGTTAAAGTTGTTAATTATGTATTTCTATGTAACTGTTATAGCTGTAAGCATTTCTCATACAAATAAAATAAAATAAAATAAGATAGAAGTCCTTGCCTTTTATGCACGTATATTTAAGCATCTATCTTAAATAGTATCTGCAAAAGTAGTATTATGTTTTAGAGGACAAAGTACCGATTATTTACAATATGTTCATTGCGCAAATATATCTTATATATGTAAACGTGTCAAGTTATATGTGTAAACAATTTTAAAGCATTATTACGTTAATGTTTTTGGATTCGGCCTTTGTTCAAATGCTGCATTTTTGCTTTGTAAAATACATGAATGGTCTTGATCGCAGTGTCACTGGAAGCAACCGTCATTACCAACGAACTACGGGACAAGGCACCGTTGCTTTGTGGAACTATACATTATGTAATTCGATAATATCAGTACGTATTTACACGTTACTCATAAAATATTCATATCCCTAAGTTGAAAGTTACGCGCGGAGTCGAGCTCTATGGCCCGATCTGAGTCGGTACGCTCTTTCAAGTGTTGGGCAAATACAACTTGACTCGCCGCCCGCTCCGACAAATAGACTACGAATGGCTACAGATTGTGCCCGGCTTAGAACGGTTCATTAAGTAATAAATAAGTCGATAATAATATATGCTACAATTGCATTAAAATATGAATTAAAAAAATATATACGTTTTTTCAAACCATAGAACTTCTAAATTTACAGAAAATTACAGATTTTCACAGACGGATCGTGGATTTAATCTAATATTTTGATCATTTAAAATTATTGTTTTGCCTATAATAGCCAAAATGGAATTTTAATTTAAAGTTGGTTTTATAACTACACTTTTTAAATTAAAAAAATATTTCTAGTAGATTATCTTATTTAACAAAAAATCTTACTTCTAGAACATATAAATATTATTTTTTTTATTTTTTTTATTTAAGTTCTTTATTTATAAACAAAGTACATATTTTATTTGTTTGTTCACTAAACCCTTGCGGGTTTTTATGTGAACTCATTCATTCCCACTTTTAACTTATTTAATAAAATTTATATATACAATAACATATTCAATATTAACATATAACACTGTTAACAATGCTGAGCAACACATGACGGTATCTATCCAGACTGTCTTTAATTGTTTATTTATAAAAAACGGTCACTTCCAATCGCGTCGGTCTAATTATAATAAAATCGGTACGAGTACATCTCACACCGGTCGCTTCGAGTACATTCATCAACACAAATACTATTTATAATATATTTTTTAATTCTTTTTTTTAGAACATATTTAGATAAGTTATTAGATTCCTTTAGATTACTCGGCAGGTTATCAAATAAAATTGGAACAATTCTCTCCAGCCTTCTTTTGCCATATTCATTGTTGAATTTGGCCACTTCCAAATTTCCTTTTTCTGTTTATATTCCATAGAGTAAAATTGTTCCAATGTTACCTGATAATCAATTTTTTTTTCTATTGGTAATGTATTACAATATCTAAATAACTTATTTTCCTCACTTTTTAATCGTTTTTGGTACTATAGTTTTTATTATTTGAAGCTGATTTTTTTTAATTTTTTGAATGTATGTTTTAAATGTTAGACCATAAGTACTAATTCCATATGTTATTCGTGTTTCCGCAAGTGATATATATAATAATCTTAGTATTTTATAGGGTACTTTATATCTTAAAACCGATAGTTTGCTTAGTATTGCACGTAGGTTTTTACATATTTTTACATAATGATTTATTATAAATAATTAATTTAAAACCGTATTCTTTTATTCAGTACGTACTTTACATAAAGTAGATTTTGGGCAAGCGAAGATATAGCAAATATACCTAAAACCCAGTTTGGATTTATGAATACTTAAAAACATATATCATATAAAGATTATTAATATAAAATAACAAGGTTTAGCCTAACTGAGATTTATTTCAACTAACCTATATTGTATTTAGGGACGTATATTGTAACGTTGTGGTTGTATTTGTTGGGAAAGCTGTCTCGTTAGCGCTTAAGTTATTTTGTTTTTTTGAAAATGGAATAGAGGAATAAAAAAGAATATACAGATATGTTACAATACGTTACAATATGGATGTGGGTAATTAAATAATTAAAAAAAAAAAATAGTGAAAAAATAAAATGTTCAAAACAAGCTTTTATTTAAATGTACTAATACGAACAAACTAAAGGCTTTTACGTATTTTTATATGATCGTAATGGCGGTGGTAATATTTTTTCCCAAAAGCATATTAAAACATGTCAAACTAAACAAATGTCATCTTTTTAACAATGTTGATTAACTAACTTAAATACTCGTGAGAAGTTAAAGCTTTTCAATTATATTTAGAAAAAGGATTAACTGATTAGTAGGTATTTCTCTAATTTAAATACTATCAAGAAAACTGAGATACTGTGCTTTAATCGTTTTATATCTATGTGTACTTAAAATTATTTATGTTGGTAATCATAACTTATAAAAAAAAAAATAATTAAGGTGAACTTTGCTTTTTTTATGCATTGATTACGACATAATTATCAGATTAGTCTGCTCTTAATGGAATTTAGCAGTTGGTTTAACATTTACCTCATATACAAAAGTTAACAAAAGTAATTTGTAAATAAGAAAACCGAAGTAAAAATAAATAATATACCCACAAGAGTTCACGTAAACTATCACCTAATAAATATTATTTATTTATTTACATTGTTACCAATAGCGTTTCTTAATACTAAGTTAATAAATATAAAAAAACTTAATATTGTCATTTAACTTTGTTGTGAATATAAAAATAAGATAAAATTAGTATTATTAATTGCTGTAATTAAATAAAATAAAAAAATATTAATTTCTGTAATTAGTGAAATGCATGTACATGCGTGCGTGTATGTCATGGCGGTTATATATACAGGATGTTCCATACTCATTGCCGTTAAAAAATCAACGATTTTAAATATGATAGATAAATATGACCTCAAAAATAATCATGGATTTTGAAAAAAAAAACTACCTGATAATAATAAACCGTTGTTATAGTTCGATGATCGTTCGATTGCAATGTCGAGTCATTGACTTCGCTCCGGTCAAGGCTACTAATATCGGATTTAATAAAATTATTAAATTTGAGGTTAAATTATTTTCGCATTTTTTTTTTAAATTTCTTACTCGTAATAGGGAATATAAACACCTCTTTAAGTCTTTTAGAATGGTCTCGGGACAACCTAAAGGAATGCAGGAAATGCGTGAGCACACATACTAATATAAATTATAATTATCCTAATTGTAAACTATTTTACCCTGTATAAATAATAGTACCCAAGAAATTTATTAATCGATTTAAAGTGCTAAATTTATTTAACAATTATTTAGCTTTTTTTGTTTGTGTGCCCCTGGAATAATTTTAGTTACGATTCTGCTATATTGTAAAAAATCTTTTTATATGTAATAATGTAAGATTTTATTTTTAATAATTTATTTTTAAAATTGATTCGGATAAAATTAAAATTAATATTTGGGAGTGTACTTCGTCAGTTATTGTTATATAAATAGGTTGGTTAATTATTACTGCACCGGTATGAAATGAGTAATGCCACCTATAATGTCTTCATGTTACAGATGTCTTTGAATACGTCGATTTTCTCACTAAGCTTCATTCAAAAATGCTTGTATAATGGCGGTTCGTCTAATAATTCCTTGATGTTGGCAAAGACAATATTGCAAAGGTTTTTTTCCTCAGGAATAATATTAACAACAAAGTAACCGTTCATTGCAATTTTAAGCAGACGTTTTATTTGCCTAGCTTTTAATTATTATAATTTTACAAGGTGAGCTCGCCATAACATACGCCGTTACAGGTTGTTAACCTGTTGGGTCTCGTTGAGGTGGGTCGCTTCGCTCACCGCGAATTGGTATATACGACAACTGATTCTGCTCACGTAACGTCCTGAATTGCTGATTGCTGATTTCACCTAAATATGAATTTTTGAAACTAAAAGCGGTTTTCAGAATTTAAAATATATATATATATATATATATATATATATATATATATATATATATATTCAAATCGGTTGTAGTGAGTGTAGATGTGTTTACGCGACGTTAAAAATACTAATTTCCGGTGATGTAATAGGAAAATTGTTTTCTTGCGGTTGGTTGCGTAGTTCGCGTGGAAATACGTTTTTCTTTTTTTCCATCATTGCAGCTGGTGGTTCGACAATTTCAAGATTGCGTTAAAGTCCTGTTTGCTTTACGGAGCAAATGCTTGAAAAACAATAACTGAAGAAATATGCACGAGTGGTTTACATGCAAGCCGGGCACGCATTGCTTATTATATAATAGAAACCTAAGGGAAACGTTACTACTTAAATGGAAAGTAACTTCCGGTCAGTGTGAATACGCTTAAAGTAAATTCCACCAAAAAGCGTGAAAAACTGGCTGAAGCCAGTTTCAGTTTTGAGTTCCAATGGATCAAACTCGGCCATATCCCCTTTCGACGTTGACAGTATTCGAATTACCTACAGAAATCCTGTAAAACACAGATTAGCGTGATGAATAACTTTATTGAAACGTTAAATTAAATTAAAACCACATGAATGTGTACTTGATATTAGTTGCGGTTTTGTTTATTATTTCATTGTAGTTTGTTAAGCGGTTTTGAAGTTAAATTACGCGGTGTAGATTCGTGGTAGTAAATATTTTTTTCGCATACCGACCAATATTGTCGGCCACTTAATGTTAATTTAAAATTAATCCAACAGAGGAATTTAATCGCACGCTAGAATGTTTATTATTTTTATTAAATCAGATTGACTTTTTGTCAACTAACGGATACATTCGGACTCGAAGGAATAAATTATTTTAGGAGGTTATTTTATATAAAAATAAACAAAAAAATAATTGCAACTAATTAATTAAAACTTCGTTTTTTTCGAAATATTTCACGGCCCAAGCGGCACTCGTCCGACATCGTCTACGTAGGTACATGTGTAGGTATGTATAGGTATGCGTAGTGTCGCGGTTTTTAGGACACGTTTTGACTGGTGAATTTTCATGAAGTAGATTCTCTAGTGAAACGGGTGTTTCAATGTAATAAATATGTTTTATCCCTTCTCAATTAAGACTGCGAGTTATTATGCTTTGTAATTCACCTACACAATCATTTTCAGTCTTTCAGTAATTCAATTCAGAACAGTAGCAAGATTGCAATTTTAATTTTCGAACTTGAACCTTACTTGAGATCGTTTCTTTGTTTCAGAAAATCTAACCATAAGTTCAGAAGACTTCGATCTAGCGCTGCTTATATATGCTCCGGAAGTGCGAAGGTACCTTTGCTTCAATCAAAGGTGGAAACTTGTTGGTCTGCCCATAGTAAGTTGAGAAGCACTTTTACATAGAATAAAATCAAAAACTGTAGTGGATGAATCATACTGGTTTGGTTAAACCAAACCAGTACAGCAAAGCGAAGTGCTCGACGTCGATCTAAGAAGTTACATCTATCCCGCTCGCAAATCAATGGTTCGCGTTGAATATTGTTTTATCTCGCTCTTACTTGATAACGAAAGAGGAGGCCACGTTTCTCATAGCCTAATTGGCTAAACTTCTGTAATGTATTAGGAATAAGTAACACTGAATGGTTCTTTTGAATAATAAATAAATACCTAAGTGTCAGTTGTTTATAAAAAATAAAGATATGTAGAGAATTATTTCGATATTGGACATATGAATATTCAACTTTCCACAAAGAATCTATAGAACAGGTACAATCATTTTTATCTAAATACAACATAATTGAGTAGCTTGTATTTTTCACACGTTTAAACATAAATTAAATTTTCCACACTTACAAATTCAAAACAATAGTAAACAAAAGAAAACGAAAGTTAACATATATTTATGCAGAAAAAAATAGAAGAGTGGTTATGTTTTAACGAGCTCAAAAAGAAATCCATTAATTTCCCCTGAGCTTGATTTTTAGATTTCATACCTTGGAGTTCTTTAGGTATTTGATTCAATAACAATTGGTATGTCATTAATTAAATAATAAATTACATATTACACATTAAGGTACACATTAAATTATTTACACAAAATATGCACTGGAAATTATTATTGTTGCTAATTGTAAAAGATTTTTTACATTTAAATAATAATTTTACTGTAATACCAAAAGCAGTAGAATATCAATTTAAAAAAAAATATGTAGGTACACGTAACTATATTTATTAATAAACTAATTAAGGAAATTAGAATGCAATTTAAAGGAGTCACACTTCCTATAAATAGGAAATATGTATTTTTCCATATTAATTATACTCTAGATGTACACCTTGATTGACTTTGACATCTTGAGTACTCAAAAAAGTATTAATGATATTAAGACGTTCAAGCTTTACCTGCTTTTTTTTAGACTAAAGCGAAAGTTCAGCCTTATAGTGTCATCTAGAAATACTGACACACAAAATAATATACATTTTTTTAAACTAAAATACAGAAAATAATATTGTTTTAAATAAATTTAAGGCGGTCGAAGACCTTTAAAGAATATTTAAAAATTACTGAATGCATGTACGACTATGTCAGAAATTATAGTTTTACGTTACAGAATTTTTTACTTATGCTATGTTGTTTAAAAACTTTTTTTTTTGGTACTTTATAGATATTTTTCATTATTGCGATTTTTATGATTCTTTCTCTTGTAAAAAATATCTAAAATATCGATTTTTAAGTATTTTGTATTATATTTTATACATATATATTGTTTATAGTTAAGATTAAGAAACCGGCAGATAAGACAATGTCTTAGCTGGATTTATTTACATTGTAATTGTATATATTTGAATATTAAAATTAGTTTCTGGCAACATTGAAATTGATATTTTTAATATTATGTTTAGAAATAAAGTACTTGGTAGGTGCTCGATTCCTCATATATAAACATACCTTAAGAAGCCATTTATCGAGGCCGGCTTAGAGAGATCGAAACATGAAAACCGCGTGACTTGAAAAAGATTTGAATCCAAGGTCCAATGTGATGTGAGCTTAGCGCCTCAGCCACTGGACATCCATGACCTCTTCTTATTTTGACAGTTCTATTACGAGTTTTAATGCAAACAGTGTGTGACCATCCATACCTACGTAATACTACGAATGGTTGGGTTTTGTTTTCAATTCACGTGATAATGT
This sequence comes from Neomicropteryx cornuta, assembly GCA_020383195.1. Classification (NCBI taxonomy): domain Eukaryota; kingdom Metazoa; phylum Arthropoda; class Insecta; order Lepidoptera; family Micropterigidae; genus Neomicropteryx; species Neomicropteryx cornuta. The sequence goes on along the minus strand of JAHKQU010000029.1, from coordinate 10,980,179 downwards.
TGCGAAAATATTGAACAGCTCCTGAGCTGTACGTACAAATATGAACCTCTTTATCATACTTTAAAATAATATGTTTTGTTACGGGTCGTTTGTTAAATGTTTGATATAGAGTTTTTAAAGAATTTATAATATTTGTAGTGCGGTTTCACACCTAATTGAATATAGTATACTCAAATGCCCATTCACACAAATACACACTCACCCTCTTTCTCATGCCTACCAGGTGTAGATTTACATGTGCACAAAATTATTAATCTCTCTATGAGTTACCTTCTTATCCTATGCATAAAAAAAATTGTAAATACATAGGGATTTAAAAAAAATATATATTAGTGTCGTTACAAACGCCATGGCCGTTGCTAAAACGGTTCAGATGCATCCAGATTCCTTTTGGTAGATCATATCCTGGAGGTCGAGTAGTTTGATCGGGGATCAACTCAGAATTTCTGGGACTGTTGCCTCTCCATTGCTTTTATCACTTATTTGCTTCATTAAACTAGCTGTCCTTAAGCCATTGCGCTTTCTCAAAGGCTGGCATCTTTAGATTAAGTCTAGTGGAAGGGAGGTTCTGAAGGTCAGTACATAGAGAAGACCCCATGTTTCCCTGGATCTCATTCTACTCGTGCTGTAACGCGGCTTTTCTTCGAATGTCAGAAAGTACAAGGAGCCAGCTTAAAGGTGTGGAATGGATAGTTTCACCGATACTTCTCATGGCAGAATGGATCTGTGAAAATACTAAATTAGTGTGTATACTGCATAGCCAGGTTAGTGAATAGTACGCAGCTGCAGAGAGTACCCTGTTGCTCCCCTTATTGTTGGCGTTCCATGGTTAATAAGCTCCCTAAGAACTTTTTAACTGGATTGCGTTGTGTTGGTGAGATATTTCTTGAAGGCTATACTTAACTCTGTTTTATGTTATACAATTTTTTTCTAGCTCTACTTTTTGGAAGTTAATATTTTTTTTATTCTCATCATCTTCATTATTCTTCTTTAATTATTATTAAGAAAAATAAACAAAACATTAATTATACACTCGCACCAAAAACATCTAAAATACTGTACACCCACATACTGAACAATTTAGTAACATGCATATAAAAGCACACAAAGGTACTAAAATTACCAATATGCCCTCAGAATATACACTTGTGTATTAGGAAAATACTTTTATTTAACTGATGTTTTCTATAAAAAGGTTTGTTTTGACAATTATATGTATGGCTGTAAATATTTCTGAGATTTAAAAAAGAAAATACTACTTCTTATAGTAATAAGAGAAGTCTTTGACTGAGGTAGATATTTAATGTAGAGTTTGGTATTTGCCAACAGACGAAGCAGCAGGCCTTACGAGAGCGGCGCTGCCAGTTCCGCGAGGCGATGCTCGAGGCCTACAACACGTACAGGTCGGCGGCCGACGGCACGCGCTTCGTGGGCTTCAACAGCCGCGGCGGGCAGCTGCGCGCGCGGCGCCTGCCGCCGGCGCGCCGCAAGTGCCGCACCTTCCTCAAGATGGACGGCGGCTTCTCGATCGCCGCCCACAACCGCAGGGTCGGCGGCGATGAGCCGCCGGCCGCGCGCCGCCCGCCTCAGCGCCGTCTCCGCCGGCCCGCCCAGCGCCTCCCGCCCAGGCCCAAGTGTCCGGACAAACTGCGACACACGCACACCAGGCACCTGCGCAGGAAGAAGTTCTGCGACGACACCTAAGAGTCAAAGCGGACGCATACCTAGGCATCAGACACGATCCAGTGCTTCGAACTGACCCCGGGGATCTGCAGAGCGCGGACAACGACGATAAACATTACGCTTATAATATAAATATAAAAAGACCACCTTGCGCTGAGGCGCGATTGGAAGCATTTGACGCGGGTGGCATAGTTGACGCGAAACCTAACACCGGGGACGTTGTATTAAGTATATAGTTAAATATGAACGTGTTTTTCTCTGTGTGCGTAGTAAATTAACAAGACTGTCCGAGGCGAGAATCGACATAATGTATAGACAATAACTCGAGAGTGCAGCGAAGAAAAAGGAAAAGAATATACAGGCGAGAAAGAAACGTCCGCTTCGAGACATGTGAAATTCCTTAGCCGAGTGTAAAGACAGAGATGGCCAACTTTCCGATGCGCCTAGACTTTTAAATGCGAGTGCAACAGCTCGCGCGCTTTGCCCCTGACGACGCGACGGCGCAAACTAAACAATCGATCTTAGCCGATTTGATGGCGTATTCGCAACCGATATGAAAGTGAAAATGTTAATGTTAAGTCGACGTGACTTGTACCATTAGCTTTTATAGGAACGCCTTAACACTTAATCTTATCCTGCATTTTTAACACTGCAAATCTTTCATATTTATGCAATAATTCACCTCGCAGCTACATCGCTTAAAACAAAGATGCATAAACTCATGAATCTGAATTATTATCAGCTTTAAAACTAATTTATGGATTAAAATAGAACTCTTGAGATTTACTAATATGATAATATATTCTCTGATACGTAATTTCGAATTGTATACCATAACTCGCGTTTATCTTTGTATAAATATCGCACCCCTTTAGGTTAACGTTAGAATTACATTCAGTATTGTTAAATAATACTTACAATATGTTATAACTGCTATTTGTGCGCTTTTAATAGTGCAACAAACTGTGTTTAAATTAAATCTAATAATGTAAAATACATAATTTCAAATTTACAAAGTCATTCGAACAAAAAAAAAAATTTGCGCTTATGTAATTATTATTTTTAATGAATCATTTCGTTCAAAATAGACATCTAACCTTCGAAATGTATGTAAAAATGCTGATATTGATATAAATTTAAAGTCGAATAATATTGTACAGTGCTAGAACATAAGCTAATTTTAGAACGGCCAATGAATTTAAAATAAAATATTTTGTAATAGTATTGGAAAAAAACAAAATAAAAAAATGGTCACGACAAACCTCTTTCTATGTTTTATGTTTGTTAGTTGTTTTTTATTTTTGAGAATATTCATTGTAGATTACAAATCACAAGCGGTTTTATGCAACATTTCTTTTCGTCGTTCCTCTAAAATGGCATCATGTCACAATGAGGTCGCGATGCATAAGTATCACAATGAATGTAATGTTTCCAAAGCGACGAATTCTTTTAAACCCGAAGCTGATTGCTTAAATATTCGAAACAAAGTATATAAAAATGATTATTATATTTTTACAACGTGTGTTAAGGTGCTTTGCGCAGACGATGCATGAACTCTGTTTACTCTTTAAATAATAACCTAAACCTTCGCGGAGTAAGTCCCAAAGTCATGCTACCCACATAAGCTACAAAAGATGAGTCGTAAAAAAGCGAGTAAACTTTTTCACACATCTATTCTTATGAAATTCTTTCAAAAGTTAAAAAGGGCTATGTCGACTTTATGAACACATAACATTCAAAGCTATGCCCGGAAAGTTTTATTGTATAAAAATCAATGAGCCGTGTATTTATAAACTTCTATTAGGAAGATGGATACAAAGGTCAGACTACCAAAGAAAGATTGCTAATAACTCTCAAGTAAGTCATTTTTCTCTCTTCTAAGCAAGTCGACTCTTAGAATTTTTACTCGACCACGGTCGGGACTCGGAATTGTTTAGCGCTTATGTATAAGTAAACATATGAATCGTTTAAGTGGGACCGCTGCCTTATACAGGTTGTATTTTATTCTTTGACTTTAACGTTGATCTACTTATACATCGACGTAAGCAGCAAAGCGAACTTCTGTGCAAAGCATTCGTAAATACCCTATTGCCATAATGTCACATAGATAGATGTTTTTTTTAATCGACAAATCTTTCTTACATAATAATTTTATATTCCTGGCCTTGTTAACACGACGTTTTAACATGTATTTATTAATTGCAAGCTTGATAATTTTAATATGTAATTATTATTGATTACGATCTGTGCCATATTAGGCTTGGCAAAAAATACTGTTTACTCTTAACTTATATTCACAAATAATATAAAATAACGATTGATATGTAATATGAGTAGTGGCGTAGTAATTACCGTAGTGGAGAAACTGCAGAAATTGTATTAGTAGGTACCTAATAATGTATTATTTGAAAAATTGTAAGTATTTGTTATTGTATGCATGAGTATACATTCCATTCCGAAAATATAACACAATTAGAAAATATGGCTGCCACGAAAAACAAAAAACAAACAAATGTTTAACAAATATTAATTTCTCGGTAACGTCGTAAACAGCCCCAGTCTTTCTAGTGTATTGCCTGTTTCGTTATTTCGAAGTAACTTAGAAAACCTACATTAAAGCCCAAAAACAAATTATATTGTATTTTAAAAGTTTCAATCGACAATGTTCAAAATAGGCATTTTTTTGTGCAATAAATCTTTTTATATATCTGTCGCTAATGTTTACTTTAAAAAGTCCTAATATAAGGAGACTTAAAAATATTATCCTTGCGATAGATAAATAAGATTTTTTATTTCTTATTTTTTTTTTCGACGAATACATCGTAGTGGCATTGTAGTAGGTGGTCTATAATGGCAAGTGTACATTTTTAAAATTTAGTTTTTGTTTATAGAAAAAAATGTTTAATTTTTTCAAATGGTGGCAGCCATGTTGGAGTTAGTCTAATAATCATGCGTGTATCGATAAATGAACCATGATACAACTTTCCGTCTCTTTTCCTCTTTGTATTTATTGTCTAACCACAGCAGCGAGAGAAGATGATAGAAACAAACAAAAAGCATTGTAAATTTAATTTAAATACATTATGTGAATGTATTTTCCAGCATATTACGGCGGAGAATGAAAATATGTGGATTGAAATAAAAAGTGCTAATAAATTTATTATGTTTCATTTTATTTATTTTGAAATAATTTAGTACCAAAAAGAGCCTATTTCCTACGAAAAACATAAAATGGCTGCCTAAACACTCTGCAAAAACACCCATTGCAGCATATGTGTTGGCGATTGGGTAGGCACGGCTGGTGGTTATGCGGGGGAAATAAAGGAGTTGGTATGTTTTATACCTCTCATTTTAAACTTACAAATTTGTTCTCTTTAAAAATAAATTTTGAACTACGAGTATTTGCCATAAAAATCTTACTTCCTAAATTTCAGTCACAATTTATATAGATTATAAAAATAAAATTTATTATTGCCTGATTCCAAGCTCAAATGTACCATACCAACCATACAACAGAATAGTATATTACCGCAATTTTTATACCATTGTTGCTATAATATTCTATAAAAAAATCGTATGAAATTTATTACTTCATACAAAGGAGTTCAAGATGATTTTATAATGGTAAATGTTACCAAAATAATCATTTTATATAAAAAAAAAGATTTTTGTCATTATTATTGCAGAAAATAAATATATTTTATGATTTTAAATTTTGATAGATGTAATTTATTTATTTAGTATTTCAGAATAAAATGGTAAAACGAGGTAAAATTTTCAAGAAAAAAAATGGTAAATTAAAAAACATTAAAATTACTTTTAACTTTTAAAAGCAAGCTATATAATAAACTCATGTGTATTAAGAATGTCCGGGTTTTTGAAATGTGTGAACCTAAATCTAAGCACAGTAATATATATATATATATATATATATATATATATAAGTAATTAATAAACAGTATAAAGTAAAGTCGCTATCTGCATTTGTCTGTTTCTTCGTTTAGTTCTTCTAAACAACAATGGATTTTGATGAAGTTTCTACCATTATTTAGAGAATTTCTTTTATGCGAAGAAAGAAATATTAATTTATCATATTAAATTTAAAATTAATAAATAAATCTCGTTGATCAAGACTGAAAAAACGCTTTCATTAAAAGTCTTAAAAGTAATATACTACAGAATCATAGGTCTTAAAAAGCCTACAGAACAGTCCGTAATAACATATGTTTATCTTTTAAGGATAAAAATTTAAACACTAATAAGGGGATTGTACGGGTGTTTTCGGTAAAATATTATAAAGGTGTTTCTAGATCAACGGAACTATTGTAAACTCTCTCGAATGCCGTATACTGAAAAAAAAATGGTAATGACAGCAAAAATATGGTATTGGCAACCATAAAGTTAAAGCAATATTTTTTGTTGGAGTTACACATCGATTATAACCATAGCTAACTGTAAATTTCACGATCAGCTATTCGGTTACACCGTGATTTTGATTTGAATCACAGCAAAATAAAATGGTAACATGTAAAAACAACAAAATATTATATTTGCGATTACCAAATTTTTAGGTAACGTCGTTTTATTTCGTCAGCTGTTCACCCATAACGCCATATTGTTTTGCAATCATAGCAAAATGTTTTTGCTAAAAAAACTTTTTTTTTTGCTGCCTCAGCAAGAAATATTGTAAATCTAACCAAAAATTAACTAACAATAATCAGTTTGTAACTATGCGATTTGCTCATGTTCGATTAGCAAATTTCTTGCTGCGGATGCAAATTTTTAGGCACGAGTTTTCGCGCGCCATAAATGAAAAAACCTATTAATAAAAAAAATAATTTACTTATTTATTGTATGTACTAAGTAGATTGTATATATTGGAACAGTAGGCCTTGGTAGGTATGGCTATGGGATTTGAATTAGGACCAATTTATAAATCACAGAACGAAGTCGTATAAATGCAAAGGTTCCTTGAAATACAATCCAAAATGTGTTTTTAAGGATGTTTGCGGTGCAGCGTGTCGAGCCGAATGTCGCGCCGGCCGTCGCCTCTCGTCTCGGAATGTGATTTGTAGCCGAATGGAAGCTAATCCGATCTGCAAATATTGAGTGACGATACTCGACGTCAACGTGACGAGTTTCTACCGAATATAGCATCGGACACAGACTTGTTACAGAGCAGACGTCGAGCATTCTGCTATGTTACCGTGTCAAGTCCCTCGAATTGGCTGTTTTTAGGTTAGATATATTTTCCGAGGCTTGGGTCAGGAAGATTTCAACAATATCACTTATCCAAAATGTGTATCATAAACTTTAGATATTATAGAAAATATTTTTATAGCAACGCAGATAATAAAGAGATAATAAATGGCAATGTTTACTAAGTCAGAAACAATATACCTATTGACAGGAATTGAAGGCTCCGTTCACAGGTAGGTCTACCTACACAAATGTTTTTCTAGATTTCATCTTTGGATTTTTTCGACAATTTGAGTGTCGCGTATCATTCTCTAATAATGTCGATTAAAGAATAAAGAGCCCCTTCAAGTTATTTAAAATTTCCAATAATAATTTAAAATGTTTAAGAACCTCGAGAGGAGTCTTTTTTCTAAAATCTTTCACTCTTACTTTAGTAGATCATGACATTTCACAAAACATAGTCGACCGGAAAGTAATCCTCATATTTCACAATTAAACAATCTTTAAGGGCTATTTTAGGCATTTAAAAAAATATAACTTTTTTTAGTGCTTTCTGATCCCTAACTCAAAATGGCCAATAAATTACATAAGCAAGCACAAGCTTATTTAATTATACATAGTTAAGAGTCAGTTTTAAAAGCATGAATAGTTATAAATAGTAATAAATAAAGTGTCGATTATAAGTTACGCATTTAAAAGAAATTATAATTAAAGGTAAAACTTAGGACAAAAAAAAACTATTTACATGAGTGGATAGAATCGATAGTAGAAACTTAAATACTAAATTGTTTTGGTGATTATAACGCAATTTTCACATAAACCTATTTAATTTAAACGAGCAGTTTCATAAAATCATTATTGTTTAGGATTGTTTTATTATTAAATAAAATGAAGCTGAAGTAATGAAACATAGTTTAGACAAAAAACTACTTTGTTACGTAGCTGATTTTAATATATTCGTCACCTATAATTATTATATTAATATGACGAAATCTGTATAGTTACCAATTTTCGGCATTCATTAAATATTAAAAACACTAGGATTTTTCACATACACAAAGGAATTATTGGATCGACGTTTCGGAGATGCCCACGCAACCAGAGATGGGTGATAATGATTGTTTCAGGATAAAAGTGGGGGTTATGCTTTTGTTTTTAAATTCAATAATCAATTTATTTTATTAACTTTATATAAAGCGACCAATATACTATCCGCGGTACTTAAATCATTTAAATCAGCACCCTAAATACTACATAAACGTACTGCAAAACTAACCATTTGGAACTGCAGGCCGATTGCCTGACAGAAACACAGCTCAGTCTCCTTATAATGTGAACTTAGAATGATCCCCTTTTAAAACGATTTCAAAATATGGAGAAAGTTTAAAACGAAATAAAAATAAAAAACTACATAATTTGTATGAAAAATATGATTACAAATAATATTACATTATATTACCTATACATTTGTGTCCTACAGTTTATATTTTGACTCCTGAAGTTCATATATTTTAGCATATTAAGAATGTGTATTATATAGTACGCTGCGTATATATGTGATTTCACGTATTATGTCCGTGTGTTTTTAGCATTTCTGCAAGAGATCAAGTGAAATGGGGTAATGCATATTCTCGCTCAGAGGTCTTGGGTTTGAACCCCAGAGGGTCAAACCAAGCGAGGCTATCATTAGCGGTTGACAATATAATAACTGTTTAGCGCGTGCATTTATTTTTGTATTTTTACTTTTTGATTTTTTCCTATTTGACATTTTAGGTACGAGCCCCAATTTCTGGAAATTCGCGTTATTAATCTTTTAATTCAAGCGATTTAATTTAAACTCACTCAAAAACTAAGTATTAGTTTTCTGATTTGGATTTGACTACATCAATTTGTATTTTTTTAGTATTTACATACTATACTAGAAACGGACATATTATATTTAATAACAACGTTGAAATACATAAAAAAACTGTAATACCTACTGAGTTGGTTCGATCCACAGTCTGGAATTGGTCGTGTTGAAAAAATATTTTTAATCGGTGGGCCATCAATCTTTGGGTAAGTAATGTTTGTTTTTTGGATGTTGGTTGATGTTGAGTAATTAAAAAATAAACAAATCTTTGGTTATTAATAACATTGAGTTAAACATTCTTACAGCTGTCAGTTCAACATAAAATACAAAGCATTCATGTTAAAAAAAGTCCATAAATATTGACCCCCCCGAGCGGGTTGAATAGGACGCGGCGGCGGTGAACAGAAAATCGGTGAAAAACTAAATAAATAAATAGCGGGTGAAAAAAGGTGGGGGAACCTCATCGAGACTGTTTGCTTGACGTCTCCCCTTTTTTCGAAGGCGTTTCGAGTGTTTGACGGAGTCGAATATTACTTGTCCATTAGAGGCACTGGAACAAAGGTTTCGTCCACTCTACATCCTACTTTCGTGAATGGTGGATTCTCCACTGTTGAGAGGCTCCGCCGAAGAACCAGTTTAATATGTGGTAAGCTAGCAGGATCTGAACAGTGGCGTGCGTATTTGGAATGAATTAGTTCAAAAAAACTACTGTATTAAGTATCAATGTGTTTACATTCAATAAAAACGCTAGGCGTTTTATTACAATATTTTTTATCAATAAAATTTAATTCCTCTACATACCTAATGGAAGTATTGTAGGAAATAATAAAACCAGTATAGAGCGATGGCAGATAGACTCAATTTTAGTTTTGTGAAAAAACAACCCTTCCAACCTTCCAAGTTGTTGAAACCAGGCAAGTGCTAAAACAGCAAAATAGCAAATGTAAACATGGTTTAAATAGTTTTCTTTTAAATGTTATATAAACATAACTTTATTATAAGATCGTAAGTCCCTTATTTATGCAATTTTTAATATATCCGTGAGTAATAAATGATATCCACCATTGTTAATAATTAAATTATGAAGTGGTGTTTTATACTTTTCGAAATATATCTAAATTAATATTCAGAGCACCTTGAACCAGATGTTTATTAAGTTTTTAGAAGATATTTCGAATTTCTTTGACTATTCTTAGATAATGGGGTAAAATTAAAGCTCGATAGTGGTTATTTAAATATTAAATATTTGTTTTTCAAAAAGCCTCCGCCCCTGGTTTCGACTTGCGCTATGCTATTTGATCGTCAACACACTTTTTGGTAAGAGTGAGAGAGGTTTATAATGGACGTTTCCCGGGCTATCGAATATCAAAAGGCGTATCCGCCAGCCCTCGGATTTGGCATAAGAGACTCTAATTCCTTATTATAAGTGCTGAGTGAATAGAAGGGTAGATTTCAAGGAATAGCCGGCTTATTATAAAAACCTACAATATTTTCCTTTTTTTTCAAATGTAAATAAAAATAATACACTATGTAAGCGTTATTATAATAAAACGCTTTGAAATTTTAGACTGGAAACCATCGCCGCCGAGAGGAAAAGATGGAGGACTCTGCTTGAGCAGGCTGAGACCCACCCCCGTGCTCTATGCGCCCTGGTGATGATATTTTAGCCAAAACCCTATAGTCAAAATGAGGACATTAAAGAAATCATTTTTTTCACATACTAGTCTTAAAATAAAATGTTTGGTTAGCCTATCATGTAAATAACAGTGTGCTTTTTGAGACGATTTTGAGAAAAAATCCCGATATAAATCTATTCACAGTTTTTTTTTTAGTTGATTCTCAATTAGGCCAGAATAATCCCCCTCATCACTTTCTTTTATCTCAATAACCCCCTGCTAGCGGCGAAAGGCGGTTTTATCAAAGGAAGATAAATCCGAATCTAAGGTAAATCGCCCTTCAGTTTATGGCAATGTTTGGGTCAATTTACTTGTGCAAGTCTGTCGATCGAACGGAGTCTAACGATATTGAGGTAGATCGCCAGCAATTCAAGTTTGAGCACCCCTGGCATAGACTCATTATCAATATTTAAATAGGCACGCATGCTAAATTCGAGCACCTATTATTGTATAATGTTTGATAATTTTGAGATAAACAATTTGAATTATCTGGATACCTACGTTGAATGCGCGTCACATCCTCGGCGGTTTCTATTTTTTTTGTTGCTTATTTTAATATTTACTAGATCATTGTAACCTGTGATATTATGTTTGTGAATATATATATATATATATATATATATATATATATATATATATATATATTATAAAAAATTGTTACTGGGCAAACTGTTGCAACTAAAACTTTAAAGAAATCGAAATCAAATGAGTCAAATGAATCTCGATACTGTGCATTAGGCCGTGCCATCGATGCATGGAGATTTTTCTTTAGAGATATCTTTGCAAAAGGGGTCGCAAAAGTTGCATTACTTTTGACCCTCTACTGCGTTATAAGGTTGACATAATTAGGATGATTTTTTTTTTGCAAAATACTTTAAACTTAAAAACGAAATAAATTTATAATATGATATACAACCGGCAAGACAGGAAAAGTAACTTATATTCTTCTTTTTTCAAATTCATGATAATTGATTATGTCCAGTATCAAGTAATAACTATTATAACTAATATAATAAGTAAAGACAGATTAATTTAGATAATAAACAAAATATTGAAGAAGACGGAAAATTTAAAAGACTAAAGCTTACATGTGTCTAGTGACATAATATATTTAGAATAAACATTAAGTCAAAGGAAACTTTTTTTTAATAAAAAGTCACACTATTGCGCATTAGAGTAGACTCTCTAACTACTTTTGTATCTATTATAAAAAAATAAATTTGTCCTGTACTGTACATAACTGCCATTAATAGTCGAAACGATTTAGTTTTTTTATTTAGATCTATTTTTTTAAATACTGTCATTATTTAAATAATGACAAGTACAAAGATACAAAGTAGACGTTGTTTAATAAACCATGTTTTTTAAAATATGCATAATTAATACTCATTATTCACGTGTTAATTAACTTAGAACTATTTTAAGAAACAGCGTTTTATTTCATTACGTGAAAAAGACAGTTATTTTAATATATTTAAATTTTTTAACAGCTTCCTGTCCTTGTGCTAGGGGCAGGTGAGCAGTTCAGAGCTGACTCCCACCGTTAATAAATAATAGGGTCGAGGATTCTAAATGTGATAGATAGCGATCGCGTGCCTAATAAAATGAAATGGATCGCCTATGACATGCGTTTTGACGCGCGTGCGCCCCTCGCTTCGTACTCTTATAATGTATGCTTCGTTCGACTGTACATGCGATAAGGATGCCACATGCAAAATTACGTATAAAAACAATTAATTTTAAACAATTTTACTGATTCGTACCATATCAATGAATACCGGTAGAATGTAATATATCTAAGGTTTATCTATCACATTTTATTTATTGTGGTTAAACCATTACGTTTCAAAGGTGATTAAAATATCAATCAGTTCATACTTGTTTAAGTTTTATTTAAGCATAATAGCAGTTTTTTATAACTATGTAAGAGTAACGATAAATATGTTACTATTAATTGTGATTCTTGTAATTTTCTTAAACCACTTACGCATGTATGCAAATAGTATGTCCTCACGCAAAGGTAGAATATATTCATAGAAAATCATTAAAAATCAATTTAATTAAAAAAAAGTTACTTTAGTAGAAAATGATTATATTGAAAGTAAATTAACGTTTGGGGTGACGTCGGCAATTTTTATTAATAATAAAGATTTGAATATCCGGAAATTTGAAATTTCCTTAAGTGTTTAATATATTTAAAATTTTAAAATATTTTTTTTATTTTGTTGTCTGGCATTGTCATTTTTTTCACAATTTAAAAAATAGTACATAATTGATTTCTACGTGAGGACAAATACAAAAGCTTATTTACTTAAAATTATGTCGAAATTTAGAAGAAATAACCACAATCTGTATGGGGTACCTATATCTATGGTATGGTAAAATTTGAATGTAATCCAGCATGTATAATAGTTCTACAATAGTAGAAACCAGTAGGCATTCTTCTTGGTCTAATTTTAAAAAAATTTGTGTATTTCTAAAGACGTGGTCAATGATGGTACGCAATAAATGCTTCCTAAAACGGAGAATGAAAGAAAATGGCCCCTTTGACAACAATATTTTTTTTTCTTGTAATGAGCAGGCTGATTGCGGTGTAAATAAGAGCTCATGTCTTATTCTGCGTGATAACTTTTGCTAACTAAAAATATATATTAAAATTTTTTATTGGGGCTTTTAGTGACAAAAATATTTTTTTAGATTTTTTTCAGTTGAAAATTGCCGCTCCAAGAGTCAAAAACGTTGAATTTTCGATTCCCACTTCCCTCTATAGAAATATATGTAATATACCTATTTCTCATCGACCAACGTTGCAATTTGATATAAATAATCATGGCGAAAAATTAAATAAAAACAGTGTTTTTTCGGAATTCTGTATCCATGACAAAATTCTGTTTGACAAGTAATTATAGGTTAGAACAAATTGGCAATAAGTTTACCTATGGAGCTTCCATAGGAAAATCCATTAATAGATTTTAACATCGTATCCATTAGGATTATATTGGTAATTACACTAATATAATAAACACAATAATGTTGTAGCAACCCTGCAATTGTCATCGAAACTAAAAGGGGTAGTGCACTAATCCCTCAAACATGTATTTTATAATTTATCAATGCGTGTTTTTTTAGATGTAGAGTTACACGGGTATCAATCTAGCTTGCATTAGGGTTGCTCCCGTTGATTATCACAACTAACTATATGGTTATCAATTTGTAGGCTGCGATCTACTCTTTAAAGCAGTCGGCGCGCGTGAAATTGCCCCTTTGTAAGCAACGCACCGCAGCTCCCGTACTCCCGCGTATCACGAATGTACCAGGTACTTACTATCAAAGGTAATAATATCCATTTTCGTTTTTTCTTAGAAATAAGGTACGATTTGAATCCAGTGAAATTAAATCTTCAGCACATTAAAGTCGATGGGTACTTATTCGTTTATAGAGACTTCCTTGTGTTATTTAGGAAATGTCTAAAAAGTAAAGTATTTTTTAAAAACTATTTAGAAAATAGTTTATTGATGAACTGCATGATTCAATGCATATTACCTGCATATTATAATGTATTTAGTTTCTTATGATTTACCTTATATGTATTTACAATATAAGTAAAAGCACGTCCAATGTGGGCTAATATGTTCACGAAATATTATATTTTAACAGCCTCCGGAAGGCTTAAAGCTTCTAGCGTAACAAATTTAATAAAAAAAAATTACCCTTCATACTTTCCATTTAAAAAATTCTAATCTAATATTTTAAACACGTTTTATAGGGTCAGATTGCTGTTTCGGATTATTGTTTTTTGCTTCAGATTGCTACTTTTGATTCCATACTACTCATATATTGCATCGTTCTACTAAGTTTTCCTTAAAAATGAATACCTATTTACTTTGAAAAATTTTTATGACTGGACTATGGCTTAGTTTAGGAAACAAGATTAGTAATTCATTATGTTCATTTAATTTGTTTGTTAATAATATTGAGAATTTAAAGACAAATGAAATTAATAAAAAAATCTGCATGTAATCCATCCGACATGCTGAACTTTGTTCTTTCTAATCTATGGGTAGTTATATCACAAATCTTAATCAGTAGGTACATGTTATATTTATATTTTTTAATATTAAAATTGAGTGTTTTTTTTAAATAAATTAATAATACATTTCATGTATATTTGTTACCTTTTGTATTTAAAAACATATAAATAAAATAAATTAAAATTGCCAATAAATAAAAATTCGAAACTAAAACATATTATTTTAGTTAGGAAGTAGTAAATTACACTTTTTTGAGAGACTAATTTAAATCAACATTTCTCTCGTAACAGATTAGCAAACTTACTCAATTTACACTTGAATACTGGTCATCAGTACGGAACCCTTACTGCACCCAATGTCTTAAACCAAAGCTGTTTTTAAGCGTAGGCTGCGAGTTGTTAGGCACTATTTTTCCTCACCTACTAATTCAATAGTATCACCGTAGCTCGATCCTAAACATTGTAATTAGTTAATTATTAACTAGTTAATTATCATTAAATAATAATGAGTTAGTAAACATTGTAATTAGTTAATTATTAACTAGTTAATTATTATTAAATAATAATAAGTTAGTTCGACAGTGTTTTTTTCACATTGCTTTCCAACATATTAGTGCACATGCCTTAATTTTAGATATTTTTATTTTTTAACGGTTTTCTGGCAAGATATACCTAAAACTAAAATCGATAAACCTAAATCCAAAATTTGGTACAATTCACACATATACAAAAATAGATGCAGGCGTGTGCAGGCGTCATTCCAAAAATGGTCAGACGGCACCTTAACACGTTTGCTAAAAGTGAAGGTCAACTTTTATCTGTTAATACTTACCTTACCACTTAGTGAGTTCTGAAAATAATAAAAGATTTTTCGACGATACGCGTAGGTACGATATTTCCATAAGAACTAATGACCCACTGCGATGCTATGTTTAACGACCCGTATTCAAGCTGTTTGTCGATGGGTTTCGAAGGACAAGGGAGGGAATAATACGATTAAAAAAACATAACACAAGGCCCGATAGGGGTAATCGAAAAAGATTTGTGTGTCGTGACAAAAGGCATGGAAAGGAGCGTAACGCGACCGGCGACCGGCGACCCTCATTTCTTCGAAAATATTAGCCGTCTGGCATCGCTAATAAATTATTTGACATCGAAAAGAATTTCGCCCGGAGGATCAATACATTCCCGGCCAGGGAATGAACGAAAACAAATCAATCGAGTCTTAAAGCGTTTTTAAAATGTACGTATTTTCACCGGGATTTGATTTTGACTGGATTTGATTGGACACTTTGATTTTTATGTCATGTTTTGTCAATATTAATATAAATTAATTTTTGATTTCATATTGTATTACACAGAAATCTCAATGAAAAAAAAACATTATTAGGTCAAATACGATTAAAGTATTAAAAACAATAAAGCCGTAGTTAATAAAATAATAGCCCAGGATCATTTCAGAGAAAAAATCCAGCTAATTTAAACATGATTTGTTTTGAAAATTCATCATGGATTTTAAGTAAAAAAATAATACTATCAGATCGCTCTTGTCATAAGTTCAAGAACATTGTCCGGCCTAGGTAGAGCACTAAACTTGGTAGAGCGAGCGAACGAAAGAGCGAATTTACACCAGCGCTTTCATAAAGTTAATAAATTTGGGTATGAACTAATTTCGCATTTCTTTACACAATTTCTCTGACGTAATCGGGAACCTCAACACCCCTAAAGTCTTCGGCAATGGTCTTGGGACACTCTGTATATGAGATTATTTGAAACGCGTTGTTTTATCGGCGTATATTGCGCATACATTGGCATGAAATATTTAGACCTAGGATGATCACTCTTAAGAAGAGAGGAAGGAGGAAGAATTTCCTCTAAGTAATTTTCTTTGTATTCATTCTTCTATTTCAGAGCATAGATTGTACCTAAAGAAACCACAGGAGCATTCTTGTATTCAGTGGAAGAAGCGTAATTACTGGCAGAATTCCCTTTATCTAACCACAAATTAGAAGCCCTCATAGAACTGAATGTATTTTGTTTATTTCGATTAGTGAGTAATAGATTGTTTCTTTGTACAGAAGATTCTCTAGCTCTCTGTGATTTATGTCCATCACGGTTAACTAAATCAACCCTCACGTTCAAAAGACGATTCTCTATCTCTCCGCAAATGAGTACGCTCTCTGCTGTGTATTCGCGTCTTCGTTTTCATCATGATGATGTACCAAACGTATTCTTTATGCAACACTTGCAGCCTTTGTTCGAACCCCGGACGAACACACACACACACACACCCTATACACTTAAACACACTTAATACACACACACATACATAAACTTGATTCTAAATAATAGTAAAAACCGCATCAAAATCCATTGTGTAGTTTAGAAGAACTAAGCAAACAGACAAACGATATAGCGACTTTGTTTAATATTATTTAAAGATTTGACACATCGAAAGCCTTTGAAAAGATTGTCAACGGCTTGATGACATCGATATTAAGCAAATATAGACACCTTAAGCAAATATCAACGTTATGAGTTTTTTCTCACAGCATTTAGTTCTCCATAAGTACAAATTATTTTAATTACAATAACTATCGAATTCGAGATTTCAACGAAAATGCGTGATAAGGTTACTTTAGTATTTATTACAATAGTATGTGTTATTGTATAAGAATTAATAAAAAATATGCTATAATGACTATATCGATATGCATGAGCATTTATAAACATTCTATGATTGTAAAATGAGCTCGATACATTTTGAGCAACCTGGGTTCATGCAATTATAGAGAGTATGGTTTTAATGGGACAAATATGACAAGTAGCTTAAGCGTTATTGATATGAAACTAAAAAAAGTACATCTTATAATTATTTATGCATACGTATACAAAGCTTATGATACTAAAAACATACAAGGCCAATCTAAGGTAGTCTTTATTTGTGCTGGTATTATTATTATAATCTTCTAAATAGATTCTGCTAAAAAAGTTTATTTAATTTTAGAAACAGAAAAACTTAAAATATAATAAAAGTCATTTAATATTACCTGCAAATATTGAAACAGAGGAAGTTTAATAAATAAAATCTATATCTCATTTTTAAAATAGCGCAATCGATTGTATTTTCTCATACTCGCTCGTATTCATGGGTACCCAGACGCCAATAAGTCCGTATATCGTTTAATATTTCACCGCAAATAAAACATCGTTTTGCATCGTACAAATTATCACTAAATTTATTGGTTTGGTAAATTTTATCTTCGTTTATCATGCGATTGGTCCACAGGATATGTCGAAGCTATCGATCGTAAATTTCCCTTCGTGCAACATCACTATCTCAAGTTTGATCTGCAATATCCATTGCGGTGGCATATATTAGTCCGTGTACCTAGTAATTTGACGGTTTGACATTTTATCGATTAAAGTGGCCAAATTTTTCATAGTTGCCATGGCTGACTGGTAAGCTGCGACAGTGAGAAAAAGCGGAACCTTTAGTTGGCGATAATAAATAATGGATTTTTTCGACGTTGTTTATGGATGAATTATCGTGAATTTATACTGCGAATTATATCGTAAAATGAACACCAATCTTCGCATTTGCCGCTAAAATTACAAAAGTCAATGTTCGGTAAACGCGGCTGGACTTAGTGATTTTGATTGAGGTTCGATACTCTTTTCCGAAGTTTCATTCTAGCTTCATTACATTCATTTATAAGAAAACTACAATCCACGTCCTTTGTCAATCTGTCTGTTGCATATTTTAACATTAAAGTCAACAAATTTTTAGTATGAAACTGACAGCGCTCATCATTAGGGCACGATCATATTCGAATTTCCAACATGACAGCGCGGCTATTAGAATGTTTTATTTATTGCTGGCCAGTATAAATTAATATAAAATTATCTATGAGCGCTATTTTCAGTGTTATGTTATAATTATTATAAATTCACAAATCATGACAATGTTTATTTATTTATTAAAATATTGAATACGAGTGATGACGTAAAAAAATTATAATATTAAAATATATTAAATTAATTTAAATAAGATAACAAAAAATAAAAACGATTTTAAATTTAAAGAAAATACACCAATTTAAACTTTCATTATTTATATATATTGAAAAAAAATAAATAAACTGATTAAATACGCAATTAAACTAGGAATTTTGTCGGTGATTTTGTGCAGTCGTATAGTATTTGTTAGTATAGTATTGGTATAATAGACAACGCTGCTAAACATGTGCTTTTTCCAATAGGAAAAAGGTCAATTTAGGAGAAATTAATATTTAATAAATCACAAATTCAGTAAATAGAAAGAGGGAAAGAAGGTTGTTTCATTACTAGCCGCGCTTCAAAATTTACAAAAAAAAACTGAAATTGTGTTAAATTTGTTTATGAATTGCAAGAATATCATCATACCATTGTAACTATGTTTTTTTTTTTATTTTAATCTACTCAACTCATCACAAGTTGAAACCACAGACAGGCACGAGGAGTCTGGGCGTCGCCCGTAGGACCTATTTATAAGGCGTCAGGTCTGTTACATAAATTACTAATTAACGTCTGTTAAATAATTTAAACGTCTGTTTTATTAAAATAATTTACTGCTACTAAGCAATATATAGAAATAGTTTATATTAAATGATAGCTACAGGTGTCATAAACATGATTGTTTATTTGTTAATACGACTAGTTGAATATTTAAGGTTTCAGGAGAAGGTATGTTGTAAGTTAATATTTTTCTTTTTAATAAATAATATTATAATACAAGATCAAGCAAAGTATCTATTATTTATTTAATGCAAAATGTGAAAAAACACCGAAATGTTTCGAATTTAATATGTTTTTTATTTTTAGGTGGGAACCTAAACTCGTATGCTCTGCGCGCGCCATCTAGCTCGGCGTTCTCTTACCTACACAGCAAACAGGAAATAAATAGGTATAATCGATAATAATACTCGATATAAGCGTTAATGAATAAATACTATTTTGCAATTAAAATGTTAGATATAGGTATATATTATTTTATAAATACAGTACTTTAAAATATGAGTTCCAGGTGTACATATACTTTCATTAAGCAGAGTTAGATCATATTAACTGTATCATTTTTCTTATGATTTTATCAAATTAATGATAACGCAAAATGCAAAATTTCATCTCAATGGTAGAGTTCGGTTTCGAAGTACCCTAATCTTGAAAGACTAACAAAATGCAGTGTAATATTTCGATTTTTGATAAATTCTTCGGCTTGAAGGGACCAAAATGTTCAATGGTCACTTCAAGCCGATGTGACCTTAGTGGACTGTCATTTTATTGTGTAATTATTATGAAGATGACAGAAAAGAAATTAACAGGAACTTACCTTTTGCCGCGATCTACTTCCTTGAACGACTGCAAATTCGTCTGTGTTTGCACTCTCTGATACGGCACCTACTCTTGATGATTGTAGTCCTACAGAATAGAGTATCATCGGCACTTCACTATACACGGTTTTCTCAAGTTAGAAGTGACAAGCGAGACGTTGGCGGCCGCGACACGGAATGGTTTTGCCTATGCGCCACAGCCGTTGCTGTCCACGACCAAATACGATGCGGGTAGGAAAAAGGTCGTGTGATTAAGGAATATATCTGGTGCCGACAGACCACCAATTATTCTTATGACGCTATTTTTTATTGTTTCGAGTAAATATGAAATTTACCAATTTCATAATTTCTTTTAAAATAAAAATAGTTGGCTTAATTGCAAAAAATATTTTTCAAAAGAAAATTTGGTTACTCGAAAAAATTGATTTTTCTGATCTTCCTGTGGGAGTTTTTTTTCAGTTACACATTAAATAACAAACGTTTCAGGCTCGTAAAATACAGACAGACACCCGTGTGATCACAAACGCGTTCCCATTCGCATTTTTAATGCACAGATTATTCGAGACGAAGTTATTTCTCTGTTTCGAAATTTCGACGTTAGATCGTTTGTCCTTATTAGCGACGTGACCGTGATATCAAATTGGGTTAGAAGAAACACAACATCCGCAATATCTAGCATCCGACTGGTTTCCGTGGACCTCAAAAATGGCACCACGAAACCAAACAGAACGTGTGATATTGCTCATAAAGTTATAAAACAAGCAAACGCCAACATCGACTCTTCTTAGGGTCATTTAAATAATTGTCAAAACAAACGATACAATTCCGATAGACTAGATACGAAAGCATTCATCGCCCACGTTTTGAACTTTTAACCTTAATATAAACTACAAAACAAACAATATAAATTTTATTTATTTAACGTTCTTCTCGACAATAATTGCATAAAAAGCGAATTACGTTACACGATTCTTCCCTACTTTTTGTTTTGTTGCTAACGTGATAGTTCGGTCGAACTGTGTCCCAATTTTTAGTTTCTCGTTAATCGCACTCATTAAACGATGCACAAATGTGTAAACACACTTATCAACTAGCTGTCGCTCTGTTGTTATCCAATTGGCACAGTGTTGCATGATTTGCTACTGAGTTCAGCGTTTTGTTTACACGTTATGCACACCGACGAACACTGTCATCCAATAAAAGACTATACATTCATCTTAATGAAATTAGTAATGAAGGATTGGAAAGTATTCTTCAACATACAAGTATTTAATATGTATATAAATTTAAAACCGATTACGTAAATTGTCAGCCCATGGAGAGGGATGACTGAAAGATGGTCTCGCGCACGTCTTAAATGTTATGATTTTCTTGTGATTTTACCAGTTTTTTTTTATACAAGGCAAGCATAGTGAAGATTGGCAACTAATTTATTATTTGTATACTTTGACAGATATCAATTGGACACACCTCGTTATATATATATTTTTTATAAAACTTACCAACTATACCAAAAACATCCGTTATACTAAGTAGGTATGATTAAAATTGGATTTTGCGTTTTTTTATATAAATATACTTATTTTAGTATTTTTTTATACCTTGATAATTTTCTCAACTACCTATCTCTTCCTTAAATTCCAATAATAAACAGTTCGCGTCCATTAACCTCTATAATGAGACGTACTTCCCGTAATCAGCGATCGAAGCGGTGTAATTTAGACCCCTGAAGTGTTCGAAGTTCAATTACTACATTATGGTAATGCAAAATATCGCCGATCGATAGGTGTAAATTATGAGGTGAACGGCGTCCGCATACCAAAACGGCATAAGGCCTTAAATGCAATCTCAAACCTCAACGCTTGCATGTCAGCGGTGTTTGTGTATTCGATTCGCACTTTCCCGAATAGGCGGCGGTGGAACTACCGGGACATGATCTTACTAACTGTACGCGGAAACTACACGTGAATACCTAAGCGAATGCGTTACTATGGGCAGATACTCGAAACTCTTTTATGAAACACCTTATATGCATTTACAACCTCGACTAGACACGTGTTCAATTTTTAGATCGAGCTAAACATTTTTTTTTTTTGACCTTAGATACATACTTTTTCAATTTCAATTTGTCTATATGTGTAGGCGTTAGTAATTTTAAAACTGCGATTAAACAAACGTCTATTTCGGTATAGTTACCTACTAATTATACAGGATTAATCGGCAGTATCCTTTTAAGGGTTGATTCTATAGACATAAAACTGACCAATTTTATTTCAACAAGTTATCATATACGTAACAAAAAAAATCCATATAAAAATATAACTACTCTATTAAACGTTTGTTGTGCGTATTTTTGTGTTCCTCACCTATCCAATTGACCTATATTACAATATTTGCTCGCGGGAAACTACCCGACGTTCATTGTCGTCAATACATTTGTAATTTGTGCCCCGTGGAGTAAGTCGGTTACTGGGTCACGACGCCGCGATTGGATAGTTTGTTAGGTGACGTTAAAATATTTTCAGCACTTTTTCTTATATCTTTTTAGACAAGTTTTTTTCAGTTTTGTGCAGAATCGTCCCTTAAAAGGATATTTCTAACTTTAAGTTCATTCTGTATATGAGCATTGAGAAATGTTGAGCAACTTAAGTTTATTCTATATTACATATGTAATAAATAAGTACCTATATATTATACAGGCACAAATATTTATTTAATATCTTGAAGACCAAAAAGTTTTATACCAATTTTCGTAAAATATAGGTAATTTTTCGGTTTGTTGAATCAGCATAAAAATACTTTATTTTTTATATGCTTTCATAGATCAACATTTATTTTTAGATCGGTTTTACCCTTCGTGTAGAATATGTTCAACATATACTTTATTAATGTTGAAAAATACTTATTGTTGACTTATATGTTAAAAAATACTTTATTTTTTTATATGCTTCCGTAGATCAACATTTATTTTTAAGATCGGTTTTACTCTTCGTGTAGAATATGTTAACAACAATATGTTAACACAAACATAATATTTTTAAAAGTTGTTTATTTATGCTCATCTATTCTTGAAGTGTATTTTAGTTTATTCTTGAAGTGTGGTTTATACATCACAAATGATGTATGAAATTGATAATATTTTATCGCTTTATCACTTCTTAAAACTGATATATGTGATTAGGTCTGCACCGTGCCTTAATAGCTCCAGGTTTGTAAGTAAGGCGTTAAGGCCCCAGAGCACCTATGCATCTCTCGCAACGCCCCTACTTAAGTGATTGATTGACGCTTGATATGCAAATCCTTGCCCATATAGATCGGAGATTGGTTCACCGCACACAGCGCATTGTGAACTTCGTGCACTGGTTGCGTCTTTACAACGAAAATCGAGTTTTTTTTAATTTATTTTTTAAAAATGAAAAATCACCTACAAATTTATTTAAATAATTTTGACAATATAACAAACTTTTATTAAGGTGCTTGAAAGCATACGAGTATACAAAATGTTATGTCTGTGTGTTGACCGTTGAGGAGTTCCATCTCCTGGAGCCAATCATGCTTACCATAAAAATGCATTGTCATCGGAACTGACCAACATGTCAAATTTTAACTCCGTAGAGTAAGTGGTTCTAATTCAGCTTGCAAGATTTAACCTAAACAGAACAAGATACCGCGCGTTAAAAATAAAGGCTTGTAAAAAAAACAACGCTTTTTATAAGATAAGTCAGCGGTTTTCGATAAAAAATTGTATTCATTTGCAACTTTTTGTTGGTATAGATTTTATTATTTGGTTGTCATTTAGTGGTCATATTTGCTTGCAAAGACATAAGAAGAAATTAATTATCATTCTTGTCTTACGAAGATATCCATCCCTTTACCTGACGTAAGTGAAAACCAGCGAGGTTAGTAGTCAAGCAAAGAACGCAAACTTAGGGCGTTCTTTTTCCTTAGGTTGCGCGACACCGCTAGCTGGCCATTGGTAGCTAATGATTTAAGTTTACATAGGTGAGTAACTTTGAAAGCGTACTTTAAAACCCGTAAGTGGTTGGTGGTTGTGAAGTGAGTGAAGTGAAGTGAGCACCTGAGGAAATCAAGTTGGGTCTGGACAGCGTACAAACCACAAACACGAGGTCAGTCTTTGAAAATCCCAATTTGCTTTTTCGCCTCACTTTTATGGCGATGTAAATTCGTAACCCATACAGTCTACTAGCGTTTGGAGTTCTGAGAAATATATTCTAATGGCCGTTTCATACTAAACATTTATGTTTTGTATATTTTAATACTTTTAGATAAAAAAAAACGTGGCGCGTAGCTGGCGTAAATTAATCATAGTTTTAAAAATAAGTGTATTTTATCTATAAATCTATTTTTGATAGGAGAAATGTAATTTTAGTTTCGGCAACGAACTAACCATGACCCACGATTAATCCAAATTCAAACACTTTTTTATAATGGCTAGAGACCCTTTAGAAGGAACCGAACACAGATATTTAATTTTAACTTTAATTGGATTAGATTTTTTTTTAAGATAAAGAATAGTCTTTGGTAGTTATAAATCGAACGAAACAACCAATTTGATGGGCTGATTTTGAAGGTGAAAACAATGCAACGACTGTTTGCATAATATTCATACGAAGATATCGAATTTTATTCGACAGGCAATTAAAGATTTCTTATATCGTTCATTAAGCACCTGCAACATGTCATCGATCACTTGAGAAATATTTCCGTTCTTAACCCTTTCGGCGTCGTCGACATGCATGCGGCTGCGATAAATTAACACTTTACGGCCGGCATAAGTGGTTGTTTTGCATCTATAAGCGGGCGCCGTTACTACGCGGCGGCGCCCCCCTCCCCGCCCGCCCCCCGATCCTCCCCGCCCGCCCCCCGACCCTCCCCGCCCGCCCCGCGCCGAGAGGTAGCTTTTTATTAATATATTCGGTACAAAATGATCGCGAAGCGTTCGATAATGATCGACATGCGCGCGAGCGGCCGCGCAGACGCGCGATTGCCCGGCGCGGGCGTCGGAAGTGTTAAAAGTGGGGCGCGTCTACTGTTTTCGATAAGACGTTTCGGTACGCGAGCGCTTACATACCAAATATAATAATATTTTTTTGTTTTAATTCTAAAAACACTATTCGCGATAAATGCATTATACAGGTGCCCCGAGACTTAAGTGGGGTTTGTGTTACCTATTATGGGTAAGAAATTATATTAAAAATGCGGAAAAAAATCATCCCCAAATATAGGTATTATATTTTTTAACAGCTGGCGATTTGCGACGCGTGCGGGGATCAATGGCCTATCCATGACCGAGTTATTGGCTCGCGACAAGAGCCACGGCTGTGATCTCCCACCATGACACTTCGTTAGATGATTCGTTTATTAATACTTACTAAATTTTATTTTTTTTCTCGAAAACCATGATTAATTTTGATATACACTCTTTACAAATAACACTCGAAATCGAAGAGCCATTCAGCTAGATTTTTTTATGGGGAATCATCTTGGGGCACGGTGTACTTACTACGCATACATTTAAGGTAATAAATAATATACTCACTCATTTAAGAAAACATACAGATTTTTATCAAAGTTTTATTTTTTTTAGGTTTTATAGGTTTGTTTTCTGTAAAGATGTTGTATTTGTTGTAATCACAAATTAATTGTCATAAATCACTTAATTACATTATAAAATACTATCCATACAAGTATACATTCTGTAAAAATCTTTATATTTATTTACGTACATTTTTATCAGTGTAGATATGCAAAACTTGTTAAATAGACTAGCCGTAACTGCGGGCGGTTAAAAAGATTTTAATATTTATGTCTGCTCGAACAAAGATTTACCATCGTTTATAAAATTTTTATATAAATTTATGTTTCTTATAACTATTTACAATGTTCTTGCTTAGTCTAAAAATGAATACTATAAACTGTTGACGATTACCAGAACTATTGAAAAACGGTTTTCTTTAAAAAGGAACACTATGTTATCCATTCCCTTATATTAACCTTTTGTTCATTGTTTAGTCTGCGTAATCACGTAATTGGCCAAACTATTTAGTAAAGAATGAAATGTATTACCTAAAGTCTGGGAATATTTTTGTTTTAGTATTTGTGGCCGCTCCTTGTTTATTGCTGTAAGTAGGAATAAGTAGGAAAGCTTAACAGCTTCACTTCACTCCTACGGACATGTTTAAAAACGCCCAATGAGAAGGAGTTTACTCCTGTATCTATCTATTACTTCCATCGGTACAGCACTTACCAACGAGACGTAATTTATTGCGGACAATTACGATAATTACTAACACTAACCTGCGTGGCTATCTATACACAAATCTCTCTCGTACGATTTCTGGTCTATGGAAGATAATTATACCGATTTTCAACGGTCCTTTTGTATTTAAGCGACGAAAGAATTTATTTTGTAGTGTAAACAATCTTGCGCAGGATGACTTTACTTCCGTCTGACTACTTTAAGGATGCTATTTTTTGTTCAGGTAAATAACTCACACGAAGACAATTTGACTGCGCAGATAATAAATAAAATATTTTAACGAAATTACCATTTTACAAGTCGATTAATTCACAAATTCTTCCATTATAACATACAGACAGCTTGCATCTTCTGCACACATTGTTGTCAGCTTAAAGAATATGACTATAACTAATATTGACTCAAAAATAACTAATATTATTTTGTTAAAACTAAGCAGCATAAGTAAAGCTTAAAAGGAGAAATATAATGTTATGAAAATATGTTAATTCCATTAATTCCTGCCTATAGTCTGTAGGAAATGCTTAGTATATATGTGATACCTAAATTCTACTATGTGTTCACTTCTAATGTCGTTTTGATTTCTAATAAGCAGAACCTCGTACTGTGGTTGACGATTTTAATTTTCCTAATAGCGTACGTTAAGTTAAGACACTTGTCATGGTTGCCTGGTCACAGAGGTTGAGAGATAACCCGTCGAATAGTAGGTACAACAATACCTGCTACAGGAAATTCTAGTTAGCACGTTCTCTCGTCGACTTGACACGGACTTAACGCCTCCTGGCGGCAACGCTCGCCGTTGCCAACTGCAATATTTCAAAGAGTGTCCGCTCACGTTGCAGCTCTGACAAAACGAAGCTTTTCTCTCCACCTTTTAATAAGTGATAATTTTCCTAGAGGCAGGCGCCCCGCGGGACCTCAATGGCTCGATGTATTCCAACATGCGTACACAGCTAATATTTCTATTTTCTTTGCTCGTTTTAAGAGGTTGAACTTTATCGACAACTAAATCGATCTCACAAAATAAAAATATTAAAAAAAATCATATTAAATAATGTTTGAATACCCACCCTGAGAATTCTGCATAGACTGATTCCTCTTGCCCAAAGTCACCAGTCAAATTCATCCGTCTTGTGCCAACATTTTGGAATCCGTCGTCAGCCCTAAATCTCTCAATAAGTAATAATACGTACTTTTCTACATATGTAATTGAACCAAAATGCTAAAATTGAATCAAAGCACGGCTTAGTGGCATTAACGTCTGCTCCTGATCCAAAGGTCACCGATACTAACCCCAGTGTAAGGTCAAAATGAATATTCAACGGTGCTATTCTTATCACTGTTGACTGGGTCATGCTCACTTATAGATTTTCCAGTGTAACATATGATTCGCATATGACAAACAACAAAAAAATGCCATCTAGGCGCAAACTTGTGGGTCACGTTTTGGGTGATTAGGTCAATGCGTGTCTAGCTAGGTTGCTGCAAATAGTGAGTTATTTTGTTCCTAAGTTTAAATAGAATTTTCCCTAATCAATAGCATATTTTTTTAAAGTCCCTATTAAGTTTTTTTGAGTGTTTATTTACTATTTTATTAATTTATTTATTATACATTAGTTCAACCCAGGGAGGCTTGTTAATTATGGTTAGCATAAATACTTACTCAAAAGTCGAAAGACTAATTATTCAAATATATTTTAACACATTAAGAAGGACTGTGTCGACTGCTTCTTCCAATCGGACAGAGCTCATGTTAATAACATTATGTTCACTCCCTAATAGCGCGATATGTTTCACTGCTAATTTATTGCATATCGGTTGCGAATGGAACAAATTATATTTATACGAAAGCCAATCGCGGCACTCACCGTACTACATCAACGAATCATAAATAACAACCTACCATGCCCAGGTATCGTAGGCCCATTGGCAGCGGATAAATAGCTGTTGTCAATATATCGCGCCATTTCAGGCAAAACGTCGTAGACAACATTTTTGCCGAATTTAGTTTTTTTGACACCATTCTAAATATTGTGAACGAAATAAAACAAAAAACCGCCAATAGAACGTGACGGTTTGAACCATGACAATAGTTTTATCGTGCACTGAGAAGAATGGTTTACCTAAAGTATTTAGCAAATGAGTTTTTAGGTAACTAGTTATTGTTTAGCTATGTAGACAAACCATTTGGCTATTAATTGCTAAGAGTTTAGCGGTTACTCAAATAGCAAAATTTTGAGCTGTCAGTTGCCAAAGTTTTAGTAACTGTAGTCGAAAATTTGTTTCAGTGTGTGACTTTTTTATTTAAATTTTGGTCTATGCAAAATATTGTAACGATGATAATACGCAGGATTACATCATATTCACAATAAAGTTAAAGGACATCTTTAACGATTATTTCGTTAATGGCAGAAAATTGTAAGTGAATCGTAAGCATTTTGATTAATGAATATTTTGTGACTACTAAGAGCAATTATTGTGACTACCAAAAGAGTAGATATTTTGGAAGAAATTATTGATTAATATTTTGTGACTATCAAGAGATTGTTTATTTTTTGACTCAAAATGTAGTAAGTGTGAACACTTTGAGGGATCTCATTGATAAATATTTTGTGATGGTCAGTGATTTTGTGAAATGATTTTGAAGGACATTATTGATGTATATTTTGTAACTGCCTTAATGACTTAATCAACAAATGATTTATATACATGTCTGAAGTACATAATATCTCTATGGGTAGTTAAAAGAGAATTTTATATTTTCCTACTGAAAAAATCTGTTTTTGGTTGGTTACGATGTTCTGCGTGGAATGGCTCGAATATTGTAATTCTCAACAATTATAAGCATAAATAAGCCGAGCCGCGGACAACGCGAGCAGTTATTAGGAAGATTCTTGGTCGATGTAAGCAAGATTATGACGATAAACTTAATTGATCCTACGATATAGGACACGACGGGATTTTCGGCTTTGAGGCTTGTTCGAACTGATTAATCCTCACCCGCCCGGTGATATATATTTATAGTTGGGACAATCTCGACCTGGGATCGAATTATATAAACGATGTCACGATAAAACGGAAGACGACTTGACTGATGAGAAGTATTAATTTAAAATGGTCTTGGGGCGCGTTGCGTCCCGCTCGCGTGGGCAGCGCCATGTCGCTCTCAATGGAAATCTAATTGCTCTAAAAGACGTCGGCTTCTTTCCGACTGAGATCGGTTCCTAAAGTTTATCTCGCATTCACTTACTCGAGAATATTTAAAACTATTCAGAAACCATCAAAACTCGAACTCGGGGAGAATTTTCTGTTTTATATTTATTTTTGGCAACTCAAATGGGATTGTATAAAAGGGGCGATCTATTTCGCAAAAGGTGAGAGGGTTAAATCTCTATTAATGTTAATGCCTCGGTAACTGTGGGGGGAAATTTAAGAGGATGTAATTGACATTAATACGGTGATCATCTCCAAATCAAATTTAATGTTGCGAGCGCAACCTTTTATCTTCTTAAAATATATTTTTCAAAAAAAAGGAATGAAATGTGGTGGTCGGGGTTTGGTGAGAGGGTATATCAGTAAATCCAACGGAGTCTCAGGTTATGGGACACCTCAGGCAAAATGAGTGCATTCAAGTTATGGTACATCGCCTATTCGTAACATCCGTTACAGAATAGAGAATATAGGTACCCACGACATATTTATACGCCAGGGAAAACCTAACCTAACCTAACCGCCACAGATTCATTATACCTACTAAAGTATCCTCTATATTCTATAAGATGTTTACACATCAATAAGCTCATTTAAATTGACTTACCTAAAGATTTTTATAGTCTGATTCCGTTCTTAATACGAGACGGAGCAACACCCACTTAATCATACTAGAATTTTCATCGTGATCACATTTAATGTAAAATAATAAAGATTATAAAATAATTGTGTGACATATATTTTTTTATATTATTTGCTTCTTAAGCTATCTCTTCGTGTGTGTTTTTGTGCTGAAGCAAAAATGCGATAATATCACCCACCAACAATTTACGATATAATCTTTTGATAAATCTTAGTTTTACACGCTTACAGCTTATCTTTCAGATTTTACGCACTAAAAGAAGTACCGTTTAAATGAATATACTAGGTCCTCTGTGTACAACTTATTTATATACCTCGTTAAAAAAACTCTTGCTCCATATCTTCACGATAAGGGCAACGAGCCATGTTCTGAGATACATTATCTTATCCTAAAAAAATAATTATACAAAACAAATCTACATTTTGGTTGGTCTGCAACACAAACACAATATTTGACGTGTGTACATAAATATTCACGATAATCTTAGGCAGCGTATGTTACGACTTTTAGCTTCCACACATTCATGCATAAGAAGCTACTTTCCCCGTCCTTTGAGGATTTTTTTGTATAGATTCATTCTCTTGAAAAACGACTATAGCCGTTAAGATTACATCGGAGGCTGGTCGAATAATATAATTACATATATCTTAAAGTGAACAAATGTTTAGTACTAATAAATGAAACATTGACAGTTCAATACAGCGCTAAAATATCATATTCGAATTTCAAAGATATTTATTTCTGGCCAATTGAAACTCATTTATGTTCGCAAATAGAAACTTATAAAAGAATTGTCATTATAATTATTTCAGCATATATCATTATAATTATTATTATTTATTCAAATATCATGTGCGTGTTGTTTCGTTATTAGCCGCGCGTCAATATTTACAAAAAAAAATTGGTGTTAACCTTTATGATGAATTGAAAGAATGTTATGATACTTTTGTATGTTTTTTTATTTAATTTTAATCTACTCAGACCTAAAAAATAACCCACTGTCGCCTCTATAGCCATCCAAAATGCCATTGAAAACTCAAGTGGAGATAGGAAATGAAGTAACTCATTACATGTTGGTACCATAGGTGCGAGTAGTCTGAGCATCTTTAACGGCATCTGCCCCTCAGACGAGGGGCAGATGCCGTTAATGACGCCTGTAGGGCCAAGCTGTAAGACATCAGGTTCTGGTTAAAAAAAATACTACTACTAAATAATGTATAGAAGCAGTTCTATGATAGCTACAGGTTGTCATAGCTATTCTTGTTTTAATTTCATATTGCCTAGATCTTTTGACAAATTATAATCTAAATCACTAAATCATATTACTTTATAAAGTAATATGATTTAGTGTTATCATTCAAATAGAAACGTTACGTTAATTATCCATGACATATGACCCATGAAAATAACGTATTTGATACAACTTGAAGTGTTAACATTGCGGAAAAAATGATATAACGAATACTCAAAATACCATAATGTCCTTTATACACACACATACACGATAAACCAGCGGGCGCATATTTAAGGCAAAATTATTCTCTAAATTACATAAGTTTTGATCTAATATGGCTCACATATGGAGTATGGTTTGAATATTTTATTATGCGTATTACCAATAATGTAATCTTTCATTTAAAATGATCTAAGTTGATGTAAAATTTGTATATAAATGCTAAGATGCGCGGTAGCGCAGCATAGTAAGATGATGTGATAAGGTGTGATAAACAGATACAAAAATAAGATCTAATCTTGCTGCCTTGTGCCTATGGCATCCTGGCAAAGTACTATTTATTTATTTTTTTTTATTAACATAGGAATAACAACAATAAATATCTTTTTTTTTGGGATCTTACCCTACTAAATACTGTAATAATTATGTTTGGATTCCGTGGCATGTATTTTCAAAACCGTAGTTATAAAAAAATAGTGTGAGTTGAGTACCGAAAAAAATTCGTCAATTTTTTTTTTACAGACGCATTATTGCAATGCTCCTATTGCTAATTTTTAGAAATACCTATAATTAATGCAACAAAAACCAACACATTCCAATGAAAGGCGTCGAATAATTCAATTGCTTTTTTTATGTCGCGGACAGTTTATTTGTAGAATCGATGGCAACATGTGATTGAAATTCTTGAGCAACACTTGCGCTTACGTCCTGACGCCCGAAGAATGTGTGCAACCACTTGAGTACACACACATAATTGCCATGTGTCGTTTTATTCGCTTGTTTTGTACCACGATCAACAGTTTAATTCATTGTTTCGAAATCAGGGATGGGAATGAAGGCGATTTAAGTGCTACCGCGATAAGAAAGGTAAATAATTTCATTACTCGACTTTTTTTTATTAAAATAATATGACAGTAATCACAGAAATTTAATTTGATATATTAAGTTAAGTAAAGTCAATATATATTAATAAATAAATGTGTCTTTTCAACACATACAATTTATTAAGCTATGTGATGTTCATTGCAATCAAATTATACATAGTAATATGAGTATTATTATTTTTAAATTTTGTTGCATATTTACGTAAGAATGCATAATTGCTTAAGCTATATCATTTGTGAAGACATTATGTTAAATACAGGTTGCTCCAAAAATATTCATGATAATCCAACTAGGCCCAGCTAATTCGCCCTGCGATTTCAAACACGATTTGTAAAGTCGACATATCAAAATTCATAACAATTTCCGAGAAAAAAGTAATCTTTACTTGATAATATCAAACGTTTGTGGTAATAAGAATCCCAGCTGATTATCCGTCCGAGGCTACGAGGCTATTTTGTTTTTTAGTGCTCATAACGCAATGGATTTCTGTATTAATAAAAATAAATTTAATACCGTAAAAAAATTGGTAATATATTTGATAAATATTATACTTGCGGTGGTCCAAAAAATGTAATTAAAAAAAGTGTTTTTTTTTATTTATTTAGATTTAGGCTACTTCCTCTAATATTTACATATTCGATCTAAGCAATAATTATTTTATCTTTATTTATTTTCTTTCATTTCTTTTTTACCTGCTTTATTTTTTTAACATGATTGTAGAAATCAAATGTTACTTATCATACACACGTCCTCACACAATCAGACATACACCGTCATAAACAAACAAATTACGTACCTCATTCTTCTCATTTGACACATGTTTATATACATCTGTGGACAAAGACGACACAAGCGAATTAATTTTCAATATTCGTTTAAGTTTATTTAGATTCATTTATTAATTTTTATTTCTTTGATTTGTATAATCATTTTATTTTTTTTTTTATTTTTATCGTTATTAGTGCTTTTTATCCGGTTAACATTTAAAATGTAATTTCTGGCTTTGTATTGTATATTTTTAAATGTTTTTTTGTATATATTGGCTCTGCTATAAATATCTGGGAATGTTATAATTGTGCATTAATTAAATCTATAAATACGGGCATAATTTAATTGTTTTTCACTTCTTATGTAAATCATATCTATACTATTTAAAGAGGTTAGTTAATTTGTTATTTTTCTACCATAATAAATAATCTGACTACTAATCTGAATTGATTAAAAACTTTGTTCGAATTATAAAGCACAGGCTTTTTACGGGTGTATTTTTATTGACTTTACTCCTTTAAGAGGGTGAATCTGTATCGTTAACCAAACATTAATTAATGAGAAAATTCATTCAAAAATTTATTCGAAATCGTTTTAATGCTTGAGATCTAGCAATAACGTATGAAAGAATTGACAACAATAAAATTTACAAAATTAAAGGATTATGTTACCTGTTGATACTAATGTGGGTATTAATCATTAATTACCATTGAGGTATTAATCATTTGGAAAAAAAAACCATGCGCCTAGTTGTTTTTTGACCTAAAAAAATCTAAGCCATTTCATCCATTCACATAAAAATTCACGTATGGAGAATGGTAGAGGATAGAAAAGAATATTTCTCGCGAATAATTTTCCGAGCCAAAATCGTTAAGAGGTCCGCGGCAGCGGTCAGTTATTATAAAAACTATAAGTATTTCAAAAAGCTTTAAAAAAAGGAAGAAAAAAAAGAGAAATAAAAGCATAAAAATAAATTATTTTATAGAAATAATACGTATATAACTAAAGTAACCGATACATCCATTCCCCGCTCTCGTATTTCAACGTAATCGTCCACGTAACCGCAGCATCTTTAAGACGACCTTATCACGGATTCAACAGAGCAGGCTCGAGATGACCTGTAATTTAATATTGGATACCAAGGAAATCATGATCTAGATTCTAGACCAATGATATCTATTATCGCGTTCGATCGCAGCTTCTTGAATCTGGTTGCAAAAAGTTATATGTATATTTTCAAACGAAGATCTTTATGCTTAAGTATGTGATTTCTCTTACGAACGATTTAAACCAGTCTCCCTAAAACTCACAGCCGCTTAAACCAAAAAAATATAAAAAAATCATAAGCATATTATGCATTATTCATTATGCATAGTATTTATGTATTTTTGTAGGAGTTGTTTTTATTTCTGTTAAAAGTATTGTTTTTACCTATTAATAAAGCGACTCATTTATTATTCGCTTATTATTCTAATTTAACCTTCCACAGTTTTGTTAAATAGTAGGTACTGTTAAATTCTCTATAATATATTTATATAAATATTTTAAACAAAAAAATATTTCTGAATTAATTTAGCTTATCCAATCCGATGCAACAGACGTAAATAAGATGAATGATAAATAATTTATCACGATGTAAATGATAAATTGTATTTAGAATATATACATATACAACGTTTGCCCGTTTAGTAGGTAAGTAACTCGTAAAATGATATAAAATAATTGCAAAGACCCGGGTAATTATGTGGTCCACTAAACTAAATTTGCTGATTAAATTAAAGAGTTATAAAAATTCTTTTTAAAAATCTTTGTTCGCGAAGGCCAATATATATTAATTATAATTATTCATATAAAAAAAATATATAAATTAGGTAAAAATTAGAAAGTGTGAAAAAAGCCCTCGTATGTACTAACAGCCACTGGTACAATTAAATCCTATTAAAAAATAGATTTCCTTTATTTATGTGCTTCTTTGTTTTCGTTTTTTATTATATAGTTATTATATTATATTATACGGTTGAGTATTTTTTACAAGTTTTTTATTATAAAATTTAAAAATGAATGAAGAGTAAAAAAAAGTTACAAAAAAGCTGCCGAAACCAGGGATCGAACCAGGGACCTTTAGATCTTCAGTCTAACGCTCTCCCAACTGAGCTATTTCGGCAGATGTTACAAGCTCGTTGAAATTCATATATACAAAAACGACGCGCGTGGCGATAACCGCTTACCATAATCAGTTTTTTTTATTATCAATGCGAAATAATAAAAAAAATAAAATGATTGAGATTTCAAACGAACAGTATCTAACGCAAAATGTAATATGTAATAACATAACATGTAACTAATATAGCTAGAAAGACAGGCTAATAAATAACCCAGAACCCGGCCAGGAGAATAGCAATTCTTAGATAGTTATGTAGATTGTATATATAATTTCTGATGTCCTTTTAGGGGGTTGATTTATATTATTAATCAACCAATAATCAGTATAGCATATTAAAAAAAAATGTTTCCTAATTACAAAAACGAATTTATAATTTAATAGAAATAATGCCAATCTCTCGAGCTATCCGGAGTAACGAGTAAACGTAGATATAATTAAAAAAAAACAAACATGTCGAATTAAGAACCTCCTTCTTTTTTTAAGTTTTAGAAAAGGCGTAAAACTTCTCGTCGATAATTTTAATTTATCTGCTGGCCATATTAAAATATTATTCCGAAACTCAATTTTATCTACAACTGGCACAGAAGTTACACTCGTATTCAAATCGTATTCATTTTTTTTTGTATAGTTCAAAGAGTTTCCAATAAAATATGTCTGTTTATTTTAATAATTATTGTCGATACTGCATCATCTCCTTCTTGGGACTTGGCTTCTTTGACTTGGTTTTCGTGGAGGTAATATCTATGGTAAATATTTTCAACAGCCGTGTCGTCAACTTCTTCTGATGTGTGTTTTATTTAACTCGTCTATGATAATCGTGACCCGCTCGCCAGGGATTGCGCCCAACGAAAAGAGAAGACAGTCGTTCAGTGATAAACGAAGAAGTCAGCACAAAATCCGTAATAAATAAACCAATATTTATCAACATCGGTGACAATTATTTTAATTTTTCCATATACAACCGGTCGAAGTCAATTCTCTGCCTCATTAATTTATCATTTTACGCGCAGAATCCTTTTAAATGCCGTCTCCGTGTTATGTTCAGCCGGCGGCATTATTCCGTGATATATTACGAGACACTATAAATTAATACGTTCCATAATGTAAATCGCAGATTAATATTATGCTTGTGACTTCTACTTGTCGGCAATCAAAAGTCAGCGCTCGGCGATAAGCGCCGTTTTAATTTGTGATACTAATGTATTTTAATTATTAATTATGCTTCATTATTGTTAAATTGCCGTACTGATCACATAACAAATTTTATTAAAAACCTTTCCCCCTACCCTTGCCCCACTAACTATTTACCTAAATAATAATTGACACTCTCTTAAATAAATAAAATAAGGAAAAGAAACACTTTTCTAACAATCATATTACCATGCAGGTGTCAGAAATTAATAATGTATTTATTACTTTGGTTTATATGTTAGGAATAAGTTATAATTATAAAAATGATTATTGTTTAGTTCAATAATAATAA
Organism: Neomicropteryx cornuta; assembly: GCA_020383195.1. Lineage (NCBI taxonomy): Eukaryota > Metazoa > Arthropoda > Insecta > Lepidoptera > Micropterigidae > Neomicropteryx > Neomicropteryx cornuta. The sequence goes on along the minus strand of JAHKQU010000029.1, from coordinate 10,943,481 downwards.
TATATAAAAAGGTGAGTCCTTAGTCTAATAATATCCTTCCTTTGCCCTCAGAAAATTTGTCACCGCTAAAAGAAATAATACCGCGAACAAAACTATACAGTAAAAAAGAAAGCAATAATCTGTCACAGCCAGGCGTCCGCCATTGCGCGCCACTACTCTTGGATTTTTTAATAAAAGTAAACAAATAAAATAAAAAATACACACCCTTGAGGTAAGGACAGGGAAAAAATGATTTTAGGTGTGTTTGTCTGTATGTTTGTGTATATAAGTAGGTAGTATTTATATTTATACATCTACTCTTTTACTATATTTTGAAGATATCATATTTTTAAATAAAGTTCTCTTAATAAAGGAGTCAAGTTAATATTCTATAGATTAAAATAATTTAGTAACTATATGTTAAGCATTTTAGTTACAAAAAGTACCTTTTTTCCTACTATTGAGTCCTGAAGAATATTTTTTTTAGATTGTAAATGTATATGTTGTTAAGCCAACCTTGAGGTTGGGTAGGGGTGAGTGTACAAGGGTACAAAGAGACTTTCGTTTATTGGAGTTCTTTTTCTTTCAACGAATCTCTAAATATATCGTATATACTTAATGCATAGTGGATCAACCAAACCTACCCGCTTTGTTCACAGCTACGCTGTCACGCCAAATATTTCAAGCTCTTCATATTTTTATATCCGACCAAAAAACATTCTTACGATGGAAAAATTCAAAACTCTTTTCAGACGACAATAACACATTATTATTATATAGCATTTAATTAGTTTTGCAACTCAACTACGGTAGTATAACGAATGTGCTCGATCGCATAATCTATTCAATATTCATGGCCCCATAGTTGATAATGATGAAATTAAAATCGTTTAAAAAGAGACACCTAATTGTTACGTAAAAGATTATTTGTTTTTGTCAATATTTTTATTTGTAATTTCTACCATATTGAAAATTGGTTTCATTTTTTTGTTATTTCATGTTATCCTCATGTTATGACGCAGACGTCACTTTAGTGTTTTACTTCATTGTTCAAGCTTATTCCTTCATTTCGTGTAAAAATAAATATTTAATAAGCGCAGGTTGATTCTACCAAAATATCTCGAGATTCATGATATTGTATAAAATTGAAACTTTAGTAGGTACGTCTCTTCATCAGGTTTGGCGTAGATAATATGAATGTGATTTACACACACACCATAATCTGTTTCAAACGTGTATGCGATTCAGGAATTCCTTAAAAAATAATTTTACAGATAATTACATCAGTCGTAAATCCCATTTGATAAGTAGTAGCTAAGCAATTCAAGATAACGCCCTCATGTTTACCTTTCATTAGTACGAACAGACGTATTAAATTCCTTCTTGTCTCTGTACCGATGAGATAACATATGTATGTGTTTAAAATACCTATACTGACGTGTTGAAAACATGACATTGTGAATTTCGGGATCAAAAATGTGCATTGCGTGTTTAGGAGAGTTACGACTTTTTTTTAGTTTATCCTAAATAACACCGTCCAAATGGTCTTAATTATGGTAGAACAATGAGGCACCAACCTATCCCGTAGTAAAAACAATATTTAAATCCGTAATTTGAAGATTGTTCTTGGATACATGAATTTACAATTAACATTTTTTTTACTTATTTTTTTTTGTCAAAGAATTGAAATGAGATTATGTTATAAATATTTTTCGATTCCTTATAAATACACCTTAACAATATGCATTTTTAATTACTTATTTTCATTTTTTATTTTGGTCCTAGACTCTGGCTCGTAATATCAACTCAATATATGTTAAATTGTGAATATTATTAATTAAATTGACTTCAAAGCATTTCCACTATTATAATTATTTTTTCTTTTTTAATCATCTTTTATTTTTGTAAATGATAATTTGACCATATCCTTTCTAACGTATTAAATATTTTAGGTGAAAGTTAAATAATTTCATAAAGTACAGGCCGCTACGTGAATTTACTAACTGCCCGCATTTACGGTGCCGTTTTGATTTGCGCATACAATTTCAATATAACTTACTCTATATTAAAAATATTAAAAAGAAATGTTCATAATTATAAAAGGTATACTTTACAATAACTACCTATATAAAATTCTTAAAATCAATTTTGTGTAACTCTAAATATAAAATATAGCCATCCGAACCATAGAAGTTTATATTTTTAACGCCACTAGAATTTGTAATAAATGGCGGTAGACGTTATGAATTAATACATTAGTAAAATTCCTACGGTACACTCATATGCATACAAATACAATTAAATTCAAATCCTAGTCAAATGGATGATTCCTTGACGTTTTTTTTCATGATTAAGATTATGTCTGTTTAACAAGAAACTTAGATATAGTACCAGCGTTCTCATTTGAACTAGATTAAATTTCAATTTAGGTATGTATTTGTAATACATTCATACATTCCTATAGATAATCAAATTAGTACTAGTTCGCACATTACAAAAAAAATACTGTGAATCGATAGAGCGGTGACATTCAATCGATTATTTCGTAGTAATGATAAAAAGTAGACTCGATTGGCTGCTTAAGGAATGCTTTTAACACTACCGCGCCATTAAGACGAGGATCGGCCACTATTTCAAAGCGCACGCTGGCATTTAGTGTTCCGTTTGACGTTAAAATGGAGGGACGCTATAAAAGGGGTCGAACGAACGCGGGGGGTCGATTTCAAACCGCGCTTGGAATGGATCCAAATTAAGTCCTAACTGCTTAGTGGCAATCAAAAGTGTAGCTTTCCAAATTGATGTGTTGACTATTGCATAGTTGGTCAGTGATATTATTCGGTCGTTCCTAACCCCCGTGTGACTTGACGTAGATCATTCTTTTCACCTCCGACATTTAGACTAACTCCTTGAGAAATACCTTTCAGTGTAAGAATGAATGAATCAATGAATTACGATCACATTTCTCTACACATCAAGAAAAATAAAAAAAAAACATTTATTATGTTCCCCGGCCAGTTAATCATTTACTTCCGTAGTTTGGTTTATTAATTCGTCTGTACTATTAAATATTTATTAACACCGTTTTTAAGAACATTCAGAAAAATAATAATTTACGTTGAAAAATTATAAAAATATAGCGTGACAAAATGTTTTTTTAGTTTAGGGTTTTTTTTCTAATCTACATAATTGGTTTTATTTATTAATTAGATTGAATTACTTAACGTTGTATCCTATTCTTTCTAATTCACATGATAATCTTATCGTCCAGCTTGATTGATCTATCTGTATCAGGTTTAGTGAGTGGTCTCTGCAGAGATGAGCATCGCTTTTGATGCAGTCTACGAGATAAAAATGCAACATTTCCTTCAGCTCAGAATGACACGCGCCTGCGCAGCGCTCGCACTATCCGACTCAGGGTAAGGAGGACCTCACCGGACGAAAGTAGATAAGCGAAGCGACCTTTGCTTGATGCCGAACGCACTGACCAAACTACGATGTGTATATTAAAAAGAAACCAAACTACGATGTGTATATTTTCTCAAGAAAAATAAAAAATCTCTATATATTTTTTGAAAATATGTCGTTTGCCTGTTTCTATCAGTGGATTGAATAATAACTGTTAGTTCGTACACGCTTAGTAACAGATATTATGACAAATACATCCACTATTTTACCTTTAAAATTTGGAAATAAATATTCGTGGTTGATTATTATTTCTTTATTATTTGTGTTAGGAATTTCACCAAAATAATATTGACACAATAATGTAATATAATGTTTGACAAAAATATAATTGTATAATATAATATTGTTTTGAAAACGTTCGCAGCATTCTCAATCTCAATCATATGCCACAGATCGATACATTCTTTCAGAATTGTCTTTTCACTTTCGACACATCTTTGTGTGAGCCAAACACTGAAATCTAAACCAACGCGAAACCTGGTGAGGAGCGCTGAAGCGAACGCAGAGAAGCTGCAGCAGCAGTCGAGCACACTTTGTCTGCCAGGTCTTTCAGGTCTTGCAGCCGGGCGCGTTCTGCTGCTCTGCAAATCTCCACGGCTTTACTGATCGTGAGAACCTGACCCTGGTGAGGGCTATTGGGATGTAATTCAAAATTTTAGTAGCATTATGTGATGGTATAAGACCTCAATAGATTTCGAGCAATCTTGGATCATTTTAAGGCACATATGCAGCTCATATATTTATCGATGTAGACGCCACGTCTGATTGATCTTATCAATGTGTAATCAGTCAGTATTCGTGCATGGGTTTTAGAGTAACACGTTTTGTTTGCTAGCTTATTTTAAATTCAATAGTTATGTATTAAAAGTTACGTTATAATAGTCGCGTCATATGGCATCAAAACATAATTTGAGCGTTTTCATTGACTATATTTCCAAATTCAAGTTTTTATTTTGTATAACGTATCGGCTATATTTCAATTTTTAGTTTTACTTGAGTAAATAAGAAATAAATATAAATTTACCTATTTTATTTTATTTAGACTTATACAACGTTTGTATTATTTCATTTATTTATACATTATGTATTATTTCATTTATTTATTCGGCGAAAGCCTATTATAACGTAAGGAATCATCTAAATACGGTATTTAAGCAATACATTATACAATTTTACTATATATATATATATATATATATATATATATTATACAATATATTTAATATTTATATAACATATTTCTATACATTAGCAAATATATTTCCTTAAATTTATTAACATTAATTATATATAATATCATATATTTATGTACATCGATATGATTCTGATATAATATATATTTTTATATTTGTTTGTCTACGTTTTTATTTATTTTGATATATAATAGAACGATAACAAAATATATTCAGGAAGTATGCCTCTCATATTGAGAGTTAAAATTGTAGAACACGACAATTAATCTATGGCAATCCGGCTTCTATTTTTATAACCCATTAAATCAGTTTTTTTCTTCCAATTACAGTAACTCGGATGATTAATTTAATGCGTCGAAACGCACTCGTCCTAAAGCTACCTCCGCAGGCAGAAGGCAGATAAGAACTTCTTTATTTTCTAATGTGCCTCCTATCAATAACACTTACCTCATTAGTTTTGACATCTATTTTATGTTGCGGTTTAACATTGTAGTCACTTTGAAGTCGCTCGAGCAGACCAATCTCTAAAAAAAATATTCATTTAACTTTTAATTTAAATTTATTTTAATATTAATAAATTAATTTATTTGTAAGTTATAACTATTCATTGAGACAAATAAACAATATTTGCTTGCGAAAGTATAGAGAGCAAACCGGTAATCATTCCTTATTTCTATCCTTACCTACCCTCCTGGGCCGATAGTCGCCAAAGAAATCAATGGCTCCTTTGGCAGTACACCACCCACCCCACCACATTACGTTTTTAGGGTTCCGTACCTTAAAAGGAAAAAAAACGGAACCATTATAAAATCATTTTTGCATCTGCCCATCTGTCTGTGAGACGTTTTTCTCCGAAGCGTTGTGACTTGGGGATTTGAAATTAGCAATAATAATGCGCAAAGACTACAAAAATACACTCCCCCCCCTTTCTATAATGAAAGGTTTTCCAAGCTAAAATTTAGATATTAACAGGATTTTAAGTTTTGAGTCAATGATAACGAGACCAGTCTCATAGTTGCTGAAAAAAACACCCGCTTTTCGGGCGCTTAGGTGGCAGACAGAAGTACTGAATTTCAGATAGAGATAGCAGATGTATATATCTCTTAGGGATGACCCGCAGAGCTTACATACGAAGACATTTTGAACAACACATTCATAAATAGTTTATGAACCTTTTTATGATCATGATCCTTCTATAAACTAAACTAGTTCTTATTTCAATTCCTATAAACTAATTCAATATTTTGCCATAATATTTTTATTGTATCGTATTTTGTTGCAGTTTATGGTTTTCTATCGACACATTTTTAATATGTAAACTATTTTAAACATTTTTTAGATAAATATACCTTTATATCAATCGTTTATTTTAAAGGTCTTTAAATTATAGTTTAAATTAGAATAAAAATCAAATTACAATTTTTAAGCCCCAAACCAGTCCCATCTCATCTCTACTTTTTTTTTATCCGTCAGTAAGTCATTAACTATGTGTAAAATAAATAAAAATATTTTATGCGAGGAAATTTTCTTTATAGAAGCATCTGAATATATCGGAAAATACTGAAATTCTCATAATATTCCTTGCTTCAATCACGTTTCTATTTTAATGAAACACAATCAATACAGTCGAATTGCTGCAAAAACAATTTTTGTAATTTAGCGACTTTTTTTTTACCCATTCATTTCTTTTAACAAGAAAATTAGGCCGCATTAGTAGCTGAAGCGAAAGGCAGGAAATCAAAGGAAAAGGAAGGGAGGAGAGATAGGGTTACTATTCTACACAGGGGGAACAGGTGGCGGATGGTATTGGTGAAAGTGGCCATAGCCGTTGTTGTCTAGATATCGAGAAGTCAATTTAGTAAACTGAAAACTTTTAACTCGTTGTTACTGCTAATGACTGGAATATACCTACCTGGAGTGACTATCCTGTCAGCCTCTAGCAATATTTTATAAGAAGTAAAGTATGCCGGAGAACTGTCAAAAATACTTAGAAATAATTAAAGGAGAGGGAATACGGAGGCTTCTCGTAGTCTAATGGTTGTTGTATCGTTAAACGCCTACCGAAAAGCAATAAATTAATCTTGAAATGAGTACCAATTTACGAGCAACCTTTCAAACTGTCTCACTACTCATGATGATGTCCGTACACTTTGAAAAATGCTCGAATATTATATAAAAAGTCAAGTTTTATTCACACTTAAAACATTAAAAAAGCACACAAATAAAAACGTAAAGGTCAATGTCAAATAAATGGGGCTGATCGGATGTACATATGACTATATTTTATTTTATTATTTTTATAGGTTACGTTAGGACTCACACATCAATTGTTTTACTCACAAATGCTTTGTTTCAGCGCGTGTGTTCTAAAAGTGTAAAAAAGTTGTCTGTTATATTTTAGTTGCCTAACAAGATATTTAAATCGAACAGTTTATATTAAAGCCAGTAACATTACTAGTGGTACAAGCCTGTAATTTTATATGTGTTTTGTCACTTTACACAGTTGATAATGTTAAGAAAAGAGGGAACCCGGGACCTGTGGATCAGAAGGAGGCGTGCATACCACTGCGCCACCACCATGCGTCATCAGGCAGGCACTGATCCAATTTCTGTTCAGTCAGCGAGTAATAAATTGCCTTATTAATCCGTCGAGCATAATGGCCTCGTATAATTGGTTGGGAGGCAATAAAATAATAGTCCAGGTAGTCGGACATAATTTTATAGTCTTATTAAGCATTGCCCACCGGCGCCCTTTAGGAGAAAGCCCTGAGGGTGACTTGGTAATATTTTAAATGGTACAAATTAGTGTTACTATATGAAGTGTACGCCATTGGCGGTTCAACCCTTTGTCCCGGCGATGAAATAGTAAGAGTAACTCCCGCGGTCTTTTGATGGATATCTTAATTTACGCATCCTACTCTTAAATCCATTATAGGCCTGATACGGTTACGGTTACATCCCAAAACGTTGATTTTTAATATAGGTTACGTTCTTTATTGCCAAAATATACTGCGCAATAATAATAATACAAAGTTACAAAATACCGGTCAACTACATGAACAGTCGAAATATTTTTCTTAGTCATTCATAATTCCATGAAAAATAAAAAAATATATATTTTAAAAGTAAACGAAAAGAAACACAGAAAATTATAGAATCTTTTTCCAAATGGCCATCAAATTTGTTGGTAGTGAACAATGACAATCTCTTATGACTTTTAATTTCTAATAATCTAGGTTCTACAAGTTTCATAATTTTTTTAAAAACAAAAAAATACCTTGGAGTGTATTGTCGCCGCAAGGAGTGATCATTTTATTGACCAAAACATTTAGTGGTTAATTTGCACTTATAAGTACCTTTATATACAGGTTGTTCTAAGACCATTCCTCGAGACTTAAAAGGGTGCATGTATTACGAGTAAGAAACTATGTAAAATAAATGCGAAAATAATCCAAGCCCAAATTTATTATTTTTTTTAAAGCGCTGGTGATAATTCTCTTTAGCGAGGCAAAACGAGATAACGAGATGAGTTGGTTCGCGCGCGGCCTTGATCCATAGCTTAGTCATTCAATTGTATCGCAACTGGTGAACACATGACAACAGAGATGTAATATTATCACGTAAAGTTTACATTTTTTTTTTCTCTAAATCTGTAATTAATGGTCTTAACAAATCATATTTGAAATCGCAGGGCCAATTAGCTAATTATTTTTATCGGGAATGGTCTAGGGACTTGGTACTCGGGACACGGTGAATATTTATTTATTATTTAAAATTACTACGGTGTTTTTGTGTGCTCGCTTCAACGTTTTGGTGGATCGGTTTTTTATAGTTTACTAAAAATGAGATATTTATTGTAAATGTTTCTTGGTTTATTAGTCTCAAGCCTATTCGAAGAAATGAGTGGACATAAATTTAAAAAAAAATACACCCAGAATTGAGAACTTTCTCCTTTTTTGAAATTGGTTAAAGATGCAATTGTATCTCTTACCTGGAAAGAAGCAGTCATACCGCGGTTTATATTTTATAATATACGAGCTATTTAAAACGAATAGTATAAAAGTGATATTTAAAATTATTGGTCTCTTCGCTCCTGTTGCACCCCCATGGTTGGCAGTTTGGCATTTGGGATGACAAGCGAATCAACACTCGGGCTTCAGCACCAAGTTAGCAATTCTACCTAACGAGTTTCAGTAACAGGGTTTAAGTAACCTCACCAGCTCTACGAATATTGAAGAATACAGTAAGATAAAACATAAAATCCCTCGGATTACTGCATAGCACAAAATTAGATTATTAGATTGATCAAAAGTAATGCTTAAAGTCGTGCGATATCATCTGAGCGGACGGTTCCCATGGAATCTGGGCAGATTTCTTCTCCGCGCGCCTAATGGAGCTTTAACTTAATTGGCAGTTAAGATCTAGAGATCGCTCGCTCAGTTTGTTCCATTTCAAATAATGTGACGGTCGCGTTGACCCAGACGTGACGGAATTCGTAAACAATGGCGCCCCGCGAATGTGAACCTGTGCACTCGACTTGCACGCTGGGTAAGTTAGGCAAATCGAAGGTAGAATTTTATGACGGTTTATTCGTTTTAGTCAGGGATTTTGCATTAGGATTTGAAAATAAGTTTCAATTTAAGTCATCCAAATGTGTCTTATTATTTTCTCTTACTTGTAGACATAATGTTCTTTAACGTTTAAATTTAGTTTGACAACGGATTTTCAAATTTTAAATAATTTTATGAACATTTAAATAAGTAGTTAACTATAAATGTAATTTTTTATCGACGTCATTAAATATCAAAATAGAAGTAGGTAAGAATATGTATATTATTTTTAAGTATCGCATGTTTTGTTTTTATTTTTCCTACGATTTTCTAGCATAAAGAAATGGCTCTTGAGTTGTTTCTATATTGACATTTTTCAATCTAGCCAAAAAAACATAACTCTTAAGTGTGCGACTTACGAGTTATGTTTTCACGTCAGTAAAGCCGTATACATACATACATTATATAATAACAATTTGCTTACGCGGAGTAGACATTGATTACAGCAGAGTGTTCGATAAAATCAGATGCTTTATTTGATCGTGACTTTGATCCATGTATTTGATCAATCTGATTTACTTGAAGGGATAAACGCAAATACTGCCAAATGCAATCCACACGATTGCTAGTAGTCATTATTATCGCAAATTTAAATAATCTAGTTTTCTTATCCACCCCACCGAATGTTGTGTATAAGAATCTGAGAATTTTTCATTTTGCTCGTTAGAGGTAACTTTTTAAATGCATATTTCCTCCTCGACCTTTCCATGTGCTGATACGATAATAAGATCCTGGTATCTTTTCAGGCGATTTGCCGCTATTAAAAAACAATCATCAAATATAAGTCAAATAACTTTACAACTCAATTATACAATTATATAAATAATACGCACACTAATCATGTGCTTTAATTTTACACTTTTGCATATCCATTATTTTTATTTTTTCATCAACTTCATACATAAATCACTCATAAAATCATCTCATTTCACCACCATCCTTCATCGTAATCACAAATCCATTATTTTTATATTTTTTGTTAAAATATCATCCTTTCCTTATTTCATCTAATTAGATGGTTACATAATATTTGACAATATTTTACACTAAAGAGGACAGGTGAGAGTTAAAAATGCATTTTTATAAAACTCAGCGCTGGGTTTAAACCACATCCTGCGCTCTCAAGTACAGGACCTTTTTAGAACCTTTATAAATATTATGCTATCCAGCACTTTATTAAATAATTAAAAACTTTTTCAAAATTTTTCAATATTGTCAAAGATTGTGTCATTTATCTTTTCAGGCGATTTGCCGCTATTAAAAAACAATCATCAAATATAAGTCAAATAATTTTACAACTCAATTATATATACAATCAATTACATAATTATAGCTTATTCATAGTATTATTACATGTTTAAACAGAGTTTGTATTGAAGCCAACGCAAACGTGTGGCGAGGTTCACATTTTTACAGCTTGGCGCGGAAATATATATCCAATACACCTACAAAATAAGTGGACTCTCGACACGCAAATCGCCTGCGCATACTGCTTCACGCCAATTTCTCTCGGCACACTCTCCGCAGCAGACGGCAGGCTAGCCCCATACGAATCTCACCTCGTTACGTTAAATTAAATTTCACCGTTCCCTAGATATTAAGTTAACGCAATCAGTAACGCTTTATGTCCATATCGACCGACAGTAAGACATGATATTATATATTTAGTCGTTATAAATAAACACTTTCTTTTAATCTAGGAATATTTAAGATGCTATTAAATTACTTTATATTACTCCTCAGTAAATTGCCAACCTTTCTCTAAGAGCTACGAACGCGTTAGTTTGGACATCATATATTTATTATGTTTAGTATTTTTAACGCTATAGGGAATTGATCAACAGTTTTGATGTATTGTAATGAAAAGTTCCTCCTGCCAAAAAGAGTTTTTATTTTATTTAAACTAATCTTATTTTGAAAAACTAATCGTATTATCATTAATGGAATATGGGCAGTGATATTATAAACAACCGAATGATTGTTTGTTTGCAAATATAAAATAATCGTTTTAACGTAAAATTGATGAACATATAATATACCCTTAATATATGTTTAAAAAGTGTTCGGTTAGGTGGTTAAACGACTTCTTAACGCAACGCGAGCGCGTTAAAATAATTTAATACTATTATTTTAATTTTTGATAATTTAGGAAAAAGTAGCGCCTGTCTAAAAATATTAAGCATGAAACTTAAAAAAAATAAAAAAAAGATAGGTCATTGAGGACTGCCGACACAAATGAAAAAAAACTAGGAAAGCCTTGCAAGCGGCTCTGTAGGCGTCTTCGGTGCGCGAAGATTCATGCCTGCGGCAATAGGGATGAATCACTTCGCTACCCATCTCTAGGCTATTCTATTCAGCCATCTATTGAGCCTTCGGTGCGTGACTACGCGTACCTGCGACACTCGATATAGGTCGCTTCGCTCCTCATCTCTGGACCCTTCGGGCCGCTTACGTGCCTACATATATCTCTTAAAGCAGCATTCGTAAAAAACGCATTAACTCGGTCGTTTTTTCGTCGACTTACATTGCAACATTAGTCACCACGAAAATCTCTTTTATTTTTACGCGATCCTGAAAATCCACCCTGAAAATCCATTCTGAATTTTGGTAAAAAAAAAAGAAATTGGATAAGTGGTTTCGGAGATAGCTTAACCTAGCCTAGCGTTTCGTGCCGGTGACGTAACGGTTACACGGTGACCCGAAACCATTATATTTTCCCCACACAAAAACTTTTTCTCCTACAAAAATTCGCCCTGATCTGTACCTATAGAAGTTTTCACTTCAAAAAGCAGATTTATAATGAGGCCGGTAAACCATACCGAATATTTAAAGTTTTTTTTATAACCGTAATACAATGTGGGAAAAATATTTTGTTTCGTTATACATTATGTCATCCATCTACTTTATATTATTCAACGATAATTTGATAACTATTTTTTTATATTCTCAATTCGTGTTGAAATGGTATGTGTATCTTAGGTCCTATAAGAGCGTCTTTTCAAATTATGATTTTAAGTCATAGTTTTTACTTTTACTTTATTAATATTTTGAAATAACACAAATACGCTACACATGTATTCTGTTAACGCGTGCGTAACGTGATATGTTATTTTTTTAGTATGTGGCTGGTGTGCAGGTCGGGCCTCCATAGATTTTTACGGCGGCAAATGCATGCGTATGGCCTACAGGCGCTGGCTTATTTTTGAAAATAAATTAAATAAAATTTATTTTTTTTTTGCTACCATAGGTGGTAGTATACTATATACCATACTACTATATACAAGGATACTATATACTAGAATACAGATACCACCAATAGGTACTTTTAAAATTAGTCAAAAAGATTATTTACTAGGATTATTACCAACTCTGAGCTGGGAAACACACGATCTAACTAAAAATAGTTTATTCGTACGGACTGTTTTTTTTTTGTATAGCCATTGAAATGGGGGTTAATTTATGGTTCAAACCGCATATTTTTTTTAAGTTGTTAAATGTTAAAAATTGCCCTCGTAAAGTTTTTATCTCCTGAAAAATATATTATAAAAATTGACATGTTTTCACATGGCTAACCAAGCATTTATTATGATTGGTACAATAAAATATGCGATTGATAAATTGTGATAAATAAAACATTCAAAATAAATAATAAAATGTTTAGAAAACAATCTAACAAAATTATCGGTGGCGCCTTCGATACGATCATATTAATTTTAAAAGATATTTTTATCAATTTGTTATGTTATGATTGATTAAAAGATTAGATTATTATTTATCATAAAATTGGTATAAAAACTTAAATTTAGGGAGTAGGTAAACGAAAACATTTTCAAAATATGTATCGATTTACCGATAACTTTGGTTTAATAAAAAAATGATTTAAAAAGTTACTTTGAAAAATTTGAATCATATTTTGTTAATATTAACAAAATATGATTCAAATTTTTCAAAACTTGTTGATTGTTTTGATATCAAAACAGCTTTTATTCAATGAAGAACTGAGAAAATGTGGAATGTAATAAAAAAATCTAAATAAAAATTTATAATAAAAAAAACTACATTTTTTTAAGGATCTTGAACCTCGGTAGAATTTGAAATATAAATTTTCCTCAAAAATATCAGATACCATAAAATCATTTAATAAAAGAAGATATGTATAAACAAAGCATACAAGTAACATTATTTTTGTTTTTTTTATTCATTATAAAGTAATTTATCCATTGACTGTACGAAAAAGGACAGGTATACATAGGTTCGCAGTAAACATGACATGACCCTTGCAAACAGTGCCTAAGGCGCACGCATTTCTTATTGTATGGTAAGGCAATTATATGTTTCTTTAATGTTGAAGCGTTGAATACTTGAGATGTCAAGAATTTGCGGTTTGCCTACACCAGTAAGGATTTTGTTATGAAATCAGCACACAGTCAGGAATATGCGTAGGAATTTATTACAATGCGTGTACAGTCGAGAGCAATTGAAGCTTTACTATGAACATTCTATTCGAAAGAGAGCCACTCTGCCGAACAATGCAATAAAAGTCCTGCGCGGACATAAAATTATCTTCGTTTAGTACAGGAGGCTTAGTGTGGCCAATCGGCGCTCGAATATCGATCCAAACGAATCGAATATATATATATATATAAGATATATATATCTGTGCGTTCAATATTAATTTTTCTTTGAACATTCTGGCTATATAATCTATTAGAAAAAAATTTCAATCCTTAAAATATTAAAAAGCATTAAATGTCAGTACTGTCAAACTTTTATATAGAGTAACCTAACGGTGTTCACCTATATTAACGTAATAATCATCTAAATAAAAGGATATGCAAAAGTGTAAAATTAAAGCACATGATTAGTGTGCGTATTATTTATATAATTGTATAATTGAGTTGTAAAGTTATTTAAAAAATGCATTATTATAAAACTCAGCGCTGGGTTTAAACCGATATCCTGCATTCTCAGTAGGTAACAGTAGGAATGAAAATGGTTATAAAGCCTATTTATTTTTCATTCAAGTCTGTAAAAAAGTAATTATATTATCACATACAAATTTAAGGAAGTTTAAAATTTAAAAATAAAACAATATATTCAACCGAGTTAATAGATAATATTGTGCTCCTATCCTACCCGCTTTTAAACAAGAATGTTTTACTAAAAAGTGTGACAAACCAACGAGGCGAGCAGTCAAGCGAACAACGCCGACGCAGAGACGACGTTCTCTTTCGTTCGTTCACTAACCTCAACCCCTCAACCCCTGCGAGTGATTTAAGTTTATATAAGTGACAGTTAAGTAGTTGGTGGAAGTGAGTGAAGTTAAGTGAAATCAAGTTAGATGTGAACAGCGTCGCGACGTACAAACCACAAACACGAGGTCAGTCTTTAATTTCCCAATTTGCTATGTAAATCTACAAACCATTCAGTCTACTTATACTTACCCTAATATTTTTAGAAGATTAAATTTAATATGATGGAAAGAATAATTAATATTTTCAGTAAATGTTTGACCACCTACTAAATTCATTTGTAGAAAAAAAAATGATATAGTCCGAATGCCTTTTTTTCTTAAGATATGACCTATATTTTTAGGATTTTTATTTGTTTTATTAAAAAAACCCTTCTCGAAAAAGTTTCGTTATGTTTTGATGAATAGCATACAAATATTTGTACAAAAATCAAATATAAAATAATAAAAACCATTACATATTAATATTATGTAATATTAACCTAATCGGTCTTATAATATTTATTGTAGTCGAAAGTATCTGAGCTTGAGATTATACTCGTATATTAAGAAACCCTAACCCTGGCTTACCTTTTACATGATCTTTATGTTTTGAGTTTTTCTCAGGAGTTCTAATAATCACATAAAAATTCAACTTCCTGATGTTTTAAGTTTTTGAGTTGAAACATAGGATCTGAAAGGAAGACAGTCTTGTAGTGATAATTTTAACCTTCGTTATAGTTTTCCCGTAACTACCTTTTTACTGCCTTTTCTCTTTTATTTGACCGACTTTAGTGAATAGATACCGAAACCATTTCATATATTTAAGACATAATGATGAAGTTAATTAAAAAATATGTATCTACTGATAATTTTCCTTAATTTAGTATAACCATTTTTTTTCATAAAAACAATAAAATTAAACAACATTTCAAGCTATGCTAGTAGTTAGTTATCGGGACTTTATAGGAGGTAGTTTCTAGCGTCACTTCCAATGACACTGTTTACGTTTCGGTTCTACAAACGTATTAGATATTTCCCCTCTCCATTTTTATTCATGAAAGTACATTTAAACCTGTGAGAAAATAATCGAAAGTAAAAGAAGAAAGAAATGGGTACAAAATCCTCAGCGTTTAAACTCAGTTTAAACTTACCCGGTTTTTAAAGTTTAAAAATGCAACTAGTTTCTTCCCTACTTCTTCCTAATTTCTTTCAGTTATCCATTAAACAACACTTTCTTTTTCTGTCACCGTGAAAATTGGTAGCAGTATTTGAAAAGTGTGTTTAGAGGCTTGCCGCGTCGAATAGCTGTGACTCCTTTTGTTATGAATAAGCAGTTCGATGATAATTTGCATCAACTCTTAGTTTCTAACATACACGAAATTAAACCAATATTCTAAGGTACTTATTTTCTGCAACGGACTCACCCAAAATAGCCGATTCCACGCGCACGGAACATTGTTTTGGACACGACACCACCACACCCCGCACGGGGAAGACACGCGTTCCTTCCTTTTCCGTCGGTTGCTTTACGGCGATAGCACAATGTGGCGAGGCAGTACGCATTTATTCGGCATAACTCGTCCGTTGCATATTCAATATTTTAACGACAAATAATCAATACATAATTTATTGATTATTTCGAGCCATACAAAATAGACATTAAAATAAAATAAACATACATAACATACCGCCCACCAAAATCACTGATTTTTAAAATAAACAACTTAATGCAGTATGACTGCAAAATAATAAAACATAAACACACGTAAACATAAACAAGTTGACTACTTAATTCAAACATATATATACACAATATAAAGCATGCATACATGTAAATATATTACTATACTTGAACATTAAATAAGAAGAGCACACAATTTTACAACAGGCCTCTTTAATGAACCAGTTGCTGTGCGTACTGTAGCTACACGAATATCCTTGTCAACTCCTTCATGAGTTGCAATAATTAGACTTGATAATGAACTGTATTTTGGTAAAACTATTGGATGTTTTCGACTAAATGACAATTGACTTTGTGATATTTGTATAATATTATCTTCATCAATAAACGGACATAATCTTTGCAACTTGTTGGAACAAGATTTGCCTTTCTCGATACACTCTCTGTCATTTGTGAATTCTAATCGCTGAACATGTGTAATTAGGCATGTTGATGCTTGCCTAATCTCAACCAAAGTTAATGGTCTACATCGACGTTCTTTGCGCTGAGCATTGTTAATAAAACGCAATACATGAGCTGACACTCGCTTTAATTTCAACAGAGACGAATATCTAGTCAGAAGTTCGAAATCCTGATCTGCGGAAGTAATTAACATTAGAATTTCTGTATTCCTTTCTGTATTTCTGTATTCACAAAATGTGTTGGTAAAACACCCCTAGATGCTATATCAGCTGGATTTTCTGCTGACTTAACATGATGCCAATGTTGAGTTGGGACCTTCTCTTGGATCTCTGTTACACGATTAGCTACGAAAGTTTTCCTAATGTGGGGTGACGCTTTAAGCCAAACTAATACTACAGTGGAATCGGTCCACGCATACACATTACTAAAATTGATTTTCCCTGCATAAACGCCTTTCACATAATCGATCAGTCGCGCCAAAAGCAAGGCTTCACAAAGTTCAAGCCTTGGTATGCTTACACGTTTGGGTGGGGCGACTCGCGATTTTGCGAGCACGAAATGCGTTTTCGCATCACCATGACTATCAGTAACTCGATTGTAAATAACAGCTGCATATCCAGTTTCTGAACTGTCATTGAATTCATGAACTTCACAATCATGATCCATTGAGTTAATATGCCTCACAATCTTTACTGATGATAAGGATGGCAGTTCTTCAATGAACTTTGTCCATACCTTATAGATGTCTTCAGGAGGGGTTTCGTCCCACCCTAGACCTAATGTCCAAAGCCGTTGAAGAATGGCTTTTGCAGTCAAAGTAACAGGTGACAACGAACCAAATGGATCGATAGTTCTAGCTATACCTGATAATATTGAACGTTTAGTTACATCAGAAATTGTTTGTTCTACGTGATAAGAGAAACAATCAGTTGTTGGATTCCACTCTTAACCTAGAATTTTTATAACACTGTCTTCATCCAGTGAAAAGGATGATAGTACTTCCTGATTCTCCTTTGGTATGCTCTCGAGAATAGCAGGATGATTACTACTCCACTTTCGCAAATGAAAACCACCGGATTGCATTAGTTTTATCAGTTGCTGTTGAAGTGCTAATGCAGCTGATACAGAACTAGCACCACTCACAACGTCGTCTACAAAACGGCGGTATGTTTTCAAAGGATGCTCTAAAACCATCTAATTCATCGTAATTAACTTGTTTTTTAGACAAAATTAATGATTCCTCCAAAGATAACATAGCATCTTAAAATTCTTTACGTATAACCTCTACATCGCAAAACCTGACACGAAATTCGTCTGAATTGTCGGCATTTGCCGTCGACAATAACCTATCAAGTCGTCTAACGGCCGCCTTCCGCCGCAATTCAAAAGATCGTACGCTCATTTTGAATGATTAAATTTCAAAATAAACAAACAAATAAACTGTTTTATAAAGAAAAAGTTTATATAGATTAACCGATTGCATGAATCACCACATTTTTTTTTGACACACAGGAAAATGCGTTTTAATAACTTCGCAAACACGACCAAAATCGATGTTGTTCGAGATTCGTACAAATAAGAGCCTTAACATCAAATTGATGTTAGCCATAACATCAAATTATATGCGTTTTATCTCTTCTTGAAAACCACGCCTCTAAAAAAAACATCCCTTATTTACCGGATTTTGTTTTGAACTGACATCGGCTTGCTCATTGAAGAAAATATAATCAATATTTCTTTTTATGCCAAAAAACACACACACTATGTGAATTCTGTGGAAAATGTTCGCACAGCACCTTACTAGAGAAGCTTGTTGTAAACAGAAAATAAATACGTAATTAAAACACACAAAATATTGGTTATGTCACACACACTATCTGCGCTCGAAAGACCAAAAAATTATGTTATGAATAAGCAGTTCGATGATAATTTGCATCAACTCTTAGTTTCTAACATACACGAAATGAAACCAATATTCTAAGGTATTTATTTTCTGCAACGGACTCACCCAAAATAGCCGATTCCACGCGCACGGAACATTGTTTTGGACACGACACCACCACACCCCGCACGGGGAAGACACGCGTTCCTTCCTTTTCCGTCGGTTGCTTTACGGCGATAGCACAATGTGGCGAGGCAGTACGCATTTATTCGGCGTAACTCGTCCGTTGCATATTCAATATTTTAACGACAAATAATCAATACATAATTTATTGATTATTTCGAGCCATACAAAATAGACATTAAAATAAAATAAACATATATAACACCTTTATCTTTTAAACTCACCAGACCCGATGTATTTATGTAGCAGTATTTATAAATTTATTGTCTATTTTAATGCTAATAACTTTTTAAATAGACGCACGGCGGATGCTTGATATTTCCATTATTTATTCAATTTGCTAATAATTATCGCGATGACATAAAATATTAACAGAAGTATGTAGAATAAATAATATTTCTCCGTGGGAATTCTTCCGTCGCTAATCACACCGGCAAACATTCAGTTGACATCGCAAACACCTCGGGAGTTAGGTCGGGTCTATGTCAATTGAATTTTCTTTACATATTTTTCCGATTCGTGCGAATACTTGGAACTGTTACCTACCTACGTTTGTTCTTAAGCATATACCACATTAATAATCGAGTGTGATTCGACAACGCCGAGCACATAAAGAAGTGGCGCCAAGCCAATGCGTATATTTCCGTAAATAGTGAGGTGACCATCCGGTCATAGTTGCGTAGGTCGCTAAAACCAATTAGGTACACATTTAATGTCGTCAACCTATAAGTCCGTGTTACTGGTTTTAACTATAATATGAACATTAGTATTGTAACTTGAGCTTAGTTGTTATTATATTTTTCTTATTTGACCTACCTTTACCTATTAGTTAAAAAAATAATGTTTGTAGGGTGGCATTTTTAAGAGCTTATGGGCGATGTAATAAATTAGTTATTTTACTACAAAGAAACTAACATATTAGGTGAAATATACCATTACCATGTAAATTTACCATTTTAATTAAAACTCCAAAAACTCAACTTTTTTTATAATCAGAAGTTTAACCCACATATCTTATAAACCTACTTTATGTAAATCTACCTACTTACCTGTGAATATTTATTGACCCACCCAGTAAAAGGATATTATATGCATATTTTATGAATCCACCCAGTACCAAAGTACCTATGGTGAGTATTTCATACGACTACCTAGAATATATATATGTATACATTACATTTACAGTACATATTACATTTTTATTGGTTTGTTAAAATGAACGAAAAAATATTTAATTTTGCTAAAATAATATTAAATAAAACAAGCTATTAGAGGTCCTGCTAATGTTTATAGGAAACTTTAATAATGGATATGCTTGATATAAAAATAATTAAAGTATGTGGAATGATATAAAAATAATTAAAGTATGTGGAAGGATAGGGAAAATAAATGTCATTTTATAAGGTGAAACACCTTTTGTTTTGAAATCTATTTGAAAATAGGAAGAAGTTAAGTCATTCTTAATACATGTTTACATTATTGAGGTATGAATACTAGGATTATATATATTGCATACACAAAAACTTTTCGATGACTTCTTAATGCGTGGGTGTCATGCATGTTATTTGATCAAATATTTTTAGGTTCATATTTTATGGCCACTATAATACGAGATCTTGTAAATATGTAAGTGGTCTTATACGTAATCAAATGGTTACCCTAACACTAAGAATAATAATGATGCAATGTAGCTTTGGGTTGTTTATATGCGAAAGTTAAATATGATTTTTTGCTTGTAGGCTAGCTTAATAAATGTGTCATCCATTATATTATAGAAATATATAAATAAAATATTCAATAACTAATCACGGAAATTAGTTAAGAATTAAAGTTGTAAAAATGTATGAAACGATGCGTTTGCTATTTCGAATGGCATGAGAGTAGCTTAACAGCTTATTAAGTTGCTTCATAACTTTTGGCAAAACCCATGGTTATCCGTCGCCTGAGTCGTTTGACACTATTTTTTTTTTTTTTTTTGAGTCGACATCTTTTTACACTTGCTTCGTGTGCTTATTCCATCTTTATATGACTGCGGGAAAACCTAGCGTCTATGACTTGGTAACGATAATAACCGGCACAGTAATGTTATATTAATATGTATATGAATTTTTTGGTGACAGATCGCGTTCCAACGAGTCTGTCGACCTGGAATTTGTCTACTAACAGGTCACAGTTTCTGGTAAAATAGTAACGCCAAATCTTGTGTTCTCAATTATAAAGTCTTACTGTGAGGCGAGTAACATTTTCAGGTAATCCAAATTGACAAAAGAGAGATTTAGCATTATTTTAGGGGGTGCAAGGTAAGTCTAAAATACGTAAATTTATTATTAGTTTCTTATGTTGTAATAATTTTATTATTTAGAGACTTTACTTTATATTATATAAAACTATGATACGTTTTTATATTAATAAAAAAGTATTTTTATAAGACATAGAAGAGTGATGGTGAATCGGTCGCAGGAATGTATCACTTTAACAATAAAAATAGGACTGTTTTTTGTGGACTAATTTTTGTATAGCAAGACATAACGCGTGCAGAGACGTTTTAAGTATTCGTTTAATAAATATGTTTAACAGAGCTAAACTAAAAATTTACTATAATATATAATATACAATAATTGCAAAATAATAATATTCTAGCATTTTACCTTTTGTTATATTATAATCGTTCCGTTATATGCTGTTTAAATAAGTTCGTATCGCTGTCATTATCAGTACAAGTTTTTTTAAATTAGATTGAACTTTCACTGACTTACCGATTCAGGTCACTATACTATCACAAAGGCCAGTATAGTAAACTACCATGGGGATCTAAGTCAAGCGTAAGTAGATTGAAAATGATAATGATAATGATGAAAATGATATCATTAAGCCGACCAGAACTTTATCACTATAGTATAGTAGATTTCTGTAGTTGTGGGGATGGATATGTACCAGTATGCAGGTTTTTAGGTTAACTCTGGCTGAGGATATTACTAGTGGTATCGTCTTGACTGGGTTTAAATAAAAACAGACTGGGTTTTATTTTCCAATAATCAACTCAAATCAACCTTCTTGACTTCTTGAAAAACAAAATTTCCTAAAACGTAATTGGATTTTCATCTTTATGAATTTAACTATATCTTAAGATATGTATGTCAAGTTTTGATAAAATCTATGGAAAATACAATCATTTTTAGGCTCATAACTTTTAAACATATAAATAGAAATTTTCTTTTTTTATTCTATGTAAACCCAGATAGTTATAACATTAAACCATGTCCTAATTACTTTTTCTATATCTACGTAAAAGAGAGTTACGTTATCTAGAGATGACTAGTAAACCATAAGCAAACGACGAATAGATGCGTCGTAATATCGTAAGATAGACACAATGCGTCTATCTCACGATAAACACAGAAAGGCGAACTAATCCAAGTATATCTGCTTTAATTTTTTTTAAACAGTACGAACATGTTTTAACCAACATAAAAATCTGTGTTCATCAGTCATATAAAACCACACAGATTATCTGTCTTGTGACAAGTATTCGCCGAGTAAAAAAAAATAAATTCCCAACAGAATAACTAATAATTTTAGTAATATTACGTATATTCACCGCTTTATAACTATCATAAAAACTTGATATTTGACATG
Source organism: Neomicropteryx cornuta (assembly GCA_020383195.1). NCBI lineage: Eukaryota > Metazoa > Arthropoda > Insecta > Lepidoptera > Micropterigidae > Neomicropteryx > Neomicropteryx cornuta. Next base: position 10,921,157 of record JAHKQU010000029.1, on the reverse strand, counting down.
TCCATTACCTACATGTAATTAATATCAATAATTGTGATCTAAGTTTTAAAAAAAAATGGAATTTTACAATTTGCGTCTTAGTAATCTTCGACCTTCATTTAATTTAATTTAGCAATACTACTATTTTAATTTTACGCGTAACATGTACGTTTTATGAAGTCAGGAGTAAATAATAAATAAAATATATAATGATTATATATTGTCCTTACAATAATAAAAAAAAATCTAGGTAAAAAAAAAATAAATTTAACATAATAATCTCGTGCATTTTACGCTTAAGTGATTGTAATAAAACAAAAAAAATGAACCCCAAAAAAAAATTTACAAAATTATTGATAAAAAATCATCCTTATCACAAACAAAAATTAAGTACTACAAGGTACTTGATTATTAATTAGTGTATGGTTTACCACAAAGTTAACAATATTTTACATTCCTATATCATGTGGAATGTAGCAGCTTGCATAAATGATAAATTACGCTTGTTGCTAACCAGAAACCATAGCATTATTATTATTATTATTATTTGAGGCCGGGGGCCATTCGTAAGCCCGCAACGTCAGGCTGTTATTTGAAAACTAATAAAAATTCTAGTTAAGAGTTGCTCGCGAGTTGCAAGGAGAAAAAACTACAATAGATCATTGCGTTGCGAGTTACTGGCTTGTTGTAATGACAGTTATTTGACGACGGAGCTGCTTTTGTACGGGATTGCCGCGTTTAATCTACACATGTTTAAAATAGGGTTGAACAAAATTATTTCTACACATTTCATCTATAGTCGTCGATCGTGCACCGTCAAAGGTAATATTTACGAAACTTTAATTTTAGAAATAGCTTTGTACACTTCACTATTTATTACCTCTAATGATTTTAGTAATACGAATAGTGATTATGATTGTTGAACGCATCACGCTCGGGATGGGTCGTTTCGCTCCCCACCTTCGTGCCTGCAGCACTCAAGGCCTTTGGTGCCAGAAGAGCTTGTACCTCAAATATGGTCACAATATTTTTTTTTAAAGGAATTACTTTTTTTTACGGAAATTTCGTATAGCAAACAATTTTATGTTTGCACACAAGGCTTTAAAATTTTACGGAACCCTAAAAGTTAGAAATTTCATGCAGTCTTTCTTAGCAGAGCATAGTTTTTTTTATGAGACTATATTTACCGAACTATAGATTACAAATAGATTGTGCCTTTGGTGCTGTAGTTTGGCAAACTAAGAAATATAAATGTAATGTAGACTAAAAGTACTGAACCGCAAAAATTAAATGTAAAAATAATCAGTTTTCGCCGAAGCGGCAACCCTGACACGGCCAGCCATAATTCAAACGGTCCTCAGAGCAGTATTACACAAGCGAGCTGCTCATATCATTATGGTTGTTTAATTCAATTTTCGAACGTCGGACCGATCATTAGGCACAATAAGAAATTTGAATTTGTTCTGTCTTGTGCGTACAAATAAAATACCTCGGCGTAGTGCATAACTACCGTTACAATTTTATACGCAGCGGCTTTTACAATATGGAGTTAAATTTTCTGTCATTTTAACTTCACTGGGTTATTAATATTGGTGATGGACCTATCACATCTAACAATTTGTAGAAATTAAACAATCTGTTATAGGATAAACTTAAAAAAAATATATAAATGTGTTTGAAAAAACTTTGTTGAATTTGCATCGTTATGAAATAAACTATGCCTAAATTTGAGATAAATTTCGTTCATTCATTTTTTTTAAATATAAATTATAAAACAATATACCTAACTCTTTTATGTTTGGTTATCAAGGCTTTGCGGAATTATAACTAAACATTGTACTTACTTGAGGATTAGCAGCTTAGAACTGAAGATAAGATGGTTGAAAATTAAGATATTTACGATTTCCGTTAGTTCAATGTAACAATTGTCGTCATGTGCAGCTAAGGAGGTCGCCGTTTATGTTTCTGACTTTGTTTTTCCTCGTAAAGTCCTGCCCACAATAAGCCATGATGTACGACTCTATGCGTCATTTTCTTTGCACGGCCGTGGAGCAGTTGTTGTGAAATATCACCGGTAGATGTCACGTCAATGTCACATTTAATTAATTTATTACGAAGACCGCAATGATGATGGTTGCATTGAAATTATGCCATTATATCTTACGAGGTTAGTTAATTTAGTATTCAAAAATATAAAGCTGTTTAGGTGGTGCATTTTTAAACTCCATTGTATCTAATAATATGAAGATTGATATCCCTTCCGCACCGAGTGGGAATAAAATTGTATTCTTGTGATTTTATTGTCGGAACGTTTACACCTACCTTAAATTAATACCTATAATAAAATATACAGGTGTTCCAGGACCAATCTTGAAGACTTAAAGGGGTGTTTATGTTCCCTATTACGCGTAAGAAATTGTATAAAAAAATGCAAAAATAATTCATAGCCAAATTTATTAATTTTATCAAAACGCTCGTATAAATTCCCTTTCTGCCCGCCGGCGCTCGGCCAAAGTCGTTCAATGACGTAGCGCGGCGCGGCCTCGCAAGCGGAACATATGTGAATTTAATATTATCAAGTAAGGTTTACTTTTTTTTTCTCAGAAGCTATGATGAATTTTGATATGACGTCAAAACTAATCAAGTTTGAAATTGCAGGTCCAATTAGCTGGATTATATATCGGGAATGGGCTTAGGACACGGTATTTTTATGTTTTTCACAATGAAATACATAAAAAGCGAAAAAACTACTAGGTAAAAACTAAAATCATAGGTAATAATACCATACAACATAATAATATCTTGTAGAGAAATAATAAAACCAACTTCTTATTGTTAGTGAACAGTAAGAAAACCAATCCATCAAAATGTTGAAGTCGGCGCAAAAACACGCTGACCCAACCTCAGTATAAATCATGCCTATGCGCCTTGATACGAGTAACATTACTAATTACCCCAGTAAAATTGATAAAATTACATAGGTACTTAAATTGTAAGGTGAGGTAATTGTGATGATTTTTGAGTGAGACAACTCACTCAAAAACTACCATATTTTGATAAAAATATAAATACTGTGGTAGAATAAATGAAAGATTATTTCAATTATTTTATTTTTCACTGCAATAATTAAATATGATGTATTTTTGTATCATATTTATTTATTTATTACACATATATTATTTAGCGACATCTCTTGAAACCAAATCGAAAACATTATAACATTTCTATGCGAATGGTTCATTATTATATCACTAGAGTGTAGTAGCTAAACACAAAGGTTTAAAAGGTGCGAATTAAATATTATTTTGCTTTATCGGTTAATAGCAACCTTTTTTTTGTTTGTTTTTACATAAAAACAATATTTTAAGGACAAAATTGAGATTTATAAATAGGACAAAAATAATGCTAATTCAATATATCAATGTTAACTGAAAAAAATATTAAAAAATAATGAAAAGTATTACCATAATATAGGTACCATAAGGTAGGTATTACCTATTTTTATGACATTACATTGTAAATAATATATTAACATTATTCTTATAAAATGATTGCACTCTGCCAAAATTTCTTAGAACTTTTTGATGGACCAAATAAATCAAGCTTCTCATTTAAATAATATACCAATAACACACAAATCACGTTAGTACATTTTTTTATGAGAAAAGGTAACCATAATATTTTTTATATGAAATGTTTTAATTAATATTTAAATTTTTTATCATATTTACACAATTTATAATCAATTGAAAATATTAGTTTTTTTTTAACCACCTCATGCCCTCTGTGATCCTTCCACAAAATTACAAAATACATCTACGATATTTCAGTGCATACCTCAGAGATAGCGTTAGCCTCAAAGTTAACATTGAAATTAAAATTATGTTTACATTGTTTAAAAATATATATATATGTTATTTGTAGTATTTGAATTTACGAAGCATTACTAAAATGGAAAAAAAGTGCCCCAGGTGAGGATCGAACTCACGACCTTAAGATTATGAGACTTACGCGCTGCCTACTGCGCTACTGAGGCCCCATTCGGAGGCGACCTAATGCAGTTAGTATCCGCCTACCCTTCAATTCCACCCTTCAGCATTGAGCAATTTCAGTATGACATTTATTTATTAGTAGAACATTTATTTATGCATATTAAAATCCTGCTAGGCTAAGCCAGTAAAAAGATTTTCCTTTGTTGATAAATAAAATAAAGGTAAATGGATAGGATTATAAAATAAAAGCTTATTAACTGCCAATACTTAAATAAACACAAAAAAAAAATACAAACCTGAATAACAATCGAAATGGTATATAGAATGCGTCAACCCTTCTCATTAGCCCTTTTTAAGTGACAATAACGAAATTGATTTTAAATTTAAATATTTCATTTGTTAAAACACGATAGATTTACCTATTTTGTAAGCAACTTATTTCCTAGGTACTAATGTCCATAAAATTATTACAAATATTTATCGTTAATTAAGTGGCGTCATTAGGAACTATTTGATTTACTTAAGAGATATTTCGTAAATTGAAATACTTTTTGTACCTAAAGGATATGAAAATATCCTATAATAATTCTACACTCTCTTTATCAGGATGTATTGAATCTACAATACGGTGGTAGTTCAAATAAGGCAAGTGACATGTCTCAAGGCGATATGACTGATTCGATAGTCCCTCAGATATGAGGCATTCTTTAAGTCGCCTTACACATATTGTCCGCTTACAGTCGCCATAAACTATGCTTTTTTTATCCCCAAAGCTTATCAAACCAATTTAGGTCGGACGGAATGATTTAAATCTCCATTTAGGAAAAATAATTTTGCGTTCGATTCTTTTCTTCCGCGAACTATTCGTTAATAGAATGCCCGACATCTATTTTTACTTTTTTTTTATTACTTAAAATAAGGGTATTTTAGATATTATAAATATGAAATGTTTAAATTAAATATGTGCAGTTACAGCAATACTTAAAAATAAAAAAAAGTCATTACAAATAAAACTGGGATTTTGTTTTTGAAACAATAATTTTACGCACGTTTGAATACACGCTCGAAGCAGTCGCGCAAGCAGCAAAAGTATAAAAAAAAGTTTAACTTGACTTTTTTTTGATCATTACTTTTGCAAATATCTACCCATTTATTTTTTATTTATTACGTTCATAATTTAATTTTGAATGCATTTTTTTGATCAATTTAATAAAAGTACCTATTGACATTTCCATAAATAATTTATATCTTAACAAGACTATTTTATTAATATAAATGTTGCCATCATATATATATATATTTTAACTGTCAGACTCAAAATGGTTTATAGTTTACGAAGCCTTGTTGTTTTTTCAAATACAATGTTAACGTTTACTCCAAAAATGGCATGACATAAAAATCAGCATATCAGAAAAAATGAAAACATTCACTACATATAACATATTTTTTTCTAAATTTCTTTAGGTCATAAGTGCCTTTATGTTTCTGGTTGCGGTTTTATATATTCAATGGTTTGACTGCATGATCTCAATATCGCAACACGCTTTAATATATAGGTAATACATTACACGCTTAAAAAGTCTTTAAATAGTTTGTACTCTTAATGTCGTACTTTACTGCGTTTCTTTATATTTCAAATGTGATAGGGAAACACGCACCCTCCTTCCTGCGAGCTGTAATAACATTACTTGCTATATCCTACCTGACAAGCGACTATAAATTATCCGTCTCCAACACACCTCCCTGGAGAGTTCGGAATCTAATGAAAATATGAGAAGTTTCAAACAAAGTTGGGTTCGTGTCTCATGTCCTTATAACGGTAGATTGCTTTTCTGTCTGTATGCGTAACTAATATGATATCCAATAATATTCGTTTCCCGAGCAAATATATCCTATTTTTACCACCGTACCGGTGATAGTGTTTTTAGCCTAGCCTAAACACTTTAACAAACAGAACGACTTAAGGCATCGAAACCTAATTAAAGGCGGTAAAAAGTATATTATATTTACTGTGGGCTTTTCGTTTTAGCTTCTATACATATATTCATGCATGAGATGCTTCTAATCCCCGTAATTTGGCCGTCTGTAACGTTGTAACTTTCAACTCGAAAACTGTTATCATGTTTTTGTAGAATTAATTGGTTCAAGCGAAAACACTAAAAAAAAACCTGAGAAATAATTCTTGATTGTCTATCTCTAGTACCTTTAGTAAAACAACACATAATTCTAAGATAGCCTACCTTAGTACAAGCATTGTATAGTTAGAGCTATTTCACTAAGAAAATGAGCCTAAAAACTATTTTTAATGTTTAGATGTTCCAAAATGTATATTTATAACATATTAAACATTGCCATTTATAAAATTTGAAGTACAAATTGAAGAATATGTTAGCTTCAAGATATAGCCACTCTTGTTTATATAGGTTTGAAGTAATTTCTTTCAGCGTTATAAATTCAAAATGGTCTTCCATTTTCCAATTTGCTCCAAAAATCTCGCGACGAACGTTTCCAGAATGCTGCCGCATGCATTAAATCTTTGTGCTCCCAAGGGTATTGTGAAAGGCAAAAATTAAACGGAAACTTGTAAAAACTCAGAGCCTCCCTCGAAAACTACATCCTTTTGTATACTCGTATATCCTTGGTTGGAGGGGCGAATACATCAAAGCTGCCCTGGCCATTTAGAGCGCCTAGAAAAACTGTTACGTTTTAATATTTTATTTAAGAGGAAAGTCACCATAATGCATGTTATTTATTAATTATAATGCATGCAAAAAAATAACATGCAAATTTGTACTTCAAATTTTATAAATGGCAATGTTTAATATGTTATAAATATACATTTTGGAACATCTAAACATTAAAAATAGTTTTTAGGCTCATTTTCTTAGTGAAATAGCTCTAACTATACAATGCTTGTACTAAGGTAGGCTATCTTAGAATTATGTGTTGTTTTACTAAAGGTACTAGAGATAGACAATCAAGAATTATTTCTCAGGTTTTTTTTTAGTGTTTTCGCTTGAACCAATTAATTCTACAAAAACATGATAACAGTTTTCGAGTTGAAAGTTACAACGTTACAGACGGCCAAATTACGGGGATTAGAAGCATCTCATGCATGAATATATGTATAGAAGCTAAAACGAAAAGCCCACAGTAAATATAATATACTTTTTACCGCCTTTAATTAGGTTTCGATGCCTTAAGTCGTTCTGTTTGTTAAAGTGTTTAGGCTAGGCTAAAAACACTATCACCGGTACGGTGGTAAAAATAGGATATATTTGCTCGGGAAACGAATATTATTGGATATCATATTAGTTACGCATACAGACAGAAAAGCAATCTACCGTTATAAGGACATGAGACACGAACCCAACTTTGTTTGAAACTTCTCATATTTTCATTAGATTCCGAACTCTCCAGGGAGGTGTGTTGGAGACGGATAATTTATAGTCGCTTGTCAGGTAGGATATAGCAAGTAATGTTATTACAGCTCGCAGGAAGGAGGGTGCGTGTTTCCCTATCACATTTGAAATATAAAGAAACGCAGTAAAGTACGACATTAAGAGTACAAACTATTTAAAGACTTTTTAAGCGTGTAATGTATTACCTATATATTAAAGCGTGTTGCGATATTGAGATCATGCAGTCAAACCATTGAATATATAAAACCGCAACCAGAAACATAAAGGCACTTATGACCTAAAGAAATTTAGAAAAAAATATGTTATATGTAGTGAATGTTTTCATTTTTTCTGATATGCTGATTTTTATGTCATGCCATTTTTGGAGTAAACGTTAACATTGTATTTGAAAAAACAACAAGGCTTCGTAAACTATAAACCATTTTGAGTCTGACAGTTAAAATATATATATATATGATGGCAACATTTATATTAATAAAATAGTCTTGTTAAGATATAAATTATTTATGGAAATGTCAATAGGTACTTTTATTAAATTGATCAAAAAAATGCATTCAAAATTAAATTATGAACGTAATAAATAAAAAATAAATGGGTAGATATTTGCAAAAGTAATGATCAAAAAAAAGTCAAGTTAAACTTTTTTTTATACTTTTGCTGCTTGCGCGACTGCTTCGAGCGTGTATTCAAACGTGCGTAAAATTATTGTTTCAAAAACAAAATCCCAGTTTTATTTGTAATGACTTTTTTTTATTTTTAAGTATTGCTGTAACTGCACATATTTAATTTAAACATTTCATATTTATAATATCTAAAATACCCTTATTTTAAGTAATAAAAAAAAAGTAAAAATAGATGTCGGGCATTCTATTAACGAATAGTTCGCGGAAGAAAAGAATCGAACGCAAAATTATTTTTCCTAAATGGAGATTTAAATCATTCCGTCCGACCTAAATTGGTTTGATAAGCTTTGGGGATAAAAAAAGCATAGTTTATGGCGACTGTAAGCGGACAATATGTGTAAGGCGACTTAAAGAATGCCTCATATCTGAGGGACTATCGAATCAGTCATATCGCCTTGAGACATGTCACTTGCCTTATTTGAACTACCACCGTATTGTAGATTCAATACATCCTGATAAAGAGAGTGTAGAATTATTATAGGATATTTTCATATCCTTTAGGTACAAAAAGTATTTCAATTTACGAAATATCTCTTAAGTAAATCAAATAGTTCCTAATGACGCCACTTAATTAACGATAAATATTTGTAATAATTTTATGGACATTAGTACCTAGGAAATAAGTTGCTTACAAAATAGGTAAATCTATCGTGTTTTAACAAATGAAATATTTAAATTTAAAATCAATTTCGTTATTGTCACTTAAAAAGGGCTAATGAGAAGGGTTGACGCATTCTATATACCATTTCGATTGTTATTCAGGTTTGTATTTTTTTTTTGTGTTTATTTAAGTATTGGCAGTTAATAAGCTTTTATTTTATAATCCTATCCATTTACCTTTATTTTATTTATCAACAAAGGAAAATCTTTTTACTGGCTTAGCCTAGCAGGATTTTAATATGCATAAATAAATGTTCTACTAATAAATAAATGTCATACTGAAATTGCTCAATGCTGAAGGGTGGAATTGAAGGGTAGGCGGATACTAACTGCATTAGGTCGCCTCCGAATGGGGCCTCAGTAGCGCAGTAGGCAGCGCGTAAGTCTTAATTAATTGTTTAATGGCCATAAAAAATATATAACACCATAAAAATATATATATATATGTTTATTTTCTTTTAACCTTAGGGTTCGCAGCGCGATTTCTGCCAGCAGTTGCATAGACAGCTTTCCTTAACTTCCGAAATTATTGAACGTTAATTTAGGTTGCCATCATTGTAATCTCAAATATAATGAAATGGATATTTCGTAACGTTATAGTATTGTATTTGAAAAAATATTGTATTATTCACCTGCCATGCACCTGTGTTTTTGAACCATTTTATTTATTTATTTATTTAAAATTACATATACTTTGGAAGTACCTATTCCTTTGGTGGTATAGCTGATTGGCGGTGGTGCTACAAAGTTATTTTAAAGCCAAGTTTTTTATCCTTTTTCTTAGCTGGGAAGGGGTCTTAGGGAATGGCTTGAAGACGCTGCAGTTGAGACTATTCCATTCTCTGACAGTACGCGGAAGAGATGAATGAATTCCGACGTTCTTTCTCCTAAAAATTTCCTCTATTTTGTGAGAATAGTTTTGTGGATAGATAGTCGCCTTTTCGCGAAGTATGCGTGGAATTTAAAAAAAAAAATAATATGAACATTATGTGTGTCTGTTTGTTCGTTTCGATGTGCCCCAAATGTGGCGGCCGCGTCCCATCCCAGTTCCGGGACCTCCTCGTCCCTCTTGTGCCATAACCGGGCCCGACAAGCGCGACCCGTTTACTTTTCATAAATCCTCACCCCTCAGCATATAATATACATAACCTTATTTACACTTACGCGGGATGATGCTTCACATTTACTTACGATGGGCAGGGTCGCTCGCACTCGAAAATGAGGTCAAAGAGCGCCGCTTGACATGAGAATACGTTTAGGGCGGCCTTATGTGACATATTCATGAAGAGTGCAGTTTTTTTTGCGAATAAAATAAAATTTACCCTAAATATCTTATAATATTTACAATATTGAATTTACGAATATAAAAAAAACTTAACCGTAACTTGAAAATATGAGCTTTTAGCGTATGCACACTTATAAAAAATGTATTTTATTTATAACTAGCTGACCCGGCCACGCGTTGCTGTGGCTAAAGTTTTTGTTATATTACATTATAGTAAACAATCTAAGAGGAACAATAAGAGAACATCAGTCACGGAGTCCACTATGCTTTTTCACACAGATGGTATTTGTAAAAAAATATGGTGATCTCCTTATTTGACTTTCTACTACTATAACCCTTTAGTACAATGAAATTATTTACGAACTAAGACGACAATGATGATGTTGGTATACAAATTCACTGGATTGAGATTGATTTGAAGGGGAAGTACGTTGAACACAATTAATTAAAATGTTCTTACACTTGATACTAAGCAGAAATCAATAGGTAAAAAATAAAAATTTATCAGATTTATTATTTCCATTTAATTTTATAACAAATATAAGTATATTACAGTATAATACAGTAAATAACATGTGACGCTTAAACTCATGAATGAGGTAGGCAAGGCAGACAGTCTTAAACTTTTAAACATTAATATCTTTTTTTTTGAATTATAAATACTTTCAATTTCAATTTAATTTAACACCAATCGGTGCACAATGTTTTTGGTTAACCTGTCTTTAGCTAACACAAATAGATTCGACGGTTTCCCAACACGTGAACACGCAACATATAGTTGCCCATGAGAAAAACATGGATTTTCCAAATCTAAACCACAAATGGACATTGTTTGACGTTGATATTTATTTATAGACATGGCGAAAGCTAAACGAATTGGAAACTGTAGCCTTTTGAAGGGTATGGTAGAATCTGATGGTATCATCGGAATACGTGGCAGCAGGACCACTTTTCCTTTAAACTTCCCAGCCAAAATGGTTGCTTCAAGAATGTTTCCGGTGATCTTTTTGATGACCAAACGCGTACCGTTACATAATTGAGGTGGATTCAAATTACGGAGGAGAATAATAGGGGAACCAATCTTTAATCGAAGATTATGTGGTGGCATTCCAGGGATATCTAATGAATTTAAAAATTCAATCGGAAAATTTACACTTTCATTTTCATCAACAACAGTATCGATTGATTTAAAAGACATCAGATCGCCTGGTAACAACTGTTGTATCTGGAAGTTAATTTCGTCAACATCAACGTTTTTGGCTGCCAAAATCGCCCGTTGACTAAGCCATTCATGATTCAAATAATTATTCTGTATATCCGGGAAAATACTCTGAATCAATTCAGTTTTATCCTGAACAACAGTGCAAAAATTGTCTGGTAGTTTAATGCATTGCGTATTTGGTTGCAGTTTTATTTTACCGTTCCCAATATCTAGTAGTTGTTCGGAAAATATTAGTGCTGATGGATCATTTTGCAATTGTACTCGCATATTTATGGTCAATCGAAGTGTTTCAACACTTCGCCATAAGAATGATTGTTTCAGACATGCATTAATCTCATCCGCGAAAGTAGAGCGAGGTATAACCGGTAAGGTCTGCCGGAAGTCACCAGACAAAAGTAAGATAGCACCACCGAAAAGTTTATTATTGCTGTTTAAATCTTGCATAGTTCTGTTTAATGTTTCAAGTGAATATTTGTGTGCCATTGTGCACTCATCCCAAATTATTATAGAACTCTTCCGCAACACTGCAGCTATTCCACTATTCTTTTTGATGTTACACATTGCATCTGGTTTATTATGAACGTCCAATGGCAGCTTGAATGTTGAATGTGCTGTTCGCCCACCATCCAGTAAAGTAGCCGCAATGCCTGACGATGCTAATGCTAATGCGATTTTTTGTTGCGACCGTATTTTGGCAAGAATCAACGATATTAAAAATGTCTTACCGGTTCCACCGGGTGCATCCAAGAAAAAAAAACCGCCTTGTTCAGCAGCAACAGCCAGCATAATCCGATCATAAATAATTTTTTGTTCTGCTGTCAGTAATGGTTCACTGTTCATGATAATTGTTGCTAAACTTCCATGGTCATATTGATTTTCTCGTTGTAAATCGGTATTGACTAAGTCGGTGGCTGGACGATTAGGTGATGGCATACCATAAGATTAAGTGGTAAATTTGAAATAAGAACACATAAATCCTCGATCAAGACCAATGCTTCATTGTACATCTCTGGTGTATAATCTATGTTTTGGCATTGATTTGTTTGTCTAATTCGGTGCAAGATGTCTTCTGTCATACAATTTTTATATTTTTCCCACAAAGTTTGTGCTTGCGAGGGATAACATGTCGCCAAAATAATTGCAAACAACTGACGAATGTTATTCGGTGTTGATGTCAACGCAGCATCAGCAAGCGTTAAGTCCCAATGGTTATCGTCTTCTAGCAATTGCAGTTCACGACATGCATCCTGGTATGTATTGAATACTCGACCATTAGCTGTTCGTAAAAATTCAAAAGACGTTGGTCCGGGAACATTCACCAATAACAAACGTAAATAGAAGCACTCACGTTGCTTTGGATGTACCGTGTAAAGTCTCCCCAATGTCTTAGCTTTGAATATGCCTGTAATGGAAGGATGTGGTTTTCCTTGTTTCCGTGGCTCCCATTTTTTACTGGATTTGTTCCATGTGAAATAACGTGGAACATCACCATACACCAATGTCTTCGCGAATTGGCCAAAAACATCAGGTTTTTGACACAATGTAAAAAATTCAGTTAGAGTCGTTTTCGGAGCTTCGAACGCTCTTTGGAGAACATTTTCTTCAGTGAAGTATACACGTTGACCGTTTTCAAGATGTATTGCCAGATGTTGGACAGCAGGATCTCTTTCGTGGATGGGAAAGCTGAGAATATGCCAAATAGCTTCATTGTTGCTAATGTATCTGCCCATTTGGTATCGTGCTATTTCGTCATTTTTATTTATGTTTTTTACTTCAAATATGGCCAAATCACTGTCTTTGTTTACATATTTACAAATATACTTAATTGATTTAACAGAACTGCAAAGCTCAACATTGATATGAGCTTTGTAAGTTTTTGAAAGTAGTGGTGAGTATGGTACCACCCACTGATTATCAAACTCAACTTGATTTGGAAAGTTCGGCAGTCGCATTGTAAATGTGTGGCCACCATTCTCAGTACTTCTGCGGCGATACATTGGATAACCATCAATATCCGTGATCGTGTCATTCGTATGCGGCTTTGGAAAGTTTTTTTACATTTTCCATTTTCCATGGACGGTGACGTCATGTTGAAAACACCGCATGGCCCATGGATCATGTGTTTGGTGACAATATCAAATAATTCTTGATCAATTAATGGGTCTGGAATTTCGGCTGAAATTATTTGATCGATTTCTTCAGGACGGATTCTATCTTTAAGCCAAACCAAAATGTGGGCATGAGGCAAACCTCGCTTTTGCCACTCTATCGTATACAGCCAACAACGTGTGATACCAAAAATTGTATATTTAACAATAAAATCAATTAAGGATTTCAATTTTTGTTTAAACACACGTGCAGTTAAATCATGACGATGAATGGCTTGTTGTCCTGGCAATAGTAAAGTTTGTATCTCTTCCCAATTCGGATTACATGTGAATGTAATAAATAAATCCGGTCGGCCGTAATGACGTACGTAAGTCATCGCATCTTGTATGTATTCCTGCATGTTCCGTGGACTGCCGATGTAGCTTGAAGGTAAAATGAAAGCATTACCGATGTCATTGGGATTTAAATTTCCATCGATGTTTCCAGCAACAGCATCTCGTAAGTGAATATATTCTTCCGATCGTAGTTTTGCCTGGTTGAATCGAAGGAATCGCAAGCGTTCGCTTTCGACCTTAGCATACATATCAACAATGTATTGATGGAACAGCTGACGATATCGAAGGATATAATTGTCTTGATGTTGTCTAACCATTATTCGGTGTGCGTAGTAGTTCATTGAGCTAACTTTATTATTTCTGTAATCACCTAAAAAAATAAATAATAAAATGCAATACGAAATTAAAATCTATACATACAGTAAGAAAGTAAATAGATAATTGTCAAATTTACCGGTATTTGGATCATACTGATTGATATTAAGGTGATATTCATCTTGTCCTTGCCAAAATATCAATGGATATTGTAGTGCGTCATATGAACGGTGTAGATCCGAAATCGTACTGACAGTGTTGTCTCGCCGTGTAATGTTTATAGATCTTTTGTCAACTGGATCACCAACCATGATAACAGCAACCTCATCAACAGTTGGAGCGTTGAATCTACCAGCATGTTCACCTAATGGTACTTTGTCGGCTTTTATGACGATTTGATAATTGTCATTTTGCAGTCGTGGCGAAACTCTTTTGATCAATTGAATTAGTTGATTGTGATCTTCTAAAAAATTTCCAATAATATCACAATTGCTCTTTCCTCTGCTTGTTCAATAAAATTATACAGGCACCGAGTCGTCACGCGCTCTTCACAATCGCCCATAAAATAAAAAGGTATCGACATCTGTCAGTTTTATGACTGCCAAATAATATCAGACAAATAATTAGCAATAAATTAAAATATGACGATTTGATAATTGTCATTTTGCAGTCGTGGCGAAACTCTTTTGATCAATTGAATTAGTTGATTGTGATCTTCTAAAAAATTTTCCAATAATATCACAATTGCTCTTTCCTCTGCTTGTTCAATAAAATTATACAGGCACCGAGTCGTCACGCGCTCTTCCCAATCGCCCATAAAATAAAAAGGTATCGACATCTGTCAGTTTTATGACTGCCAAATAATAACGGACAAAAAATTAGCGATAAATTAAAATTGCGACTATAATTTGAGATTTAAACTATCCTATCTCTCAAGTGCACATCGAACTGCACATGGTGTGCAAATTTTATTATAATCGGTTAAGTGGTTTAGGAGTCCATTGAGGACAAACATTGTGACACGAGATTTATATATATTAAGATTAGAATTGTATAAGTGTTTGTAATGTATTATTACGATAAAAATTGAAAATATCTTCTTTTATTTTAGCCGCCTCGCAAAGAGCTATCGTATTTTTAAATTCGATTAATTTCTTAATTTTAATATTACCTATATGTTTTTACGACATAAATAGTAGATACACTTATCACATGTTTACCCAGAAATATTGAATATGTAACTTGGCATTAAATATTCAGCGTGTCAAGTCCCAAGACTATTCCCGTTAAAAACCAAGCTAATTGGCCCTGCGAATTCTAGTATTATTTATATAGGATGTATATCAAATTCATCATAGTTTTCGAGTAAAATAAATGTTCACTTTACTTGATAATATTAAATGGATCCTGTAAGAACACCTTTGTAGTGAGCGCTCAGCTGTAGCTGTCGACGGTGTCAAGATAACATTATCAATCTGCGCGTCGACGGAATTCACGCGCTCATTGAACTTCCACCGTCTGTTAAATAATGTAATCATTTGGAAAAAAAAAACGCATTTTTTAATTTAATTTTTCACTCATAATAGGTAACACAAGCCTCCTCGTTAGTCTCCGGGAATGGTTTTGGGAGACATTTTAGGCAGTAATTATTAATTTTATTATATAATTTTATATAATTTTTAGGTATATTTTAGCTATATCGTGGGGATAGCAAGAAATATGTTTAGGCAGTTATTACATTCATAGGATGTACTTACATTTGTAAATAGTAATTCAATTCTGTTTAAATGCCATTTCATATAAAATCTATACAGTTTTCCACCACTGAAGTTTTTATTGGGTCGGTTTCTGTTTAATACCGGTAGCTAGTTGATCTAGTTAAAATTAAAAAGTAAATAAAAATCATAAATAATCATAAGGCCACGGAGATGGCAAAATTATTCTTATACACCCTGTTTTCAATGACAACAGGAACAAGTTGTTATTTTAGGCGGCCGTTATACAAAATCCACCTTATTTAAGTACTGACAGTAGAAATACCCGCCCATATAAGAGACCATCCGCCCTCCAGCCCTACGGCCTTCCAGCCGCCCAACTGCAATGTATATTGTTTACAGCCTCAATAACAGTAGCCAAGTCCCACTGGGCTCAAGTTTATGTCTTAGTCGTGAAATAATGCCACGTAAAAGTTGACTTTATGGAACGCGAGTTACGGCTTACGTAGGTGCTTATAAAATCTGGACCTGGAAAATGCGACCGAATCTTTTTGCGATGACCCATCGGTATGTTTATATTATTCACACTGTTTACATTATTTTTAAGGTTGAAGGTCGTAAGTAGATACCATGCAAATTGCTATACATCTGCCGAATTATTTTGATTTAAACGTAAGTATTTATTAGACATTGTAAATCTCTATGAAATTTATTTTATTTTAAAGTTGGATTTACAACATTAATTTCCGCCCATACATTTAGAAATTAACTAATTAATCCCCAAAATAATAATCCCTACAGCTCACAGAAAAATCAAATCCTACTCATGAACATTAATATAAAATAAATCTTATATAAGATTATTATTATTGTAAAATACACAGATTGGATAATATGTTTAGGTTGTGTAAAAATATCTAAATGAGTAAGTGTTTGTTACATGATAATTACATTCGATTTTGGCTTATATTGGCAGGTGTTTGTTTTTCCAGGTTTTCCTAAACGTTGGGTCATAAAGGCAAATGATAAATAGTAATTAAAAGTTGCATTATATTGCATTGCAGAAAATAGATTCTATTTCTATATGTATTATCGTAAAAAAGTATTTTTAACTTAGCAGGTTGATCATTTCTGAGATGCATTGACTCGGTAGGTCGGTGATTCATATTAGACCACTATTTTTGAATCTAATATCTCTAACCGAGTGGCTTCCAACCAAATTTTAATATATTATTAATTCTGCGATACAAAACATCCGGCTGAGCAAGTTTATTTGTAAAGTGCTTTAAATTAAATTTGAATTTTTAATCGTGGTATTCATTTTCGTACTTAAGTCTTTGTTAAGTATTTTTTGGTAGAAAATATTATGAAATGTATGATTTAATTTATTAAATTTAAAATAAAATTACGACATTTAAATAACAAATGTAAGTAATTTTTAAATTATGTGCTCTAAGGTTAAGGAGGGGAGAACAATTGGTTGGAATGAGAAAAGAGCGTAAAAGATTTTTTTATATTCACTTCCATTTTATGGAGAGGCGGATGGCGCTTACGACAGTTTGCCGAACATAATTTTTAAGTCAAGCGGATTCTTTAGGCGGGCGGTAGAGGCTCAGTAAACTATGAAAAATTAATTATTCAGCAGTCGGGCAATGAATGCCTCCCCGCGGACTGGAGTCGAGCAGTTTGTGCAGAGAAGAGAGGGGGCTACGGCGGTGATGCACGGCCGATATAATTGACATTTTATCTGACGCCCGTTTTTCCTTTACGCAAAATCGGCCAAAATAATAAAACCTAATAATATGTTAGTTTTAGTAGTTTATAAAAACCTAACATTAATTAATTACATTATTGCAATTGCCACAAAATGGAAAAAAAAACGCCGGTCCAGTAGAATCGTAACTAAAATATATATTTTTTTCTTTCGGCGCACCCTACGCAATTTTTCCTCGGCAGTGAATTAATCTAATTGCGACACGCTCATTCGGCCAAACTCGTAACACGCTCGTTCTGCTAAACTCGGGTGAACGCATGGATCATCATCGCATCAACGCATGAAACGCATCGAGCCGTCATGTTGATTCTTATTTATCCTTCAGTCACGTTGATTTTATTCTTATCTACAATATTAATACGTAAAGGGAAAACTTTCTAGCCCTTTTTAAGCATATTATCGCAGAGGAGGAGTGTGAGATTTGGCATAGACAAAATTTATACGAAGAAGAAGTGCAGAAGGCTAAAATTTATCTATAATTTGTATTACAAATAAATTAAATTCAATAACTAAAAACGATTATACAAGTGACAGCTCATTGACAGAATGAGTTTCGAACTGTGAATTTTGTGTGAATTCAAATGTTCCTTTTTTAATTGTCTGTGAATGTAGTAATATCAAACAGATATGAATGTAACATCTCATTCATAGAAGAAAAAATAGAACTGTCAATGAGTTTAATCAAAAAATAAATTCAAATAATTGTAATTGTGTTTTTTTTTCAACTGTTTTCTACTAACATTAAATTTTAAATTTCATAGGTATTGCAGAGAATTACGGCAAATAATAATGAGGTATTTGTACACGTTCGCAGCTGAAGTAATAAAACAAAATTTAAACAATATATAAATGCAATGATTGTAGATACTGGGATAGAAACATATTCTCAAATTTAAAAAATAATGAATTCGGTCGAATTTAGACCACTGGTATAAATAAATAGGCGTGCGAAACATTGCTGAATGTGGATACCAGTATAGGGTGATCATTTGAAATAACATAACTAGGTCGCCGCAGTCGCTCGCATTTTGCTTCACTGCAGCACATATTAGAGCGAAGCGATTTACTAAAATTTTCTAAATAAAATTTAGTCTGTGACAATAACTTTTTAACGACGGGATAGATTTTGATAATTTTCTATAATGAGGTATTTGAAATCTCTTTGATACAAATGCACAAAAAAAATTCATCCGGAAATCAACAGCATAACTTTTTAACGACGGGATAGATTTTGATAATTTTCTAAAATGAGGTACTTAAAATATCTTCAATACTAATGTACAAGAGAATTTCATCGGGAAATTGAAAACATAACTTTTCAACGAATGGATAATTTTCTAAAATGAGGTTCTTGAAATCTTTTATATACAAAAAGAGAAATTCATTTAACAATTATTTAAATATAAGACAAATGAATTTATTTTAAAGAAATGTTTAAAGTTAAGACAATGAAATCAAGCGTTGCAGTTCTCGACGTTTTATTTATTGTTAAAAACGATTTATTATTGTTAAATTGTATTAATTTAATATCAAATTAAATAATTTAAAATAAAATTCGATTAATTATTTTCGAATAAAAAATTTTCAAAAAAGCGCGTGACTTTTTTATAATGGATATTCCCATAGACAATTTTCTTTTGACCCCAAAAATTTTATTTTTGACAATATTTAAAATCAAGCTCCGTCACGACCTTCACTTTTTCATGTAGATTCTCTCAAAATCAAAAATTTTTCAAATCGGTCAAGGAATGACCAAGTTAGCCCGTGACAAAGTTCTAATTGGAGTCATCTTATGAGAGCTTCGCTCGCTCCGCTCGCTACGCTCTAATAATACACTTACCTATAGAAGTTTTACTTCTAAAGCTCGCGGTGTAAACCACACGAACTACTTTATTTTTATTTCTGTGTTCTCTAGAACTTTTGGTTTTTTTCTGTGTTCACCTGTTTGGGGGGCTCAAACTCGATTGATTTTTCCGGCCACCAGCGGCCCCCTCTCGTAACCCATTCTTCGCGAGGTTGGGCTCTTTGCATGTGAGCGATACAAACGGTATGATGCCTGCGACCTGCGTCTCTTCTTATATTGCTGATATTAATGTCGAGTATAATATTTTATTTTATTATTTAAAATGATAAACATATCCGTCATATCCCCTCCTTCATAGTCGACCTGTTGCGATATTGGTCGTAAAATAGCGCGGTCTGACCCGGCACGGCTCCATAATAAGGACTGTCGTGTTCTTGATAATTAACATCGTTTCCCCAGACGGCCGAAGACTGTCCCCTACATCCCTCCTACACATATATCTACATATCTTCAGCATGACTTCTCAACATTTACAGTAAAATCATAACTTTTTAGAGTGGCACAAATATTTCATTATAAATAAAGCTGTGATTTTGGGAATACTTTAAAACCGTTTTTACAAAAACATTTATATATCTCATTGTAAGTATTAATTAGATATTTTGTCAAAAGTTGTCAACACTTTTGTCATAGCGTTTATTCAAATTATTGTGCCCACAGATACAGGACGCATCAAACGGACGCATTAACTTTAATATGTATTTTAATATTTTGTTAGAGTACCATCTGAAAATAAATAAATAAAGACTTAAGCGACTCAAGTTGCCTACTCTCAAAGGAAGGCGAGAGCGTGGTGATCTCATTGATACATACAAATGTTGTCGGGGTATTACGATTGTCAAGAGCTTAAGATTATATTTGAAACTTTTGAATTATTTGAAACTAAAAAAAAAACAAGCTTTCAAACGAATCCTAGAAAGCTTATGATTGGCTCGTGGAAACAACTGCAGCATCAATCAATTTAAGATTTTTGCCTTGATAATCAGTTGATTGAAAACAGAAACGGAAACCCATCAGCTATGCCGTCTGTCTGTGAATATAATAATAATATTATATCGAATTAAAAATGATTAACTTACAATGTTTAAGAATGTGTACAAGTTGCAATCTTTTATATTCTTTTTTATGTTAATTAAAACTCGCAGCCTTGTATAGGTATCTTCGTCCCAATTGGATTTTCCATAAAATATTGCCTCTTTCTCCGAAGTGGAGGCAACCCACTGGGGTAATCAGCCAGCGACAATGACGCGTCCTAAACAGTTCACAGATAAAAAAATAAGTGTTTTTATGGCTCAAAGCATTTACGTAAGATTTTCCCCTGCAGACCTCGTTTCGCGGAGTAACAGAGCTTGCGGCATTATTTGACTTTTTCTTAACTAATAATATAAAATCCCCGGGGGTTGGTACTTCTCTTCACACGATGAATTTATTAAATTTGCCAGGCCTTAGAATAATTTAACTACTATACCTAAATATTAATTTTATTTTAAAATAATGGTCTATTTTGTTCATTATTTTATTAAAAAATACTAATTATATAAGTACATTTAGATATAAAAAAATAAAATAAAAACCTGTTTCGCATCAGTTGCACAGATTACTGTAGGTTAAACATCGGCTACGTATCTTCAGACGTTTTAGCTTAGTCTTCCTCTTCATAGAACAGTTTAATTGTATAGAATCGTCCTTACCTCAATTCTAAGTATTGAGCCGTTATCCAAAATCTGACATCGCAACGGTGTTGGTGAGAATATGTGTGACGTTTTGCGTGTGTAAAATCTGTTAATTATCACGTAAAGTTAACTATTTTTTTTGTTGGAAACCATGATTATTTTTGATATGTCGTCTTTACAAATCATATTTGAAATCGCAGCGCCAAATAGCTGTTTTTTATCATGTATTTTTTTTATTTACTTGCCCATTCAGTGGCTCGTTGGATGCAAGGAAAGGTAAGAATAAAATTTAAGGAAATAATAAAAATAAAATATTTTTTATTCTACGATGCTCTGAATTAATTAATCTCGAATTAAAACTTTGAACCGTGTCCGTTTTGTGTCGCGGATTTAAGCTGCCGAATGTTTTAGAGCACTGTCCCCTCCCGGGGGCCTGAAACTTGGCCAATGTTGGCCCTCCCCCCCGCCCCCCACTGCCCCGGCCTTCACTCCGGCTTAACGACAATATCTGTAAACTTATTTTAACATTCACGGCCCTCGCAGGCGCCGTTAAAATTTTCACCGAAGGCCGAAGTTAATTTGCGTGCAGCCGTCCCGCTCTCGCGCGTCTGAAAACTCCACGGGCGGGAAAGGGACCTCTGCCGAGACCTTAAAGAGGCGGTTTTGTGTGTCACCGTCCTACGGCATGCCGTCAAAATATAATATGTCCGCCTAATGGCGGGCGGCGCACAGGAAAATGGATATACGCATGCTTATTACTCTTTGCATATTAAACATTATTAGCACATTTGTTCGTTAAGGCGACGTCCTTAATTAATGTATATTTTAATAGAAACACACTATGATTTGTTATGAATTCATTTGTTATGAATTCACCTTATTTGAAAATAAAATAACAAACATGTACAAAGAACCCAGACGTTTTTCCTGTATCCATCGATTTAAGGACTTTGTTTTAAACATTTTTTTTTGTCATTGATTTCTTACAATAATGGCTCATTAGGATGTGGTAGTAATAAATGATATACTTATTGAACAAATTTAATTTCATAGAGACAAATACCTAACTTAAATACAATAAAAACAAATTTAATAGTACTTTTAATCAAATGCAAATTGAACTAGGCTTTAGTTTAGTACCCTGTAGACCCTAAGAGAGGGCAGAGAAAGGTGGCAGTAATAATTTGAATTACTTTTTATCTACGTGAGACCAGTTTAGAGCCAAAATATTTTCCTTAATATTTTTTTTTCAAAATACAAACACGTTTAGAGAATTAGTTGTTTAAATCGATAATTATAAACAATAATTGTCAATAATTATAAACATCGTGACATATGATTTAAACGACTTGCTATGCTATTTCTTCGCTATAAAAACTCAAATATTTCCTACGATACTTAAAAATGATGTTACTTAAAGGTTTTTTTGAATGGAAATTTGGTATGGAAAATTATCTCAAAAATCCGTTTCGCCGTTGATTTTGGGCACATTTTAAACACCGTTTTTGCGTGCGCGAGTCTGAAGAATATTCTCGAGTCGCACAATGCCTTTTTGCACCTATTGTGCAATCGTGCAAAAATAACAGCTATGAGCATAGAAATATTTAATGTCATAGAAGCGCTGTAAGCGAGCTACAGCGGATATGACAAAATCGTGACATTGCCGTCAGTCGAAAACTAAGCCCCGCTTCTTCGCCCTGTGTCGGGCAATGATTGCGTCGGTGTTAGTTGTGTCGGTGTATCATCACTAATACCGCTCCGATGTCTGGAAATGGATACACTACGCAGTACGAAGATTTGACTTATCCAGAGTCTACTCAATTCAAGTGCTTTGTGGGTATGAGCATAGCAACACATATGGATTTACGGGTAAATAAATAATTTCAGTTCATTAATAGAAGTATAAAAATGTCTTTTTAATAAAAAAAAAAAATAATTTTAAGGTAAGATGCCCACGGCGTCCCTGGCACAGAAGAGAGGAAGTTCGTAAAGCGGTTATTTAGCTTTTGCGGCCTCTCTCTTTTCTACCGCAGATGTCGAATAGGTAAAACCACACCATAAGCTTGTGTTTTAAAAGATCGTTACGCACGACAATCGACTTTAATCAATCCTTTTATGATTTGGAATTATATGTATGTATGTTTGTATGTATGGATGCTACTATTGTTGTGCGGTTTATTTGTCTTACCTGCCTTTTTTGTATGAAAATATGGTTTTTTTCAACGATTTTAGTAAAAATTGCAATATTTTTAATATTAAATACACCAGGAGCGCCATGTAATAAATAAGGCGAAAAAGTACGCTATAATTTTTCGCACCCACGTGGACCTCTTTAACAGCGGCCAGGGCGAACATAATTTTACGAGTAACTTAGTAAAATGTGAGTTATTGCGATACAAAAAGGGTGGCTCCCGAAAAAACGTGCTGTCATGTTGAGGTGAAAAAAATATGAAATTAAATAATATATTGTTATTGTCCACTGGAAGCGGACGTGTTAATTTCGGGATAAAAGACCTTTTCGTAGGGTGACTATGAGTCTGGAAATATATTTGATGGAGAAAATGCATTTGTAATGTGTTTTTCAAAATTTATTTACTTTGTATTTTTGTTTGAGTTTTTTTTCTATTTTTGAAAACATGTTGGCCGATGAGTACAAGTCTATAACCTTCCTAACTAGGTAAGAGTTACCTGTTCTAAGGAAGGTTATATTTGAAGTGTTACAGTGCATACAATAGACCACCCACACACACACACACATGAATACAATTTAAGTGTCTACTCAATAACACTTAATATATGAAACAATAAAATTAATAAATAAAACAATAAAAAAAATAACAAATAAATAAACAAATAAATGAAACGAATAAACCATTAATAAATATATAGGTAACTAAATATTCGATATAAATAAATAAATATTCAATATAAAAATTGTGTTATACTATATGTAGTATAAACACACATATGTATATGTAGCGTAACTTATCTTACATAACACCGCTGGACTATTTTTTGTGGGGTTATGTGAAGTCGCTTGTTTACGCAGATAAGCCGGGCACGATTAACGCCTTGGAAGAGAATATTCGGCGCGTTATTGCTGACATACGGCCCAACTTGCTGCAAAAAGTGGTTGAAAATTGGGCCTCTCGGCTGGAATTTGTTCGAGTCAGCCGCGGCGGCCACTTACCCGAAATCATTTTTAAAACATAATGGCAAACCCTTATCTTTATAATAAAACTAAATTCTTAGCCATAACATCAAATTATATGCGTTTAATCTCTTATTGAAAACCACGCCTCTAAAATCATCACCCTTTATATAGTGAAGTAGTGAGATACTCGTATATATACATTGGGCATAAACATATTAAAGTATGAGGTATGACATATCTAAGTAAGCATTTTTTTTTCACTTTTTATATATTTTCATTATATATTTCTTAATTCTTTATTTTAATTATTTTCAGTGTAATTATTTGCTTGCTTTACCAATTATCAAATAAAATATTAAAAATCTAAAAGTATAATTTATCGTATTTTTTTGCGGCATGTTGGTTTTATTAAGCACAGTACATTATAAGTTATAATATTCATAATCGTGAAGTGAAATTTATTTATTTTAAGCATTAATAATCCACTAGTTAAAATGAAAATGATAGTAATATTTTTGGCCATAATTACTGCAAAATTTGCTTTTGTATTTGAAATAAAATAAAAAAATAGTTACATATTACAAACAAAATTTCAATGACAGCTTATCAACAGATGTTCGCTTAAAACACGAATTTTATAGATGTAAGTCCTCAGAATGCCCTAAGAAGGTCAATTTTTATTCTTTCTCTTAGTAATAAAACTGTATTTTAACGAAAGTTGTAACAATGAAGACTAACGCTTTCCAAAGCAGGTTTTTAAATATTGAAATATTGATAATTCTAAAATTGGTGACTTATCTATTGATGTAGATAGTTACTTATATGTAAGCATGTATATATTTGTTAATCCTACTATTAAACATGCACCAAGAAGATATTTACTTACATCACACGACACTGCCGTTTTTAGTACAGACGTAGGTCTAATTAAGAAGGCCAGAAACGTAATTAAATAATGTGTTTAGTTACATTACATACTTATTCTACTTATTTATGGGTTTTAAATAAATAAATCAAGTAACAATGCATACATAATAACACTTATTCCTATTTAAACTTGAAAAGGTTAAAGTTAAGCACTTCTAAAACCAAACTTAAACGATAAAGAGCATAAAGTAAGATACAGTCCAAATTCACTATAATAAATATCTTATCTTTACATTTTTTATATGCGTTTAGGTTTAAATAAATTATTAAAATATTGGAATGTATCTATTGCTAATAAAATGAGTATATTCTAAAGGTGGTTCATGGATTCTATACTGTAATTAATGATTTTAAAAACTTTTTGTGTAACATTTCTGTGCCATTGGAATATTTTTCGTAAACAGGATTCCACAAAATGGAGGCATATTCTAATTGAGATCTTATGGGAGAATTGTACAGTAATAAGTACATATGATTTCGGTTGTTTGTTTTTTTTGTGATATTTAATATAAATCCTACCATCACATTTGCTTTAATTACAATGTTTTCAATGTGAGTATTAAGATGAAGTTTAGAGTCGAGTTGAACACCAAGATCGCGAATGCTTGCTTTTATGAGTAAGTAATAAATAGTGGTGATACAGCAAGGTTTAAATATTAACATGTTTGAAATACAAAATGTTTTCTTTATAAAAACTAATAACCGGAAGCTTTGTCTCACTTATTTACATATTTTTTGGTTACAGTATGTAGCTCCTCTCAGGAGTAAATTGTACGGATTTTCATTTAAAATATAAATCATGTTTTTTTTAACTTTAAATTTCGAGGGAGTTTCGTCCAAAAAAGTACTGATGAGATCGGAATAAAAAATTGTCAAAAATGTACGCACTTTAATAACAAAATTTTACATAAAATGACATTGTTTTTGTTAGTCATAGTTTGTTTGCGGACCAGCGCCAAAAATGTTCTATTTAAAATATGTCTAAACTAATAGTTTTCTATGTATGTTTTATGAATTGCTGTTAGTTTGAATACAACAAACTTTGTTCAAAGAATATATCTACTGTTCCACAAATACAAACAACCAACAACCTTCCTCTGAGTGGTCGGGCAATCAAAACCAAACCAAATTTGTCCCCCCTCCCGTCCGTACGTCGGTCAAAAATTTCGAAAATATTACTAGATTTTGAGAATGATCAATTTTGGGAATAAAATAGATTCATTTCATTTAGTTCAACACTTTTAGGAATAGTTTTAATTTTGGCCTTTACTCGACTAAGCTATTTTTTCTTATGTTAGTGTCAGGGAATATAGTTATGATTAAACGGTAAAATGGTATGACTATAATCTATGCTTTTTATTAGAACCTACCTATTTAAAAGCCGTAATTAAATTTATTAAGATTTGTATTGCGTACGTAAAATTATGAATATTAATCTAGAGGTAGGTATACCATTGAAAATTTCAGCAGGAGATTGATTCTTTCATTTCTGTCTGATTGCTGGGAAGAAAATTTAATTTAAACCCGCCGCCATTCATATTAGTCATAAGAATGAAGGGAGGAAAATCAAGCAGAGGCATTTTTTTCATTTGATTACTCGCCCGTACCAACCCCCACCCTAACAACTTCAATGTTTATATTTTTTCCTTTATGATATGAATACTGTAAATATAATTACTAAAATACCTTACTACAGCTGAAAATTAAAGGCTGCTCTTGGGCGTTTTAATTTAGGTCTAATTTAAGAACAAGTTTTAAATTATACCTAAAAATAATATCAAAATAAGAAATTGATCCTAATTTATACACAGTTATAAATATATTAAATAATCATACAAACCCATATATTTAACCTGTATTAATTAAACGAAAACACTTATGGTATTGGTACGGACCTTCTGTGGTCCGTAGTTAATAAAGTGATTAGGGTTTATTCGAGTAGATTCAAGTTTTGACGATTTTAACTAGCGTTACATTTAAAAAGATAAATAATCAACTTCGTTAAAATAGGCGGGAACGTAATATTCCTTAACGTTGACAGCGCGCGGTCGACTGCGGACTACATCAGCGCGAGAATATCGTTGATTCATGGTGCTACCTGGGTTATTGTATAAGCAGGTGAAGCACCTAAGCGTGGGCTGTCGTGTTCCTATAGTGGCGTGATATTAATTGACGTCATTGCTGGTTCGAGGAAGTCCCGTTGGTGTCAATTGGTCGCTTCTTGATAATTCAGAATAATTCAATTCGATGGCCTTAGCTGGTCGCTAAGCTGGCGCCACAGCATGTATGAGAAAGACATATCTATAAAATAAATGTGTTTTTTTATACGTGTATATATGCGTGTGTATGCATTTTAGCTACGACAAAATAATATATTTGATAATTAATGAAATAAATTTCAAATAAATATAGTATATAAAAACCATTAATCTGGTACAAATTTATTATTTAGTTTAGTATTTACTCTAGATTAGTTTTTTTTATATTATATAGTTATGACGAAGATTAAGATAAGAATGTAGAAATAATATCAGCGCTTCGCGACATTAAGTTGAACTTCTAGGATTCTTTCATAGGATTCAATTACATTAGGACAGTTTTTTTCTGTTCATTATTGCAATTGTAGTCATTAAATCGTGCTGTCACCCATCTCTTAGTTAAAATTATTAATTTAAAACGTTTTAGTCCTTTACTAAAAAAAAAAAAAGTTTTTCTCTTTTTAAAAATTTTACAGGCACATTTTGTGAGAATGCCTACAATTTATTTACACCTGTGAGATATGAAATTTAAAACATTTTCTGTGTCCTCGTCTAATTCTCCAATCCTACAAATTGACAGTAATTACTAAGCCTATCCATATTCAGTCTTGGCTGGCTTGAACAAGACCAAAAATATTCTTCTTTCCGCTGCCATTTAGTGAAGATTTCCTATGGGGGATCTAATTTGTCAACGGATGGCGGATCGAGGGTGGGGAGAGTCGGGGGAAAGGGGTGATTGCCCACTTTCATTATATTATGGCAATTTTTCACGGTCTATGAAATATCGGAAACAATTCTGAACGTAGGTAGTCAAATATCCGGAGTGATTTTCTATTAAATTATGGGATATTATTTACCTCTAAAGAGAAAATAGTACCAACCATAAAAACGGTATGTAGATCTATATAAGTATTTATTTAAGCAATTTATATACGATATTTACTGTGTTTGGAATATGGCTATGCTGATTTACAGAACGACATAATCAAATTTTATTAAACTTTTTGATATGAATGAAAGAAGAGGTTCTATTTTATGATACATTGATACACGAGGGATGCAACGCGGTGGCCATTCGAAGTTCGATGCATAATATGGGTACACAAGGACCAAAATTGAGGCTCCGAAGGCCGTCTGCCAGTACAGTCGGGTAATTTTGTATAAGAGGAAACGTCGAGCCTGGTTAAATGAGCACGTCAACTCTCAAATCGGTCCGTATTAGCGACATTAAACTTCGGGGTGACTCCCAAAGCCATTTCCTAATACTTCGGAGGGTTTTTATGTCCCGGGGGTTAAACAAATTAGTAGTGATTTGAGTCCTTCGTCCGCCAATCTTGAAGCTAATGATTCTGGGCCTCATTCAAAGTTCTATAATATATCAGATTCAAAAAACTAAAAACTTCACAACGTAATAAGTCTACATGTGTGCGTATAATGCATGGCAACATTTGCAGTATACTCAACAAAACAAGTTCCTTAGAATTATTCCTAGCTTCGATTGATGACAGGCCTGATTTTTTGTGCTTAACAGAAACCTGGCTGAAATGTGAAAATAAAAACTTAGCCCAACTTCCAGGCTACTATATCGCTGCCAATCAAACAAGATTATTGCGCAAACACGGGGGTACAATGATATTCGCCAAAAACAATCTCGAAACTAGTATGATTGACATTTCTAATCTTATAGACGAACGCACATTTGAAGGTGTTGCAATAAAAGTAAAATCACTGAAACTTGTTATAGTGTGTATTTATCGTTCTGGAGGTTCTGTGGACTCTTTTATGTTAAAATATGAGTCATTGTTAAAAAAGGTTTTTAAAAATGAAAATGTATGTATATGCGGTGATTTTAATATTAATTTTTTAGGAAATTCAAGAGAAAAGGTTAATTTATTAAATTTAAGTAGGGAATACAACTTTTACAATTTATTCACAAATCAACCAAGTCGTAAGGATGTTTTTACTGGTAACTCATCACTTATTGATAATTTTCTTGTTAATTTTTCGAAAAAAAATGTAATCTTAAAAACTGTCGATCCTGGATTATCTGATCACTCATTCCAATGCATCGAAATAAAGAATATATTTGTAAATCAGCATCATTACATAATTAGAAAAATAAGACATTTTAATGAACATAACCATTTTAAATTCGGAAAGTGGATAAAAACACTTAACTGGAATTATTTATTCAAAATAAAGGACACCAACGAGGCGTTTAACTGGTTCCATGACAAAATAAATAATTGTCTAGAGAAATCGTTTCCTCTTACAGAAAGAAAAATATATTCTAATAATAAAACAAATAATTGGATTACTAAATCGCTTCTGAAGAAATGTAAGACAAAAAGGAATATACTGAAAAATGTGCATATGAAATCGAAGCCACATATCAGAAGCTTTCTTAAAACAATTACCACTCAAATAAACAAAGGTATTAGGCAAGCTAAGTGCGATTTCTATTCAAGGAAAATGAATACTTCAACAAATAAAGTAAAAACAGCCTGGTCTTTCATAAATCAGGAAACAGGACGAAAGTTAAAATGTTTGAAGAAATCTATTTCGCTCACGTTGAACGGCACTGTTGTAGAAGATCCAATAATATTGAGTCACGAGTTTAATGATTTCTTTATTAACAAACCAAAACAGTTAGCCTCATCGATACCGGCTCCAAACACATCATTTTTTTCGAAATTGAAACACTGTAAACAAAATGACAACTCAATATTCCTGCAACCAATTTCAGAATCGGAAATAGATAAAACTATTACTGCATTAAAAAATAAAAGGTCTACAGGTATTGATAACTTCCCGGTTCATGTTTTGAAAAAACATAAAGAAATCTTTATTAAACCGTTAACTTATCTATTTAATCTCTGTATAGCAAACGGCATTTTTCCAGATAGGTATAAGATTTCAAAAATCGTCCCTGTTTTTAAAAAAGGTGACCCTCAAAATATTGAAAACTACAGACCCATTTCTCTTCTGAGCATTTTCTCCAAACTTTTAGAAAAAGCTATAGGAAAAAGATTATCAAATTTTTTAAATAGGTTTAATATATTATCTGATAACCAGTTCGGATTTATAAAAAATAGATCCACTCAAATGGCTATAGTGAAGTGTGTAAACTCTATACATGAATGCCTGAATAGCAAAAAGATGTCAGTTGCCATTTTATGTGACCTTAGTCGAGCATTTGACTGTGTTCAGATAGATATTCTACTAAAAAAGCTAGAATATTATGGTATAAGAGGTGTAGCACTTGAATTATTTCGTAGTTATCTCACGGGTCGAAAACAAAGTGTCGAGTTAACGCATATCCGTGACAATAAATACGAACATTCCATATTATCGATTTTCAAGCAAATTATCATAGGAGTTCCTCAAGGTACAATTCTCGGACCTTTACTTTTTATAATTTATATAAATGATCTGTGCTTAGCAACATCAGATGCTGAATTGACTTTATTTGCCGACGATACGAGCTGTGTCATTAAGGCGGATACATTTGAGCAACTCCTAAATAAAATTACCAAAACCTTAGATGATATCGAAGACTGGTTTAAGGCAAACAAATTGTCAATGAATATGTCTAAAACAGTCGTTCTCAACTTCTCAAAATATAAGAATAGTGACATCAGAATTCAACATTTGGTAGAAGTTAAAGATGATGCTAAATTCTTAGGAGTCTACATCGATAGAAAGTTGAATTGGAATAAGCACTTTGAACACCTTAAATCTAGGTTGTCTTCTGCGGTATATGTCCTGTCAAAGATAAAAAAGATCATGAGCTATGAAACAGTTTTATCGACATATTATTCGCTCATAGAGTCGCATCTAAGATACGGCATACTGGTTTGGGGTACTGCTCCGTATATTTCAGATATATTTAAATTACAAAAAAAGGCTGTAAGAGCTATTTTAGCATTAAATCAAAGAGTATCATGCAGACCATATTTTAAAAGATTAGGCTTATTGACAATATATGGGCTGTATATATTAGAAGCAACATGCCACTTCTTCTTAAATAAGCAAAACGCATCTACACACAGCAACATTCACCAACACAATACGCGTTTCAAGGAACATTATGTACCAACCATACTAGCCCGTACAGCTTTATTCCAAAAGAATAGTCAGTATTTAGGCCTAAAATATTTTAATATGCTGCCTGAAAACATTAAAAAAATAACTGAGTTCAATCAATTTAAAGGTGCATTGAAGAAATATATTATTGAGCAAAACATTTATAGCTTTAATGAATTTAAATAGTTCTCATTCGTGATGGTCATGTCAAAATATTACTATTAATTTACCACAAACATTTATATATTAGAATGTCCTTTGTGCCACAATATGAAGTTTAGGAAATTTAAATTATTTATGACAATGTTTTAGTTAAATTTAAACAGATTTATTTTTTTAATGTCTATTATAAGTACATTATATAATTTGAGAAGTTTGTTTAAATTTGAAATTTAGCAACTGAAATTTAGCAACTGTATAATTACGTTTAAGAAATTGTATTAAAAAGTTCGAAAATAATTCATGCCCAAATTTATTAATTTTATCAAAGCGTTCGCGTAAATTCCCTTTTTGATCGCAGGCGCTCGGCCAGCTGACCAGTGGCCGGCCTCGCTAGTGACCGAACTCATGACAAGGTCGATTTCATATTTACACGTAAAATTTACAAAACTTGTTATTTACAATGTATATCTTTTAGCTATATAATATGAGTAGTATAAATATGAGCTATAGGTATGATGTTACAATATATCGATGAAATTATATAATGTATTTTTTTGTGAACCAATTGAGTATTGGCATTCCTATGCATTAAGTTGCTCTTGGAAATAAACTTCTACTTTACTTAATTTACTTTACTTCACATAATATTTTTTTTATAAAAGTTTAGTCCACCATTATTTAAATATTTGATCGTTCTGATCTCATATATAAGCACCACAGTGGCGACTCACATCCATTATACCTAATCCGGAAGTAATTTTTATATTATATTATCATTTGCTTATCATAAACCTGAATATTGTTCTTTTATAACCTCCAAATCGCAAAAGTAGAAAATTATATGGATGTTTTGTGTGTGACATGTGCCTCAACTCTAGCGAAAGTGTTTAAAAATGCGCTTTTGAATAGTTTCATTGACAAATTGCAAGATTTGCACTTTGAAACGAAACGGCTCAAGAGTAAAAACATTTAAATTAAATATATATTACAAAATACAAATATACAAAGTGCAAATTATCAATAAGCTTCGCGTTTAAATTATCGATTTAAGCATTCAATGCATGATTTACGACCAATAATTCACTTTACCCTAATCCGGCGGCAATTGAATTATGCAGACTGTATTGCGTTAAGAGCGTAATTACCTCACACATACAAATGCACGTTCGCACATCAGCTAGGTATGTACCCACCACACTACGTGACCCATCAATATCTCATGACGTCACCTGTCACCTAAAGGTGCACGGATGCGATGGTGACTATTAATTTACTATGAGACTTCGCTAATGGGATAAATTTAAGTTAACTTCAGGGATATATTGTTAATTCGTATCGATTTATGGAATTTATTTATAAAAAATAATGTTTATCACATAAGAGTACAGTAAACCCATTGCGTTATAAGCAACGAAGAAATAAATTGTGAAAATAATTAAATAGAATCAATAATTACTAGAAAAAAAACATTAACAAGAGTAGCATTTTAAGCAGAAATATCACCCTGCATTAGCAGGTGCGAATTCCAGTATATTTGTCCCGCGACGAGGAATTTTATAAAAGACTGATGGCGGCCGTGTGGGAAGATATTAGATATGTGAAGGTTAAAAAAAAGCAGTTCTGTTTTGTTTTTGAAAAAAACAATTTTTGTTCAAATCAAATTTTCAATTATAATAGCATCTCTAACCTAACTAAATCTCTGTTAAGTTAGAGATGTTATTATAATTGAAAATTTGATTTGAACGAAAATAGGTAAAAAACAAAATAAAAACATAAAAGAGAGATTATGACGCTTTTAACGTTTGTGTGGAAAAACTATAAAATAATATATTATTTAATAATTTCATTATATTTAATTTAATTCGGCTGCTATTTCACATCCTTCAGTGCTTTTTAATTATGTATGACCTCGACATTATTTATGAGTGTATTGCTAAGATATAATTATTTCATATAAAACCTATAATACGTATAATTTCAGGCTGAGAAAATTTTAATTCAGTTTTAAAAACAATTTTTTGCCACAATTTATTAATATAACATATAATTGGTATTACGCTATTTTTTTTGCCAAAAAAACATCATTTTTGCAATATGTAACATTTTTACCATCTCATCCATATTGTATTATATTTTTTAGTGATATTATTATACTTTAGTGATTTTACTTAAGCATCTGCAAGGGTAAAAGAATCTTACTTTGATGTCCTTTCAACGGCTCAATATGGTGCCTGTAACGCTCTAAAAGCGGAAATAGTGAAAATAGAGTATAGAGGAAGTAAAAAAGCTTGCCTGGCAAGTGAGCGTGAATAGACGAGAGGAAGAGAGAAGGACGAAGGATTGGAAAGGAAACGCTGATGTTGGCGCAGAACGCGGCGGAATTAGATGTTACGAGCTGCGGGAATTGGAGGTAGACCTGTGCCTTTGCCTTTGAGCACCGAGGTGTGGTTAACTAGCTGTATTTTTAAATTATTAAAATAAAATACTTATTAGCTCATAATATTCCTGCTTTATTAGGAATGCGTAATTTCTAAAAACCAATGAAATATGTTTAACCTTACATAAAAAATTAAGTTCTAATTAAAAGTTTCATTTATAACGTTTTTTTTCTTGATTATGTAACAGTTTAGTGTATTCCACGCGTCAGGAAAATACGTATGTGAAGGCTTCTTACTCTTATTGATACTTACACATAATATTAATAATCAGTAAATGTTTTGTTTATTTTTACAGTTGAGTAAATTGTAAGGCACGTAAATTTTCTATAAAATGTAAAAAAACTGATAATTACCAAAATATTTTTTCAAATATCTATAAACGCCAAATAAATAAATATTACGCCAGACTTCAAAACAACCTAAAATACCTACCTAATATAAACATTTTGGCCAGCCGTAAAAAAACTATATAATTTTTTATTAAAGAATTGCTATGATCCAAAAATATTTGTGCTAGCGTCAAGGCAGATGGTGCCAATAAAGCGTTGAAAATGGTTAATAGCCAAACGCCTTAACCATTAGACTACCACAATGACAATTTCAGGTAAGCATTTACCGACGCTTATAACCGAGCTTCTAGTTTGATAAAACTCTAACAACTTTAAAATCACAAACCATAACCATTTTAAGTTTTATATGTTTAACTGATACGATTTCAGAACCATTTTTAAAATGCTTACAGATTTTTAGTGTTACGTCTCTAGACCGTACAAATGAAACCATGCTCGTCCTTATAAGTGTGTGATCTGAAATGATTTTTTTTTACTTAGTCCTGAAGTCATTTCTACTTAGATACATAATTTGGTCAAGCCACAACCCAATACCGGGAATTAAAAATAAATTTGACTCAACTTTCACCGCGTAGTCGAGGCGACAAAAGGTGCGGTTGGTTTCACGGACCGATATTTAGCACCATTTTGGGATTGTTTCAGTGGCAAATATGTGGGTCTGGATACACTGAAGTTGCATGTTCGCGCAATACGATCCGATATGTTATTGCCGAAACTAACCAAAAACGATATCCTTATTGCCCGTTTTGGTTGGCGGCTGGAAAGTGCACTTTTGGGAGTGGTCGCGTAAGCCCAAACATTTTTTTCGGTATTTCAGCACGATGCGAAAAATCGCCACACCTATTTATAATATTGGATTCGTAACATATTTATTTATTTTTGTTTTTATTTAAATATTTCTTAAAATAATGAATTACATAACCATACCTAACTGGGCATTACCGTACTAAGGAAGGTTAATTTTAATAATTATTTAATTAATTAATCAAAAGTAATTGAATATATAAAATAAGATAAGAAATAGAAAAGATACTATTCAGGAATATAATTAACCAGAGTCTGTGTCATTTATACGAAATTCAATTAACCCTTCTTAACCAGTCACTGGGTGATTTTTTTTTAATTGATTTTATATTGGGTCATATTTGAGGATTATCTGTTAATTTATTATATATCCTAGCTGCAAGAAAAGAAAAAATCCTTTCAGAGAATTTGATTTTAGTTTTAGGAACCAATTTCTGTATTGAAGTAACCACGTGTCACTATAGTTTTGTGTATAATATTGGATTGTATTTTTTGATAGAAAAATAACATGGGATTTCCCATAGAGAAATATTTTTTACATAACTTTTTTATTATTTAGAATTTTAAAGTTTCAGCTACGTCACGACCTATTATTTTTAATGTAGATTCGATTAAAATTTTAAAATCGGTGGTGAAATAATTGAGATCGGACATTTCAAACAAACATTTCGCTATTAGAGTCGATCCATGAGGGCTACGCTTCGCTCCGCTCCGATGAACATCAACATTTTTATAATTTGTTAAAGTGATACTTCTTTACGCACTGAACGGGTAACGAAACACTGTTCCCCACGCCCAAGTACCGTTAAACTAGAGTGCTGCAATAATCGCTACGGGAAATTTCGGCGTATTAGCACACATACCGTGCTAAAAACACGCTCGTTGCGTTTATATATGTTACATATGTATCGTTACATACATATGTACATATCGTTACATATGTTACATATGTTACAAACATATCGTTACATATGTGTTTGTGTAGGTACTATAAGTATTTAATTAACTTAGTAATTATCATGCCTAAGTGATCAAGTGAAAACAGTAAAAAGTTTAACTTTTGAAGAGTGCAGTGTAAAATACACGGTCACTGTTTTATCGTCTTCATGTTGCGAAGTTATTTATTAAAGGCAGACAACATTTCGCAAGTCTGTGTTTTGAATCTAGAACAAAAACAGATTTTATTACCTCATTATTATTATCAACCTGTAAATATAATATATTTGCTAAGTAGGGAGGGGAAGGGATGGAGTTTACAAAAAAAATAATAGCGTAGGTATGCTTATCGAAATGAGTAGTTGGAGTCCCCAGTCGGTGGCTGTCGTAAATGTCAATTAAGTGCAATTATTTGTGTTATCTCACGAATGAGCGAGACGACATTCGAATTTGTACGCGTAAGTTTACAGACGCGACGAGAAAGCTTAAGACCCCTAACTTGACATATCCGTAAATGAAGCGAATTAAGTCTGACTAAATAAAGTAACTCGGCATACTAAAGGAATGTTCACATATTCATAATACATTTTCCCATATCTACAATTATTTTATTAAGCTTTGTCGTTCTGTGATCCAATGTAATAAATAAATCTTATTCAAATAAATACATTTATTTAAGGTGCAAAAAAAAACCAGTAAAACAACTCACGGAACGCTAATCCCAATCAAAATTAATGAACAAAATCCTAGTTAAAAATTATATATCCCTTTCAACAGTCATTGAATCAATAAAAATAGAGAGTTGCCACCTGGTTTTTCTTGGCTAACTCTAATTTATAAGAACTTGAAGAATGAATGAAAGATGAAAAAGTTGATGAATGACGATAGAGTGAAAGTCGCTGGCACTTCATCCGCTTCATGCTCCAGCATGACCAGGTAGGTTTTTTTCTCTTTTTACTATCACCAATTATTTTATTTATTTATATATCGTCAAGATTATGTAATTATTTGTTTTCAGGCCAGTAAACAAGTTATTTATTTATTTTTGAGTTGTTTAAAATAGCAGTTGGAATATATGAATATTTTTTGTTTTGAATTTATTGTTGAGTCTGTTTTGCTTAATGTTAATAATTATTGCCACTATTTTCTATTTATTTCGTTTGCACATTATAAAAAAATACTATTCTTATGTAAATGATTTAGTCTACTTAAATATTTATTTATTTATTTATTTATCGTTTATTCGGAAATCCAACAGTATAATTGAAAAAATGGTACATACAATTGTTTGTAAAATTAACCGATGACAGGTTTTCGCAAAAGTACAGAATACGTCTAAAGATTAAAATTAAATTAAATTACACTCGCATTAGCATTATATAAGAATTAAAGTACAAAATATAAATATATAATTAATATAACCTATACACAAATATTAAACCAAGATATTCAAGTACTTACTACATAGAATTTAGATTAAAGACTCATAATTACACAATAAAGTAATTAATTAAAGATTACAGGATACATAAATTGTTTGTTATTTTTTTGTAATTAAACATAAAATTTTGGGACATGTAAAAACCTTTATAAATTACATGACTTATTTCATATTTATTTATTTATAATGGGTATTAAACAGAAATTGTACACAATAACAAAAAATATTTATTATAGGTAGTTTAGGTGTTGTAATATAAACATTATCTTATTAAAGTTTATACTCTTTAAACTAGAAATAATTTATTGTTTACTATGAAAATGATGTTAGAAAACTTTTTAACACGAGGAAAAAACATTAGAAAATAGTTTCGCCAGGATGATGCCCCGGCACTTTGATTTTGACACAAACCATCAAAAGCAAGACAAGTCTTTGTGTATTCCGGTCGCGGGCGCGTTCCCG
Source organism: Neomicropteryx cornuta (assembly GCA_020383195.1). Lineage (NCBI taxonomy): Eukaryota > Metazoa > Arthropoda > Insecta > Lepidoptera > Micropterigidae > Neomicropteryx > Neomicropteryx cornuta. The sequence continues at coordinate 10,883,111 of JAHKQU010000029.1, read as the reverse complement.
CATTCCGGGATTCCGGGACTCCCGTCTGGCGCTCCTTCCAAGTGGAAATCCTTTCGGTTGAGGTTAGAAACGCGTTCGGCACAATCCCGTGGGTTATAACAAATTGATTCACAAACAGAAGGACGGCTCCAGCTCCTCACATCTCAGCGGCTGAATCGAATTATTTATACAGCCGAGTCATGCACGCGTAACCTCCGATAGAATTTCGAGTAGGTACAGGTGAACTAGTAACATATAGGTACTTTAGGGGTTTGATTTGATAGTTTCGTAGCAATTCATTTTATGCACATAGGAAAATATACTAAATACGTATTCATCAGCATTTGTTTTGGGATAATAGGGACACACTCGTGTTTAAAAGACAAATCCATACATTGCTGGATTGAATTTCGATTTGGTTCAGATCTATCAGTGATACTTTCTATCAGTGACAAAAGGCTCAAATCGAATTCGCGTGTAGCTGATATTTCGGATTTAAAGTCGTTTTTCTCGTAATTGATAAACTTTTATCTAATATTTTTTGCTGACGATATAGATCAACATCCTAAAAAGAATGCCCTAAATATAAAAACATCCTGTATATTATCTAAATTTATTTTTTTATGGTCACAGAATGGGTCCGGCCCGCCTAGTGCTGTCATCCCATTTCCGCTGCAGTTATTAGCGTATCTTCATCACCTTGACATCGCACTCTCGTTGAAGATTCATTGTTATAAATAAGAATGCTATATAAATAGTGATTTTGACAGGACGGAATTTGAATTAAGAAGAAGGTAGGGTAGGGGCTTTAAGAGCGGCAAGCATCCTAGCCGAAGTGAGCCGGCTTACTTAGATTGATTTACACATATTGGGTTAAAAAATATGGGAGTAAATTATTTTCGCATTTTTTTATATAATGCTTTACTCGTAATCATAAAGATGAGGGAGAGTACCCTCAACCTCTCAGTACACTCGTGCATACTTTATTACACACACTTATACATTTACTTACTTAACACTTGAAATTTCGTATTAATATTATTGTATAATAGCTGCTCATTTCATTTATTTCTTAACATACACTCCTTCAATCATATATACCTTATAATTACTTTTAATCGGCTTTTAATATATATTGAACGCTGCTTCTAATTCAAATAAATAAATATGATAGTGTATCTTACCTACTTTTACAAAAAGCCGCGCGAATGTTTGGCTGCCATGAAACTGAAATAGTTCGTGCTATGTCTAACGTAGAGGCTCGTATAGTATGTTTCCTTTGCGGTCGCACATTTTGATACATTTCATGAAACATGATAGGAACACTAAAGTTGGGACATAAAGCTGGGGCGGGCGGGCGGGCGTGGTTGTTTTAATTCTCCCAACCTGCGGCGTAATCCGCCCGGCACCCTTAACAAGAACTTGTTGATAAAAGGCCCGTTACCCCGACACCTGTAACATTAAAAACTAATTATTCTTCGGCGTCCGCTCGGATTATTCCTGAATATTTTAAGTCGCTAAGGCGTGGTCTCAAGCAAACAAATTAGCAGGTCTCACAAACCATCGAAATTCAACGAAATATTTAAAATAAACATTAGCAGATTCGCAGTTTTTGTTTTTTCAACTCAACTTTTAAAACTAGCGAAAAACATTCTAAGCTAGTACCTACTAGGTTAACTTAAAACTAGAATATTTTTCATTTTTTTTTGTCTAAATGCCATCCATTTGCTATGTTATATAGTTAAATAGATACATTATATTCAACAATATTTTATACCAAAAACTTTCAAAAAATGCATTTTTATAAATCTCAGCGTCAATGATGACCGCTGATGCGTGTGCGATGAGGGTCGCCAGGACTTGCACTGTCGTAGGGAAGGAAAGAATTTTCATTTCAAGAAAATTAAATTTAATAGGATAAACAATAAATTTACAATTGTTTGGGCTTTATTTTTAAAACTGTCCGCAGCAGCGGTTAGTCTAATAGCCATAATATTTTTGACGCTACATTAATACTTTCTTCCTTGAACTTAGCACAATCAAATTAGCTCACGCGAATAATTATTGTATTTGACCTAGTTAAGGTAGTAGTAATTCTGTTAAAAAAAAAAAATGTCAGAAGAAGATGACATTTAAAATCAGGTGAGATTTATTTCAGATAGGTATTTAAGCTATCATTTTTATCATTTATTATAAAACATGTTAATAAAATGATTATGGTAAAATGAGGTAAATATTTGAGTAACTTATAGGTATATGAGGTCGATAAAAGTTAAAATAATGAAAATTTTATAGTTACAATTAAAATAGATTATTACTGCGTGTATCATTCAGATAAATATTAAATTGAGTGTACGGTATTTCACTAAATTAAATTTGATGATAGTATTATATATTCGTATAAGAAAAAAATAACAAGATATAAAAACTCTGCAAGCATATTTAAAATGTATAGGTTTTGAAATATAAAACTATAATAATATTAGTACATTTTCAAGATGCAGAATTTATTACTGGTACGGTATTTATTTTAACGGATTGTTGGTTGGTAACTGAAGCACATATAGTAGCGTGTATATACGAAATGGTATGGTTTCGTACACCCCTACAGACAGCACACACGAAACTAACTCGAGGCAGCGATAATAAGCAATGGGTCCGGCAAACCATATAGGTAGGTACTCGCTTCTGCTGTACCAACTTTTAAGGGTGCTTATGATTGATTATAGAGTGATCATCACTGGTTATATTTTTGGTTTTATGTGAATAATGCAATATTTACCATTATGTAAAAAGTGAGAGATGTTGTAAGTTTAATTGTGTAAAGCGTATGAGGTTTGGGCTGGTATTTAATATTGGATAGACGCAGTTGTTCGACTTTAAATTTTTTTTTTTTACATTATTAGAAAAAATTAAAAAAAAGATAATGAAAAAAAAATGTTGTAGCTATTTTATGATCGCAGCTATGCTAATACGGCAATACCGGGTTTTTATTTTTTTTTTAAATAAGCATACCTACTGTGAATTATAAAGTTATGGGTGTAATACATTTTTATTTCCATTAAACTGCACTAAAACGCCTACCATATGATAGAATAGTTAAATAAATAATATAAACATTAAAAGCGCTCTTTAGGCCGCACGCATTGTAATAAATTAATTATTTGATTTACTCATTTTACGCAGAAACATCCCATTAAATCTTTGGGGATGGTCTTGGGACACCATGTTTACCTATTATCATATAGTTAGAAGATATTTAGGTCGAGAAAATCAAAATATTGCTTTTTATAGTAACCATTTTACTACTATCAATGAAAAGTACATATTTCTTATGTAATGTCAGTATGTTATACTAACATGTTCGTTTTATATTTTTATACTGTATATTATATTATATTATTATTTTTATTAATTGTATATGAGCTCACGCTTTGGTACTTCACAAAGAACCCCTGGCTTTTACTCGGATTTTTCCTGGAAAAGTCTTTGGGTCGACGGTAATTAAACTAAATTAGTCTTTTGTACAGCCGTACAGGGCCAGGACAAAGTCCGCAGCGGTGCTAACAACGCGACATTCATAATTAGATTATTATGTTAGGAGCGAATTAAGTAGATCGGAGTAGAATAACATTGCCCGGGCTAAAGGATACCTAACCATTGCGGTTCAGGATCGATTCTCCGTGAGAATATTAACTTTGCTGTAACATCAAATTCATTAATCTTATTTTTAATCTAGATAAATTAGGCAGTTCATTGCTGTAAGAATCAAGGGTTTTTTTATGCTCAAAAACGTACCAAGAATTTATCAAAAAACAGCCAATGCATTAAAGTATTCATTTATACCGATCTAATCCAAATTTTCCTGTAATAACTGATTTAATTATTTTTTTTGGTGCGTAGTTAATAAATATGTTCTAAAAGTATTTATTTTAATGATATGGTGTAGAGAAAAAAGTGTTATCACTTACTATGGTTGTTATTAAGGTTACAAACATATTTAATTTATTAAAGATTAATACTTTGTAATATTTTTTCTGAGGAATTATGTGACTGATAAAAAAAGCAGCAGTTTTCTTGTTATGTATGACTCAATACCTACTAACCCTGATAATATCTAAATTTAGCATTAAAAACTTTCCATTGTGTATTTTTTTAAATATTTTGAGCTATCTGTATACAATCGAGATTTTTAAAACTGTATAAATGTGGAAATGCTCCACTGAAAACATTAGGAATTTCAGATATCGGAAATAAAAAATCTTCCTCCGAACTTTATTGATAAAGGTAGTAAAGATACCACTCAGCCATGCCACTCTTGGCATTTTAATGCGATGCGATACTCTAGCTTTTTCCTACCATTTTTGAGTGGAGACTTGGCGGGCGGTGAGTCGATTTACGTATAATTAATGTATTAGTCGTCGGCAATTTGTTAAGTAAACGAAGTTGTAGCTTTAACACTAATTAGATCTCGCTAAATGGAAATTTTTACGATGATGGCTAGACCCGGGGGAGGGGGCGATACGCCGGGGCGACTTTCTACACGGCCCAACGGTTGCACTTTATAACAAATTATATGCTAATTAGATAGTCAATTAATGGGTTATCTTAAAGATTATTAATTCAAATAATAATAACACGGTCTCATCTAATTGTGTTTGCATGTCCTAAAAAATGTTAATATTTGTATGTGATTTACTGCTAATAATTTTTATTTTTTAAGTTTTGTTATTATTCTTTTTTTTTGCACGTCTCTTCGGCATGAATTTGTGGATTTCTTTAATATCAAATAATTTAACCCGTTTAGGTATGTTCCTTAGGTTAGTAGTTTATTTTATAACTACGTATTTTTCTAGGCAGTTTAAAATAAATACCTAATTCTATAACGCAAAGTGCCACAAAATGAGGAACCGAACAGTAGGCCCGAAAGTCCGACATACAAAACACTGAAGGCGTTGAACGTACCCGCAGTTCCCGGCTGTGAGACAATGGAAAGCAGCCTCGAATCCATGGCACCTAGTCGAAAATAATAATCTAAATATAATATTAATTGAACATCATTCTGTGATTATCCTGTTCTATTATTTGTAGTGTATTATAATGTATAGTATTTAGTATATATAACCAAGCCTACTAATCTTGCGAACCCACAAGCCGGTTGAGGGCATACTAATTTAATTAACCATTAGCATTAAAATAAAGCTCCGCTAGCTGTCAAGCCATTTTGAATTTCGAATATTATAATGAATTTAGTTTTACGACCTTATTGTATGACTTTGAGCTATTTAAGCAAGCTATTTAACAGTGCATACTTTATTGGAATCCATTCAGTGGTTTTGGAAAAGAATTACCACTCGAAAAGCAACTCTCAGTAAAATTTATAAAGAGTAGGATAGATTATGTATATATGTATGTACATCGAAAGACCTTAGTAACTTCATAGGTTACTAAAATAATACCAAAAAGTTCATACCTTCTTCGCCTGGACGAAAATTATTCACACCTTGTTTCAATCGAAGGAAATTATTTTTTATCCGCATTATTTAAAACGTGCAAACAGAAACAAAATGCAAATTACTTTTATTCACTATTTGGACGTTTTCATTTAAATATATGTAAATGCATAGCTATCTTGTGGATGTTTGAAAGTGCGGGTATGTGAGAGCATTCCTTCACTAAGTGGCCACCTCGCGTTCGCCCCAAAAAGCCAAGAGTTAAGTTATGGCATTCCGTGAACATATTCATTATAATTCCACCTTAATGGTCTGGGCGCTATTGTGATAAATACTTTTGTCATTTGCCCTTTATGAATATGCATGCGGCAACATAGATATTACAATTATACCGCCCGCTACTACAACACATTTCAATTATTTAATTAATATAGTAGTAAATAGGAAAGGATATTAGAGTCATCCAGACGAAAAAACTTTCATCTCCGCTAATCCATTTTATTCGTAAAAGCCAAAAAATTAACTATAGTTATTAAACTATATTAATTCACACTTTTTTCTTTTAATTGTAAAGAATGATAAAAAAAAGAGTGATAGAAAATGCTTTTATTTCGAAACTACAGTATAACCACCATCAAGAAAATACCATTACCTGCCAATACCAGCAATATCACCATAGCAAGTCTCAGAGACTAGAATTTAACGTTTAAGTTTACATTTGGGCCAAATTTCATTGCTGTAAAACAACCAAACTGAAAGAGGAGAAAATGCCATTTTTATTACCTACTTTAAGAGATAGTTTAATAGATTTTTTGGTACTTTAATATTGCTATAAAAATGTGCACATTTTTAGTCTGGTCGTTTTATCTTAATCTAGGCTTATACAGAGGGTATTCTAAATTCACTGATGTCCTTTTAGGGGTTTGATCTTATCAACATTCAAACATTAATCAGCAAAAATGTTGTTTTTTTTTACCGATTACGAGAAAAACGAATTTGAAATTTACTACAAATCGTTTCAATGCTTGAGAATGCGGGTGAACGCGTGGCGCGAGGTCGGTCAGCGCGCGCGCGCGCGATTCGTGAAGTACTTCGAAGAAAAACAAAGTTTATTTTAGTATCAAAATTTTTATTTCGAAATTATATTTTTTTTTGTGAGATCGGCTTAGTTGTCGATGTAGATCAAGCCCTTAAAAGGCCGTCATTGAATATAAATCCTTCCTGTATAGAAGAAGTTAACTTCCTACTTTGTCTAAAAATTAAGAGTCTGTATTTACAAGTTTTTTTCTATAATATATTGTAACATAAAGCTAAGATAATAATATTAAAAATAACGAAAAATTAAATTAAACATAGTTAGGGCGCCTGGAATAATACATTTAACAATGTAAATTAAACGTTATTTATTTTTTTTGCGGTAATTTGTGGCCACAAAGACCTAAAAATATCTACTAAAAAAATGTATTTTTTTTTTCGTTGCTTTCTAGATTAATGTTAGATTATCTTTTAAATTATTTTCTAAAACTATAGAATCAATAATAGGACATCCATCCATCCATAGCATCCGTAGGACAATCATTTTCTGGTGAAATGATACCATCATATGATCATATGAGACCTACAATCGCGTCCTGACCAGATTAGTTACCAGAGTAATCCGTCCCTCTAAGCTAATCAATTAAGAGTAAACAAACGTATTCAATAAGAGATGTTCTAGGGAAGGCCTGCGTCCGACCCGCGGCAAGAGTAAAAGTCAGAATAAATCGAACAAGTCATCATTTGTCCGACATTATTGATATGGGCGCGGTCGGCCGTAAACATACCCGGCTTATGGTTGCCAACTTCGCAACTGGCGAGTTAGGGATGGGACGGGATAAGAAAATGTCAACTCGGGTTTTACAGCTGCGAGCTAGGGCTATGCACCTGTAGATGGCGCTGATAATCGTCAATAAACCTATAGGTATGTAGCTAAAGGAACACGATATATAGACCTAGATTTTCTATTAAAAACAAACAAGTATTAATTTGAATGCAAATTTTACGAATGAACGAAATTTATTCTGTCATTCCATTAAAAACTATTTTCACTATCTTTATTTATCTAGTGATCAGAAGATCAAATTACCGGTTGACTATCTATTGACCATTGGTTGGGTGGGATATTCTGTCAATTAACGCACAACACAATGGCCGCTGATAACAGAGGGTTAAATATTTTTTGTTGTCGTTTCACCGAAAGATAACCGCAGTTTGAACCAACCGGACTGACCGAACTGTTAACCGTCGGTTGTTGAAACCGACGGTTAACTAGAAATGGTGAAAATGGTTGTAAATCTTCTACCTAAAAACAAGAGTTCATCGTGCTTTTACTGTCGATAGTTATCTTAAAAATCGAACCTTATCATATTTGAAACGTCGGGATATGATATATGCGCTTTGCTAACAATCTGTAAAATACACGCTGAGAAAAATAAAGCAAACTAGGGAATGAAACAACGAAGCCTGAGAGTGGCAGAGATCCCTCTGAGAGATTGGTCCGGGCCAGTGGCGATCCTCTCGCTTTCGTATCACGCTCCTCTCGCGTCACGATGATTGACAAATCGGCTCTGCGGACTGAGTGCGCCACTGGAATACTAAAATTGTAAGAGGACTGTAACAATGAGCGAAAAATTGTAGCAAAAAATGCTACATCACATTTTTTGATATATATAATTATATATATGATACAAAAACAGACGAAACACGAGAATCAAATAGTTGGGTTTTAAATCATTCAATCGTTTTTTAACCATAGTGTCTTATAGAAGAAATCAAATATTTCATTAGCGTACGACTTACTACTTTTTATAAACAAAGTGACTCAATGCTTAACATTTTTTTTTAATAAGAATGCAGACTAAGAAAAAACCAAACCGACTAATATTCAAATGCTGAAAATAGAAAAGCCGTTGCCCGATACAAACAACACGACGTCTTTAGAGGAAAAATTTGAAGCGCAAACAAGCACATTCGTCAGCACGGAACTTAAGGTCTTAAAGAACTCACACTCCTGATTTACACACTTACAATTTTAGTTTTTTCTAAATAATATACAGGATGTACCATGTTAATTCCCGTAAATTTAAGGGGGTGTATATGTTCCCTGTTACGAGTAAGAAATTATATAAAAAATTGCAAAAATATTTGATACCCAAATTAATTATTTTTTAAACTAAATTTGTGTAAAACAATCATAATATTACGGCAGCGTTCGCCAGGCATACTTAACCCGCTGAAAACACGTCGGGCGCCACATCGTGAATGCAACTCAAGGTCGAGCGGACTTCATCTCGTTTTACACAAATATATTAGGTTTTAAATAGAAACTTCAACATTTTTTTTCTCGAATACCATAATGAATGTTGATATAGTGATATAACAAATAATACTAGGAATCGTAGGACCTATTAGCTGTTTTTTTATTGGGATTTCGCTTGGGACATCCTGTATATGCAATATGATTTATGTTGTAAAATAACCATAGAGTCTTTATTCTAAATTGCACTCAGTTATAGAAGTGTTAACAATTCAAAAGCGCACTAATAGTTCGAAATGTTCGATATGAAATTATCAAGTATGCAAGAAAAACACCATTTTAGAGCCTTACCATATTGTGTCTCTTGGTAAAGGTCTGAGTGCCCTCCACTGTACATACGCAGGTGTGTATGTGTGTTTATATGAGGAAGTGTTACTAATATATACCTATTATATTGTGCAAATGCTTACTTAGTGGGCAGAAATTCAAAAGCCGGTGCTATAGAGAAAAACTTATCTTTGCGCGGGTCAAACAATCCACCCTACAGGCGCGTAAAGTCACGAAGGCACTTTGTGGATTGACAAAAAGGGTCGGACGAAATACGCGCAACGCGTTTCACTTCACGTCAGATATTGGTAACTTTTTTCACGTTTGACCGGAAATGACAAATTGTCGAAGAATCGCCGGGCCAGCGGTCAGGCCTGGGCCGGCCCGCGAAACTCGACGGCACCCCGGGGACTGCCCCACGCCGTTCGTGTCCCCGCCATCTAAACTTGAAATATTTTTCATTCCATTGAACCACGTTTTTATTTCCCCAACTACAACTCTAACCATATTTATTTTGGTCGTTTGGAGAGTTCACATAAAAAATATATACATATACGAGTCACTTTTCTCCTTTCAGGCGGTTGTGTATATCGACAATCAAATATTATTGGCAAAGTGTTTTCCAATTATGAGAAAAACGAAATGCTAGTTTAAGCGCTAGTTACGCGGCTGGTCCGCTAAAAAATAAAGTCTTTTTTCAATTTATATATTTAAATTTTACATTTTTTATGAATACATATTTTAGTATGATTTTCTTTTCGAAATAATTTTAATTTTTCGAGAGACCGAAAAATTGATATAGATCCTCCCTCCTCTGAAATGAGAAAAGTGAAGAATACATTTTGTATTTAAAAAAATATTTAAATTCACGCCAATTTAACGATATCTCCGTATGTATGAAATCGAGGGGAAACTATGGTATCCGCTTATAAAATATGTGGAGACTTTTTTCTACACGGGAAAATTTTTACAGAAATCAGTAATTATTAAAACCTCACAAAATGTGTACTTGCGGTATTGTTAGGATACTTTATTTCGCTCTCATAGTAAAGTGGTTGATAATTTATGTTTATGTTTAAAATATTATCAAAAGTTATATTAATTTAATAGAATATTTTCAAAATATTATATCAAGCAGTTTATAAAAAGTTAGGAGCTGGATTTCATTATTTTCTCTAAATTTGTAAAGAAAATGAAGTAAAATTTATAAGGGAAATAACGAAAACGGAACTTTCCACGAATACTTTTTTTTTTTTTTATAAGTTCTTTATTTATAAACAGAATACATATTTAATTTGTTTGTTCACAAAACCCTTGCGGGTTTTTATGTGAACTCATTCGTTCCTAATTTAACTTATTTAATAACATTTATATCTACAAAACATATTCAATATTCACTTAAAACACTTTTATCAATGACGAGCTACTCATGACGGTATCTCTCCAGACTGTCTTTAATTGTTTATTTATAAAAAAAACGGTCACTTCCAGTCGCGTCGGTGTAATTATAATGAAATCGGTACGAGGTGAATCGGTACTTATAAAAATCATTGCTATTATAAGTTTAAGCATTAATATTCTTCAGATTCATCAGCATTCAGAAATGTCGTTGATGACATGGGAATGGTTGACGCCATAGCGATTGGTTTTGCGCTCGTATTTAACGATTCGTTAGTAGGTCAGTAAGGTTTTGTAACTTGGACACAAACGAAGCCGGGTAGCTGTTTTATAGAAATATATTGATCATCTTTCGTGATTCGTATTTTTCGTTATCTTCGTTTCGTTTTCGTTAGTATCTGATCATATGTAATTATTAAATATAATATTATTTCTTTTTTCACATTTTATTTTTTGTATTATAGTATGTATGTTTGTTTTTAGACGTTCAGATATATTCCATGTATTTATGATTATTATGTATGTATTATTCATTTTTTTACGACGAGGCTACAAGACTTCTAAGTAATAGACAAAATGTCTTCCTTAGAAGAGGCGGCAGCCTAGTTAAGGAAGATATTTTGCATTATAGCATTTGCAAGAAATAAATAAATAAATACGACGCATGATATATATACCTTTCCGACATTACCCGTAGGTAGGTACGCATAATCGTGCAAATTCGTGTCGAAGAATAAAAGTTGATGCGAGAGTAATTCCCAAATGGAAAGCCAACGAACAAAACAATTTTATACGGAAGAACACTTTTCTTTGCTAACTATTTTTTGCGAGGACTTTGAAAGTGTAGCTACTTTGTTTCTTTGTTACCTTCTATATACTTCTATATACTCGTTGTAATAGTGAATATCGTTTGGAATTGGTAAGATCAATAAAATACATTTGATTTTTTTTTGAAATTGGGTGTTTTCAATTGGCTAAGGATGAAAAAACGGAATGGGGTACCTAAATGTGTATAATAATGTGTCAATATGTTCATATATTCTATTATATTATGTTCTTGTGACCGTAAAATAAACTTATCATTTCAGTAATCTAGGTTTATCCTTAATCTATACAATGTAAATATTTTCATAGATGGATATTTTTTTTACTGAGACACAAGAGCCTAAAAAATAATTGTAAAGCATCGATATGAAATAACTGAAAAAAAAAACTATGTTTATATCCCACCCCATTATATCTGAGGTTTATATCCAAAGATTTTATAAACCGTTTGTCGTTTTTGTTGTCATCGAAATATAATTAGGTCATGTATATGTGCATAATTAAAAATTAGGTCGTATTCTTAAAATTATTTTTTTTATTTTCTTCATTTTTTTTGTACAAGTCATAATAGGTTAATTGTAATTTTTAAATAACTAATATAAAATTTAAATAGATATTATATTTATTTTGTATCTGAAACACGAAACTTCAGACTCTTCGAGAACATTAAAATGTGTATGGTTAAAATATGCAATAAAGGTCGCGAAAGAAACATTGAATTTGAATTTAAAGTTCGCGCTAATCATTATAACCAATGGATAGATTTCAAGAAGAGTAGGGTAAAGCTACAGCTCCGAGACCACTTTGACCTTGAGTGCTGGTCGCGCCGAGATCACTTTTGACCTTGACCGCCGTCCACCTAAACCCCCCTCCACCCAGACCGCGGGGGCCGAGATCACTTTGACCTTGACAGTCGTTCACCAGACTGCCTCCTCTGTCGATTCACCGCCCATTCTCTCCGCGACCGTCGTCGACACATCTCCTCTGTTTGTGTCCTCTACCACCTACCTATCCCCCGATAGCTACCCACCCGAGTGACACCTCTTTGAAATCGAAATTTGATTCTGAGTATGATGATGCAATAATTTTTAGGAACCCCCCGCCCACCACCGTCCCCTCTGCTGTCCCGTTGATAGCTACAATATCCGAGTGACACCTCTTTGACATCGAAATTTGATTCTGAGTACGATGATGTAATAATTATGGGAGATAGCTATAAGTCATCATTAGAAATTTGATTCTATATAGGATGGATTATTTAGTAGGGTTCAAAATAAAAGCCACAATTGATATAACCATTTTTATTCAACATTTTACAAAATACCAACTAAATATTGATATTGCCTAATGCGCTTGTGGTATTCCCATCAGCGTTTAGATAGTCTTTATAAAATTTGTACATAAAAGTTTTATTTAATTCGAGTATACTGAATCCGAGATAAACAGGTTAAATATTCGTCTGTTTTTTTCCATTTTAATAATGGACAAATTATCTTTCAAAATAATGGAAGAGAGAATTAATGGATTTGCGATTTTTATAATATTTTTATCTAGACAAAAGATGAAAATAACATTACAACATACATTTAAATAGTTTTGTGTTGCCAATGTCGATTCAGTCACGATCTATACCGTATCTGAATTCGATCTGAGTCACGATCCGTATCGGAGTCATGATCTATACCGTATCTGATTACGTTGTTTCACTGCATTTTGAATGCAACAAATTTTATCTCCGCTTACCTCATTGCAATGCACTTTAAAAGAAATGCACATTTAAAAGACCCCTGAACACTACTCTCATTGATGAGAAACATATTTTCATTAACTTTATAGATAGGGATTTTTTATTTTTCGTACTATTTTTACTACCGACGTTTTCAAGTAATTGAGAGAGTAGTCGAATTATTAAATTCCATTTCCGCGAATATTGATACGTTTTGTTTACTTAATAGATTTAAAAAAAAAACATTACACCTTTACAAGATTAGTTCGCATGAGACGTAACTTTTAATCAATCATTTTATTGTTATAAGAAAATAAGGATACTTTGTAGCCAATAACTTTGTTTTATGATCGTACGGTATTTGTTTTTTCCAATAAACTGTATTTCTGGGGGAAATAAAGCATATAAATAAGGCTTTACCGTCTTAGGTTATTATATTCATTTCAAGTTTGAAGCAGCTGGTATCTGAATTCATAGTAATTTTTAACTTTGAATTGACAATAAAGATTTTTTTAAAAGTCAGTGTTAAAGTGGTAAGTACTAAAATGAATATTTTAAACATTAAAAATATGATGCAATATTTTACATTGAAAGCTACCTTCAGAGATGTTACTCAAAGTATATGGCGAAAATATCATCAAAGCATTTGTGACGTAGATTTAATCGAGGAAGAAATAAAGTTGTCTATTTTAATATCTAAATATTCAGACCGTAATGAATATGAATCTAGATTAACTCTATCCATCTGCCTTCCCTCACATTTTATCTCGTGCAAAATGTGCTTATGTCCGTTTTCGTCATTTAAAGAATCATTATTAAATATTCTGTGTGAGTTAATACATATACCCGATATTAATTTTGCTAAAGTTTTAACATTTTATCTAAAATATCAAGATATATTAATATGTAATAACTGTAAAATATCAATTATAAAATTGACTCACTTAGAAGAACTATTTTGATTCTTTTTTTGATCCACATCTGACAGTAACATTCTTTCTGAAATTGTGGTTATATATCTTTACGAAAAGTGCCCAAGTTTTAAATTAATGTGCTTCTTTTGTATTTTTTTACAGATATTAATGCAAATACATCACACAAGATGAATAATATAATTGTTAAAAATCCGTATTCTTTATTTGATATGAGTCTTATTCTATTAATTGAAACCAATCAAACCGGAATTTTATATCAATCTCGAATATATAGGAAATTTGGTGATAGATTTTTTTTTGTTATTTATCACACTTGTCCAGATTATTGGATTCCACACATAAATCATGTAGGAGAATGTACCCACATTGAAAATGTGATGACGTATAGATTCTTAAGTCCAAAATGTATTTTATTCAGAGAATCAATAAAATCAATAATTCCTTTAAATAATTAATATCAAATAGCTTATTGATCAAGTGTTAATTGGCGTGTGTTTTTTTTAAATTAAAGTTTCTTTATTTTCCAGAATTGAAAAAATGCCTAGTTTTACACCTTATTCCTTAATGGAAATGTGTTTACCGATTATTATACTAACTAATCAAAATGAAGTTTTATATAAATATACTTTATATAAACGAATGGGTCAGCATTTAATGGAAGTAAAATATCGAACATGTTTTAGAGGATGCAACCCTTTAATATATATTAATCGATATGGATTGATTAACATAAATTTTCGATGTAGCCACATTGAAGATGTCATGTGTGCGAAATTTTTTAATCCTACGTTTAATTCATTAAGGCAATCCATAATTGGTATACAACCAATTTCTAAAAGCCGGCTTTTGGAATGGCAAAATCCATGTATATATTATAGTGATACGGACAGCGATTAAAATATTGCGTTCAGGTATTTATAAATTTTTTTTTTTTTGTTATTAGGATATTAAAAAAATTCATTACAAACAATTTGTATAAGTTAACAGTCTTAAAAAGTATTTATAAAACTAATCAAAGATTTCTATGTTATATATTAATTATTCATATGCCTCATTGGCGGCTGACTAAAAAGCAATCCTTTCGCTTTAAGAAGTCATCAGAGTGACAAAGCAATTTATGTATTACGTTCGATATGCGCGGTGCCGACGAGAACAGCCCATTCAGAGCAATGATTCGAATAAAAAACATTCGATTGACGGCTTCTGTGCAAAGATTACATTTAAACAAGCTTAATAGGTCCGGACTTTTTTTTTTTAGAAAAGATCGTTGAATATTTCCCGCCAAGTCTATACGATTTTTTGAAGATTAGTAGATGCTTCATTTTCTATATTTATTTGCTACAGTCGTATTTTGAAATTTATTTAGTAGTTGTACATTTTATTTGTCCTCAACATACTTTATAATGTTTAATTTCATTTCAGATCTCGAGTAGAGTCAGCCTACATCAGCATACATTGTACAAGTTACTACTCGACAAGAGTCCCGCCTTCTGCATACCGATTCTTAAGGTAAGGTTACATTATCACATCAATAAAAAATCATATATTAAAAATTTTATTCGAAACTTCAAATTTGAATATATTTGACAATAGTTTATAACATCAAACATTATCTTAATATTACACTTTATTTTAAAAAAAAATGTACATCTAATTAAATGTATTTGTATACGAAATTAGACAGTGGTTTATAGTGAATAACCACATCATGTATGAGAATACAATACGCCGACGTTTGCTCCGGTATGTTTTTCGCCGTCTCCAACTGCAGTCGTACGTCGATGGGTGCACTCTTTAACAGTTCACTTTGTCTATTGCAATCGATAATTACCAACGGTGCTAGACTCTTAAACTTATCTAATGATAGCAGAGGTTGTACAGTATCGTCTTGGTGATAAATTTTTTGAAAGTATGAATAGCTCTCAAACAACTGTGCGACTATATTTTTTTCCCAATCCAGTCTATGGTTGTTATAGGGGTAAATGTTATTGTTTAGGAAAACTTTAACGTTAGATAGAGTGCAATGATCAAATTTAGAGGCGTCAGCGTTGGCTTTGCCCATTTTATTGGTTTGAAGTCCGAGTATTATAAATCGAGGTCTCTCGAGCGCGTTGGTTACCTTAATCTGCCACTCGAGTTGAGTTGTCTCACGCGGTAACGTAGGATATTCAAACGTTTCCCACTTTCTGAACGGGATAAATAGAGGTTCATCCTTTTGCACTATATTCAAAAGCT
Organism: Neomicropteryx cornuta; assembly: GCA_020383195.1. NCBI lineage: Eukaryota > Metazoa > Arthropoda > Insecta > Lepidoptera > Micropterigidae > Neomicropteryx > Neomicropteryx cornuta. The sequence goes on along the minus strand of JAHKQU010000029.1, from coordinate 10,866,938 downwards.
TCATTCGTAGTCTATCATTAACTTCCACATGCGGCATTCTCCAGCAGATTTTGCTTAATTTCACTATAGGTTTAACCTTTTTGTTTTCGGCATCTTTAATACGATCTTCGTCGTAAAGTAATGCATTCACATCATTCTTACTGCGCAGGATACACAACTCTTGTTTGGCGTTTACAACTATTTTTTTAAAATCCCCGGCAAAATTCAACCAAAATTTTAAAGGAATGCACACATTAAAACGCAAGTTGTCATCGAGAATGTCCTCATTATTCAAGCACCATCCGGCATTATTAAGTTTTCGACTCTCACTGTCCGATAACGATACATAGGCCTTTATTGTACTGCTAATGCCCAAATTTCGATTTTGTTCAATAACTTGTCCAAATAGTTCGTATGACGCACTCTCAAACAGGTGACTTATCCCGTTGTTTATCATTTTAACCTTTTTCGTTACTGTTCCGTTGGTGGCCCTGTTCACCAGCGACGTGATGCCATCTTCTGCCTCCACCCATCCTTCAATGTATACATAGCTCTGATGTGGATGCGTGTAAAAGTCCTGAGTCATGATTGGGATCCTAATTTCATCACTATTAGAGTAGCTGGTATTAGCATACGGGTAATAGGAATGTAATCGGTATGATGTAATATCCTCGTCTACCGATACACCCTCGGTAACGTTGAGAATATCCGAATTCATTTTACAAGCTGCAATCCAATCGACTTTAAAAATAATTTATTCTCGGCGGTCAGGGGCGTCTTAGGTAGCTTTTTTTTCTTCTTAATGTCGTTAAATAATAATGGCATATCACGCTATCCTCCTAAGGTGAAGTCTGATGGTGATATTTTCGTTTCTAAAATTGACCAGTCTTTCGTTTTGATCAACTAATTTCAATTCAATGTTTGTTATAGATTTACTCTCAATAGGTAAATATATTAAATTTGAAGGGTTCTCAATAAGCTTAAAACCAGCGGGGCAGGACGGAAAAAAGTCGTGGATTGTATGCCTAGGCTTACCGTTGTGGAATGAGCCCCTTACCAATGAACACTCTATTTTTATAACATTTATAGGTTGGATGTTCACGGGATGTTGAGCGATTTCAAGAGTATTTGCCTTCAATATTTTCTTATCATACCCTAAAAGATGACCAAAACTATCATCTTTAGAAAAATCAATCGTACTTGTGGATTTAATCTCACATTTTAGAGTATTATGGTTAGTGACAATCCTAAAATATTGCGTTGGATCCTCTTCGCTCACCTTATTGTGTAAATATTTAGCAATATCATCCACTCCATACGTTCCCTGGTCTTGTGAAAAAACCTTATCACCAAAGTAAAATTTGTTATTAATATCCTCCTCAATATTCGGTATACTGTTGTAGGTTTCTAAACTTACAAAGGCGATTTCATATTTAGACTCGTCTTGTAAAATTATCGGTGGGAAATAGTCGCTCGAGAGCGTGGATGTATTCCCGGATAATGAAAACACATAGGACATGGTGCAATAACAACAAACTAAGTTATTTCAATAATTTATTTTCTTTTTATACAATTTCATGAACTACAATCACATACTAGACATCTCCTTGTGAAAAATACCATCACATCTATCGGTAAACGTTTCCTCCTCAATTTTCGGGAGTCTCCGCTCGCAAATTGCACAATTATCAATATGAGTTTTTTTCAAAGGAATTTCATAATAGCAAAACTCGCACACGTGCATATCGTTTACTCTCGTGATTCCTTCCTTTCCTAAAATCACCATGCGAGGACCGAGCATGTTTGGTTGATCGAGCATCGAATACCCTCCGCAAACATCTTCACCGATTTGTTCCATTTTGTGTTAAAAACTTTAGACATAAACGTCCACACTCGCTCGAATTGAAGCTTTGAATGCGCTGATGATTGTATCTAACAACGTTTTTATATCCAAAGTAGCGAATCAGTTCTAAAGGAGGCTTGAGATTTCCATACGAGTCAAAGTACTCTATAATCTCGCCGTCCTTTCTGTAACATACCCAATGCGATCCGGGCTGTGTGCTTTTATGTAAATTTACAATGGCCGATTCTCTACGTTTGGGATACCGGGGTAGACTATCACGCATAAAAACTCCTATGAAATGAGGTATCTTCATTAATTTTGCATATTTAATTAGTTCTATGTTTGTTAGAGCCCTTCTTGGAATGTTTACGAAACCCTTTTCCGCTTTTGATATACGGATTGATGTATAGTCCTAAGCCTGATTTGTACGGCTTCAAATGTATACCTTTACCTAATGCAACAGATTCCATTTTTAAATTATGGCGTTTCGCTTCTTCTAGTTGTTGTTTCCCTTCTTGAGCACTATTTACAGCTTTAGCGATAGACGATACGCCGCCTGCGATTCCTCCGAGAGCTGAAAGTCCAGCAAAGAGCGGCAATAGAAAGGGGAGAAAGCCACCTGTTTTAGGTATAGGAATAATTCGAGGTAGTTTACATTTTTTTCCCCTCAAACACTTTTTAGCAGTTTTATAAGCAATATTGACATTTCTAGGAGTCATTCCACCCTTGCTATGCTTCAATGCATGTTTAACGCTCTTCATAGCCTGACGTAATGTGGATAAGCCCGATCCCATCTTCACTTTAGCCTTAAGTATATTTGTAACTAACCAAGCAGCGCTTTTTTCACCAAATGAAGAGTTTTTCGATTTAAATCTATCCCAAGCTTTATTAATTAGTATCCCATCAGCCTTATGTCTTGAGCCAATATCTTTGGATTTAAGGTACGCAAAATCGTGTTCTTTGCAAGCTTCGTCTAGAGGATTTATCCCGCTCTGATTAGCACGTTTATTTAGATCCGTTCCAGGGCCGCAGTACCTATACCCTCCGGGGAGATGTAGTTCTGTATTAAGATTATCTAAAAGTCTGTTTATTATTCCTCCTCCAACTTTCATACTAACGATGAGTATGCAATTTACTCTCTCTATATATATAGCAAATACCCTTCATCAATCGAACCACTAAAATGAGATTTGTCAAGCAAGACAACTCAATTCAAGTTTGCAATTTAGATCTAAATGAACCTCAAAATAGAAGTAGACATGGAAGTTTATTACCCGATCATATAAGGGCAATTTTTGCCGGTCCTTCAAACTGCGGTAAAACAAACGCGCTGTTTTCGCTCTTATTCAGTTCAAACGGACTTCGATTTCAAAACGTGTACGTTTATAGCAAAACTCTATTTCAACCCAAGTATCAAATGCTTCGCGATGTTATGAATAATGTGAAAGAAGTCGAATATCATACATTCAGCGAAAATGAAAATATTATACAACCGCACGAGATGAAGAAAAATACTATATGTATTTTTGACGATATTCCCACTAGTAATCAGAGCAATTTGCGGGCTTATTTTAGTCTAGGAAGACATTCGGATATAGACTGCTTCCTACTATGTCAGAGCTATGCCAGGATAGGCAAACATCTAATCAGAGATACCTGCAACGTTGTCTGTTTATTTAAAATGGACATGCTCAATTTAAAACACGCTTATGACGATCATGCCAGTTCAGACATGTCATTCGATAAATTTTCCCAAATGGCTAAACTATGTTGGCAGAGGGATCAGTATGGTTTTCTAACAATCGATAAAGAAGCGGCTATGAGTAGCGGGCGCTATAAATATCAATTTGATACAATTATTTACTTGTAGTAAATATGTTTGAGGGGCTGTTCTCATCGTATGTTTGAGGGGGCTGTTCTCATCATATGTTTGAGGGGCTGTTCTCAGCGTAATGTTCTCAACACAACACATAATGTGTTTCTAACGCACTATGTTGCGTTAGTCAACGTAAGAAGTGTGTTCCCATCATAACACACATACGTCTAGCGTTGTAAACTATATATAAGGCCGATAAACGATTCATGTCGTCAGGTTCAATCATAATGTTACCATATTATGAGAAAAATGATAAAAAATTAAAGCGAAAAATAATTGATATCTCCGATACAATTAGGAAAAAATTTAAATCCTTCAAGCAGCGAGAAGTGAGCGATAGTGACTCTTTTAAAAAATCTTTTCATCCCCTGATTGAGGCGCTGGAGAAGGTTAAGCCTGTTAAGGAAGAGGTGATCATCAAATCCGAGGATGAAAGCACCGAGCCTAATGTGAGCGCATGGTTCAGACCGAGAACGTCAACGGTGAATAGAAAACCCTTTTACGACATAGCGCACGTTCCCATGGGCGATTATTCAGAGTTGGAATTGAAACCTTTTATCGACGACACATTTGAAACAAAATCGGAAAGCGAGGATAACCTATCAAAAGTGGAAAAATTACAGGAAACGTTACACGGGAGCACGAGCACATTTTTCGAATTGAATAAGGAATTTGGACATATTGCGGCAAAGTATTTGCAATTTTACTTTACATACCCCAAAGAACGAGATGAAAAATATGGAATCCGGATAGAAGGCGATAATCTAATCATAGGAAATAAGTTGATAAGGTTGGATAAAAATGATATAATAATTGACGAGAATGAATTTGAGGGGACTATGGGCTTGTACGAATTGCTCGTTAAAAAGAAACCGGACAATTCAGTCTACAATGAGAAAGATTTGGAAGAGTACAAAAAAATTCTGCTACTCACGAACGGTCACTTGAAAAATTACGATAGTCACATGACCATCAATAGTAATAAAGGGCATAAATACTTGAACATAATAGCGAAACTGTTCCCGCCAAAGGCGAAACCTCGAAATCAAGCCGATATTGAGAACCATAAGTCTAGAATTATTAAAATAAAGGAAAGACTCGGCGAGGGACTAATCCCCGCGAATATGACATTGAACGGGTCAGGTTTCGTGTATTGGAATGACGTGAATGAGTTGGTGGATAGATTACGTTTATTGATGGCCTCAAAGGCTGCAGGGAATAATTCCCACCAAAACGAAATCCTATCGCTTCTCGAAGAGCTTCAAGAGGAGGGAATTATCGTCTAACGTATATAAAGCATAGTCGCTGTTGGTATATTATCAAAATGCCAAAGTACGCATCACATACGATATCAAAGTTTGGGAGTCAGGATGTCGCTCTGACTAGAGATGAAATTATAAAGTTAATAAATGATGAGAGGTCTGGTAAAGGGTTGAATAGCGATTTGGAGGAAAAATTAAATCATACGAATGAGATGATTAAAAATTTAGCAATTAGTACGGTGCAGGAATTGACGAAAATAAAGTCTGAATTAAATGACGCAAATGGTGTAGAAAATCTAGAGGAAAAAATTAATACATACACTATTCATATGAATGAGACGCTTAATAATTTAGACAATACTACAGTGCAGGAAATGGCTAAAATAAAATCTGAATTAAATGACCTCACCGCTCGCACACGGCACTCCATCGATGGGAACCACGAGGATTTAATCACGCTTAAATCTCTCATTGAAACAATGAAAGATAAAAATATCAAGACAGAGTCGACTGTGGAAACATTAAATAAAAACCTAAAAGATCTTACAAATGACATTCTCCACTTATTCGGTATAACGGGTGAATACTACTCGGTCAAAAACCATCGTATTAGTCAAATGTTGGAGGGGGTTCAAGGAATGGATGGTGTGAACGTAAATCAATTGAAAAAAGCCATTACAGCTATGGAAACCATGATAAAAACGAACGAATCGTTAATTAACAATCATATTAAAGAGATGGATCGAATCTTTGGGATTACAAACAGCTACTTCTCGGTAAAGGGTCATAGAATCGTTTCCCTGGCCGACGGTAAGGACAACGCCGACGCCGTGAGCATGAAGCAGCTCAAGCAGGGCATAAGCGATTTAGAGAAACGTCTCAAGCAGACCATCGTCGATTTGGAGAAACGTCTCAAGCCAAAGTAAAATACTATAAAAGCAGGGAAATGAGGGCGAGATTGATCAAAATGAAGTTATTACTCATTTCATTCGGGGCGATGCTCGTCGCCGCTTGCCAGGATAAGTGCTTAAACGGAGGAGTCTGTTCTCAAATTAGAAGCAGACCATTCTGGCGCTGTCACTGCGAGCAGACTTCGTTTTACGGAAATAGATGCGAGATCCCGTGTAACAAGTCATTTCAATACCCCTGCATAGATGTTCACCCTACATTAGCACCTAAACCTTTAAATACAACCGCTACTTTGATTAGTAAATGTGCAGACGTTTGGAGTATAGTATCTATAGTTTTATCTTTAATTACGCTGTCGTCATTTATGACAACTTTAATATATATACGGTTTAGAAAACGTACAAGTGTCTTTATTACACTTTTAAGATGAGTAAATATATAACACCGGTCAAAGTCGGGATCGTTGGAGAAATACACGGAGCTGTACGAAAAAACTTTAAAAGACGGAGAGTACTAACGAAGGGAATAGATGACCTCTGGAGCGCGGATCTCGTTGAGATGCAACCTTTGGCTAATATAAACAAGAAATATCGCTACATACTGACAGTTATTGATGTATTTTCCAAATTCGCCTTTGCTAAACCCTTAAAGTCAAAAAATGCAAGGGACGTGACGCAGGCAATGCGTGATATTTTTACAGAGTCTAATAGATCGCCCAAACATTTACACGCGGACGATGGTAAAGAATGGTTTAACTCTACGTTTAAATCATTAATGAAAGAATATGACATTAATTTATATTCGACCTATAGTTCCATCAAAGCTAGCGTTGTCGAACGATTTAATCGTACGTTGAAATCGAACATGTATAAGCAATTCCATATACAGGGAAACTATAAATGGATACCTCCGATATTGGATAAGCTAGTTGAAGACTATAATGCACGAAAACATAGAACAATCAACATTGCACCGATTCAAGTTTCGGCTAAAAATGAGAAATTAATTTACGATAGGGCCTTTAATGTGTTGAAAATAAAAGATCCCTCAAAACCCAAATTTAGAGTGGGCGATCAAGTTCGAATATCGAAATATAAACATATATTTCAGAAAGGCTATCTCCCCTCGTATACTACAGAGTTGTTTACAGTCGAAAAAATTCAAAACACAATCCCTAGAACATATTTATTGGAGGATTCAAGCGGACAACCGATTTTAGGAGGATTTTACGAGGAAGAATTGAAAAAAACTAAATACCCAGGTCTTTATTTGGTTGAAAAAATATTGAGGAAAAAAGGAAGCAAAGTCTACGTGAAATATCTCGGTCTAGATAAGTCGCATAATGAATGGATTAGCAAGGATAATGTTGCATAATAAAACAATATTTTTAAAATAGTTTTTTATTCAATCTGTCTAATTAGAAACTCATACATAATACAGGCGTTATTTAAGGCACATACACCCTTTCTTTTACGATGAAGATCGCATTTCTTAATTATCCAGTCAATTTTATGCAGAGACGGATAGTCTCCCAAGTCTTCAAGGTTCACAACTTTCCTATCTGTAAGGAATTCCTGCAATATCCTTTGTTTCTCCAATCCTTTCACGAAAATTCGTTCAAATCCAGTTAATACATTTAATATGTAATCCCTCAAATCCATATAGGGAATATTACCATCTTCATATTTTAAATTGTGATAATTGCTAGTAAGCCATTGATTTGTTTTTCTAGTCTTCTTTGTTAAATCGGTAAAGTCGAATGGTGATTGAAATATCGAGGAATGTTCGAATATTTGAGATTTTACAGCAAACTCTTTTATAACATATGATTTATCATTTCGTTTAAAACATTGCATATCAACCACTACCATGTCATTCATCGTTGAAGAATAGAATAGGAATAACTCAAAGCGTATTCTGTTTCAAGATTTTCTTCGTTACTCCGTCTTGAGATGAAACTCTGGCGCTCAGCTGATTAGCCAATTTAATGACTGTATTAAAATCCTCATCTTCACAAGTCACTCCAACCGTTCCACGAAATGTAGATTTCTTCCAATAGTTGATTGGTTTCTCATGAGCAATATCACCAGTTCGATATAACTCTAATTTAATTAGGTATTCACTGTCTGCCTGAAGAGGTGCCTCCATAAATAAACGTCCATTGTCAACCAGTTGAGTAATTTTGGCTGATGGAAGTTCGGGGATGACATCAACATTCCATTCGGTTAATTTAATTACCGGAGTTTTTCGCTTCTTTTTAGTTATTTTAAAGTTTGAATCATTTGAAAAAATATTTTCACCATCATCGGTCCATGTCAAGCCGCTAATATAATTTGCTGCATCCATTGTAGTTGACTTTACTCGAGGAGAGACAAAATAACACTGACCGTTAAAATTATTATTTGCAATACTCGAGGTCTCCGCTTAAACCACTCACGAATTTAAATGAGGTCATCAATGTCTCAAGGTAAATCGTGTTCAGACAAGTTAAGAAACTCGAGGTCTCCGCTTAAACCAGTCACGACTTTAAATGAGGTCATCAATGTCTCAAGGTGAAATCGTGTTCAGACAAGTTAAGAAACTCGAGGTCTCCGCTTAAACCAGTCACGAATTTAAATGAAGTCAAGGTAAAATAAATCGTGTTCAGACAAGAGTACGAATGGAATATATATATAATCTCATTTCTTATTTTTACAGTCGACACTGAACCACTCTACCGTGATGGCGTCTACTTCTACTCAATCGAGCGGCTCTCAAAAGAGGAGACACTGTGATGAATGCGATTTGTATGTACAGACTAATAAATATGTTAGTCATCTCAAATCGGCAGAACACATACTCAAGTGTACGAAGTCGCCTTTGTCTGATAGGATTGTGCGAGTAAAGTCATGCTTCAAAAATAGATTGCAGACATATCATGTGAAAAACAATAAGCTTGATGAATTTAAAACTCCGAAAGGGTTTTTAAGTGACATTCGAACGGATGTAGAATTATTAGTGCAAGAACAAGTTAAACAATTCAAGTGTGTCAAGTGCAATGTAGTATTATTTGCTACCTATCTGCATCCTACGACGAAAGAAGAGAGTGTAAAAAGTTTTAACACGAAAAATGAGACAATTTATTTAGAAAACAATTTTGATCAAATTTATGATAAATTTGTGACATCAATCTGCAAGCAGGCTGATGAATTTCAACATGTGAAATCAGGATGGACTCTTGTTAATATTTTATATTTAGACGTCAGAATTAACAAGTGTCAATTCTTTCCAGGATCTAGCTTTATACCATTACCCATAGATATTGCGAATAAGCAAGCTATAATTAATATTAAGAATCATGATCATTTTTGTTTTTGTTGGTCGATTGTTGCAGCTTTGAAACCTGCCCTTAATCATAGTGATCGACCTGGATCATATCCATATTTTAGTAATATTTTAAATATTGATGGTTTAACTTTCCCTATAACGCTTAGAGATATTGATAAATTTGAGAGGCTCAATCCATCTATTTCTGTTAATGTATTTGCTTTAGAAGAAAAAAATGGAAAGAACGATGTGGTGGGCCCAATTCGATATGCTAAGACTAAAAAGATCAATCATGTAAATTTATTATTTATAGATGATAAAAATAGTGAGTTTGGTCATTATTGCTTTATCAAAAATTTACCAAGATTAGTAGCATCACAGATTAGTAGTACTCGCAAGAGAACGCATTTGTGTGACGGTTGTCTCAATTATTTTACTACAGAGTCAACATTAAAAAATCATCAACAACGCGATTGTGTACGTCGAGTTGTTAGAATGCCTGAAAATAAAGCTCGGAAATGTAAATTCATCTCTAATGCACGTGAAAATATTCTACAGTTTACTAATTTCGATAATCAGTTGTTGTTACCATTTGTAGTTTTCGCAGATTTTGAATCGTATTTACAACCAATAGATGGGTGTGAACGCGATCCTACTGCAAGCTATACGCGGAAGATACAGAAACATGTAGTTTTTTCGTATGGGTACTATGTAAAATGTAATTTCAATGACTCACTTTCCGGTTATTTCTCTTATTGCGGTGCGGACGCAGTTAAACATTTCTTAAAATCTTTGCGCGAGCAGGCAAATGTAATATGTAAAAAATTAAATACAATTGTTCCAATGAGACAACTGAGCACAGAGGAAAGAAAGAAATTTTATTCATCCAAGCATTGTCACATATGTAAAACAAGTTTAGATGGGAAAAAACGTCATTTGGATCACGATCACATGAACGGAGAACCGAGAGGTTTGGCTTGTGATATGTGTAATATTCAATATCAGTATGCTAATTATTTACCGATATATTTTCATAATGCCTCTGGTTATGATATGCATTTTATAGTCCATGAATTAGACTATGATGGGGAGAAAATAGAATGTATTCCAGATAATAAGGAAAGTTTTATTGCACTAAGCAAACATATGAAAGTTCGCTTGGATAATAATAAGGATATTACATTTCAAATGCGTTTTCTCGACAGCTATCGTTTTATGGCATCCAGCCTTGATGTATTATCAAAAAATTTAAATTTTGATCAATGTATTGAATTAAGGAGGCATTTCCCTAATGACGAGGATGCCAAATTACTAACGAAAAAATGCTCGTTTCCATACGATTTTATCAAATGCTTGGACGATTTAAAAATTACTTCTTTGCCCTCACGAGAATGCTTTTTTAACTCTTTGAAAAATGAGCCTATTTCTGACGATGATTATATTAGAGCTCAAAATATCTTTAAGCATTTCAAATGTGACTCACTAGAATCATATTCTATGCTCTATCTCCAAATAGACGTGCTACTTTTGAGCGACACCTACTTACAATTTAGAAAAGTTTCTTATGAGACTTATGGGTTAGATTGCTGTAGGTATTATAGCCTTCCAGGTTATTCATTCGATGCCTTTCTCAAATCTAGCGAAGTGAAGTTAGAATTATTAACTGATATTGACATGCTCAGCTTTTTAAAATCATCCATTCGCGGTGGTTACTCTGTATCTAACCGTCGGCTGACGACCGCGAACAACATGTTTATCGATGGCTTTGATTATACTAAACCATCATCATATATTATATATTTAGACGTCAATAACCTCTATGGATATGCCATGTGTGAAAAGTTACCCGTTTCCGGCTTTCAATGGTATAGTCAAGAAGAAATTGATAATTTAGATATAGATACCTTCGATTGTGAGGGTGTAACGGGATTAATTCTAGAAGTTGACTTAAACATCCCCAAGGAATTACATGAATACTTTGATTCGTTTCCACCCTGCGTAGAAAGTATAGAAATTAATAAAACTAAAAAATTAATGGGCACTTTATATGATAAAAAAAATTACGTCATGCATTTCAAAAATTTGAGACAGGCATTGAAATTAGGAGTAAAATTAGAAAATATTCACAGAATACTCTCATTCAATCAGACTGCTGTATTGAAAGACTTTATTAATCTCAACAATAAAAAGCGTACAGAGGCCACAGATAAATTTAGTATGGATTTATATAAATTATATAATAATAGTTTGTTCGGCCGGAGCATTATGAATCCAGAAAAATTTGTTGAGGTAAAAATAATTTCTCATTGGGAAAACAAGATTAATAAATTTGGAGCGCGACGTTATGTTGCAAATCCTCTTTTTCACTCCTCCATTATTTTGAAGGAGGATTTATGTATAATTCAATTGGAAAAAAAACGAATATATTTTAATCAACCTGTTTATCTCGGATTCAGTATACTCGAATTAAGTAAAACTGTGATGTACGAATTTTATTACGATTATCTAAAGCCTAAATATGGAAAGAATGTAGATTTAATTTATACAGATACAGATAGTTTTGTTTTAGAGGTAATCACTGAGAATATTTTCGAGGATATTAAAAATGACCTGGATCGTTTTGATACAAGCAATTTTAGCCCTGATAACATTTATGGATTACCCGTTGTTAATAAAAAGGTTTTAGGCTGTTGGAAGTTTGAAACTGGAGAAGATATTATTAAAGAATTTATCGGCATACGTTCCAAATGCTATGCCTTCATTACTGAGGGTAAACATTATGTAAAACGATGCAAGGGGTCTTCCACCAAAACTATTAATTATAGCGACTATAAAAATTGCATTGATAGTAATATGAATTTGTATGTTAAAAATACAAATATTAGATCCATACAGCATGAAGTGTTTACAACAAGTGTCAATAAATTGGCATTAAACAATGTCGATGACAAGCGACATCTAAACGCCGATGGGAATACCACAAGCGCATTAGGCAATATCAATATTTAGTTGCTATCTTGTAAAATGTTGAATAAAAATGGTTATATCAATTGTGGCTTTTATTTTGAACCCTACTAAATAATCCATCCTATATAGAATCAAATTTCTAATGATGACTTATAGCTATCTCCCATAATTATTACATCATCGTACTCAGAATCAAATTTCGATTTCAAAGAGGTGTCACTCGGATATTGTAGCTATCAAAGGGACAGCAGAGGGGACGGTGGTGGGCGGGGGGTTCCTAAAAATTATTGCATCATCATACTCAGAATCAAATTTCGATTTCAAAGAGGTGTCACTCGGGTGGGTAGCTATCGGGGGATAGGTAGGTGGTAGAGGACACAAACAGAGGAGATGTGTCGACGACGGTCGCGGAGAGAATGTGCGGTGAATCGACAGAGGAGGCAGTCTGGGCGGTTGGACAAACGACTGTCAAGGTCAAAGTGGTCTCGGCCCCGCGGTCTGGGTGGAGGGGGGTTTAGGTGGGCGGTGGTCAAGGTCAAAAGTGATCTCGGCGCGACCAGCACTCAAGGTCAAAGTGGTCTCGGAGCTGTAGCTTTACCCTACTAAGAAGATATTAACTATTTACATTAACATTAATGTGTATTCTTAAGGTATATATGTATAGAGTTTTTTCTAAAATAAAAAAATATTTATCTCCGTGCGGGCGAGGCTTAACGAGTATTATATAATATAATATTTTATTCCGTAGATGCACAGTAATAAAGTTGCTGGTCACATGAAAGCACGGAACGTCGGCAACACGGCAGCTTACCCGGGAAAAATACGATAAAAGCCGGAATACGTTAATCTTGCAGCCGACACATTCCCTTGCTAATATTTTCCATAAATCATTCCACACACGAACGGACATGTTGGACATGTTGCAAGGAAGAAAATTGATGTTTCTTGAGGATGTTCCTGCATAAACAATACGAGTCCAGACGAGGAGATGTATCGAAGGTCCAGCGATACGAATGGCTAACGTTATTCTTTAAAAATCAATCGCCACTTTTGTAGAGCCCCCGACACCTGCATCGGTGGCTTTCCATCCCCAGTAGGTTCCATAGACTGATGCAGGAATTAGATTTCCAAAATGTGCCAGGTTTAAGAACCACAGATTTTGAACATATTCATAGCGATTTGGAAAATATGTAAATATTCACTTCACAGCTGCCACATAAAAAATCCTCAGTCGCCTGATTATTTTATAACATTATTTTAAGTCACTCAGCTAAAGGTATACGGCCTTGTGCATAGTCGCGTCAGTTCGCTGCTAAAGTGGCAGCCCGTGCATTTATCTTCTCGTTAGTGGTCACTTTAAATCTTATGTTGTTTACTACAAACAAATTGCCTTTAACCATAAAAAGATAACACAAATAATATCCTAAGCAAATATATAAGGTAGTAAATTTTACTAATAGGTACCTACTTATTAAATAAATGGATGTTATTGTGAGGATTAAAAGGATTTACATACAGGTATGATTATAGACTGAACTTACCATAAAACTATAGTTGGTTTATGAATTGCGCAACAAATGTTGTAACTAAGCAAAAGCGACTGACCTTTTAAGTTTAATAGACCCGATAAGTTGTGATCTTGAAACGTACTCGTATGTAGATAATCGTAAACACCGCACAATCCGATAACGCTGGAAATAGATTTTGAACTGCGGGTTAACTATTTTCATCTGTCAAATTTTCCATCTCTTTAATGCGTCACTAACGTCATGTCTATAAATCTTGCTGTCAATTGTGCGAGAAAAGGTTCTGCATAGCGACAAAAGTTACCCAGATACGAAATTTTGGCGAGTTTCTTGTTTGGGTAACTGTTGTATTTATATGCTTTTGCGTTCGTATATTCTCCTCGTTTTTTAATTTAAAAAATAATCACAGTCTCAAGAATATCGTCTATCGACTCGAACAAGAAACCTTTTTTAAAGATTCAGTAGATTATGTTAGCAATGTTTACAAATGCTACTCAGAGCGAATTTGAAAATAGGCCCATACTTATTCGTATGCATAGATTTGCATAAGGTGAGTGCTTACTCGAGAGTCGCTCTCCAATAAAGCCATAAATTAATATTCATGAAGGCCAGAATTGGTTTTATTTAATAGGAAGATGTATCAAGTGTCTCCCTCTCTTTTTGAATTATTACCTCATCTACCCACGAGACCTTCACTCCGCAAATGCCAAATTAATTTTAGTAAATTGACAACATTTTTTGATCAGTAAAACATTATGTCATTTTCTATATGAGCTGATAATATGAGATAATAATAAATTACCAAATTTTTTAATATAAAATATAGAAAGCGACGTATATAATCCATTACTTATATGAATAGTACGTAACCAGGGTAAATCTATCAAATTTGGAAAGAAACACTGACAATGTATTGTTAAAAAAATATTTATTTTTTATATATGATGAAATAAATATATTATGATTAATACAAAATGAATTATAAAAAAAAATATATATAAAAATGCATGCTAAGACCAGAGCAGTGGTTTCGGTAAATAAATAAGTTAGTTATCTATCTACTACTACTACTATCACTATGTTTTACTTTGTTATATATATTAACAATATTATTAAATGATTGTAATTGACTCTACAATTGTGATTGTGTGGAAAAAACCTTTTCCAGTATTAAAAAAATTAAGGGTCTTGGTAGGTATTTATTATTGATGAAAATTTTGGAATAACTAAAATTTTAAGAAATATTTTTGAACCATTAAACAACAAACTTTCCGCAAAGTAATAAACTTCATACTGTAACAGATGATCAGGAGAGAGAACTTATTAAGCTATGTTTTATGGGTTTAACACCATGCCTAAATGTATTAGAATGCCGAAAAACGATTGCCACAGAACTACGATAATTGGGTATATTTACAAGCGAAATACCGAAGTTAATTATAAAGAGAAAATAAAATATCTGCTTTAATAATAATAATAATACATATATTAAAAAGAGGCTCTTCAAAATTTTTAATCATCAAAAATATGATACGCAAAAAAGATACGCAAAAAAAATATATTATCATGTTCCTCGTGAATTATCCACACCAAAATTGAACAAAACTGAAGCTGATTATAGAAAGAAAATAATTATTCATATATATTACTATTTAAATAATGAAAAAACTAAAATTAATTCTAAGCCCAGCGCATAAATCTTATCTCGCATCTTAAATATTATCACGCGTGGAACGTATCCCTAAAGCTATCTTTGCTTGGCCACGCCTCCGACTTCATGACAAACTGCTTTGGCTTCAAAAACAAAAGTTTTTAATAGATTGTTAGCCACTGTTAGCAGTTTCTAGTTCAAAATTTGGCACTACAAACACTTTTTTTTAAAACAGATATGCACTTATTTGAATTTCGCGAGTCGAATGTCTGGAATCTGTTACACAGACAGTAATGAGCAAATCACCGTTTAGGTATTTTTAACATAGGGTTTAAAATTTTAATAAATGTAAATATTTCTGCCTATTGGTAAAATATAATATTTTATTAAAATACGCCAACATTATGTTTCTGAGACAGACAATTTTACATAAACGACAAGTATCCGGTGGGTAGGTATAAATAGGCGTAGAGGAAACAGGGGCTAACTATAACCCTGACCCATTAGAAGTTGAGTCACGAATTGTTCAATCATGCGCTCCCGGGGGAATCATTATGTGTCCGACAGGCAGTGAGCGCAACACAACTGAACAGTGTTCCGTTCGGGAAGGACTCTATACCTGACTGCTATCAGGTCTCTGCACTGATTCAAGACGACAAATTATTTTACGGTAATTTTTTCAGCACTCTATTCCGCACATGGCATGAACCGTCAGTCTCAGCCATCTCAAAGTAAAACTTCCGAGATTTAAACGGAGAAAAAACACTCCATACTCCATGATTAAAATGTATTCCACTGAATCTTCAACCTCCTGTAAAATACGAGTAATGTAGTAAGTATAAATATTTTATATACCGAAGTTTCCATCCGCAGAAACAAAAATAACTTTATAGTACTCGGTTTTAGGAAAATAATAAAGAAAGTATTTTTTCTTTCAATAAAATATCTTCCACTTCTATTCAATTATTTTGTGCCCGGAACAATGATTATTAATATCTCGATGAAGAAACATGAGTCTACTCCCATTTATTTTTTTTATCATTTAACCTAAAAAAATTAACAGTTACAGTCTAAAAGTGGGCATGATACACAGAACCATTGTCACATCTAAAGTTGCTATAAACAACAATAAGTTGCTACAAGATGTTGCTATAAACTAAAATTAAATATGAAAATATATTTTAAAACAAAACTGAAAAAATAAATAGGTAAAACCTATCTTCTTTTATTTTATCCTTTTCACTGACGGTTATAAGACTTAAATATGTAGATTAATTTTATTTATGAATATGTTTCATCGTGTAATTTTTTTATTATTTATATAACAATATTAAATTTTTCAATTTTTTAAAAACAATATTTAGAAAATAAAAACACATTTCAGCTCAATATAGCTAAATTAAGGCAGTAAGGTGAAAATACACGATAATATAACAAACGTGTTAAAAAGGCAAGAAAGCAGATTAGGTAATAATTCGAATGCCTTTTCAAAAGGACTATACTTAACACGCTAATTGAAGGAAAAGTGTGCCAAACTGGTAAAATGGTCCGGAACATTTTAATAAAATACATACATGCTACATATATGCTATCAGAAATAAAATTCACTTGCTTACCAGAACCTACCTTTGTAGCAGGTGTTATACCACTTGCAAAACAACTATACCACTGGAGGAATAGGTGCCTCCAAAGTATTTGTTAAATAAATAAATAACTTCAAAATATTATCATTAAATATTAAAAAATATCTGACATAGTATCAGGCACTTTACTTTTAAGATTATTTTCCTATTCCTATATGTGTGGGTACTGCAGGCAATATACATATTTAGAAAATAGGGGAATGAAAGATGCGTTATTCTTATAAAACCGCACATGTTCATGGAAATTGGATAGCCATTAGCGATCGTCACAATATTCAGGCTTAAAAATTCAACGCACATGCATGTGCGTTTAGTTGCTGTAATAATTCCAAATTTCATTTTTTTTCTCAAAAAAGTATCTATAGTATTAAATATTGCTAAATGTATAAAGCCAATAAATTTATTTAGTTAATTTAATAACAATTTACAATTTTCAGTAATTTCAATATCGCTCCCTCTTTCTGTTTTCTAAAACTAGAACACGATGTCTTATGAAAGCACCGCAAAATGTTTAGTTTCAAAGTGAACTCAGGCCACTAATTAATACTATTTACTTATTTACTATTACTTATTTACTATTTACTATTAATACTATTAATTTATTAATACTAATTTCGTCTAAATAATATTACTTAATTGTTATAGCTAGTGTTTTCGAAATATGTGAAATATAAAAATATGCGATACGTTAGGTGTGTATATACGAAAATATGATTAACGGGTGAGTGTGAATGTGTAAGAAGTAAGTTTAGGGAGTGCGTAATGAGAAAAAATGTATTAATAGTTTGTATTTTTACTATTTATTTAATTTATTATTCGTCTTATTTGTTGATTGTTAGGGTAATATTTATATTACTAATCAATTACTTATCCACAACTATTCAGACCCAGTTTTTCTAACTATATCATTATATTGTAATTTAAATTCTTGTTTTATTTTCCTACTTTCTTTTGGCCTGGAATACGTTAGGAAAATTCCATTCAAATGCAATTGTTCTAAATTGAAACTAACATGATCAAACGGAAGAAAAATCTCTATTTTATTTTGGCGTTACAAACGTTTGGCGTTTGGGTTTTTTTGTTTTTGTAATCTGTACGTCAATCAGTTAGATCTGATTTTTAAAAACCAGCAACCTCTTTGGCTGCTGGAAAATATCTTTACATTAGTTTGCTAATCTCTTTCCTTACGTAGGCCATACCATTGAATGTCTACAATAAACAAAAAATCATATTTTTCATTTATTTATATCAACTTATTTATGAAGAACTGTATTTCCTAAACGAGGTATTTGTCAGCCGGTATCTATTTCCCTCCATCTCTATATTTTTTATGAAAAAAAGGTTGTATTTTCAAACGTATGTAAATTTTATATATATTTACAACATTGATATTGTAAATTTAAAAGATTTTTTCCCACAAAATGCTCATTTGTATGAAAATATAATTTAAACTAGAAATTTAATAAAAAAATATAAATTGAATAATTCAAAATTAGAAAACTTCCTTCCAAGCAAACAAACATGGAGGCAGATACTCAATCCCATACACTGCACACATATGGCCCGCTAATTCCACATACAGCAGAGGGATGATGTAATGTAACTTTGTTCACCATTTGCCCGCCACTCCCCTTCGATTTTTGATGGAATCTCTTATAGGAATAACCCTGCTACTGACTACGTCTCCCTTCGTCGTGGCGCCCCTGCCCCTATCGCGAATTGCATATTTAATTATATTGTATCTATAATACTATTATCTTCTTAGTATTTTTTCTTATGATACAAAAATTCAACGGTAGCTGAATTTATTTATATTTAATCAACGATCTTTTAAAATAATTTACGGGCCTGCTGATCGCTAAACAACCCATATAGTAAATAATGCGGATTTGCTTCAATCATGCTGCGCCACTCCCTTGTCAAACGTTTGTGTCCGCGATCCGTAAATCCAATAATAGCGAAAGGCGAAATCACGTTTCACAGGTAAATAATTAGTCACCGTTCATTGATTCGGATCCGCTCGCGAACGAGACGGTGTGGTGTGACGTGTGACGTGACGTGTGTAAATCTGTAGATCTTAGCTGTGTTCATTTCAATAGGATCAGTCCCTAACCGCTTTTAGGTACACATATGATATATGTCACGTATGATGTGATATCATGTGCATGTGTTTGGAGTATGTATGGTATATTATATCTTCAACTAAGGGTAAATTTATAAATTATGACTTTCGTGCGAAAATTGATTTTACAATATTCAAAGAATATGCCACCCTGATTCCCACACAGCTCCAAACGCAAAACCAAAGAACACCATGGTAAGTCCCTTTGTTGAGTAATATATTGAAAAAAAATATATTTAAAAATAACACGTAAACGCCTGTCCGTGAATAATCTCATTACATTTTTTTATTGTTTCGGAAAACTATATAACAC
The DNA here is from genome assembly GCA_020383195.1 of Neomicropteryx cornuta. Taxonomy (NCBI): domain Eukaryota; kingdom Metazoa; phylum Arthropoda; class Insecta; order Lepidoptera; family Micropterigidae; genus Neomicropteryx; species Neomicropteryx cornuta. The sequence continues at coordinate 10,847,541 of JAHKQU010000029.1, read as the reverse complement.
GTAAAATGATTTATCACCTAATGAAATTAAAGTGTGATCTGAAAATCATTTTTTCGTATTTTATTTTCTACTTCAGCGCGAAGTTTCAGGGCGTTGCTTGAGCGCGGCGCCAGGAAGCTGGAGGCGGCGAGTCGCCTGGGGAAATAAGCCTTCTTCACTCGGAGAGCATTTTTTCGTTAGCCGAAGAGCTACAGGAAATTGCGCTCTGATCACTAACGATGCAACTGATAACATACGTGTTTTCATTCATATTATTTACATCTTTTTTTATTTTATTATAGTAATGCACTCACTATATGTAACCCCACGGCAGGTTTCTGTAAGTATCTTAGTAGATAAATAGAATTATGACAATTTAAAATGGAAGGTACCTTCAATATAAAGTAACACTTAATACAAATACGTAAAAGTTAAGCACACAATACAAATTTAACACATTTTACAGAGTTTTATAGTTTACCTATTCCCATTTTGAAACAAGGAATCTAATTAAAACTAAAACTGTGAGCATATAAAAAAAAAACCTTAACACTTTTTTAAATTATAACTTTATCGATGCTTTTATGAATAAAAAAAGTTATTAATTTGCTTTTTAAATCAATAATATGGAGTCAGAAAAAGGAAACATTTTATTTTTCTGTAATTTAAGGAAAAAAATATTGAATTCTGATATAAACCATTACATAATTTAATCGAAAACCGCTAACAATGCTTATAAAATTACTTGTAATAAAAAATATAGCTAAGTTAAAATAAGTCTAAATAATGCTAAAACTAATAAAAAATTGTACTTTATTTCTCTTATTCTATTTTTTCATCTATGTTTCCCAAAATTTTTAATTATTTATTTTTTAAATTATTTCATTTCTTTTTAAGTTCACGAGAGTGACGATAGTTCAATAAGCGAGCTAGAGAGGTCGCAGAGGCGATAGCAGGTGGAAATTTTCTTATGTCAATACGCGTTAAATATAGTATTCATTCGCTAATATTACAAAAATACAAAATATTCGTTTTTATTTTTCCCTTTACCTATATTTAAATGATTTTAAAACAATATACAATAGATTTATAACTATGCATCATACAGATAAACGATTATAGAATTACACAAAAATTCGATTTCAATTTTTTTATATTATAATCGTTTGAATATACATTCGTACCTTGGGGTACTTATTTTCTTTAAATTATTTTTGGTTTCCTATCAAAAGCTTTCAAAGAATTCGTATTGATATTTTGAACAATGACTTTGCCTGCAATTTCACACCTATGATTATTTACTACCAGGAGTTCACCCATTCTGAGAATATTTGAGCACAAAATAGGTTATTAAAACAACATTATTTACATTAAACAACAAAACAATGTATTACGCAAAGTCGATATAATTCATAGGACAGCGATTAAAGTATGTAGCATATAGCAATTAATTTATTTAAGTATAAGTTCTGGACTCAAATGCGGAAATATATTTTGAATTATTCATTTTATAAAAAATGCCAATAAACTAAAAACTATATATGTCCATTCTAATTAGATTAAATCTAATTAGTCCATTAATCCAGTTTACTGGGCAAGAAATTATATGTGAGATATTTATATCTAAGCTCGTTTTTTTAACATAAATCAATGGGGAACATTATGTTCTTTACGATCCCTTCCTCTTCTTGAGGATTAAGTGCACTCTATAAATTATGGATTTACTTCAAAATTTAAGAATATCGCATCATTTGTGCGAACGCTTTTAACTTTCGTTTACATTCTGTAATGGATTGCTCGTCTGCTTAGATCAACCGGCGTACCAGCTGACCAGGGATGCATTGGGAAGTTACACATAATTTATTTAATCTATTTATTTATTTATTTATTTATACGTATAAACCAAAATACATATATGGACAGAGCAGTGGTAATAGTTCAATGCCTATTTCATGTAACCAACAAGCGACTGTCACCTACTGCACTGATATTCCCTACCTTCTTAACTAGACGCCGTATGTACCAAAGAAGGCAGTGACCGTCGATTTTTGTTAATTGAAATTACTTCGGTATTAAACTAAAAAGAAAACTTTTGAAATAGTTAGACGCGTAAATAAACTATAAGAATAAGTATTGCAAATTTGTAAAACATTTGCATAATATAAGGTATATATATTTATATTATACATAAGCGAGTATAAATACACACATATACATATTTTATATATATATAAAAGTATATGTACTATATAATTAACGTTGTACTCATACATTTGTACATATGTAAAGTCTAGTGAAGTGATCCAATATATCTGTCTCTTTAATGACGTGATTCTTATTCGAAAAGAATTTATTCGTAAAATAAAAGACGCATGGATAAATTAATAAACAAATGATTATGTTGTGTCGTAGAAAATTCAACTCTGTCGTCCAATTCCCTCCTGATTTGCGGCGTTAATCAGCGAATGCGCGATTTTCTCGGCTCTGCGCTGTTGTGGAAAAAATTACGTCATTTCCGTTTTTTGTTTTGTCATCTATAATATTCGTCTCGCCGCGGCATATTCAAGCAAATCTGTTGTCTCCTTGCTTTTAAGAATGAGAAAGAAATATGCGCCGCTCTGGTTAGCGTCACAATAAACATTTTTATGTGATTTATATTTTCGGCACCTACTTTCACCCATTGACGCATTAAGTTTTATAGGCGCGGCATTATCCCTCCGAGAGTGACGTATAATAATAAACAGTTATTTCATAACCTGATTGAATATTGTAATTAATTTTTTTTGGTAAGACGCTGTAATATTTAAAATACTTTGCATTCTTTTTTGGCATAAAATATTAAATGTTACCCGCTGTATCATCCCAACAACAGGCGCAATTTTGAATTTTGGTGTATTTAAGCCTGGTTTATTATTATAAAATCTGGTTCTTATTGGCTTAAAAAATATGCATCATTATTTTGCAAAAAGTTGAAATCAATATTGTAACAAATGAAATACCAAACGCTAAAATATGCAATATCGTTCTACTTTTATTAGACTTAAATAAAATATAAAAAAAATCTAAAATATTAATAAACTGCCTACAAGAGTTTATCTGTTTCCAAAATATTATTATCTAACATTCTTTATGTTACCTATATTTTTTATCCTCAATATAATTTCTATGGTGTTTTTAATGTTGTACAATAAACTATGAAACGTTTTTTATGGAACTGCTTGGGAAATCAAATGCTCAAACAACCACATCAGTCCTAATCCTAGGAATGGCCTAAAATAAGGCCGTTAATCTAAGAAATATTTAATACCGTTACCATATTATTCTTGTAATATTTGTATGAGGTTGTATGTATTTATTTCTCTTAAATTGCGGCAGGTAGGAGCCGGGGGAGGCCGCGTTAAAAAGTGACAGTCGCGTTACGCAGCCCGCAGGATGCATATTTCAGCGAGGTCGCCGCCTTGACGCCTCGACGCCTTGCCGCCCGGCGCGGGCGGATGGCGGATGGCGGATGGCAACGACACCTCGAGCCACGAGCCGACGACATTCGAACGCATGAATATTTGAAATGAGTGCGATGTTGCCGCGTCTGCGTTGTCAACTCGTTACCCGATGCTTCGCTCGCGTTTCAATGCTTCGAAGCTTGCAACAGCGCTGTTCTTGAACGCTTACATTCGATTTTCAAACTCCCATAGCATTGACGAAGAACATGACATCCATCATCAGATTGCGGCATATAGCTGGAAAACAGAAGGTATAATCATTTTGTAGCCTAAAATCGTAACGTATTTTTTCCGATTTTGTACATGGTACAACCTAGGCACATGTTTTTTGTTTCGCGTGAAAGCAAATCTTTTAAAGTATAAAAACCCAGTATAACACTGAATAGCTCGTCCATAAAAAGCGATTATCTATTGCTATCACAAAAGTGTTAACAATAATTCTTACTTGAACAAAGGGTGCATAGTACATATACATTTTTACATGTATTTATGTAGTTATTAAACTAATGTTCGTAAATGATCAGTTTATTTATTCAAATCTGCTCATAGTCAATAATGCTTCGTTTATCTTCATTCGACTAGAAACTTTGGCTTGATTGACTAATTGCGGAATGCGGAACGGCGGAGAGATGCTCGCCTGTGTCGCGTTTTTAAGGAGGAAGTTTGTATGGCAAGGTGTATTTATAAGTGCTTTAAAATATTGTCGCTGCAAGTTCGGGACATTATGTTTATTAGTTGAAATACAAAAATATTTAAATTTCGCTCAAATAAACTCAAAAAAATTCAGTTCACTTAATAACCTACTTACGAGTAGGTAATGGTAATATTTGTTGTAAATAAAACTAATGCTTGCAACACTTCATTTACTGAATGATCATCCAGAATATTTATTTTGTTTACAAATAAAGTTATTTAAAATAAATATCAATGACTTAGTTTGCAATATCGCATTATAATAGAAAAACTTAATTGTGCGGTTAAATTTAATCTAGTGATGGTCCTACAGGCCTCGGTCATTTTTTTCCTTAAGAATATTCAACGGCTTTCTTTTTTCTATGTAGCCTACCTTCTACTACATAAAACATAAGTAAATGTACAGGAATTAAACTGTGCAGTTATTTTAGTGCATAGATTCAATAGACAACAATTTAATAGAGGTAAATTTTCTCATCGCACTCAACGCGCTACGACCGTCGCAAAAGTCTACATGGCGTTCGGCGAATAAAGAGTTTGGTTTTATTTCTATTGCCCCTTTAACGTTAACCCTAACTGGCAATTGCGCCGTGCGAAGGGGCGACTTCTCGACTTTCATGAATTTCCAATCAGCTCGCCAGGCTTGGGCGGGGCGACGCGGGCGGGCGTCTTGCACGGCGACATATTGAAGCTTAGCTCAGGCTGTCATGTCTGCTTGACGAAACATTCGTATGTAATTAACATATTCTGAATCTAGGAATTTTTCAACTGCGATCTTGTAAAAAACTGATCAACTAAGCGGTTAGCGATTATTCGTTTAATTGTTACATCTAACGCAAGCGAATGTTTACAATAATTAACACCTTACTATTTATAAAAACATATCTTGCTGCAGTTTTGACCACTTCCTAGCGGAACCTACTGCTATCGATGAAAAATGACATTAAAAATAACTAATAAATAATTACATCTAAGACAGTAGAGACACCATGCACGAGTTATAAAGAGTATTTTGATACAATGACAGTGCTGTAATTCGTGCTATAAATAAAGCTGTAAACAGTTTAAAACTATGCATAAATAGATATTTCACGTATAAATTAAATTGACCTACCTACAAAAATATTTATTTATTTATTTATTTATTTTCTTAAGGGAAAACACACAGTAAAACAGTAACATTAACAATTTAGAATTAAGTAGATAACAAAACCGATTATGGATTTCCTACATATTCACAAACATTATATAGTTTTATACAGTAGGTATGCAGATTTCAAACTAAATTGATGCAAATCAATTTATTAAAATACAAACACGCAGATTACATTCGTATGAGGAGCATGTGATGTATGTGTGTGTGTGTGTGTGGATGAGGGTGTGTGTTTGTGTTTGAGGGTGCGTGTGTGTGATGAAAAGAGAGATTTTGATGACAGTGTATTAAGTTTAATGTAGGTATGAAAATGACGTTTTATTTGCGTTAGATAGATTTATTTGATATACATAAATATAGGTATTACATATCCACAAGACTGTAATAGAAAATAAAATATATATATTATATACAATTAGGTACCTAGATACTAATTATATCACCTGCAGCTATAAACAGCATTTTTAAACTGTTTTAGTGTATTTTTAATAATTATTAAAAATGTCAACATCCGATAATTTGTTGTTATAAAACGAACATATTCGCGGTATAATTCCATTTTTACATGCATTCGTATTGCACCTGGCTACTTTAAATAACTTGTAATTCCTAGTATTCCTAGCTGGAATGTTAAAGGTAATTTTACTTAACAAATAAGGGCAGTCAAAAATATTGTTAATTATCTTATACAAGAACGTCGCACCGGCGACATCCCTACGATAAAAGTCCGATATGACCGAGAAAAGTCTAACGAACACGTAATAAAGAGACCGGAAAAATTTGAAAGACGGAAGCCATTTTAAAGTTCATTAAATCTTTAAAAAACGAAGCGAAAACTAAGATATGTGCAGTTTATTTATTTATTTAATATATTCTAGGGAAACTTAAACTTAAACAGCGTAAGTTAGTTTATGAAACAGTAAATACATAGTTATAAATTTAAAAAAAACCCACTATTTAACAATATAATTGAGATGTCGGTTCACCTAAAACTGATTAAATAAAAAAATAAAATTATGAGAATCGTACATAAGATAAAATAAAATAGTTTCGTTTTTAAAATGCTTATGCCATTTAACTATAGGACACACCGTACCGTGGTGGTAGTAAGATTTCAAAGGCATTACGCACAAGGTACATGGATATTTGAATTAGTAGAAAAAAATGATGCCAGTGAATGTAATATGTATTATATTACGTTATTCCTTGTCATAGCCATAGTTTACGATTATTATTACGAGTCGTTTCACATTATTCGTGATTAATGAGGTCTAGGCTTTAGAATCAGTGCAAACAACACGAGACTTCAAATGGGTATGCTGCCATAAGTCATGTTTCCATCAATTTAAAAATATTCTTAGGTTTTAGGTAAATAACCTAAAGCTTGTGTAAATATATAAGAAGACGTCATTACACAAATGTGTAATGACGTTTTATGAATGTAATAAATTAACCGGGTCAAGTTGGTTTAATGTATCGTATGTATAAATCCTACACTTTTCAACGACTATACCTTACCTTCGGCTTGGCACGGCCAGAATGCTCCGTTTAAATAAGATAGCTAGCTGCATGTGAACAAGAAAAGGTTATTTTAGGAAACTCGCTACCCTCACTCCCAGCGGGGCGTTGTAAATGTTCCTTCGTTTTTGCTCTTTGTTCCGCTTGGCATATGTTTACTTGGATACGTGTTAGGGTTAAATTATAGCCTCGGAGGAATTAAATTTGTTTACGGATAGAGTTGTATGTAGATGCGCTCAATCAATATTACCCGCTATTTTGTTTGAAATGGTAAAAGATAAAAGTAATCCTTGTTCAGTTATATGTATACTAGTGTTTATAACCTATTATAATAATTATAAACCTACAGAGTGAACTTTTTCTCATTCTTTTCTTAGAACCCCATAAAAGGATGTTTATGGAATCATTCTATTCTTCAATGTGATCAACTTTTGTTTTACAAGTTTTTCAATGTGTTACAAAAAGTAAGTAAAAAACTGCACTATTAGATAAACAACTATTTTGACGTAATCATGATTACAATAATGTTACCACATAATATGCATTCAGACATTTATTTAAAAATAAGTCCAATTAACTTAAATAATTCTAAAAAATGTCAAATCAATACCTCGATTCTGATCCGTTGAAATCTCAATAGGCTTTTTTCGGATGTTATCAAATGATCACATATTCAAAATTTGGATCAGCTAGAATAGTTACAGAAAAAAAAATGTGGAGTATATTATTTATTTATTTACCATTTTAAAATGCAAGTACAAGAATATTATAAATAAAGTATGATAAGCAATATAAAATTATTTTGTCGGCACATTAAACTTTTAAGCAGCATATATAAACGTCAAAATCCATTCGAGCAGCAACTAATTCGTTTCACCTTCCAATTATTTTATTTGACTTTAATTTGAATTGACAAATGAGTGAAAAAATCATCAGTGAATGAATCATCTTATAAATTTAATGGGTATTTAAGCACTCAAGTTTCATTGACAAGAAATTATCTATAAGCGATCGATCTTAACGACGAGTTCAAAGAACAATATTTCTATAAATAGACGGGTGGTTTCTGTTGTCAATTCCTCGAGTTTGTCTAGGAATATACTGATCAATTTTTTGGTAGTTTACTTAATTTAAAACCTTGACAAAGTGTAATAAAATATAACCTACATTGTGCTAATCACATAATTATTTAGAAGTATATTTTTTGTTTTGAAGTTTGTTTTCGTTTGCTTGCGGCTCATGGGTTGCAGCCCATACAATAATTTCGCAGATCAAATGTATTTTAATGCTGAACAAAACTCTCATAACATCCTAACTCATTTTTTTTATTTCTTTAAATTCTCACCTTCCTCGGTTGACTTTATTGTTACGCAACATGGACGCAATCTAACTCTGTGAGTACTCTCTGAGACCTTGCATTTTCCTGAAGCCACATGGTTAGAATATAGAATATATTAGACCATCCTTCCAAGATAAAACCTATCTTGAGATAACGGAACATTGGGTTCAATTCGTTTCTTTCCAGAACAATTCGGCAGTGGAATACTCTTCATAGGTCAGTATTTGATCCTTTTCCTTGTTCCAAGGTTGTTTTTAAGCGTAGACTGCGAGTTGTTAAGCATTATTTTTTTTTCCTCACCTACTAAACTCAACAGTATCACCGGAGCTAGCTCCTAAATATTGTAATTACTTAAAAATAATAATAATAATATAGATTTGTAGATAAAGCAGTTTTACTTTTAATAATAGTAAAAACAAATGTCAAATTTCAATGAGACTATTACGATCTTTGAAACGAAACGAAACGAAACGAAACGAACGATTACATAATTATATAGTATAAATTGACGGCATACCAGCTCGGTGTTTTTGAAGGGGTGTTAAGGTACGTTTTCATCGCACAGCAAGCTGTTTGATTTCACTATTAAATTGGTAACGTTCTCCCTATCGAATGTAGATTATGCTTAGTATGTGGTCTGTGGCCTTTCCATAGAAATTAGATTGTTCAAAATAAAAATGAAAATTAAAATGATATGAATTGATGGTATACGTATAAAAGGCAGTTTATTATATCTATTATTGTTATAGATTTGTGATATTTAATAATTCAACTGTGTAAAAGCAGTTTTAGGCGAACGCTCCTCCCGACTAATATAATTTGGCGTGCATGTCCGCCCGGCCGCGGCGGTTAAACGCAACAACACACCACCCGCCCGCCTGCGGATGCGACGGGCCGACCGCTACGTAATTTAGTTCCATTATTGTTTGCCAGAATCTATGCATCATTTCGCAGCATTCATAGATCACTATTGACAGACGGACAGACGGACAGGGCTAGGGCACTCCGGTGGGTGCGAAAGGTTATGCAAGCATAGGAATGTAAGATCGGCGTAACATTAACCGTTTTAAATATTTAGTTTTGTTGTTGTCGATTAATAATTTATACCACAAGTAGAATTTTACAGTGAACGAGAATATTGATGAATTTTCGTTAATTAAGTTATTTTTTTTATTATTATTTTAAAGTAAACAAGAGCTAACCAATGTTTCTATACAAATCAATTCACATTTTAAGCAGCTTTTTTTTTAGGTTAAATAATCTGTGTTTAGGATTATATTTTATCCTAAAAAGGGCAGAGATGAATCGGGATTAGTGTGTGTGCATTTAAGGTATGTTTTTTTATCGTGCACTTTCATTATGACTAAATACTATTATGATCAATAATATAGGAGATGTATTTAATAGTAAGGTTAACTTCTGATCATACTGAAATGTTTATAGTTGTAATTTTTCCCACGGCATTGGATTAAAAAGGGAATTTTGGTCATTTAATCACAACTTAGTCACATCACCTTTTTGACTTTGTATATACGGTTCGCATATTGAAGTGTGTGAAATGATGACTTACAATAGATATGTTCTTAATTTTTAGCTTTCTTTAAGTCATAACATAACAGACATAATAGATAAACATAATAACATACAGATTTAAATAAAAAAAGTGTATGATTCTGTACAGTAGGCATGAGTATTGTATTGTTTTTGTGGATCGTCGTTGATTAAAGAAAGGACAAAAGATCGTAGAGAGACCAAATTCAAATGTCCGTTTGCGAGTTACGTTTGACATATTTATTGTTTTAAATTTGGGTTTTTTTTTGTGAATGAAAGAAACTAACAGATTTCAATACTCGAGTGCAATAAGTTGCGAAAACGGCAATTTATTCGATAAGGATTGATACCTACGTGTGTAAAGGTTAATTTTTTTGAAGTTAAGCGCCATTTCTACGAAGAAAACTAACTCAACATAGAGATCCAATCAGTGTGTTATATGAAAAACTGTTTGCCAATGGCATATCTAAGGGTGACCAAGCTGGTAAATGCTGGGTCCTTCAGCCCGAGTGGGCTCCTAAGAACTGTATATTATTACAAAATTGCACAAACTAAACAAAAAAACATTTAACACATTCGTAGGAGATGTCAATTAAACGCAAAACAGACGCGGTAAGACTGTATGTTTTGTAATTTATGCGGCAATATATAAAAGGCATTAATAGTACTTCACCCTTTTTAAATTTATTATAACTAAATTGCATTAAATGAATGTTTTTTCTTTTTACCTTAAGACCCTTTTTAAATTACAAGTTGCTTAAGTACCAAACTAAAACCTTTTTGGCTTAAGGGCTACACAGGCCTTACGCCACTGCTGTTCACAAATTTAACATCCGTAGGTACCTACATATTAGATTGGTAGCAAATTATATATAGGATTTTTTTTTTAGAGGCGTGGTTTTCAATCTGGCACTACTTTTTTCGTAGTTGATGTTTTTGACAGCTGTCACTTGATTTATGCTCAGTTTGGTTTGCCATTTCATAATAAATAGACTTACTCCTGAACAACGTTTGCAAATAGTGCAAATTTAGAAAAAAAACACTCTAATTTTTTTTAAAATCACTCTAAAATAAAGTAAAAATCGCGTCGTGGGCCTGTGGCGTGGCCTCCAAGATCGTGCGATTTAACACCGCTGGACTATTTTTTGTGGGGTTATGTGAAGTCACTTGTCTACGCAGATAAGCCGGACCATAACCGGACGGATTTATAACCAAATTTATCTTAGTTGAGTAGAGCTTAAAATAATTGTATATGCATGATTAGGTATTAGTAATTTATATTTGATATTATAAATTTTAATTAATTGAATTATATATTCTTTTTTAGTTTCTTTATGAGTCATTATTGTAATAAGAAATATTTTATTAACATGTAATTTTATTTTAGATTCTTTTTCAATACAGCACCGCAACTTTAGTGGTTGGGCATATTAATGTCAGTATTATACTACTTACAACTACTTGGACAACAACTTGTCCAAGTTACCGCCCGACAGTCGTTCTTAATACCCCATGGACATGTCGCTCTCTATTGACACATAATTTATAATTACATCATAGAGAACCATAGACGACGCAGCCCGCCGTAGAAGATATAAATATAGCTCACATATCGTGTCTGCGGTAGAAGGATCAGGGACGAACTTGGAGGCAATTGTGACCTGAACACCTCCACACAATTAATTTTAGTCTATTCATTCATCAAGCATATTTGTGCACCTAAGATTTCTATTTATTCTTATCTAATATGCAGGTAACAATCAATTTTGATTAAAATATTTTTATATACTCTCTTGATGTTAGTATATAAAGAACTATAATTTGATTTTAAATTATTCATTAGATTCCAAACAACTCTATTTGTGTAGGAGCTAATAGCTATACCTTTTAATAAGTCGAATTAACATTCATTGAAAAAAATATGAAAAATTAACATTACTTTAAACATTTGGAATATTGAATTATATTTTATAGGTTGTGGTTTAGTACTTATACTCAATATGTAAACGCCGTTTAAAAATGTTGTTTTTTACAATTATTTATTTTGAACATTTATGGTCGTACCTACCTCACAAAAGTTTCAGTAGTTAGTTTAAATCTATAAATGATGGAAATTATTGGTGTTCAATTGAGGGACGTTTTCGCTCAAAATCTTCATACAAACGCTAGTCCCAATTTACAACCTTGTTGTTATAAAATATTTGTTTAATGATTAAAAATCTTCCAAAAGTAGTTTTTTGACCTTAAATTGTGACATATTTACAAACCCCATATGAGCAAATAGCTACGAAGAAAAAAACACTACCTAATTCCGATGAGACCCGCTTTACTGTTTTCTGAATTGATAAAAGTAATAAGAATATTTTGTGAATATGTGGTTTTTTTAAGTAGAAGTAAGGGAACTACTAAACTATTTCTTTCGTTCGAAATATTTTCAGGAATTTTGCTCTGATTTAATTGTCGATTTCGCTTATGATTATGGGGCGATTTGTTTTGTTTGTTTTTCATTGCCGGAGAACGGCATATATTTCTAATTATAATACATAATTAGATTTCAAGTACCCATTAGTCAAGGATTGTGGGAAAGGGGAAGGACAACAGATCGTGAACAGCGGTCCAGATGCAGCACTTTTTGTGAATCGGTTATATAACTATCCCATTTTAATTTAAAATGTCACAGTCCGGCCCTGGCATTGCTAAACTGACCATTGTGCGGGGGGTAGCCTAATTGTGGTGTGCAATTAGAATAATGGTCGACCTGTCACTATTGACTGGCCACGCATGAATTGTTCATGCGTTTGCGTAGAGGCGGAATCTACAATTTTGAAAATATTCTCTTATACAATGGTGGTGGAAAAATAGTTAAGTTTAATGTCCGAATTTCGATTGACAGAAAATGCTATAAAATTGCCATCATGGATTTAAAGTTCAACTGGTTGATACGAGGATTAACCTGCATATAAAATAGTACAAATAGAACTGTTTCCCAAATAAGTTATTTATGGGTAAAAATTCAGAGTAAAATAATGTTTTCATTTTTATAAAATTAATTATAGCGGTTAAGGAACAAACAAGAAATAAATAAAATTTAGTTTGACCTACCTAGTTCATTTTTTTTGTGAATTAAAATAAAACTTTTAGTATTTTGTAACATGGTTTTAAAGTTAGGTAGGTACAAATAAATCGTCATTTTATAGTTTTTAATCGAGGGTGGAGCCAGACTAAATAAAAGTAGATTAGATTTTGTGGTTTGCCTACTTAAAACTCTGTTTTAGATAGACGCCGGTGTCGACTTTTCAATTTGTAGCAATATTTTACCACCTTTTTATAGACTAGTAAAAATTTAATTGACCTCATTTGGGTACAAATAAATTACTGAATTTTATTAGAATTATTTTATGTTTATAACACGAAACGGCGAGGAAATGTGGGTGGTGACTGTCCAGTCGGGAAAACTGTCGATTGGTCGAGACCAAGGCATCACTTCCTTCGCTACCTAAGATAATACATATATCTCTTGAAGCGAGAACGAAAGAAGACGGCCCGTCGATAATATATCCAAGATACAGCATGATCCAATTTTATAAAACGTTTGTCTTAAAACGGCTTAAGAACAGATAAAATCTAATAAGGCTTTCTATAAAACTATATCTATTATGTCAAAAGCAGTAGGTGACGTATTTTGTTAATTTAACCCAGCCACTGTTGCGGGCAGTTTAAGCCATCGTTTATTCTTATTATAAAACATTTTCTGATCGATAAATTTATCATTCTAAGTTATGCATATCGTTTTTATTCATTTTATTTTCAACAAAATAATTACATAACCAACATTATTTTTGTAAATGGTTAAATAATAAATCGGAATAAAAAAAGATCTACAAAAATGTAAATGTTCATAAAATACGAAAGGTGATTTGAACGTTTCCTCCAATTGTTAATGTCAATTTCAATAACATTGTCACGTTATACATTTTATGCGAAAATGTATATATTACGAAACAACCTGTATTTTATTCGAGAATGTACCTACATACTACGAAACAACCTGTATTTGTGGGCGTATCAAAGAGGTGTACTCCCATGGGAGTCGCCAAAGATTTCGCCGCGAGTGGTGGGGGCGGTAGTAGAATTTCATAACTGATATTGATAATGATAGATACCTTCGCAAGGTGGCGACTGCCTAAGATACGTTTCCGCCCTGTCGCAGCATATTTGCATCATTTAAAATAAATAGGACAATCTCATATAAAGTTGCATAATTATTTCCGGTTCCATTGCGACGTTTTTATTATTAAACATTATTTAAACGCAGAGAAGGTTCGGTCTCCAAACTAAATATTATTGTTTACACAGAAATATCTGAAATATTATGCTCAGGTGTGTAACCAATTTTCCTAAGATTAGTAAAATTCACTAAGCAAGTGCTACTAAACTCCAGAATTAATCATTCTATTTGAAAATCGAGGAATATTCGTTATTCATAAAGATATATATTTTATTGCTTCTGGTGCAAAGTACATACGAACGAATATACACGAACGAATCCGAAGATATACTTCGTTAAATATATAAGTTTAATCTTTTTTCTATTAAAATTCATCATTCTAAATTATGCAGTTATATATCTAAAAGTAGTTCTGTTACATACATGTATTATACCTAAAATTATTTATCATTAGCATTGATTAAATAATAAGAATATAATATATGAATATGGTATAATATAATTAGAAATCAAAAGAAACTGAGTTTTTTTACCTCGTATTCAAAACTATTAATGTTTATTCGCGGTTTACCTAGGTTTATTGATACTATTTTTTACCTAAATTATTAATATAACTATAAAACAATAGGTTATATGTTACATGCTTAAAAACACTTCTTACTATCCTAGTAGGAACCGTTACAGACATTACCAAAATGTATTAAAAAATATTTTAAATCGATATTAAAACTTACAATACTAGAAAGTTAAATTACTGTACGAAGTATAATATGTGTAATTGCAGTTTTTTTAAATAGTTCTTATTTCGGCACACTTAAATAATAAGTGCCTTCATATACCATAAATGGGATATACCTACCTAGCTCAGTACATAGGTCTCGGAGATATTACTGTATGAATGTATCAGATGAAAATCTAAAGGTGTTTGTTTTAGAGGCGTGGTTTTCAATCTGGCACTACTTTTTTCGTAGTTGGTGTTTTTGACAGCTGTCACTTGATTTATGCTCAGTTTGGTTTGCCATTTCATAATAAATAGACTTACTCCTGAACAACGTTTGCAAATAGTGCAAATTTAGAAAAAAATCACTCTAAATTCTTTTTAAATCACTCTAAAATAAAGTAAAAATCGCGTCGTGGGCCTGTGGCGTGGCCTCCAAGATCGTGCGATTTAACACCGCTGAACTATTTTTTGTGGGGTTATGTGAAGTCGCTTGTCTACGCAGATAAGCCGGACACGATTAACGCCTTGGAAGAGAATATTCGGCGCGTTATTGCTGACATACGGCCCAACTTGCTGCAAAAAGTGGTTGAAAATTGGGCCTCTCGGCTGGAATTTGTTCGAGTCAGCCGCGGCGGCCACTTACCCGAAATCATTTTTAAAACATAATGGCAAACCCTTATCTTTATAATAAAACTAAATTCTTAGCCATAACATCAAATTATATGCGTTTTATCTCTTCTTGAAAACCACGCCTCTAAAATCATCACCCTATATAATGACTAAAGGCTAGAAATTTGGCATATACTCGTATACTCACGAACATAAATGAATCGACAAAGTAGGCGATGTTTTTGTTGTATGTCGCTTTGAACAAATATTCGATGACACATATTCTATGTCACATATGATGGATGGCACAGCATCCGTTTTAATACAGAAAATGAAATGTTTATATTCCTATACGTAGAGCGGCGAATGCGCCCCGTGCTGGAGGAAGGCACCGCGTCCATTACGGGGCGAAACTTTTACTCGAGGCAAATAAGAGTAACGAGGCCGGTCCCGCGAGGCGCCGCCGCCCGCCCGCCCTGCCTTTGTCAAACTAGAAATAACCGACCGGGCGAGTCGCGGGCAAAAGTTATGACGCGGGCGGGCGGACAATTTCCACCTCAAACTTTCGGGGTTGAAAAAACGAGCCGCATTCGTTGCCTGGCTTCGGTCAAAGCTGTGCGCTCAAAATGAAGCTCCGCTATGAGAAAATTAAAAAAAGTTTCCTAATACATATTAAATTGCTGTTGGCGATACATTTTAATTATTTAAGGGGAGAAATAAAATGCGGTTTTAACACTGAAAGACGCAACCCTATTAATGAGGTCATCAGCCCGCTATTTATGTACAGAAATATATCCGTATTGTTAAAATTACAGAAAAAAAAATCTATAATATTCTTCTTTTAAGACCAATATCGTCTTGACGATTTTTTTGCAACCTTGTTGGCGGCAGCTCTAAAAACAGACCATGTCGTCTGGCAAAACTGCTTTAGCAGTTTTTAAGCCAGAGCTGCGCTTACCAATAATATTCCTTGAATTATCAGATAAATTATAAATTACAATAATGTACGTACAAGCAATGTATTTATTTTATAAATACTATTTTGCTATTATATATGAGTGCATGTAAATGACGAAATAAATAAATATATTATGTCTCAAAACATGGCCGAAGTAAGACCAATCAAATTAACACCAAATCATAAGACTTTTAATATTATTTTTTTAATTTAACGGCTTTATGTCCAAATTATACAGTTAAACTATTGTATGTTTGAATATAGAAAATACGAGTAATATTAATAGTATTTATAAAGTTTTGATAATTTGTAGCTGTACACAAATTATTGTATCTACACTGCATATAAATGGAAGAGTATCATAATGACTATAATTATGTATAGACAAGTATCGAAATTTTAACTAGGTAAAGAACAGAAGTAAAGTTTGAATTTTTACTTTAGGATATACATGTATTTATTACTCCTACTATGTACTTAAATCTATTACCTGGAGTCATCTGGTGTAGTCACTTCCAACCCATGAGCGATATCTTTAACAATGTGTAGATTGCAGTCATCCACGAAAGAATGAGTTCGTTTAGTAATGACATCAATTTAGGGTAAACCAATTACTCTCTCCACAAATATAGCATATTATTTTTATTATTTTTTTTTTTACATTTATATTATTTTTATTGACATATTTTTTTTTTTTTTTTTTTTTTTGTTATGGAATATAAATTGGCCGATGAGTGTAAGTCAATAACCTTCCTAACTAGGTAATAGTTACCTGTTCTAAGGAAGGTTATATATGAAGTGATAAAGTGCATAGCAGAGACCAGCGCAAAACCCTGAGAAAATATAAAAAAATAATAAGGCACAAACAAATATACACACTGATATACACACCCACACACACATACACACATGAGTACAATTTAAATGTGTAATCAAGAATACTTAATATATGAAAAAATAAAATGAATAAATTAAAAAATAACAAATAAATGAATAAACAATTATTAAATATATAGGTAAATAGATATTCGATATAAATAAATAAATATTCAATATAAAAATAGTGTTATACTACATATAGTATAGAAACATATCTTATCTTAATATAAATAGTGATATATATATACATTGGGCATAAACATATTGGTATGACATATCTAAGTAAGCATATTTTTTTTTTATTTTTTTAAACATTCTAGGTAACTAAAATAATATTTTTTACTCAGTAGCTAAAGTCGCTTAAATTACAGTATTAATAAATGTTATCTAAATAACTATTTCAGAAATTAATTTCTCAGCAGCATCTCTACCCAAAGCGATTAACCATTTTAAGATAGATTTAGCGAGGCAAGCTTTAGTTTTAGCATCCCTAATTTCATCGCTTATCTGGTTATATATTTTTGGGCCCAGAAAAATGAGATGTCTCTGTCCAAAAGATGTTTTCATTATTGGTGCCACTAAGTGACCTCTATCGTTCGCTCTTGTCTTCATAGCTTTAGTGCACTGTATATTACTAATTTTATTTTGCCAAACATGTATGACTACTTTTTTAATAAAAGATTGTCTAATATCTAGCACCCTGTAATTTGAGAAAAGGATTTCCGAACTAAATCTAAAAGGCTTTTTATTGATCACGCGAAGAACTAATTTTTGAACTTTGATTAATGGTTCAAGGGCTTTTCGAGTTGCACCGCCCCACACAATTAACGCATAGGTGATTAAAGAGTTAGTTAAGCAATTGTAAACCATTTTTAAAGTTTTGGAAGATAAACAGTTTCTAAGATTTTTATAAACTACAATTTGCGAACGAACTCTTTTAGCAATTGAATCAATGTGATGGTTCCAGCGAAGGTGCCTGTCTATTACAATTCCTAAGTATCTAATATGGTCAACATTCTCCAGAGGAAGACAATCACATTTTATTCGGTTCTGACAGTCATGGATGCGAAGATGAAAGCCCGTATCAACTAAACCGGCGGAAGTAATACTGAAAGATATGATATATTTCACTAAATTATGCAGAAGCTGTGACTTCTTTATTTTGTATAAATTTTTATATTGTTACGTCGTGGCCGTGTTTGTTGAGAAGACAACTCTCTCTCTCTCTCTCTCTCTCTCTCTCTCTCTCTCTATATATATATATATATATATATATATATATATATATATATATATGTATATATATATATATATATATATATATATATATATATATATATGTAGTTTTTGTTTTAGTAATGGAAGAAAAAGATTAAAATCTTAGGTAGGGGTTAGTTTTTAATAAGTAAAATTCTGTTCAGAATTTCCAATATGAACTAAACATTTGTAGAAAAAAAATTAAACCTAACCTAACCTAACCTAACCCTTTACTACCAAGATTTGGGCCATCCAACAGCATTAAATTATTCCTAATGAAATTTTCCGACCCAGACTATAAAAACCCGTCGCAGTATTTGCAAATAAATATTTCTTGATATTTCACATCCGCAAAATATGCCTACGAAGGTAGGTAGCCGACAAAATCCCAAGGGCAATGAAGGGAAGACGCATTATTTAAATACACCCCCAGGTTAGGCCGGCGTCACAATAAAATCAGTCACACTGAAAAACACAAGGCTTATTTCCCCTTCGAAAATAATATTTCGCTGTAAAATTACTGGTGCCTACCGTTGATGATATGACATCTGCACAGTGCCGATAAAACATTTGTCAGTCCCAAATTTTAAGCTGAAGTCATGGCTTCTTCAATTCACCTGATTTAAAGAAGTGTCTGGCCACAAGGGTAGAACTAGAAGAACGTTGTTTGATCGACAAACAATCTATTGCTCAACGTTGAATTTAATATATTTCATTTTCTTTTTCTCGATGCATTATTTTTCTTCTTTAGCTCGCTTTAGAATCTTGCATTAGCGCTATCTCACTTTACTCTTGTATGCCGAAACTGTAATAATATTCCACAAAGCACGTTGACAGTTAGAAACCCACGCTTAGTCGCTTGCGATGAATGCGTCGATACCGTATTCCAAAATTTTGGATGTAAGCAGATGTTTTTGCTCTGAAGAGTTTAGAAAATACCAAATGAAGTCAAAAACCTGCTGTCCGAAAGCATTTTATTAAGATCATGTAATAACGATCATCGCCGTGAGAAATCTCTTAATCCCTGTTTTGAGGATAATAAAATCGTGCGTTAACCAAATGCTCATCGTAGTATACAAAGAAGATACAACGGAGACAAACGACTGTAGAGTATGCCTTTATTTGTATCCCAGTTAGAACCTACCAATTGCATTCGGTTATTACCAATATATAGTGATTTTGATAATTTTATGCAAGTACCACATACCTAAGTAAATTATTGTGGTAATTCTCTAAGAAAGTTACCGGAATAGATGAATTCCTAAATACGAGTTTATATACACTATGTCCCACGACCTTTTGCGAAAACTTATAGAAAAGAATTTATAGCCAAATTTGATTACTTTTTTTTAAAAAGTGACAATTATTGCTATACTTCCGTGCGGGGGTGACGGGGGGATCACGCCAGCCGCACTGGCACCTTTGTACCTATGCGTGGCATGATCATTGCACTACAATTGCGTAAAGTTGTCATATTAATTTCTCTGAAATGATGATAAATATTGATATACTTTCTTCACAAATATTAGTGGGAATCGCAAGTCCAATATGCTGGATATTTTATCGTAAAAGGTCGTGGGACACGTTATATCCCAGTGGTCGTGGGTTCGATTCCTCTTATAGTCGTACCATTTTTAAAGCTTCATTACCACCATTTCTCCTGACTCTAGTACAAGCATATTAGGCTTAGTTAAGTAGGGCCCAAAATAATTGCATATAACCTAAGTTAGGTTAAGTTAAGTCTTTTTAAAAAGAATTGGTATGACCTAGATCTCCTAGGTAAGACACCACCATTCCTGATAAAATAATTCCGCTCTACGATTTGGGTAGGTATTATTTGTGAAAAATGTTCATCAAAACTCATCACCGTATCCAAGAAGAAAAAAAGAAAAATGTTTACTTAATAATATTAAACAGATCTTGTAATAAAGTCTTTGTTGTGGGCGCTCAGCTGTGCTATCGCCGCCCTTAATGCGGTCGCACGCTCGTCGGAATTCGCACCCTGACCGAATCCGTCAAAAATCCAATAAAAAAAAAATAAATATGACGATGAACTATTTTCGTAATTTTTATATATAATTTATTAATTATAATCGGTAGCATAACCACCTCATTATTTAGAATGGTCTCGGTACAATCTGTATATATGTATATTTAGGACATCCTGTATAGGTACTTGACGTAATGTCAAATTATTAATATTAAAACAAGGCAATTTACCTACTGGGAGTTATCATTGATTGTATTCAGAAGTGGTTAGGTACAGTCAGACACATACATTAAAAAAAATCACTATCAGTGTTTTTATTATAATAAATAAAAGTGTATTTTTATTCCTAGTTTTCCAATTTTACTTTCACAAAAAATAGTTAATCAATGGCTGCTTATGAATTTATTTATTTATTTTTTACGTTATATGATTTTATTTTTATCTTCAATGCAGTAATAATTATAATTGCACTTACTTCGGTTGTTGTTAATTTGTCTTCTTGTTGACCGTCTGGCATACAATTTTAACTAGTTTGGAGTTTATTTTAAAATCTTTTGCATAAATAACCAATCTAAATTATTAAATTCTTTGGAGCAACAAATTGTTATTTCTAGCATGAAATAATGAATAAGCTTCGCTTTGCCCTAATTCAAACCTGTTACATTTAAATATTATGTGAACTTTTTGTAATTTTAATGTAAAATATTCAAAAATTCGCTACACAGTAAAAGCTCTGAAAAACATGTTATGATTAGGAATTCATCCTGCATCTAATTAGGTATATGCAATAGCTCAAGCTTCCGGTCTATTTGACTTTCAGACGCGTTTTAGTGTCTTTTATTCAAGTAATTTTTTGCACAGTGATCAATTTATGAATTCGCCTATACACAAATTTAAGTGTTGCAAATCAAATTATTGTACTGCGCTTATATTAATTGCACTTCTAGGATCCTACTTTAAACCGCTTTGATTTACGGGAAACTAATTAACCGTGCATTGCGGACAAAGCAATAAAAGGCTGCAATTCGATTAAATGCAAATTCAAATTTATGCACGTTCGAATGTATGCATATCAAAAATACATTTACAACAAAACATTGTATCCTCAAACACGAATATTACTTTTGTTTTAGTTTATGTTACAGAAGTCCGAATACCTAACTTACATAGCGATTCTTTTAAACATTTGCAAGGAAACTATTTTGGCGTTTAAGTATGTAACTTACGGTACGGTACACAAACATCTCCCTAAATAGCTAAATAGTTTTTCCCGTTGTTCCCCGTACGAGATTATATAGATATTATTGTATTTTGTACATTTATATCGGGGGGTTGGAGATAATTTTAGCGATTTTGTTGTTTTTTTACAATTTTTACTTTACAATATTTTGTATTTTATGTTGTACTTACGTTTTTTATTTTTTTGCGTGAAATAGACATCAGTTTTTATAGCATTTGTCTTCTGTTTCCCTCATTAGCTCTCATTTTTTACATTCCGTCTTACTTCCTTTCTTTTACTTCAGACCGATGAAACAGTAAACATATTTTTTTCCCTGCTTGGACTTATTCATAATCAAGACTCAGCCCTTGAAACTCATATTTTTACTATGCTAATGCTTATTAATAAATAATTTTACTATGCTAAGCTAGCCTATTTCTGTACGTGTGTTTGGTAACATTTTTAGTAACCTTTACCTCTTCCATTTTGATTCAACCTGTCTGGAATCCTGCATGTCTGAACCTCTCAAAACCTATACACATAAAATAGAAATTTAGTTGAGTAATTAATTCTAAAGATTTTAAGTAATATATAGCTCAATTACACTATATTTTATAGGTAGATAATGTTAATATTTTTAACTATTACGAAATGCGGATAATATAACTCGAAATTAAATAAATTCAGAAAACAACATAATATGATTTGTCGAAATGATATATTGGCCTCTGAGATATACCTAAGTAAGTATCTAAATCGATCACCGCTGCTTCAGAGGCAGGCATTAAAATGACCATCCGTTTATAATCCGAGTTACGTCTACCCCCCGTGAAGTTAGCCATATTATGAATATCAGCAAAGTTACTTAGTTAGTCGGAGGGGGCAGTGGAATATTGCGACTTGTGGGCGGAGGGTGCGGGTGGTAATATGAGGTTGAAATCCTATCTCTCAATTTGATTTCGTCCAGACCGGTGGTCTCCGCTCCCGAGGGACGCTGTGGTCCAGCCTGGAAGAGGGCTTAGATTTCAGTTGGCTACGAGACGATATTCCGGATTATTTATGCCTTATTGTGTCATGACATTTGTAACAACTACCAGAACATTACCTTTTTATTTATCTCTTTCTGCGACCATGCAACAAATACTAAATCGTATGAGCTGTTAATATTATAACCAATCGAATATCCTTTAACAACAGAGTTGAAAGAGTTGTAGTCAAGAAATTAATGAGAGCATTGCGTTTTATTATTTAACCAAAAATTTTTCGTGCGTTATGGCGCAAAAAAACTGGTCACCAGAGAAACCATACTCACTTCTGTTTCTTTGGCTGAAGATTTTATTTTGGTATCTATTATAAAACAAAATAAATATTGCATGTAAAAACATTCTTAAAATAAAATAGGTGTGGGTATGCTTGTGTGCATTGGATACGTAAATATGTGTTAAGGCAGAATTTGAATATATGATCGTTTGTAGGAGTGTTACATAATTAAGTAAGTTTGTTTAAGTAAATTTAAGTTTGTTCCATTAGGAAGCGAGTGCATTTGTAGCATTGTGAATTGCAGATTCAAACCCGCAACCTTTAGGGCATTTCACAGACGCAACAGCCAAACCACATGATAATTATCATGGCGAAGCCACTCATGACTTTAAAATCTCTGTTGTATTTTCTACAAGAGTAAGGAGTTTCTGTTTGATGACAAAGTGTTTATCTGAATGTGTGATTATAAATAATAACGATATTTAACAATCATGTTATCGATCAATAGGGTAATTTTATTTTATTTATTATTTTGATATTTTGCATCCAATACATATTTTAACACAAAACAATCAAGAACACATTTATACATTTATATTGTTCTAACCAAAACTAAATAACAATGTTCCCATTAAAAAAAAAATGCTATAAAATGACATGGTAAGATTGCATAAAATAATAGGTTAAAATATATGTAAAAAAAAAGATAGGGTAGGGTAAAAATATTTAGTAATAAAAATTAATATAAATTTATTGTTATTTAAATATAGACTTTTAAATACTCTGTAACTACACGTAAAAATAATGTTAATCTTATCTTGTAAAATTATTTAAAAATAGGTTGAAAACAGTTGACATCTAGGTTATAGAATACCATTTTTGCAAATTCGAAACACTCATATATTATAATTTAAAATTATAAATTTATGGTTAAATTAAATTAATTTTATTAGTATTTTTAAATTATTTCTTTAAAATAAATTTTCTAATTTGAATATAAAAACCATTACTAAATATGTACAGTTAGTGAGTGGACTAAACGTATTGCTCGTGTGTAGAATATATCATTTCCTATGCGAATTAGCTTTCGACGATGACTTCAAAAGCAACTTTACCTCGGGAAATAAACTAATTAGAACCGTCTCCGCCGTGTTGTACAAACTTTTAGTTTGGTAATTACCTTAATTAGAATGTATTAACGACAGCGTTCCTAACCTTAATTTAAGTTGTTAGTAATATTACCTACAGACAAATTCTACTTCTGGCTGTGTAGAACCGTGCGTGTTTTTTGAAACCATTTTCAAAATTATTAATCGTATTTATTTCTATTTCATATTTTCGAATAGTGTTTATACGTAATAAAAACAGTCTGATAATTATTACGTATAAACAAAATATATAATTTTTAAGTACTTATTTATTTTAATTAAATGTATCTATAAAATTTTCTGTTTAGTAATAACTATTTGTTGCCTCTTGTTTTCCAATTCACCGTTTAAATATTTATTATAGTGTTTTGATATTTTTTCTTTTTTTTTGTGATTAACCGTCTTTAGAATGTAAACGGCGGTTTACAAGAGCAGTATAAACAAACTTTTAGACACCTAAATAAATAAATGAAAATGTTTTTCAGGTCCTTTCAGTATTTTAAGCATATACACAAACCTATGTATAGCTATAATTGATTTTGCACTAACTAACTTTAGCTTAAATCCTGAATGCTTTTTCTGAAAAAAAAAACGCTTCTTCTGAATAATGCAAATTTCAAATATGAGGTTATTTCTAATAAATGGTTTTATTCAAGGCCCTCTCAAAAAACTTACAATAAAATTAATCTGGAGGAATAGGGTTACGTTAATTGTAAGTTTTATATCAAGCTCAAAATCTTTTCGATGGACCACATGTGCACAAAAGGTGAAAAATGTCTTTTGTCGGTTAAACACGCGATGCAAAGAAAGAAAATAAACGGTATTAAAGGTGAACCCCGACTTCAAGAGCGGGAATTTCAACTTGCAAACGATATTAATAATTAATTTAGCGGGTAGCAACGCCAAACGCGGTTCTTCTTGTGAAGGATATTATCCCGTTTAGACGGTGCCATTTTTTTTTATTGAATATATCATAATACTGCTGAAATCGTATGTATGCTAAGTAAATATACCATCTTCACACAGTATTAATTAGATGAATAGTATTAGTATAGACTAATCTGTAATCTGAATCTGGGAGACCGTTAAGTTTTATTTGTTTTTTTTTTAAAGATTTACTATAACCTAGCATGTGCTCGTTCTAGGGCTGACGAGAAGATTTCCCCTGAGAAAAATGGTGGTATTGTAGCGTTAAATGGTATGACTGAGTGCGAATTCAAACCTGCGAACGTGGTGTTAAAAGTCAAACACGCGTAATCACTAGACTACCACGCTTTCTCGGCTGATGCTATAATAATAATTCAATACAGTTGGAATTAATATGTTATTGAAAATACGAACAAATAAATAGTAAAAAAATGTGTTATTTCTGTAAGCATGCGTTTAAAAAATACCCAGGCTCTAAAAGTATAATTGTAAATACATATTTTAACATTGTTAGGGTATATAATCATATATTTATTTATCGTACATCTTGTCTTAGTGTTGTCATTATGATTTCACCAGCAGCACTTTTCAATACGTCTGTATTTGTATAAGTGCTGTGAACTTATTATTGGGTTGAGTACACGTTGTTACTTATCCAGCGGAAAAATAATACTTTGTACTAATCTATATGTAAATCTATAATACTTTCAGTATATCAGTATTGGTAGCAATAATATCTGTCTGCCCATTGTTTTTGGTCCCTTAGCTCCTATTTCCACCGGAATTTTTTCGACTTACAATACAATACAGGCCTGAGATAGACGAACAGTTAGATTATATATGTCTACCTGTGTCGTAAATATATATCTAAAAAAAACAACGAAATAGATATCCATTTGGAATAATAAACATTATTTTTGCCAAGAATTTGTGCGACAGAATCACTACAATCTAGACCAGTGGATGTGTAATTTATATTAATGTAGTATAATTTGTATTAATTTAATATAATTTGTATTAAAAGCACTTGGATTGGATATAAAGAAACGATAAAAAATGGTCCCTCTTTTGTTTCTTTCGTATGGAAACCCTATACGTGGAAAATAAAATTATTAAAATAATGTTATATTATGTTACCAAAAACTTTTCTTGTCTGAATTGGGAAAACACACTTGCGAAGGGACGAGAAACTTTTTCAATGAGCGAAAAAAGTACGAAGTCGGAAAAAAGGAAACGCCTGTAATATTCACAGCATGACGTGGATTCATTTACGTAATCTACTATGAAAAATGCAACGCACTTTTGGGAGTACGATAATCATGTAGCCTGATATACTATAGCGCTCGTAAGTTAGAGGCGCCTATGATATTTTTGATATAATTAATATATATCTTTAGAGACTTGTAAGATTGATCATAATATGCCTGCAATATAAAATAAAATAATTTTAACAAACAGCAATCTTAATCGCTTCATCAATTATAAAAGTCATTCAAATTTAAAGATATTTTTATTGTACGGTCGTGCAGTTAATGGCGCTGGCTTGACGATTGTATTGAATGTTCGAACAGTGAAAATCTCATCATAGGATAGAATAAATAGGTAGGTGAACCGTTGACGAGACGAATTTCTTAAAACAAAGTTACGCCGGTTTGAGATTGCTTTTGACTCCGCGCAACTTCCCAGGGGCAAACAGGACAGGCGCTTTTCGGTAGACCGCACATTTCACGTGGAGAATATTTGACAAAACCAAAGTAAATAAAATTAGGAGAGGACGATCTCATTCTGTGGTCTGTTTAACATTTACATGTCGCCGGCGGCGGCCTTAGATTGGACTGGTCTTTGCTTATGCCGTATCCGCGGTTTCAGAGGGACGGGAAAACGCGCGGGTGACAGGGATGAGCGAGGATTTAGGATAATAATAAAACTATAATTTGATTACCCTAAAATCATACACCAAGATATATATATGAAATTCGTCCCAAACTTTAAATGTGAAATTGGCGTATTGAATAATTATATCAAAATGTATTATTACTCAAAAAAAATATTACTTATTACTATATTACTTATTGTCATAATTTGGAACAATAATTCATGTAAACAAATGATAAATATTTGTTTTAGAGGGTATTCGTTTAATATACTTTAAAAAATATATTTTAATGCATTATAGGAAAATTAGTTATACACTTTTTCATTTAAATAGTATGTTTTTGTTAAAATAAAATGTTAAATGTGCTTCAAATTTAAAATTTATTCAGTGAAATTTATATTTTTTACGGTTATTTTTTAACGGGAGTGTCTTTCTTGAAACAGGCAATTTGCCTTATAGTTAGAAGACATTACATGTACATAAAGGTAGATTTCAACTTAAATGTGAAACCTTTTATAGTCTGTTTTAATACGTATATAATTTGAATTTATGAACGAAATCCATACTCACAGGTTTCGATCCTCAAATACTTTTTTTTTTGAGGTTAAAAGTTTTTTAACCACGAATTGCACATTTTTTTGCTAGGCAGTGAATGAATCAAATTGCCACATAACTAAATTTGGGCTAAAGTGGATGCACCCAGCTGTCACTTTGAGTTTGGTTATCTATGGCGTGCGGGACCATGGTTGAAAGTAGATGCCAGCATTGAGTGAACATTTTGTAATATAGATTAATGCTGTTGAGGACAAATTTAATCAAATTCTGTACAAAAGTATTTTGACTGCTCCTAACGTGCCTGATGTAAACCACACTCACACTGTTTTTTTTTTATATATACCAGCAAATATATTTTTTAAATCATTATTTATAAGTGACAGCAAAGTTTTTTTTTTTTTTTAAATAATTGCTATGACCTAGGTCATATACAATTATTTTGGGCCCTACTCAACTAGGCCAAATATGCCTGTACTAGAGTCAGGGGAGATGGTGGTAATGAAGCGCTAAAAATTGTATGGCCATGTGCGGAATCGAACCTGCGACCTTTGGGCCAATAGCCAACGCCTTAACCACTAGACTACCACGATCTCTAAAGTATAAATAAACGAAGTTTAAATATATATATAAAAATAGTATATATAAATATATATATATGTATAGAATATAAAGAAATAGAATATAGAATATATAAAAGTGTGGGGGCGAGTAGGGGGGGGGAAGGAAGTAAAAAATGGCTGATAATAATTTTGTGAAATCTACTCAGATAAAATAAAAATAAATAAAATATTTCATATATAATCATATATATTTGTTATATTTAACCAATATTTTGTAAATGTTTTCGACGCGGCTACAGGTTTTTTTTTAAATTAATAGACGATAGACGACGACGATAGACGATAGACGATAGCCTGGTTAGGCAAGATATTTATTTTTGCAAAAATTACAGTAAATGAATGACATAAACTGTAAGATAATGCGTGTGTGTTATATCATGGTTTCACACAAAAACTAGAATTTAAATAATTATATATGTTTCATTTATCTATGTTTCTATGGAGTGTGAAAGGGCCATTCTATGCCGCGTCCCAAAAAACGGATCCCAAATGAAGCCACCCCTTATAATAAAGTGTCAAATCGTACGAGGAATAGCGATATAGCGTTCTGACCCTTGTCTGGAGACACAGTCGTCGTAATGACCCGGGGTCAGAAGATGCGAATGCTCTCTGTAGCCAGAATACCCGCGACACGGCAAGGCGACTCCGCCATCCAGATAACTCGGATGACATTAAATAGAGTAACGAACACACGGTTTCTGAAAATCAATAGCAAAAAAAAAAAAAATTTTTTTCATGTTTAGGTTTCCGTAGTGAGAGAAAAAAAAACCCTATAATCGTAAGCTTAGGAATAAGTTACGTTATTCCAGAAGTCATCAAGAGAAATTTACGCATTTTACTTATTTTTATTTTGTGGGTATTCTTGTGAATCTCAAATTAATCTAATTCGAGCGTCTTTCTCAGAGGCCTGAAGATTTAAAATGATTATAACACACAAAGAAAACACAAGCTTACGATTTTCAGTTTGTTTCATGTAAGGAATATAGTTTTTAATTGAGTAAAGTTTATGAGTTGTAATTTAAAATAAAAATGTGCTTTTTTACTAAAATATTATAGTTATTTACAAAATTATGCAAAGAGGTTAATAAATACATATTTCTTTTATTCATTTATTATATTTTATAGAATAATATTCAATTACCTAATTCACTTACATAATCTAATTGGGCAAATAAACTTCAGTATGTGTAAAATAATAGTTTTTATAAAATTTGGTGCAGGTTGAGGTGGAATTTGTTCTCGATATAGATTCGATCATTTTTCATAAGGTTCATACTGCGAGAATATATAAAAATGTTTTTTTACCACTGTGTTGAGTACTCGGACTTGTTCGATACAGACATAGCGAGATGTTGTCTGTCCGAGAGTTTTTTTTGTCGAAAATATTTTAAAGGTAAAATCACACTCCATAATAATCGATTTGAGCTAATTAGTTGAAAGTATACAATCCTGGTGTCCCAGCCACAACTACAATAGATTATTCTATTTTCAATATAAACCGTTACACTAATTGAACTTAAAATACTTTTCTGACGCGAACTATAATTATATGGTAATTATGAAAATTATAATTTATTATGGTAACATTTTTTTTAGGTAATTTTGATTATCTTTTTCTTTAACCTACGCGACTATATTAGTTTTTATTTTCTTTTCATATGACTGTATCATCTACTTCCTTAGATTTCTAGTTCAATTAATATTTTAATTTTATTTAAATCTTTGCTTATCATCTTACATAATTTAATATTACGTTATTTTATGTCAGCCCTTCGTAATGCCTGCCTACACGACACCCAGCCAATAATTTGACGAGAGAACTCACATTATTTATAACCGGTTAACTCCTTGGTCTATCTGGGATCCCCTGTGGAGTAATTGATCGTAGAATATTACTGGCTAATAAGGCTTACAATGTTACAAACCGATCTGCATTGATGTAAAAAGAAACCTGGAAAATTACCAAAAAAGACGAAAGCAGAATAGAGATCTTTGAATAAAAGTGCTCCATCACTACAAGGCTATAAAAAAGAATAATTTTATGTAATGCTGATGGCAAAGAAAAAAATTGTTTTTATAACATGAATGAAGATGGATGGAATTATACCCTAACTCTGAACCGCGTCAGATAGAGCAGCGACAAATAATTGGAGAGGACGATAACAGGTTCTAGCGCCGAAGAAGGAAGTGAAGATTTGTTATGATCTAAAATATTGTATTATCAAAAAAAAAAAATACTAACTCTGGATATTAGACCGTGTGTTCCACTCCCGGCGCTGGCTCGGTTAACTGTGTTTTACATTTATACGGAGCAGCATGTCTGCAGTAATGTCTGAATATTTGCTTAGTAACGGGCGAATGTCATGATCTTTAGGGACCGACGCCAACGCACGGCCGCCATTATCTCCGCTGCCTAGAAGAAAAGATATATAGGTACGTAAGTACGTAAATGGTACATGAACTTTATTAAATATACAAGATACGCTAATATCAAATTATATATCTACACTCTTACACTTACGTTGAAAAAAAAAGACTTGAGAACAAATTAAATATTATAGCATATTAAAGGCGTAGTAATTAAATCGTATGACAAATCCTAAGGTTTCTAGTTTAAAACTTCTTACCTGCATTTACAATTCCTTTCTTTATATGACTACCTTATATTACTGTTTATATTCCTAGAGTATTTTATTATGAATATCTCTGCACGAAAACCTATCAAAAACTGGGATCGGTCTCCATTCCTATAATCTTTATATACACACAGCACTTTGTAAGTTATATTTGTTGGCGGTTTATGAAATGCATCTAGAGAACTTTTGTGTGTTATGTCAATAATTGCTGAGATACTCTTGGAAGTATCACAATATACTCAGAAATGTATAAATAATACCATATTCATAAGTAAACATACCTTTTTTGTCTACTTTTTAACCCTCGACGCAAACAGAGGATTAATGTGGCATCGTAACTCTCAAACGGATGAACCGATATTAATTATTTTTTTTTGTTTGAAAGGTGATTTGATCGAGAGTGTTCTTATGCTATGATTGAAGAAAATCTGTTCAACCGTTTATGTCAGTGGTGTTTTAAAATTTTTAATAATTACTATCTTGTTTTAAATAAAACTCTATAACCACGATCGCAGCCGAAGCCGACATTAATATGTAACGACCACGATTATGTTTATATTATAATAACCATTCCCAATATTTCCTGACGCCTTCAACTGAACTTTTAACCTCGAGCAGCGGGTTAGTTTAATAGACAGAACCTGTTTCGGTACAATTAGCGACGCCCGGCGACAATTGATTTGTTATTGAACAAATGTACGTATAGACTGATATGTGTGGAATAAATAAATACCACTACTATTTAGACTATTAATTATCATATTCATTACATTATTAAGATTAATTACATTCGCATAGCGGCCTCTCTTGGTCAGATATTCAAATTACCATTAATGAAATCTGATTTTGACCACAGAAATATTTGTTTTTCAGGGCTTTTTAACCTATTAATAGCTATAAAATTAACTAAATCTAATATAATGTTCTTTCACAATCTTAAAAAATGGTTGAAAAATTTGGTAACCGGGGCGAATCATAGGTTATTGGATAAAGTTATTAAATAAAATATTTGTAGTAAATTATTTTATAGTTGTTTTTAACGTCATGTATTTCGTAAGATTTCTAAATAAGTGCGGCTTTCAGCTAGTTTAAAAGAAATGAATGCTTCTCGCAGAACAGGAATTTCTTAGTGTGTGGAGCATTGCATATACAGCATGTTCCAAGACCATTTCCGAAGACTTAAGGGGGTTTTTTGTGTTGCCTATTACGTGTATAGGAAAATGCGAATGAATATATGCGCAAATGAATGATTTTATTAAAGCGCTCGTGTAAATTCCCTTTTCCTTCGCAGGCGCTCGACAAGGCTGGTTAATGATCTGTGGGAAGGCGTGGCCTCGCTAGCGATCGAATTTGTGACATTAACGATTTCACATTATGATGTAAAATTTATAATTTTTTTACTCGAAAACCGTTTCAAATTGCAGAGCCAATAAGCAGTTTTTCTTATCGGGAATGGTCTTGGAACACGGTGTATATAAACAAAGTCCTTATAAATTAGTTTAAGTTTAAGGTTAATTTTGTTTCACATAGATTAATAGATTGTGCAGTTGATGTCATTGTTTTGTTATTTGTCACGTTGATTTTACCGCTACTACTAAAGTCGTAAAACAAGACGCAATCAGGATTAAGATATTCCGACCCTCGATTTTTGTATGAGTAGGCGTGAAAAGGACCATTAAATATATAGCCATCGGATGGATAGATTTTCACTATTTTATCATCGTTTGAGCATGATTTTTTTGAATAAAATATTTTCATGCAAAACTGAGACATAAATTCGTTTGTAAATTTCGATAATTTAATGCTTTAGGTGCGGTGATGGATACGTCTTGTATTTATCAGCGTACATATTTCATTTTATAAATTCGAATGACATTTCAAACAGTTGTATCTATTTATATCGACCCTGGAATGGAACTAGAATCAACTTGGTTGGATTTCCCGTGGGTTTTCATTATGAAAGCTTGACCGACGGAGCGTTCCGCCCCGCAAAGCGGCGACGGGCGGGTGGCGGGGACAATATGTAAAATCAGCCCTGAAATCACAAATGTAAATGTGAACTCTGAAGACGAGGAAAAATATATTCATTTGCAAGATTTTCTTTGTACTTCGGTTTGTTGTAATATTGTTTAACAAATTGTAAGAGCTGCCATTATTGTGTAGACTAGTTTAAGAATAAGAAATCAAAGGAAACATATATGAATAGCCTTAATCTATTATTCGAACAATTGGTAGTCATTCGTAGCCATTCGTAGCCATAACGTTGCTCGATATTAACTTTAATATATACAATCAACGCGAAAACTAGTCACGACTCAATTTAATTATGTGAAATCACAATTTAATTGAATTCTTACTTATATATTTTATTTATAGTTGAAAATGATATAAAATTAAAATTTGTTTTATTTGAAAAGAATATTTTAGAAAGTTTAAAGTTTACGTTTTAAGGTGATTTTTGTATTTGTATTTGAATTTGAATATAAGGGTTTGAATTTGAATTTGAATTTGTTTGTCTTTAGGCAGGTTGCATTGGGAACGCACAAAGATTTTCTCGATTATTTGCATCGTGGTTCTATCAATTATTCACGATCTAAGCAAAACTATTGAAATCTCATAAATAGTTATAAAAAAAATCCTTCAGCACGCCGGAAGGAGGAGGTAGATTTGACCGGAACAAATTAGGGGATAGGTGAACTCCAATTGTACGAACTTGTATCAAACATTGAGCGGCCGCGATCCACTCCCCGCGTGGTAGGTCGCACATCTCAACCCTTGCGCAGCGAGAGTGCGGCCGTAAGAGTTGCTCATATAAAAAATTGTTTCAAACAAAAGTTGTAGAGACATTATAAGCTTACAATTTATATTTTGAAAGTATTGATCCTGTGCCTTTAAGGGAGGTACGATTTTTTAAATTGCGAAAAACCACTTTTTCTTACCCCTAGGACCTCACCAGCTGATATACTGACAACCTAACATCAGCTTGTGTTTCTGTAGGGCGGCGTCCTGAGGAGTGAGAATATTAATAATACTAAAGTAATTTATTTCATTAACTGTATATTTGAAATGTACGTACATATACATATGAGAATGTGTCGATCGAGCCATACGCTCATACACGCTGCGAAAACTGCTTGACCGCTGGGACGTTGATTCGAACGTCGAATTCTATTTAAGTTTAAATCAAATTCAAATATGGTGTGCAGACGAAATGAACGGGATTTCGAGGCGAGGGCGGGCGGCGGAGGATTGCTTCAGCCCGGCATTTCAGTCGCCTGAAATAATAGACGCAGCGTCCTTTAGAAGAAATTTCTGAAAGGGTAAATGTTTTAAGATACGAAAAAATGTTGCCGGTTAATTTCGTCAGCCATTTTACCAAATAAACATAATATATTGACGAAAGCTACGACGAAAAATATGAAACGTTACAAAGAACGTTAAGGCAGCCTGAATCGCAGATTAAAATGTATTTCTAAATTACTAAATATACCTGCACCTATACAACTTATTGGACCTGCGATTTTTAGTTTTGTTTGTTAAGAAATAATATCAAAATTCATCATGGCTATAGAGAAAAAAATGTAGCAAGGAATATGTAATAACGTCTTTGTTGCCGTAGCGCCTGTTATAAATGTAATTTGGGGATGACTTTTTTTAACACTTTTTCTTATAATTTCTTACTCATAATAGGTTACACAACACCCCCCTTAAGTATTCGGGAATGGTCTTTGAACATCTTGTCTCTAATATTACGTAAAATAATTATTGTATATCTATGGATAACACAAAGCGAGCCTTCAAAGTCTTCCTAACAGATTTTTATGAAGAGTAAATGTTTTACGAAGTCAAGCGGCCTCGTTTCGCCCTTATGTTCGCTGCATTATGTTCCAGGGCAACATAAAGCCATTACTCTTTTATGCTTCCGGGTGCGCGTTTCGTTATGAGCGGCGGCCCTCATAATAAATTGCTGCGCCAGTGAAAAACTCTTCCGGCCAATCTCTCCCCCGACTTGAGGCGACAATTTTCCGGATTAATCCAAACAAGTTTACGACGTGCGCCCACTTAATATTCATTAAATCGTCGGATGAATTGTTCGTGACGGAGAGCACTGCACGACGAATGCACGAGGCTGTGTTGAGGTGTGTACAGTCGTCGAGAAAAGGAGTCTCACCTCGGAACAGATAATTGACTAGAAGCGCAATGTGCGACTGTAGCGAACACGCGAAGAGCACGTTTATTGAAAAAGAAACACACCATCATAAGAGAAATCTGACTTTCACTTTCTGTTCTCAAGATCCAACTAATCAATGTATTACACAGAAAATCCTACAAGTTTCATTGTGATATTATAAACTAAAGATATTAGAAAAAGCGTTTTTGTATCAAATCTGAAAGTAAGCGCTTAATAAATTACACATTATTTTATATAATAAATAAAACTATGCAAATTGATACGAATAGGTATAATAGGTATAGGAATATATATATTTTTAAAAATTAAAACAATAATACGTACTTACATGAAAAAACACAAAGTTTAATAACCGAAAATAAGGAGAAATTTTAAATTAGCGTAGAGCACAACAAAGCGATCAGTATGGAAGAAATTAAATAGTCAAAAATAAAAATCGACTTATTTTCTTAAACAATGAACCTGAAATATTTTTAAGAAATTAAGAAAACTAATACCATTCCTTCCTTCAATCAAGCTTCAATCTTATTCTTACTACAGCAAAAAGTGTCCTTCACTAGCGAGTTAGCATCCAACTAAACGGCGCGCGACGTATTTTCAGCTTAGTAGCTTACTAAGGCAAATAAGCATAAGGTTGTGAGTTTTAAAATTAAGGAGAAACATATTTTATAATCATAATTAAGTACACGTTGATTCGTAGGTTGAGGGTGATGATGTGGACGAGTGTGGTTATTGAAAGCATTCAAATTGAGAAATGCTATTTATGATGAACTGTGGTAGTTGACTATTGGCCCAGAGACGCCAGTTCGAATAACATAACATTTAACCGCTTCAATACCACCACCTCCCCTGACACACAAGCACGTTTACCGTAGTTGAGTAGGGCTCAAAATAATTGTATTTCACCTAGGTCATATTATAGTAATTCTTTTACCAACTTGGTTGTTTGCCCCCAGAAAGGCTATACGGCTATGGAACTGGACCGAGCTAGAAATTAATAAATATAGCGAACTAAAAATGAGTATAAAAGGTAATAAAATGTCTTAACGCCTACGCATATTCGCGCCAGATTTATAGGCGGCTGCGCACTGGCTGGAGTAATTTCTGGCTGCTGCGAATTATGGCCCTTGTCACGGCGCTTCATTTGTAGATGGAGTTAGTAGTTTTTATTCTCGCGGGGTTTTACCCAATCACGGAGCCGAGAAAATTGCCCGGAAGCCCTCCTACACTCTAATATGTACGGCTCCGCGCGTTCGACGCGACGTATAGTCACTCGCTC
This sequence comes from Neomicropteryx cornuta, assembly GCA_020383195.1. Classification (NCBI taxonomy): domain Eukaryota; kingdom Metazoa; phylum Arthropoda; class Insecta; order Lepidoptera; family Micropterigidae; genus Neomicropteryx; species Neomicropteryx cornuta. The sequence goes on along the minus strand of JAHKQU010000029.1, from coordinate 10,811,454 downwards.
TAGCCAAATTTGTCATTTTTTGTATCATAGTATTATTGTAATTGCCACAACACAATATATGATAAGAATATAATTTACTTTTCATAATTTAAATTTCAATTATTTCAATTTCATTAAAATATAAATAATTACCATAACAATATTCAGTATGAAGAATTCTATTCTTAATGTTTAATACGTATAATGTGTTAGATAGTTTGTGTGTGTGTGTATAATATATACTTGTAACTGACACGTTATAAATATTAGGTCAAACTGCGTGAATATGGTACCTAACGCTAGGTAGGTACTTATTGTAATTATGCACCATATAAAGTAGTTTATTTTCATTAATTAATATACATTTTTTTATTTTAATACAAATCTTAATTTAATAAAATTTTCTTTAACCAAGTCAATTCAATCCTTACCTTTAACCCTAACCCCATTATGCTCCAGAGGTTTGATATTTTCACACTTTTGGGTTTATAACCATTATTATTTGTAATCAATTTTCTGCACAATTACAATTGTTTATTATGATTAAATGTGCCCCAATAAAAGTGTAGCTACTGTCATTGTGGGCGCCTTTGCCCCGTGACCGCTAATGCCTGTGACATTCGGGATAGGTCGCTTCGCTCCCTATCTCTAGGCCCATCGGGCCATCACTCCGGATTAACAGCTGAGCCCTACGGGCGGTTTTGATGACGCCTTCGGCGCGTGACATTTTGTGTCTGCGGCACTCGAGGTAAATCGCTCTCTCCCCATCTTTAGGCCATCTCGAGCTCACAACACAACAACTCACCAAATAAATGGTTTAAGAATGCATAGAAGACGAAAATATTTTTACCATTTTTTGTCAATTTTTTTTTTTACATTTTTTTGTCATAAACCTTCGCGAGCGTTTGCATAACAACTTACCAAAGTTTTATTGTAATTGGATGAATGGTTTAGGAACGCATAAAAGACGAACAAACGACAAACAAACATTCTTTTTTATATATATGATTATGATAATTCCTTGATTTTTTTTGTATTTTTAGCTTGGGTGTTGTAATTAGTTAAACTTTTTAAGTGTAATTCCTGGCTTTGTTATTGTAATACTTAACGTACTTATATATTTAGAAGTTTCAGTGACAGGTGAGTAAAAATAATGTTTAAAAATTCGCAACCTGAACACAGCCTTAAAACATCCTTAAAACAAGGTAATGGATCAAATACTGACCTATGAAGCGCATTCAATTCCCGAATTGCCCTAGAAAGAAAAGAATTGACCCCAATGTTCCGTTTCTTCAATATAAATTTTATGTAGCAATAATGGTCGTTACTACGAATATAAGAAGGTTAAGAAAGTTGGAAGCTTAAATCTTTTCCTTACCAATATAAATATGCATCACTGTGAAAGCACTCTTATTAAACCTAATTTGTGTTATAAATGTGTCATTCAATTTTAAATTTTTTAGACCTAGTTTACCCTATTGAAAATCTCGGATACTAATAGGGCAATATAACATTTCGCAACGGTGTGGAAGCCTCCGCGTATAGATTTCGTATGAATATATATATTATTATACGAAAACTTTCGATAGGTATCACATCGACTCGTTGCATCGTCTTTGTTCGTATTGCCCGCTATCACGTAAAGCGCCATACGAAATGATGCTGTATGTCTATGGATGTAATTGTGAGCGGTAGGAGATCGACCGAGATGGATTACTGTACCAAATTGAAGCCTCCGCGCTTTTCGGAATCCGGAAAAAGACACCTTTTATGGGAAGCATGAAAATGTAACCTTTCATAAGAAACTTCTCCGTGTAGACCTGGCTGAAAGTCATGAATATTTATACTAAATATACAAAACAAATACTATAATGCCGATAAATATATTTTTTATATATATGTAATAAGCTGAGGTTCTAATGATGATATTATTTATTTGAAAACTAAACCGAAAGCGATCTATCTTACCAAATAGTAAATCAGTCATAATGCTCCAAATCCTTAAATGATATTACTATAAAACTATATGTCATGTTTCGCTCTCCTTGCCTGGCATATAAATTAAGTAACACTAATTCACAAAAAGCAATGAAAAGGTAACCAAAAACTCTGGTCAGGTGGTTTTAATGACTCTTTCAACTTTAGAATTTTAGAACTTATATATAGAATTATAATTTATCGACTAATTTATTTTAATTAAGGGGCGGTTGTAAGTCACCCAATATTTAATTATTTTGCTGGTCATTCCACTACTAAGAATCTTTAAGTATATTTGAACGATACTGTTCGGAAAATATATTTATAAATACGTCATTATTTGAATAAAAATAATAATCAATTTTACAATTTTTATATTATTCAGAATGTCAATAAAAAAATTGGACGTAGCCGTAATTGTGATGTAGATGAAATTATGAATTCTAATTATTTGGAAAATGTTACACTATATTGCAATATAAAATTGATCTCTTCTACTATAGTTATTATCAAAATGTACATGTCATTATACTGTTACTGTTAAAATCATTATTTTGAGTTATCTGATGAAGGCCGGCAATAATAACGTATTTATAAAAAAAACTTGATAAGAACGAAAATATTAACTCTTTGGAAGCTCTAAATAGTGGTATTGTCTATTCCAAATTTTATTAATAAATTCTAATGACCTGACACATTTCACGTCAATAATAACATATCTCAAGTAAGATAATTGCGTCATCCAATTGCAATTATTATTAAAAAAATATTGTACAATATTATACATTAAAAATGTTTGATATTGTTTTTAAAGTAAAAACTGTCGAAAAAAAAAATACGATTATTTTAATATTTTGTTTTCGTTTTATTGTATCAAGAGTTTTTTGTCATGGTAAATCATTCGTTTTAATTTGTAATTTTGTTATAGTTCGGTAAAAACTTATTTGAATAATCACCACACAAATTTAATTAAAAGTTTATTTTTTTTGTATGGTAATCTTAAAACATACTTTAACGGATAGAAATTTGCTTTATTATGACCAACTCAAAATGTGTTAAATGCGTAATTATAAATATATTCCAAATAGCCTATATTTCACCCTTTGACATGGCAATCTTGTATTGCCGATCTCGCGTGGCTCAAATGACCAGATCTGTTAATACATTAGCGGGCGCGCTGGGAAGGATGCATTGCGCCAGCTTGCCGCCCTTACCGCCCTTACCGCCCTTACCGCCCTCGGGGCGACGGGACGTACGAAAAGGCAGATGACCGAACCGCCGGTTTTCGGTTTTGCTTGTTATCTGTCGGAAATTTTAAACCCATCTTCTGCCCATATGCCGTGTTTTCTGTTTAGATTAGGGTGCGCGCATAAATCTAAACCGGAGGGGTTGCACAAGGGGTGGCTACCGGTACCACTACTAGGGCTGTGAATAAAGTTACGTTAAATGAACGCGTTATGTCGATACTTTCATTGACCAATAATTGGTATAAAAATATAATAACACTGTATTGGTATAGGTTATATTTTGCTGTTGAGTAAGAGGGCGCAACCCATACAAAAATGGCGGTGTTGTGACTTTTTTATAGATACAGAAGATACTCGTAAATAGTACTGGATATCGTTTTATCTCATAATTATCTCGGCTTATACAGGTGTCTAAAGACTATTCCCGAAGAGATAATAGGGAGTTTGCGTTCCCTATTTTCAACAAAATGAACGAAACAAAATTTTCAACGAAAACACTCACTTTTAACAATAAATGTAACAATGAAATTTTATATATATTTTTTATGTATCTTTTGAGTTAGAAAAACAAAATAACAATAGATCTAACATTTTTTTAGGAATGAACCTATTGTTCTTTTAGGTTTATGTGTAATTTTTTATTTATTAAGTACGATCAGTTAATGTTAATGTTTTTATATTTCTATATACTTCTTTCTCATAATTTTTCTGGAAGAGATTGTTGACCGTCATAGATTTTTGAACTATTTTTGTGATATTTAAAGCAATGTTATTAGTATTTGCATATAAGGTTTACAATTTTATTATGTCCTACATATATTAAATTTTATTTTTTATCGATAATATTTTTAAATTGAAATACCACTAACTCCACACCACTATGTCACTGGTACATCTCATTTTAAGGGCACGCTGAACGAATGTATGAATGTAGTAATTGAAGTCGTTAAAAAATGTATGTGACACGATTTTATTGATGGTACTTCACAGAGCCAAAATGACGTAAGTCCTTCTACATTTAATTTATACAACAATGAGCAATGCCTTGATTTCATAACAGGTGGACTGACGGATGGCTAGTCGTTAAAAGCAGAGATGTTCTTTCATATTGCAAAATATGTCATCAAAATAATGATTATTATAATATTTAGAATCTAGCTTGGGTGATGATGGGCAGAGAGGAAATCTACGTTTAAATACAGTTTTCGTTTGATGAAAGAGACTAAATATAGATCTACTTTGGGCACTCCATTCGCGAATTAAACCCGAATTTTTTATTCCTAAAAGAGGTTTAATTTTAGCTGGATGATCTTTCCGACCAAGGTGATTTGGTTTGCCTAGTTGCAAGCTAATTTCACACCACTCACGATCATTTGCCTTAAAACTTGCAAATTATTAAAAAGTTTATTGTGGTAATATTATGGACTAAACACGATTTAATACATTATGGTGTATGGATGAGATTCTAAGCATTTAAAATGTTTTAAAGTAAATATTTGAGTCGATCTTTTGATAAAACATAATTTTCTAAGTATTGAAATACAAACCGTGAACCGTGAACCGTAAACTGTGAACGGTTTAGATTGTCGTAGACAGGGAGGAGGGTTGGAGGGACGCTTTTAAGTGTAGTTCCGATAGCCTAGTGCTATTTCCACAAGTACTTGGATACCAATCACGCAATGTTGTGTGTTCAATCAAATCAATATGCATAGTTAACATATTCTCAGCAGCGATAGATAATCTGCAGATGTGCAGACCTTCAGCCATTTCAAAATCTAGAAATTGCGCCATTAAGTGAAAGAAAGCGTTTAGAAAGGCCCAAAAGTTAGTGTAGAATTAGAACCTAAAAACTCTGGATCAGGTTTCATACCACTGCGCTATCGAGTCATTATGAGTGATTTTTACTTATTATATATGGTTATTATTTTTATTTAATGTTTATGAAATTTAACATAAAATAACTGTAACAAGGTATGCTGAATCGACTACAATAAACAACATCGAAAGAAGTTTTGTAAAGAACAATAATATTATTTAAAATTGAAGGATGCATTGAAATGTATGTTTTAAAGATAAAAACATATTATATTATATTACTATATATATCAATATAATTATATGTCATATTAGAAACCCATAAAAAGATTTTGATTACTGTCTTTCATTTTGACAAATTGTAAAATTGTATATTTTTTGAAAAGCAGCAAATCGTTTGACTTGCAGCATGAAACACATAATTGTTGAGAATGTTGTAATATTTTATTTATTTTATGAAAAGCGTTGGTGATAAAGTCAAATCGAAAAATAATTATATGCGTACTGTTTGCAGAATGACGGTTTAAATCCAGCTCTGGGTTTTCTTTACAACACACCTTTTTAAAATATAAGCCGAAAGAGTAAATTGTAATTCATTTAAACATCGAGTTCTGCAGATCTTTGCAAAAGAAATGACGTTCTCAGATGTAACAAAGGATTAGTATAACTCAGTATGCCGCTAAATACATCTGTCAGAAGTGTTAAATGTTTAATCATAGTTTAGAGTGCATTTTCACTACCCTTTCGAACCCTATTTTTTATTTCAAATTAAATAAAAAACCCTATCTCTTCTCGCAGTAGATAAGAATTCTATAGAAAAAGAAATTACAGCCTCCTTATTACACCCTCGGAGCTATTTTAATCTAAAATGATTGTAGTTTTTATTGCACAATAATCATTTTTTTATGCCTCGGTCCTCTGCAAGTTATTTGCCACCGAGTACGTCATTTTGGACCTTGCCCGATGAAAAGAGATGAACAGTGTTTTCCGCGTTTCTTGGAGATGGGTGTGAAACGGTTGACCGTGACAAACGTGGCTACGCGCCTCGACAGAGCGCCAAACGATGCGAAATTTAGCGCTAAGAAATTATGACGTGGCACTAGTTGGTTATTTTTTTCGCATTCAGTGCTTTTGTCGAAATCAATAGTCAATGCTTTCGTTATCGTAATAACAATACACAATCATCTTGACCCCTTTATCGCGGAATGACACCACAATAAATCACCTCGAGGACACCGGGGGCAATCTTCCGAGCTGTTGCCCCCGAAAGGCCCGCGAGGGGCGCCCCTCGCACGTTAATGCCCGCCCGCCCTCCGAAGGGCACGAGTGTTGGGTTTTTTTTTCATCTCTGCGCTTTAATTGAGAGGATACTTAAATATTTACCGAGCCCTTCTGTCGCTCTTGTACCGCCGTGCGGTACTTGTTTATTTATTTGGGCTGATGGCCCTCTCTTTACGGAATGCTGGGTACATCCTATTGTTGCTCTCAACAAATAATGAATGGAAAACAAACCTTTTACATATAAGTACCGGCGTGTAATTAATTATTAACTAATTAAAACGATTTATTTAGTAGTGACTTCGCAAACCTGGTGCGCTCACATATCTATTAACCATGTTGCCCACCTTGCGAATTCGTACTTTTACTACAATTAATAATTATTTATGTAATATTTCTATATCTGAATTCAAATATGGATACACATCGATATTGATGGATATTTATCGATTTTAAGGCCCATCTATGAAAGAGTTAAAAAATACAATGACAGAATTGGGCATCTCTGAGAATCTTGTAAAAATGGCAGATGTCACAAAAGCGGATACGTAGTGCCATGTAAAAATTCAAAAGAAATTATTAGAATCATTAAAACTATCATGGATGGATGCAGGCAGGGAGAACCTATAGTGTGCGTGCTTTTTAAGAAGTGATTTTGGGATTTAGAAATCAACATAACCGGGACAATATACCGGAACAAAGATCTAGATCTAAGATGCGAAGCTATGGTGATGATATTAATATTATTAATATATTTCTTAACCTCAACGAATCAGCAAAGAAAATGGATCTTAACGTAAATTCAAATAAAATTAAATATATGTATGTTATTGTTAGTGAAAGAGTCTTATATCAGTGTAAACAATTATATAATAGAAGCTTGACTTTACCTATTAGTATCCATTGTCACAAAAACTAATAATATGTCCAAGGATATTTATTTGCGTACAACCGAGCATATTATGGCCTTCAGAAACATAATGAAATAACGTCTTTAGGACAATCTGTGAAGAAGGACAGTGACGGCAACGCTATAACAACGAGGTCTGTGTATATCAAGCCAAATATTGTTTAGTACTTTAAAATCGGACGTCTTAGATGGGCAGGTCACGTCCAGCGAATGGCCTTTATGGAGCCACCTAAACAAATTGTGGAAGCCAAAGCGGAAGGACGCCGAAGTGCTGGACGCCCGAAACTGCGCTGGAAGGACGGACTGGATAGGGATGCAAGCATCATCGACATCCTAAACTGGAACACCATCGCTGCTGAGAGGAGCAGATGGAGGAATTTTGCTTGACCCCGGGTAGTATGCGCCCTGATGATGATGATGAATATGTCTCCATAAACTAAATATTTCCTAAAATTTGTATTAGGAATAAAGAAACATGTGTCATTTTAAAACAAATTATTTACATTACCACTTTTTCTAAAATGCTTTCAAGCCATTCACGCATCAATCACACGAGCAATCCCGGCTCTTCAAGCGAACGAAAGACAGCGGAACTAAATTCTAGGTAAAATCAGACCTTTTATGGCTATGTGTACTAAATCTGTTAAATTATCTATTTGTAATTTAATATCACATTTGAAAATCTATCACCAGTTTTTCTCTATTTTTAGACAATTTTTTTACAATTTTTTTAGATTTTTTTTAAAGTATTTTTTAACTCAACATACAAAAAAATCATTGCGTTATGAGCAACAACAAAAAACAGTTAAACGTTATAAAAATTAATAGGTAAACCTAACAAGGCCCTACATATTTGTTGATATTTTCAGTTATTAGTAGTTATTAGTAAATTATTTACTCAAAACCTGACTTCTTTCCAGACACTTCGCGCCTATGGTGCCAACTTGCTATGGGTTGCTTCATTTCCTATTATCTCCACTTGTGCCTACGGCGCTTTGAGCCCATTCAATGAGCGTTTTAGATGGCCACATAGGCGACAGTAGATTATTTTTCAGGTCTGAGTAAATTAAAATAAAATAAATATACAATTTTATTAAGACATTCTTTCAATTCATCATAAATTTTAAGACCATTATAGTTTTTGTAAATTTTGAGGTACGGCTATTAATGAAACAACCCCCTCCCATCTATTTACTGGATTTATTATTTATTTAATACTTCTCCCAAATTGATCTTTTTCCAATAACTCGGGAATGATTCACAACACTGTTTTAAATTTCTATACCGATACACAAAAAACGGAAAAGTTAGTAGGGATACCCTAATTTAGGAATGTATAGGTACTTCAATTTATATTATCTTTAAATTACCTGTATTTTGTAAAATCTTTATTATGTAACCACGGACGTACAGACAGACGGACAGACGGCCAAAGGACAGAGATAGCAGCTTCTTATACGTGAATGTATAGAAACTGAAAAACTTTAAAATATTAAAGTTTCTCATTCACGCCACAGCCTCAATCGTAATCATTTTTATGATAATGAAAATAATATTAAGTAATTAAAATATAATATCGTAAATACTTACCTGTAGATTGAACTTATTTACATTGTTAAATATTATTAATAAATAAAACATAGCACGGCATACGGTGTGGACGGTGTACTTTTTCCCACTTTCTAAACTATTTTGAAAGTGATGAATGCAGGGGCTAAAGTTTAATTAAAATATTTTTTATTGCATATATTTACATCATCATTTTGATTTTATCCTTATTTAAAAGTATTTTTTTTGCTTTGAATAATTATTTATTTTGTATTGAATATTTTTTGTATTTTATATTGAACCTCATATTTGTATATTATTAATAGTCTCATAAAATACATATTGTATTCTTAAAAAAAAAAAAAAAAACGTTTATCCACGATAGACATGGAAAATGTTTATTATAAGTAATTTTGTACGATGGATAAATACACAAACTATTATAAATATTATAGAATCTCTCTAAAACAGCCATGTTTTCATATAGCGATTTCATTGTTCCATTTATTACCAATATAAACTTCAAGTAATCACTTCAATTTTAACCCCATGATGAAAACGATTGGCAATTAATCGCGTTGACAATGGATAGCAACCAGTCCCAGTCCCAGTCATGTGTGCGTCGAGTTTTGTAGTAATACAAAACAAAATCGTCAATTTACGTTTACTTTGAATCGCGTTATTGTTTGCCCACAAACACGACGCGACGTTTGCCAACATAATGGGGTTGATGTCAATTTAAATCGCCAATCAATACTGGAAATTTAGTATCCTCGAGCTCACCCTCGGTTTTCAGTTATACTATAGATGTGGGTATTAAGGAGTCAACATTAACGCGGTGGTTATAAAAATGATGAAACATGGCAATCGATGAAATACTGCTTTATACATCGCTGTAGCTCAGTGTTGTTTCATCGTGCATCGGACGCGAATGGCTTAAAATAAACAATAAAATAAAAACTTTCCTTAATGCATATTTTTCTTAGCAAATACATTCGATTCGAAACTATGAGTGCATTTGTGTCGCCTACAGACATATATTTTGCCTTCGTTCTATGAACCTAGCGAATACGTTAGTAATAAGTCGCTATGCCAACGCAAGTGAGCTTTGTGCCATATATTTTTACAGTTGAAACAACGGATATTTAGTTGTAATTAATATAAAACACAGCTACAAAGCGTAAGTTTCAAGTCATTTAAATTTAAATAATCTTAAGCATTACACAAGGTGTTTTTAAATATTGGCCCTTCTTTCGGGATGTTGATCTATGTCGATAATCAAACATTAATCAGCAAAAAATGTTTCTCAATTACGAGAAAATCGACTTCAAATTAAACAGAAATCGTTTTAGGTTTGAACGGTTGTGCGAACTCGGTCAGTGACCCTCTGAGCGAGCGGCTCGCGAAGAACTTCGAAGAGAAATAGTTTTTAATAATATAATTATTTTAGTATGATTTTTTTTTTCGTGAGACCGGTTTAGTTATCGATATACCTCCTTAATCCTTTAAGGAGGTATATCGATAACTAAACCGGCCCTAAATTTAAAAACATTCTGTATACATAAATTGTATTACTCTATAATCAATGTCTATAGTAACAGGAAATTGGCTATTTGTTACAAGTGAGAGCTACGAAGCGTAAAATGAATCAGGTGCTCGAGAGCCTAAGTCGAGGTTGGACCAGTAGGGGGAACTGCAAGGGAGACCACGATTGCTAAGTAAATGGTTAAACAATTTTGTTGTGAGGGATTTAACTTAATACCCAGTAATTAGTTTCAGGGGTTTAATGACAGCGTGCGGAGAAAAGTAATCATTTATTCGGCATTATTTCTGGTCGGATTCATAACGACGAAATGATTTGAAATGTAATTCATTGTATTTTAATTTTACTATTTTATAAGATTTCGTGCCTATAACAAAATGAGCAAACATAATTAAATCTAGTTAAATAAGTAAGTAAGAATAAAGATTATTCTTACTTTATAATAATGTTCTCATTACATTCCTATTATATAATTATATACTTTATATAATTATTACTTTTACGATAAACAAATCCAGTTCTCGGAGATCGTGGTAGTCTAGTGGTTAGACGTTCGGCTATTGGCCCAAAGGTCGCAGGTTCGATTCCGCACATGGTCATACCATTTTTAACGCTTCATTACCACCATCTCCCCTGACTCTAGTACAGGCATATTTGGACTAGTTGAGTAGGGCCCAAAATAATTGTATATGACCTAGGTCATAGCCAAGAAAGTTTATCACAAATTATAATGGTTTCAGAGAAATGAATGTGCAAACTTTAAGTATTTATAATTAAACTAGCTGACCCGGCCACGCGTTGCTGTGGCTAAAGTTTTTGTTCTATTACATTATAGTAAACAATCTAAGAGGAACAATAAGAGAACATCAGTCACGGAGTCCACTATGCTTTTTCACACAGATGGTATTTGTAAAAAAATATGCTGATCTCCTTATTTGACTTTCTACTACTATAACCCTTTAGTACAATGAAATTATTTACGAACAAAGACGAAAATGTTGATGTTGGTATACAAATTCACTGGATTGAGATTTGAAGGGGAAGTACGTTGAACACAATTAATTAAAATGTTCTTACACTTGATACTAAGCAGAAATCAATAGGTAAAAAATAAAAATTTATCAGATTTATTATTTCCATTTAATTTTATAACAAATATAAGTATATTACAGTATAATACAGTAAATAACATGTGACGCTTAAACTCATGAATGAGGTAGGCAAGGCAGACAGTCTTAAACTTTTAAACATTAATATCTTTTTTTTTGAATTATAAATACTTTCAATTTCAATTTAATTTAACACCAATCGGTGCACAATGTTTTTGGTTAACCTGTCTTTAGCTAACACAAATAGATTCGACGGTTTCCCAACACGTGAACACGCAACATATAGTTGCCCATGAGAAAAACATGGATTTTCCAAATCTAAACCACAAATGGACATTGTTTGACCTTGAGATTTATTTATAGACATGGCGAAAGCTAAACGAATTGGAAACTGTAGCCTTTTGAAGGGTATGGTAGAATCTGATGGTATCATCGGAATACGTGGCAGCAGGACCACTTTTCCTTTAAACTTCCCAGCCAAAATGGTTGCTTCAAGAATGTTTCCGGTGATCTTTTTGATGACCAAACGCGTACCGTTACATAATTGAGGTGGATTCAAATTACGGAGGAGAATAATAGGGGAACCAATCTTTAATCGAAGATCATGTGGTGGCATTCCAGGGATATCTAATGAATTTAAAAATTCAATCGGAAAATTTACACTTTCATTTTCATCAACAACAGTATCGATTGATTTAAAAGACATCAGATCGCCTGGTAACAACTGTTGTATCTGGAAGTTAATTTCGTCAACATCAACGTTTTTGGCTGCCAAAATCGCCCGTTGACTAAGCCATTCATGATTCAAATAATTATTCTGTATATCCGGGAAAATACTCTGAATCAATTCAGTTTTATCCTGAACAACAGTGCAAAAATTGTCTGGTAGTTTAATGCATTGCGTATTTGGTTGCAGTTTTATTTTACCGTTCCCAATATCTAGTAGTTGTTCGGAAAATATTAGTGCTGATGGATCATTTTGCAATTGTACTCGCATATTTATGGTCAATCGAAGTGTTTCAACACTTCGCCATAAGAATGATTGTTTCAAACATGCATTAATCTCATCCGCGAAAGTAGAGCGAGGTATAACCGGTAAGGTCTGCCGGAAGTCACCAGACAAAAGTAAGATAGCACCACCGAAAAGTTTATTATTGCTGTTTAAATCTTGCATAGTTCTGTTTAATGCTTCAAGTGAATATTTGTGTGCCATTGTGCACTCATCCCAAATTATTATAGAACTCTTCCGCAACACTGCAGCTATTCCACTATTCTTTTTGATGTTACACATTGCATCTGGTTTATTATGAACGTCCAATGGCAGCTTGAATGTTGAATGTGCTGTTCGCCCACCATCCAGTAAAGTAGCCGCAATGCCTGACGATGCTAATGCTAATGCGATGTTTTTGTTGCGACCGTATTTTGGCAAGAATCAACGATATTAAAAATGTCTTACCGGTTCCACCGGGTGCATCCAAGAAAAAAAAACCGCCTTGTTCAGCAGCAACAGCCAGCATAATCCGATCATAAATAATTTTTTGTTCTGCTGTCAGTAATGGTTCACTGTTCATGATAATTGTTGCTAAACTTCCATGGTCATATTGATTTTCTCGTTGTAAATCGGTATTGACTAAGTCGGTGGCTGGACGATTAGGTGATGGCATACCATAATGATTAAGTGGTAAATTTGAAATAAGAACACATAAATCCTCGATCAAGACCAATGCTTCATTGTACATCTCTGGTGTATAATCTATGTTTTGGCATTGATTTGTTTGTCTAATTCGGTGCAAGATGTCTTCTGTCATACAATTTTTATATTTTTCCCACAAAGTTTGTGCTTGCGAGGGATAACATGTCGCCAAAATAATTGCAAACAACTGACGAATGTTATTCGGTGTTGATGTCAACGCAGCATCAGCAAGCGTTAAATCCCAATGGTTATCGTCTTCTAGCAATTGCAGTTCACGACATGCATCCTGGTATGTATTGAATACTCGACCATTAGCTGTTCGTAAAAATTCAAAAGACGTTGGTCCGGGAACATTCACCAATAACAAACGTAAATAGAAGCACTCACGTTGCTTTGGATGTACCGTGTAAAGTCTCCCCAATGTCTTAGCTTTGAATATGCCTGTAATGGAAGTATGTGGTTTTCCTTGTTTCCGTGGCTCCCATTTTTTACTGGATTTGTTCCATGTGAAATAACGTGGAACATCACCATACACCAATGTCTTCGCGAATTGGCCAAAAACATCAGGTTTTTGACACAATGTAAAAAATTCAGTTAGAGTCGTTTTCGGAGCTTCGAACGCTCTTTGGAGAACATTTTCTTCAGTGAAGTATACACGTTGACCGTTTTCAAGATGTATTGCCAGATGTTGGACAGCAGGATCTCTTTCGTGGATGGGAAAGCTGAGAATATGCCAAATAGCTTCATTGCTGCTAATGTATCTGCCCATTTGGTATCGTGCTATTTCGTCATTTTTATTTATGTTTTTTACTTCAAATATGGCCAAATCACTGCCTTTGTTTACATATTTACAAATATACTTAATTGATTTAACAGAACTGCAAAGCTCAACATTGATATGAGCTTTGTAAGTTTTTGAAAGTAGTGGTGAGTATGGTACCACCCACTGATTATCAAACTCAACTTGATTTGGAAAGTTCGGCAGTCGCATTGTAAATGTGTGGCCACCATTCTCAGTACTTCTGCGGCGATACATTGGATAACCATCAATATCCGTGATCGTGTCATTCGTATGCGGCTTTGGGAAGTTTTTTTTACATTTTCCATTTTCCATGCACGGTGACGTCATGTTGAAAACACCGCATGGCCCATGGATCATGTGTTTGGTGACAATATCAAATAATTCTTGATCAATTAATGGGTCTGGAATTTCGGCTGAAATTATTTGATCGATTTCTTCAGGACGGATTCTATCTTTAAGCCAAACCAAAATGTGGGCATGAGGCAAACCTCGCTTTTGCCACTCTATCGTATACAGCCAACAACGTGTGATACCAAAAATTGTATATTTAACAATAAAATCAATTAAGGATTTCAATTTTTGTTTAAACACACGTGCAGTTAAATCATGACGATGAATGGCTTGTTGTCCTGGCAATAGTAAAGTTTGTATCTCTTCCCAATTCGGATTACATGTGAATGTAATAAATAAATGGCCGGTCGGCCGTAATGACGTACGTAAGTCATCGCATCTTGTATGTATTCCTGCATGTTCCGTGGACTGCCGATGTAGCTTGAAGGTAAAATGAAAGCATTACCGATGTCATTGGGATTTAAATTTCCATCGATGTTTCCAGCAACAGCATCTCGTAAGTGAATATATTATTCCGATCGTAGTTTTGACGTTTGCGTTTTGACGTTTGCCGCTCGCGTTGTTGAGGTTAGATTTTTTCGGTGGCATTTGACTGAAAATAATAATTTTCTTGTTCTTATGATATTCTCTTGAAGACGTTCGTTACACTGTTCTTGAGATTCTTGTGCATGACCTGCTGTCCTGATTCTTTGAGCTGGATTTCTTGATTCAATTTGTTCTGCCAACTGATGGGCTCTTTTAATACGTTTGCGTCGAATAACTGTCACTGTCAAATAATAACAGACATTAGCGCCATCAACCCAGTCGAAAGGTATCGACATCTGTCAGTTTTATGACTGCCAAATAATAACGGACAAAAAATTAGCGATAAATTAAAATTGCGACTATAATTTGAGATTTAAACTATCCTATCTCTCAAGTGCACATCGAACTGCACATGGTGTTCAAATTTTATTATAATCGGTTAAGTGTTTTAGGAGTCCATTGAGGACAAACATTGTGACACGAGATTTATATATATTAAGATATTCACATCACATATGCACCAGCGCGCGTGATACCTTCGTACGGAAATTGACACTATTTTTTAAAAAAAGTAATCTTATTTGATTATAAAATATTTTAGTATTTTTTATTCAAAATCATAACAACAATAGTGAATAAAAACGCCCCTTTAAATTTTCGTAAAAGGTCGTGAGCCTTTTGTAAAACTAAGCTCCATGGCCAGGTAGCTCCAGGTAGGTATAAGGTACCTAATCTATCACCTAGATTACATACCTACCTACCTTTCGAATTAGTGGTCGCAGATAAAGGGTGAGGTTGAGTAAACTCAATAGCAAAAGTTTAATATGATTATCATATATTAATAATATGATTAGACAGCTAATAAACAATTTAATTTATTATTATTATTATGAAAAGTGTGAAGTTCATTTAACTTTATATTGTCAAAGTTAAACGTGTATCTTTAACGATTTGAATTAAGTCCTCAGGGAGCACATCCAAGTGAAAACTTAACAAGCAGATTCACTCGAATAAATTTGTATCCCGAAAAGCATTCCTGGATAGGATTCACTCCGCGAAGATAGCGAACGCACTTGGCGGAGACGAGAAAAATATCCCTAAAATATGCGTATTTTCTCCCAGGACGCGGGAACACATTTTCTTCCCCCTCGGTACATAATTTCATTCATTGTTTGACATTTTCCAAACAGGAGATTATTCCATAAAAGTGCTCGGAGACGGCGGCGCGCCAATCTTATTATAGCGGCAGCCGTTTCGCAAATGTAAAAAATACACTCTTTACGTTCGCGAAATGGAATTTAATGTTACATTAAACTCTTATCAGATTTCGAAGGGGGCGCGTACGGCCGCGAACCTCTTTCGCGACATTCGCTTTACTATGGTGTACTTGTATTCTGCGAGTGAAATGGGTAAAAAGTTTCACAAAGAAAAAGACTCGCAATCCATTAATTCAAGCGAATACGTAACAGGTTCGACTATACTGTTGTTTACATTAGGGTTAGAATTGCTTTTTGGTAACGCTCGTGAATCTAACACTCGTAACTGTGACGAGCAGATGCGTCTGAACGGGGAGGTTGGTATTTAAATACTAAGCAACTGACTTCATTAAAATTTTCTATCCTCCTCCCATTATTTTGCAAATGGACAAAGATGATCAAACATCTCAGTCGTGAGTCACGGCCCTAAAACATATTTTTTTACGTTATTTAGCATTCACGCTTTGTTTTGATTGAATCGGAGACTCACTTTTTACGCGGAAAATAGATACGCTCGCTCAGTCGCGCGCCACATGTGATATATATCCCTGATCCTGCGCATTAAGAAATTGTATTTGTTAATGGTGATTTTCGCGATTTGAATCTGAATGGCCCTTAAAAGGGTCCCACATCACACTATGGTTCACATCATAAAGAACTAACTTTCCTACTTGGCAACATCTTCAATTTATGAAACAGTATAAGTGGGTACTTATTGAGAGCAATAGTTACTATCTCAATCTCAATAATATTAAAACATGAGCACTTAATCATAAATTAATATGCACATATATCAGTACATGATATCTACACGGATATTTTCTTGGCCCGGCGTATATGGGTGAGTAGGTATTCACACCGACGCGTATATCTTTAAGGCTAAGCCAACTCGTAAAAGTGCTAAGCCCTGTTGAGGCCGCGATATTCCCAGGGATGCTATCGCTTATCCATCAATATCTGAGTTTTGCATAAACGAAGACAGCGTGGCTCCCTCCGTCCTCCTAGATGCCACCGCTAGGGAGGCTGTTTGGATCTCAGCTCTTAAGGGTTATTTACGCAATAGTCCTATTTTACTAAATGACACGTCTGAGACATTTTATTTCTATTTATTTTAAAGAAAAATATTTGTAGCGACGGCAAAACGGTTTTTTTTATTAGTTAGGGATTAAACGTTCATTATAGTGTAAGCGTATTTCAATTCAGACGAGCGATATTTTAGCTTCCATTCATGTATGAGAAGTTACTATCCCCATCCTTTGACATGTGTGTTGCATCTTTCAACTCGAAAAGTACAAATGCGAAAGAGTTGAATTTTTATTTGTAGATTGATACCAAAGAAAAAGAATCATAGCCGTTTAGATCAGATCGAAAGCTAGTCGAATAATATAGATATTTAACATCAAAGTCAACATATTTTTCATACTGAAGATCGAAACTTGACATATTGATGCAGGCGCAGCGATACCGAATTAAAGAATATGACATTATGGCTGTTAGAACATAATATTTATTAGTGGCCAGTACAATTAATCTAAATGCATGAGCAACTAGAAATATGTAAAAGCATATTGAGTGCTACGTTATAATTATTATAAATGGAAATATAATGTCCGTGTTATTAATTTATTCATTGTAGTTGTGTCCTACTCTACTCCCGCATACAACTGGTTGTGCTTAGTCTTGAAGCGTGTTTAATAAGCAATTTTGTGCAAGACAATATAACCACAGAATCTGTGCTCAGAATAAATAATGTAAATAGATAATCATTAAAAAGAAAAAAGTACTATTAACATTTAACTGACTGGTTTTTAATGAAAAATATAATTGCATAAATAAATATTTATAGATAATGTTCTACAAAATGAAAATGTTAGTCAGAGAGAAAAAAGTTAAACCATTAAAAACCCGGTAGCGAAGCGGAATAGAACCTGGGACATCAGGATTACTTGTTGGACACCAAACCACTAGGCGACCATAGATTTCAAAATATTTTTTTTTTAAAAAGATTAAGTATTGAAACAGGTTTAAATTGTACAAATAATTTCGCAGTTTAAACAATATTTTTTTACGCTTGAAGTACGTTTTTTATAAAAGTGTATTCGCCTAACCTACCTACAAATTACATGCAGTTAATGCACCTACTTGGTTACCACAAATACTGGTTAAAAATCCTTGAGAACCACATTTTACTAAGTTTATCTTTGTGTATATAAATATATAAATAAAAAAAGCAAAATTAATAGTAATAATTTATATTAAAAATATTTGTATTACTTACCTATATGCCTATCCATTAAAATTAAATTTAAAAGTTGTAAAATAAGATCTTATACAGTTTATTAAATTACTTAATAATTAAATTACTTTATACGGTAAAGTCGCTATACCTAAATTGATGAAGAGGTGTATAAGTACAAATATCTATTTTACACAAAATAGAATATATTTGTAAGCCTTTTGATATTCAATTCTCCTGAGATGAGTACCATATACTTTCATAACATCAAAAATGTATACTATATATGGCATACGCTAGGAGTGGCCAACTGGGCGTTTCAGATCTCTGATTGGCCGGCTGCAAACAAAGAGAAGGCTCCTTTGAGTAAGGAAATAAGGAGAGGTGTTTCAGTATAACATTTCAGCGCTTCAGTGAAAGATGTGTCTCGCTCTAGCGCTTCAGGTAGGAGCAGAGAGAAAGTTAATATTCAGCGGTTTAGATATCGGCTATGTTTCAAGCGAGTAATGCCACCTTGTGGACGATTCAGGACGCTCATCCTTGCGGCGACACACCTAGATGGCGCTAGGTGGAAGACAAATGTTTGTATTTCCAATGAAAACTTTTTTAACTTTGTTTCAAATAAATAAAATGTCATTTGTGAGAGTTAATTGCATTTAATAAAGTTCAGTTTTTCATAAAAGGTTGAAATTATATTTATTGGAGAATTAAGGCGACTCTAATAATAAAAAAAATCTTACTATATCAATTCTTTTAGACCAATTAACTGATATTTTTATTTTTATTCACGGCTTATTTAAAGTTAAATCGAACGAATTAGGTTTTCGTGTTATCCATTTCTTTTTGCTAAACCTATAATAATTTGCATTTAAAAGATTAAGTCACATTTATTTATTTTATAATCAGGATTAGCATTAGGATTAACTAAAGGTGACCATAAAAGTAAGATGATATAGCCCGTACACAACTAGATAAAATATAATTGGTTTTGGTAATATTCTTCTAAGTATTGTAATTAGAAAGTATTTGTATTTATTTATAATATTATTATAGTTTTCAAAAATACAGTGTAACAATATCTATAATTCTAATTCGGATCATCAATAGATGTTAAAAAAAAAAGTTTGACTTTCATACGTTAGTAACCATACATTGTTGTCTGTAGAACTAAAAACTGTGAGAAAAGATTTCATGCACTTCTAGTAACTATTAGTAAATAATAAAAATATATAGATACTTGGATAAATAGACATTTTAATTTAAATAACCCAAAATTTTTAATGTTGTTTTTAACGTTATTTTTAATGCTACTAATTTTAACTAATACGTTATTACTTTGTTTTTACTATTAATTCCATTATTTCATAATGTTTTTACTATTAATTCATATAATGGTAATAAGGTGGCAGGGTATATACATTTTAAATTTGCATTAAAAACCAATTAAGCGATTTAATTATTCTACCGTTATATGACAATAAAATTAAAAATATATATTCCTGGTACAGTTTTTTTAATTAAAAATTACTTTTACTTGGCATTTTAAATATTATTATAATTTTTATAAAAGTTAATTTTATTTTAATAAAAGACAGTAAAAAACACTAAAATCTTATCGTAGTAAATTTAAAAAAAAATACCTAATAGTTTCTCTAATTTGTCTTCTTTTTTTTTTAAGAAGGTTCTTTGGTCTATTTTATTGGATTCAAGAAGGTAGGTACCGATAACAGAGTTTCTAACATCAGATACAATAGATGGTCCAATAGATGGTTATCTTTAACCAGAATAATTCTAAAATTTTATGGAAACATATAAAACTCTTTTAAAATAATTATTTTTATTTTAGTGTTTAAGTAGGTACCGAATTTTAGAGAATAGGTACATACTTAAAAAAAAAACATAAATAAGTAAGTATTATTAATTTATTTAGGCACCGTTGCACTTTTCGTGATGAAATAAAATGCGTGCGAAAGAGCGTTCGCACAAAAAAGAAAGTTAGTAAACTTGAAGCGGTAGCTGATATTCAATTACTATGTAACTGACATCTAGTTTTTATTTATTTTATATCTTTGACATTTAGATATTGACAACAGATGCAGAAGGCAGTTCGTTTACATGTACTTTTTTGGAAAGGCTGGTATGCTATTGCTAATTAACTGACATTTATTATTTGAAATAAAAAATAATTAGATATCACTTAATTTAAATGTTCCATTTACTCATTACATTCACGGACAAATGTTGATATCTACATCATTACTAATAATATAGTCACGATTTGTTTTTTCGCTACAGGCGTAGCCAGAGTTCATTTCAAAAATCATTAAACCCTTTTATGTAACCTAGCTATGCTTTTTGTTCGATATTTTTTTTTAATTCATGACATCCATAAGAACATTATAAATACGTGTATTTTATCGCATATGACGTCATTGGCGAGGTGGCAAAGCCTCCGTCGGTTTATTTATGAGCAGCTAACGAATCTGATAATGATTCACGCCAACACGCGTGCCTCACTCTATCCGGCCCATCTATTGTTTCGATGAAGCCGTTCCGCAAATGCGGCATCGGGGATATGAATTATTTCAGAGGGCGCTTTAAATACGCCATTGGCGAAATGACACCGCCGCTCTATGAATATCACATCGGCTATATTATAATGTTTGAATGAAGAATACATTTTAAATTAGTGAGCGAAATAGTTCAGCGTAACGATTTTCAGTTTCATGCAGGGTTATGAATGAAACAAGACGAAATGTTATATTTTTAAATTTAAAAAAAAAAAAAAATTTTATTTACTAACATACTATGACAAAATTATTATTGATGTAAAGGATTGGTGATGGTAGATAATAAAGGGGTTGATTATTAATTGGTTTATTATATGAAAGATTTAAGTGCTTTTAAAACCGTTACATTTGAGTACAAAACTTCGTAAAGAATAAAGTCGCGAGCCTTGTGCTGCAGTATTCCTTAGTTGCCGCTGACCAGAGGATGCGAGGATCTACGAGGACTGTATCTGTTGACTGTACGCGGAGAGCGAGGCGACTGTACTTCGGCTGGCGGAGCACTGCACTGAACTACCTTGTTGAAGCGGTGTCCTTCGTTCATATTCAGCGATGCAGTGTCAAGGCGGAGATGTGCAACGAAAAACCTTTACATTCAGTGATACACGAGTCGGGCGCGGGGCCACAGTAAAACATTTGTGTGCTTGCTATGGCCATAATAGGTTTAATCGATCATAATCGTTCACAGCTGCCAATAATTTTCTATTTACTTTTTTTTATTTTTTCGGCAATAGCTGTAATTAATTATGTGAGCTAACTTTGTGGTAAGAAATAAAAAAACCACAAGTAATATATATCATAAATTCTATAAAGAAAAAATCGGAGTATCGTTAACACATTCGCTGCCACCTGCATAATTGATATTTTCCCGTGCGAGCTGCCTGCGCTGTGGACGCCCGCCTAAAAAAGCGTGAAGTTCGCTGGGCCGTTGCATTCGACCGACTCGGACGTCCGCCATTACCATAACTGGGTGGATATGGGCGTGTTAATTTCTGGGACCAGAGGGGTAGAGATCGACGAATTGTTTTTATTATTTTCATAGAAATACATTTTTACTTTTGCACCCACTCACTTTGTTTTATAACAACAAAAAGTACCTACCTAGTTACATTTATTTATTTATTCATTATGGCATAGTAATATAACAAAAAAACCTAGATAATATTTTTTTTACTAATATTCTACAATTAGAAAATAATAATTAAAAAAAACTATGCGTTCACTTATAGGTAGGTATACTATATTCCCAGATATTCCACGTTATGAACCTATTTTAGTTAGGCAGCCTATTTAAGGTAGCGTTACCGAGAATAAAGGTTTTTTATATTTTTTTTAATTTTATTGGAGTGTTTCACATAATATATTCTTCACGAGCAATAAAATAAAAACAGTTAAATATTACAAAAAGAAATTACACGGCTTTAAATTAAGCCTAATTTTTAATTATGCAAGACAAACTTTTTAAGAACTATAATTGTAGAAGCATATTTAAGCAGAAATATCATTGTGTAATAGCTGTGAATTATATATAGTACGTTTGTCCTGCAACGAAGAAGTCTGAGATAGCACAGTGGTGGCGACCACGTTGGAATCTACTGACGTAGTCGCAATTACTCCTTCGCCATCAGGAATGTGAAAGGTAAATAATTTTAGGATATCAGGATTATTAGCAAAGCCATTTGTCATTTAAAAAAATATTTAAACATTTGTATCCAGTACCTATATAAATATTGTAGGTAATAAAAACCTTATAAAAATAGTGAAAGATAATTTTATAAAGGCCTTTTTTTTTAAACTATCAAATACAAATATTTAAAAAATCTATTATAAATTATTTTTATGATAAAAGGCAATTACTATTGCCAATATTAAGTTAAAATTGTGATAATTTCTGCTGCGTGCTTTTCTTAAATTTATTTATGTTTCTTAAAATAATCGAGAGTTTAGAGAGAAAAATAAAAAGGTTTGTCTTCTTTGTAACCACATAACTGGTAAGAACTTGTAATGTTATACAATAGTAGATGCACCATATATGATGATTATGATGATGATTGATAATAAGAATATTTTATTTTGAGCCTATAATGTATAATATACCTTTTGTAAATTTATACATTAGAATATAATTTCTGTAAAAATTCCGTGCACTTTTTTTTTGTCCTTTAGGCGATGTTTAGGAGGACCTTCTATAGAAGGTCAAAATATATGTATACATATATTTTGACTAAATAGTCAATATTTCCACAGATTTAACAGACTATATTCCTTAAAATATGTACAGATACTAACGAATTATCATCTAACTAACCTTAGTCTATTGTGGTGGCAATTATATCTCTCGGCGTATTTCGGTAGTGCTCGGCTGTGAATCGAATACTGACCCTGGGAGTATCGCGCTTCAAATAGCCACAACGGATATGATTTATAGCTAATACTTTGCAGTTAGTTATCCCAAGTATACATAAATGCGAACGACTAGCCCACCACTACAAGCAACGGATGTTACTTAAGTATCAGAAAATCAGCCATTGCGACGTGATGTTTAAATGTACGGAGGAAAAAATGTGCCTTGAGGTAGGTACCTACCTACTGGCGAATCTTACATTGCATCATGCAAGTTCTATTAAATTACTAATACGGAATGCCGATGGGGCGACGTAAGAGTGAAAGGCAAATTCAATTTATAATTGATTCTCTGGCCAACGAGGGGGGTTTTACGAGAGGCGCGCAGTTATGGTTTGTAAATTTTAAAAGGGTAAAGGGGTAAAATAATAGAGGTTTTTAAAGCTTAGAGCGCTAAGAGTTGCTACAACTTAAAACTTCTATTTGATTTATTACTTATTTTAGAAATTATATTGAGCCGACTACAAAAAAAAGGCAGAGGTCTTCAATATTTAATGGTTTTTTAAATTCATTACTCAGGAACGTCGTTTTTTTTCATTTGATTTGAAATTTCTTAGTGCTGTTAAGCAAAAGATATGCTTTCTGTTCAAAATGTTTTCATATCTATGTCCTGTCGAATGATTACTTTTTAGGTTGTCAATTTTATTTTTTGTATTATCTACGAGTATACGTAAGAAATCTTAGTGTTTCCATTTCCAAATTAGTCAATATCAACAATACTCTATTTTTGATTCCCTCTGCTACGCTAGCCTAAAAGGATATCATTCTATCCCATTTCGCAATAAAGGCTATAGCTACGAACTCTCGATACCATAGTCTATCTCATTTTAGCGCCCCGGACTCTCTATGGTGTGAAAGGGGCAACTGTAAATTTATTACGGCCGATATCATGCGTTTTGAATTTATACTACTACGCAGTGCGGCCGGTCAAGCTGAACCATTTAATTGCGTATTATTGCTAAATGGCAGTTATCTGCAATTGGCTGCTTATTACCTTTGTAAACTATTGGTCTAGTAATATAGGCGTGACCTCTAGGTTGTTTGGAACATAACGGCGGTGTAGAAGATTTTCAACAATAAGCCGTTAGAACCTCCGTAGTAAAAATAAAATAAACAAACAAAAATAATAAAATACAATGCAAGATAAAAACAAAAATTACAAAATATAGTAACAAAAGTAAAAATAAAATATTTATATTCCCTAATTTTATTGACCATACAAAATATGATCACTTAAAGTACCTAATAGTATAAAAACCATGTAACATAATCATATATAATACCTCGTACCGACTCCGTATAAATAAATGCCCGATGTATTTTTTTTTGGTTTGATCGATATAAAATCCATAGAAATGACATTATAAGACCTAAAATAATACTCTATTGTTGATTTGATAATATTGACTGATTTGGTAATGGAAATACTAAGATTTCTTACGTATAGATAATACAAAAAATAAAACACAATATTAATAAAGAAAGGTTACAAAATTCTTGCATCTAAAATAAACAAATAGGAGTCGAGGTTCATTAAATAATCCTAAAAAATTGATCCTAAAAGATTGATTGATATGTTATATAAATACTAGGTATTATCATTAGCATATAGCGATGTTCATATATTTTAATAGAATGCATGCACAAATAATTTTATATTATTTTTATATTAAATTATTTTATTTTTAATTTATAATAATTCCACTTAGATATTTATATATATTTACACATAATATGTATGATAATATTGTCTTTATATGCATCTTTAATATTAACCATTTAATGTATGTAATTTAAATATAAAATTAGTAAGTGCCCACTATATCGGAACAGGTACCAATCTAGTGAGATAGTAAATTCAGTTTTATTTAAAAATCTCGAAATAGCTGTACGGTTACTAATTACTTAGAAAATAAGGGGAAAAATGTTCGTTTTACATGTATTTATTATAGTATGAAAAAAAATGTGAAAAGCTTTTTCGCATTTATGTTTTGTGGTAAGTACCTATGTAACTGGTTTAATAAATTTTAAATATTTGTTTTATAAATGTATCTATTTCATGCTAAATATCTGAAAAGATAAATCAGTGCATAAGGGTGTTACAATAATTTATAAATGATGAATTATGAACCATCATGATAATGCGTTGGTATTGTATCCTATTGTGGAAGCTGAATAATTTTGGTTTCTGGTTATCATCGATTTTTAAAGCCAGCTGGTTTTAAATCAACCTCTCTGAGTTTTTTCTACCGTTTAATTAGTAATGAAACGTAACTGAGACCTTTTTTGGCGGTAGCTGTTTTTTAAAATATCTAGGTATTTGAAAAATGAATAAAATATCAAGGTGTTTTAACAATTACTCGATTATTTATTTATTTTAATAACTCTAGCTGTTTTGCGCTTCCGCATAGATTCTGTAATAGAGCACTTTGATAATTTTACACGCACCCAAGACAATATAATACCAAAATTATGTTTTTTTTTAATCAGTATTTGGTTGTAACTGTGGGTATACCTAATAACTTTTCAATAAATATATTTTATTCTTTTGAGAAAAATATTTATAACCCAGGACATTTATAATTATTTTGGGCCCTACTCAACTAAGCTAAATGTGCAGTCAGGAGAGATGATGGTAATGGAGCGTATATATATATGTTATACCTAGGAAAATATTATAGTTCTGATATTATAATAAAACAGCCATTAATAGTTGGCTCGAATGAAAGTGTATGAGATTTGGCTTAATTGTAGTGAGCCTCCTCAGTAGCGCTGGCTTTGCTGAATCACGACTCCGCGCCGCCGCCACGCGTCATTCCGACGCACAGCGGTGATCGCGATCTTTTCAATAGAAGGCCGTCGCGCGGAGGGTAACTGTTACAGTTATGGCCAACATAAGATTTTTGAATAACATATATAAGTTAATAATACTATTAAAAAAGGTGCAAAATGTAGATAAGATACATTTTGTAATCATTAGGTTTACGAATGAAATAATTTCATACGCATTGGACAGCGTAATGTCAAACGATATAATATTTTTACTAATGTTAATAATAATAATGTTATAGGCTAAGGAAAATATATACATATCAAATAAAAGTTATATACGAGTCACATACATATCACTAGATTGTTTTTCTGATTTTAAACTTTTTAACTATTAGTACAGATGGTAGAAAAATAAACAGGCTTACTAAGTGAATGTCAGACGTTTCGGCCCGAGATGCTGCCTTCTTCGGCGGTGATTTGGCACTCAAATCGTCACCGAAGAAGGCAGCATAAATTATAAAGAAGTGTGTATAAATTATATTTGATGATTGTTTTTTAACAGTTGCAAACCGGCGGAATCAATAATCTTTATCAATATTTGAAAATTTAGAAAAGAGAAGTCGTCTACTTGAGAGCACAGCATGTCGATTTTGTACCTTACGCTTTATCAACAATTAATAAACTTATCTTATCTTATCTTTTATAGTGATTTGCCGCTTTAAAAAAAATCAAAATATAAAAAAATAACAAAGTCAAAAAAAATAAATCCAAAACCTTTACAACTTAATTATATATAGATAATTACATTTTTATTTTAATAGTTTACTAGTTATTTTAATGTTTATGAAGTATTATATATATGATATTCCTGTAGGTATATTATAATATTATATTGTGAAAAATAAATAACTTGAACTTGGCATAACGTAGGTCTTACACAATTATTTTGGGCCCTACTCCACTTCGCTATTATCATCTGCATGTCTTCAATAAGGCAATCCCATTAAATCAATCTAAATTTATTTATTGAATTACACATAAAAATCAGCAAGATATAGCTTCGATTGTAGATAATACGCCAACCATATAATATAATACGCTAAGCATCAAACCGTCCTTAAGGAGATATGAAGGTGCTGAAGGCGTTTTCTAGGTGTGTTATATGATTGAGATATTCTATTTTGCCTAGTCGGATTTGCTAGTTTAAACGACCTTCTTGGCGGCGTATCAAAAGGCAGTTATAAACATAAGATTGTGGTCATCTAGTTGTTGGAATTTAGACACGGCGGACGCGGATACAAATTCACCCTTTTCATCTAATACTATCTTCCCTGGCTTTAGCACAAGCACATTTACCATAGTCGAGCAGGATTGGTATATTGCCATGGTTTAATGACATAGCTATTAAAAAAAAAACATTTTCAATCATCACCAATGTCCAATAGCCTCATTTAGATCCATCATGAAAACAACAATAAGGCTGTCGAAACTGCGCCCAATAGCGCCTCCCCGACAACACAAGCTATAGTTATGAAGATGATTTTTATCCATCGATCCTAAGAAAAAAACTGTTTTTTTTTTAGTAAATCACCAAGAGAATTTGTTTTTTAAAATAAAAGGAATTTATAAAAATAAAAAATATTTAAATTTTTCAAATATTGTATCTGTTTCATTTATTAATTAACATTTGTCTATTATTTATTTCAAGAATAATGACAAAGACTAACTATTGCGTCAATAACTAGTATTATAACCCGATTTAAGCCGGTATAAGATATATCGAACCACCCTGACCAAAATAAAATGTATACGTCACGTCCAGCAGATTATACATAATGGGTTTTCTGTTTATCAGACATCTAATGAAAACATTTTGCTAAATTATGGACCTTTTAAATTAATGAATGAACGAAATTAACGGACAACTATAACAAAAGACAATTAAAGACAGTCTGGACAGATACCGTCATGTGTAGCTCGTCATTGCTAAAAGTGTTTTAAGTGAATATTGAATATGTTTTGTATATATAAATGTTATTAAATAAGTTAAATTAGGAACGAATGAGTTCACATAAAAACCCGCAAGGGTTTTGTGAACAAACAAATTACATATGTATTTTGTTTATAAATAAAGAACTTATAAAAAAAAAAAAGTGGTTTTAGGTTTTTTCTCTCATAGTTATAAATTTTCGATATATTTTTTAAATCCTAAAATAGCTTAATGTAGTATATTTTGTAAAAATATTAATGAAACCTCCCCTTTTTCCCCGTAAGCCTTGATAGATTTTGTTTGTGGAATCTTTAGAGATTTTGTTAAAAAAGACGGTAATGAATATAGATTGCATCTTTGCATCAATGGTCATATAAGAACCCATTTAAGAAGGCTTAGAGAGTTGGGAGTTTAAAACAGACCAAAAGCAGTTTTATTCCCTAGTCACAAATAAATTCGACAACCTGCATTTAGAACATCTTCTAGTTGGCTCCTAACCTAGATTGAACCTATCCACCAAAATGCCTTGAAAAAATGATTGTTTTCCTTTGGATTGTCCTTAGTTCGTCCTTGAGACTGAGTGATCTTAGACTGAAGACCAGTATTGAAGGGTTGAACTAACGTAAATGTGTACATAATTAAAATATGAGGTTTTAATCAGTTCTGTACCATTATGTTTACTGACCGTAGATTAAGAAGATATTGCTTAATTGAGATGAGCTCTAACCCAAAGCTATAATCGTAAAAAAAACATGCATGTATAAACATCAGCTTTCGTCTGTGAATTTAATAGGAGCATTAACTTTTAAAATTAAATTAAATATTAGAGGAAAAAAAAAAATATTTTTTGAAAATACATTTATTTCTATTCCAATTAAAAATTTCAATTACTCCCTTGCTCTGTAAGATAGGCGATTCACTCTAGCCCCGAAAACTCCTCGGTTACCGGTATAAATGTTTACACATCGAGAATAAAAATAGTCCGGCCTTTCGCCAATGGTTGAAAATTTACCAGAAGCTAGTCATCCGAAGACAGTTTGATCCCCCGTCTCATTTGGACGATGTTAAATCGCGTCGGAATTGTCTATCCGCCCAACGACACTCCGGGGCGCCACAGACGCCGGTGAAAAGCGTCGGGAAAACACATCGGCTGCTAATTTCATTTGCGAAGCGTTCGCGGCGTCACCGTAACCTTATTTCGCCTTCGACGTGCGAAAGGTTCCTAACGGCCGTTAGAGAGATTGTCAGACTCAAGTATGTAGGCCTTCGTTCCCGGTTGATTGTCGTCTGTAATAATTAATTATGTACTAGATTTATTAATTCTATTAGCATAGCATATGCATAGCATAGCATATGCATAGCATAGCTAAATAAAGATTTTTATAGTCGATCTACTTGCAGATTAAAACCTTGGCTTTGGGAATTGCACCCTTTTTAATTTTCCTGGGTTAGTATATTAAACAAATTCAAAAACACATCGACTATGGGTT
The DNA here is from genome assembly GCA_020383195.1 of Neomicropteryx cornuta. NCBI lineage: Eukaryota > Metazoa > Arthropoda > Insecta > Lepidoptera > Micropterigidae > Neomicropteryx > Neomicropteryx cornuta. The sequence continues at coordinate 10,781,963 of JAHKQU010000029.1, read as the reverse complement.
ATGTGACTTCGACTGGTTTGAAAGCTAGGACCCCCAGGCAGGTGTGATAGTTAACCGGTTTGATAGACCGCGTTTCGGCACCATGAACCATTTACATGGTTCATATTTAAGTCATACCTGGTGTTGTTTATTTCAAATTATCGCATGATTTACGTAAACGGGACGCAAGTAACCCAGGTGACAACTCGTGCACACCACGAAACATTTAGATCTATAAAACCATGGACTCAAGCCACACAGAGAGAGTTTTGACTTCGCCAACCCACTGAAACACACCTTCAAGCCGCTACGGTACCTCCAGATATTTTACATTTTATATTCAATTAATTTAACTTACAAGATTGTACTTACTTTTTACTTTATGAGAAATTAAGATTTACGTGTTTGTTGAAACATTTATTAACAATAAATAGTTTAATCAAGTGTTCCTTATTTGGACTGACAACGACACCTCGTAACAATAAAAATAAAAACTTACTCTATTAAAAGAAAGTATTTTGAAAAGTTATATAAGGTAAAATAACCTTTTTTATGTACTAAATATTATGTACAAACAACCACCCGCATCATATAACAAATCTTTTTCAGTTAGATAAGTGTCATAAATAGAATAAAACATATTTGAAAATATCGCGTAATCAGAAAATCCGCATTACCACAAACCTTCGGTTATATTAACTAGGTAGTTATCAAACCATCAACAAATGAAATAAAATGCCAAAACCGTACATTAATATTATTTTAATTTGATTTTGCTTTTCACTATATAAATAAATATTGATAGAAGTGGATATATAATTATATTCACAAATATAAATAGGTAGCAATACTGTATATAGAATGTTTTTTTTTCACCCACAGAAAAGGCACCATCTTTGTGGGGAAATGTAAAGGTGTTTTGTAAAAAAATAATAATAAAGTTTAAAAAAAAAATATATATGTTGACAATCAAGCTTAATCACAAAATAGCAGGATTTAACGTTATTTGTTTAACCGTTGTTTTTTGACGTTATTTTTTTAAGCACACAAATGTCTTGTATTGTTTTTGTTTAAATAATAATAAAAAAAAAAACACCAGATGAATGAATGCATTTCACTTTTGTAATAGTTGTAAAAAAATGCCAAACTTTACTGTCTGCATATTATGTGAGTGCGATGCACGCAGCGTATGGCTTATCATACATTTCATATAAATCCAATTAGCGCGCAGGCGAAAGTTTCACTGGACTTTTCAGACTGCCTGAAAAATAGAAAAAAATTACGCCGGGCGTTTAGTTGTCTTTTTCTCTGCGCGCGTTCCGGCGGTATTTGTTGGTGTTTGCCGGCCGGAGAAAACTAAAAATTTCACTGCCATATTAGCGGTTAATTTCTCACCGTACACGAAATAGCAAAAATGAAAACTTCATACGTCCGGCCTTTTAGTATAATTTGTATCTTTTGTTTCAGGTACAAACTGCTTTGGCGGGAAACGCGGTAAGGCCTTTTACTCTAAATAAAGATATGGTATGTCGATTTATAGGCTGATAATAACTAACTGTTACATTACAAGAACATCGCGATTCTCCATCACAATATGTTACTGTGGTTATTTTTAATATAATTTTAACTGCACTACAAGCCAGTCTGCTTATACAGTGGTGGTTTTTTTATTTGGCCATAAGCTTATCCAAGTTATTTACTGATAATAACGTTAGTGACTGGGAAAATAAAAACAAGACATTTAGAATAGCTTTAAAAACTCTATCGGTATCTTTTTTAAAGACAAACTATATAATAAAACTATAAATTTATAAAAATATAAACTATATATAAAATACATAATAAAGTAATTAAAAACCCACTTAATATATCCCCCATATTTTAATTTGGTTTATTTTTATAAATTTATTTTTTGAACTAATAGTGAATATCATTAAGATGCATTTACTGAAAAATATATTTTTTTATAGTAATTGAAAGACTGATATAAATTGATTATAAAGAGGAAGAAGAGAGAGAGAGAGAGAAAGATACACTTTAATTATAAAGGGATGTTTTTTTTAGAGGCGTGGTTTTCAATCTGGCACAACTTTTTTCGTAGTTGGTGTTTTTGACAGCTGTCACTTGATTTATGCTCAGTTTGGTTTGCCATTTCATAATAAATAGACTTACTCCTGAACAACGTTTGCAAATAGTGCAAATTTAGAAAAAATCACTCTAATTTTTTTTTAAATCACTCTAAAATAAAGTAAAAATCGCATCGTGGGCCTGTGGCGTGACCTCCAAGATCGTGCGATTTAACACCGCTGGACTATTTTTTGTAGGGATATGTGAAGTCGCTTGTCTACGCAGATAACCCGGACACGATTAACGCCTTGGAAGAGAATATTCGGCGCGTTATTGCTGACATACGGCCCAACTTGCTGCAAAAAGTGGTTGAAAATTGGGCCTCTCGGCTGGAATTTGTTCGAATCAGCCGCGGCGGCCACTTACCCGAAATCATTTTTAAAACATAATGGCAAACCCTTGTCTTTATAATAAAACTAAATTCTTAGCCATAACATCAAATTATATGCGTTTTATCTCTTCTTGAAAACCACACCTCTAAACCATCACCCTATATTTCTCTCACCCACACTTACATTATAGATGAATCGAATATTTCTAATTAAAATAGGTGAGTAACACATACTAGTAAACGAGTCTTATTCGGATATAGTTGTAGAAACTTCCAGTTTATCAAGTTTAGGAAATTAGGGAAATCAAGGTTCAATAGGAACTAAATGTTAAATAGAAAAAACCTTTAATGCAGGATGAAATAAACCAAGATTGAAACCGATTTCGAAACATTGACATATATCTTATACCAAGACACGATTAGCTCAGACGCATTTTAATTTTTCAGGGTAACGTTTATACAATAAAAAAAAAATAGAATTCACCGATTAAAGTCAATTATTTGTCTTCATACAAAAATATTTTATCTCAAGCCTCTTTGAGTTAGGTAGAAAATAAACTGAATCGTTGATCTATATTTACCCCAATAAGTAATAAATATATTATACGATATAATTTTATGAATGAGAAACATTTACTCTTGTAAATATGACCTCTTTTTTTCATATTTATACTTCTATTCCTATTTTATAAAACATATATAATAGTTAGCAGATTATTTTCGGTCTTCAAGTCCTAATGCATTTTTCCGTTATTTTACCTAGTTACCTGCTTAGGTAGGTGGACTTGTAACATTAAGGTATTATTATTTCTAACAAAATCTAAAAGATGATATTTTCACCTACTTTCCTACCTACATAGGTAGAAAGTAAAAAAAATCACGGAGCACTTGCATTTCACGTTGAAACCGATAGTCAACGAAAATGCCTCTAGAGGGCGTCATCTTGATCTGATTTTATTACGTCACGATTTACTCTCCTTACACCCCTTCCCCCCACCACCGCTTACCCCCCTCTCTCACTCGTTACACGTCTCTGGCGGCCAATCCTCGGCCAACTAGAAGTTTAGCTCACCGCGTAATAATTGCAATTCAACAGGGGGAAAGTGCTGATATTTTTTGAAAAGCCTATCGACATACATAACAACCAACTAAGTGTTTTCAGAACATTTCAGAATTGCGCATTAATTGATTCTGATTTGATTCCAAGCACGAATATACATCCACTGTGAAGACTGGTGTTGTATATGTATAAAATTATGACTTTAAGATCAAATATTAATTAAATGTTTTATATAACTGTTAATTTCGAATAACTCACTATTTTCATAACCCTAAAATTATTACAAAATAATTATATGGTAATCAAAGAACCTATAATTTGACATATTTTTTGCAATACAATTCGAAATTATCAGCAATTTCGCTTGCTCTAAATGCTTGCTTGCGTTTAATAAATTTCAATTTAAATTAAACGATTGTTTTTACAATTCAAAAAATGTTTTGATAGCAAATTTTTTTTCCATATGTAAGTTCAAATTTGATAAGACATACACATAAACTTAAAGAAAAGCTTTGTTGTTTAATGTACCGTTAGAACGCCGCTGCTTAGCGGCGTTCTAGTATGCTTATACTAAAATGTATGGGAAGTCAGTTTAGTTGGTGTTGTGTGTGTGCTGACTCGTAAGTTAGCACACACACAACACCAACTAAACTGACTTCCCATACATTTTAGTATGTGTGCAGTTAGACGAGCTCAGTATGAAGAACTTGTCATGGCTCGACATTTTTAAAATCCCGTAGCCAGGTGACACCTGCATCATAATACCCACCACGAACAAACCTGCACACGCCATATTAGTGCTATTTACGTGATCTGTGTTAATTTCTCACATGGCGAGGAACAGATGTTGGTAATTAGGACCCGACTTGACGAACTCGAAGATGTGCGGAAAGAATGTGATTTATATAATCAATAAATTATAGATATATATATATTTATTTATCACTAGACATTTGAACGTTTAGTACAGTCGATAATAAATAATAAAACACCATATTTGTAAAAGCGGTTAACAGTAGGTATATGGTGTCCTCTGCATAAATTAGAATATCGTCTGTACTAAAGAACGCAGTGGACCTTCGTTATTATTCATTACAAAAAATAAAAAAACAATTAGTAATTTTGAATACATATCGTTTTAAGTTAACTGGACACGTCGCTATTCCGAATTTATTTATTTTGTTTATTTATTCATTATAGTACACTGAAAAAGGAATTAAATTAATATAATATAGGCAAATTAAACACCCGTATTAAATTAATTACCAACAGTATTCAAAATGTTTCAATATCCTGCAAAAAGAATGAATGCGTTTAGAAATACCAAACTCTTTCGACTCACCGATGTTCTATTTGATTTCAATAAGTTGTTGCGATTTATTGTAGTCTGTATCATAAAATTTTATTATTATTTTTTTTTTAAATAATAATAAATTTAATTATTTTAATCTTAGTAGGTAACAAACAGGAAAATTCGACCAATATTAAAACGAAATAATAAATACCAATAAAAAAAACTACTTATAATTTAAATACGGGTGTATTCAAATTCACTGATCGTCGGTTTGGAGCATAAAGTCATTAACTAACAAAAAGAAAATGTTACAGATACCACTTAATTAGATGGTGGGTTAGCGATATTTTTTTTACAGAGTATTGTACCTGATAAATTATCAAGAATCAGTGGCATTAACCAGTCAGTCTGTAGATATTTAGTACCCTAGAAAATCTTTACTGGCAGACAATATGGGGGTTGTTTATCCTGCATGTCCAAAAAGTGGCCATCTCGTATTTATGACAACGCTTCATCGCGACACCGGAGGGCTGTTGTGCAGAGGGGTGGTGTAAGTGGAGAGGAGGGGTGGGGGGGGCGGATATAAAGCACCGGCCGAGTTAACTCAATTAATAATTCAGTGGATTTTAAATCTACACACGCCAGTATTTCAGCGAGTTAGTCCCGACTTATGATTGCTGAAAATGTGCAACTTTTCTTATTGTCCTTTTAGCGATCGGTCAACTTCCGAGTCATTATTATTAGTGAGTTTATTCTTTTATTTATATAACGTAAAATAAATACTCACAATTAATATATTATAAAAAGCTATTACTGCCTGTTTTATGGTAGATTATATTTTCTATTTCACGAATGTAAATAGGAATAATCTTATGAAAAAATAATTAGGCGATCTATAGGAGTCAAAATCAGTAAAAGTATTTTTTTATCATATTAATTTAGATAATTATGATATAATACAAATAATAAAGGAAATAACAGAAGGTGTTTTAAAAGTAAGTTCTTAAATTTCATTACAAAATAATATATTTTTTTTATCTGTAGGTACACCCCTGACAATATTATTCACTATAAGATAATAAATGTTTAATAGATATTTTACAATTACAATACATAAACTAACTTTATTTCGGCGTTGGTAATTCGTAGCGTGCCAGTGTCCATATGTGTGATTGAACGCCGCCAGTTGCCAAACCAAAACATTACTGGGAAAACCTGTTTTGCAATAGCAAATAATTACATAATAATATGTAAACATTTATTAATGATAGAATATAGTCATAATAAAATAATATACTAAATACATTATGCTTCTTTTTTTCACTTTCATAATAATTGTGAAGTCCGATTTATTATTTTGCATGACTTCATTTATAAATACCTACATGGTGTATTTATATTCACATTGCAATAAGTGCATATAGAATTGAATAATAAAAATTAAAAGTAAAAAATATATTTAAAAACAAGCTTTTATTTGATTGCTTGAATGCGTGTACAAAATTTGGTGACTGTACTGTTGACCGTTAAAGGGTTGCTTCGTCTGGAACCAACCTGGGTGTACAATAAGGTCATTATTACCATAAAAATGCATTGTCATCGGAACTGAAAGAACAGGTCAAATTTCAACTTCCGAGATTTGATCTAAACAAACTATTAATAAATATTGCAAGTTAAATAAAAGCTTGTAATAAGAACGCAAATTCCGCCACTAAACAGTGCTTTAATTTTTTTCCACGGCTGTACAAGTCATGCCGACTCGTAAGCGCTTAACAGGCTACGTATAATTTTCCCCAAAATTAGGACAAAGAATTCCAGACAGTGGCGAATATTTGAATTTCACATGAAGTGTCACTTACTCGGTTGCATTTTTTTTTGCGGGGGATTTCATGAATCATGCCCGTGTCTGAAATGAAACCTAAATAGCCACGGGCGAATGTTATAAAATTGAAATAGGCCGGATAATCAGCACTGAGATGGGTCCTTTCACATAAAATTCACAAAACATGGTACAGCCCAAAATTCTGGTGGCAGACGCTTACGCTGTCTGGTGAAAAACATTTATATTGTAACAATATTAGAATTTCAAATAAGTTGGCTTCAGCAATTAGTGTACCTATAGGGTTTTTGCTTGCTATTTGAAATTTTATGTATTTTGTATTTTTTAATATTTTGTATAATATTTTCACTGAGTATATTCATTATTTGTGTACAGAGGGATTTTATTGTAATGTAAATTCTTTATTTGTAATTTTTAATGTATGTTCATGATATTTTATACCTACTTCGATTTGTATTATTTTAAAATTTCCCTAAGCAATTTACATGTGCTGCAAAAAATTTAATATTCCCATGCAATATAAAAATTATAAGTAGATAGGTACCTATTTTGACTAGTGTCCTTAGTCCAAAATTTTAGGCCGAATCCAAAATACTACAAAGTCTATATTCTTACAAATCTAAACAGTTACCAGCAAATCTGCATCTACAACTCCAACTACAATTTAAGATATGACTAGTATGATACGAAAGTCATTGGTATGCATTAAGATATTTGTTACTAGGGAATGACTTTTGGGACCATAATAAGCCAGACACTGTGTTTAAGATAATATTATATTGTTCTTGTATACACGAGATTATCTATAACTCAGGCTCAGGTTAAAACAGTAGGCAAGTAAGAACATAAAAACGAAATTAATAATTTTGACTTATTTTCCTTCACACCTCCAAATTATTCTCTATGTTTGTTTTTAAGCATGGAAGTCAGAATTAACATTTTTATTATATTAAACAAACGTTAAACTGGTAGTTTCTCTCGCTTACTAATTACGCTCGGTTTATGAAACTAGTGACACTGATCGCATACAAAGTAATATGCACCATCTCACTAAATGCTGCCAAGGAAAACTTTTGAATACCCCTGGAAAGTTGCAATTTTCGATTTATGCGTCCCTAATCAGCCACCATAGAAATATCACTTAAATTCATATTATAAATACCCAATTTAAACATTGCAAATACACTTGAGTGTATTTTCGCGAGCGGCGTACACTTTCTCTACGTACCGTACCTATATTTAGGTATGAAATGCTATTGCAAACGATCGTTCGATCCCAACGTCATTAATCTGCAATGATTTGTACTCATCATCGCTAGACGGAGCTGGTCTTCACATCCTCCAAGACACGCGGAGCGCTCAGCAGAACTTACGGCCCCTATATGCATAATGAAGGTCGCGCTCAACTCCTTGACTGCCCTAAATTATTTATAATCAGCGTATCAAGGAGCATTAATAGATAAACACCCTCCTAAAACTAGGCAGCGATCGGCAAACTTTGGCCCGCCTATATTCCATGTTGTTTTTATCTTACAGCCATTGAATGTTTTGTTTGAGGCGGAAAGCGTACAGAAAACGCCAAAACATCGATTTCAACCATTAAACAATAAACACGTTATTTTGCGGCTGGGATATAAAAGTATTTTATGTATTGAATAAAAGTCGTAAAACATTGAAATACCAAAATGTCACATAATTCGGACCCCGGATAGTTTTAGGCGTAATCCTTGAAGCGTTTCTTAAAACCGTCAATGCAGGTTAATATCTAAAAATTGTAGGTTATTGTGGAAATCGTACAGCGTCATACATATACATAGTATGTACTTGTACATGGGCCTCTTCAAACATCAAAGCTTCAGAAAAATAAGGCTGTACTTAATAAAACACGTAATGTTAATAATGTAATGCAATGTTAGTAATGTGTCGTTGGATCATCATATCGTATTAATTATCTCACCATATCTATTCTATTTTTAAATTGAAACCGACCATAAATGTATTAATTAATTAATTCAATATTTTCATTCGGATTAGGTTAAGGTCACGCCAAAAGTTGGAATAGGCCTGAATATTTTACTACCGTGTGAATGTAACGTAACACAATATTAAATTATTTTTATTTTATATCGGTTATCATAAATTGTTTGAAAATAAATGAGCTGATTAAAGATTCCAACGCGCATAGAATTTAATGTGTTTAGAAGTATGAAATTAGTTAATTAATTAATATAGTTATTACTGTAGTAACATTACAAAATAAATTATACAATAAATTAGGTATAAATTAAAAAATCAGGTACAAATGATAGGAGGAACAGAAAAAGGCAAAACTGCTAATCCTTCAGTTTAAACAATGGTCGATTTGTGCTTCAGCGTGGTTGTTGGTTCTCATTATCCATTACCAAATAAATTCTCTAATTTTGCTGATCATCTGACCAAACCTAATAATTATAAACTTAAATTTAATTAATAAAGATTTCCAACCCCATTGTCAAGCTTTAAGACGAGAGTGTTTCTCTGGCTGGCGGGTAAGATAGCGCACTAGCGTGGCTACGTATCCGGTACAGTCGTCGGAGAAAATCAAATCCATTTTTTATAGATGTCAAATAAAGTTGTTAAATTATCTTGAATGATACCGTATATTAAACAATAGTAAATAGTTTAGCTAAAACGATTTTATTTTCGCTTGCGCACGCACAAAACAAAGGTATAAACAAAATATCTAATCAGATACAATAATAAAACAAAAATAAAGTTATATAAAATTATTATAATGGGAATTTAAATATGTATTATACAGTTATATTTTATGTATAAAATTTTGTTCCCACAAAGATATTTTTTATTATTTAATCTTTATAAACTTCAAGAACCTCTAGAAACAAATAAAAGTTTAATCATTACGTGGGATGAAGTTAAGTGTAAGTGTGAATAGTGTAAGGTAATTAATTAAGCTAATATTTGTTTATTAAGGTTCACAGTACAATTTAACAATATAGTAAAGCAGCAAAGAATAATGGTACAACAAATTCGTACAAACGATTGACACTACTATACGGTGTTTCTGCCCCCTCAACTAGACTATAGTCTGTATGGCAGTATTCCGTTGTTTTCAAGTTTATAATGTTACGAGATACACAAGTTACGTGTTTAGTTTTAAAGAAAATAATTATATTCTGTATGATGTACCTACTTTAATATAGAGTATAATATACTATATGCTTATAATTTTATTATACTAAGTTTTTACTACTAATAGAAAATGTTATTATACTTGGTTATTTTTTTAAATACATATATGTATATAGAAACGCTTAAAATGCGTATTAAATTTTCATTATAAATAGTGTACATAATATGTAACAAACAAGAAGCTTTTTAATAGATTTACCATATTATATTGATATTTGATATAATATATGGTTTCAATTTCACGACCGAATTTTGACGAATTTTCATGTTCTAAAAGGAACTTACTAATATTTTTTGACAAAGTACCCTTGTACTTGTCTATGGGTACAAAAGTATGCATCAGCTACATTTTAAAATTTATTCTGCATATTAAGTACAATGCACATAGTTATAAAAAATAAATTGAAATGAATTAAATTCTGTGTAGCACCACTGTTTTCTTAATTTTGGTCGAAGACACCTATCTACTGGACTAAAGGGCAACAGGAATTATGTGTCTGTAAATGAACTATACGTATATAGTACGATGATCAAAAAGATGCTGCAATGGTCCAAAGAACAATATACGAGTACGTCGGATGAAAATTTAAACTTTAGGAAAAAATCGGTAAACCGAGCTATTTAACTATTTGTCTTACATTATAAATATGCATCTCTATTTTAGTGGTCGATTGTACCCTATGAGATTTTCTTATATGCATGGTTCGTCTAAGAGTCCGTACACTTTGGACTTACTAGATCTTGTAAGATTTAGCTTATGCAAGCGCTGATAATGAAAGTTGCAATAGGGAAAGCAAATTGTTATGGCTGACTAGAAGGATGAAGTTAACGATCTATCTTGCCGGAGAATTAACTTAAGCAAGTTATGAAGATGATTAGAGAATTATTAGAGCATAATTTAAATCAAGCATCTCTTGGTTTTATTGCAAGATTCAGAATAAGAAAAGATCGTAAACATTAATATTAGTTTGTTTTTCATTAATAGCTGACGTGGCCTGGAATTTATGGTAGATTTTCTGGAGATAAGTGGACTGTATGGTTTGTACCAGATGACTTGGTACACTTCAGGCCAACAATAGTCGATTTGCGGATTGAATTAATTTGCGGAATGGATAGAGAGAGATGCCAAACAGGTCGGTACTCACGGTCGGTGGGTTGGTTCGGCTGCCGGCGACTCGAAGAGAGCTCTCTTTCCAGGTTCGGTGGCTGCAGTGATGCACTGACACTTTGCACTGAATTTGCGGAAACTTTGTAGTATTATTTGCGGGCGAAAAATGCGGGTTTATGCGGTTGCTGTACACACGACGGCGGAGTCAAATTCTGAACTGAAATTACCTACCTTCATGACATCATATTTGGGTAGGTGAGGTAAACGGTTGCGGGGTAAGAGGGGAATATAGGTGAGAGGATGTTTTGTGCATTTCGACTATAGATGGCACTGTCAGTCTATAATATTCATGAAATTATTTTGTGTCACAAACTGGCCAAGCCATATCCCCCCAGCTATTCGAAGTATTTTCGAATATACGAGAACATTTACTAGTTTGATGTGAAATGAAATTAATGTTTCGATTGTGGTGTAATGATAAATACATGGTTGAAGAAAATGCGTTTTTTTTTTTTTTTATGAATATAATAAATATACTAATAATTTAAATACAAATATTTATGACTTTATTGCGTTGGTAGTGGACAGAGCTTTACGACGGGTCTTTTGTATGACCCATGGCGTGTTTTTACAACAGCAGCTCGCACGATGCCATCACTGCCTGGCAAAACCTCGACAATTACACCTATCTGCCATTGAAGAGGTACAGGTTTGTCTTCCTTTATTATGACTAATGTTCCTAGCTTTATTGGATTTGAAGGCTTGTTCCATTTTTCTCTAGATTGAAGCGTGGTCAAATATTCGGATTGCCAACGCTTCCAAAAGGACTGAACCATTCTATCTAGCAGAGATTGACGAGTTAAGAGGTTAACTGGTTCTGTTGAGACATCAGCAGCGGGTAATAAGGTTAACGGTGACGCATGTAAAAAGTGTGCAGGAGTTAAGGCGGTGGGGTTGTTAACATCCGAGCTGAGAGCGCAAAGCGGTCTAGAGTTTAAAACCATCTCTATCTGTATGAAGACCGTTGCGAGTTCCTCATACGTTAACAACTGCTCACCGACTATTCTTTTTAAATGCAGTTTCACCGAACGAATGTTGGATTCCCAAATGCCGAAAAAATGAGGTGCGTGAGGAACATTCGTTCGCCATGCAATGCGAGACTCGCTCAAGTCGTTATTGAGCGCGTCTTTGAAAGATTCTGAGTGTAAAAATTGATACAATTCACGAAGGTACGACTTAGCGCCGATAAAATTTCTTCCACAATCACTGAACATAACATTTACAGAGCCACGACGTGACAGAAAGCGCTTAAATGCGGCTAGAAATACAGGAGTGGACAAATCTGAGGCTAGTTCAAGATGGACAGCTTTGGTGGCCATACAGATGAACAGACAAAGGTATGCCTTTTGCCGTTTTGCGCCTCTACCTCGTGACGTCAATATGGTGAATGGACCTGCGAAATCTACCCCAGTGTTAGCGAATGCTCTTGATTGTTGAACGCGCATTGAGGGAAGAGTCGCCATTAGTGGATATGTCGGTTTGGGATTTGTACGAAAACAAATATTGCAGCCTTGAACGATTTTGCGAATCACGGCACGGGCCGAAAATATCCAGTAACGTTGTCGAATGATGCTCAGTAACAGGTGAGAACCTGTATGGCAATATTTTATATGATGATACCTTATGAGCAGGTCAACGATATGCTCTTTTTTTGGTAAAAGAATAGGATGCACATAATCGTAACCAAGAGTTGCGTTATGAAGGCGGCCTCCAACTCTAATCAGACCTTTGGCATCTAGAAAAGGTTGGAGCTTGCGGAATGCGGATGAAAGAGATTTGTTCGTTTTAAGTGCACGGAGGTCTGAATGAAAATGATGACCTTGCACCATTTGTAGAATTTTGCATTCAGCAAATTCTAAGTCTGTTGCGGTTATGAGTGTATTCGTTGGAATACATTTGAGAAATTTGTAAATATATGCGGTGATGCGAAGAATCTTAGACCAAGAGGACAGGTGAGATGCGAGAGCATATAATGGATGCTCATTCGTGTCTAAGATGACTGGGAGCGAAATAGAACGTTGTTCTAGATTATTTTCAGATGGAGAAAATGGAGTGATTGGCCATTCGTATATAGGGTTATGGACCCAAGGTGGCCCTGTTAACCACATACTATGGTTAATCAATTGAGCTGGACTTAGTCCGCGTGACAATGCATCAGCTGGATTTGTCTTGCCAGCTATGAAATGCCAGTGGTGTGAGGGCAACTCTGTTTGAATCTTGGCGACTCTGTTTGCTATAAACGTCTTGAATTTATGCGGTGACGAATGTATCCAATTCAATGTCACGGTAGAATCAGAAAATGCGACAATATTGCTAATTTGAATTAGCGGAGCATACGTGTTTAATACAAACTTGAATAATTTAGCTAATAGCAAGGCGGCGCAAAGCTCAAGCCGCGGAAGGGACTCGATTTTAACGGGAGACACTTTCGACTTAGAGCATACCAGATTAACGGCGGTAGAGCTGTCTGAGTATGTAACGTGGCAGTATATCACACCGCCATAACCGTCCATTGATGCGTCGGCAAAACCAAGCAAAACTATGGATTCTGTCCTTTCACATATGCCCAGGTGACGAGGAATTGATAGGTTTGAGAGCAAAGGTAGCTCATTTTGGAACTGATTCCATGTTTTTATGATGTGTGTTGGTGGACAACTATCCCAATCAATTTTTGCGAGCCATAATTCTTTAATTAATAATTTTGCTAAAAGAATGCATGGGCCTGCAAGAGAAAGTGGATCAAAGAAACGGGCGACAGCCGAAAGAATATTACGTTTCGTGCATGGCTCCGAACTTTGGTTTACTTTGAAAGTGAAATGATCTGAAGAAGGATTCCAAGCGAGTCCTAACACTTTACAGGTTGTGTGAGCATCGAATTCGATGTTTTGTGAAATGCGGTGTTCTTCAGATACTTGCTTAAGAAAAGTGGCCGAATTTGAAGCCCATTTTAATAAGTTCATTTTTGCGGTAGAGAATAGTGATATTAGCTCAGTGTATAACTGTGTTGCTTCATCTGAGTTGCGAACTGAACCCACATAGTCATCAACGTAAAAATCTCTATGTATTACCTCGCTTGCTTGGGGAAAAATATGTTTGTTATCTTCTGCTAGCTTGCGTAATGTGCGTATTGCGAGATAAGGAGAGGAATTGACTCCAAAAAGTACACGTGATACTTGATAGGTTTGAATTGGATCAGTTTTATTAAATCTAAAAAAAACCCGTTGGTATTTTTGGTCAGATTCTGTAACCAATATGCGTAAATACATCTGCTGTATATCTGCGACTAGCGCTACAGGAAACAACCTGAAGTTTAATAAAATTTTGCATAAGTCTGTCTGAAGCTTGGGTCCAGTGTGAAGAAGATCGTTAAGTGAACGTCCGGTATCCGATTTCTGACCGGCGTCAAAAACAATTCTTAACTTGGTCGATATGTGCTCCGATCGGTAAATACCGAAGTGAGGAACGTGGTAACCCTGATCAGGATCAGAGGTTACTGCAGACATATAACCGTTTGTTAAATATGATTGAAAAACTTCATTATATTTAAGACGCAAGTCGGGATTTGCTTCTAAACGTTTTTCTAACGAAAGGAACCGTTTTTTGGCTATGAAATATGAGGAGCCCAATAACTTGGGATCATCCTTGAATGGTAGTGAGACTACAAATCTACCTTGAGTATCACGAGTACAAGTGGATATAAAATGTTTTTTACATTCACTTTCCTCGACGCTCATCGGTAGTTCTTCGGACGATGGAACAGACTCAACTTCAAAAAACTGTTGAACTGCGTTTTCTAAAGGCTGTTCAGCAACTGAGCAGAACGATTGAGGTACATCACTCTGCTGTGCTATACATTGGGCTTCGCCGATCACTACATACCCGAATGTAGTTTGTAAAGCAACCGGAGAATGCGAAGGTCCAGAAATCTTTGTAGGACCTAATATATGCGGGAATAATTCTGCACCTATGATGCCGATGACCAAATTCGGAGTGTCGAATGTTTCATCGGCTAGGGGAATATTTCGTAAATATTGTAAGCTTGCGGTTTTAACCTTAGATGTAGGCAAATTGTTGGTAATTCTGTCTACCACTAGTGCGTTGAATGTATAATGACAATTTTTATCGATCCGTGAGGCAATCGTAAGACTGACCGAGCCCTTGACTGGGTATGGCGTACTTCCGATACCTACTACTGACGATTTTATGCGTTTGATTTTTACACCTAATGTTGAACAAACATCCTCCGTTACGAAGTTACTCATGCTAGCGCTGTCCAGTAAGAAACGTTGGCGTATATAATTTCCAGCACTAGTGCGAACATCGGCTTGAATTGTTGACAACAAAATAGTTTTGGCGTTACATGTACCGCTGTGTAAATTACTTAAAGACACTGGCGTTTGAGACTGCACAGTATCTTCATTCTTTTGTGATTGTGAGACAGGTGCGTTTGAAAAACACAACAATGTATTGTGCGATCGTCTGCAATTGTTACACACATGTTTTGATTTGCACTGCGAAGGCTTGTGTGTGGTGCTTAGACAATTTGTACAAAACGATTTTGATCGTACAAAATCGGAACGGCTTTTTGGCGCCATTTCAAGAAATGTAGAGCACTTATACAGAGGGTGAAAATCTGAATGACAGAGCGAACATTTATTTAAGGGCCCAGAGTCATTTGTGTTCGTTGCAAATACTTGCGGTTTATTAGATGCGACCGAACTCGATTTAACAGCTTTCTTTTCGTATGATTGATTAGTTGGCTGTTTTGAATTAGTATGCTGAAGAATTTTTATTTGTTGTTGCAAAAACTCTAACAATTGCGAATAAGTAGGTATTTCTACATTGCGATTTTGAGATTCGAAATCTTTAACTGTGTTAAAATCAAGTCTCTTTAATGAAATATGTAATAATATGAAATCAGCGAGATCGGTTAATTCTAAATGCTTTAAGGCTGCTACTGCGGGGGCAAATCTATGTAAAAATGCATCTAAATTATTTATTGAGGAATTATTTGGAAATTTTGTGTCGAAAATTTGATCCAAATAATGTGTAGCCAATAATCGCTTGTCGTCATACTTCGAAACTAACAGAGTCCAAATTAACTCATAATTTGCACCGGTCGGTTGAATGCCACTGCAAACTGTTAGAGCGCGGCCTGTTAATTTCGATAATAAATATTGAATTTTATCTAAGTTTGACAGATTTGGATTATTATGCACCGAAGATTTAAATGCTTCATGAAATATATTCCATTGATTTAATTCTCCACTGAAACTAGGTATTTCTAATTTGGGAAGTTTTTTATATATTTTATTTTCCGATTGTGAGTTATTTTCCGTACTACCAATTTGTTGTAATAATTCGGATCTAACATTTTTTACCAGATAATAAATATCATCAAATGCCTGTAAACTCTTGTAATTGGGTATGTAATTTTCGTTCTTTTCTGATTTGATTATATTTATTTTATCAATTATATCCGAAAACTCATTTCGAAAATTGGATAAATCTTCAGATTTGATTAAAAATAATTTACGGTTTTTATCTGTCTTAAGGTTCTTTGAATTATCAAATAAAGTTTGAATGTTTTCAAAAATATATGCCCTTTTCGATTCTAACTGATTTAATATATGATCACTCATTTTTATTTTTACCGATATTAATTTTTGTCGCTGACTGTACTTCTTACAGACTGAAAGCAATTGATTTGAACTGAAAAATTAACCACCGAAAATTACGAAATAGTTTTATTGTTAAAGTGGCAGATGGCACTGCTTTTACCTTGTTAACCTAGCAGATGGCGCTGTGTTAACTTTAATTTGTGAATAGTAATATTTTATGTAGGTATATATTTATAGTAAGTTAAATATAAACATACAAGAAAATTATATGAATTCGTATGAATAAACAAAATAAATAACCTAATAAATATTAATTAAATATATATATATATATATTTTTTTTTTTTTTTTTTTTTTAAATAAATACAATACTTAATTAATACACACAAAGGATCATTAGGCAATATTCCGTTTTTCTTTTATTTATGTTCAAGATTATTTCTAAATATATTATTTTAAATATATATTTAAATATAATACAAACAACTTAGCGTTTAATAAGCTGATTGTAGCTTGTTAAAACGGCTTGTGAAGTGAATATTTTTGCTCTAAATCCTAGATTGCAAGTTCAAAAACACTAAAATTTCTAGGATTAGGCTCGAAGTACCAATACTATGACGTGGCCTGGAATTTATGGTAGATTTTCTGGAGATAAGTGGACTGTATGGTTTGTACCAGATGACTTGGTACACTTCAGGCCAACAATAGTCGATTTGCGGATTGAATTAATTTGCGGAATGGATAGAGAGAGATGCCAAACAGGTCGGTACTCACGGTCGGTGGGTTGGTTCGGCTGCCGGCGACTCGAAGAGAGCTCTCTTTCCAGGTTCGGTGGCTGCAGTGATGCACTGACACTTTGCACTGAATTTGCGGAAACTTTGTAGTATTATTTGCGGGCGAAAAATGCGGGTTTATGCGGTTGCTGTACACACGACGGCGGAGTCAAATTCTGAACTGAAATTACCTACCTTCATGACATCATATTTGGGTAGGTGAGGTAAACGGTTGCGGGGTAAGAGGGGAATATAGGTGAGAGGATGTTTTGTGCATTTCGACTATAGATGGCACTGTCAGTCTATAATATTCATGAAATTATTTTGTGTCACAAACTGGCCAAGCCAATAGCTTTTATCTAGGTCACGCAATTTTGTTTTCAACTAAGCTTAATTGCATTTAATAATAATATGAGATGGTAGTGATAGCGCATTAAACTATAGTGAGTTCCAGTAATTTGTCAACCATGCTCCTATGCATACACATTCAAGCATACTATACACATGAAACCACATAAATATATATAAGTCAATAAATTAATTGAGAGGCATTATAATCAGAAAGTTTCTGATCCCTTGGGAGGGTTGAAATGACTGCCTTTATTGTGCATGGTGTAGTTTTATGATTTATGAAGCATTTATTATTATACAAGCATTACCTATTTTAAACATTTAATGAAGCCTTACCCACTTTTTTATATGTATTATTCTTTTATTAATTAATTTCAATCGGCCCTATTACTTTGGCAGTGACCTTTATGAAGACCAACACATAAGAAGTAAGTAAGAATAATGCGATTTTTGGGAAACTTAAATAACATGTGTGACTCGAAAGATTTCTTTCTGACTCCAAATCCTAAATTTATTATGGTCTGAGCTGGTTACAAAACTGAGAAATTTCGTTGCATAAAATATATTTACGGTAGAGAAAAAAAATATTTTGTAATATTTATTAATTTCGTTTCTGTATATGTTATGAGTAAGAAATTACGTTATATTGTAAATGTACTAAGCTATTTCTACTGTGTAGATATAGACGTTTGAGATAGAAGAATAAGCGCCAAACCAACCCCAGGGGACAGGTTCCCCCAAGAGATACGGTCCCCTCCGGGAAAACGTTGAAAACCCTCGTGGAAAAAGGAAAGCGCTATGTGCGACCGGCCTACGGAAAGAGACGTAGCTATTATCAGAGTGCAAAAATCGAGCAATGAAATAGTTATACATATTGCACGTATAAGAGAAAGAAAGAGAGAGACAAAAGGCCCGTAGGCACGGAATTTTCAATGCGACTGAAAATGAAAGTGCTATTCGGGGAACGTTCAAGATATATATACTACGTTTAAAATAAAAACATTAATATATATTCTTTCGAATAATGTTTAGGTGACTTACGTAATATTTTATGAAGTTTCTCTAATATTAATTCATTAATATCAAAAAAAATATTTCAGGCATGTTATGAGATGTATTGAGTTCTCAGGTTTCAGTTTGTTATTAATCTTTAATTGTTGTATTAATCTATATATATTTACTATATATTTACTTCCATACCCTTTAAGAAATAAGACCTAACACATTTCAGTTATTATTATAGAATTATAATTGCATTTTTTAAATATATATATATGTATACATATTTTATCTATGCATGCATATACCTAACTGATAATAATAAATAATCACAACAATTGAACTGTACTAAGGTAGATTTTATTTGTGGCGGTGTGATCATTAATATGTTAATAATTATCAGCGAAGCGCTAAAATATATACCTAATTTTATATTAAATTCAAAATAAAATTATAATATACTAGTATATAATAATACGTAGTAATATATATTTTCCTTAACAGATTTTATAAATATAGGATGCATAAAAATTTGGTTATAACTGAAGTACTAATTATGAACACAACTTGTTATAATTAAATTCAAAACTGTCCAATCGTGATATAATATTGTCTCTAAAATTTAAATAAATAAAAAATTCTAAACTGTTTTGATGTAAATATATATTTGTTTAAAATGTACGTAATTTCCGTGTATTTTTTGATCAAACCTCGTAATATTGATTTGCTTGACATTACGTTATATTTATATAGTTTTTAAATATTATTATAACATCGATCTGATGACGGAAGTGAGACATTAAGCAAATAAAACAAACTGCCTCTCTTAGTACAGATTCGTCCAGTTAGGGAGGCAGGAAACATCTGTACAATGTAACAGTCGCTTGTCGCTTAAATTAAAATATTTAATATTATTTTAAGATATTTAATATTCTCGGTTTTTAATCTTTGTTTCTTGATCTTGAGCCACAATTCTAAAATGCGAATAATTTTGTGATTGTTTTTCTCATAATTAAGTTTTTTTTTTCTTATATATTTTGCTGTTAATTGTTTAATTCTTGGTACGATCAATCTCATTAATGGGAGGTAGCGATTTTAAATACAACCTGTAGACCGCTTTGGTAGTTTTGAAAATAGGTACTGCGAACCTGAAAATTATAAAAAATCATTCACTTTTCAAATATGCACAATACTTTTTTTATATTAATAATATAGGCACTTAACTTATATAATATACTCGTATTTTTTAATACGAACTAGCGATTCGCATCCTAGGCTTCCCTGGGGGTAGTGGCAGCTTGACCTTTGACGCCCAGAAAACTCGTACCTGCGGCATGATTCGGGTCGATTACTTCTTTTCCAATTTCACCTCTTATTATGTTATATTAGTCTAAAAAGAATAAGGCAATAACAAACTTAGTATTGGACCTCCCATTGGTGTGCGCTATGTGGCGAAAGAACGAATGACCAATGGCTATCGTTTATGTTTGTGCGGTCATTCGTCAGATATCTTAAAATAGTTTTATAATTTTTCTTAGAACCAAAATATCGTATTATAAGAATGAGATTTTAAATATTAAGATCTAATATAATGTATAACCCTTAACGGAATATTTAGTAAAGTGCTTAAAATTATATTCTTTAAAACGCCAGTATTTTTAAATTTTTACTTTCACGTATATATTTTTAAACTTACACATTGTTTGTCTGAACGTCCTAAAATATGTATTTTTTTGCATATTGTTCCATTTTCCGACTACTTCTGTCTAAATAGAACGCATTAAACGTAAGAGTGGCGTGATGCGATTCGACGGCTTTTTGATTGACATCGCAACAAAACGTTTTGTGAGATAAAATGCTTAGAGCGCTTAATCTATAACAGACACACTCTCATACAAAGGGCTCACACAACACGTGTAATACCTATCGCGGCATTCGGATAAAAAAAGACCCCTGGTTCTGTGAGCGCTGACGATGCGGTGAACCATATATTTTTTGCGAAACGTTTTTCTTACATGGTCAACTCTAAGAATAAATTAAATAAATATACAAGTTGTTTTACTAGTACTATTATATTATAATCTGAACTAACCAAGAAAACGAATTTATCCACATTACAAAAATGTTATTTTTAACTATTTATCTGGGAATGTTTTCAAAATTAATAAATAATTTACTCATTCACACATACACATTTCATTAATTTATTAATTAATATGTTTTTTTGGTGGCATAGTGATAAATATAAGAAAATCAACACTTCTAAAATATAAATCAACAAATTGACAATAGCTTTGTGTCTTAAAAAATTGTTTTCCCTTAATGAAATACGAATTAACTAAATTGTATGTTTAATTGCAGATTGTATTAATATACAACACGAGCTCTATATTACATTTTAAAATATTATTATCTATGACTTCTTACGAAACATTAAAAACAATAAATAAAACAATCCAATATTTTGAATACTTTTGTGTTTTTCGGTGGCATGCAATTTACCATTATATATAAACACATAAAAGTATTTAAAAAGTGCTCATTACCTAAAATAGATAAATATTGAGTAATCTTTCTAATATTGCATCCGAAAATCTTCTTATTATAACAATACAATGAAAAAACAGGGATGGTTTCGGGTATATGCAAAATTAATTACTACATAATAATTAATTATGTTGTAATTTTAAAAATATTTTTTGGAAAATTCGATTGATTTGGAAGGTACACCCGAAACGCAACACGGCAACGACAGGGTGCATTGTAAAGTGCAACTCAATACTAATACCGGTAATACCTATAATGTGCAACAATGGCAATGAATGGCGGTCGCGTGACTGAACGGGCTCGCGGATGGGGAGATAAGCGATTCCTCTATCCCTTTCTTCAATTTCACTATTATTTATTTATAAACCGAATTGAACAAGAAAATATTATAGTTTGGCCCATCAGTCCTGTAGGTTTATATGATCGGAACGCTATTTATATGATTTGAAAATATTAAATTTTTGAATTTTTTGATAATTTACTCATCAGTTACACAAAGTACTTCTATTTCATCCATGTATATTTTGTTTATAAATAGGTACCGCCGTTTGTGACAGGCGTGACTAGATTTTCTTTAAGCCGATAAACCGACCTCCGAAACGCCAAGCAGATGCATTCGCCTAAACTCTATCGTTTTCTAACTGTAAAACTAGCTACTGTAGGTGATTTGTTTTAATTAATTAAAATAATTAAGTAAGTCCTTTTAAGGGTTAAAAATGCTATGAATAAATATTTAAAATAAACTACCCAACGATTCATAATAGTGCGTTGATAATCCTCATTGGGGGTAGTGAGAGCAGCTCGACCGGTCGGTCCCACACAGAGGCGGCGTCGGTCGCGCGACGCCCGCGTGTCGCGCGCGCCTTTGTGCCGCGACTTAAGTCATCGAGTCGACGCGTGCCGCCTTCGAGCCGCGGAGCGAACGTGTAAACACGCCTTTAGGGGCTTTTCTCGTTTGGAAATGTAACGAGTTTTGAATGATCTCGAGTTTCGCACCTAGTTTTTGTTCAAGCGTTGTATTTAATATTAGTAAAAAAATCATATTAGGTTGATACCTACGAATATAAAAAATAAATAAATTAAATAAAAAATATATACACTAGTAAATACTCGTAGATATTTTAAAACACCAATCTCGAGAGTGGGAACATATTTAAATATTTTACAATTTGATTTTGATTGTTTTTTTTTTATTTGATTATGTACACTCGCCTTTCTTACGCGTGGATACATAGTTTAGGGATTTTACTGTATAAATATTACTACTTTGTACACAATTACATAAATAAATATCTTAAATTCGAAATTAATTCATATACTTAATATTCTATAAAAAAAGTATTTAATGTAAATACCATATTGAAATTAAACAACAAAAAAAACTGTCAAATTGAAATTATTCAGAATAAAGCACCAGATAGATTTATGCTCTTCATGATATTTTGGCTTTTTTGTGGTAGCATTTTGCATCCCGATAGATATCAGAAGCATGCCTCCAGTAACTGATCACACATTTTTTACGATCGACTTTTTGATACCACAGCTAATCATCGGAGAAAAATAAATAAAAGGAATAACGTAACGGTATTTAATGTGTAAAAAATATAATATTATTTTTATAAACTCTTACCTTAGAACTGGAACAGCAGCTCGGCTGGAACTGGAAATTAGTGCTGAAATTGATTTCTAGCTTAGCGATTGTGTTTCTAATGATCTGACTGTAAATTTGACTGTGTGACTACTATTATTTTAAAAAACTGCCTTCATTAAAATTTCAATAATTCTTCTTTTAAAGATCATTTCCAAATTGGCATTAAACATACAGTGTAGATATGATGCATTATGAGAAACCTACCACTAGTTTTTTAAATTTAATTTTCCATTACGATCATATTGTGCGTATTTTTTTATTTTTTTGCACAGCAGGCTAAATCTTCAGGCTTCTCTTAATGTTTATGTGGCTAAGAATAATATTCGAGAGGTATTTGCTGAAAAAATATTAACTAGAAAAATATGTATATACTGTAGCAGAATTCAGCCATAAACTCTATAGTCCCCCATTATTTCAGTTTTTCTCGAGTTATATTTTTTTTCGTCGGTTTTGTTTGACAAATTATCGTGTTTAAGTATATACGCTTCTTACGTTGTATAAATTTTACGTTTTACGTAATTTCACATTAATCATCACTAAGATATGTTTATTTCACACATTTTTAAAATTATTTTATTGCCGACTAAATATTTCGCAGTTAAGTAAATATCAGTATTTCGGTTGAATCTAACTGCCATATTTTTTGAGATAATAAAAAAAATCTGTACTACCTGAAATGTAAATCTAATATGAAATTGAAATTTCCCTTAAGAAATATTAATTTTCCTGTTCTTAATGCCAATTCGACATATTTCATATCCTCCGCAATCCTATATCAAATAGTGCTTAGCTACAGTCAGTAAGAGAATTAGGGAAAAAATCCCCCCCCCATTTTGTGCGATGACACATTGCTAATTTTTATAATTCGTGTCGTAACTCGATCGCTCTAATAACAGATGGGTCTTTTTGTGCAGAGAATATGACAAGTTCCCTTGACGGGCGCCAAACGATGTAATATTATCATTCTTTTGTTACGATAGGGCAACTTTACAAGACCCTCCATTTAGAAACAGAACTCAGTATAGAGAGAGATTTTGTAACCTGTCTCATAAAATGCTTCGAATTTAAACTCTATTCCTACCGAATAATCAACATGTTTGAAAGATCCGTTGATAGCTATAGTAGGTACTATATCTAAATGTTAGTGTATGGAGCAGGATAAAAAAAACACAATGTGCTTAATATTCATCATTTTATTAAATGTTACATTATGGTAAGTTTGTAAATTCATTATGAAAAAAAAAACTAAATATTCACAGTGTATTTTGGTAGCAATAATACTTACGATACATACATTAATGATAATTTTACACATTTTATAGAAATGTCATAAACAGTTATTTGTTATATTAAGTACATGTTGAGGAATGTTAAATAAAGATTAGATAAACCAAAAAAAAACTGAAAAGTTTGAAAGGCGCATTTACGAATAAACTAAAATAAAAACACGAATAATTGTAAAAAATAATTTTTGATCATTGACTATTTTAGTTTAAAGTTAATAAATTTTAACTCTTATTGTTTTTAAAAATTTAAAGAACCAGGTAATTATTTTACTATAACGGAGCATTAAAATAAAAATAAATGTTTTAAATAAAATAGCTATTACAAATTGGAAATTATTCCTGATTATATAATCACGCAAGCTAAAAACTAAGGAAGACTAAATAAATTCATTTCAATTTATCTGAATATAAAGAAAATAAATGTACATAATATTATTATACTTCGTATACATAGTTGGATGCTTTAGTAGATTTTTTACATTTAAATAGAAAGATACGTTCATTCAAAATATTAGTAACGATTTGTAATGATCAATAACAACAGATCACTGTAGAAGGTAATATATCCAATAGAGCTATTTGTACATTTTCTGGTTATAATCGTTCACTATAATTATATACACATTTGATATTTACATACACGTGAATAATTTTTAGTTGATGAAAATAGAATTAGAAATATTAAACCAACGCCTGTTAAGATTTAAAATACGATATGTGTTTGTTTCAATTTTAGAGATATGTTACTTTAAAATGATTTGATAGTATACGCCTAAAAAGTTTGGATGTTTTCCAATAAATAAAATGATCACAAAACTATGTAGCATGTCTTAATTGAGGGTGACCCAAAAATATCACAGACAAATAATAATCCTAATGAAATGTTTGCGTTCACAAAAAAAATGTCGTTTTACCTAAAATTAATAGCTTTATAATTTTAGATTATTTACACAACTTATGCTAGAGATACTATAACACAGTCTTTTGATTTATGTGACTATAGGTGTGTTGGTAACTTTCGAGGAGATATCACTTTGTTTTTATGGCACAGGGGCATAGCACTTTCACTGAAAGTCAATTTTCTCAATCTTACGCTAAACCTGCTAGATATACCCACAAAATAAAAAAATCGGACCTAAAGCGTGTATATACTTTTATGTTGACTGTTTTTATGTCAGATTGTATAAAAAATAACAATTAAACAATAGACTAGGAGTTAGCGACATATTTTACAACCTAGGTTCAGACAGTAAATTTTACAGATTGTTAGCGAGGACTAATACAGTACAGGCTCATTATCAGAATGTTTGCTATTCTCAGTTTCTAATACCTTCTACACTAAAGACGGATGTGTTATTTGTGGTTTCTATAGAATAATAAAATAGGTAAATTTCTAAGTACATTTTGCACATCACAATAATCTTAAATATGTGTTTTTCTGACCTAGGAACAATCCATTAAAAAATCGCACAGGTCACACTATGTGCAACCAGTCTAATACTACCAGGACGTTCTACTAGTACGTTATTTTCTTTTAAAAATAGCCGATTTTAAATCTGTCAAATAGCTAAAGGCAATAGCAACAACGAGTTTCAAATCCAAGGTGTAATAATATACTACTGATACTTGTAGAATATGTCGCTGGCTCTTAGACTGTAAATAACGAAGGAGTTGTGCGTAATGCTTTCAGTATCTCATATATAACATACCGGTAGGAATATAAATTTTACTTTGAAAAGTAGTCATTTATCAGTTTACCTGAAATACTGCTTAAAAAAAGTTTTATAAAAAAAAAACGAGGTTTGTGGGCATGTAGCAGCCGAACTATTTTGTATACATTCGATGTCACATTGTTATTTAAGTCCAGGAGTAGTCCTGGCTTATGAGCTGTGGTTACTTGGTTGAAGAAACCAGCGAACTGGAGCTGTAACCCTGGGAGCTGCACGTAGGTAGGGCGAACGGGTTCATGCCGAACGGTGATGGTACAATACTGCTAACTCCTGTAATGAACGGAAAATAAAATATTATTAACAATAAAGAGGGGAATCGCAGTCGTAGAATTGAACTACTAGACCCATTGAGTTAGGAAACGGTTTCCTAACTCAATGATTAGACCATAGATTGTGGATCCTAATCCGCTCACTAGAAAATTGTTAAGGCGCCTATATACCCTAATGCTATAAAACAGTGAATCTACATGTTTTTTTTTGTTTAATTCCAATCTAATTTGGTTAAACAAATTTTGTTAAAAAATATAAAAAAAAGCCCTTTCGGTACGCCGGAAGGCGGGGGTAGATTTCACGAGATCAAAGTAGAGGATAGGCAAATTCTAATTGTACGAACTTGTATCAAACATTGCGTGATCTACCGCGCGATCAACTCCCCGCGCGGCAGCTCGCTCACCTCAACCCGCCCCGCGGCGCCGCGAGAGTGGGTATACTGAATCCCTCTTTATACTGTGCCGTAAGAGTTGTTCATATCAAAAATTGTTTCAAATAAAAGTTGTAGGTAAATTATAGGCCTATAATTAACATTTTGAACTGATTTGATTCTGTGGCTATTAAGGGACGTATAAAGCGTTTTTTTTTTTAATTTTGAAAAACCAATTTTTTCCACCCCTATGACCGATGGTTGGTGCTATCAAAAAAATTTACAAAAATGAGTTTTTGGCCCTTATCTAAGAAATAAAATAAAATTTAAAATAATTTGATGTCTTGTATACTAAGAAAGTTATCGAAAAAATGTCACATTTTCGAAATCGCCCTCTTGGTCTGATTTTACCCATTACGAACTTGACCGGGATTTTGTGCTCTTAAATTTTATGTATCAATTTGAAATTGATTGTCGTAAAATTACGGCAGTTATCGTCTCTACGAGAAAGTAATATAGATAGATAGATTGATAGCTTATATAAACTTTAAAACTGAGGGTGGTTTTGGGTTCTAGGAGAAGTGAAACGCGAAGATAATATGTGGAAATTTTCCGTAAGTCCCCATTACCCTTGGTACCCATTGCAATAGGTAGGTTTCCTTAAGAAATCTACCTAAAAACCGCCATATTTTTGAAAAAGTATTAATTTAAAGTCACCCGTTTCTGAAACCAGAAACATTCCATACAAACAAATTTATTTTTATGATAAGAGTAGAGTCTAGGAGATATTTACTTAAAAGATTTGATATGTATGGTATAACAACATAGGAATAAAATAACAATGTTTGCCTAAAATTGGATATTATCGGTGTAGTTTTTAAATATGAAAATAATACCAAAAGTTTTCAGATGTTCAAAAAATATGTTCAGCTAGTATTAAAAAAAATTGGTTTAAATAAAAACATAACCGTTATTATTCAAAAAAACTATTTGCCATTAATAAATATTTCGTATAAAATGTTAGGCCGCGGTTTAAAAAAGCGTCTTTCGTGCTTGCCATAGAGTTTACACCTTTCCATTCATCATACAAAGATTCTTCTTGCAGGAAACGATTTGTAGGGTAGAATCGTTCAAAGAATATTTGTTCTTCGTGCTTCATCACCACCGTCTCTCATAAGCAATATAATTCCCAAATATATTATTCCCAAAAAAACTACCATTATTTTTTTTATATGGATAAAAAAAAAATATTTTCTATATTTATACAAAAATTAAAAAAAATTGAAACTTCAGCATCCGCTATGGAATTGATTGAAACTCCGTCGAAATGATCGCCATTGCGAAGGCAACGCCTTTAAGGTAAGATTCAGTTGTAAACAAGTGATCTTATATAATTATATACGTCGAAACAAACTAAAGAAACCATATACTAACACTGTACAGTGAGATGATTCCAGCCGGTAGACATATTTTGTTGTTGCTGAGCAAAATTCGAAAAAGTCTTCGAGTGGATTTGACTTAGCGGAGTCAAGCCCTTAACGGGAGCAAAAGCGCTTTTGTCCTTTTCGGAATATTTGTACTGACCGTAGGCGGGTAGGTATTCTTTCATGTCTATAAATTCCCTTCCCTCGGCGAGTTTGTCTTTGCCTTGGGAATTTTTGGAGTTTCTGCAACTATGATTGTCGGTTATTGGAGTATGGATGTATGTGGGCAAATTGTAGCAGGAATCGCGGTGTTCGAACGGTGCCATCGCAGAGCGTGCTGTTCAAATGAAGAAAAAAAAGCAAAAATAAGAAACAAATGAATATATATATATGCAAGCAGTAAGTGTGCAAAATAAGAGAAAATAATCAGAACACAATTAAGGTTATTAAATAAATTTAAACAAAATATATAAAGGCAAACTCAGCGCTCGATATTTAATAGAACTAAACAACCTATAGTATAACTAACAAACAGAAAAATAAAAACAACATTAAAAAAAAACACAAAGTAAAATAACATAAATGTTATGTTTCTTATGTGTCCTTCAAGCTTATATAAATATTACAAAAGTTATGTATGAAATTAGTACTAAAACTTACTTGGAATAATTGTCTAATTAATGGAAAAAATTACCTTAAAAAGGTACCGTAGGAACTAGGCATAAAATAATAATAAAAATTGTATAATTTTGTCGGTGAATAATGTTTTTCACGTGGTTTTAAACAGTCCTAAGTATATTTTTTCCTTAATTGTGTATTTTAAATAAGTATTCCAAATGCATTATAGCAATCAGACTCAAAATAAAAAAATCGTTATGTATTTCGGTATTCGTAATAAATATTTATTATTATATTTAAATTATTTATTATACCACAAAAATATGTAGATTTATATACACACACTAAACATACTTATTAATTTGATTTTTTCAACCATATTTATATTTGGTACAAATTTCTAGTCGTACCTATAAATGTGGTACTAGAAAATCATGTTTTTGTATTGCTGCTTTGTACGTTGATAAAGAAATAAATATTTAAAAACTTACGCTTTCATTCTTTCTCTTATCATAATATTTAATAATTCAGAACACTTTAATATTTATAAAAAAAAAATACACAAAACAATTAAGTAACAAAGGTGTATTTATTCGTATGAAATACAGTAATTTAGAGTTTAGATTTCGCGGATACTCACTGTGCGTGGAGTTGAAGAGAGGCGGCGCGCCCGCGTTGGCCGTCGCTGGCGCGGCGCCGTAGAGTGAGCCGGCACCGGCGCCGGCGCCGTACACGGCCGAGTGCGGCGTCGAGGCAGCCGAGCAGTAGCCGCCGGAGATGGACGTCGTGGCGCCGGCGCCGCGTGGCGACGCGCTCGACGCCTGCCCGCGCGCGTACTCCTCTAAAAGAAAAACCCTACAGGTCAACGAAAAACTTGGTTTAGTCCATTACTCAATGCGCAATATGAAGCATAGGTTTTATCCTTTGGTATTTATCTGATTTATAAAAGGCCGGAAGATTAGCATAGCCTAAGAAGATCGTCTAGAATAAAAAAAGTTATCGTTCCGGTCAAAAATGAAGGTAATACAATTATTTACTACACCCCCTTGGATGAAACTTTTCAAATTATTTACGACACTCATATTTCATTGGCCATGAAGAATGAAACAAGGTGATTAAAGAGTTGAAATCAAATATAAAAACATTACTTTTGAAATTTACTGTGAATCCTGTCAACAAACATTAGTATTTCACAAAAAGGGCTAGTTGTTCAACCAATTTTAAGCAACGAATTTAATTCGATATGTCAAATCGATTTGACTAAAACCAGCTGACGGGGATTTTTAATTTATCAAGATCACATAATAATAATAAGAAACAAATAATACATCGAAATAATCAGATACGTATTTCAAGGTCTTCTTCAGTCAATAGTGAACCCAATTTTTCATGACTATTCGAATGAATAGTCATAAAAAATTGGTTTCACTATTGACTAAAGAAGACCTTGAAATACTTATTTAAACGGGCAATGATGAAAATTAAAATGTTCGAGAAAATTATGAAAATCTTGAGGAGGAAATATTAGTGAAGTAGTATTATCTACGACACTCGATAAAAAACACGAAAGTATTCTGAAACCTAGGACTCAGCTATAGAATTACTTGAAAGACAGGCACAAAGAATGTTAAGCAGTCTAATGCAAAATTTTCAACTGCTGAGAACGAAATACGGCACAGTAAATCAGCTTTACTTGAGGAACCAGTTTACAATTTGTGAAAGGACTTTTATTTCAGCTGAAGAAGTTCCAGATGACGAAATCACAATTCGAGAATGTGCGCGTAATAAATTCAATTTAGACAGACAAGGCTTCCAGCATTGCAACTGAAATGGAGAATGTACTTCAAACTGATGCAAATGCAAAAAAGTGAACTTATTATGCAACCCGAAGTGTCACAAAAGCTTCACTTGCAAGAATAAATAAGCTTTTAATTACGTTTCTTTTTATTGCATTTACGGTGATTAAGAATTTTAGAAATACAATCATATCTACCATTGTTCATACCTTACTGAGATAATACATAATAACCGATTAAAGTAATAAATATGGCGTCTTTGATTAAATTGACAAATTGCTTGGTAATCTATTTATTATTATTAATAACCGGAGCTTAAATATAATATCCACATTAAATACTTTGACTGTAGATATATATTTAATTTATGATAAAATGTAAATAATTAACTATATATAAGCATTCAAAAACAATGTTTTTCAACTTTAATACCTAATAAGGATAGTACATATCTTAATATATATAAATCTCGTGTCACAATGTTTATCTTCAATGGACGGCTGAACCACTTAACCGATTATAATAAAATTTGCACACCATATGCAGTTCGATCCAACTTGAGCGATAGGATAGTTTAAATCTCAAATTATAGTCGCAATTTTAATTTATTGCTAATTATTTGTCTGTTATTATTTGGCAGTCATAAAACTGACAGATGTCGATACCTTTTTATTTTATGGGCGATTGTGAAGAGCGCGTGACGACTCGGTGCCTGTATAATTTTATTGAACAAGCAGAGGAAAGAGCTATTGTGATATTATTGGAAAATTTTTTAGAAGATCACAATCAACTAATTCAATTGATCAAAAGAGTTTCGCCACGACTGCAAAATGACAATTATCAAATCGTCATAAAAGCCGACAAAGTACCATTAGGTGAACATGCTGGTAGATTCAACGCTCCAACTGTTGATGAGGTTGCTGTTATCATGGTTGGTGATCCAGTTGACAAAAGATCTATAAACATTACACGGCGAGACAACACTGTCAGTACGATTTCGGATCTACACCGTTCATATGACGCACTACAATATCCATTGATATTTTGGCAAGGACAAGATGAATATCACCTTAATATCAATCAGTATGATCCAAATACCGGTAAATTTGACAATTATCTATTTACTTTCTTACTGTATGTATAGATTTTAATTTCGTATTGCATTTTATTTTTTATTTTTTTAGGTGATTACAGAAATAATAAAGTTAGCTCAATGAACTACTACGCACACCGAATAATGGTTAGACAACATCAAGACAATTATATCCTTCGATATCGTCAGCTGTTCCATCAATACATTGTTGATATGTATGCTAAGGTCGAAAGCGAACGCTTGCGATTCCTTCGATTCAACCAGGCAAAACTACGATCGGAAGAATATATTCACTTACGAAATGCTGTTGCTGGAAACATCGATGGAATTTAAATCCCAATGACATCGGTAATGCTTTCATTTTACCTTCAAGCTACATCGGCAGTCCACGGAACATGCAGGAATACATACAAGATGCGATGACTTACGTACGTCATTACGGCCGACCGGATTTATTTATTACATTCACATGTAATCCGAATTGGGAAGAGATACAAACTTTACTATTGCCAGGACAACAAGCCATTCATCGTCATGATTTAACTGCACGTGTGTTTAAACAAAAATTGAAATCCTTAATTGATTTTATTGTTAAATATACAATTTTTGGTATCACACGTTGTTGGCTGTATACGATAGAGTGGCAAAAGCGAGGTTTACCTCATGCCCACATTTTGGTTTGGCTTAAAGATAGAATCCGTCCTGAAGAAATCGATCAAATAATTTCAGCCGAAATTCCAGACCCATTAATTGATCAAGAATTATTTGATATTGTCACCAAACACATGATCCATGGGCCATGCGGTGTTTTCAACATGACGTCACCGTGCATGGAAAATGGAAAATGTAAAAAAAACTTCCCAAAGCCGCATACGAATGACACGATCACGGATATTGATGGTTATCCAATGTATCGCCGCAGAAGTACTGAGAATGGTGGCCACACATTTACAATGCGACTGCCGAACTTTCCAAATCAAGTTGAGTTTGATAATCAGTGGGTGGTACCATACTCACCACTACTTTCAAAAACTTACAAAGCTCATATCAATGTTGAGCTTTGCAGTTCTGTTAAATCAATTAAGTATATTTGTAAATATGTAAACAAAGGCAGTGATTTGGCCATATTTGAAGTAAAAAACATAAATAAAAATGACGAAATAGCACGATACCAAATGGGCAGATACATTAGCAGCAATGAAGCTATTTGGCATATTCTCAGCTTTCCCATCCACGAAAGAGATCCTGCTGTCCAACATCTGGCAATACATCTTGAAAACGGTCAACGTGTATACTTCACTGAAGAAAATGTTCTCCAAAGAGCGTTCGAAGCTCCGAAAACGACTCTAACTGAATTTTTTACATTGTGTCAAAAACCTGATGTTTTTGGCCAATTCGCGAAGACATTGGTGTATGGTGATGTTCCACGTTATTTCACATGGAACAAATCCAGTAAAAAATGGGAGCCACGGAAACAAGGAAAACCACATCCTTCCATTACAGGCATATTCAAAGCTAAGACATTGGGGAGACTTTACACGGTACATCCAAAGCAACGTGAGTGCTTCTATTTACGTTTGTTATTGGTGAATGTTCCCGGACCAACGTCTTTTGAATTTTTACGAACAGCTAATGGTCGAGTATTCAATACATACCAGGATGCATGTCGTGAACTGCAATTGCTAGAAGACGATAACCATTGGGACTTAACGCTTGCTGATGCTGCGTTGACATCAACACCGAATAACATTCGTCAGTTGTTTGCAATTATTTTGGCGACATGTTATCCCTCGCAAGCACAAACTTTGTGGGAAAAATATAAAAATTGTATGACAGAAGACATCTTGCACCGAATTAGACAAACAAATCAATGCCAAAACATAGATTATACACCAGAGATGTACAATGAAGCATTGGTCTTGATCGAGGATTTATGTGTTCTTATTTCAAATTTACCACTTAATCATTATGGTATGCCATCACCTAATCGTCCAGCCACCGACTTAGTCAATACCGATTTACAACGAGAAAATCAATATGACCATGGAAGTTTAGCAACAATTATCATGAACAGTGAACCATTACTGACAGCAGAACAAAAAATTATTTATGATCGGATTATGCTGGCTGTTGCTGCTGAACAAGGCGGTTTTTTTTTCTTGGATGCACCCGGTGGAACCGGTAAGACATTTTTAATATCGTTGATTCTTGCCAAAATACGGTCGCAACAAAAAATCGCATTAGCATTAGCATCGTCAGGCATTGCGGCTACTTTACTGGATGGTGGGCGAACAGCACATTCAACATTCAAGCTGCCATTGGACGTTCATAATAAACCAGATGCAATGTGTAACATCAAAAAGAATAGTGGAATAGCTGCAGTGTTGCGGAAGAGTTCTATAATAATTTGGGATGAGTGCACAATGGCACACAAATATTCACTTGAAGCATTAAACAGAACTATGCAAGATTTAAACAGCAATAATAAACTTTTCGGTGGTGCTATCTTACTTTTGTCTGGTGACTTCCGGCAAACCTTACCGGTTATACCTCGCTCTACTTTCGCGGATGAGATTAATGCATGTTTGAAACAATCATTCTTATGGCGAAGTGTTGAAACACTTCGATTGACCATAAATATGCGAGTACAATTGCAAAATGATCCATCAGCACTAATATTTTCCGAACAACTACTAGATATTGGGAACGGTAAAATAAAACTGCAACCAAATACGCAATGCATTAAACTACCAGACAATTTTTGCACTGTTGTTCAGGATAAAACTGAATTGATTCAGAGTATTTTCCCGGATATACAGAATAATTATTTGAATCATGAATGGCTTAGTCAACGGGCGATTTTGGCAGCCAAAAACGTTGATGTTGACGAAATTAACTTCCAGATACAACAGTTGTTACCAGGCGATCTGATGTCTTTTAAATCAATCGATACTGTTGTTGATGAAAATGAAAGTGTAAATTTTCCGATTGAATTTTTAAATTCATTAGATATCCCTGGAATGCCACCACATAATCTTCGATTAAAGATTGGTTCCCCTATTATTCTCCTCCGTAATTTGAATCCACCTCAATTATGTAACGGTACGCGTTTGGTCATCAAAAAGATCACCGGAAACATTCTTGAAGCAACCATTTTGGCTGGGAAGTTTAAAGGAAAAGTGGTCCTGCTGCCACGTATTCCGATGATACCATCAGATTCTACCATACCCTTCAAAAGGCTACAGTTTCCAATTCGTTTAGCTTTCGCCATGTCTATAAATAAATCTCAAGGTCAAACAATGTCCATTTGTGGTTTAGATTTGGAAAATCCATGTTTTTCTCATGGGCAACTATATGTTGCGTGTTCACGTGTTGGGAAACCGTCGAATCTATTTGTGTTAGCTAAAGACAGGTTAACCAAAAACATTGTGCACCGATTGGTGTTAAATTAAATTGAAATTGAAAGTATTTATAATTCAAAAAAAAAGATATTAATGTTTAAAAGTTTAAGACTGTCTGCCTTGCCTACCTCATTCATGAGTTTAAGCGTCACATGTTATTTACTGTATTATACTGTAATATACTTATATTTGTTATAAAATTAAATGGAAATAATAAATCTGATAAATTTTTATTTTTTACATATTGATTTCTGCTTAGTATCAAGTGTAAGAACATTTTAATTAATTGTGTTCAACGTACTTCCCCTTCAAATCTCAATCCAGTGAATTTGTATACCAACATCAACATTTTCGTCTTTGTTCGTAAATAATTTCATTGTACTAAAGGGTTATAGTAGTAGAAAGTCAAATAAGGAGATCACCATATTTTTTTACAAATACCATCTGTGTGAAAAAGCATAGTGGACTCCGTGACTGATGTTCTCTTATTGTTCCTCTTAGATTGTTTACTATAATGTAATATAACAAAAACTTTAGCCACAGCAACGCGTGGCCGGGTCAGCTAGTACATCTTTATGTTACGAACATGCACGTGATCAACGTCATACTATGTTTCATTTATTATATTTAACAGTATAAGCAATGTTTCATACAATTTTAACCTATAATATTTAATTACCAAATCATAATTTATATAGATTATTTCATTTGAAAATTTGAACATTCTTAAGATTATTTTCACAAATATTTTTAAACGTATTTTAAGCTCATTTTAATATAATAGGGTGATTAGAAGTTTGGACATTTTTGAGACCACTTCCGCATATTAAGCTTTTCCTTCCAAGTAATTAAAAAATAGACTCGAGACACGACGAACGCTGAATAGTTAAGTTACCTAATAGAGTACATCTCGACTACTGCTAGTAATGTCCTAATACGTCCCGAGACCATTTCAGATAAAAAAAAACAGTTAATTGGCCCTGCAAAACAAATACGATTTGTAAAGACGACATATCAAAATTCATAATAGTTTCAAAAAAAAAAATGCGTATGCCAGCTGATCGTCCACTCGCAACGACCAGGTCATTGATAGCACGATCAGGGCTACAAACTGTTGTACGCGTGTCAGCCGTGTTGTACCAGCGCTTTAATATAAATATTTAATTTGGGGATGGATATAATTTCTTACTGATATTAGAGAACATAAACACTCTCTCAAGTCTTTTGGAATGGTCTTTGGACATCCTACATATGGACATGTCCTTTGGACATATGGTACAGACATATAAGGAAAAAAGTAATGTAATATGATGCATTTTTTCCTACCTTCGGTCCACTGGCCCGCCCCTGTGTCCTGCACACTAACTGCCAGCTGTCCAGTATACGAATTGAATCCGCCCGGCATGTTCCCGCCGGGCGGCGACCTCGGCCCGCCCAAGCCTAGCTGGTTGTTTCTCGGCATGGAGTACAGGGCTTCAGCAAGATCTGCTGCTCTCTTTAAAATTATTTCCTGTAAAAAATACGATTATTAGTATTCGAGTATTAGTTATGATTTTAATTTATTTTTCTTATTAATAAATTTTTGAATACACTTCAAATAGCATTCGATTTTTGTTACGTGTAATAATTAGGGCAAAATATAATAAAATCTGTTCAATTATATTATTTGCTATTTAATTTTACTTGATACTTAATTTACTATATCATGTAAAAGTCTACTTCGTTATTTATAATCATGTTTCTATCAAATAATATTACTGAACATTATGTAAAACAATATTTCAATTGCTATAGAAGATTCCCTCTCCCCCCCTCCGACTTACGTGACTTTAAATATGCCTAATAAGAATTTCAAACGAATATTAATTTAATTTTAACGATGACACCACTGTGAAACAGTGTTAAAGATATCATTTTACAATTATATATATTTTTATTTCAATTAAAAAATATATAAATCGATAGTATTTTGTAAACATTATTCATGAATTGAAAGATTTAACTGACCTTTGGAAGTTTTTCTGGATCACCGGGATGTCGTGGAATTAGCTTCTGTAATCTCTGGAAACCGTAATCGATTGTAGGCTCGTTCA
Organism: Neomicropteryx cornuta; assembly: GCA_020383195.1. Lineage (NCBI taxonomy): Eukaryota > Metazoa > Arthropoda > Insecta > Lepidoptera > Micropterigidae > Neomicropteryx > Neomicropteryx cornuta. Next base: position 10,744,949 of record JAHKQU010000029.1, on the reverse strand, counting down.
GTGCTGCTATGCATAAAAAACATCTCTATTAGACTACGTCAGTCATATTATGCTTAATCGATTTAGCTAGCAACTAAACTGCTCTCACTCTTTGTAGTACAATTTTTTGCCATTTACAGCACACTAAACATAATTTGCAAAATCTACGCTATTTAACTAAAAAATACTTTTGTTTCATAGTGTAATAAAAATTATACTACTAATAATAAGTGAATTTAGGTGACAATTAAACGTTTTTACTTTTAAATGTTTTTCAAAAATGGGTGACTACATTAAAATTAAACAAAAGAAGTTGATGCAGCTTGTAAATTGGTTGTTTAGGCCTTCAGAGCTTAAACAACCAGTCGCTTTGCACCCCGTCTGCGGGTCCTTCGAGTTACCAGCGTCAAAAAACATTAAATGGTGGAGGTCGGTAACAATAAGTGCGATTAGTTAAGCGTATTAGTATGAGGCGATCCAATGGCATCGTAATGGTTTTATTTTTTGGATTTTTTTTAAATTGTATTACAATTTCGTATAAAAATAGTTTAGGTCCAGTCATAACTATCGTAAATAACCAAACGTTAAACGTAAATAGTTAAAAGTTTCAAATCAATAATTTCATCAATTTACTGACGATCACGATAATTGAATTGGAATAAGTATGTTTGGTAAGTTTTAAAAATTCACTTGTACCTATAATTAGGTGAAAAACATGTAATAGTACTGTTTTTAAAATCTTTTTTCTATATTTTTCTATATACTCACAGACATAAACAAATCTTCCAGGAGCTCCTTTGCAAAATTGTTTACTTTTGTAGGATAATGTGACCTCGACGACGCCCGGGATGTGTCGCGGGGGCGTCTGGACCCGGATTGCGTGGGAAGTAATGAGCTAAAATGAAATATAAAATACAATAAATTGACTTTTATTTTAAAAACAAAATGTTACTACTAATATGACGTAGATGTCATGGTTCAATGTTTTAGATAATTTTTACTAGTAGCGTTAAGTGAAGAAAGTGACACTCGTATGTTAAGATGATCTTCAATATATGTATGCTACTACTTTAAGGCATCAGATTAATCGTTTATTTTAACATTTTATTTATTTATTATATTACTGGTTTAAAAATATGTCCAATCAATAATTGATATAATGAAATTAAACAAATTTATTATGATGGAGACGAATTATTTATTTTTACTTTCGAAGTAACTACTACTCTAACTAGGGTAAAAAAAATAAAATGGTTTAAACCAGCTTATTGGTCCTAGCGAATGCAAGTATTATTGTAAAGATGTTATATCAAAATTCATAATGGTTACCGTTGGTTACGCGTCATATACGATAGGGTGGGGTAGTGGGGCGGTGAATGAAGTGGGGTTGACTAGCGAGTGCGAATGCCTTTAACGATACTTTTAGAAAAAAGACTGGTGGTTTACACAATCTCAAAAAAAAAAAAAAAATGTAATGAACTATTTTTGTTCTTTTTTCATTTAATTTTCTACTAAGGAACACAAACACCGCATTACGACTTCGTGAAACATTCTGTTTAAATGTGAATGGTGACTTTTTATTAAAGCAGAGTAAACCTCAGTTTCTACATTTCTAAGATTGTATCGAGAACTTTAAAATTGTTACCTAAAAACGTTGAGGGCATTCAGCATATGTGTGTGTAAGACCGACCCGATATAATTGGCATCAAATTTACAAACCTTTTATTTCTAATGTAAGAAAGCATATATTTTGCAACACGTAAAACTGGGATAATAAATTAAAATGTAACTTCATAGCTTACCTCACTCCACACCAGCATTGTTCCGAAGACAACTTGGAGTCCATCGAAGAAATTGTCCCCGACGATTATGACCGTGGAACCACCTGACGTCCAACCCTCGCTTGGTGATATGGCTTTTATGCAGGGTGTGGCCACTGGCAGTGGAGGATATAAGCCAGCTGAAGAAAGAAAAAATATAATTTAAGAACAGATAAAACTTGGTTACCAAATCTGTAACAAATGAAGCAAACACTTAAGGGCGCTTTTTCCAATTATCAAATTTTACATAGTAAAAACATAATAATTTAGTTATTATAATAATAAGTAATTAGTAAGATAAACGTCCGGACGCGTATTTATACATTGTTATTATTAAGCGTTATTTATGAAAATATTTTTTGTGGACCTTTAATTGGTATGACTTTATTTGTTCCTTGTGTATTTTCTTGTTTTTTCTGTAATGTTAGTGATGATTGCTGGAAAAAGTATTGGAAAATGGATTAATGTATAGCATTTTTTTAAAAAATTACGATTTACTAGTAATGTAACCGAAATCATAATAAACAGGGCAACCATAACTTTCTCAGCTTTATCTAAATATAAGAGCTATAAATATATAACCTAATAATACCTAGAGTTGAAAGAAAACAGAATTCGTTATATTTTATGCCAAGATGGGTGGAATATCTAAATTTAAAATAGCTAAAAATTACTCTTGAAAATATTAGGCGAAAAAATACATTAAAAGGAACCAATCCAGGCAATTTATATAAATAATGAAGCGACGCAAATTGAAATACAAATTAGCACATTATTGGTCTCGGCGCTTACCGAAATATTCTTTGAGTAATATTATGTATTAAAATTATATGTTACTTTATATAGGCATTAAATATATATGTATTTTACTGACTTAAAACACGTGCTAGGAAGTTATATATTAAGAATATTATAAATATAGTTATAGGTAATAAATAAAATAATTTAAGCACGTCTGTAACCATTGGGTGCTAATTTCAAGTCTCAACTCTAAGACTAAGTCAAAACATGGCAACTTGAACGTCAGCCAAGTTAAAGTCAGAACAGCAGTTTATCTAACGTTATGTCTGCGAGGTGTCTGCGGTTAGACACACTTTTGTGAAATTAGATAATTATTATATACGAATATATAAAATTCGGAACACCGTTTCCATTATAGAAATCCTGTTCAAATCTCAAGAGCGTTTGTGTGGCACCGAAAGCCACGGGCACGAATTTTCTGGGATTTAAACCGTCCACGGGGCCAATCTGACGAACAAGGCATAACCCTTAGTATATATATCTTTCAATTTTCTCGAAGATGATGGTGAATAATTGAATATCACTAGTTTTGAGGGCTGTGCAAAATAAGATAGGTCAAAATGATTGGAGCATATTTTTGCTGTAATTGAGTTGGATCCTTATTTGCACACTTTCTTCCACTCTTTAGTTACATCATATTTAGGAAATCTGAAATATTTCACTGTCTTGATGGCATCACTTAGATTAAATGAATATAGCTAGAATGGCTCAGTATAGTCTAATTAATTATAGCCCGTAGGAAAGAAAGTACAAATACCTCTTATAAAAAATATACTTTTTATTAGTTATTTTGTTCAATATTAAAATTTATATTTTTATTTCAAAATTGATGCAAATATATTCTTAAGCTCTACAAAATATTGCAATTGCTATCACCCCTAAAGATATATTTTTTTATATTAGGTTAGAGTGTATTTAAGTAGCACTATTAATTGGCAAACTTTCTAAATAGTAATCTGTATACTTAAAATATGGCATAGATCTATTATAAATATGTGATGTATAAAATGCAGTTTTAACCTTAAAATGTATATAAATTTTCATATTTTATATTTATTTAAAATAAGTGACCTTTCATAAGCATAAATTTTGTTTATCCTTTTCGCTTAATATTTAGAATCCTCGATTTTGTGAAGAAATAATACGTAATGTTTTTCTATTTAGTTGGTATTATTTAAAATAAAAATGTTGGTAAAGTTAGTTGTTATAAGAAGCAAAAAAAATCTTGTCATATTGTCTTGTCTTGTATTTGAATTTGTAATATTGGTGTTTTTTGATAAACATTATTTTACGTTGTTGACTCTGATACTGGAGAGGAAAATCTATATGTAGCTAGATGCACCGTGAAACTTGATATATGACCGCGACATGCTCAAATTATAAATAGAACCTTACGAAGTTTGCTCAAGAACCCGCCAGTAATGCGTGCGTCCTTTTCTTAAGCAAGTCAATTTTTACGGCGACAGACAGAGATAGTTATAAGAGTCCTGGTTGGACCCCCGAGACTAGCGGGAATGTGGGTGGCTTGGGGAGGGCTCGGGCGGAAGGGGTCGGTTCAAATCTCGCGAACAAAACGACACGGTAATAAAGACAGAGAGAGAAAGTGAATTAAACAAAGACGGAGCTAGATTAAACTCGGTTGCGTTGCAAGTTCATCTTGCCGGTCGAGAACTATACAAACAGTACTAGGACCACGGTGTACCTAATCCTGGGCGTTTGTGCTTATATGAAGACTTAAACATGACGAAATGTGAAAAACACTAAAAACTAAGATAAAAAACACGTATTAATATTTAAAATTGGTTTTTTGATGTATTTGCACGCAACTTTTTCATGCTCATACCATTTATGCTGAGAACGAAACATTGCATAGAGTCTAAGAGTATGGGTTGCATAGACTTCATATTTGTACAACGCTACGAATTTACTATTCACTTAAGTACCTAAGGTACTGATATTAAATGAGCGTAAGACATTTAAAATATACTACATTTATTTATTTCACGTGCACATTAAACCACACAAACAAACCCACCCAAACCCTTACGCGAATTAATTTAATTTGAATATTTTTTATCTATTAATTGGTACTTATGGACACCTTTTAGGTGAATGTTTAATAACCCAGTGAGTAGATTTCATTGCATGTTTTATCGCCGTGTGTACTTCTTCAAAAATAAATTAAACAAATTAAAACAAATAATTCCAAAAATATCAAATAACAACATCTCGTTAATTTTAAATGGCTGATACACAATGACTTTAATTGTCCTAAGGTTAAAAATATATATACCTATTTTTATTATAAAATGTTTTTCTCTTTGATAAAATCACAAAAATGCTGTAAATTGCTGAGTGATGCTAAACGATATTGTTTTATCAAAAAAGAGATATTATTATTATTTTTAAGAATCGAGCTAAATTTGAGATGAATAATATACATAATTAGTTTGGTAATATATTTTGTCTGACAGATATAGTTTGACGCGTATAATAAAAGGTAATGTTCTTTCTCCCTTCGGTAAATTCGCCGCCCCACGTCGTCTCCGCCCGCCCTTACATCACCGCATACAAACGACCGCCTTAAAATTGACGTTCCATTTTTACGCTTCTGTGGGGATTGATTTTTGCATTCTTTTCTCTTCCTCGCTCCTGGTTGTTATGCGAGAGATTTTCGCGTTTTGCGAATATAAATTCCGCGTGGAATTATTAGAAATTATTCATATTTTGCGCAATGAATATCAACTTATTAACCGGTCTTTTTGTCGCCATAAAAATCTTCAGATAGTCTGAGTGTCAAAAGTTGGATTTGATTTTGTTAGTAGGTATTTTCAAAAAAGAAGTTTGAGGCTATTTTGCTTCGGATTTTTTCAAAATGTCGTGCAGCGTAAACAGTGTTAGCTTTAATTAAATATCCTTCATTACATGCGATAATGGGGTAGTTACTACGATTTTTGTCTTTGGGTATTTAGCTCTTAAAATCGCGGGGGGAATATTTCTTTGAACCTAAATAAACGGACCTTTGCTTTATTCATTTATTTTATTACACGAAACAAATAGTACACACTCATATATATATACATATATATATATATATATATGAGTGTGTACTATTTGTTATTTAAATATATATATATATATAAAACAATATCGTTTAGCATCACTCAGCAATTTACAGCATTTTTGTGATTTTATCAAAGAGAAAAACATTTTATAAAAAAAAATATATATATATATATATATATATATACTCGTATATGAGCGAATAAATAAAATTACGGCTAACTATAATTCATTATTTGCTAATGTATTTATATCAAAATTGCTTAAGTGAAGTATTACAGAAACCACATAGGTATTTGAACTTTTGTTTCTGATCTGTGCGCTTTTTTAATTCTAAAAACGTTTCATAAGCGAGAGACATGAAAATGTATAGAGGCGTCGGTATCCTAATTGATTTAAAAATATTGTTTTTGTTTTAAAATCATAAACCTGTATCGTAGATTATGTCATTTAAGATTATGCGATTGTCATTTCTTCCTAAATTAATTTAGTTCAACTTAACAAATATATTTCATTTGGTTGGTTGATAATGTTAACGTTGAAGAAGTATAACTATTAACTACTTAGTTGCTAGGAATGATTTAAATACTAGGCCTTCACGAATTTAGTGGCATATAAACATGACAGTATTATAGTCTTTATACGATAAACTATTTACAATTTGTTTTTTTCTTTAACATAACCTGATCAACGGCATATACTTGTACTTAGTACTAACGGATTTATAGTCATCTAGTCGAAAAACGTATTTTCATTCTTTTCATACTGACTTTAAATATTCAATAGCCGACGAGGTGACGGTTATAATTAAATTTTAAGGTGCTTGCTCAGCTGACTGGCATTTCAAGAGTTTGACGTTTTTAAAATGCAAATGAGATACTAAAGGATTGAGATCCCCTCTAAGAAAAAAATGTTTTAAATTTCAGGCGCGCTCTGAGGGTAAATTGACATTTTTATCATTATTAGTAAAGCAGACTTAAAATTTGGAGTTATTTAAATTTCCAACACTTTTTTATCATATAATACAAGATTAAAGAATAATAATTGTTGTAGTTAAATATGATTTTTTTAGTGTTTGCATTTGTTTGTTTTGTTTGTTTTTTTATCGTTGTTTTTTTATGATCTATCAGACAGCCCGAACATTTCAATTGAAACGTATATTTATAAGTTTACACCGAAAAAACAATTTTTGTAATAACTGGGTGTCTATTTATAACAAAAATATTAAAAGAATAGTATTCATATCAAAAATAAAAAAAAAACAAAAAAATGTAATATTTTATTGAACATTAAAGAAATGTACATTAATATATTTATGATATCATACAAAAAATAAAATGTACATATTTTAATTGCCAATATCGTAGAGATCACTACTCTTATCACATAAGAGTGTCTGTTCAAATGGAGATATTTCCATCATAACAAAATTTGAAAATATGTGAAAAACTTATAAGAAAACCACTTTAAATGGTTAATATTTTTGCTTTAGCAAATATTATAGACAGAGCACTTGTAGTTTTTTTTTTTAAAGAATTGCTATAACCTAGGTCATATACAATTATTTTGGGCCCTACTCAACTAGGCCAAGTATGCCTGTACTAGAATCAGGGGAGATGGTAGTAATGAAGCGTTAAAAATTATCTAATCATGTGCGGATTCGAACCCGCGACCTTCGGGCCAATAGTCCAACGCCTTAACCACTAGACTACCACGATCTCTAATCAATTATAGTTAAATTGCGATTTTTGTTTTTATTTTATTGTTAGAAAATAAAATTACATTAAAATGTAAATTTTGAAAATAAGTTATTTCTTTTTATTGAGATCTATTTTAATTCTATATAATATGTATTTCCTTTTTGATCGAAACCCTACTATGAGCAATATTTTCTCCTTTAAATAACCGAAACCATATCGTTTTGAATAGGATTTATTTTTTAACCTCTTGCTTGTGTTGAAATCATCCACATCTGTTGCGAAGTAAAAGTAAAATATGTTGTAAATCAGCAATGAAAATCAAATTCCTGAAAAATTAATTGTATGTGGATTGCATGTATTTCAATTTGAGCAGACATTCAACAATGTGATCTTTTCGTGTCCCTAACTATGGAATCGTTAAGAGTAATGCATTTTTATATACAGAACTAAAACTAGCAATTATGTATCCGCATAAACATTAAAGCTTGAATATATTAGGATTAATAAAAAAAATATTGAATCTGATACTTTATGTGTCTTTTTTTTAAAATAAATTAATCGGAATACTCATTTTGATCTGTGAAAAGAATATTTAATAATAAACGCACGTTGTTCAATTTCAAATGTGTAGAAAAAATGAAGTCAGGTGTTTGAATTGAATATGTAATATTAATTATATTAATTTATATTAATTTATAATAATATTAATTTATACTGGAAGTGTGTTGATTTCAAAGTAAATATTCTTAGGCAAGATACATGCACCATGTCAACTTTTATTATACTTTTTCGAGCGCATCCGTACATCTTTTACCAATTTATCTTCCTTAAATTTGTAGTGCGTCCTGCGTCAAATATCGGGAGTTTTAGTTACTAGTTACTAGAGTGATAGCGACTATATATAAAATATTAAAGGTTTTCCAATATGAATATTTCCTCGTGCAGTAAAAAAACTTTCACCGTCGAACCATTAGGTGACGCGTTGCTTTCTTCCACTTTACTCTTTTCACTTCCGCTCGGAAGATCGCTTTCAGCAGCCAGCTGAAAATGTCCGCTTGTACATATTTTATTGACACCCTCCTACCCGCCCCCCGCCCTCCGCTTCCGTATCCTTTGTGCGTTCGCTTTCCGCCGCGGCTCCATTTCCGGTCGCAAAAGCAAAGGAACGAACAAAAACGGCAGACGCCGAAAATACGCAGTGGAAATGTAAATAAAAACTTTTTTAAAACAAGACGCTATGACCTCACTCAACTAAGCTAAATTTGCTGGGGCGATGATGGTGGTTCGAATCCGCGACTACTGGATGGACAGACAAACTTGACCACTAGACTACCACGATCTCTTTAAAATGATACTTACGTAAAAATATAGTTAAAAAAATAAAAACAATTTGGTTCGCTATTAGAAATTAAAAGATTGAGTGATATCTTTTTCTTTATTTTACAGAGTTTAAACTGATCTAAATATTTTTATTACATAAAACTGATTTGAAATGTTGAAAATGTGCATTTTTTTTTTATAGGGTTTGTTGCAGGTTCTAACCCATTTGCAAACTACCTTTTTACCTAACCATCTGATTTAGTGTTCTATTAAATATTTAATTGAATATTATATTGTGAATTGTTATTGTAAATTTTTTTCAATAACTTTTTAAAATTACCACATTACAAAAGCTTTTTATGAGAAAACGTATCTTTAAATAATTAATGATACGCAGAGTAAGAGATAATGCTGATGGAACTTCATTTAATCGGATCAATGACATTTTATCAGTGAAATAAGTGTTTAAATTGCATTAGCTACAGCTTATAACTCAAGACATATTTATTTTAACACAAAATAATATTAATAAAATTACCTACAATTAAAAAAAAACGAAAAAAAGAATGAAATTTCCTACTGCCCCTTTTTTCAAAAAGTTGAAAACATTTTCTACCAGTGATATAATTTATACTGGTAAGTCTGAAATATTCATCTACATTTTGAAATACAATTGTGTATCGATAAGCAGCGATATCGATTATGTTCGATGTTGGTATTGATTCGATATATTTGTCATTAATTTAAAATGATGCATTGAGATATTTAAAAAAAAAACGTCCATTGGCTTAAGCGGCAAGATAGAAATATAAAAGGTAATAAGGAAAACTTAAAATAATGTTATAAAAATATATAAAATCATAAACCAAGGAGAACCTACAATCAATGTGCGTCGAAGAAGTGCACGTGTTGTCAATACCTTCACCGGGATCGAGGCGCTTCGCGCGCCTTCCGTGTTTGCTGTTGTTGTGAACGAACATGTTGTCCGAGATCGCCAACAGGGGTCCGTCCACCACGACCTGGGTAGATATCACCACCTGAGAAACCAAACATACTTGTTATCCATCACGTGCAATCGATGCATTATTCTAAGCGGGGTAGCAAAATAGTGGGCATACCAAATATCTTCTGTTTGATTTTCTAATTGTAGAATTGTAATTGTAGTACCTGAGAATTTAATTTATTATAAATCGAGTGCACCAACAGCTGGAAAAAAAGAAATAAATAAATCCTTAACACAGGATAGAGATGGAAATCAAACCGACACCTCTACATTAAACGTAAGTGGTCTCACCCCGTGCTATGTACCTATTACGAGTTATAAGCTGAATTGATATTAGTGTTATTAAGGAGACATTATTATTATATTATAAGATGTTCAAATAATTGCAAATAACCTCCCAATGTTTTAGTGTTGCTATCAATTCAATCTTTTATTTAACAGTAAGTACAGAAACAATAAATAATAAATAATAATAATAATAATAATAATAATAATAAATAATAATAATAATAATAAACAGCAAACAATAAATCACTTTTACTATATTACAGAATTACAGCAGTATTATTACAGTAGTATTTAATATATTTCTTTTACGATTTTGCAAGATCTGACAGGTAAACAATACGTTTTATATTTTAGTATGTTTCAAGCGTAGCGCAATATTTTTGCATATTAAAATGGAAATAAATTGTGTAGGGTAGCAATATTTTATAGCAAAAACATTAGATTTCTGAATTTAAAGTTATTATGTCCCAAAAGTATTATTTATGACAAAATGTTGTTATGCCCCAACGAAGTGATTGTAGTCACTATTATTTTTAATTCTCATTTCTTAGTTTGTAAAAAGTAATGTCCAAAATTGGTTTACCTCAAAAGTTTATATATATCTCGGTAATGTTTGAGAATAAACCCCTAGTTGACATGAACTTATTTATAGCTTTTGAGATCTTCCACCTTCCTGTCAATGTTAACGTTGACTTTTGTTGAATCATTCTGTATATTATTAAGCGACCTAAATTGAATTAATGTATGTGTAATGATAAAACATCCTTTAAATATATTTTTAAACTTTTGAACAACGCGAAATCACGTAATGGTGGTGTGATCTAGAACAATCTATGCCTTCGCGTCTAGTTGCCCAACTCCCCAGAGACTCTCGCTATCGACACACACACACACACACAGTCACTACGAACATTCTACGCGCCAGCGGAACGCACACACTGAAAGCAAGAAAAGCTCGGCTCGGCGGCGGAAGCCTTGCTTAGTTCTGAAGTATATTTTCAGTTGAATATATGAATTGATCGTTTTGTTATATTTCAGATGTCGCTCACCAAAATTCTTTCACTGTACTTGTCACGGGAAACTACCAAGTGAAACAAATATATTATTTTTTTATTATAACCGCTAAAAAAGGAGCAAGCTATTGCCGTAGGACTGACTCTATCATCTAACTCTGAGAGTTAGTTTAAAATTATATTGTAGTGTAGGCGCAAAAATTCCTAAAAGAAAATTAAGTTATTTAAACAATCTTATATCAAACGTCAATATATACAGGCTGTCGCAGAACGACTGAGGATCCTTGAAGTGTAGTTATCTGTTTTACTATTGTAAACGGAAAAAATTAAACATGCGTGTGACGATATATACTAAATTGATAATATAATAAATTATAAGTTGGTTATATTATTTTTTAATATAAATTAAATATTTATTAAAACATATTTAATCTGAATTACATTAGCTGTTTGATACTTTTTAGTAGGTTCCTACATTTCTTTTTTTTTTTTATTAACATTCTGCTTTTTAATTTAGTTTTTGGGTTCGATTTTCATTGCTATAAAATTATTCAAAAAAAATTTTGTAAATTAAAATTATGATTATGGTGTCCAGTTCTCACATATGAACCATTTGCTGATGCGCAAGCTATTTCTCTTATTCGTCTTTAAAATACGATAATAATTACTTAAGTACGTAATTTAACTCGTTAGTGGTGTAAGTTCGGCGAGGTCTGATATCCAAAAGCGTATTAATTATTGATATAATAATTTATCGCTGCCAATGTTACTCAAAAACTGTTCCTCAAACACACACTCGCGCACAAGAAAGGTTACACGTACAGAGGATACTCGTGATTGTATGCGAGCGGGTGAAAACATCCCTGCGGGAACAGGACATTAGGCCCAGGGGATCGCCTTGACTGTGTGCGTAAGATATCAAATATCTACCTACGCACTTTATTTGTATAGGTAGTAAGGTGTCATTGGCACACAAAGTAATTCAAGGCTTCTTTAAACTGCCAGGCCTTTTAACAAATAATATAATACCGAGGTGAAAATAATAATAATGTATTTATTTATTCATTATGGTACAATAAGAAGTTACAACAATAAATGATATAATAACACTGAAAAAGGAATTAAATTAATACAAAAATAATATAGACAAATTAAACACCGGTCATTTATTGTTGCTCTGAAGTAACATCGCTACTCTAACAAGGTTAAAAAACCTGTTCTAAGAGCGGCCAAAAGAAGGTTGCAGAAAAAATACAATACTTATTACGTACGCGAGACGTTATTAATAACAAAAGGGATCATAGGATAAATATCATAAATACTAAATATAATGCATATAATAAATAGTGCATAATAATACATTTATATATATTACATGCAATATACATTTATTAAAAATATAATTATAATAATTGTGTTACCTATAATTTATAGGCTGAATATATAGAAAAAAATATATAAACTTATTATAGTATATATATGTTTTATTTTCTATTGCAACAATTTGCTCAGTATCTTTTCAGATGCGTCTCTGCCTATTGCGAGGAGCCATTTGGTGATGCTTTTTGCAAGACTGTATTTAGATTGGGCTTTTTTAAATTGCTCATCTGCGCTGTTGAGAAGTTTAGGTCCAAGGAAATTGAGATGCCTTTGCCCAAAAGTGGTATTCATTTTTGGCAGTACCATATTTCCTCGTAACCTTGATCAAGTTACAATAATTGAAGGATTTAAATTATCCAAGTGTTGTTGCTTATAAAGCCGTTGATTGAGAATTATTTTACTAAGGTAACAAAAAAAAGTCTAAAATATTTGAATCTGTATTTTTTTTTTGTGGCAACTTTGTTTAAGACAGTTCTTAGCTTCTATACATACATTCATGTATGAGAAGCTACTATCCCTGTCCTTTGGCCGTCTGACCATATTGTAAGTAGAAAAGTACAAATACAAAAGAGTTGAATTTTTGTGTATAGATTGATGCTCTCAATAAACAACCATAGTCGTTTAGATTACATCGAAAGCTGGTCGGATAATATACACATTTAACATTTAAGTCAACATTTTTTTAGTATGAAACTGACAGCGCTCATGCGATCATATTTGAAATTCAAAATTTGACAGCGCGGCTATTAAAACGTTTCATTCTTTGATGTCCAGTATAAATTCATATATGAGCGCAAATAGAAATATGTAAAAGAATGTTCAGTGCCACGTTATAATGATTGAAATTGAACATAATGAGCGTGTCTATTTATTTATATATTTATTGTTAATACACACCAAAAATTATACGCAATAAAGGTAATGACGTAAAAAAGAATAATACTAAAATATATTAAACGAATTTAAATAAATAGAACCAAGTAAAAAAAAAAATAAATAGAAAAAATACAACAAAAAGAATATGAAATACACCAATTTAAACTTTGGTTATTTATATATAGAAAAAATAATAAAAAAAGATTTCATACGGAACTAAACTAGGAATTATGTACGTGGTTTTGTGCATTCGTATAGTATTTGTATTGGTGTTGAAGTAAGTATTAAATAAATCACTGCAAATAGAAAGGAGGGGGGGGGGGGGGGATTTCCTTATTAGTAGCAAATCAAAATTTACAAAAAAAAAACTGAAATGGTGTTAAATTTATGATGAATTGAAAGAATGTCATGATACTATTGTACCTCCGTTTTTTTTTAATTTTAATCAACTCAACTCATCGCAAGTTGAAACCATAGACAGGCACGAGTAGTCTGGGTTACGCCCATAGGACCTATCTATAAGGTGTCAGGTCTGCTATACGATTATTGATACAATAAACAATGCAGCAATCGATATTAAATAATTAACAATTAACAATGAAGTAGTCGATTTTGAATATATCTTTCGGTGTATTTATGATATTTATCCTATGATCCCCTTTGTAATTAGTAACGTCTCGCGAACGTAATAAAATTTCATTTTTTCTGCAACTTCCTTTTGGCTGCTCTTAGAACAGGTTTTTTAACCTAGTTAGGGTAGCCATGTTACTTCAGAGCAACAATAAATGACTGGTGTTTAATTTGTCTATATTATATTAATTAATTCATTCAGTGTTATTATATCATTTATTGTTGTAACATCTTATTGTACCATATTGAATAAAAAATAAAATAAAAATAAATAAGATCCTCAAGACTATGTGTGCTTCGAAAACTTGAATTTTTGTTAGGACATGAACGGTTGCTTACTGGTAGGTACCTTGATCCTTGGGCCTTAAAAATATGTCACTAGAAAAGTATTTTATTGCATCTCTGTTTTGTACATAAATAAATAAAAAAAAAACATTATTTTTTAAGAATAGATACAGTACACACACAGTCTTACGGCGCCGGTGCGACGAGAAACAAACAGTGCAAATCTTCATCTCTTTTCTCACGTTTCAATTTAGCGTTTAGTACTCAGGGTAAAGCCCCGAAGGCCACCGACTGTAATAAACTAAAAAAAGTCCACATGTAAATTTCTGTTGGAATCTGTGACATTTTTTACGCATACGTTTACTAATGTAGAAAGTAAAAAAATGATTGCATTTTTGTTGTACATACATTAAAACACTATGTGTATAAATAGCAGCATATAGGTATAACGCGTAGCGCATCGTATCGGCGCGACTCTATTATGGCTGTAAGTTTTACAAGAGATACAACAAATGGCTGTCATTACGTCTAATGCCCGTTGCAAATGGCGTGTAATTTTGATAACGCTGTATTCGCCTCGTGTATATAACTGCCGGCGTTTTGTCTGCGTTGTTCTGCAAACTCGTTTTCCGTCAATCTAGTTATCTAGCTATTTGGACTATTTGTGGATACCTATTTTACGATGAGTTTTTCTCCTATAAATTTATTAAATAATATGTGTATTGAAAGAGTTTCCAAATACACCATCATCCCAATGATGAATATCACATAAATGATATTTGCGTTAATATATCAACGTTATGTTTGCATTAATTACTTAAATAAAATCTGAATTAAATAGCTGGAACGTACCTGAAACCGTCTCATATCCCTTGGATTGCCGGCGTTCTTCAGGCAATTTTGGTTGCATTTCAGGAAGAATTTCAGGAAAAATCTGTAACGAATATATAGGAAAACGAGTTACTAAAAAATAAATGTAGTTCTGCTTTTATTTGTATGAACCTACACCGGGACACTTTATAAAAAGTCTAAATTTTCATATATAGTATAAATACGATTCACTAGATTTTTAAGCTATGCTAAATTGCTTGTAAAAGAGTTCCTGATGATGGTTGTCAAAGAGTTAGGAATCCTGGCGATTATCGATAGGTTGGTCTGTTGTCTAATTTGTAAACTAAAACTTTTTCATAAAAAAAAGACGTGATTAGGTACTTATATATGGTTAAAACTACGAAAATACTGTAAAAATTATACTCAGAGTTTGATTAAATTATTCTTTATTTTAACTGTATAATCTATATAAGAAAATATATACATTTACTGACAAAGTATACTACCCAAAATAATAACCATGACCTCACTTTTACCCCATTATTTTGTATATGGCACATCCATCTAATTTGATACATATATATTATGCAATGAAATATTTTATAGTATTTCGTAGTAATAAAATATATTATTATCAGATTCCCCCCTAAACTATCCCCTAATTCGAAACACATCACATTTCATGTACTAAAGTAATGGCCACGCATAAAATAGGCCGAAAAAAAATGTTTGACATTTTTCCCTAATAATATGGTCCTAATAGTATGCGAGCGGCGCAAGGCGCGCCCCCAAACAGGAAGGCATTAATTACCCAATCTGTCAAAAATCCGTCGGCATTTTAACACTCTATTAGCCGCAAATGTGACGCTGTCTGTGACACCCTGCCGGCAAGGGTATTGCAGACCAAAATATGATTTATCTTACTCTAACAATATTGACCTATCAAATGACGGAGTATAATTTAAGAAATTTATATACTACACAATGCAAAAATCTACCGATCCATTTAACATATTTTATTTTTTATATATATATATTTTTAAATACCCAAAATTGACATAAAAATATTCTTTCGTTGCACAAAAAACGGGTATTAAGCCGTCCTACACTCGATAAGCATACCATATTATAAAATACACGGTTGGCTGTTACCCACCAGCTACCAACACTTGTATACATATATATGATTATCTGACTGTAAAATTTTCATAAAAAAAATGAAACTTAATATTTTCACCAATTTTTCATTTTTAGAATATTTCATGTAAATTCTGTATTTTATGGATATCTTTAATAAATTAAACGATGCACATCTTAAATTCAGCAAATTTAGTACCATTATAATTGTTTTGCTAATTGGCTTCATATCCCTTATACAGTTAATATTTAAATATTTTTATAGCTAACATTTCAATGGCTTTTAATATTGCTCAATCGGTTTGAAACATTCTGTGTGGTGTCAATATATTTTAAAAGCTTGTTCATTTCGTAATTGGTTTATTGTTTAGGCTGATTATTTTATTTGTGTATATGACTATGTCCAAGATACTGTGAATTGAAACCGGGACTTCTGACTAAGAGCAGGTACGTTCACAGACCAATGAGATTGTCATCGCTACGGTAATGAAATAAAATAGTAACAGCATCAAATTGTTGTATCAATAGTGCCAAATTGACATTCGAATAGGGGCGCATGTGGGGCACAATAGTGTTGTGAATGTACCGATATTTATTCTCATCGAGTCGAGACACGCGAACCGAATCGCCGCGGGCACTTTACGTTCCTCGGGCACATCGCGACATAAGGCGTTTAACGCGACGCGAGCGGACGGTAGCAGATGTGATTCGCCTGAGGCGGCGGTGTGAGCAGCGACCGAAATGTATAATTCAACAGATGAAACCCTATGTAAACATGATCCCCTAATATGTCGACCATACAAAATTCAATCCAAATGGTACGTTTCGATATAATACTATTTCTAGTTTTAATTGTTCGTGAGAATAACCTGATTAAAATTGCGGAGGCATATCCATAATTCAATTTGAGATAAACTAAGTACCATGTACATAAAAATGTAATTATTTTATTATATTTATACAAAGAGACTGTATAAAATTACTAAAACTGTCCTTTTAGGGGGTTGATCTAAGTATATCGATAAACTGGCCTCATGAAAAAAAAAATATCTAAAATAAAAATTGTTCATATTTGAAATGGCATGCACTAGTTTGAAGCATATATGAAATGGCATGTACTAATTTGAAACATTTGAAATGGCATGCACTAGTTTGAAGCATATTTGTGTATTTAAAAGTTAAATATTGATTTAACATATTATAAGCCGACATAAATGGGAAAATTATAACTTTTACGAAATAGTTTTATAACTATTTTATTTACTATTTTGTGTACTCTATTATTACGACATATGAAATTCATAAACTCAAATAATTATTGCATCGGAAAAATGAAAATGCTTTAAAAAAAAATTATATATTTTATTTAAAATATTTTATTAAAAAAATAAATATTTTTTTAATAAAAATGTTCAACTAGCGATAGAGCGTTTGTATGTTTGGTCTATGCATATAATTTCTTATGTTTTTGTTATATACATATATATTAATATTATTAAATATATAATTTAGTGATTATCATTCCGAAAAAAATAAATGAGCTATCGAGTGCCTGTCATGAGTAAAAATTGGCACAAGCTCCTCTAGCTGTTAGTAACCGCCAAAGGGAGCCACTTCATGTATATGTACGTTTTGCATAAGTGTGTGTGTGCATCGGTAGTGAGTGTATACTGATGAGCTGATAATATAACTACAATCACGATTTTCCTACCAAAACACGAAACGATTACATCGGGTCTAATTTTTTTAAGCTCTTTTAACTTAACTTAATTTTAAGTCTAAGAGCTTTTTTAAGTCTTTAAGACTGCGAAGGTTTCAAAATTGTATTTTTTTTATATATTTTGTTTCGACTGTTGTGCACCTACAATAAATAATCTTGTAAAGCATATTTTTTGTTGATTTTTGGCTTTTTTTATATATTCAAGTTTACACAATAAAGATACACTATGTTTATATTTTGAATTGGGTGGACACTTGTCCGATGACGCCGCTTATGTCCCTCTTCCTGAAATTCTACGAAGCAGTGTGAACGAGACAAGTATAAAATGTCCTAACACATTATTATAGCAGTCTACCGACATGATCTTATAGGGTATGTTTTATCTTGTAACGCTTATATGCTATATATGCTTATATGTTATATGCTAAAAAGTGTAAATTTAATTAAGAGTAGTTTTTGGTATATTAATATTATTAAGTATATGATAAATAAATAAATAGGCCTATGAACAAATATAGGTATACAAGAGAATTATTGAAGTAAATATTATTATTGATTTTATACTTTTTCTTAGGTTTTCGATACTAACTGATAACGGTACCGTCTGACCAACTAATAACTGATAATATACTGATAGCGAAACTTTTTTATATAAATAGTTTTCGGTTAATACTTCTAAATCCTATTACAGAGCGGAACTAATGAAAATGGAACAGACGGAGATCCCTTCCAAAAGGCGTGGTCAATGTAATTGACTAAACGGAGGTTACAATCGATGTAATATTACAATGGAAATGAATTGAGATGTTAATGTCTGAAATGGCAACTACAACTATGTAGGGTTACATCCATGAGGGTGGCGAATACAAATTAATATATTGAATTCAATATAGCGACTTTTAACAGTCTTTCGTATACAAAAAATAAACACAAATGTACAAATGTGTCGTTGAAGCGTAAAAATCGTACATAAATCGAAATATATGTACTCGTATATAAGAACTAGCGATACATTTAGTTATAATCACTTCGTAATGTGTAAGCATTTTTAAAAGAAATCCCTTCAAAACTCTAGCTCGAGTGCATATTTAGAAAATTATGTCGATTTTGAACGGACTAGATATAAACTTACAAATGTCTTGTTTTTAAGCAAATAGCTATTTTGTAATGGACGTACCGTGTGGTTTATTGTCTCTGTAACTATCGTTGCAGTCAGTTTGAACCTATTAAACACGTAGTAATTTTTACTATTTGTAAAGTGAATAAAGTGGTATAGAGTGTTATAGCAAATACATATAAAAGAAGTTTGTACAAAGTTTATTTGTGTAGCATATAGCAAAATATTTATTTCATGAAGTAAATCTCTGCTAGATACAGATAATATTGTATTTTTTTGTGATTCTGAGAGCTATAATTATTTTATTTTCTTTACCTTTAGTTAAAGAACGGCGGCGGTTTAGTAATTAGTAATCGGTTCGTTTGACCTTTACATTAGGTAACAGATAATTTCCTATGATAGGAAATCTGTTAACATGGTAATCCTGTTCTGTAAGGACTAACACGAAATCATAACATGTGAAATGTGTGGGTATTGCCTGAAACTCCTGAGGCATGAGATTCGAAGTGCGGCGAAATGCAAAATAAAAAATCTACGAACGGGCAAACGGAAGCACTCGAAAATGTTACAAATTCAAAACACGAAAAGCGTATTAATTTCAGGCGTTCCTCGTAAAGTTTCACACCTTTTTTCAAGATCCTCAAGTGGAAGCGGTTTACTATTATGAGTGTCGTTTTAAGTTGTCGCTTCTGGCGACCTTATTTTACATTTATATACTGAACTTGACTTTTTGTTGAAACTGACTTCCTGGTACATATAACATTTTAATTTACGACCCTATTGAATTAATAAAATAAAGCGATTAAATAAGTATATTATTTAAATATATAAAGTTGATTTAAATTGCCTACGTTTTTCAAATCAAATTTATAAATATGTATTGATATGAAAATGGCACCACATTATAAAAACATTTAATGCATATATATACATTTATATATTTGAGGATTGTTTTTTAATAGCGGCAAATCGCCTGATAAGTTAGATGATACAATCTTTGACAATATTGATTGATTTAGAAATTTTTAAGACCTTATTATTTGGTAGGTACCTACTTTTATTTTGGTTTTGCTATGTGACTTTACCCCTAATTAAATTATAATAAAAAATCTTTTCTAAAATTTTCCATAACGTAAAAAATGATGTGAAAACTTACGTAAAAAAATAAAAAATAATCATCCGACACGCCGTGTCCCAAGACCATTCCCGATAAAAAAATATTACAAACGTGATTTATTTTATTGTTATATCAAAATTCATCATGATTTCCTAAAAAAAAAATTGTAAACTTTACGTGATAATATTTAATCGTTCTTGTTATAAATTCGTTTGCTCGTGCACCGGGTCATTAAGTGGCCTTGGCCGAGAGTGAGCCAGCGGACGACAGAGCAAAGGAAATATAAATATAGTGGATATATATAAATTATATTCCACTATACTACACTATCTTACTCTGTAATTTTTATTAGTATAAGCTTATCTACTTTTATGTTCTTTTTCCTCTCTTCTTTTCCTAACCTCATTTATTCATTAATTTATGATATATACATATGTAAGTATATGTTTAGTGAATTTAAAAAAGAATTTAGGAACCCTACAATTCTGCTCTTTCTGCTCCGTATACTTCGTTTTAAATAGAAGCTGGTAGATTGTCCATCTTAGGACAGGTGTTTAACACCTAGTTTGATGGACACGGTGAATATTCCGATATGCGAATTTAGATGAGCTTTGTGATTATGTGATCTTTATCTATATATGTGTAAGTTTATCTATAAATATAGTTAAATATTGTAAGGATATGTAATATTATTCATTACATATTTTTCATTCTTTATTATTAAAAAGAATAAAGAAATTACTCCAGCGCTTTGATTAAGGTAATAAATTTGGGTATGAATAATTTTCACATTTGTTTACATGTAATTGGAAACATAAACACCCCAATAAGTGTTCGGGAATGGTTTTGGGACAACCTGTATAAAGGTAAGTAAATTACCAGGCTAATAATGAAGATTTAGATCTAAAACAGAAGGGACAGGAAAATGTCGAATAGTTTTCCTTTATGAAACATGAGTATATAAACTTGCAAAACTTGTCACAGAAAGTAACAAAATAACTACTGTACATTACTGTTCAGAGTCAGATCAAAAAATATTGTTACCGTTATTAAACGTACATGCCCCCCTCCCCCCACACCAGAGAGGGCTAAAGTTTCCCTTATCAGCTGCGAACCGGCCAGCGACTGCGTTCGGCTGAGTTCGGCTGAGTTCGGCTGCGTTCGGCCGAGTTCGACTGCCGACTTCACAAACATTAATTTTCAAGGATGAGCGAGTCCCTAACGCCTGACAACTTTCTTATCCGGGGATATTTGTTATTCGCCCTCTCGCTCGCGCGCGTAGCGCCGTCCCGCTCGCTTGCGTCCCAACGCAGGAGAGGATTTACAATTGGGGTAGCCACTTCCTTATTCTTACTTAGCCATTCTCCGTCTTTCTACATTTTTTCGAAATAGAATAATTTTTCTTATAAATAGAAAAAGAGGATATTAGTAATGTATCTATCGAATAGAGAGGATGGCATATATAACCGCCAAAAGGAGCAACTTCGTTTTGCATAAGTGTGTGTGCGTCTGTAGTAAGTGTAATATATACAGTCCCTTTTTTTTAAATTTTGATAAAAGCACACTGTTGAGCCTAAAGCAACTAAAATTGCGATTTTTTCCACCAAAAACACGAAACGAGTACATCGGGTCTAAATTTTTTAAGTTCGTTTAAGTTTTAAGACTACAAAATTTTAAAAATTGTATTACTTTTTTTATATGTATTGTATGCACCTACAATAATCTTGTAAAGCAAATTTTTTATTTATTTTTTTTTGCTTTTTTATAGTATATTGACAATAGAGACAATAGAGTTTAGACAAAAAGATACAGTATGTTTGTATTTTGAACTGAGTGGATACTTGTCTGATGACGCTGCCTAAGTCCCTCGTCCGAAATTCTACGAAGCAGTGTGAACGAGACAAGTACACACAGAGACACCCCCGAGTCCTAACACATTATTATAGCAGTCTACCGGCATGATCTTATACGGTATGTTTTATCTTGTAACTCTTCTTTATGTGCTAAAAAGTGTAAATTTAATTTAAAAAAACATATATAAGAAATTCTCATAATGAATATAATGCTTTTTTGTGCCGATATTTCATCCCTCCCAATATGCAAAATCATATGTTAAATCATGTTTTTATGTATCCTCAGTTAGTGGTATGAGAGATAGGCGTACAAAAAATCTATTTTTTTTTTTAAATCGATGCATATAAAATAAGTACTGCGCGGTAATATAACCGAATAATTTATTTATATTAATGGTTTGGGAAAATGTTAAAAGGCTTAGAGAAATTTCCCTGCGTCCCTTATATTTTATGAAGTGGATATTTTTAATTGATTTTATTTGGCAGTTTCAAAATTAGATTCCACTGCTTAAAAATACTGCAAAAAACACGCAGGAAAACAACAATATACTTAGCTCCTAAAGTAGTACGGTAGCAATTATGATGTATTACATATATATACATATCAGAAAGCCATGAAAAACAGATTGTCGTCAAAAAAAAAAAAAAAAAAATCATGCGATACTTTTCGGCATAATTTTGTATTCAAAAAATGTCCACTTTATATTGGATTAAATCCAAACAATCAAATAGTAATATGGTTATCTGCAAATGTTGGTCATCTGGGTGCTGAAGTCCAACTGCAAACCAAGTTCCGAAAGATTGCCTTGCGTCAATAAAATCGCCCTTTTGTAACGTGTTCATGAATGTAATTTCAAAATTCCTATTCAAAATTCTCTTTAATACTACTAATACTATACAGAGGAAATATTTTATAATGCAATATGAAAAATATAACTATCCTTAATAAAAGTTGATGGTTACTCAACTAGCTTGTTGTAGATTAACTATCGCTTTATTTCAGTAAATCGTATGATATAGTGCGTTATAGTCTAAATGTAAAGAGAATCATACAACTAATTCTATTTAGTAGTGCCATTAAAATTATTTTACAATTGCTATTAATTCTTCACTTATATTTACTAATCATGTAGAGATCTCAGAAATACATATTTTTAAAATACGTTTCCTTGAAATGATTTTATAAGTGCCGGATTCAAACGAATTCAGTAAGTTTTAAAATAACTGCAAATGTATATGAGTATGCTTTGGTATTGATTTTCGTATCGCCGCATTGGTAATTTATATATAAATCTTTTACATAGTTTAGTAAATAATGTTCAATTATACACGCACAGCATTAGATTTATAAAATAGGAGTATAACCAATGAACGTTATCTACTATATTACTTAAGCTAACAATGCATTATCCGACCGATAATTTCACAAAGGAAGGTCTAAAATTAAAGTTAGGAATTCTCCCCGACCCCGAAAGCTAGGCGTTAATTCACCGGAGCGGTGTCTTCAAATTTACGGTTGGCCACGATATCATCTCGACATCGCGACGTTAATATTTTCCGGTCGCGTTCGACCGTTTTTCCGAACTTTTCGCCGCCAAACCGTCGCGCAAAATGCACGTCGCTTCAACGAGCATACATGTTTAATCGAAAAATACTTTGACGCGTTATGATAGTTAGTCATTCTAATTAAATCGAATTCCCAAAATATATTACACAGATTACACAAAACGATTACAGAATAAATAAAAACTTTTATAACGTAGGTAGACAATAAAATCTTCAATAAACCATGCATATTTAATTCTAACGAGTTGTTTAAAGAACTGTTTATTCCTCACTTCCTCAGCTCTTTACGTATAAAAACACCAATTTAATATTACGACAAATGCAAACCAAATACTGAAGAAGATGACGATAAAAGAATAGCTAGAAAAGGTATATAAAATGAAGACTACTTTTGGTTAAAAATATTTTAGCTTTTTAGCACCAAAATTGTATATTTCATAATAAAGGAAATAAATCATCCTAAAAATATAAAAATTAGGTCCGGAGTAATTACCAAATGGTCATTGAAAAGTTAGTTCAAAATTCTGAATTGCTATTAAAACAGGCGTAAATGATGTTAGAGGCGTTGATGTATGGAATAGTTTGGTGTTTCTATTGTATTTAAATAATAAAACATGTGTATGTATGTGTGTGTGTGCGTGTGTGTGCCTATATATATATATATTTATCAATAAAAATACATATAAAATTAGCACTAACATAACATGCACCACCAGAAACGTTGTATATCAGCTTCTATGTAAGTTTTGTGATGCGTTCTATGTTGGTGAGACTACGACGCCATTAAACATTAGAATTAATAATCATAGATTATCCTGTACCAAATTACTTTCCGCTTTACCCGTTCCAATTCACGCGAGAACTCACGGCAGGGATTTCGATGCTTGCTTTAATGTAAAAGTTTTGAAGTCTTTGCCCGCGAAATTGATTTAAAGACATGGGAACTCTCTCATATTTGGGTCTTGGGCGCTTGCAGGTCTGCAGGTCTAAATAGACAAAATTAAACTAACTTAACAGCATTTAACGCGTGATACTTGATATATTCATTTAAGAAACTAGTTTCATTTCATAATACTGATCGATTTATCTAGTAAAACTGCAATTATATAAAAATAATTGTAGTGGCTGGATATATTTATCTTTTAGTTGAAAATGCGATTTTCGAATTTATGAAGGTTGCATTTTAAACGTCATCTTTCATATATTTTCTGAAGACGCCGAATGGCGAAAGCTTAAATACCGTATCATCCAATCTATATTTATCTATAGGTTATTTACTTTATATATATTATAATATTTATAGGTATATTAAAAGGTCCCGTAGCTTGCGTCAAAATACTAATTACTTCTACAAATGATAGCACAAAACTAATCCATTGCACGCGATTACAAATTACAATAATTTACCTTCAAGCAATGTATTTATTGTGTAAACACTATTTCCTGTTATATATAAGAGTGCATGTAAATGACGATAAAAGTAAATAAGGAAGTAAGTAATATACTTAAACTGTTAGTTTAATTTATTAAAATATTTAAATTGTATTTTTGGAAATTAAAATATTTTTTTTTATTTGTTGTAATTAATATTGTTTTATATGATTATCTTTTAATTCATCTGGTTGATACTAAAAAACTTTGGTAAAGAGTAGAGTACTACTTTATTGGTATTATTGGTAACACTTTTTATTACATTTAAAAATAATAACAGCGCATACACATTGTACATATTGTCAGGTATTTCCGCCCAAGCAACTTTCCGCCCTACTCGGTCGCCCAAGTTGAACGCCATTGACTTATCTCTGGCTTGTGACTTGTTTTTATTTAGTACACGGCCCTCGGCCCGACACTCAAACGACAACCTTTGCGAACATTTTTATTTTGCAAGGATTTCACGCTTTTTTTACTTTATCTCGTGGCTTTATAACAAATACTCCGCTTTTAAACACATCGAACTCTGCAAGTGTAAAATAATAACACTTTAATAATAACGTTTTCGCAACACATAAATATTTTTTCCTAAAAAAAAAAATAAATGGTCTTTTGGCAAATGTCAGTTACAGATCTTAATATAAATATCCACATATATAGTTACTTCAGCAGTGTTTTGGGCTATTTCAAATCTTACAATTTTTGTGGGTACTAAGAAACTGCAAAAAGAAATAAACAACCCCGTAGATTGAAGAAATATTAATTCCTAAAAAAAATAGAGTAAAATCCACCCTGGTCTGAAACAAAGAGAATATAGACCACACTGATTTTTTAACAAATATATATACGAAACGTGAGATTTTACAGTCACAATACAGGGCACATTTCTAAGAAACAGTTTATTTATACTTTGGTTGACATTTCTGTAATCAACTGCCATGTCGCTATAAGAAAATATGCATCATAAAAACGTTCAGAAGACAGTCAAAAGAAAATCTAGTAATAATATTGTAATATATGTGTAAATAATATTCGATTTATTAAATTTACTATCTTTCCTATACTTCCACTCAAGAAGTAAGACATAATTTTATATAAAATATATTTCTTTGACTTAGATTTTTATTATTTTTTTTTACCTGATATTCCTACGTTATTGTCAAATTATATAATATTTAAAGTTTTAAATTATAATGACTGCAACGAATTTTTAAAACGGTTGAAAAAACATTTTATATAATTTAAATGAAAATATATCGGTTTATATGATTTATTATGTAGATAGTGTTTCATCAAATTAATATTAGGAAAAAAAATCACATTAGGACATTACCTTAATTATAAAATATTATTAAAAAGTATTAATTAGAAAATATAACCCGCTTGTTTTTATCATAATAAATCTAATAATAAAATTGGATGTAGCGAGAGATGAATAATTTTACACAGCTTAAAGTAGTAATATTTTTCACAATATATAATTTAAATAATGGCTAAAGTTATATGCTAACATCAGTGTTATTATATATAAAAACTATCTATTTTATTTTACTTCCAGTATAGTGTAGCCAAGGTCCACCCAACTATGAATATCTTCCAGCGTTCTTAACCTTCCCCCATCTTACTTCATCTATCCTATGTTTATTTGTGCGGCGGTCGCTTGGACCCCCTCCCCTCCCCCCCCCCCCCCCCCCAACCCACCTACGACTCTCCTTAAGAGGGGTTCAAGTTGACTCACTACATTATAGAATAGAACGGCCGTCCGTGTACTAATGCGCGAGTGTGGGTGTATGCAGCCGTCCCGCTCGCGCTTTTTTCCCCGGCATTATTGCGTCCCTGTCGATTTGTCAGGGAGGCCCCGTGCCATTTTATCCCCGCCCGCCCCTCGCGCGGAGGTCTCCAGGGAGGCGGTCCCCGGAGAAGGTATTGACTCTCTCATGTATAGTAACCCTGCCCTCCGCGCGGCGCC
This sequence comes from Neomicropteryx cornuta, assembly GCA_020383195.1. NCBI lineage: Eukaryota > Metazoa > Arthropoda > Insecta > Lepidoptera > Micropterigidae > Neomicropteryx > Neomicropteryx cornuta. Next base: position 10,718,050 of record JAHKQU010000029.1, on the reverse strand, counting down.
GCCCGCCCTGCCGCTTTCCCGGCTTTTCCTCCCCCGAGTACGCAGTCAATACTACAGGGAAATATGCTACGCGGGACGCGACCGCGACCTTTACTAGTGTGCGTGCGGCCGTGAAATTCTTGCTTTACCTGCGAAACTTTTTAGTGTGGCATATTTTATTCCTGAATTCTTAGATATATACTAGTTCGATACTTTTAACCTTACTCAGACTATTGACTTAGGTATTAATAATAAATTGCAAGGAGGTAAGCCAATTTTAATTATTTTTTTTTTAAAAAAAAACTACAAATTCACCAGAACAATACTTGCCATTCCATAAATTCAAATATGTAAATTTTTATATAAAAAAAAATATGCAAAATTTTTGATTTGTATAGTTATCTTAACATATTGAGGATTGTTTTGAAATAAGTCACTATCATTTTCATACCCATTAAAAGTAGACGCAGATAGCGGTAACATTGAATACAATAGTTAGAGTTTGTATTGTGTGAAGCCACAGCAAGACTCCTTATCCGTCGCGTATTCTGCGTATTTGCTACATGAAAACCAAGTGCGATTCTAGCACGGGTACATTTGGCCTAGTTGAGTAAGGCCCAAAATAATTGTAGGTGGATGACCCAGGGATCATTGAAATATCTTTTTTTTAAAGAAAAATGATTAGGTCTAACATAATATGCCTATGTTCTTTGTATCGTATCCCAAGACCATTCCCGATATAAAATCAACCTAGTTGGTCGCGCGATTTCAAGTATTATTTATGAAGACGGTGTATAATAAATCATTAAGGTTTCTGATAAAAAAAAACGGTTCTTGTAATAGGTAATCTTTGTTTTACAAGCCAGCTGGTGCTCGCGGTCTAAAAACCCGGCCAGATAATAATAATTACCTTGACCGCAAAAACGCGGTCAAGGTAATTATTATTATCTGAGTATTATTGCTTGTAATTCATACCGTCTTCCTAAAAAATAATAAATTTGATGATAAATTATTTTCCCATGCTTTAAATCGCTACTCATAATAGGGAACACAAACGTCACATTAAGTCTTCGGGCAAGGTCTTGTAGTCAACATATTAAATGATTTTAACCGAGTGATTTTCAACCGACCCTGCTAAACCATCCCGGAGAAAAGGGCTGTAAAACTTAAACAGTTAAACTTGAAACTATGAAGAAATGGGATTCTGCTGTTAAATAGTACAATCTTGTAGGCATTTCATTTTAGTCGAGAGACAAATCGCTTTTAGGTTAACCCATCGAACGTATTTAATGAAGGGGCGTGCATCTTTGATATAGCAAATATTAATATATGATATGACATTAAAAAAAATATATATTTTTACTTTCTACGAGTGGATAAATTATTTGTTTTTTTTTTTTAAATCACTATCAAAATATAAACAAAATGAGATATATGAAGGTCATCTGAGTCAATACAAAGGTATGAAGAGACTTGTGTATGAATGCCGTCTTACTTTAGACTTTATACATACGTACCTAAGTATACGGTGATGGTGTAATGATATCATTAGATTTTTAGGTACATGATAGTTTTATTACTTTTTTATTTATTTATTTATTCTTTATTGAAAAATCCAACAGTATTCATTTTTATCATTTTAAAAAAAACTTATTACTAGTATACAAAACCAATTATGGATTTCGGACATTTTACAATATTAACATTAGCATAAAAAAAATTGTGATAGTGTTCTTAAAATATACATAGATTATGAATTTATATACGTCGTATACAGTATAATTTTTTGATGTGTTATGTGTAATTTGTGAGTGATGTTTGTGGTAATTGTGAGTGTGTGTGATTTGTGTGTATATGTTCAATGTGTGTATTACGTTATGTTTAATACCTTTAAACCTATTTTTTTTTTTTGTTATCTAGTTTTAATCTCGATCTAAAAAATGCTGTTTGTTCTAAACTACAATTATGTCATTCTCGTACATTATATAGTATGTTTGGAAATAAAAACTTAACGCAAACACTAAAAAAAACAACCACAAAAATGTGTCATGTGTGGTAGGATGACTTTTTAGGAAGAAAACGTACTCCGAAATTAAATAAATTGAAATATATTAGCAAACGGAGAGAATAGTAAAATATTCAGGAATCGCTCACTCATAAAGACCTTTGTCTACCTGAGCAGCGTTCCTCAGACTACAAGCGATAGTGGCACGTATGTATATGCGACGCTAAGTGCCTCTACGTAGATATACTCGCAGTAAGTTTTCGGCACCGCAGTCGATATTGGCTTGACAGCGGCATTTCTAACAATGTTCTCGATACACGCCGCCGCGCGCCGCCGAGAGTCGAGCTGCTGTGGATTGGGACGTCAGAAGCCTCGCGAAATATGTCCCTATTATTTTTATTTATACCTACCCTCCACGTGTTGTTTTGGCTTCGATCTATATCCGTCGGAGGATCCACGTGGTGTTAATGTGGGTTTTTTTATTTTTGGTCCAAGGTTCGCAGATACCTACACAAAACTGAAAAATAATAACCTCATGAATTGCCCACATACCAAAGGATAGGTTAAGTACCTATTACAAGCACACGTCCATTTCTTGTACCCACATTGGTGTATACGTAAACATCTTCGCATTTTGATTAAAAATATGAGTACATTTTTTCAAAATTGCCCCGACCGTTTTTTGGAAAATGCACTCTCGAAGTTTTAGTGTTTTTAATTAAATTTATGAATTTAATTTCATTTAGAATTTTTTAAATTTTCCCTTAAATATTTTTTTTTTTAAATCGACTAAATCATTAAAATATTGTGTATAGTGTTACAGATCTAATAATCCTTTTTTTTAAATAAAATTTTCAGTATATACCGTGTTTGTGTTGCACATAAATATATTTTTTCAATCTAAATTCATTCAGAAATAAAAATATAATTTCCCATGTAAACTTATATGTAGAAGACTCAAAATGAAAAAAAATATAGGAAAAATACTTATAACCTAATAACCAATAGGTTAGGTTTTGACGGCAAACTTACTTTTTGATTTATTACTACCTTCTACCAGATATACGCGAAACTAGGTCGTGGAAACTAATATTGGAAACCCCGAAAGATATTCCCTATTATATGCAAGAAAAATATGCAAGAAAAATCGTTTAAGCTACTTGATTCTCCATTCGTAGGGCTTGTGCTGTCAGGGAGGCGCTATTGGGCGCAGCTCCGACTGCCTTATTGTTGTTTTCATGATGCGAGACTGTTCATTACAGACAAACAACATCTCGCAAGTTTGTAACTGAATGAGGAAAGCGCCGTTGAATATTTCCCGCTGGGGATTCGAACCGAGACCTCTTTAGTTACAGGCGCTTATACCACTGCGCCACCAGGCCACTACGAAGTAATGAGTGAACAAACCTACATATAGAGATTCTTCTCCTTTTGTTTATGTCGGTTAAAAAGCATACTAATATTGTTTTAGGATTTATCCACTTATGTTTGCTATGATTACAATTAAAAGTTTCAAACACCCAGTAAGTGGAGATAATCTAGCTTCAAATTACCAATACAAACAACTCGACACAAACAAAGCTACACAGTTTAACACAATGCAATTTGTCTCAGAATCGCAGGGCAAGTTCCAGTTTTAATCCGAGTTATATCTGTTGGGCGTCAATGCGACGAAAGGGTTAATGCGAGGGTGTCGGGCCGGGAGGACGTGAGCGCGGGCGGGGGGGAGGGGGATAAGGGGCGTTCAGGAGCCGAGCCCGTTTTGACACTAACTTTATTTGATAAGTTCAAGTGTTTTATGACTTGGTTATAAGTTTGACTTAACGGGAAAGTTTTCCAGTCAACGCCGTGGAGCGTTCGAGTCGCGACTTCGCGAACTGCCTTGGGGACGATGAAATGCCTCGGCGGGCATCCCGTCTCCACTCCTCTCGCCCAGCGCCGAGCGCCCCGCACCGGATGCGGCCGTTTAACGGGATCTGCTTCATTCGCCTGCAGACGTTTATGAAGTGTCACTTATGCTTCACATGCCACTAGGTATTTCGTTATCTGTGGTGTTGTAAAATGCATATCACTTCGTTTTTGTATTTTACTACGTACAACGCATGAACTGTTGTAACGTGCCGATTTTGGAATAAAACCATCACTCATAACTTTGCCTATTATTTTATAAATAAACAAATTGTATTTAAGAAAGAATAAGTAGGCGGAGGGGAAAGGGGGGGGATCGAGGAATAAACAACTAAAAATTTTTTTTACATTCGTGGACGAGCGAAATAGAACAGGTCGAAAGTAGTTCTACGTTAAAAAAAACGACCATTTTTTTAAATTCAATTTATAACATTTTTGTGTTAAGTCCTAGTTAAATTACTTTTCATTAACTAGTGGGTATTTAAATGAGTAAAACCTCAATTATTATACTGTTAGGACATGCCTCTCCCCTTTTCCCTTCTGCCCCCCCCCCCCCCATTATGCCATTAAACTTCAGTTCGAAATATATACAATAGTACGAGATTGTAGTTAGAGTCCTTAGAAATGCGAGTAGCTTTTACGCATTGGCTGTATCGCTTTCATGCATTTTTCATATTTGTATTTGTGCCCGAAGTGCCGACCCAAAAAGCTTAGACGCGCCGCCGCTAGAGCGAGATGAAGATATTTTTTTCCTATGAGAAAGCGAAAAAAATGTTTAATACGTGAAGCGCTTTGCCCTTCCATCGAGCGGAGGATATAAAGGAGAGAGCGCGTCGCTATCAAACGTCCAGAGCCTTATCAACGGTTGTCATGACGACGAACGTCGCCGTTTGTGGACGGCGCCCGCAGATAGCCGCGGTACGACCCCCCGCCCGCCCGCCCCCCGATGACCCTCCGATGACCCCCGCGCCGCCGCCCAGGCGGTGGCACTCGCACAATGTGAAACCGGCGTCTTAACCGTGCGACTTTTCTGTTACTGAAAATACCCCACTGAAACTGGAAGAACAACTAGCATGTCATCTTTTATTAATTTCGCGGCGTTTATTAATTTTATTAAAGCAAAACTTCTTTAAGCACGGTTGTGTGACTTGTATTCATGCGACTAAATGTGTAGCGAAACGCTGTACAAAGGTAAGATATTTATTTCCAAAAACAAACATAAGTTGTATAAGAATAAAATTAGCAAATTAAAACAATAATTTCATAATACAGCGGTTAAATATATGAAAAAGTATTAGCAAACGCATTCAGAAGGTACAAACAATTATTATATGAATCTAAGTTCATTAAACAATAATAAAATAATGTAAAGAGTAAGAAAAACAAATAGTTTATAATTTAAATAAATTAACCTATACTTTATACATTCTAAATTGCCTTTAAGTTTTTTGGAAGTTTGTTTTATAAAGTTAAACCTATATACAAACTTATTTTATTAAATTTAGTTGTGCGTAATCTTATTGCATGAACACAGCCATTTTTATTTCTAGTATTGTGTGAATAAACCGTATCATGTTTTATCGCACTTTCTTTTAAATTTAAAGGCGGCATAGGATGCTTACAACATTCTCTGCTTTTATACACTAGTTATTGAGCAGGTGAGTATAAATGTAATCGTAATATCTACATGAGATTAGTAATAACCTCATAGCATTTTGCGTATATTGATATGTCATTAAAATATTCAGTAAGGATATACTACTTACAATTATATTGTCAAAGTGCCCAACTTATCTCTCATAAACAATTTATTAAATTGATAAAAGTTTAAAAATATATTTTCAAAATTATCAAACGTATATATATATATATATATTATGAAAATAATATTTTTTTATCTAGATATGTCACTCGGTACGAGTACTCAATCAAACGTTCGATTATAAAATTATTGATTGTGGTATACGCCATCGTAGCACGTAGCAAGTATTGTAATTTCTAAAAAGTACCCTATTTTTTACCTAAGTACGTTTGTTGTAAAAATATATCTATGAGTATTATTTGAATAAAGACAACATTAGAAGAAAAATAAGTACGGCCTTATAAATAAACGGTTTAATAGATTTAGATAATCATTTCATCCATAGGTTTTATTTTTTTAGATTATTTAAAGCGTTATTCTGACTATAGGTTTATAAATAAAATATTATTAATTAAGCGCTTATTGATTTGGTAGTGTCTGTTTATGAAAACCTTTTGTAGAAGAAAAATGTTATTAAAATATTATTTTAATATTATCGTATTAAAAAATACTATGTGTACAAGTGGACGTTAAGATAAAATTTATAATATAATAAAGGTTGTTAAAATATTTTGAATTCTAGTAAAACCGTCCGATTTATCTTTCTATAGGGACAAACCACTTTCCCTTAATTTCTTTTCATTTCAAAATATTCCCTCCCCAGGCAGACAGCGGTAGCGTTTATGTTTGCCGAAAGAAAGGGCAAAGAGCCCAAATGCTGTAGATTGTAATTTGTTGGGCAATTAAGTTGAACGTCCCGCTACGTATCCAAAGCAAGAAAAACCGGGCCAATTCACACTGCAAAGTACGCAAGAAACCTTTCTTTACCAAAAATATTTCTATTATTAATATTTTTATTTATTGGCTTTTAAAGTACACAAACTTATTTTACAAAACTCTACCTAATTAGGTAGCGTCCATACTTATTTGTTTTAGATATATTACTACATATTTCATGTCGAAGATCGAACAATTATATTGTTTGTATATAAAGTCGCTGACAATAATGGACATAATTTGAATTTAAGGTATAATAATACAAATATATGTTCATATTCTCAGACTAAAAATACGTTTATAAATAATAATAAACTACTATCAAATATGAAATAAAATACCTAATATGTAAAGCTGATTATTCCTGATGTTCATGCATATGGTATATATGATAACTTACAAAAAACAAATATTGCACAAATGCCGCGAAAGTATTGTTTATATGTTGAAGAGATATTGTTCATATCTCTTCATAGATATCCTGCATATTTTATGTACTTTACAGTATTTACGTATAAATAATAAGATCGTATAATGAGATCGTGGTAGTCTAGTAGTTAAGGCGTTGGACTATTAGCCCAAAGGTCGCGGGTTCGAATCCGCACATAGTCATACCATTTTTAATGCTTCATTACCACCATCTCCCCTGACTCTAGCACAGGCGCATTTGGCCTAGTTGAGTAGGGCCCATAATAATTGTATATAATAATAATTGTATAATTGTCATAGTAATTATTAAATAAAAAAAAAATAGACACACGCAAGTAGCCAGATTTTAACTTATTTTTAATTAGTTGTGAGTTGTGACCTGTGGTCTATTTGCTAAACAGTCTAAGAGCACATTTTATTTTATTACATAGTATTTTAGCTTAATATGAATGAATAAAAAAAAAATGTCTACTTAATTAGATCATTACTAGATTTTTATTTATTTTATTTTTATTTTATACAAACAATATTGAAATATGACATTTGGGATAATCGTGGTCTAAAAACTTCTACCAAATCTAGAGTCATTGATTTTTAATTTTAGGTAAATTTACCTTATTTAAAACTTTCCGTATAATTTTTTTTACTATTACATATAAGAACCTTGAATTCGATACTTTTAAAATCACGTCACCAAATAAAATAAATTAAAATTTAATGAGACAGTGTTTTTTATTTTTTTAGCAGTCTGCTTCAAGCCTTAGAAAGAGACAAAAGAAGAAAAAGAGACGCAACCATGAAAATGTATGGCGTTGAAATTCTTTTAGATGTACTTGCTTTTCGCCTTTAATGCATACCAAAAACACAAAAAAAAAATCTTTTTCAGTCATATACATAATCTAAATATTATTTTTCAATTCTTGTTTTTTAAACTGCTAAAACTTTGGTTATATACAATTATTTAGGAACCTTCATAAATTTCCTCGTGGAGTCAGAAAGGACGGCTTCGATTAAATGTTAAAAAATATTAGGTGAAGTTTCGTACCCGTGCATGACTGTTGGCTTAAAAGTAAATAATTGAACATTGAATTGAGTTGAATTTACTTGAACTTTTGGAGGTTCCATTGTAACATGTTGCCACTGTTTTTAGTGTTGGATTATTGTTAGGGTTGGTTTAGGTTTCTCAGTTTTTTGATAGATTATATAAAATCTCGTTGACTCATTGTATCACAAATAGCCGAAAACATTGTGGTCAAAATCATTTTCAGTGAAACGTACTATTATTTTGTAAACTGTTTGTATGTATGGACAGAAGGAGGGAGAGCTTTGTTGAAATTCTCACAGAAGCAAACGCTAAAGAGACTTTCCTATCGCCAAGTATCATTTTCGCTTCTCATCGCAGCCGGGAATTTCTAGCCTGAAACGTGTAAGTTTATTCCCACGAATACTGAAAAGTTTATTTCCACCAATGCTGTACATAGCACAGCCGCACCGCGCCGTTTGGAAGGCTTTGCGATCAGGGTTGACGGAGTGGGGATGTTCACTTTCAATGGAATGTCGATTGTTCTAGTGGTTCATTACAAAAAAGACAAAAATACATATCGAGATGGTACAAAAAATAAGACATGTGATATGTAAAGGTCTCCAGGGAGTATTTTAAATTATATTAGGAGTAACTTAAGAAAGCTAACGTATTGTACGATACCGTAAAAAAAATCCTTTACAATTTTTCATTGCTTTTCATTTCTTCGTAGCGCGAAGAATATAATATTCAAATGGACTATTTCAATAATTCTCATTAAACAAAATAATATTTCAAATTGGTTTTAAAGTTTTCAATATAGCTATAATATTAATCGTATGCATATATAACACTATAATATTTTTAAAATACTAATTATATTTAAATTAAAGAAATATTGCAAAAAGTATATTTTTTGCAATATTTCTTTAATTAAAATTATTATTATTATTAAAGTATTATATAAAATTATTATAGTATTATTTAAAATTTTAAAACAAAAGTGGTTATGATGCTTTGAGGTTATCATTTAATATGCTTACTTTATTTAGCTATTTTAAAATCAAATGGTGATCCTGCTCTTATAATTAATTTTTTAATTTCTTTAATTCTTTGAATAATTACTCCATATTGAATTAATTTTATTAATTTTCATTTAGGATAATATTTTTTTTATGTTGTCTAACATTATCTATTTACATAACTATAATTATAGGATGAGCCTCAAATTCAAATTATGCTTTATTAGGTAGAATTCGTAGAATAGCTCAAACAATCTCATATGAAATTAGATTTGCATTTTATATGAAATTTAATAATAATAAAAATGTTATATTTAATTATATATTTATATATGCATAAAATGTATTATATGTATATTATATTATGTTATGCAACTTGTTATTTACAATTTATATCTTTTTGTAGTGTATATCTTTTAGCTATGTGATATGAGTAATATAAATATGAATATGGAAATAAACTGTTACTTTACTTTACTTTGATTACTACTAAAAATCATTAGGGGTTATCATCAGACTTAGGGGGATCATGATCAGACTTTTTATATGTATAAAGTAGTAGGCATTTTAATACGAGTTGATTAACTTTACTTTATTCAACTTTTTTTTTACCTAATATAGCAGTATTTATAACTATTATTTTAAATATAACTTCTTCGGCAGCCCTTTATCACCCTCTATCGAACTCGGCCCTCTCACCCCCCCCCCCCCCCCTCCTTCCCCCCACTCCTCTTACCACCCACGCAAGTTCACATCCAGCGATATCGATAAGGCAGCTCCAGCGGCGGTACTTCATAGTAAATATTTCATAGCTGACTTGGCAGATTAGGCTGGTGAGATCCTAGCAAATCACAGATTAATATAGATATTGAACAGCTTATTATTGTTTGGACAGCGAAACGCCTTTAAAAATGTTTTATGATAACAAAAATAATATAGGTACATTAAATACATTTGGGATGTAAGAAGCATTTTTATTATACTCATAATTACGGTCGTTATATTAAATTTCAATTGAAAATATTAAATGTTATAAAATAATTTACTTGTACATATAATTATAGCTATTATTAAACTAAATCAACTAATCATTAGTATTATAATCTTATTATAATTATGACATAAAAATAGTATTAAAAAAATAGCAATTTAAAATATAAAATGTATTATATTTTGAGTAGGTAAGGTTTTTATATGTGGCTCAAAATACCACTATAAATTAAAGATAGACAAAAAAATGCTCGAAAGTAAAGTACACATATCAAATTTTTGGCACGGGTACAATTCTTACATTGCATGATGTGATGTGATCTTTTAGTATTTATTTATAAAAAAATCATCAACGAATAAATAGAAACATATATGGTAATAAGAAATCTGACTTGTAACCTTGATATTTAACCACCTTTTAACATAAAGTTGTGCACGTACCAAATTAGTGAGCACAAAGTATCTTTGGTAAGTAATACATAATTAATGTTAAACAATACTCGAGTCCTTGGAACGCGGAAATTGATTAATTTTTGACTTATGTAAAAAAATCTATTCACAAATTGTCCTGTGGACCCGAATATTTTATTACGGCAGGATATTTTTTTTACGAAAAATTGGTCAGTGCTACGGAAATTGGGAGTTTGGTTGAATTATTATTTTAGTTTTATCATCGTCGTTTGTAGGTCACTTTAAAAATTATCCCATTTACCCACACAATACTTGATCTTAACCACATTTTTCATTAATATATTTGATTTATACTTCTTAATATCATCCTATTCTTATTTCATCACGGAGCTGGATTTAAAACGACATTTTTTTTTTTGATGTTGTCATAATAATTTCATTAATTTAGTTGTATGATTTTCTGTTATTCAATATTACATTTTAAAAGAAATATATAGGTATAAATCTCTGGCGTAGTTGAAAGCCATTCTCATGTTTGAACCGTTGTTTTGAATACACCGTCAATGGTCTCTATCATCTTATGATTCCGGGCGAATTGTGTGAAGCGTGCGCATATATATTGTTTACTCTTCGCGCAATTCAGCTTTGGAAATAGATTCGGTAATCTATTATTTTTCCACCTTTTTCTCGACGTCGTGCTGTGTGACCGTTTGCAGGAGATGCCCATTAATCTTCCTGCCTGTTAGTTGGTGCTAACGACCCGAGGAGGTGGAGTTAGGTAGCTTTTATTACATATTATATTTTATTTAAAACACTGTTACAAGGATTTCGAAAAACCATTGTGGATAAAATTGAGTATCAAGTTGTCACTAATTTTACATTAAAATTTCTTGGTCGTTCAGTGCCAAATCGCCACCGATGAAGTCAGCATCTCGCACCGAAACGTTTGACATTCACAAATAAGTCTGTTCTATTTATTTTCAAACCTCCTGTTTGAATTTCGAGTAAAAATCATAATAAACATTTCTTTTCTAAAACAATTAAAACCATGTATTTCATTCGTATAAAAAAACAAAGAGATCTGATCACGTGAACATTTTATTTGTAAACTAAAAACATGTTTTTCGCTAAAATTAAAATGTTCACTGGATCAGATCTTTTGGATTTTCCTATGATTGTAAAGAACAAGGTACTAATCCATGCGAAAATTTGAAAAATAAAGAACAAAGTACACATTAAATTTTATTTCTAGATAAATAGGCATTCGTAACAAGGCATAGATAATAAACATTTTTTTGTTGTGACATTTTCTTAAGCAATTATTATAATAAATAAATAAAAATTATAGTAATTATTAATTTCGATATTAATTATTAAGTCTGAAGCCCAATTGGATCTTACTTTTACTATTTAATCATCACCTTAATTATCCTAATCATCCCATTATGTTTGTTTTAACGGATATTACAGAAAAGATTTCGTTAATAGTATCTTAGTGAGTGTATTTTGAAAGATAGACCTTTGTTAACGTCGAATGTCTTGCAGTATTTTTTGTATTACTTTTTTATTTTTATTAAAAATGAAAATTTATTTGAAATGACTTTCTATATTCATTTGGTTTCCGAGAAAAAATCTATAGTATTCAACATGGAGATAAAAATTGCTTTAGTCAACTCGAAGAAGTGCTCACATCCAATTTTACCGAAGAATTCTTAAACATTTGGTTTTTATAGAAATGTAATTAATAAAAGGTGTATTGGAAATATTTTAATTTAATAACGGGCGTTTAAATCGCTATAATCAAATATATTTTTTTAATATATAGTGAAGACAAATTGGCGTCCTAATAATTGAACGTACAGAATGGAAAGCAACTAAATAAACATCGAATTACTGGTGAAATATCTGTATTTATTAGGATTCAAAAACCACGATATTGCTACAGTGGTGTCAGAAGGTCAAAATGTGATTAGAGGTACCGAAATTGTAATAATATTAACCACGAGATAAGTTATTGTAATGTGCTTCTAGACAAAGCGAAGTGAAACGTACATATGAATATACTAGCATAGCAACCAATATACAATCGTGCTGATAGCGCTAACGGAGGGAGAAAAAAATACTGATTAAACAGGGTGTAATTCTTAGGTGAAGACGGGTGGAGCGGGCGTCTTAAATATATCGCCCAATCAGCATCCCGTGGCGGCCATTAGCCCCGGAGAGGAAAGGAAGACAAATTAAGTCGGGGAATGAGAACAACCAAAACAACGAGACATTCTCATCTCCACCTTCCTTTGGGGTGATGCCTTTATTTTATTCGTTTAAGTAAAAGCTTTTTTTTTACAAAATTATTTATTTATTTATTTTTGCCATCGTCATCATCATTCATCCCGAAAACTACACTCACATTATATTTCAGTCTCGATAGACTATCACGTAGTTCAATACAGAGAGTGTGATATCAGGTAACAAAAGGGAAATTATGGTAACTATGGTTTTTTATAGTAACAAAATTTATCAATATGTCTTATCGTAAGGCTTGTGTTGTCGGAGAGGCCCAAACAGGCAAATGCTATTATTTGCAATTATTATTGTGTCCATAATGCGTTACCAAACCAAACCAAAGACCAAAGTCCAAAGCAAAGTCAGAAAGTTTGAAATCGAATTGCATGACTTAACTGACGCTGATCAGAAACGAGTCGACGAATATTCGTAGCGGTGAAAAATGACCCGAATGGAATTGACCCGCCGGGATTTGTTAAAAAGTTAACGTTTATACCACTTTGCTACCAGGTCGCTTAAATACTGCAATAGTATTTTAATTATATAAATTGATAGCAAAATGACATTCATTCGAGATGTATAGGTTATAACAAAATAGGTATTTTAATATCTTATGAAGGTATTTAGCCTACGTCAAGAAATACAGGTAAATATATAAATTTAAAAACTATATTTGGTTTGCACTACATACAATTACAGATATACCTTACTGCAATACCTACCTGGTATCGCAATTTTTTTACTTGGATTTTAACGTAAATGGTAAAAGTTAACATTTTACTAAAATAAATAATTCGAAACAAAACAAACATGCCCTATGTTAACCCCGGCAAAGAATACTGTGTAAGATTACCGAACCTTTCCGAAGTTATAGGTAAGTCTTAAGGTGCGCTATGTATAGGCCAGTACATCTGTTGAGGGGCGGATAGAGGGGACATCCTCTTAAGACCCCGCTGAAAGGACTCTGAAAGGAAATCGGCTCATTCGATCGACGTGTAATGAGCTAGCCTATCGATGTGATTGTGTTGAATTAATTTTACAGCATTACTCCAAAAGTACAGTCACGAGAAAACATGCAATTTTATAGTAAATAATAATAATTTAATCGCTTTTTTTTTGTAATACGAAATAGAAAATTCGCATTATAATACGAAATTGACCCATCGGTTCACAAATGTTGAATTGAAAGATATGACATTACATTAAAGCGCGTATTTTATTACTCCAGAAATTCTATTTTATTCACTGTCATCAAATTTTTCGGATATTTTGTATTACAACTTCGAATAATTTCAAATCTATTACACAACAGCGCGTGTTGTAAAAAAAGTAGGTTATAAAATTCAGTCAAAATATTTACTACTCTGAGCTCAAGAAAGTTGTGTAGAAGTCAACATCTTCATGTCAACTAACAAATTAATGTATTTTTTTGTATTAAAATTCTAATGTATTTTTCATACATAGTATATACTTTGCAAATTATATAAATATACCACTGTATAGGTATTGAATTGATCTTATAATTACAATTACTTTTTTATAGAATACAAATTGTTTTTCATATAATTTAACTAAAAAACACATATATAACATTCTACCATGTGAGACCCGAAAAAATGTTGTAACCAAAAGCAAAAGAAGACATTATCTGCCTTATGTAATCTTCATTCATGGAATAGACAAATACAAAAACAACATTTTCATAAATTTACAACTCTTTGTATAAGTTTTACAATTTCTCCTACTTAAACTTATATGTTTTGAGTGGTACAATTTCTCTTATGTAATTCTATATTATTAAGTGGTACAATTTAAACTGATTTTACTGAAACTGATATTTTTTAGATAAAAAAACTTAAATCTATTTATTTTTTTGCTCTTACGTAATATTTTTTTAAATAAATTTAAATTTAAAAGTAAAACAAGACACTTTAAATGTAAAATAATAAAAAATAAACAATTTAAATATTGTGCATTATATCCTTACTTAGCTCTAAAATTAGTCATTCATTTGTTTTAAAATCGCAGCAAATATAACAAAAAATATATTACTTACACGTCAAATAGTTAAAAATGTTGCCTGGAAGAAGGTATTATACGTTATCTGATAAATAGTTTTCAAAACTTTTGAGGAGAAAGAAAAGCACATAACCATTATAATTTCTTTCATCCGTGAAAAAAAAACAATTTTAGGTATTTCTTCAGGTAACGCCTTTATTCTCTCAGCTCTTCAATTGTATACTACATAATTATTAGGCTGCCTTTAATAAATGGCCTCGAATCACGAAGGCAAAATTAGGCGGTGAAAACTACAATAATACCAAGCATAATTAAAATAGCTGCCTAAGCCAGAGGGAGGTTAACAATAAAAGTTGTCTTTTAATCCAATAAATAAACCAATAGTCATATTCTATCATTTTGGGCCCCACTTAACTAAGCTAAATTTGATTGAGCATATGACTTGGTATTGGTATGGTAAAATTGGTATGGTTAAACACGCGACCGTTGGAGTAATAGTCGAACACCCTAACCACTACCAATTTTGGATTTTTCACCAGTTATAAAAATTAAAATTTGAACGCATTTTCTCGTTCATAATTTAGTTAAAGGCTGTATTAGATGACGTTGAACTTGCCTTGCTTTAATTTAATATTAAAAATAACTCAGGCAAGTCGAGCGCTCCTGATTCCCCGCAAAGTAACGGAGTAACCAGACGCCGCCAAAGTTAAGGGTCTATTTTGCGTTACAAGCAATCCAAAAACTTGCACCCGCCGCGCCGTGTTCCAAGGCAGCGCGGCGCGGCTGGCACGCACATAAATATGCATCCGCCCCCGAGAGCCCCGACTAATTAGCAACAATGCGGGGGCGGGCGTATCGTCTTAATTGCAAGTTTGTTTCGATGCCGTCTAGTGCGCGCGCCATCTTACGGAGACAATTTTGAAACTGGTTTTTTTCTAAGAACCTATTTAAGGGGCAGTCCACTCTCAAAAGTCACTTTATTCTCATTTTTGACATTGGACCAAATACAAAAATACACTGACTACGAGCGAGTGGCTCGTAGATTCATGCGGCTTACTCGAACTAATTTATTGTAAAAATAAAAAGAGAACTTATTTAAAATTATGTGTTTCAATAGGTATGAAAACATAGCTACGAATATCTACTCTTATATACATATATGAAACAAAGTCGGGGTATTTACACCATTTATTCAAGAACGGCTGGACGGATTTTTATGATCTCTATGAGCAGAATAAATATTAAAACATCGGAAAAATTCACGAAAAAAAAATATGTATAAATAAAATTCATTTTCTCATACATTTTTACTGGAACAGCTTTGTATGCTGTGGAATTCTATTTTCAAACGGTAAGTTGCCTTCGAAGATATTCACTATGTCAGGTTATCACATTTGTCAAAAGCGCGCGTCTATCATTTCTATCCTTGAGAACGGATTGATTATGTACATTTATTTATTAATTAATTTTGAGTATTCTTAATAAAAAACTAAATTTAATTCAGCTAATAAGTTAACACAACATTTATCGATCCTGAGGCGGTACGAAGTTCGCCGGGCCAGCGTGTATAGAAATAAAAAAGGCTTTTTTCTAAGAACCAATTCATTAGTACATTAGTCAACATTTTTTTAGTATTAATAAATGAAACATTGACAATTAACAATGACATAAGTATTTGAAATTATATACGATAGCTACAGGTTGTCATAGTCACTACATCAGTACATCAATATAGTAGTAGACAATTTCTTTAATTAATTTTTGACTTTTTTCTATTTCGACTCATGTATCGAAACAATTTTATTGTAAAATAAATACATAATATTCGTCATAGAAGTCATAAAGTCATAAAGCAAGCAATTTAGAATTAATCCAAAGTTTTTTCCTTCACATTTTTGTAAATTTTTTTTTTTATAAAAGGTACGTTAGGTTAGGTACTTGTAATGTATGTTTCAAAACACGAAACACGAAAGATTTTGTCTATACTAATTTCAGCTAATATTTACCATTCGGAAAAGTCGAGACTTAAGCTATCCTATGTCGAGATGTATGCTATCAAAAGTGCATTTAACAAGAAGCAAGGGTGTCGCAAATTAGGTTATCCCTACACGTATCTTCGATTTATATTGGATTTATTTTCAATAATAACCTATCAATACGGGGGTGCATCTGTGAAAGAAGATTACTTTAATACGAGAAACGAAGTGGCTCCGACAGATATCGTAACAGCGTTACTGGTGAACGAGATCACGCTGTGAGTCACACGTTCGAATATTTTAGGTAATAAAATATTAACCATCTAAACAATATAAAAAAATAAATTAAAACATTACGCGTACTTTAAACATTTAAATAATTGTGATTATAATATTTTGTGGGGGTATTTCAACTACATCAAACATATTAATAAAAAAAATAATAATAAGAACGAATAGATGACTTGTTCCCTAAAGAGCAAACGTTAAATAACGCCATAATATTTTTTTTATTTTATATGGTCGTGATCGAAATAATAATAATTATTCCCTTTTTTCACAATGAAGTACTAAAAAGAAAATATGTCTTGTGTATGTTTTATATTTAGTTTTCTAATCCTAAAAACTGATATATTAATTTATTTTCATATTCTTAATGATATATCTAATATGAAATACTCACAATATAACATTACATTGAAAACTAATGTTATTTTTAATTTATAAACATATCTTTGAAATAATTTGAACCGTATCTAGAGATAGATATCGTATCTACCGTATCTAGAAGTGGAATATAGATTTGTCGTAACGTAATGCAAGTGAGGTGACTCACATACTGTATTCCCGGGGGATGGAGCGAAGAGCCACCTGGGACTTCCCCGGCTCCACCCGGTACCCTGCAGCATCCGAACCATTCCGGATAGTCTGAAGAGCAAGCGCAATTTCGTAGGGAGCTATCTTTTCCCGTAAAAAGGGAGTGCATATAATTAATAAACGTTTTGCACTTTTGAGTTAGGTATTATTCGCGTATTTAAGAGTATTAATAAGTCGGTCGTAACTAACATAAAAATAACCGTTGAAATACAGGGTGTACCAAGACCATTCTCAAAGACATAAGAGAGGGAGATTATGTAACTTATTATGAGTAAGAAACAATAAAAAAATGCGAAAAAAATCATTCTCAAATTTATTAAATATTTTAACAGATGGTATCACCATTACGGCGTACGGCCACAGCTGAACGTTCACAACAAGACATTATTACATGATCCTTTTACTATTTTCAAGTAAAGTTTACATTTATTTTCTCGGTAACCATGAAGAATTTTGATGTAGTTTCTTAACAAATAACACTAGAAATCGCAGGACCAATTAGCTGTTTTTTTTCTATCGGGGCACGCTGTATATCAATTACTCATTACTCTGATTTAAACAAATAATATGTTTGGCAAAAACTGTCTATGCAAATGCCCTTCTTTAAATTAAATCCAGTATTTAGAGCATTATTCCCACAAATCCTAAAACGGCACTAGTTTTTTTTTTATGAACGTATTTTGTGCAGCTTAACCGGGCCGACGCAGACTTTATTCAGCCCGCGTTCCTGCCTCCATTTCACTGCTCAATATTTGATTAGTTTGAGGCTAATTAAATCTTTCCGCGATTCGTTTGCTCTCCGCCGATACGGAGAGGCGCTTCACACATACATGGGTACACAGAGAATCCATAATAAATGCTCGTTTAGGGTTTTACCTTAACTTTACGTTATATAATCACATTTAGCCATCAAAATAAAAAATACATTTATTGACGGTATTTTATTATTCACACCCTATGTCGATTGAGTTAAGGGGTGGATCGCTCTCGAAATTAATTTTATTCTCATTTTTACACACTCTAGTTGCATCATTTTAAATGTTGGACAAATAATAAAAATAAAAATCACATAGATTGGACAGTTTTGTAAATTTATTTATTTAATATACACCATGTCGTAAGGCCTTTAAAAAAACAGTTAATTGGTCCTACGATTTCTAGCGTTGTTTGTTATCAAACTATATCAAAATACATCGTGGTTACCGAAAAAAAAAAATGTAAACTTTACGTGAAAAAAGTAAAAGGATCATATATTAATGTCTTTTTTTGTGAGCGCTCAGCTGTTGCCGTAAGCCGTAACGGTGTCAACGCCATTCTCGATCGGCGCGGTCTCAGAATTCGCGCGCTGACCGAATTGATACCATCTGTTAAAAATATAATAAATTTGGGGATGATTTTTTTTCGCATTTTTTTTTATCATTTCTTACTCATAATAGCCCCCTCTGTTATGTCTTTGGGAATGGTCTTGGGACACCCTGTATTTCATCGGTCTCTTTATGTTAGTTATAAAAATATATTCTTTGACACGCCAGTGACTTTAATATCAGCGTCAGCAATACCTTTTTATGTTTTCGGATTTATATCCATGACAATATTTTTTAGTTTTAGTAAAACATAATTGTAATTTTTTCTTGATTATATTTTATAATATTTATGTCTCATAGTATTTTTACAATTAATGGTATGAGTAATCCGCGTGCTTAGAGATAAAACTAATAGCACCCAAAACTAAGGATTAAATGACTTTCGAAAAAGCACAAATACATATTTCACATCTTCGAGCTATTAGCACAATATTAGTAGGTACTTTTGAGGACTTGAGAATGCGGAATGTCAATTTAAGATTGCATAAAAGTGCATTTTTCAAGAATCTCTGTCTCCCGTGCAAAAACTAATCGCAACGATAAAAATGTATTCTGTGTGGCTAACGGTATAATTTAACTACTAAATATTTAATGAGTAATTTGAATGTTATCATCATAGACTCTAAAATACGAGTGTGGTGATACTTTTTATACCACTATCTGGTACTTGTGTTTCCGTTCACAAAAATCCTACTATGAACACACGGTCGTGTGTGATGTTTTGGTTTGGTAAAAGTAGTCAAATGGCACTCAAAGGGAAATTTTACAGCATTTTTTTCAGAATAAGCATTAAACGTTCATCGAATGAATACGCCACCGTGTAAGCAAAGAGAGCGCCGGGCTTACCATTTATTTACACATCAAAAAAGGAAAGTGTGTAACAGACCCGCTCATTAGGATATAATGAATACTTTACGCTATAAAGATTATGATGTGCCGGCTAGAGCAAATATGGCTCAGCAGCGAACGACCGCGCCACTCGTGTGTCAAGCGTTGAAAACGTTGCATATGATTTCGGACATATGTGGGATATTTAATAAAATATTTTACATAAAAATATATCAAGTTATCAATATATCAAGCTAGGTTCTTCTTATATTAATATGATTAAGATGATTAAACGCATTATTTTCCTATAGGAGCAAATGCACAAATTATTCAAAAAACATATAGATCATTCAAATATGCGCAAATATAGATAGAAATTTTATGATTGCATTATGTTGGAATATGTCGAAAACTCGTTCACAAAGTTATAATTTTATACTCAAATAATTAAGAGCACTTAGATTAAAATATAATTGTAACGATATCGTAATTAATGTCGAGAATCTTTATTTTGTCATAATTAATTCTTCCTTTGTCCTTCAAATGAAATGATTTGAAAGTATTACTTCGGATAAGTTTCTTTAGCTTTCTATATCAAAGTCAATTTATTTTACTATAATTTCAAAATTTGAAAACATAATTTACTATCAAAACTGTTTTAAATTTATTTTGCTTTTATTCTTAATCATTTTTTTAATAAAAAAAAACATTTATAGCAAAAGGCTTTCATATGTGTCATTACGCTAAAACACGTAAAAATCATGTATAATTTAAACATGTGCTAATTTTTATAATATTATTACATTTTTTTTAACGATGTCATATTATGCATAAATGAACAAAGGAATTATGGGTTCCACAAGTTATTATGACGCAGTTTTACTGCGACCTGTTAGATAGGCCGCCACAAAAGTTAAAACTAAAACAAAATGATTTGAATGATTTGAATTGGTAAACACAAGAGAAACCCGTAGTTTTAAAAAAAAAAAAACTAGAAATAGGTTTAGGTGTATTTTTTAATTTTATGTGACATATATGCCTTAATTCTAATATGCATTTTCATAGTAGTTTTGCTTTATTTTAATGCAATAATCACGCAGTAAAGCAATCGGATATGCAATAGATACATAACGTTTCAAATTGATTATTTGTACTTGTCTTAGGCAAATACTAATACTAATTATACTGGTATATTTGGTTACTCATATTTTCTAATACAGCATTAACATACAGGTGTCGAATACATTTCCCGAAGACTTAATGGGGCGTTTGTTTTATGAGTGAGAAATTATTTGAAAAAATGCTAAAATAGTTCATCCTCGATTTCATAATTATTTTGGTAAATTACCAGCCATTTCAGTCAACGAGTGAATTTGCAAGTAAACGGGACGTTGCCATTGCAGGCATTTGCACTCGGCAGCCAATCCTTCTACCCCCGCCGCGCCCTACCGTCTCCGACGCGTAACAAAGACTGTTTAATATTGTCACGTAAAGTTTACATGTTTTTTTGTCGGAAACCATTATGAATTTTAAAACACACAAATATGCAAATATTTCTTGAAAGCACAGGACCAATTGGATAGATTTTTTTATCGTTAATCGTATTGTCACACAGTGTATGTCTCACTTTTAACCGTTGAATGGTGATCCTACTACTCTTTGCTAGCTTACGGTCATTTCAACCTTATCTGCATTTGAAAATCTCACGCGAACGCATAATAAAAAAGAGACAACTGGCCTGACGGACCAACAGACACATGTGGTTACGAACACTGTGTTTGAACTAACGTTAAATACACAAGTGCGACAAACCTAATAATATATATATTTATAAGAACGCGAATAAACTTATGAAAATAACGAATAAGGTGTAACGTAATATAATATACTTTACGGAAATAGATAAATATCTATTTCCGTAAAATCTAATACTTATTGTGTATTAAAAACAAATGCCTGCCTAATAATAATGCTTGTGTTCAAATTATAATAGATTGAAATGGTTTGAATTTTGAAAATATATATTATTCGTAGATTTTATAATTTATTAGTGTATTAATAGAAAAAAATTGGTGCATTTTTTCAGATGTTTAATAGGAAATATCGCCTTTTCACACACTTTAAAAATATGAAAGAACACTTTGTTAATATATGAAAAATTAAATTAATTAATATTTAAAAACATATGAACTTAAACCCTGAAAAAAATCCTCTTTAACTATGCATTCAAAAGTAAAACTTATACCTAGACTATGCACCCTCTCTCCTTCTTATTGGTAATCACCTTTTCTGAGACACCTGTATAATAAAAAAAATCATAAAGAGGATCTATAAATATAGAATTTTTACCACATAATCACAAAAATTTGCACACATTACTATTTACACCGTCTGCCAAAATCATTCTCGATAAAAAATCCAGCTAATTGGCTGTTCAAATATAATTAGTCAAGACAACATATCAAAATTCTTCGAGGCTTGGCAACGGTTGTTTTTCGAGAGCATTAATCTACACACAAAAATTCAACTCTTTCGGATTTGTACTTTTCGAATTACAAGATGCAACAGACGGACGGATGAAGAGACAGTCAGCCAAAGGACGGGTATAGTAGCTTCCTATACATGAATCTATGTATAAAAGCTAAAATTAATGAATGTTTGTCCGTTTGTACCTTATAGTCTCCTATATCATTCTTCCGAGTTTGATGAAATTTGGTATGGAGGTGACTTGAACATATAGGGAAAGGACTTAGACTATTTTTATTTTACGAATCGAGTGCCTCGGGTACAAACCCAATTTAATCGTGTGGATGGCCGCAGGCTCGAGTCGTCGCGCGCCGTTAAAGCCGCTTGCAGGGCCTAGCTGCCGAACCCGGGCAAAGCGTAGGGTTGAACAGCTAGTAAATAAATAAAAGTATGTACATAAATATTGTCGTTTGTCACTTTGTCCTCACATTTTTGTAACTTATTCAAATTACCGAAATTAGAACAAGCCTTTGGATTATTGTTAATTTCGTAATATTTAAATATGAAGTTTTTTATTTAAATATATATATATATTAATTCGTTAAAAATGCTCGCAGCACTGGGGCGCTGCACTGTCCGAATGCACCGCGCCTAAAGATTCTATTATCATTAAGGGTTTAATTAAAAATCGAGCTCAGTAGGTATCACAGCGCAGAATAAATGGCGTCCAGGACGGCGATCCGATTGGACGTCATTCCGATGGCCATTTAGGCTAATTGATTGTTTTGCCTTTAATTGCGTGACAGGAAATAATTTTTCCATTTAAATCCTGCGATTTACGTCATTTGATTCCGATGAGAGCTGTGAACTAACCGCGTGTCAATAAAAAATATAATAGGTTTGGTGATGTTTTTTTTTTATAACTTTTCTTGCTCAGTATAGGTTACGTAACATCCCCCCCCCCCGTCCTTCTTAAATCTTCGGAAACGGTCTTGGGACAACCTGTATACTCATCACTTTTTCAAATGCAACTAAGAAAATATATTTTTTTTTGTTTTATCGTTGAAGAGAAAAAAGTTCTATTATCAATTTGTTTTATAAAAAACAAATGATCAAGAACTATGTGAGCATAATGATTTGATACTTGTTTCGTTTACCTATCGAACATTTTCAAAATAGTCTAAACAAATTAAAAAATAATATATATTTTTTGGTTTTATTTATTTTCACATTATGCAAAGTACTACCAAACTAGGCAATGCCCGTACTAAGGTAGAATTTACTAGAAGCATCGTTCTTATAAGCATAACTATACAATTACAATTACATACAATTACAATTACAATTATTTGAATTAAATTGTATGCAATAATACATAATATATAAATAATAATAATACATAAATAATAATAATAATAATATACATATAAATAATAATACATAAATGTACCGTTAATAACTAATACACAATTTTAATAAAAAAATATTTACTATAAAAATATAATATAGAAATAATACACATATATACAATCAAACTAATAAAAGACTTACCAAATAATTAATGGAATTGTGAGAAGAACAAATTAACCACTTAAATAATCAAATGTAAATTATTATTATTACTTACATAAAAGTAATAATATTGAATAATTACATTTTAAAAGTGTTCTGTCCCCCCATATTTTTTTTTATATCTGCATACGTCTTACGCTACAGTTCAATATCTTTATGAATGTTAGCCTTTTTATTTATAGCAATTATGAGTATAATTTAGTAGCCCAGAGGTGAGTTAGTATGGTGGGTTTATATATATGTAAAATAATTTTGCGGTGGCAATGGTAAGCAGTCTCGTTAAGGCTCCTCTCGGAGTTGGAGTCGGTTTCCGACGAAACATGAGGAGAAATCGACTGGAATAATAATGATGAATTGATACTTAGCGGTCGTATCGACGCGCCCTTGCACCGACAGATGCTCGCTTTAGCGGGGATTTTTACGCTATTACAAGATATCGACCTATTCTGGCATATATATCGTGATTAACTAAGATAAAAAAAACTATTTATTCATATCCAGCAAACAAACATGAGAAAGTCATGTTTATGACCTAGGTAACAGCAATCTTAAAGGTTTTCACGAAATACAATTTATTAAGCAAAAAAATTATTTAAATCAAACAAAAAGTGGTAGGAGTAATATAAATGGTAACTAAAAATCATAAAACTAATGTACATTCCTTAATTACGCTAACCACATTCAATCTGTTCATTTTTTTACTAATTTTAAACATATATAGGAATAATTATCAAAATTTTATTATAGATTTAAATTCAAATTCAATGTCACAAAAACACGACCTTTATCTATCTATATACGTATATATATAATGTCTGTTTCTTTGTCCTTTATGCATTCCTAAACCGTCGTCTGATTACGATGACGAGTATGGGAAGTTATCGTGAGCACACCCGATTAGGTTTGTGAATTTAAAAATTCTGGTTGAATACACACTATGACTACAAATATTCACTTAATATGAAGACAATCCCACCACTTATATTTTTTGAACATTTGCAAAGGCGTAAGGCAGTTATATCTCAGTGATATGTGAAAATTCAAGCAGCAAGGCTCCCGCGAGTCTGCCCATATCTCTAATAAATATTTAAAAGTTCGCATTCACATTTAGTCAAATGCTTGGTTGTAATTTTATTGTACAACCTATTGTCTTATATGGTCTGTTCTATAGGCGCGAAGGTGACTGACTCATAGGCCACATGTAATAGACTCATCCTACGCGAGAAATTTCCTCTACTGCTGTTTGTGTTAAAAAATGGTACGGTCTGTAGCATTTGATTGGGTCTGAGTCGTGGTCGAGACGGTCTCCAATTACGGTGATATATTTTATGGAGAGCGTACTGCACGACATACGGACGGAGCAATTGAGTGGGGCGGGCTATGAGACGAAGCAGGGGGAGGGGGGGGGGGCAGTCATGTCAGGGAGCGGACGTCACTTTTATCATATTTCACTTTATGGCGCGTTCGTTGGGATTAGGCTGTGTTGGGGGAACGATTGCGATAAATATATACATATAGTTAAAAATTATTTTGGATCATAATTTATAAAAAATATTAATATTACATACTTACGTTTCAATTTTCGTACGCATAATTTAATCCTTCAGACCACAGTTTTTAGGACGCGGTATTACCTACCATGAATGAGAACGACAATTTGGCAAAGTCACCTCTCATTTCATAATCTTTTTCGAACCTTGTTGGATTGTGCAGTGTTTAGGAATATCTGTGTAAAAACTATATAGCAATCAAATTGAAACTAGATGGGTGCATAATGCAGCATTGTTGAAGAGCAAAATACACGTATAGTATGTCGAGTCTATACAAAAAACTTAATATGACACCATTGCTTACACATGCTTACATGACATGCTTAAAGTGAGAATGATTCATCAATATCGAACGGCGTGAAATGTCATCCAAAATATTTAGGTTTTATGTGACACAAAAAGACAAATGTTAACTTACAAATTTTTAGTAAAACTAGCGACTACTATAAATGGTGGAAATATTTTCGTAATTACGCTAATTAAAAAATATCTAGAAAGTAGACAGGAAGGTAGAAGGTAGGTTACAGGATAAACTTTTTGTAATGCTTCATAACTTGTGTTTTGGAAGTGTAATAAGCAAAAAAAAAATTTTAAAGCATTTTTATGTTAGCCACCTCTCACTTGCGGGTGTGACCATGATCTAAGCAATGCGCGGGCACAATCATTATTGCACTTTTGAAAATGACAAAACCGAGGAAAGTCGTTCCATTTAAGATATAGAATGGCCCCATAAAATGAGATGCATGAACCAAAGTCCACTCTGCAAAGTTTCATTTAAATTTTACAGTTTAGACAATATTGTCTATATCAATACTTACGGCAACTGCTGGCGAATTTCACACTAATTTGTTTGATAAATATTGATTGGTTTGTTCTATAGTTTATTTTAGTTGCGATCAGTTTAGCAATGATATCCGAACGTAAGAACATCAATCTCAAGTAAAAATCCCCGCTGAAAGCGAATCCGAGGTCCGTAGCCAGACCCGGGCGCGTTAGATGCAGTGCCGCCTAATCGCCGGCCGCGCGCCGCCCGCAGCCGCCCGCCCGCCCCGGCCTCCCCAGGGCGCAATAGCGCCAGCGTACAACCAGCTCGGCTTTCTTTTTGCCTTTACACCGTTCTTGGTGCTAACATTACCGAGCGCCTTCGGTACTGTCGGCTGCACAAAAGCAGAATTACCGAAATAAAAACTGTCTTCAAAATTAAAACAATAGATGCAACCTCACATGAAATGGCACCGACATGAAAAGATTTTAAAAGAAATACTTACTTTTTGAGTATTTCTTTGATAACTTATGCTAGAAGTCAATTTATGAAATTACCGCTAAATATCCCTATCATTTTCAAAAAAAATATATATTTAAAATCGCCCAAGCCACTAACTGCTACTGAACATACATAAGAAATGTGTGAGCGCTGAGACTTTAGGTTAAGATTTATAGAAATCAGCGTTCGCCTGTAAATGGAAAGATTGAAAATTTAAAAAAACTGAAATATATGTTGTTAATTCATTTATTTTTTTTCTATGCCGCCGCCACGAGTTAGTAACATAAGTATATTTCCCATCTGTGAAATTGCCAGATACACAGTTGTCATGCCCAGTTTAACTGAAAGTTTTACAACGAAAGCAACTAGAATTAATTAAATTGCAAATTCCTTCTTGAAAAACATAATCATTTGCTTTGTTTTTACGTAACGTAGTAACTTTTAAGGGTACAAGGTCATATATCGTACCATCAAATCGTTACCACCGATTAAATAATAACGAAAGGCTTGAATATGTGCATAAATAACATTTGGACCAATCATATTCCACCTAATATTTTTTATAAATTTTATATTCCTATAAAAAATATATATGGCGATTCATTTTAATTTATTCAATCAGGCGTAAAACGATCAACAATGTCACTGAAATATGGTTGACGTAAGAAATGCTTCTAGTTTACTTTTTTAATTACGATTAAAAAGATTTTTGCAATCAAAAAATGTTTATAACTATAATAATAATATACTCACTCACTAATATACTCGCAGACTGTACTCACCGATCCCACTTCTCTCAATATACGTAATATCTGATATCTGTGCGGTCGGCTCCATTCTTGTGCACTGAAAGTCAGCCGCGGTCCGTAAGACTGACGTAAAATTCTCCTCTCAAATAAAATGCATCCGTGTGGGTGAATATAATATGCATAAGAGTATACCCACGCTTACTTCAATGGTAGTAGTTTTTTTAGAAATTTAATCTAGCTTTATAAGATACCAGAGTTTTAATGATACCAAAACCACCAACTAGACGACAATGCTTCTTTGGCAGGTACGTAACAGTTACAGCAACTGCGGCGATAAATGATAAAACCTAGAGAGATATTTATACAGTTGTGTACATAAACCCACCTAAATCTAACGAAATATAGTACTGATTATAATATTTTTTATTAAAATATGTTTGTAAGAGTAATAAAATTGTATAGAATAGCAAAATTAGCATGCACTCGCAGATAAATAAGCGATTTTTCATCGACTGCGGTTAGGGGTCAGTATCAAAAATTATTGTTTTTATAAATTTTGCTAGGTTTCATTAAAAAATAAAAAAAGTGTTCATATTCTAATAATGATTTTCAGAAAACAACAGGGATAGTCTCACTACATGACTATCTGATCTCAACTTTATATTTGAAACGCACTATGTGGTTTTTGTTTTCCATTTTTAAACGTAAAATTAATTATCTAAGAAAACGTCATACTTGAACCGATAAGAATTGCGCTGCATTCGCGGCGGCGTGCGGCGGCGTGCGGCGGCGTGCGGCGCGCTGCTTAACCCCGCGCAGTGCCAGCGGCGCTTTTATATCGTCTCATTACTGAGGCGGGTAGGAAAATTCCTTTTTGCCAAATAAATTCTCAGAGCGCGGAGCCGCGACTGTCTGCATTATAAGACTACGTGGTCTCATATTTATATCATGATATTGTTAGCCGATTTAAAATGTGACTACATAAGACTTTAGTTAAATATTTACGTTTGCAAAACGTCATATTTGTTTTTTCTTTAGTACCTTCTTAGTTCTATTTCCATCGATAAAACTGATCACACCATCAATAATGTAATTAATAATATTTCTAAAAGTTGTAAGGTATTGCCCTTCAAATTTATTTCGCAATTTAATGTAATTTTTTATCTATTAGATAGAAAATTAAATGAACGACGACATTTATACTTACAAATATAGTTTTATGCCAAATATAAGTCATCGAAAATGTTCTATTAGGTATGTCTCGTCTTAAATATCGTCCATAACATTTGATATAGCTTCGTATAGAAATAAGTCAGATATAAAAAATAGTAATGAAATTAGTGCAGTAAACTGCAAATTTCACGGAAATTACGACGACACCAACAATGAATTTTCGGTCGTAAAACGCCTTCAAAACGACATTCAATGAATCCGGGGTTGATTGACTTTTAACATTTTTTTTTTGTGCTTTGTAAAACACAAATAATTAATTACACCAGGGCCAAAATCGAAAAAACGTTGCTCCTGAATTGTAGTTTTCTGAAAGCCTTGTAAATAGATATATTTTAATTTAGAACATTGGAAACTCCCAAAATACAAATATCGGTAAGATATTGGTAATTCATTTGAGGTATGCTCATTACCGAGTAGAAGATTTATGTATTTGTTAAATACAAAAAAAAACTTTTATTTTAATAAAAAAATATATAATTTTTATATTTTATTTATGTTTTCCTTATTAATATTATTCTTATATTACTATTTCTTATATTTTATTAT
This sequence comes from Neomicropteryx cornuta, assembly GCA_020383195.1. Classification (NCBI taxonomy): domain Eukaryota; kingdom Metazoa; phylum Arthropoda; class Insecta; order Lepidoptera; family Micropterigidae; genus Neomicropteryx; species Neomicropteryx cornuta. The sequence goes on along the minus strand of JAHKQU010000029.1, from coordinate 10,688,981 downwards.
TGTTTATATTGTATTATTTTTTTATAGAACTCACTTAAAAATAATAAGAACTCATATATAAATACTTACTAATACTATAAAAAAATACATTACATTAATACATTATATTAATCTTAATATATATAAATCTCGTGTCACAATGTTTGTCCTCAATGGACGGCTGAACCACTTAACCGATTATAATAAAATTTGAACACCATGTGCAGTTCGATGTGCACTTGAGAGATAGGATAGTTTAAATCTCAAATTATAGTCGCAATTTTAATTTATCGCTAATTATTTGTCCGTTATTATTTGGCAGTCATAAAACTGACAGATGTCGATACCTTTTTATTTTATGGGCGATTGGGAAGAGCGCGTGACGACTCGGTGCCTGTATAATTTTATTGAACAAGCAGAGGAAAGAGCAATTGTGATATTATTGGAAAATTTTTTAGAAGATCACAATCAACTAATTCAATTGATCAAAAGAGTTTCGCCACGACTGCAAAATGACAATTATCAAATCGTCATATTTTAATTTATTGCTAATTATTTGTCTGATATTATTTGGCAGTCATAAAACTGACAGATGTCCGATACCTTTTTATTTTATGGGCGATTGTGAAGAGCGCGTGACGACTCGGTGCCTGTATAATTTTATTGAACAAGCAGAGGAAAGAGCAATTGTGATATTATTGGAAAATTTTTTAGAAGATCACAATCAACTAATTCAATTGATCAAAAGAGTTTCGCCACGACTGCAAAATGACAATTATCAAATCGTCATAAAAGCCGACAAAGTACCATTAGGTGAACATGCTGGTAGATTCAACGCTCCAACTGTTGATGAGGTTGCTGTTATCATGGTTGGTGATCCAGTTGACAAAAGATCTATAAACATTACACGGCGAGACAACACTGTCAGTACGATTTCGGATCTACACCGTTCATATGACGCACTACAATATCCATTGATATTTTGGCAAGGACAAGATGAATATCACCTTAATATCAATCAGTATGATCCAAATACCGGTAAATTTGACAATTATCTATTTACTTTCTTACTGTATGTATAGATTTTAATTTCGTATTGCATTTTATTATTTATTTTTTTAGGTGATTACAGAAATAATAAAGTTAGCTCAATGAACTACTACGCACACCGAATAATGGTTAGACAACATCAAGACAATTATATCCTTCGATATCGTCAGCTGTTCCATCAATACATTGTTGATATGTATGCTAAGGTCGAAAGCGAACGCTTGCGATTCCTTCGATTCAACCAGGCAAAACTACGATCGGAAGAATATATTCACTTACGAGATGCTGTTGCTGGAAACATCGATGGAAATTTAAATCACAATGACATCGGTAATGCTTTCATTTTACCTTCAAGCTACATCGGCAGTCCACGGAACATGCAGGAATACATACAAGATGCGATGACTTACGTACGTCATTACGGCCGACCGGATTTATTTATTACATTCACATGTAATCCGAATTGGGAAGAGATACAAACTTTACTATTGCCAGGACAACAAGCCATTCATCGTCATGATTTAACTGCACGTGTGTTTAAACAAAAATTGAAATCCTTAATTGATTTTATTGTTAAATATACAATTTTTGGTATCACACGTTGTTGGCTGTATACGATAGAGTGGCAAAAGCGAGGTTTGCCTCATGCCCACATTTTGGTTTGGCTTAAAGATAGAATCCGTCCTGAAGAAATCGATCAAATAATTTCAGCCGAAATTCCAGACCCATTAATTGATCAAGAATTATTTGATATTGTCACCAAACACATGATCCATGGGCCATGCGGTGTTTTCAACATGACGTCACCGTGCATGGAAAATGGAAAATGTAAAAAAACTTCCCAAAGCCGCATACGAATGACACGATCACGGATATTGATGGTTATCCAATGTATCGCCGCAGAAGTACTGAGAATGGTGGCCACACATTTACAATGCGACTGCCGAACTTTCCAAATCATGTTGAGTTTGATAATCAGTGGGTGGTACCATACTCACCACTACTTTCAAAAACTTACAAAGCTCATATCAATGTTGAGCTTTGCAGTTCTGTTAAATCAATTAAGTATATTTGTAAATATGTAAACAAAGGCAGTGATTTGGCCATATTTGAAGTAAAAAACATAAATAAAAATGACGAAATAGCACGATACCAAATGGGCAGATACATTAGCAGCAATGAAGCTATTTGGCATATTCTCAGCTTTCCCATCCACGAAAGAGATCCTGCTGTCCAACATCTGGCAATACATCTTGAAAACGGTCAACGTGTATACTTCACTGAAGAAAATGTTCTCCAAAGAGCGTTCGAAGCTCCGAAAACGACTCTAACTGAATTTTTTACAGTGTGTCAAAAACCTGATGTTTTTGGCCAATTCGCGAAGACATTGGTGTATGGTGATGTTCCACGTTATTTCACATGGAACAAATCCAGTAAAAAATGGGAGCCACGGAAACAAGGAAAACCACATCCTTCCATTACAGGCATATTCAAAGCTAAGACATTGGGGAGACTTTACACGGTACATCCAAAGCAACGTGAGTGCTTCTATTTACGTTTGTTATTGGTGAATGTTCCCGGACCAACGTCTTTTGAATTTTTACGAACAGCTAATGGTCGAGTATTCAATACATACCAGGATGCATGTCGTGAACTGCAATTGCTAGAAGACGATAACCATTGGGACTTAACGCTTGCTGATGCTGCGTTGACATCAACACCGAATAACATTCGTCAGTTGTTTGCAATTATTTTGGCGACATGTTATCCCTCGCAAGCACAAACTTTGTGGGAAAAATATAAAAATTGTATGACAGAAGACATCTTGCACCGAATTAGACAAACAAATCAATGCCAAAACATAGATTATACACCAGAGATGTACAATGAAGCATTGGTCTTGATCGAGGATTTATGTGTTCTTAGTTCAAATTTACCATTTAATCATTATGGTATGCCATCACCTAATCGTCCAGCCACCGACTTAGTCAATACCGATTTACAACGAGAAAATCAATATGACCATGGAAGTTTAGCAACAATTATCATGAACAGTGAACCATTACTGACAGCAGAACAAAAAATTATTTATGATCGGATTATGCTGGCTGTTGCTGCTGAACAAGGCGGTTTTTTTTTCTTGGATGCACCCGGTGGAACCGGTAAGACATTTTTAATATCGTTGATTCTTGCCAAAATACGGTCGCAACAAAAAATCGCATTAGCATTAGCATCGTCAGGCATTGCGGCTACTTTACTGGATGGTGGGCGAACAGCACATTCAACATTCAAGCTGCCATTGGACGTTCATAATAAACCAGATGCAATGTGTAACATCAAAAAGAATAGTGGAATAGCTGCAGTGTTGCGGAAGAGTTCTATAATAATTTGGGATGAGTGCACAATGGCACACAAATATTCACTTGAAGCATTAAACAGAACTATGCAAGATTTAAACAGCAATAATAAACTTTTCGGTGGTGCTATCTTACTTTTGTCTGGTGACTTCCGGCAGACCTTACCGGTTATACCTCGCTCTACTTTCGCGGATGAGATTAATGCATGTTTGAAACAATCATTCTTATGGCGAAGTGTTGAAACACTTCGATTGACCATAAATATGCGAGTACAATTGCAAAATGATCCATCAGCACTAATATTTTCCGAACAACTACTAGATATTGGGAACGGTAAAATAAAACTGCAACCAAATACGCAATGCATTAAACTACCAGACAATTTTTGCACTGTTGTTCAGGATAAAACTGAATTGATTCAGAGTATTTTCCCGGATATACAGAATAATTATTTGAATCATGAATGGCTTAGTCAACGGGCGATTTTGGCAGCCAAAAACGTTGATGTTGACGAAATTAACTTCCAGATACAACAGTTGTTACCAGGCGATCTGATGTCTTTTAAATCAATCGATACTGTTGTTGATGAAAATGAAAGTGTAAATTTTCCGATTGAATTTTTAAATTCATTAGATATCCCTGGAATGCCACCACATAATCTTCGATTAAAGATTGGTTCCCCTATTATTCTCCTCCGTAATTTGAATCCACCTCAATTATGTAACGGTACGCGTTTGGTCATCAAAAAGATCACCGGAAACATTCTTGAAGCAACCATTTTGGCTGGGAAGTTTAAAGGAAAAGTGGTCCTGCTGCCACGTATTCCGATGATACCATCAGATTCTACCATACCCTTCAAAAGGCTACAGTTTCCAATTCGTTTAGCTTTCGCCATGTCTATAAATAAATCTCAAGGTCAAACAATGTCCATTTGTGGTTTAGATTTGGAAAATCCATGTTTTTCTCATGGGCAACTATATGTTGCGTGTTCACGTGTTGGGAAACCGTCGAATCTATTTGTGTTAGCTAAAGACAGGTTAACCAAAAACATTGTGCACCGATTGGTGTTAAATTAAATTGAAATTGAAAGTATTTATAATTCAAAAAAAAAGATATTAATGTTTAAAAGTTTAAGACTGTCTGCCTTGCCTACCTCATTCATGAGTTTAAGCGTCACATGTTATTTACTGTATTATACTGTAATATACTTATATTTGTTATAAAATTAAATGGAAATAATAAATCTGATAAATTTTTATTTTTTACCTATTGATTTCTGCTTAGTATCAAGTGTAAGAACATTTTAATTAATTGTGTTCAACGTACTTCCCCTTCAAATCTCAATCCAGTGAATTTGTATACCAACATCAACATTTTCGTCTTTGTTCGTAAATAATTTCATTGTACTAAAGGGTTATAGTAGTAGAAAGTCAAATAAGGAGATCACCATATTTTTTTACAAATACCATCTGTGTGAAAAAGCATAGTGGACTCCGTGACTGATGTTCTCTTATTGTTCCTCTTAGATTGTTTACTATAATGTAATATAACAAAAACTTTAGCCACAGCAACGCGTGGCCGGGTCAGCTAGTAATAAATATATTAATACAGATTATCCAGTAAATAGCGGATACCTACAACTTTAAAAAGGTGGTAGAAAGGATCATATGTAACAAAAAAGTTTTAGTTAAATTAGGTTAGGTCTTTCAAAAAGTAGTCTACTTAATCATTAAGATTAGAATAAAAAAAAGTAGGATTAAAAAGGAAATTTGGCAGAATGTAATATTTTCACAAAATGTTTCCTAAAATGATTAATTATAGAGTAAAGGGAAAATTCCAAACAAAATAGTTACAGTACTCGCCGCAGTGTAAAGCTAACCTGTTATACTACTACATGTTTACTACTATGTGTTTAGAGTCGTATATTTTGCCTCACCGCAACTGTGGTTCACAACACACTAAATCCTAAGTAGTGCCTAATACCGACGTTGGAGAGGTTCCCAGGACGTGTGTAAGGTAAATATACTTACAGAACATCTTAAATATTTCATTTGATAAAAAAGTTTTACTCAGGTATTTATAACATACTCTTAATAGCAGTTTTTCCCGACATAAAAGACGCCGTCATTTGTAGTTAAATATTTATTTTAGATGACCCAGTATTGTTTTGCTTTTCATTACAAAGATCGTATTATATGCTTGGTATTGTTGCCATAAAGAAAATGAATATTTTTTGATACACGAATCACCAGAGGTAATTTAAAATTAATAAATGTAGGCTTGAATTATTTTCGCATTTTTTTTTATGCAATTTTTTACACGTAATATGAAACATAAACACCCCTTAAGTCTTCGGGAATGTTCTTGGAACAATCGGTATATATATTTTACTGAGAGTACAACACCTAATATGATTATAACTTTATAGAAACCTATAAATACAAATAGTTAGTCACTGTTCGAAGCCACATATTTATTTCCAATAACTGGTTATATCTCAATTTACCTAAATCGCTATTTTAAGCCGTAGCAAGATCATGCACCGGCACCAGTCCTACTATTTTTCGAAGCGTCAGATCATTCTTAATGTCATACGTACATGCGCTAAATTTAGCGTGTGCAATTCCCGTATTGATACAAATAGATCGTTGACGAAATGCTAGTGTAGGTATGTAATCCCCCTAAAGGGTCGTCGTTTGGTAGGGATTCGATAAAGTGGGGAGGTTTGGGAATCGCCTGACAAAATTATTAGTGCTTAATTGACGAGACCTAGAGTAAAAAAAAAAAAAATGTAAAATGTAAAAAAGTATTTTGGGAGTAGTTAAATTTTAATAGTTTATCATAGATAGTAATAATATAACTTTATTTTGTATAATATTTATTTTATCCTATTTTTTATTAAGTATGTTCTCAGTTATGAAGAAAAGAAAAAAATATTACATTTTCTATATGTTATATAGAAAATAAACTATTTACAAACATCCGCATATTGTTTTACGTTAAAAATAAATAATAAAGTTAATTTTTTTATTAACGAAAACGATTATTTGAAAAATAAATAATTGAAGTCGTTCGACTGTTTGTGAACATTTCTGGTGGCTTTCTTGAAACCACTCAGATATGTCAATATGTCAAATATGTCAATGCTAAAGCTAAAGAAGCTATTGATAGGTACTGATACAACGACGAAGAACAGCATTATGGGTATAGTTGGAATTGCATCGTGGTAAACAAAAAAGATTTTTTGTCTTGTCACATAAGACCTCATTTTATTTTTAACGTCCTCTTATTGTTAAATAGGTTCCATTATGATTAATTAACATATGTAATTATTTATTACATTTATGTTCTGGCACGTGAAAAATTTAATACTGTAGTAAGTAATACATTGTTCTTTAGCACTGGTCTAGCATTACATTGTATTTTAGCAATACATAGTATGGAGCCTTTCAGTGCTTTAAGACAGTTTATTTTTTTTGCTGCCGAAGAAGATACTTTAAATATTTATTTCATGTATTCAATAAATTTACATTTTTTTTTCTTTTATGTAAAAGCAAATCTCAAGGCTCATCTACTGGAAACCAGGTATTTAATATACAGGTATTAATATTTGTGAAATATATTCACATTAATTGGTTCTGTATGTTACATGTCCATCACAAGATAAACATAACAATCTTTTGAGATCATACTAATAACGTAGTAGTAGAGATCGTTGTAAAAAAACAAGCATAATTATAATTAGCAATAACATTGTCAAACAATAATTAACAAACTCAGTTAATTTATCTAAAATCAATTAAATGAGTGTTTTACAGGGATTTACAACATTTTTTTTACATCATAAATATTTTTTTTAGTTTTAAATTACTTTTTAGTTTTAATATTACTTTTTAGTAAAGTTGTTGGCAAATTATTAAAAAAGAATAGTATAATATATTGCAACGCTCGTTTACCGTAAACAGTTTTAAATGAAGGTATAAACAACGTTTCGTTTTGTATTTGTCATGTACTGTATGAATGTTGAACGAGTATTTTGAACTTAGTTGAAACAGTGGACCACCATTCTATATAGGGTTTATATATATAAACATCACGTTAGCCGGTTGAATGTAGCAATGTTTAAATAAACCAAGATATTTTGAATGAATGTTTTTAGGAACAATTATTTTTATTATTCTAATCAATTATTTTATTAAAAATATTGCATAACTAATTATGTGTAGCATTTAAACGCATTATGTAATCTGTGGTATACTATGTGTATAAGCGTTCAGGCCTTACGTGTGCGTGCGTCTAGATTTGATATTTATAAAAAATACATTGAGTATTTTGATATTAAAAGATATTATATTGCACTCTAAGAAACTGTAAGCTTCGATTTATTATTACTAAATTGTATTAAAATACGAGGTAGTATGTATACACAAACACAAAAATATCATATTAACACCGTGAAACGTACTAACTCGATTTGCTCGTGCTAGAGTCAAGTGAGATAGTGATATTGAAGCTTTAATATGAATAAAGTAATTTGCAGATTTATTGCACGCAAGTTGATTTGATTACCCTTACTTTATAATGAATGTTAATCGAATGTTAATGCTAATCGATGTTAGAACGCATTCTATTTAAAAGTTGCCATCCATTGCACAATCGATGTATCGATGTTCCCAATACGCCACGAGTCCCGTTTTTGAGAGCAGGGGTGGGTGTCACCCCACTCGAAATATCCATGGCAAATTTGTTAAGTGGAATTTCATCCATCGCGTCGTCTGTCCGTACCGTCGAACATGAGCTCAATTCGATTAGGCCTCACAATAAAATGTATAAGGTCAATTTAATGCACTCGCGACGGGAAATTTGTATGGAGGGACACTCCAATCACTTAAGGATTTCATGGCGCGGAATAATTGAGACATTGCACCGATTAATGGACTTCCGCATGTACCGAAGTTACATTATTTTCATTCGAGTCGCAGTGACTTTTGAACCATTTCATTCGCATTATTCGACAGTTATCCACACAAATTGTGCAAACCTTTTTATTACGTCACACATTATAATGATGCTATTTACCCACAAGCATTCTAATTTAAGATTAAATGTCACATTTTACTTATTTTATATTGTTATGCCGAATAGTTCAGAGTAAAAAGGACAGGTGTAAGTTGAAAAAATGTATGTTTTTACAATTTGGCTCATATTCAATGCTACCAAAAATGAAGGAAAATTCGTCAAATATAATGTCAATTACACCCGCGTGTACTTGAAAACAAATACCTAATAATTTGACAACCGCTCTTTAGTATCTAACAACACGATTCAGTCCCTAATGAATATTTACCTAGTTGTTTTAATTTTTTGGATGTGATGTCACAAAGCTTTTGCATCCTCCCCCGCCCTCCCCCCACCAGCCTGCCTTGTCACACCATGTCATACTTTGTTGAATTACTTTACCCGACATTTATAGATGAATATTATGCATTGAGCAATGGCGTGCCATTTAAAAAAAAAATAGTAATTAGTAACAGACAGATATCACCCGAATCAAAATATTTGATGCAAAATGACGCTCCGATCGGAATGCTTTAAAAAAAGTAAAAATTCCCGGTCGGTTAAATAAGGGATGGACTGCGAGGATGTCCATCAAAAACTGAGGTAGAAAGCATAATACGGGCGGGGTATAATTGGCGGCGCAATTGTGATTGAATTGGCACGGAGGTGTACTCGTACTTTGTACTGCAGGGCAGCGGTCGTGCCCCCGACATTCGTCCAGAACCGTGCCGCTCACCCGATGCGCGCGTGCATGACTGACAGCGCATTCGTGCATGCAACGGGACCGACTAATTCACTAATTAAACATATGACTTTTAGAATAATTACCACCATATGGGTAGACTTTTCTGATCTATGCACTGCTGACCAATCATTGGCCACTTCGAGAGCGATTAGACGACAGTTCACAAAATAAAATGAAATAGGTAGAAATAGTGTTTATTTATTCTTTATTCCATTCGGCAATTCAAATGGAGGTTTTTATTTTTACACCGTGTAAAACATCGATAAAAAAAACAGCCAATAGGCCTTGCAATTTCGAGTATTGTTTTTAAAGACGATATATCAAAAGATATTACGTGATAATATTATACGGTTCTTGTAATAGGTACGACAGCTGAACGACGTATTAGCCACGCATCGTGACCAAGGTTACGTTGCCGCCAATAAAAAAGATAATTTTCACCAGCGCTTTAATAAAAATTATAAATTAAGGATGAATTATTTTTGCATTTTTTTATAATTTATTACTCATAATAGGAAACATAAACTACCCATTTGGTCTTCGGGAATAGTCTCGACACAACCTGTATACTGTTTAATGAGATATACCTATAAAAAAACCACGTTCCGTTTTAATTCTTAGTTTAAGGCATATCGAAAAATATTGAATTAAAACTAAAATTACCTCTATTATTTACTGCAGGGTTTTTATACTGAGAAATTTCCAACAAATGACAGTTGAGCGAAGCATTAATCTAGACTTTTACTACTTTTTGTTTCAAATTACTTACATATTTAGAAAATATTAATTGAGGCATTTTAAAATTTACAAGAAGGTATTTTTATTATAAAGTTAAATGTTTAATACTTGCTCTGAGGTAAAATATTATAATAAAATATTGCGATGAAAATAATGAACTAAATATTTAAATTGTATTCTTATTATTTAAAATTATTTTTAATTGTTTATTTATTTTTTTATTTTCGTAGGTGTAAATATATATTTATCAAAAATAAATATTTTAATTTTATTTCGATTTTTGAAGTCATAATGACAATGTTCTAATATATTCTATATTTTCTATGTCGATTTTTTGTGTATTTTGACCTATAAGTAACTTTTTGTACGTAAAAGATACATGAAAAATCAATACTGTTATAAAAATGAGCATCGCCCAACATTAACCATTATAAAAGCTCGCACAGCTGATAGTGATCGCGTGACGTTTATTGGCGTGACAAACTAATGCACTAAAGAGTACTTTGGCTGATTCGCCTAAGTGGATTGTTTAGACGAAAAGTATTCACAAATTTGATTTACTCAACATAAAATGTATCTGCTTCAAAAACACCATAACAAATTGGTTATTTAGTACGTTATTCAACGTTGTTTCGTGATTTGATTTTTTTTGGTAGGTTTCATAGTAGGCCCACATGCATATGTATACTCATACTCACGAACTCGTAATCTGGATATAATTACTGTATTGACTATAACTTATAACTGCTTGAAGGTTTTAACACGAGACATACAGAATCTAGTAGAGAAATTATAACATTTATATGATATAAAACCGTTTTAACGGAAAACAGAAACCTTATAAAGGCTATCAAAGTTGTCAAAGTGAAACTATTGAAAAAATGCAACTAAGATTTATTACCGAAATAGAGTTTGTTAGTTGCGTTTTATTTGGGTAAGGTGAGGTTGATATTTATTACTTAGTAACTATATTCATAAGAATCAAAATAAATGAACTAACAACATCATTGATATTATATGCCATTCCTTTTAAATTTTCAAATTATATTCACAAGCTACCGCTGATATTTACACATATTGACCGAAAGTCCTGGCACTTACATTTTTTGCAACTAATACACACACAAAGATTATAAACGTTACACATTTAATACATTTTTTTTCCACAGATAAACTACAGTTTGGTTGAAGAGTGGGAAGGGGTAAATGCGTTGAACCCAAAGAAGACAACGCCGAATATTAACAGCGTGGGTCTTGAGGTTATAAAGTTACACGCTACAACACTGTTGGCAAATTAGACGAAGTTTTGCTCCGCGCTGGTTGGCATTGGCAATTATTTGGAGGTCGCGTGCGGGCCGCGTGCGTCGATTGGCCAAATCACCCGCCATAGCTAAGTGAATTGGAAACTATTTTTTGTTGGGGTGCATTCGCGAATTGGATAAATATTTGTAAAAGGTATGTATTCGTGTTTGTTCTGGAATTTAATCGAACTGACGATTTTCTGACGAGAGAGGCTTGTTGTTTATAATTATTTGATGCGAAAATTATATTACCTTAAATCCAGAGTGTTTCAAGACCAATCTCGGGGAATGGTCTTAAGGACAAAATCTATCCACGATTTGTTAAATGCTATAATTAATTTACCTGATCATATTTTTACTCCTAACTTGTGTGTATGTAATATACCTAGGTAGGCTGTTTGTTAAGTAACCAAAGGGATAAAAAAGTTATTTAATCTATACAAGTAAATATACAATATGAATGTTTCTCGACACAGTAACAACGGAAGTGACAAATTTCTTTAACCTTTGAATCATGAGACTTATTAAGATAATAGGTGATATTGAAGGTATCCAAATAAATAACATTAAAAAATATATGTACATCAAAGTCGCGTCAGAGAAATCATTTCTCAAAACAAAGTTAGCCTACAGCTGGCCAAAAGACATGTCGTAAATTACGCAATTATAGTTAGATTTCCTTGTTTCATGGCACAACACTAACAGAAATATAGAAAACACAACTAACTCTATCGTTATAATGACAATCCAAATAAATCGTACCTTCCAAAAATCACTGAATTAGACTGTCAACATTAAGCTCGTCAGCCATATTTCTCACGAATAATTTACTTAATCATATTTTTACTCCTAACTTGTGTGTATGTAATATACCAATGTTTGTATACTCTTGATAGTTAACAAAATAAAAAAAAACACACTAATGAACTGCCTTCTTTAGGATAGATTTTAAAGTCAGAGGTTGCAGTAGTACCAAACGCTCGTTCATTTTTTTTTTACTTTCATACAAATTATTACCTTTCTTTGAACATTCGATCGCCATTCTTCTTTCATTAGCTTTGATGCTTAAATAAATATTTATAAACGTTGAAAAATGTATCATCTCACCTACTCGTTTAACAAACTTGTACCTATGTACGTATATGTACACAATGGAAAGACGAAATCAATTGCAGAGATGTTTTGCCTCTCGGCAAAAGCAATCAACGAAACGTCGATGCGATGGGGACGGGATGCTGCGGCTAATCAGGCTGACAAAAGCCAATATTTGGCTCGGAAACAAAGGCGAGCTTTAAAATGCGTGGGCGTTTTTGGCAAATTTCGGCACTTCAATGCGAACGCATTCGGCGCGTTTGCGGTGCGCCGCGACCAAAGGAATACGAGAACAAAAGAACGAGAAAATAATAAATACACGCAAAAGCAGAAAATGCAAAACAAACTAAAATATGCAAATGCGTCTCGAGAAGAACAGTGATAAAAACGCGTCACATAAATAATTTAAAAAAAAGACACATCTGCAAGATAGGAGGAGACACTTATCTTTTATACTTTACTATTTTTTTTTAACAAACCCCTTTCCACAAAGACGGTGCCTTTTCTGGGGGTGAAAAAAACAACATACTATATAATATACAATACAATAATATATAATATATAATATACAATAAATAATATAGAACATAATATATAATAATAACACAATAGTTTCAATATCTTAACATAGATAAGAGAAAAGAAAAAAAAACAAAAAGATAATAAAATGCAAAAGCAGTAAATACATAACAACGAAAATAGTAAATAACTACCAAAAATAAATTTAAAGAAAATAAACAAACAATATATATTTATATATATATGTATTTTTCTTACAGATCTATACACTATAGGCTCTTAACTACCCTACTCTCTTACTATGTCATGCAGATAAGGAAGAGAGCAGCTATACAATTTTTTTACACACCTTTTTGAATTTTTTTTTCTATTATATTTTTTTTTTATCGTGTCTTTAACTTTATATTTAGGTACATTGGAAAATTCTTATTAATGTATTATATATTTGTATATTAATATTACGTATTGTATAGTATAAGAATAGTAATAGAAAAACAGTGTCGTGTAAACTGAGCTTACATTCCGAGGGTTCGAAACCCTCGGAGTGTTCTCTTACAAGAAAATTATTATTCCATTTATTTTTACCAATAATCTTATGAAAACTAATTTATTTTGTGAAAAAAACGGAGTGCGTAGGGGCGAATAGATCTACATTTAAATATACGAGTGTAACAAAATTACCGACATAATAAAAAATAAAATTTACATACCTTTGAAAAATGTAATGCATGCATATCTATAGAACTTTAATGTATGTAGTGTGTGTATGTGTATCACCTATATAAAATCGGTCTAAAAACATATACGAAAATTTATTAATCATCTAACCGGTGCTACAATTTTCCTGTAAATTATATACTTCTTTCTTCATATTAAATAGTTGTTTTTTAAGTTTTATACCGCATAATTGCGGAGATAAGGAAGGGGTGCTTACATTTTCTTAAAAAAACACAAGCTTCATCAAAAAAATAAATATATTTATTTTAATAATTTGTTTTAAGAGAAACTTTATCTTTAAATATTCGTTTTATTAGATCCTTGACGCAAAAAAAATGAGATAAAATTAACAATGGTATTTGCGCTAATCGACAATCTATCATTGTTCACATCTTTATATGACTAACTGTTAAGAAGATATAGGCTTACGACAGGCGGACAGACAAAGAAATCTCCTCACCATAATGGTTCCTGTTTTTGACCATTTTGTTTTGAAACCCTAAAAATGACCATATTGAAGTGCCCAAGTAGGTATTTCGTATGTAAATTAAATTTAATATTATTGGAACTTCAAAGCGACATTTAATACATATTAGGAAATACTAGTTAGACTATATATTTAACATACACTTACATAAATAAACCGCTCAACTTCATACACCCTCAACCAAGCATCAAAGAATTTTACTAGGTACGCCATAATTATTATAACCTGCATAACAAGAATGTTTTTTAATATTTGTTCTTATAACCTTTAAAAGAAAATACGCCATGTTTTAAAAATAATCTTCACTTGAGTTGGCTTATGTACATAATTTTGTTGTGTGAAACCAACTTTACATTTTTTGCTTTATGTTTGACATAAGGACGCTAGCGCTGAATTGTAATATTATCCTCTTTAGTAACTACCATTGTAATAATTTCCATATTTTTTTATATATATATGAAACAAAGCATGGTATAAAAATGCATTAATCAGTACGACAAGAAGCGACCCAACACATTCTTTCGCTAGGTAGAGCCGGGGCAGTTGTCCAAGACCGCAGTTGTCCGACTGTTCGATAGGTTGGCAGGGCGAACTTTACAAGTGAAACTAATTGGATAGTGTCGGGTTTTATTAGATCGAGATACCGACCGCTCGCCGGTCATTGGCTGTCGGACCTTGTTTCAATTACACTAGAAAATTCCCGGGTCATTCGGCGACATTTCGCTGCAGCTCGACTTTTGAACTTACATCTCCACACTCCACACTCAATTATTTAAATGGACCATTTTTAATTTCTCGTATAAAATACATTTCATATCTTAATTTTACGAAAGTATAGAAAATCTTTTATCACACATAACACAGAGAAAACATTGCCTTCGTTTTTAAACATATTGCGCGCACGGAGAAGTGTGAAATTTGGTATAATTAATGTTTATACGGAGGAGTGCAGATAGCAAAAATTTATCTATAATATGTTTATACTACTGACGATTGATTTGAATTGATTTGAATGATTTGAATGGGACAGAATGGGTTTCGAGCTATGAATTTTGTGTGAATTCAAATGTTTCTTTTTCAATGTAGTAATTAATGTCCAGCAGAAAGAATTATTACCGCCATCTTATACTTCTGTGTAAGTCAATTCTCATTTTTAGATGAAAAATGACAATGAATTGTATCAAAAAATAAATACAAATACAAGCTCTAATTGTGTTTTTTTTTCAACTATTACTAACATTAAATTTTATATTTCATAGGTAGGTATTGGCAGTTCCTAGTAACTGCAACTTTAAGTTGATACGCTTACGAATCTGATAAAATATTTATTTATATTTTCCAGAATATCTTTTATAGAAAACTGTCTATAAAGCAACTAATTATATTTTTTTTAGTTTAATAATAGTTTTATGTACGGCAACACTGTGTTTTGGTATTGTTATCATTCTGTTTGGGTCAAGGGTTTAATTTAAGTTTCATTTTTATTTATTTTTATCGAAATGATTTTTTAATAAAATATATTAGATAGATTGGAATACGATATATTATTATAGATACTCTTAGACATCATAGTGAAAATAAATACAGAAATAAAATATACCTACCGCTAAATATATCACACCCTCTAGTTTTATATAGGAAAGTTTTTGTAAAATAAATTGGGCGCATAAAAACTTATTTAAATCCCAACATTGAGTGTTGTTAAATTTTAATTAAATTGCAGAAGGACAAAGAAACACTGCAGCTTCCGCAGACATTGTTATCGAACGAAAACACAAATGAAAGTTGAACATTCCATTAATAATGGCCCGACCAAACAAACAATCAAACCCTTTCATATCGAATGGATTGTTTTTGACGACGGCAAAAAGCATAGCAGAAAAAAGACAGAGAAGGCGATATGCAAATGCGGTACTTTCGTGCGCTCGCTTGCGATAAAAAAAAAAATCTGAGCGCGGGAGAGAGAGAGAGAAATACCCAATGAAAACTCGCATAGATTTTTCACAGGACGCCGGGAGTGTTTCACAGCGGAGATCTTTTTTCTTTTTTTGGCGTTCCTTTTTCAATTTTCGCGACGCACTCGGCAAAAAGCCCTCCTTCCGGCGGATGTGCCGTTTGCGTCGATGCCTCCGGGTTGCGCGGAGGCGCGCCGGAAAATTCGCTCCTTTCATATATTATTTTTTTTTTGTTCCCGTTGACGCTCCTTTATGGACTTTTTAACTTTTTGTTTTCCTGGCCGGCTATTGATTTCCAATCCTCCGGCGGAGGCCATTGTTTTTAGCATGAATAAAAGAACGATTGATTCATTTGCTCACCTGTCGATGATGACCGGATCCGACGGGGTTTCGTTCCGGTTCCCGCAGCTTTTCTTGTCGCAACATCGACTGGAACAATAAATTATACAAAATTAAACAATTAAACATTTAAAAATACGAACTATGAACTCATCATGGGGTGGGAGCAGTTCATAATAGATAAAACCACTCACAGCAGCAGGAATTGATTACTTGGTCGAATTACACATATATAACGTCAAGTTTTAAAATTCTCTTTCCCCCTAATTATCTTGAGCTATTCCTGAATCCCGTCAATTGGCCAACTGGTTCTGTCATCTCTACATGGGTTAATCGTAGTAGCAACCAGTCGTTTCGTGCCTCAAGTAGTATTCGAGAACGGTAGAGTTATATCAGACGATCCTGGAAAAGCTAACTTACTTGCTGCGTCTTTTTCTAAGTCATTTAACTCCGATTCCACCATTCGTGCTACGACGTCACAGAGTTTTTTAGTATTGCCATCCTTGACTCGATCAACATTTGAGATTAGTATTCCTGATAAATTCAAGCCATTCCCTAAGACCCCTTCCAAGCTAAGAAAAAGGATAAAAAACTTGGCTTTAAAATAACTTAGTTGCATCACCTGTCAATCAGCCTCCAAAGTATATGTTAATTTTAAATAAATAAATATAGGGTATGGAACCTATGCATATATACATAGAAAATGTAAATGAGACAGTATTATCTTTGTCTCGTTTTATCCTAATTGGGTTCGTACTATCAGTCTAGCGCGTTTGTAGCTGCATTATTTTTTTTAAATAATTAGATTAGTAGAACAACTTAAATAAAATGTGTTTTTATAAATATAGCCTGGAATATAAAAAAAAGAAAAATGATTTTGAAAAACGATAATACCGGGCTGTAATGTGAAACGGCTGTTACATACACACACTCGCGCACGCACACCTTTTAAAGCACGCACAAAGTAAAAAAAGAGGGAGGAGCCAAGTCTCTCGGGAGTCTAGTCCTTTGCTATTCACTCAATGTCTTTGCCCTTAGCGGCATGCAATCGATGGACGGAGACGGAGCTAGTGCGAATGCAGCAGGTGGGAGGAGTGCGGCCGAGCCGAAAAGGGGAGAAGAAAGGGGACCGAATGCAAGGACATTCAGGGGGAATAGTCTCCCATACTCGCATGGGCTCGACGACGTCGTAAAGAGGGGAGCAGTTAAAAGACGCGAGCGTTATTTTTGGGACCGAGGTCTAGGCTCTGTACTACTGCATGGTGTGGATGCCACGCAGAAATCGATGCATAATACTGGCTATGAAATACTCTCCCTAATTAATGGTAGCTTAACCTCAAACCAGCCGAATTGTTGCTATTATAGATACTGCTTGTTAAAGCACTAATTGTAAGGAGTCTTTTGATAACTATACCTCGGAATAGGGAAAGGCGAAGTCTATTAAAAATGGACAAAATTTGAATCGATTGTAGGGTAAAAGTATTATTATTCAATTTATTTTATTTTATATACATATATTTTTAAACAAAACCTATTGTTTGCGGCATCTATTAGGGGGAGTTGGGGTGCATTGACACGTGGGTTACATTGATACAGCCATAATAATTGAAAAAATAAAAAAGTTAGATTGATTTTGAAACTTTCAAGTTTGGGGCAATCATCTATTTGGTGTTCATCCAAACCCCGTCGAACTGGATGACATTTCTTAATAAATATTTGAATCCTGAGGTGATCGGAGTCATACTCTATGTGAGTATGCTCGGGTACTAGAAATTTATGGTCGATTTGTTTGGCTTTCTTATTTTTCGATAGCTACAATAACATTACCGGCAGAAAGATATTTCTAGGATGACCCGGACAAGACCGGAATAAAATAACAATATGATAGTGGTTGCTGGAACATTCTCAATAGATTTAAGAAGAATAGAATTTAAAATTAAGAATATTTTAGATGAATTTAAGGAATTTAGAGGAGATTTGATTTAATTTACATGAATCCATCTCATTAGCGCCCTTCTTTGGATTTTCCCTTATGCTACATCTAACAGTGTTTTTTTTTAATATTTATTACGAATTTTGAAACATTTATAGAATATCGTAATTTCGTGCGTTATTTGTGTAACAAGCGAGATAGGCACTTTATGAGTAATGGAAATTAAATTTTGAAAATCTAATGCTATCAGGTATGATTGCCGGTAATTTAGTAGTTATTATTTGAATCTGTGTTATTCACCTATTATTTTTTTTAATCGGTGGTTTTTCAATATCTATGGTATTTTCATGTAGCTATTAAAGATATTTTTCTAACTTCAAAAAAAATATTTCAGTTTTTATCTCGATTGATTTTGGCTTCACCATCACAATACCTTTACGTAAGTAAATATACAGGATGTATTTATATTCTCTGATGTCCTTTTAGGGGGTTGATCTGTATCAACAATCAATCATTAATCAATAAAAAATATTTCGGAAAAATGTTTCGCAATTATGAGAAAAACGAATTCGAAATTTAAAAGGAATTATTTAAATATTTGAGAAGGCGGTTAAACGCATGGCGCGAGAATGGAAAGTGACCTTGCACCAAAAACAAACAGAACAAAGTTTTTTAATAATATAATTATTTTAGTATTTTTTTTTTTAAGTTATTACTTTTTCTCATAAGACTGGTTTAGTTGTCGATATAGATGAACCCCCTAAAACGACATCAGTGACTATAAATACACCCCGTATAGTTTGAACGTGTACAGCAAACATGTCAAAACAGGCGGAATACAATCCATCACACGGAGTTCGTTGCGGTTAACAATAGTTAACCGCAAATCGAAAAGCGCTTTAAAAAACTAACACGGATGACAATCGATTTAGGCGAAATCTTTGAATATTTCCACCTCAACTCCTCGGAGGATCGAATCGATACCAGAGCGCGCCCCCCAAGCAGCACAGTGGCCAATTCCAGCGCAGTCACCGCGGCCGCTGATTAATGACGTGCCAAAATATTGAAGGCCCCAAGGATTGACACTATTCAGGGGGATGGGTTCCGGGAAATATGAACGATTTCGTACCTGCACATTACTTCGTGGGTTAGAAGTACCCTGCACATTTCAGGGTTCTTATCCTGTCCCTCGTAGACGATTGGCTGAAACAAAAAAAAATGTAATTAAAGCGATTACATTTTACATCTAAACCAGCCATGGTTGTGGGCAGATTAATGATTTGTATCTGCCTGAAACAAAGGTAGGCCATCATTTATTCATTATTTGTAACAAAAAAAAAAACACAAAACTTCTAACTATTAAGAGTAATCCTAGTTTATACATAATAAATTATATTTTACCTTAACAATTGAAAATCTTAAATCTTAAGGACAGACTGACAGAAAAATCCTATATTTGAAGACAAGAACGTGGCTAATCTAATAATGAAGCAAAATAGGGTACCCTGGAGAGGTATCAAAATACTCCAAAAGGGGAGGACAAGTACAAAAAAACACTAAAAGCGATTAATAAAAGTTTTATTAATCTTATTTATTTCTATTGTATTTTTTTTTTGCCACCTTCTTCTGGCCTTTCTAAACACATGTTTTTATCCTAGTAGTGGTCCATGTTACTTCAAAAGTTACAATAAATGTTTGGTATCTGATTTGTCACCATGATTAAAAAAATAATATAAGATGCGACCCACCCCCGTGTGCCGAACGCACTGGTTAACAGGCACCGACGAAGCCACGTGTTTATATCACGATCACGAGTTTATATTTATATAGATATAATTATAATATTGTATACACCGCCGATGTAGAACACACACCGATGTAGTCTTGTACACTTTCAGTTTTCCCCAAATATTCGAATTTTTCTCTTCCTAAAAACTATCTTCCAACTGTCACCTTTCAAATAAAATAAATAAAATCGAATTAAACTTATAACACCCCTCTGTTTGCGTCGGGGGTTGATAAGACTCATTTTTTTTTAAGTTTCCGAAATTTATATTACTTTTTGTGATTATAACAATTTGTGTAGATCAAGCTAGGCATTGTCAAAATAATTTAATACTTCAGTTTTGAATAATATAGGTTTCAAAAATAAAATAGTTATAAGATAAATTTGTGTATTCTATGCGTACTCTATGTGAATAATTGATGTTACTAATTTGTTCAGGCTCAACTAAGCTAACAATTTCTTACAAAAGATGATGGCGTAGCGTTACCTATATAGGTTGATTTTTTTCTCGTGCTTATAGTATTATTATGCTTATAGTATATAGTGTTATTCTATACTTCAAACTGAACAACATATGTTTTACAAGTTTTCCTAATTTTGACACATTATTTTCATACAAAATAAATAATATCCCAGGAAAGGTTTGGTTTTCTCGCAGTGTATCTCGTCAAAGCTACATACTATTACTGTCTATCTTAATTAAGAGTGAGTATTACCCTCGCGACCAAAATCGGGCAACTTTGACGGCTTAGTTTGGTTTTATTTTGTGTTATATTTTAAGTAAATATATCACATTATATAAAATGTATACTATAGAACAACTTACCAGGAGGTTTTTTTATTTTATATTATATTAAATCCTAGAGCGAGCGTCGAAGTAGCGCCATTTCTCAAAATCAACACTTTTCCGAGCTCTATTTTGGCTAAAATCCCATTGAATGGCTACTCATACAGATAAATAAGAAAATCATAGCTTTATTCACTATAAAAAACTCTCGTCGTGGTTTTTCGTTTTATTACTAAATAAAGCCAAAAATAAATTATTAGATTGGCTACTAATTGCTGCAAAGTTCATCAACTATAATATTTTTTTACGGCCAGAATGGCTATTTTTAATATGTAACATTAATACCATCATAATGCCACACTCGTAGTTAAATATATATTTAGTAGATATATATAGATTTGCTGATTTTTATTTTTAAGCTTTCACCATTTGTCGTCGTCAGAAAATATATGAAAGATGACGTTTAAAATGCAACCTTCATAAATTCGAAAATCGCATTTTCAACTAAAAGTTAAATATATCCAGCCACTACAATTATTATTGTATAATTGCAGTTTTGCTAGATAAATCAATCAGTATTATGAAATGAAACTAATTTCTTAAATGAATATAATATATATATATGTATATATTTTTAAATGTATCAATATCAAGTGATTTTAGAAGGTCAAGATCGCTCTCCATGGCACGCCGGCCGCCCGGAGGAGTAACTGTCATTTTATTTTCTACTGTTTTTACCTACTTTTTTGACACATTAAAAAACTTGGAGAACAAAAGTTGATCAGTTTGAAGTATAGAATGACCCCATAATAGGATGTGCATAAGAAAAAGTTCACTCTACATAAAGACACTGAAATTATTAGGTAATCATTTGTACCACTGTCCTTTGTACCTCTATATTGATAACTAAACTGGTCTCATTTTATTTAGAATGAAAAAAAAATAGTAACCTCAACTTGACGTGACCTGGGTCAGGTTTTTCATGTTTCTGACTGACCGATGCACTCGTGTGCGGATCTCCAACTTTGGTTAGCGTTTGATTAAATTTTAGGTTAGTTTTTCAAGTAGTTAAGATACATTTTTTTTTAATGTTTGTTGATAGAGATCAACCTCCTGAAAGGACATTAGTGATTTTAAATACATCCTTTATATGGTGAAGTCATTCGCTTAAATTTGAAACATTAGAATAATAGTATATTCAATTCAAGCGGTTTTAATAAACCAACTACGTATTTGTATATTTCGAAGCTTACTTAGTAGGCGACAGTTCCCGCAAGATAGCGTATGGATAGCGTAATCACACCCAAGTTCAAAGCGCAATTGTGTAAGTCCCGTAAAACGTAATTACAGTTTACGCAGATCATTAAACGGTTGCGAAATTCGCCGCTTGGGGGCAGCACTCTAGCGACCGACGCGACGGTTGTGGGAGGAGGGGTGTGGGTGGGGGGGATGGGGGGGGAGTTCGGTTACCGCCGGAGTGGGGGGCAACAATAATGTTCACAGGTAGGCGGTGGGCAGACTCGATCACGCCGCCGGTAGGTTAAGTATAGGAAGGTAACATGTTCATGACTGTTGCTGCAGGCACTCCTGCCTAGTAAAGTAGGGAAAAAACCGACAACCATAGTTTGATAGTAGCGTATTTTATAGATGAAAAAATATATATCGTGTCAGCAAGCATTGACGTTATTAAACATTTACCATTTTGCATATTTCTTACAGGAAAGACTATTTTATAACTACCTAATGAAAAATTCTATGATATACATAGACATTAAGTACGCCTATGTAAATTGCTTAGATGCAGACTGAAAAAAATATCGAGCTCTGAGTTCACCGAAAAGTTCAATAGAATCATAACTTGTCGTGGCTACTGAATTTAAGTAGGCTCAACCGAAATATATTGTACCTAGTGTATCGAACAAAACTTTCCTGTAACCTGTACCAAACAATCTCTGTAGATGCGTCATTTAATTGAAAAATTGTGTACACCTTACAAGGTTGTTTTGTTACGTCAACCAAACAATCAGTAGTAGACTCGCAAACACACCTCGCGCTTCTTGCCCATTCCGCCATTTTGTTTCTCTACCGAACAGTTCGGTAGCGCTTACAAAGCAGTTTGTATATGTATGATTTTTTCGAAGTGCTTTTGATTTAGTATTAAAACCTAGTTTATTGACAGTATTTAAGTCAGAGTGAGTCTTGTAAGCCAAAACTTAGACAGTGTTAGAAATATTGTAGTGTGCCTCGTCTGTGATGCTACTTAAAAACTATCATATTTTATTTTTTTTGCAACCTTCTGACCGCTCTTAGAACAGGTTTTCTTTAACCTAGTTAGAGTGGCCATGTTACTTCAATCACTGAAGTGCAGGCTTCAGAGTAGACAATTGTAAAAAATAACATACCTAATAAAGAAGTACCCCAAAAAGAGTAAATTTACTAATATTTTCGTCCTCTCACAATCGTCCATACGCCGTCACAAATCAAACACATCGCACACCCTCACGCTTTAATTTTTCACATGCCAAACTTTCACAAAAGGGTTTTCATAAACACCAAAAAAATACGAAAAAAAACTTCTTACAATTTTAAATCAATTCCGGAAATAGTTCGAAAGTCTCGTCCAAGCGACTCCTCTGCCTATCCGCTTCGGACCGCTCAACTGACCTGGACGTAACGCGGGTCATGGTTCGTTTGGTTTGGATCGATGGGTTCGCCGACGTCGGAATTCCAAACGTTCTTAGGATTTTGATTAAATTTAAAAGTCGTTGTTCTCGTAATTTGGAAATATTTTTGCAAGACTTTTTCTGATTTATGTTTGATTGTTGATATAGGTCAACCACCTACAGGACGTAGTGATTTTAAATACACCTGTTTATGTGCTATAAAACTTATTTACACGATAAAATCGAGTTTATTTATAACAGTGTAGGTAAATTAATCTTATTCCTAAATTATTCTCATTTTAGTTTCTATACATTTATGTATAAGAAGCTACTACCTGTCTGTATCCTTCAACTCGAAAAGTACAAATACAAAAGAGTTGAACTTTTGTGTGAAGCTATATCAGAAGCTAAAAGTGGAGGTAGGTAATGAAGTAACCCATAACAAGTTGGTACCACGGGCGCGAGTGAACTGGATGGGAGATGCCTTTAATGATGCCTGTAGGGCCTAACTGTAAGATGTCAGGTTCTGATTAAATAATGTACCACTACTAAACAATGTATAGAAGCTTGATATTATGTATATGTACCTAATGCTGCGTACTTACTATTAAACGAATGAATATTATTGTAATACCAACGTTGTTTTTTAAATGCATCCACGGATAAAGGCAATTTCGTGGGGAAGCATGTGTTGGCCAACACGCAAGCAACCACACAGCAAAAATAGCCACAGTTGGTGCTAAGTGAAATCCCATTCCCCGGGCTCAGAGTAGCCTTGCAGCATTATGCCACCCCTCCATGCGAGTACGGCGCCACTAAGACCTTACGTGCATCACTAAATCCTAAACATATCCTACCCGCAAAGACTGCTAAGCCATTTTGTTACATATTCAATTAAACTTTGAAGGGGCGCACGCTATTAGTGCAGGCAAGGAGCGAAAGAATATTTTTATTTTAAACTAGGATCCCCGTAAGGATGCTGATTATAGTCTTAAGTGAAAAATGGAGGTTTTAAAAAATATATATTTTAGCGTACTAGTAAAGCCTGGTTCTCTTTTTGAAGTAGGTAATCACTATATTTTAGCTATTTGTCGCTAATGCTGCCTAAATCTTCTTTTTTAACCGATTTAAAATTGTTTTCAATTCTATCTGTATGTTTTTTTTTTTATTTTTAATCTATGTTTCCTCATTACGCTGAAATGGATTAAGCGATTTTCTTTATGTTTTTTCGCTAATGATTCTTTCGGGCATGGTTAGGGTAGCAAGAAGTAAATATTTAGTTAAAAATGTTTAAATTTATTTCGATTTATATTATTGCAAATTATATAGGAATGCCTGGAGGTGATTCTGTCGAGGGTGTATTAGGTTAGGTATTTCTTGCATAAAATAGCTAAAAATATTTTTTTTATGTATAAATTCTAAATTATATTTTATTTTAAGTCCCTTCGAGAATCTCGCTCCCCGCCCCCTCCGATTAGAAATCTATACCATTTTGTATCCCTGCCAAAGCTGGTCCGAAAGAATTATAACGCCGACCAGTCTTCTCTTGTGCCCTTCGCAAACGTCAGTAATTAGATATTAATAGATAACACACAATAGGAGGGTTCCATTCGCCCCCCTTTGCATTCGAGGGTTGCTTTATCTCGATCGCCATTCGGATGCTGGATAAAATTTACAAAAACCGAGCTCGGGATTTAATTACTGCGCGTTTGATCCGACTAAGACTTAATAGCATCGGAGGTCAGATTAAAATCATAAAAATCGGACAAGTAAGAATTATAAGTAAGTAAGAAGTATGCGAGTGTAATTTAATTTAATTTTAATCTTTACACGTATCTTTGTACTTTTGCGAAAACCTGTCATCAGTTAATTTTACAAACAACTGTATGTACCATTCTTTTTTCAAATATAATACTGTTGGTTTTCCGAATAAGCGATAAATAAATAAATATTATTCGAGTGCGGATTTTTTTTTTTAATTAAAAAAACCCTATTTTTTCGTTCCAAACATAACGCCAGACTGTTGCATTTTAAGTCGCGCAATAAAATTTGGCGAAATCGCATAAAAAAACTAAGAGAGCTCAAAAATATCATTCAAACATAACCTACTTACTACTTTTTGTATTGTGCTTACTAAAAGCGGCCTTATACCACAAATATGTATTGTTGTATGTATGTTTTGTGTGTCCTCAAAACGGGTTTTACTTTAATTTAATTTATCTTTATTAGGGAAATAAACAGTTATACGAGAAAAGTTATATACTGGCAGTACATATACAATCATATAAAAAAATAAATAAATAACAAGAATGAAAACAATGGTACCAACTTATGAGTAAAAATAAAACCAATTAAATATTTCCACCGAGTGAGTATACTTAATATACATATTTTTATATATGAATACGGAAACATAAATTTGCATTTTTTTAGTATCAAACATATTTATTTTATGTATTAAATTACCATTATAATGCAAAGTTCTACCTAACTGGGCATTGCCTTGTCGAAGGTAGATTTTTCTATAATAGCAAAGTTTTTTTTAAACATCGCGCTAAGCAACGTACGATTTTATATTACGATAAAATTGTCATAGGTAAGTTTTAGTTTAATTGTAGGATCATAGTATATTATAAAAATTATTAGACATACTCTAAATAATATATTAATAAATTTAGAATAGTATATTAAAAGATATAATTGAAATACTAGAATAGACCATAATAAATAATATTAAAAGTCTGGAAAAACGGAACACTTCACTCAGATTACGACAGATTATAATATAATTCTAATCAGAGCGTTAAATGAGTGTGCTATTTTTTTTTGTTATCTTCTATTGGTTTATAATGAAGTATCTGGTTAAGTGATATGTCTTTTTAAATCACTCAAAAGTCTGTCGAAATTAGTGTAGATCGATAGCACCTTTGGTTGAAATATTATAGGTGGCGGACACGATGAAAAAGTTTTGTTTTAGTTCTTAAACCACGCAAAGTGGGCTTGGGCTATCCTGGGTCAGTCTGTTTTAAATGAATTACATTCGCCATATATCACGGCAACAACGCTAAATATTCTGTTAGGTTGCATTAAAATTACAGCGCTTCTCAATTGGCCGCCATTTGAAGCGTACGTGGAAGCATTGACGGCGCAATCAAAGCGTAGTGAGCCGCCAGGCTGTGAAATTGTTATTCCAGATTCGCAGCGCCCGTTCCCGGCGCGAGGCAAAAGATTGTAGCTACGTAGATATAGTGGCGGCAAGCGATTTTCCCGTGTTTCCCGCACCTTCCCAGCCGCCGCGCCTTGTGAGTACATTTTTATACTATCGTATTAACGCACGTGTGCCGAAGGGGCAATGATTCTCAAACATTCCATTTAGTAGTTTAATATTTGAATTATTTTGACATGTAAGCATTTTTACGCGGTGGGAGATTTGGTTAGGATCACTGACAGAAGTTGTGAGTCCCAGCGACACACATTTTTTATTGCCTTTTACTGTAATTTTATTTTTATATAAATCACGGATATTACAATAAAATACATTTTTTTTTAGTAGTGGCAATCTCAAACAACAGCAAAATAAGAATTGACAGTATATAAAACGAGATTAAATTTAAAAGGAATAACTTAAGATCTTTAAACTTTAGAAATACATTTATGCAATGCTAGTTACCATTAACTTTGTTTAGCCTGTGCAGAGTTTATAATTTAAAGATTAGGTTAAAAAGTGTCATTTCCTAGTGTGAATTTAAGATAATAAAGTAATGCAAGTCATGCAAGTGTAGGTAACAGTCAGGTTAGAGTATATTTCATATTTATAATGAATTATTGTAAATGTGTTTTTTTTTCTAATTCAGGAATTAGTTTTGTATTCCTTAGTATTCTAACTCAGTTTAAAGTGTTTTTAAAATCTGAAATAAGAAAGGTAAAAAAATAAACCATTAAACTTTTTAAAGTAATTACATTTTATGATATCGTTAGTTAAAATATTCCGTAAGTGTTATGACAGATTAAAACCTATCTGCTTTTATTTACTATTATTTTATTTATTTATTTATTTAGTAAATTTTTCAATATAAAATCATGAGGTATTTAAGTCAATTTTATATGTCAGTCCTATCTCAGTTTGTAGTAAATATTCCTAAATATTCCTAAGTCCTAAATAAGTCCTAAATAGTAATTAGTAAGTAATTAATAATAAATAATTAAATAATAAGTAATTAATAGTAATTAGTAAGTAATTAGTAACTCCTAAATAGTAATTAGTAATTAGTAAGTCGTAAATATTTATTTTGATTCTACTTGTTAAAAGGATAGACATTTGCAACTAATATAGGTGGATGATATGATATGTTGCTACGATTGTGAATTTTCAGGGGTAAAGTTGTCTATGACTGCATATTACCAGTTATCTTTAATCTCACATACCATTTTTGCAGTGTTTAATATCATTAAGTTCATTAGATTCAGGCTAGTTTATGGTATTATGTAGGTATAATAAAGGTATATAATGCTTATAAAATGTAATATGAAATCCGGTAAAAGATAGTAGAAAAAAAATACGCTAAGAAGTTTGGAAAGCGCACGAGGTGTGAGCGTAAAGACAAACGCAATTTTCCGACACAAATGAGCGAAAAGCGCAGACAGAAACTCTTTCCCGCTCCCGCCTGAGCAAGCGAGGTTCACTTGTATGGTAATAAATTTAATTTTTCACTCACTTCATTCCGATCCACTTAAGGCGATAATACGTCAAGGCTTTATAAAGCGAATTTGGTTTATCTGGTTAGCGCGTGTGCAATGTTTCTAGTAAATTTTACAACGGTTTCTTTTTCCTTAAGTGAAAAGCCTGATACAATGAATGTCGAAAATGCTTGTCCTTCGACAGCCTTTTTCAACATTTCTTATTATTTTTATTACTAATTATAAAAATCCTTTACCTACGCTTCAAACTATTGAGTTGTTTATTGTCGCAGGATCCTCTGTACCAGCTAACCGAAAGAGATGGTGTAAGAAATATTAACGTGTTGCCGAACAAAAGGTTATAAATAAAAAATATTAACGAAATAGAAATATATAAACAATTCTAATTTACATTAGCTCATATTAATAAATAAGTATCATATAAAAACCCGAAAGGGTTTAGTGAACAATCAAATAGAAAATATATGTTATGCTTATAAATAAAGAATATTAAAAGAAAAAAAAGTATCAAAACTATAATAATACAAGTTACACACAGGTAATGCAGGTCTTGGTATTCAACTATCTCATTAGGTAACAGAAACGGAAACAGACCCATCAGCTATGCTATCTGTCTGTTAATATAATAATAATAATAAATATTTCAGCAAACAAAAACACGAAAAACAGAACAGTATTTAAATAATAAAACCGATTTCGATATTTTGGTAAATCCGTTTTTATATTATTTACTAAAAATAAAAAGTTTATTGTCCTATCATTTCTTAGTTTTTTGGCTGTAAGTTTTTATTAAATAATTTAACAATTTTTAATTATTTAGTCAAACTTCAAAAAAATGTCCTCAAGCAATCGAATACAGTATTTTTTTCGCTACCTTCAACTTGACGTAGCTTAATTAAAATGAGACCACCGCGAATAATTATCTATTATATACCAAAATAAAATACCTTGAAATCGCTTATACCACTTTGGAAATGGAAAAAAACGTACCGAAAGGATCTTCAAACAAACAATCCTGCATAAATATTCTACCAATCACGTAAATATTTTATTTATTTAAGCTACTTTTTGGCCAGTAACAAATCTATTTTTCAATGGGCATAGATAATAACCGAAATAATAATATATATTTTTAAATACCCGTATAAAAAACTTTAACAGATCTTAAATATTAAGTTATTATAACGTAAAACAATATTTTTTTTGGAATATGGAGTTTTTTTTTAATGAATTTCATTTTACAAAATGAAAGTCACTTTCAATCGCTAATAATTTATGAATCAGTCCCTCATTGTTCAAAATAATGATTATACCTTGTTGGTAATGATTACAGAGGATTGGTTCATAGCTATAATTATTTAAACGCAGTAAATCGACTAATCGAAACAAACTTATTAAAATACAAATCTTTTACAGTAGCAAGCGACATTGTTGAAATCTTCCAGCTCCCATCGCGGGATCCCCCGATGTTTACTTTAGTTCTAACGGCGGCCGCTGATCGAAAAAGAAATCAACATCCACGCAAATCCTATAGAGGTAGGGGAAACTGCGACCTATTGACACGTGGCATAGTAACGATGTTTGCTTAATGATGATCAAACAAGATATTTATTACAAAGCTGTTTACGGACAGCAAGCGCCCCCTTGTTACGGCTGTTCAATACTTGAATGTTTAATATATATAGTAAAATTTTTTTCATAAATATCGTATTTAGATGATTCTTTACATTATAATATGCTTACGTCGTAACCTTACATAATATGAAAGTCTTACTTACTTTGATTACCTAATTTCATCATATTTGATAATATTTATCATCATATTTGATAAGTGAAACTTAAAAATGCATTTAAACCGACATCTTACTATTGTAATGGTACCATTATAATTATATTGCTATAGGCTTTTTATAACCTACGCTTTATCATTTTTTATAGAATGACAGTTTTCGTTTTGCTATATGGATGTACTACGCTTTATTAAAAAAAATCTAAATCTTTTAATATTGCCAAAGGTAATAATTTATTTCTTTAGGCGATTTGCCGCTATTAAAAAACAATCATCAAAAATATCTATATATACGAGTATAAAACAAAGTCGGGTTAGTTACTCATTTATGATTCAAGAACGGCTGGACCGATTTCTATAATCTTTGTTTTTTGGATTTGTCTCCACTCAGAGATAACTATTAAAACATAGGAAAATTCACGAACGAAAAAAAATAAAGAAAATTAATTTTCTCATGCATTTTGTATGGAACGGCTCTGTATTCTGTGGAATTCTATTTTCAATCGGTAAGTTGTCTTCGAAAATGTTCACTTTACCACATTTGTCAATCTACATAGATAATTGCTTCATTATGTAATTTTGAATTGTGTGAAAACATTTATTGAACTTAATTATTTTTTAGTATTCTTAATAAAAAAACTGAATTTAATTCAGCTTATAACTTAACCAAACATTTATTAATTCCGAGGCGGTACGAAGTTCGCCGGATCAGCTTGTTAAAAATGAACTATATTTTTTTTAGATAAATATTTTAAAAGAAACTATACCAGTTAAAAATATATGGTATAATATAATTTCTGATGTTTTACTGAGAAAAAAAAATACAAAAAGTTTTTTAAAATTTGTTACATTTTTAGTTCAAAACAGGCAAATTCAGTGGTTGTAATATTGTTGTAAAGTTTCAACGAGCGTGCAGATCGCATCCTTATCCAGTACTTCATTCATACCTGGCCCAGATTGCGATCATAAGCGTGTGGTCAACCACTTGTCAACCAGTGTCCCTTTGGGCGAGTGAATGTGCTTGGACGCGACGCTTGCAGCAAACATTGCTTCTTGTAATAGTTTCCTTTGCTCGCAATGTTTGTGTTCCAAAATGTTATGTGTGGTGCCGTTAAATGCCGTTCTATGTTTACTTTGTTCTGTGTTTATGTTTGCTTACAATGTGTTCTCATGGATGTGCTTTACCGATTGTTATAGTTTATAATATTATTGTCATTTTTTTTTAATTTTCTCTATAACTCGTTCGCAAGAAGTATATTTCTTATAAAATAAAGTAACATACAGTCTAGTAAATAGTAGATTAAACTTAGGGAGGTGGTAGAAGGAGTTATTTGTAACAAGAAAGTTTCAATTAATGTTTATTAGATTTGCAATTATTTTTTTTTGATTATGCGGTTAGATTGGTATGATTGTAGGTTTTGCCGGTAAGATATGCGTCTTTTAATAATAACTACATTTTTATCTAATGAAAATTATGCTTGAAACAGAGCGTAAGTAACATAACAATTTTTTTTTCAGATATTTGGGAAAAGTTATTTAAAAAATAAAGCTTTATAAAGAGTGTTTCAAAAAGTGGCATATTTAATATCCTATTTAAATAATAATAATATATGTCATTAGATTAAAAAACATATTTTTATATGACATGGTAAGGAGGCGTGGTTTTAAATCTTTCTATCTTATTCAAAGGAAAAGTACAGGCACTTACTTTTAGACGATTTAAAAAAAACTTTTTTAATTCTTTATAGGCTAGCCTAGATAATTGGGTCACAGAAGATATCTAGTGTTATTTTTCCTTTTTTATCTACACATACAACACAACACTACAATATACAATATTTGTATGGAGAAATAACCTGGTCGAGTCCTCTTAACCGTCGCATTTATATAATTTTTTTTTTATTAAGAATTACTGTATGTAACTAATGATTTACCTACCCCTTATTGAAAACATTATTGTTTATTTTGTCGAATATGTAACTATATTGAAAATGCGCTTGACGTGCGTTAGGCACAATAACAAAGGCCGGCGCGGCGAAGAGAGCGCGATATTTTTACACGAGATCCTACATATGTTTGTCTCCCTCCTCCGCTCGCAGACGCTTTGCGAAAATTGCGTTTGGCGAATAAATTATGTGGCCGGTAAATTTGCGTGCATGAGTCATTTAGCAGCGGTACTCCGCGGCTCGCAAACGCCTCGCGCCCCAGTAACTCTTTTGTGCTGGTGCTGGTACGCTTGTGTGTTATGTTCATTTGAACATACAAGGATCACGTGCGGATAACATTGGAAAAATTTCACGAAATTCACATTTTTTGGTGATGCATCACTCCTCAACCTTTAACTATTAGACGAGCTGTTTATAGCATATCTATATTCAAGACTTAGCTTGTACTTCTTGGAGGCTGAGTTTTTAAATTAATTTTTATATAAATAATTTTGAATATAAATAATTTTCAATGAAGACATCAATAAAAATGCCCTACCGAGAGAAATTAGTAAAATTGGCAATTGTTATCATTTTTTTCAACATTGTCTGGTATATACTAAGTTTTAAATATTCGAGAAGAATATTATATTACCGATCAATAATACCGATATAATAATTATTCGCTGACAATTTTCTAAAATAAATATCTAAAATAAAATGCCAGTTTTATTGCGTAAAAAGAAAGATCTTTCTTTCTTATATAATTGTCTGTTTTATTAACTTCCTTCAGTATGTTCAATTTTAGCACATATCTACTTCATTTTTTCGACTATTTTTTTGTTTTAAATAATTTGTCATAATTATGTTTCTTTTACCACAATTAGTTTTACAATTTCGTTTTACATTTAGTTTTACAGTTAGTTTTTTACAGTTAGTTCTAATAATGTGTTCCTTTCAGCTTGCAATACTTAAAAAATATTTAATAAATGGTTTTTAAAAACTTTTTATTTAGTTAAATGTACTTTTAATTAATTATAAACTGATGATAATGCCATTCCTATACAACTTGTTTGCTAATAGAAATAAATAGTCTTGTATCTTGTGTTTAATAATTATATAGTTACTTAGCAGCATATTAATACTAAAAATTATAGATGCTTACTACTTATAGACGATCAGAAAAAAATGGCTTTACTTCGTTGTTCCGCCTGCCAATAAGCTATACCACCGGAGGAATAGGGTACCTCCAAAGTAATAAATAATAATCATAATAACAATGTAATATTTTTCATATATCATTTGTCAGATAATAATTATATAAGTAAACATTATTGGACACGCATATAGCTTGTGACGTTATCCAAACTTTCAATTGTATTCAAAGCAAAACGGGAAAAACTGACGTCATTCGCGTGACGGCATTTCGAACTGTGGGCCTAGTCTGGGCTGCCAATCGACAATCGACCTTAATGTGTCATCACTTTCATCGGTTGCCGACACCACGACGGAGGAAAAGAGATGGCACTTACCGTTTGGGTCGATTTTCGATCGCCGATTCGCAGCCAGATTAGATTAGATTGGGAGATTAGGCTGTGCCATTGGCGGCTTAATAATTAGTCCAGATTCGCTCACTTACAACTTCATTTTTTCACACCAACATTGCTCAACCGCACGCGGAGTTAATTTCAACATAACCTACATTCAGTTCATCACTAATAATTGCTTATTTATAAACTACTTAAAATTAAATCTGATTTCAGTAGAGTCAGTAAAGTATAACATTGTTAGTAGCGCTGCGCGCCGCAGGCATAAAACTTGGTGGTAAGCCGGTAGCTCTCTCGCCTAGATTTATGAAGGTTTTATAAACACTTTGGATCCACGCAACACGCTCGCCTCGCTCGCCTCGCTAAAATAATACCATCCCTATAATAATTATATGTGCGGGCGGCATTAAGTGTCTCACTTAATATGATACTAAATTACGGAGATTTTCTCGCTCGTAAACTTGATCGGTACTATGTTACGGAGTGAAAAAATAGCTATGCATAAGAAATATGCGATCATTCGTGTAATTTTTACTTTCAAATGAATACAAAAAATGTATTGGCACAAAATCTCGATCAAGTTCGTTAATGGACAAAATCAGACCATGGGGGGTTTTTCGAAAAAGTGAAATTTTGCTATAACTTTCTTAGTATAAAAGATATCGAAATTATTCAAATTTTATTTTTATTATTCCTGATATTAAGGTCTAAAACTTGTCTCAGTAAATATTTTTGATAACACCAACCATAGGTCCTAGGGTTGAGAAAAAGTGGCTTTTCAAAATTCAAAAAATCGTACTTTCCTTAATAGGATCAAATCCGTTCAAAATATAAATTATAGGCCTCTAATTTCCCTAAAACTTTTGTTTACAACATTTTTTGATATGAGCCCACCCTTACGGTACAGTATAAAGAGGGATTCAGTATCGCACTCAGCTCGTTTAATGCTTGATACAAGTTCGTACAATTGGAGTTTGCCTATTCACTAATTTGATTCGGCGAAATCTACATCCGCCTGCCGGCGTGCCGAAAGGGATTTTTTACTTTTTGTTAGAAAATAGCAATAAAAAACATTAATACCAATTTAAAATATTCGCTGTTGACTTAAAAATGTTTTTAGAGTGTACTTAAAATGTACCTTAAAACAAATGCTGAAGAAAAAACCACAACTATAAAAAATAACAATACATGTATGTTAGGTGGAAAATAAGTGGAGTTTTGTATGTCTAAAATAGTGTATATATTATGGAACAACATTGTATATGGTAAATTAATAGCCACAATGCACACATATAATTAAAATCTTTGTTTTATTTTCAATTGTCTTCGCTAAGCATAATACAATGGTGGTGTAATCTTTTTGTTTGAATATTGATAGGGTTTTTTTTAATTTAGTGTGTAAGAATAATTGTTAACATGTATTTCTATATTTTGTTAGAGTACTTACCATTTAAAAAAAATATAATAAAAATAAGTTATTTTAAATTGTTATTTACATTTTTTTTTCTTGGAAACCATGATTGATATACGGTCAAAATAAATCATGTTAAAATCGCAGGGTCAATTAGCAGGGTTTTTTATCGGGCTAATTAGCTACTACTAATTTGCTACTGATTAATTCCCAAACATTTATTTAAACTAACGAGTCATCGTTTATTTCGCATTCGTACGAATTATAACGAGGAGCTAGTCTCAAAATCCACCGCCGGCGCACCCGTCGCTTTGCCTAATAATACAGCCGACAGGGTGGCCCGTTTCGCATAATTGCCGTAAGTAAATAATGAAGGCCGTCTTTGAGTGGTGCTGGGCTCGATCCCTGAATCATGTACGACCCCGTCTGCGCTAGACCTAGACCTGGTGGCGTGCTAATGCAGCCAAGACGATCCACTCGTTCATAATTTAGGTATGGATCCACGTTCCGTGCCCGTATGCTTTCCGGTGGCCGCCTGCTCCGCGCTGCCTAATTTGCTCTGTATCACTGCCTAATGAGGGACGTATGATCGTAAATACTGCCTTTATTACTATATCGTCTACTTCTTATGTATGCTACTAGATGACAATTAAAATAATAACAGAACAATAGGTTACTGTGGTTTTTCTTAAAATAAATACAGACACCGAGAAACTACGATGCATCATAATACAAAAAAAAAAATTAGCGTGATATTTTTTAAGTTTTGTCATCGTCATTTAATTAATATTCGATTCAGTAATAAAGCTTTATTGTTTATGTAATGTTTTAGTGTATTACGATTGCTATAACTAATATATTTAATTATATAAAAAAATATTTTTAATACTTACTCTGCTTATACGTTTTACAGAAAATCAAAAATAATCTTATTCGTTATTAAATACATTAGAAATTTTAGAATTAGAAAAAGAAATTTTATTATAAATTTTTATTATAACTAGACAAAGTTGAACAGCAATCTAAGCTAACCTTAGGTATAACCCCCGCTATTTAAAATATTTTTTTTTATCTATAGGTAAAAAAAACATATTTTAAATAGCGACCTCTTGAAACCTATTATTATAATAATAGGTTTCAAGAGGTCAATCAGAACACAAACCTAACCTCAAATGCAAACAAAAGAAAAATATGAATATCGAAAGAACAACGACCGAGTATATGGTAAACAGCCTCCGGTGTTGTGATTGGTCGGGCGATCGCGCCCGCTCGACACGTGACCTGCGCGTGGCGCGAAATTTGAATTAGGAACGCTCGCTGGAGTCCTGGGGGAGGGGATGCGATAACGATAATGGACGATGCTATCGCTAAAGATTATAGGAGAATTATCGGCCCAATCCGATTTTTGACGGTCTCAAATTTATATACGTTCTACTTTCGAGACTGTCGCATATACTATGTACAAGTTTTGTTTCATATTTAAATTGCCCTCAGTTTTATAGAAAAATGTTATGATCCATTTTAATGTCGCATTCTAAAAATATGAACTTTATATAAAAATAAACTTTTGCCAATCAACTGTCATTGTTAGGTTAGTGACTTCGGAGGTAATACACCTCCCAGCCTACATTTAAAATCATCTCTAAAACAATGAAGATAAACTGTCTGATTAAGAGAATCGCGTAAAATGTTGCATTAGAAACAATTGTTCAGAAATAATTTTATTTACGGTAAATTACATAAATCTCAATATAATAATTGTATTGACATTAATATTAATTAATTATTAATCAGTATCAATCAACTAAAATTAAAATTAATAATAAAAAAAATAAATTTTAAAATTTACCTGTTTTGTGACAGAGTCGATGAGTCTGACAAAGATATCCTGTTCCTGCCGTACCCCTGAAACAATAGAAATGACCCTTTAATAATTAATGTATAAAACACACCGTACGCAACTTGTTTTATATTATTTTATTAATAAGAATGTTATTGTATTATTTTTATTATATTATTTCTGAGTTTTTTAGTTTAGATTTAATTTTATGTCCGTTTATTTTATAATTTTTAGTTATACATATACATTTAACAATGATATAATTATGTAGTCAAGTGGCTGTATCTGCTGAGCTCATAACTGACAACTTGCATAAGCACGATTAGTTAATTAGTTTTTTAGATTGGTAGTTTTTACTTAAAGTTGCGGTATTAAACTGATAACCTTCAAAACCTATCTAAAATAATCGCAATGCGATTCTATTAGGTAATCTTTTCGTTAAAAACTTTAAACTTCAATTTTTCTACGTTTTTAAACGATGTATGTAAATTTTTCCCAACGACACATATCCCTGAAGGTTTTTAAAGAACAGCCGAGACTTTAAAACGCTCATAAAACGTCCCCGAACGAACCCGGGAGAGCGTTTAACGCGATAACAAAGTACCCTACAACTTATGCCATCAACTTCGACACTTGAGAGTGAATGTCATTATAATAATATGTTTTCCCTTAACAGCGCCCAGAACAATCATATTAGAAATATGATAAAAATAATGAATGTTCCGTACCGGGACACAGACCATAAAAAGTAATGTATATGCCCTCAAATACGGCATGTGTGGCATATTAAAAAGTTTTAATAGGTTACTGATAACAAACCCTCAATAAATATAAGTTATATTTGCTCGTATCAGCTTTAATGAAAATACAAAATAAGATACCTTTGAGACCTCAAAATAAACGCATTGTTCCGAAGTAGAAAGAAGATTTACTATGCTCTTAAAATCATGTCGCAGCATACTCATAGTTTTATTTTGAAATATATACAAATAATTAATTCGATACACCAAATTACCTATTGAAAGCGTTACTTTATTCCATTTGATTGAAGTTTTTTGAGCTTATACTATTTAAAAATTATTAAAATTGTTAATTAGCGTGGAATCCGCAATAGAAAGATTCTTCTGCGAGAGAATAAGCGCTTAATTATTTACTCCCTACAAATCGAGTTCTACGTGCAGTTTCGATAAGAGCACTGGAATGACAGGAAATCAGATCCGCTCGCAATGAATTATTGTACGGAGCCATGTCCATTCCCGGCATTCCCGGAGAGCACTGCATCTGGGCAGCGCGGAGAGCAGATAAACGATGTGCCCGCGAAGTACCCTCTCAGCGTCGCTCGAATGCCGACCGCTTTTTTCATACTGCGCTGACTTCGCATCGCGGTAGGTACCTACGATAATCTGTGTACAATTAATTACCTACTACGAAAGCATACGACCACAATAATTGCGACTTGCGCCACTATGGACATTAAGGAAGACATTAAAAAAAACTTACTTTGTCGGTACCTAATTCTATAAATCTTTGTCAAGTTCTTCTAGGTGGGTAAGCTCTCAAAATTAAAGCTGTCGGGGCACAAAGCTACTCTACTTAAAGCTTGTTCTACTCTATTTTCGGGCATTTCTAATCGATAGCGTTGACCTTTTCTTTGAACAATAGAACACACTTTTGTTTCATAACCCATTTACTCCTCTCCCCCCACCTCCCCTCTTCCCTACACATACACACGTTGAAAGTCATAATGAAAAAAATGGAAAGAATGCTCTAAGTTGATCTATATTTATACTATTCCCCAACAAAGACTGTAAATTAATAACTAAGAAACACCAATAACTACCCATATGCAATATCACCGGAACTAGGTCTAAAATATTGTAAATATTAAATATTATTAAAAAATATATTTTTATTATTCTTATGAGTTACAAAAAATAAATAATATTCTATTCTCACCATTTGCGTACAGTAGCTGCAGCCTGTATTGTATTCCATTATTTGTTTTCTGCCCCTCTGTTTCCTGTAAAAAAAAATGAAACTGTTTTGTAGGATAAAAACAGAAAATGCACCTAATGCACTTTCGATGTGCGTTTTGGATGGCCAAAGAGACGACAGTGGCTTATTTTTTAGGTCTGAGTAGATTAAAATAAAAATGACATACAATGGTATCATGACATTCTTTCAATTTATTATAAATTTAACACCGTTTTAGTTTTTCGTAATTTTTTTATAGACGCACGGCTATGAAACAACGCAGACAATATTTTAATTTATGATAATTATAATGTGGCACTGACATTATTTTAAAAGTTTCTATTTGCGCACATAGATGAGTTTGCATTAATTTTAACTGGCCAGTAATAACGTCTTTTCCATAAGTTTCCAGCAACCGTGATGTTATATTTTAAAATACAAATATTATATTTGTGCTTTCTATCGAACTCCAATGTTTCATTTATTAGTATTAGAAATTTGTTGTATTAGAAATTGTATATCTATATTTCACGACCAGCTTCCGATGTGATCTAATCGGCTATGGTTGTTTTTCAAGAGCATCAACCTACACACAAAAATTCAACTCTTTCGATTTTGTACTTTTCGAATTGAAAGATGCAACGGACAGACGGTCAAAGGACGGGATAGTAGCTTCTTATACATGAATGTATATGTATTGAAGCTAAACAAGGATTATGGTAATTAAAACTATTTGCTTATATACTAATCAACCCCTAGTTTGCAACTATGCCCTGCAAGCGGCTTTAACGGCGCTTTCGGTGCGATTTACCTTTAGCCTAAATTTTGTTTTTCGTAACGGTACTTTTAGCGCCCATTAGCTCTTGCCTGCGGCACTAGGAAGAATTGAAAATAGTTTCCTAGAAATTTTGAGAGCTTTCCAAAATACCCAAACACATACACTCTTCTATCCCATACTTTACCCTCCTAATGGTTGTTTTTTGTTTTAAAAAAAGGAAACTGTGTCCTTCCCCAGGGTACAACTTAAGTATCTCCATACTAAATTTCATCAAAATCGGTAGATCTTTGTAACATTGAAAACGTTACAGACAGACTTTCGCATTTATGATTGTGATCCCCTTGAAATTAACGACGCTTTAACCGCAACGCCCACTTTCGGGTTATTATATTCGCATCACGTCAGCTAAATAAATAAACATGTACCGTTATCGCGTTAGCAGGACCTACGTGGCCATGATATATCCCGAATGAAATACCTAAAATAAACAAATGCTCGACCAGGAATTGTCAACGACGCTCGTTCGTCAACAGGATCACGCTATTCTATTCCCTTATGGGAATCATGAGCCTAATGTTATGTGTCACACGTTTTAAAATAGTTCATATTTCACTTCATAATCATCATAATTATAATATAATCATAATTATTATATTATAATTATCATGATAATTTCATGTCAGGTAGGTAAATAAGAGAAAATGCTATGAATATTGTCTGTCTTTAAACCTTGCTTGCAAACTATACAAGTAGTCTTTGAAAAATAATTTATCATAACTATCGTTGAGCCCTACGGAAATAGCGCCCAGGTCAATGTATATTGAAAATCATTGGGTTGATCCATTAAATACTTTTACATAAAGTAGGCAATCAAAACAGACATGTTACTTACATACAAACAAATAAATCATTTAAAATTTCCAATTACATAATTATATAACAATTACATAACATTCATGCTAAATTATTCGATAAGTCATAACGTTTAATAACAGTTTATAGATATAATAAAAAAGAAAAATTGAAATATATGAATCCCAAGAATAGCAACTGGAAATTTTACAAATACCAGTTAAAAAAAAGTATTGAGAATTTTATAAGCTCGATCCAACACCCTAGGCGCCTATGAGAAGAGTACGAGTCCCATGGTGGAATGCTAAGCGCGAACACTTCAGGCCGCACACCCACAAACTTTTTAACAAGATCACAGATGAACGGGACACAAGCCAGAAGACAGTCGTGAAGGAAGTTCTGTGAGGAGATTAAACAAATCACTGATAGTGTGAAATTATACAAAATACTGTTAGAGGCCCCTATTAACGAGCTAGGTCTTATAAAAATATAGGACACGAATTTGGAGGGGGAAACCATGGAACTAATAGTTCAGGCTCACTTCCCAGGCTCCAACGTCCAAGTTTCCTCAACAGTGAGTGAAATAAAGATTAGAGGGGGGCCGCGATAATCGAACAGAATAAAATGGGTTATAAACTTTATCAAACCCAAGGTTTGGATATTCTACTCTTAAGGATAATCAAAATCTTTGGAGAAGCTATGCCCGGGGATACTTACCTGAACTAATGACTAAGGTGCGAACGATATACATTCCAAAAGCAGGCAACAAGGACAGCTATAGTATGCTCAAATTATATCGACCTTATAAGTCATACTTCATTCTTGCTAAAAGCTATATCATCACTAAGCTAAGAGGAGCCCTTCTGTGCTAAACGTCCAAGATCATACAATCCGATGTTGTTAAGCCGAATTTTGCGTAATTGCAGCATTCCTCAAAGTATTTCGAGCGTTTTCGATATAAGTAGGTTACAAGCTAATTTCGTAACAAAAGAGAAAGATTTTTTTTAAATGATTTCAAACAATTTTAATTTATTTACTTTTAAAAAAAATAAGTTTTAGTCATCAAGTTTATAGCAATTTAGCGACATTGCCAAAATAATTTTCAAAAATCTTTTTAAACGTAGGTATAAAACAATTAACGTAACATTGAAGAAAGCCATCGTCTACCTGATCCTTTTCGATGAATCCGATGAAAGCAGTCCTCTCGATCTCGATAGGCTGTCCTGCTCTGTCGTACAGCGCCACCACGAAATGGAAGAAGTTGCTCTTGCGCAGGTTGCTTGGCGGCTGCTTCTCAAAGTGTGCCCGTCCCACGCCAATACTGCGATAAAGAGATGGCAGTAGTTAAAATAATGCTCATTGGCTTAGATAGTCCTTTAAACATCGTACCGAAATAGATTTTTTTTAATGTAATAAGTATCTAAATAAATTTTAACATGGGAAAATTGTCAAAATAATTATTAAAAAATACTTTTTTATAGAATCGTGGTGGTTTATTTATTAGTACGTTGCAGAAGTAACCGGTTAGTTGCGACAGGCATATTAAAAAAAAGAGCACCTACCTAAGACACTATGAAGTTAAAAATAAACATATGATAATTGCAAAATCAGGAAAAAACCCGCAATTGATATGGTAAACGATTATTTTAAAATTAAACTTTGAAATTGGGAGATCTGGTTTCGATGTTCAATAGACGCTGTTAGTTTTTTTTGAAAATTAGATCATTCTTTTTTTGAATGATAATTTTTAATTAAATACAAAGTTTAATATTTACATGCATGCTATATAGGTGTATAACATATCGTTTTATAAATTATGGGATTAATTTTGATCGATAAAGGTAAGGTAAGATTCTTTATTTCCATCACTATTGTTTTTTTTTAATGCTGATATGTTTGATACAATGAAAAGAAAAGACAAGTTCCATATTATGTATACAATACATAAATAAAACAATGTTAATATTCCATCTAGATCTAGATCCGTTAATTTAAACAATTTCTTTAAAATTAACTAAATAAATTAATAATTAAAAAAATGCTAGGTTATGTTTACGATTCACGGATGTAATTTGAGTAATAATAAAAATCTATTGATTACTTTACCTTAACAAAAATATTATAATTGAAAAGTAGTTTCAATCTAAATTTCATTGTTGAATTTTGACTTATTTTACTAGGTAATAGATACGTACACTTTGAAGGATTTGATGGAAATTCCCGAGTAAACGTACATTTTACTAAGGTTTTTGCTGTTGAGATACATTCTACGGTAGTGTTTTATAAACGTACTATGGAATAATTAAATAATTAATTTTAATAACAAAAATCTTCTCGCCACTGCGAGCCGGACCTTAGTAACAGTTGAGTGTGCGACGTACTATTCCACTATTGCCAGTAAATTCATAACTTAAAAGGGAAAATGAAATGACACACTCAAGGGTTGGACGGGTTGGACTTATAAGCAGTGTAGCCAAGTAGGTGCGCACTGCGCCCCTCCGCGGTATTAACGCTCAACCGGCGTTGCGCGGTAGCTTTGACCCCTCAATTACGTATTCGCCCCGGGCCAATTGTGAGTCGAATTGCGGAGATACGATTGCGTATAACGATAGGCCTTCGCGCTCAATTTAAATTTTGAGTGCGTCCCTTTTATGCGGCGATGCATTCGCGGGTTGTGACTATACAACATTTTAATCATCGACAGTACATACAAATACAATGTTTAAAATCTAAATAAACATGACGGGTACGTTATAGTACACCTATAAAAAAACAACTGCTAGTTTGCTGACATTACACGCTCTAATCCCTTCCACATTAGATGTATAAAAAGCGCACAAGTACATCAACTTAAATTTGTTTTACAAATGGCGGATAACGTAATTTATTTTTAGTCTTAAATGAAATCGAATGGTTAATAATACGCTTCAAGTTACATCGAACTTACTATACGGCCAAGAGGAGGATAGTACGAGTATGTCTCGAAATCA
This sequence comes from Neomicropteryx cornuta, assembly GCA_020383195.1. Taxonomy (NCBI): domain Eukaryota; kingdom Metazoa; phylum Arthropoda; class Insecta; order Lepidoptera; family Micropterigidae; genus Neomicropteryx; species Neomicropteryx cornuta. The sequence goes on along the minus strand of JAHKQU010000029.1, from coordinate 10,645,671 downwards.
TCGCACGTGATTCTAGTAACTACATGTTTTTTTGCAAATACCATTACGTTTTCAGGGTTTTCATCAAATGTGAGTATTTTTAAAATATGAATCTAATTTGAATGGTTATTAGATTTAGTACATTAAAAAAATTAAAAGATCATATAGGACGGGTATATTTTAAAAGGAATTTGATTTATGAACTTGATTTATGCCCTCCTCGTAACGTCGAAAGTAATTATGATTTATTTTGATCGTTTAACATAGTTTTATGTTAAATTTTACATGTTTTTCAATTATTTCATAATTTTATTATATAGGTAGGTACTTATTGTAAAAAGTTATATATAAACTAAATGTTTTTACTTTATAGCCTACTTAATTAAAAGGTAATTCTCAAATCGATACCTATCATTGGTTTTTTTCCTGAATTTCTCATTAATGGCTTTTTTAACTCATCTTAGCACACTTGAAAACAATTGGATTTTCAAGTGTGCTTACATTTTAGATTGTCATTATTTTATGTATCGTTTTTTTATTTTGAAATCGGTTTTTTTTTGGGTACTTTTATTAATTTTGAATAATGCTGAAGCGGTAATAATTGTGGTTATGTCCTTCGGCTAAAATTATGAATATTTATTCGACGAGCCTCATCTCAAATTCAGGTGGTCTAGGTGGATCCAATAATTGAGCTAGAAAACAATTCTTATATTATAAAAAGTAAGTTACTTCAGTTAAATTTAGATTTAGATTAGATTAGGATTAGGATTTAGGTTAGATTTAGATTTATTATGATTAGAATTATTATTTATCATTATTAAATTCATATTATTATTACCGAATCGGTAAATTATTGCATATTTGTATAATATACCCGCACTTTTAGAATATCAGATACTAACCTCCAAATGCACTCACTTCTTTGTATATGAGTTGAAACTGCCCACTGGACTAGTTTCGCCGCAAACCCTATAAGTAGGTATACTGTATACAATATGTAGTGACCATTTGACAGATCAGTTCGTATAATTGGCATTTATGTCGCTCTGCACAGATAAAACCGCCAATTTGGTATCGGATGCTGTTACTCGATATGTACAAAACATCAGTCGATTGGTTTCCGCGCTTTGATATGTGGGGATTGGACTCAGTCGATCGCGTTAATACCTATGTATGTATTGATTTTCTACAACCAACTGATTGAATATCTACGTTTATTGCTGATAAAATATTCCCAATTCGCTATTATAACTACAAATATACGTGTTTGTCAGGAATATCGAAGTATCTTTCTAAATCCTGTCTATTCTATGTATTCCCTTAAATAATCAAGGAAAAAATTTATTTTGTGTGTATGTGCATACATATATAATTATTTTTAGAAATATTTTAACTTTACATTTTTAAAGTAGATATAACTAAATTACAATTACTTAAATAAAACTAACAATTATATATACACACAATTTGATATAATGGATGCTGTAAGAATAACAATAAAGAAATATTTTCATTCGTTCATAATCGCTATGAAATTTAATGCACACGTCTTAAACATTAACTTTTATATAGTGTCACATACTCTACCTAAATTTATATTTGCATTAGGCATTTACTAAAAAAATTTTGTTTGTTATTTTCGATGCAAAACTGGGTCCATATTTTTTAACCAATTATTTACATTTTTATTAGTACCTTTTTGATTGTTTAGTCGTTAAACATTTTTATTACAAAAATAACTACTGTTATAAACTATGCTGAATTTGCTTGTGTTTGCTAAAGTCAGGGGAGATGCTGGTGGTAATAAAACGTTAAAAATATTATGACTATAATGTGCGGATTCGAACCCATGATCACGATCTCATTTCATATTAATCTCCCGTACAAATAATGGGATGGTCTTTCAATTAGTCGAATGTGTACTGGGTATGTCGGTGTTGCCGGCATTATGACTGACTGCCGACGTCAACATTTTCAAATATAATATATTGCGACGTCATTACCGGTGACGTGACGCCGACAGAGGCCAATTAATATTACGGACGAGAGCGGCGCGCCGGCCGCGAGTTTGGGGCCCCTGCGTGTGGGTGCGGAGCGGACTCCGAGGTACCTCGGGCGAGACGAGACGCCATGATATATTGCTGTCCTTTTCCCCGCCGCACTTGGATAGCTAGCGCGAAGTCACTTTTGTAAAAAGCCGAAGAAAACCGTAGCGCGGGTCCTGAAGGCACGCTAGCCAGTTCAATCTAGGAAAAGGCTAGTAGATATAACTGTATTCGTAGATGACAATAAAATTACTACGCGACAGTGATACACAGTAGATAGTTCAGTCTTTTTAAAATTCATCTTATTATTGCTATACTATACAATGTTTCACTAGAAAAATGCCATTATCCCCTCTATATGGAAAATTACTTAAGTTTTACCTGTGTATAAGGAAGATGACAAATCCGATGTGGGTAATTACACAAAATTACCTTTTGCAAAATCATCAATATTTAACAAAATAATGGAGTCCATCTTGGATTTTTAAAATTACCATAGCCTGTTTGTATTTGCCCATTCATCGATTTTTAATGTAGTGAAATTCTTTTAAATTAAATTTAAAAAAACTACAACATTAATATGAAGGGTATTTTAGTCTCCAATATAAATGAATATTACTGAGAAAAACTTCTCAATGAATAGGTTTTTAAAGTTCAATTCAATGCTTTCGCCACTAGGATTGAAATTAATTAAACGGTAATATTTATATTATTATTTTATAATATCATCTAATATCTGCGATTTCAAACATCATTTGTTTTGGCCTCATATCAAAATTCATCATGGTTTTCGAGTAAAAAATTGTAAACTTTACGAGATAAGATGAAATCGCTCTTGTTATAAATTTGCCCAATCGCGTCGGGTTATTGAGCAGCCTTGTCCGAGCGCCTGCGATCAAAAAGGGAATTTACGCGAGCGCTTTGATAAAACTAATAAATTTGGGGATGGATTATTTTCGAATTCTTTCATACAATTTCTTACACGTAATAGGGAATAGAAACAACTCCTTATGTCTTCGGGTATGGTCATGGAACCCCCTTCAATGATATTATAGAATATAATATTTGCCGCGTACTACTTACTGTAGGTATGTAATGTTGAACGATTTTTTTAAAAATTGTCAGGATCGAAAATATGATCAATAATCATAAACAAAAAGAACAGGTTCGACGTTGGGATATTGAAATGTTTAAATAAACATTACATAAAACTTGACTGACGCGAATCGCGAATGCCGTTTTTTCGAGACATAAATAGTGATACTTAGTTGTGTTTTGAAATGGAAAATATCGCTCCTTAAGAATTTTCCATTTAAAAAAATATTTATTTTCTCTATTTCACTATAGGTTATTTTATGCCTAGATATACCTAACCTAACCTAACCTAACCTACACCACGAGGCTATGATGAAGACCAGTTGAATGTATTACCATGTGACCATTAAATCACGATAATTTTTTTTCAGATGGTTTATTTCTCCTAATTAAGTATCGGTTATTGCTTTTATTTATTTTCAAACGAAGCATGCATGAGTTTAGTATCAGCAACATAAAACTACTTGGCAATAAATACAAAAATAATCTGCGTTATGCAGATCACCAAACTACCGTGAAATTTTAAGAACTATTAAATAAATATTTTGTTTTAAATGAAATAACCATCCACCTGTTTTGACAATGAATTTTATAAAGAATATTTGTAGAAATACAGACTAATTATGCAATTAAATAAAACAATCAAGTCATCTTTGAATTACTAAATGTGCCCTTACGAGGATCAATAAATCAATACAGACAGGTTCTAAAATGTAACAGTATAATAAATATTATTTTATTATGGTTTTAATGAAAATAAAAGTTATGTTAAATGTAACTAAATAATGCTTTTTGGGGCATTAACGTACTATAAGTCCGTCGAGCTATATGGAGCGATATGCCGAGCTGCGAGCAAGCTCGACGTCACGCGAATTAACCGCCCACTTGACTCTTTGCTGCGTCGCTGTGGGTCGGCCGGGGATGCCCAACTCTCAAACGCGGACGCTTAAACGTAATAAAAACATTGGTTTTCACTCAAAAACCCGTTGTTCAAAAAGCTGTGTATATCTATATTTGATTCCACAAGCTACGTAAATACGGTCATAAAATATTTTTATTTATTTATATTTTATATTTTAATCGATTACCTTATTAAAATATCTATGATATTTTTATTTTGTTAATATTTGGTTCATTTATTTCGTTACTCTCCCCCCCCCCTCCTTCCTCGTCCAAAGACATTATGACGGTTACAATTTTTCTTCCCGGAAACCATGATGATTATTTATATTCTTTATAAATAATATTAGAAATCGCATGACCAATTAGCTGGATTTTTTACCGGATTTGGTCTTGGGACACGTTGTAGACCCGATTTGACGAAGCAAGGCGTTATACTCAAGCCTTATGGGCACAGGCTCCTGTGCTTAATATATAAAAACGTGCTTAATATATATATGGTTGGTGGTTACCAGTGTGCTAGGGCCGATAGGTTTTCGGTAAAGAATAATGAGTGTCGACATTATTTTAAAAATGTGAGAGTAATTATAATTATTCTGCGCACAAGACCGCGGGACGTAAACGCTACAGGCCTGACCCGCTCGCTGATGGCTAGATCGCGTAAAAGAGATTGGTGGCTGGCAATTTGTCATATAAAACGCGGCATGGACCGCGCGTAAAACAAGAGAAGCGACTCCGCTCTATGTTCAGTCCCTAATTGATGACCACGATGCTAATTCATGTTTATCAACGATGTTATTAATATTACGTTCACTAACCTACCGGCAACTTAATTAAGTTAGCGTGGTTTATATTAATTACTTTGGAATGAAAACTTTGATTTTGAATGAAGCGATGTACACCTCATACTATATAAAAGAACAATAATCTTTTGACGTACCTTCTATAGTTTTTTTTTAAATAAATAATTACGAAAAAACTGAATAAATTCACCCTTCCTCAGCGCTCTCTCAGTGGTTTTCAATCCATCGAAGTTCTATTTCAAATGAAGAAAGATTTTTATACATATACCGCGAGATATTTTTTTTGATATCGATATAAAAAGCATTCAGTTTAGCCAAATTAATTTAAATGCATTACATTATAATTTTTTTTTTATTTAATTATAGGGCATTATAATACAATTTAATACGTTGTTTTATTTGTATATCAAACTCGATGACAGTATGCGTTAATTTTTTCAATGAAGTTTGAGTGTGTTTGTGATGTGGGAAAAAGCAAGATTTTATTTGTGAGTGCATATATTTCAAGTTGGGTGATTATGTTTAACTTTATAAGTTGTGCGTTAGTTAGGTTTATACTCAAGAGCCGAATTTGAGTATGGACATTTTAAAAATATTGAGTTAAATAAAAAATAACGTACTTAACTTCGTTTTTTTAAAGCAATGCTACAATCTCCACCAGTGAAGCGGTTGTAATTACGACAAAACGTCCTACCGCCGCATTTAGCACCCATTCATATGGACATTACCCTAATATGATTTATGGATGTACCCTTTTATGGTTGACAAAATCACCACCCTAACTTGTCTTCTGGATACAGCGCCGAGAATATTGTCATTAGTGGTTCCGAACAAAATAAAACAATCTTGTTGTGCGAATTTCTCATAACATAGTTCAGACCGGGATGAAATTTTCTTTAATTCGGATGACAAAAATATAGCGAACGGCCCTTTCTAAAATGTAATTTAAGTTTTCTTTTTTTTTCAAATATAAAAACACTAAATTTTCTCATGCTTTGTTTTTGCAATCTCCTAGTCATAACACTGTTATTTCGCCTCTCACGGCTGCTATACTTTATCCGAGCTTTTCAGGTGGTAGATTTAGTATATTTAAATATATCCAAGATACTTTCAGTATTTTCTGGTAAATTATTTTTATTAATTAAAATTGAATTCATCCTTACTTTTATTTTATTCTATATGTTTATTTTATTTCGAAATTTATAATTTTTTACCTAAAATTCTCTTTCATCATTTTCCTGTTGGTAATTATTGTAATTATTGTTATTCATTTTAGAGCTATTGCTTTTTTTCCGTAAATTGTTAAAATAAAGTATGAATTGAAAACACAATATATGCTTCCTACTTTCAACCGCCACTTCAATGTTGCTATATAGTGATTTAATATTGTGTATAAAATTCAGTCGATAAAATAAAAAAGATCTGATCCGGTCTGTATTAGGACAGGTGCCAAAACGAAAATGTCTGAATCGATAATAATGTTGCGGTGAAGCGTTTAAGTGACATTCTGTTAACAGATTTATGAGCTTTCTTCGTTGATGGAAATATCGTGATGAAGAGATGATCTCAAAACCGAAGATTGCAAAAACGAGGGACCGTTAGTTTATTTAGAAACGGTAGGGGGCCTAGGGGCTAGTCAAGGGGCTATGGAAGACATTACATAAAAACGGTCAAGACATACTAGTAACGGTGCGTTTCCAAAATCCACTACTAGAACTCTTGATACTGGCATTAATATTCAAAGATTTTAAAAGTTTTGATTATTAATTCAAAAGTATTTTTTCATTGTGTGAACATGTATTTTTTCTTATAATTGAATAAATATATACTTAAAAAGAATAAATAAATGCTTATTGGTAACATCAAAAACATGTATAAAACAACAATAATTGCTCTGATTTATCTTATTTTCTGTAGCTACAAAAGGTCAGTATGGGAGGGGGGAACTGTAAAAACTGTAGAAGACTTTAAAAAACAATTTCTGTAAATTGATAAATCGTTCACTCGTAATCGTTTTGTTGGGTCTACCAAACAATTGGTAGATGCGCTTTCAAATGAAAAGTTGTTTACACCTAACAAAACTGTTTTGTTACGTCAACCCAGCAAACAGTATTAGATTCGCAAACACACCTCGCGCGACTTGCCAATTCCGCTATTTTGTTTGTCTACCGAACAGTTCGGTAGCGTTTACAATGCAGTTTGTTTGTGTGTACCGGGGTTCAGTTAAATGTACCAAACGTTGGTTGAACCTACTAAAAACTTTAGTAACTGTAACCAAATTTCTTGGAAAGCGAACAGGATTTTTTTTGATTCATTGGTGTTAAAATACATGATGAAAAGATGGTGCATCAACTAGGCGATAATTATATATGTAGGTAATATAACTAACAAAAATGTATCTCTAGGTACTTGTACCCCCAGATTGCGGCTTTAATTAAAACTTCTTGAACCGGTTTGAGAATTTGTACTAAGATTCTATGAAACCTTGAAAAGTAAATTATTTCATCTGTTATATAGGTACTGAATACTTTTCTATGAATCATTTCTGTTGCCATTTAGAATATCTCCGACAATCCGGGATACAGTGTGATGCGAAACTCGGCATTATGACGTTATGGGCGGCGATATTGTGTTGGGACCCTTATTTATTATTTCCGCGATAAATGTCCCTTCATGAACCTGCGCGCATCTGTCGCGCTAGGCGGACAAGTGCGCACTAATATTTCACTATCATTATTATTCCTCTCAATCATATTTCGCTTATATCCATACAAATTTGGAGGGCATTGTTAGTTGATTTAGCTCTTGACGAGCGCTTGATTCATTATGCACCGTCCGATGCGTAGTCGTACCTAACACATTCGCACTGTGAAGTGTGAACCGATAAATGTAGGGCATGGGTGCATCGTAAATATTATAAATAATCATTTGGTCTTAAAAATAACAACAAAAAAAATAGCCACTAACACACGGACAAATCATATGCGCTTACATAAACATACGTAAGTATATCCGTTTGTTCGCTTAGTTCTTTTAAACTAAACAATGGATTTCGATACGGTTTTTACCATTAATTAGAGAATATCTTCCGGAAGATTTATATATATAATATATTCATAATAAATAAAAAAACGTAAGAAATGTCGTAAAAAACACCTTTAGAGCGCTTACATATCTTACGCTGTCTAAACCATTAGAGATATATCAAATTAATATAATAATTTACTATATAACATATAAGAATTGGTAATTTCAAAAAGGCCTACAGAAATGTCCGCAATAGAGATGACTCACAGTAATAAAGGATTGTATGGGATTTTTTAGGTAACATGCTTTTTGGAAAGTCTCCTTTTGAAAGATATATTTTATGTAATCTTATTCTATCGTAGAGTAACCGAAATGTTTGATACGTTTTTTTTTATCCTATTTCACAAAAATAAATAACTAACAAACCTCTCTAAAAGTGATTTCTTTTGTGAGGTAGGTAAGCAAGCGTTGAAAAAATAATATGAAAATATTCATCATAAAATTACTCAGAATATTGTTTCATTCTAAATTCATATTAAGTAAAATAATGTTTTTTTATTGGTGAGAATTGCCTTGACCTGGGTATTATACAATTATTTTGTGCCTTACTCAACTAAGCCAAATATGCTCGTGCCAGAGCGAGCTTAAAAGTTATAATAAATGAAACGTTAACGTGAAATTTCCCTTTCCTCTTCCTCCCCTTCTCCTCATCTCTTCATCTTGCATTTTTTAGGTTAAACACTAATTGTATACTCACACTGTGGAAATATTTATTTGGTTTTATTTTATACTTATAAGTTGGTACCATTGTTTTTATTTTTTTATGATTGTATATGTACTGATTGCATATGATTTTTCTCATATAACTGTTTTATTTCCCAAATAAAGATAAATGAATAAATAAACAAACTCGTAGTCACTAGACTACCCCGGTATCGTTTCTAAAATAACTATCCAAAATATAGAATGATCGGCGTCTAAAGATCTTATTGCCTACTACGTAGTGTTTTAGTTCTTCGATCTCCCTTATTAGGGTTGTTTGCCTACTAAACGAAGTATTAGTAGTATTGATCCTAAGCTATACAAATTATGTTTACAAGTAGGTACTATATTTTCCGATATTGCAAGTAATATTCATAACAAATAGAAATATGTTTTTTATTATTCTACAATTCGCTAAATTGAGAAATAGGTTTTAGTTAGTGAGAGTGACTGAGGGAAAAATAAAAGATTTATATTATTTATGCAATAATTATCATCATAATACTTACTGGTGCATTGAAATAGCTCGAACATTGCGTTTACATGTTTTAAGAGGAAACTGTGGGAGCCTGCACTGAGGTTATTTGGTACGTTTAACTGAACTCCGGTACAGATAAACAAACTACTTTGTAAGCGCTACCTATCTGTTCGGTAGACAAACAAAATGGCGTAATAGCCAAGAATCACGAGGTGTGTTTGCGAATCTAATACTGTTTGCTCGGTTGACGTAACAAAACAGCCTTATAAGTAAGATTTCATTTGAATACTGCAGCTAAAGATATTGTTTGGTATAGGTTACAAGAAAGTTTTGTTAGGTGAACGATTTACAATCTACAGCAATTGGTTTGTACAGACTATCAAATAATTTGTATACGCTACAATACACTTCGGTTGGGCCTAATAAAATTCTACTGAACCTTTCGTTTAAATCAAAATAATGCCTGAAACGATGTAGGTATATAAATTGAATATTGCATTTAAAGAAGCTTCATATTTTTATACACCTTCATATTTATGTTAACATGTCTTAGTTGATAAAACCTAAAAACAGGATAAAAGTTCTACAAAAATAATTAAATTGCAAAATATATTTTTTGTTGTGAAGCGAAAGAGAAATCCAAATATTGCGGAGTATCCAAGTGCTTTACAAATTTTGAAGTGATTTTAACCCTTCTTTGCGGCAGGTACAGAGCTTCAAATTCGACTTGACAAGTAAAACAATTGCATGATTTCTCACTTGGAGTTGTCGACGAGTGACGTTGGCTGCATCCAGGCCCGAGAGAGCGGTTCCTCTTTCAGGGAGGTGACGGGACCTCGAGGCTGGGCGTGCAGACCAGCTGCCGCCGCGGCCTCTTGGTGATGAAGACCAAACATCAATCCGCCTGTTCACAAAAAAGTACTACTTATAATTCATCGTATTTTATTTTCCTTTACGAGTTTTTACTTTAAAAAAACACATTACATCAAATGTTAAATTATAAACTAAAAAATAATTCATAAAAAAAAATACACAGCAAAACCTATAATAATGGTTATTATAGGTTATTTTATCTTAGTTTTAATATTTTCATAAATTATGTTATAGTTAAATTTTAGTAGAGTAGAGGAGGGGTTAAAATATATATTTTAGTTAAATTTTAGAGCAACCGGAGTCGGTTGGTTCGTTTTTTTAATTCTATTTCGACAAAAAAATAAAAAACAAACTTCTCTAAAAGTGATTTCTCTTGTGAAGTAGGTTATCAAGCGTTAAAAAAAATATATGTAAATATTCACCAGAAAATTGTTTCATTCCAATATTAAGTAATAAAAGGTTTTTTTGTATGAGAATTACTTTGACCTAGATCATATATAATTATTTTGGGCCCTACTCATATGCTTGTGGAGAGTGAGGAGAGATGGTGGTAAGGAAGTATTAAAAACGGCATAACTATAATGTGCGGATTCGAATGTATTGACTCGTTACCGCTGAGTTAATAGTTACTATAGATTATACATTCAATACTCGTTATTTTTATACGAACCCAAAATAATATAAATGATATCGTGCTTTTAAAAACATATTTATATACCAGTAGATGCCTATACCTAATTGATTGTTGCGTTTACAAATAATTTTAAGATAAAAATAATATTAACTTTCGAAACAATTGCGTAATAATAGCCGGCACTTTATAGATTAATAATTATGCTAAAATATTTTATATTAATAACTTCAAATGTATGTATGTACCTAGCAGAATATCTGACTTGAAAAAAATAAGACAATTTAAAAAAACCTATTTAAAAATAGTGATATCAAACCCATGTTCTTATTTCTTAAACTAACCCAAATATTCTGCTGTATTATTACATTTATTGTTGTCTGTGTATGTGTTTGTAACAAAACTAAAGATTTATTAGTTTAGTGAAAGTTTACTGATTATATTGTATGGTTTAATTGCACTTTATTTTACTTCCTTCAACCTAAAGGATGGTTTTAAAGATTTAAAAGATATTTACATATCTATCGTAATGCAAACAATTTATATAATCTTAAAAAAGGAAAGATTCCAAAGTTGTGAGCGATTAGTATTTTGTGCTCGGATTTCTATTTAACGTTACAGCGTTACGTTAGGAAAAACAATTTAAAAAGTAAAAATTTTGGCGATAGTTTGTTTAACCTAAAACTTTAGGTTATACCCTTAGCCATGCGCCTTTCAAAACCTTCTATTTGAAAGATACCACCGCTCTGACACTCTTTAAGTAAGTAAGATATTTCAATTTCATTAAACTTGTAATCTATCGAACTATTTTATATATTGGTATTATAAAAAAATATTTATTTTAAGAAGATAAAATTAAACGTATTATATTTTTTGTGTTTTAACACCAATTTAGCCAAATTAAGGTGCCTTGGTAATTATTTGTTTTTGTCAGCACACCTAAAGCTATATTTACATATAAGTAAATAATATTGCAGTGTTAGATATTTTAACTCGGTGAACTAAATAAACAACATGCTGGTAATATTTTCTTTAAAAAATAAAATAATTTTATACGCATTGACACAATAATTTGTGATAATTATTCGATTAGTTCAGATCAAAATAAAATGGGGTAAAATAATATTGAGACTTTTTTGACTCTCTGTCAGTCCGTCAAATCCTGCATTTTCTAAAATGTTAGTATAGGGATTTTGAAATTTGGCAAGCACATTTAATAGGACTACAGTATTTAATAGGACTGATATTCCGGAAGGCTTTTTTAAAACTAAATATATGTTTCTAGTTATATGTGTGCCCTTGTCAGTTATTTTCGAGAGTATGAGGTTATACAATTTTGTAAAAAGTCAGCCAAATAAGAGGTGGGTAAAAATCACGGGAAAATTTCAGTAAAGTCAAATTACCTATACATGTCTGAATGTGGTATAATATTTAGTCGTATCTGTTATATATATTTTTTCATAATATATGCATAAAATCATAATTACCTATTTTTGTAATATCAGTTATTTTTAGCGTAATTTTAAACCTAATGTTACTACTGCATTCAAGAACGGTCTAGAATCAATAACAATTAATTTTATTATTTTTGAAATACCTATATACGACTAAGCATGTTCCTATAAATGCAATTATTTTACGTTGGGTAGGAATATTTCATATTATATTATATTATTTATATTTAAAAAATATTTATGTTATAAAAAATAAAATTATTTAATTAGATGCATAAAAGTTCTACTTTAGTTGCATTTAAATGCAAAGCTGTATTCGTTTTTGTTACTATTCAATTCGTTACTCCAATAGTTATATTATGTTACCAATAAAAAAGGACCTACTCTTAAAATCTTTAATAATATTACCTAATTCCATTTTTACGATATTTGCATTGGAAATGTTTTACCAGAAATATTTGAACAAAATCTGCTTTTGATATAATATCTAAAAGACAGCTGATTTGATATGTGGGATCAGAAGGCATGTAGTGGGTACATACCTGCTCCTCGCGGTGCCCCCGGAGGGTAGAGCTTCCTGCCCCACGCTCCGACGGGGTCCAGGTCCAGCGGAGGCCATCCCGAACCCGCGTAGCCCCCCGGCGCCGGGTTCAACTCGTCCGAACGTATTTTGACGGATTGCTACAAACTTCTAAAAAGACGTCTTAGAGACGCCAAATTTAATAAAATATTCACTAAATATTTTTCCTTATGGAATTAGAACGTCTCGTGGGTATTATTGCAAGGATGTGTAAAATTTGCCGATGGTAAAAAATATGTGGGCAATGTTGCGAAGCGCGTGCGGTGGCGAATCCCCGCGGAGCGTCCGGTCCCTCTGAGAGTTGGCGCGGCACTCGCGGCGCGGTTCCGCGTCGCGATCCTCAGGGACGGCGAGGCGAGGGTTGCGGAGCGCTTTACGAGCGAGTCAACTGTCAGCGGCAAATAGGCGAGCCGCACTGCGACCGGCGCCCGGCGCGCCTGCCGAGCGCCGCGCCGGGGGGAGGAGCCCCCATGGGGCCACGCCCTCCGGGACAACGCGACAGGGACGCACTGCTTTCGCCTCCTATTCCACTGACCTAGCTTATTTAACAATTTTATAAATTGGCATTTCTGAATAAAATTTAATTTATTTGCGGTTTATTTGAAAACCGATAAATTCAGAAGGAGCTTACTTGTTTTAAATTTAAAAAGTACTTAAGATTTAATATTGAAATTTTGTAGCGAAGATTTAGTAACGCCTAGGTTGGAACGCATCGTGCACATCTTATAAAAAAGTTTTTAACGACTTTAATATTTCTCTTTGCCTAAATAGGGACAAAACATAGAAACCATTAAATATTTGTAGAAAAATTCACAAATCAGTTCATAAATACCTACCTATAATATCATAAATTAGTAGTAAAATGTTTTTCGAATTAGCTACTTTTTACGAAGCTACCTGTTAAGTGGACTTAGGTACTTACTAAATTAAAATATTATCTTTAAAACAGTCTTAATTGTTAACAAAAATGCATTTGATTGGATAAAAGACAGATGCTTAGTGCGTCCTTGAGTAGTGTTACGTTTCGTATATATCAGCGTTTTTTTGTAGGTACTAGATAACTACGTCTTTTTTATTACGATAAAAACGCAAATATTTTGTCCTAAAAATTATTCTTCAAGGCTCTTTTAATCACCTTAAAAAAACTATAAATATTATATTGCTAATTTTAGACATTATAAAGAATAATATTATTTTTTTGTACTGCCTTGTAGGTACAAGGCAGTACATACGAATGTAATCTTGGTAGGAATAAAAAAAAACAGTAATTATTATAAAATAGGTATATCTATTTATACGATACATTGTAAAATTGTATCGTAGATTTAAGAAATATGTACTTATTACGCATAACCAAAGGTCGGCAAGGCAAATGGAATACGGGCCTTTATATTTAGGAGAGACAAAGACGGATATATCCCCGTCGCGGGAGCGAGACGCACCGAAGGTACCGCCCTGAGGATTGCCAACCGTCGGTGGGTGGGACTGCTTTGGGTATTGGGACTTCGAGGGTACAAGAGGTTATCTAGGTCGCTACGGAGTAATTATAATCCAATTTACTCTGAGTGTATTTTAGCATTTTATGTATAAAAATTACATTGAATGGAATGTTATATTGGCCACTTATTAATAATTTTAATAATATTACGATTAAAGAGATATTAGATTATTAAATATTACAAGACCTGATGAAACATTAGGTATTCACATAATATCACAATAAACGTGTACCATATACATATATTTACTAACTGCTCAAGCCCGGGTTAGAACCTTAGGCCTGCTTACGCCTTAAATGGGGCCTTCGGCGTTTAACGACTCATACCAGCGGCACTCGTGATGAGTCGCAGCACCGCAAAAATCGTGCCTGTGTCACTCAGAAGACTGAAAACAGTTACGTTGACTCTACTTACTTCTCTGTTATAGGCGTAAGGCTAAATAATGTTCATACGATCTTCTATCCCCTATTTCTTCTGCTAGGTTTTCAACTTCTAGGTCTTCTAGGGGGAAGCTATCTCCATACCAAATTTTATAAAAATTGATTCAGCGTTTCCGACCAAAGCTGTTTGGTTCGGCAAGTTGGGAGCTAATTTCAGGATCTCTAATTGAAACAGCCTGAAATAAATTTGTAAGCCAACACACAGAAAGTCTCTTGAGTGAATCCCATTTTAGTTGTGACAATATTTTTGTAGTAAATCTGCTAAAACGCCTGAAAACGCGTGTCTAATTATCTTTATGTTTATATATTATATTTATTGAACTGTAAATAAATAAAACAATTATTATATTCCATCTTGCTTTGAGAGTGATTAAAACGTACCGACTATAAAATAAAGTTTGATACATAAAATTTGATGTTCCATTCAAGGTATTTTACAGTTTATTTTTTACCAATTTATAATTTGGGTCAGCAATGAATAAAATACTAGTCGATTCCAGTACAAACGCAGCCGTGTTGTATTGTAGTTAGTATTAACTATATACTGTCTATATATTTTGCAGTGGTAGTAGGTATTGTTTAGTTTCCGAAATAGCAGCAGCTATTAATAGTAGCAGATTTGATTTAAACATAAAATATTGTGATATTTAAGTATACTATTGATACCTATACATTTCATACCCAGCTATTTTTACTAGTCTTTTTGTCCTAAGAAAGGCGTTTTTATTGAATGCTTAAAGGAAGGCGTAAAATTTTATTGAATGTTACCCAAAATAAAGAACATTATTAGTATTTTTCTATAACTCGATACTCTGTGGTTGTGCTGTAAAAATAATCTTTTTTTTTTCATATTCGAGCAATTATTGTATCTGTTTTATTACATGACTCTCTGTCGAGAGTTTAAAAATCCATTTTCATTTCTTCGATCAATACAAAAATGTGTTTGCAAGTTGAGTCATACCCGTCACACCCCGCCACCCGCCCCAGGTACAGGCCACTCATGAATGGAAGCCTTTTGGGAGTAGATGGAGCTCAGTGGTGCTTCGTGGCTACTTAGATAATATCCCAAGATGATGGTATTGACGAGGACTCGGCCTACTTTAGTCATTTGTTTGGTTCTATATATTAAATTATTACAACTTCAAAAAACATCAATTATTTATATAGGACATGATACATATTTACCTATTTACAATCCGATTACTCAGGTTACTAAAACTAAACGAAAAAATCGATATGGATATTCTAGAACGATTGATTGGTATTTATTTTACAGGAAACCTTTTCGTTTAAATTTATCATTTTATTATAAGCTGTTAACTACTAACGAAATACCTATATTTGGTAGGTTAGGTGCTGTGACAATGACTGTAAGGGATTAAAAATACTCACTTTAACATTTATAGCACTAGGGGCGTAGGAGGTAGAGGGGTTGAATTTCTGTTTGTATATTGACGCCAATGTTTGAATATCAAATTTGAACAGAATTTTGAAGTTTGGTCATGAAGTGTAAAAATGGAAAGGCTGGCTAGGGGCGGTTGTTTCTAATAAATGGTTGCAATGCTTTTTACGTCTCTCCAGAAAACGAATCTTTAGAATTTAGAATGTTAAAATGCACATACACAAATTATACTTTTGTACCAATCGCGCGGAATGAATTATAACTTAATCAAATTATATATTTCATAAAAAAAAACACACGTCTAAAATAAGGTATTTTATTTTATTGAATGTGATGTGGCCTTAATCCCCGTAAAAGCACGTGGAAAGCACCTCGTATATATCAAAATTGAACGAAAAACTATTCTAAATGAATTTCAATTTTTAGCTTCAGAATTTGAACGGCTTGTGAGCTAAAGTAATGTTGAACGGCGCCAAGAAACAATAATTTTAGCGATTCGTACCTACTCGTATATTGTGCCAGTTATATCTTTATATACGTCCGGCGAAAGAACCAATTTAGTAATTTTGGCACAGCATGTAGGCCTCCGTAAATTCGTCGTTTTATACCCTGCTTGAGATAAGGAAAAATGACTTAATGTCCCTCAAGAGAAGTAGAATATAGGGCACTGTTGGGTCTTCTGGGATCGTAACAATGGGAGTTTCACCCAGCCCCCCACCTCCGGGCCTCTGGGCCAATGGGAGCAAAAGACTCAGAGCACAACGCCCAGTCGCGCCACGCCCACCCGGGAATACGTGCCTACCTAACGCTTGCTGACAGTTTTATCAAGGAGTATTCCAAAGAGGATACTGGAAATAAACCTGCGTGAATCAATACAAAGTCAGATAACTAGGTACGTACCTAAACCATTGCCTATAAGGTACCCATTTGACATTAGTCCATGATACAGGCTAATATATAATTATATTGCATACTTAGAATTTTAGACAATGTGTTAATTTCTCCTAGATAAAACGATGACTTAATTAATATCATAAAACACAAAAACAGTTAAGGCTAAGTAAACATTATTGGCCATATTCAATTTTAACAGATAGACATCGTTAAAAAAAAATAGAAACTGAGGAGTCGAATTCTCTAATCATAAAGTTAAGTTTTCGCGGTATCGGTTATAATCTCTGATCGAACTTTCTTTTTTAAATACCCTCTTTATGAATAGAAACGAATCTTACACTAATTTGTTCCTTAAAAATGCTCTTCACTCCCTTATTCCTAGAATTTGCAAGTGTAGGTAGGTACCTATAATGATTTTAATAACTGTCATGGTTGCCTAAAATAAAAATAAATTTCCATTATAAAAACAATGTTTATGTGTATTGGAAACAGATAGTCCATCTTAGGACAGGCGTTCAGCACCTAGTTAGGTGGACACGGTGAAGTTTCCGACATGCCACTAAGTGCGAATTTAGATGAGAGATGTATTAGTAGTTTGAATTACAATAACATCTAAGTAACATCAAATTTTCTCTATATATGTTTATAGATAAAATGCTTTTTTGTAATAATTGTATGTCTAGCTGTAAGTTTTTCTGTAAAAATAACAATAAATAAATAAAATATTTCCTAAGTTTGTATGTAGATTTTTGTTACTAATAATTAATATCTAGTTCTTTTGTATAGATGTATTATTTAGACGATAGGTATTTGTTATTTTTTTTATTATCTAAGTAGTATAAAATGGGAATCTGTACATTTCCATTATTTTTATATTTTAAGTCACATTTTATAATATAAGTCACTTAAAAATTCACAATTCACATTTAACCACAATCCTTTATCTTAATAACATATCCATTATTTTTATATATTTTGTTAAAATATAAAAATCGTCTCTTTCTTATTTCATCTAATATAGGTAGTAATATAATATTTGTTAATGTTTTACACTATAGAAGACTGGTAGAGGTAAAATGTTTTTTATTTTTAACTTAGCGCTGGATTTAATAAACCAATATCCTGCGCTCAAAATTGTAATTAATCCATTGTAATTATTTTACTATATGGCTTTCTACGTTTTATAATTATAGGTACTATCGAGTGTCTGCTTTCGCTTCAAAGTCAAGTGTAATTAATGCAAAGCGCTATTTAATGGCGCTTTACACAAAATGTCGATTGAGTGTCGTATAAACAAGCGAAATGCGTTCGCATGTTGTTTCTGCACATTCGCTAAATTACTTCAAATTTAACAAAAACATTGATAAGATTTTTTCGCTCTTGGTCATGACATTATTTTCAGCCCCACCCTAAGCTAAACTTGCTTGTACTTGCTTGTCAGAGGAGATGGTGGTAATATGAGACTGTAATGGTGGCACTTACTCAAAAACGTCTTAATATTATCACAATTGTTTGAAGGAGCCTTCTACGTGTCCGCGATCTCACAAAGTGTTGGCCGCCCCTCGGCGGGCGGTCCAAACCTCAAAAACATTTCAGATCTGTCACGCGCACGAATTTTAGCAGGTCTTTCTCGAGGAACTGCTGCCCTTTGAAAAGGCGTCTCTTTGACAGGCAGGCAAACAAACAATAAGCCAGTTTTTAGGATCGGCAGCGTCGGTTAAGTCATTTGATTCAGTGACCGCTGAGTGACTTCTTTGTATGGTAATAATTATGATTTACAAGCTCCGCCATTCTACAGTTTGAGAATAGTTTGTCGCTTGCTTCTGGAGAAATTACAAACAATGGACATGTCAGACGCGATGGCAAAAAGATTTTTTTTAAAAGGGTTGAATAGCCAACTAGTTACCTACCTAAGCAAGAACTATGTTAAAAATGTAGATTCCAACGCGATTGTTAATAAATAGATGTAAATATCGTAAGATATTAGCAGTTGACCAAAAAAAAACACAACTATTAAAATTGAATATACAGGTAATAATAAGCACCTTGTTTTAGACAAACTGTTTAAATGAAAAGAAAGCTGTCTACAAATAGCATGCTTATATGAAGCATATTCATACATATTGCACTCTAAGCACCCGGCCTAAAAACTAGATTAATTTTATATTGCATTTACCAAATAAATATAATTAGGAGTACCTATATCAATTTGGTTTCAAATTGCACGACTTCATTTTGTCTTAAAAGAAAAAATGAAAACATAAATTATAAACAAAAGAAATATATATTTTTTTCACGTTCTAATTTTAAAATGAAAAAACAACATTTTATCTAGATTTGTAAAACAGCTGACCAAATATTAATGGTAGTCTAGTGGAGCGTTAAACTATTAACCCCGCGGTTACAAGTTCGAATCCGCAGATTAGGTATATATTGTCATACCATTTTTAGCGCTTCATTACCACCATAACCCTTGAGTCTTTTGGCACATTTAACTTAGTTGAGTAGGGCCCAAAATCGCTGTATATGATCTAGGTTATAATAAAAATAAAAAAGATTCTTTTCTGTCTTTTTTCTCTAGGCCTTACGATTATTCATTTTTGATTTTGATATTATTGCTAAAAAAATAAATTCCAACAGCTATAGCTTATGGCAGAGTTCTCCCAGAAGTCAAATGTGTCCAATACCACCAGACCACTTTTAGTTTTACCACACGAAAGAGTTTTAAGTAGGTCAAAACAAATCATGTTTGTAACGCAGGGCCAATAAGCTAGATTTTTTTAATCGGGATTGGTGTTGGAACACGGTTTATAGTGGTTTTATTTATATAGCTCAATGTCATATGATACAATTAGTGGACGCGCAAAAAATAATACTTTGTTGGCAAACAGCCCTGACTCAAACATCATAGAAGCATAAATGTTTAGTTTAGTAGTATCCTGACAATATTTACAAAGATGCGCACTACTTTTTAAATAATTTTCAATATAAGCCTAAGGAATATATTGCCATCTGTCATTAAAATAATGAAACTGTGTGCTTTTTCCAATAAATGCCGATGTTCTTTGTATGTTTGAGACTTAGCGTAACATCTGCAGCTTGTTTTAGGCACTAAGGGCCGAAATTTCAGTCCTTGCTTGGCTTAAATTTTTTTCAGTTACTTTTTAAGTTTGACATTGTTAAGAATATGTTTTCGCACTCATGATTATATTGCTACTCGCCAAAACAACCACGACTTAAGGCTTAAGTCGTGGTTGTTTTGATTCTTAGCTAAGGCGGACTTTAAGTTTGACTTAACGCTAAAAGTGAGTTGAAATACGATGCTCATCGGTTAGGACTGACTTAAAATTTAGGTTATTCTTAAGTGGGACATGAAATTTCAGCCTTAAGGTTGGGTTTTAATAGTTAGCAATCTACAAACCCCCTGTTTGTGGTTTTCAGACCTATGTATAATAAATACTCCCGATTAGTCCACGCTATCTCGTCAATTATTCTTTCACATATATTATTTGCTTGGCGCATTCTCATCGATTTATATGTTTTTTTTTCCTTTTTTTTCAGTTAAACTATCTGCTTAGACCAAGGACGCCGACGAAGGGGTAAGTACCCACTCGCCTAAATTTTATGATGTTTTTATATTTTTTGTGTGCAGACTCTTAATTATCTCACTTTTTTCAGTTTGTAAATAATTTGCTACTAATAAATGTTTTCGGTGTAATTATAATATTAAATTATTTTGTAGGACTGTAACTATTGACATTAAATAAATTTAATTTTAGGAATCTAAATTTTCAAAACCCACAAGCAACAAAACTATTTAACATTGTATTCAAACAATATTAAATGTTTATTCTTGAGGAAGGTAGAAAATTTACTGAGGAGCCATTACGCAAAGATATTAAGTAAGTATACCTAAGTAAAAAAAGTGCTTATTTATCACGATATTATTATCATTTTTTACATAAGTAGAAGAATTAAAAAATTAAAAAGCCGTATGCTACATTAACGACGACATACACAGAATGAGTAAGAAACTATGTAAAAAAATGCGAAAATAAATTGTCACTAAATCGATTAATTTTATCAAAGCGCCGGTGTAAACTCCCTTTTTGTATTTAGCTCTTTCGTTCGCTCGCTCGCGCTCGGCCAAAAGAACTTATGACAAAAACGATTTAATATTATTACGTGTAGTTTACATTTTTTTTCTCGGAAACAATGATGAATTTTGATATGACTTCCATGCAAATCATGTTTGAAATCGCAGAGCCAATTAGAATTTTTATCGGTAATGGTCTTGTATCTATAGTACTACAATGCAATATTTCAATACAATACAATACAATACAATTCACAATATAATATACAATATACAATAGTAATATTACAATTTGTTTACAGTTGCTGTACGTACTGATTATTAAAAAAGATTGAATTGAATTGAATTTAATATTAAATTTGCATTTATTTTATATTGGAACAGTACATATACATAAGTAAATTTAATATGTATCTTATTGTGAAATCTACACCTATGCAGATGACACATCTCTAATTGCTGTGATCTGCAAACTGCGACAGAGATGCTGCAAAAAGACTTCAATAAGATACAGGAATGGGCACACAATAACGGACTCATAAATGCCGATAAAACAAAAGTCATGCACATCAGGTCATCGCACGTAACTATCCAAAACACTAATATTTTAATTAAACTACACTGTGATAGCTGCCTGCACAAACCCAAACCAGATTGTCTCTGTGAGCCAATTCAGACGGTAGATTCCGAAAAATATCTTGGACAAACATTTGATAGTAGATTAAATCGGATGAAACACATAAATAATATATGCGACAAACTTCGACTAATAATAACAAAATTTTATCATTTAAAAGGAATCTTAAAATATGAACAATGAGTAATGTTATATTTTGAGTTTGTAGATTCAATAAATTAATTATGGCATTATGAGTTATGGAAATACTTTTACAACATTTTTAGAAAAAATACAGATTAGAATAATAAAAATAATATTGTTACATTCTCCCGGCAAACGTGATGTTTATATATAGGATGATGGTGCACGTCTTCGACTCTGACAAGTTCAAAACACTCGTTCAACATACATTATAGTACACGACAAATACAAAATCAAACGTTGTTTATACCTTCATTTAACAATGTTTTCGGTAAACGAGTGTTGCAATTCATTATACCATGCTTTTTTAATAATTGACCAAAATAATTAGAAATATTTGCTATGAAATCTCACAAAAACAATCTCGTTAATTGTTTGTAGTTGTGTTAATTATTGTTTTAAAATGTTAAAATAGTTATACTTATGTTTTGTTTGTAATTTAATACTAAGCGATAAAATGTATATCAATGTATGTGTATATTTATATTATAAAGGACGTGTAAAATACAGAACAAAATAATTTGAACATATTTCACAATTATTATTATCTGTATTTTGCACACCATAAATAAATACATATTGCAAGTATTTTTATCATAATTAAAATTAACAAAAAAACATAGTTTAAGATGTGATTCGGTAAGATATAGATAATATTAAGTTTGTTTTTGCTCACAGTTTTTTTCTCCCTTGCTTTATTAGTATTTCATGCGAAATAGCATTCAAGAAAAGAAGATAAAGAGTCCAATTTGCCTTTTTAATCGCTTGCAAGTTATCCTCTGACGGAGGTTTCTTTTTAAATAGCTCCGCGCTCGGCTGGTCGCTGCCTTTACATAATAAAGTTGAACTACGTCGCGGGAGTTATTCAAATGAATGGAAATCACGGCCTTAAGATTACTTTACAAGTGAGGAAGTTAGGCGTCACGCCTTAAGCCCACTCCGTCTAAGCAGGGTTAAACATCTGGGACACGAAAGAGGGTACGTTTTTTTAAAAGTTTCTTACTGAACCTTTTATTGGACTTTGACAAATTTGAATAAAAAAAGATTTTATGTTTCTTTTCAATTATATTCACCTATCTACGATCAACTTAATTTTTATATAAATACGTTTTTTCCTGTCATTCGATGTGCATATTTCTACTAACAAACTAAAATGATCATAAAGTTTATCATAAAGATTTCTTTCACAGGCACACAATCGTCACATATAGGCTGTTTTTAAAATCTACTGTCCTTTTAGGGGGTTGATCTTCATCAATACTAAATCGGTGTCACGAAAAAAGTTTCATAATAAATTAACAGTTTGTAGGCATTCATATAGGTACCTGCAGTTAGTTATTTTTCGCAGTTGATAATTCTGACCGCCACGCCACGCACGATAACCTACGCCACGCTACGCCAAATACTTACCCAAATTGTGGCCAAGGTCGGGAGCAGCAAGTCAGTATTCCAGCACCTGTCCTGTCCCCTCCATGGCCAATATATTTTCCTGGCCAATGTTAGAATCTTAGTATAGAATACAGGTCGACCTCCTGAATGGTTATTAGTAAATACAAGATTTGAATGAAGTTAAAAGGTGTTATAGTTATCCATAAAATGGTGTCATGGAATAACCGGGTTTTTAAATTGTTTTACAACGCTATTGAGGTGCGTTAAATGAATTAACTACATAGTAATATTTTACCATAATTATTAGTAATTACATTTAATTATATTCAATTCGGTTGTATGCAAGAAATAAAGAAAATGTAAGCCTAATAAATATATTAAAATAAAATTGTATTTGTAAGATTGTGCTAAAAACCAGCCTCTGCTCGTTAGACTTGTAAGTAAGCTAAGCATAATCCATTTATTGATACACAAGAAATGTAATCCATCTCTATTTTTAAGGTTTTCTTTACACATGACATAAATCTATTTAAAATACACCGAAAGGTAGTAATACGAGGAATATTTTTATATACAGGTGTATTTATATTCACAGATGTCCTTTTAAGAGGTTGATATCTATATCAACCCTCTAAAAGAACTTCAGTGAATATAAATACACTCCGTATTTATTTATTTGAAAATATAAAAAAAAGTTAAATTTTTAATATGCCTATAAATCAAGGGCCTCAAAAAGTCTACTTTGCCATACATTTTATCAAACGTAAATAACTCATCGGCTGATTAGAAGAATTTAAACAATAAAAGTAAAAGTTTATTTTATAAATATGCAAATTTAAGTATGTTTTTATATATTAGTTTTGTTTTCCATAATTGACCAACGACGGTTTGTCTTTATGCGTTAGATGAAACAGAACGATTGAAAAGCACCCGCAAGACAGGAGAGCGCCACCGGGAAGAGGCCCCTTAAGTTTAACTTGCGACTACACTACCTTTTCAATTGGCCGTAAAGGTTTACTTATTTATATGGTAGAATGCAGCTTTAGCTATTTGTAGTATTCAATCCGGTCAGTGACGATCCTACAGAAAGAGGTAGGACCCTCGGGCCAAGGTCTCGTAACATGTGGAAAATGAACTAACTATTCGCAGTAATTATGTATTGACCGTTATGTTCGTCGTTTTTTTGTAGTCATATTTTATATACCTACTTATTATATTATTGCAGTATAATAATAGTGATTTGAAACACTTAATCCAATATTTAAAGTAATTTAATATTAACACTATATTAACACCGATTATAAGTCTTTAAAAAAAATAATTTATTATCTAATATTATTTCTAATAGTGTACTTACTATATTCTATGTCTCTAAATCGAAATTAATAAACAATAAAAGCTATAGGTCCAGTATTTTTTTTTATTATTATTTTGGGTTATAATTTTTGTCTTGTTAATGCTTTACCACGTTGGACGAATATTTTCATAAAATCTAGTTTATTTAAGCTATTGTAGGGGAAAAGATGTTTACACGGGTAGAGTGGGGAGGCTAGTAGAGTGGGAGTTTTGGGGGGGGGGAGTAGAGTACTTTACTAGCTGCGGTAAAGTAACTACTCTACCAGCTACTCGCTACTCTACTCGATACTCTACTCTCCTGATTACTATACCCGTCTAAACCAGGCTTAATCCTAGGCGCATTTTTTTTTTTTTTGACCTAGTTCATAAACAATTTAAAAGTAAACATTATATAGTTCAATTTAACTCAATTGCAGTTCACGATTGTCAAGCGCATAAGCAACAAAAATGTTATTGGGTTCAAATTCGCAAAATTCAAATTCAATGTTGCTGTCGCGACCTTTATTATTTCATATGTTTTAAGTAAGCAGGTTACATGTCCTGGAAGAGCTTGCCGACTCGTCTACTAGATACTCACTAGTATAGACATTATATCTACCAACATGTTACTTATTTTATTTGGTCACACACTTCACTTCACTCTTCACATCATTCTTCTTGTGTAATATATTTAACAATAGGTTAAGACCTATTGTTAAATACATTACATTAAACAAGAAGAATGCAGTGAAGAATATAAGCATAATTTTAGTTCACTAAATTTTTTACATTTCTTAATTTTGTAAAGATACCTTATTATGTAATCGTACCCGCACAACTTTAGTGTATACGAGCTGTAACTCCAACAACTACCATATACACTCAGACATTGTTTTAAACCTTAGCGACATTAACTCAGTGGATTGCAAAACAGGTATTTCGGGTACAAATACAATATATATAATTCTCGATGATATACGTACATAGTAAATAATAATACAACGAATTCAAATAAATAATATAAAAATAATTCTTTGATTTCGATATGCCACTAGAGACGAACATATTTAATCACTGTCGGGTTACGCGACTAGGCGTGTGTTGTTTCGCGTTTATATGAGTATGTACACACACACACACACATAGCGAGGCCACAAACAGCGTGTTTTTATTTGCCCCGCGAAGGTAAAGCGCGGGATTAATGTTTGCCCGTATAAAGTAAATAAAATTTACCGGTCTGCCGCAGTGGGTACACCGCCGGGAACATATTGTTTTACTGTTCGCTATGGCGTTACGGTTATTGGCTTCCTAGCGTGTCCGCAGTGTATTATTTTCATTTAGCCAATAAAGCGTTTGCATTTAATTGCATGCATTGTCGGAGATTAATGTAGCTACAAAAAACTATCTAATCCGCATATGATTGTCACGCGTCTCCGCCTCATGATATAGCATTGTGCCAATCCCGTTTCAGTAATCAAAAGCTGTATTGTTCTGATCGAAGTAAGTATTTCTTAACTGTATTTCTATGATTTGAAATTAAATAAAATTGTAAAGTTACTTCTACCCAAAGCTTCTGAATAGCTTCGCAAGGCTGCATGGTGTCGTCAAGATCCCTTAGAAGGGTTTAGGAGTGCAAAGGCCCCCCTAGTTAAGGTGATGTGGCGATCTTTAGTGCTGATGGTGACATGCACTATTAACTCATACTATTAACTCATGGTAGGGACGTGGAAGATCCGAAGTGTAATAGCCAGGAGATTCTTTACCAGCGTCTCCTGGCGCTGGCGCTACGAAAATGCTGGTCGACCGGGGTACTGCTTAAATATCTATCAGGTTACTGCGTGGGAACGTGGTCGAATGTGTGCCGTGAACAATGCGCCCGGCTTCCGGCCCTGTGTAGAGAAATGTTTTCGTACACGCTCTACGAAGGTGAGAGGGATGCCCTCACAGAAATATTTGGAAGTTTGGGATGCTAACAGTGGCAGAATGATGTTGAAAAGTATAGGATAAAATCTGAACACATCTAGTTAAGTTTAGCTTTCTAAATGGAATCAGGGAAATTAAGGGAACCCATAATGAATAGCAAAGTCCAACAACGGAGGGACGGTCGGATGCTGTATGCAGGGCCGCGCCGAAGGCAATAAGGGTTCGCTCAGATATTTATAGATGTTTACGCGGCGCTCATAGAAAAGCAATCGCACGGGTAAGTGTGCGCCGGTAACGGTTACTGCACCCGCGGGTGTCGCTAAGCGCCCGATCAATGCCGGGGACAACACCTTCTTACGTCCCTTTTTTTCATCTCGCCCGCTTGTTAGCCGGCCTCGCAGACGAATTGCCGGCTTTGAGTAGATACGGAGTAGCTACGACCCCCCTCCCCCCCTTTCCATACCCTCGCCCAAAAGCCACGCCAATAACAATTGCCTTCAAAGACGAATAGAGTAGAGAATATAGAAGTATGTAAAGAACACCTAATTTAGTGTCTTATGGTTTGGCTCGTGCTTTTTTTAAATCTAATTTTGTCACACATTAAATAATGATGTCAATGTTTACTCGTAATTTTATTTTTATATTTATCTTATATTACTATATCAACATCAGTAAATTTAAGTTCATAGAGTAGGATAAAACCTCAGACCATTGAATTAGGTAGACGTAGGCCAAATTCACGTACTGCTTAATGTATCCATTTTCAGTTACTGGGCGGTAAAGGTGAGTATATACCGACACAACTAACACCGACGCAATCACTGACTTCAGTTTTCGACTGACAGTAATGTTTTTTTTTTAATGTCGCAGAACGATCTTTGTTTCATAAAACAATACATTTAAAATATATGCCAACACAAACCCAGCTTCAGGTTTATCGGGATAAAAAACACCTCTTATATAAATTCTATATCGCTATTACAATTCAAAAAAATATGTCGCCGTATATGTCACCAGATCAAAGTAGGGAATAGACGAACTCCAATCACAAACTTGAATCATCTTGTATCGCGCACCCCAACCCGCAGCCACGCCGAACCCTTGCGCAGCGAGAGTGTGTATACTGAATCCCTCTTTATACTGTGCCGTAAGGGTTGCTTATATCAAAAATGTTTCAATCAAAAATTGTAGGGAAATTATAGGCCTACAATTGAAATTTTGAACTGATTTGATGCTGTTACTATTAAGGGAGGTACGATTTTTTTAAATTTTGAAAAACCAATTTTTCCTACCCCTAGGACTAATCAAAGGGACCCCTAGGTGCTATCAAAAAAGTTTACTTAAATAAGTTTTAGGCTCTTATCTGATGAAAAATATAAAATTTAAATGAATTCGATATCTAATACACTAAGAAAGTTATACTAAAATTTCACTTTTTTAAAAAACCTTCCTTTTCCTTCCTTCGACTGAGATTCTCAGCCCTTAAAATTTAGGATTTGAAAGTGATTGGTTTACGGCAGTTATCGTGTCCACGAGAAAGTGATATAGATATATATTGAGGGTGGTTTTGGGTTCCAGGGGATGTGAGACGCGAAGATATGTCGAAATTTTCCAAAAGTCATGACATTGCCCATTGCAATAGGTAGCTTTACCTAAAAAAAAATTTACCTAAAATGTCGGTAACCAAATATATAAAATTGAGGAGCTAAAAGTTTTCGATTTTAGCGATATCGCATCGTTCGCGCTGACACGACGCATTCCGTCATAAACAGAATGAAATACTACAATAGCTCGCTTACAAGGCTTCTATGCTATTAACTATGTATACAGATAAAACCAACTAATCACTTATTATTCTGTTTGCAAGTCGTTTGTTATATAAAGTAAAAGATTAGTCATATTGAAAATCTTAAATATATAAAAAAAATAATATGGTAAAGGCTTAATCAATAGCATAAATTTTATAAAAAGTTTATTAGCTTAAAAGTGTAATTGCATCGATTGCAATATTCCTTATAAAAAAATAAAATATACAGAGAAAACTATTCGAAAATTCACATTTTTATTTTTTTGCTGTATTATCTAAGCTATATAATTCTTTTACAAATATTGGTAGCCTATAAAAAGGAAATTCTCAACAATTAAAAAAACTAAGTCAAAATACTTCTTTTTTTATAAAAAGCGTCAAAATTAGGTCTAGCCTATTTTTCAAGAAAATTATTAAAATATATTTTCAGACACATTTAGAAATCTGAGTTTTATGATTTAGGCAGCATAGGATTTGGCAATTATCTTCATACTTCATTACACGGGCATACTACTATATAAGATTGCATCCTCATATACCTCACAAAACAACATAACCTTCACACATAAATAATATATAAAGCTGTAAAATACTACACATTTTTTTAAAATCAGTTATATTACAATAATTAAGTATCTAGGTACAATATGTTTTTGAATGTAAGTAATTCCAGTACTACCTAATCTATAAATAATTCGTCCAGGGAAGATAAATGTATGGGAATAAAACATTGGTAAAAAACATAATGTATTACTAACAAATAAGAATCGAATGGAAGAGGGGGATAGAAAACAGTGAGAAGGGTTAAGACTATAAATTTAGGCAAGTTGGAATGGACCGTACTTTTTGTAAATGCGCGCCCTTTTTATTTCCATTTGTTCAGGCTGGGTTTTGCTACAATTTTAGAGGGGTTATTTCTTTACTTTAAAAACTAAAACGATATGAAATTTAAGAAAAATTTACAGAAATCTGAGAAGTATGATGTTTGATCTTGAAAGATTTTTGTAATTCAAGGATTGCCAATGTAGAAAATTTATACTTATTTTTTTTCAGATACCCAAATACCTAAATGCCATCTCTTGATTAGAAATTAAAATATTTTTTACTTTGAACTAGCTGTTCAACCCCGGACTTCGCCCCCGAGTTGGCAGCTAGGCCCTGCAGGTAGCTCAGTAGGCGCCTTCGACGCGTGATGACTCGTGCCTGCGACATTCGGGTTGAGACTCATCTCTAATAATCTCTAGTAGATGATAGACAAAATTGACGATGACGTTAAGAATTTAAATGTGACACAAAATTTACTTTCGAATCGCTGTCAATTTTTGAATCGCTTTCAAAACGTGTTCCAGATGACACTACATCTGTACCTTGTAATATAGTAGATTTTTACCTATATAAATTGTTTCATAAACCGTTGAATAACTTTTTAAGTGCTTTTAATAATATGTTTCCAATAAAAAGTTTTTATTCATATCAACACAGTGTTTTATTTAAATATAAATCATTGAGCTTAAATATGTAAATCATCATTAAATTTTGATACTTTGAATTTATTTACTTTACATATTTTTTTTACATACTATTATTTTTACAGATTAGGTAGGTAATTACATTTAATTCTGCCATATTAAAATAGCAATTAAATATTTTACATATTTTACACACCACCCGTGTAAGGGTTTGGTTGTATTTATTGTGATTTAGGTAGATTTATGTTTATGCCAACCAGCCCCAAAAAATAGACAAGCGGGAACAAAAGAATATTAATACATTAATTTAATTGATGTATATAAAGTATGTATTGTTGAAAATCATTTTAATGGCCATTCAATCAGGCGGTGATTTTTAAATTGTTTATTACTTTTTTAATCTAAATTATTTTTAAATATCACATGTAATTAAACATCACTTTGATATTATATTATTATTGTGTTGTAATATGACACACACCAAAAGTATCTCGGTTTTGAGTGGGATAAGACGAAATTCTCAGAGATTTATCACTTACAGAATGCACCTATGCGATAACCTTTGTAAATCCACTTGATTTATTTGTTTGTTAATTTTAGCTTATTGCTTTTAACTTACTGCCATGTGTTTTTTTGGGAATGTTGTTATCTATTTCTTTTTTTACTTTATTTGGCAGTTTTACTCAATTTTCTTTATAAAAAATGTAATTGGGAAACCAATTTTATTAATAAATACGACAGCTTTTTTGTAGTTGAGTCGGGCACTTTTGTATGGAACTCATGCTAACAAGTGCAACACAAAAAGTATCCAGAGCCGAATGAGAAGAGGGTGAGTGTATCTATTAGGGCCATATGGGTCCTTAGGCGTACATGTCAGACAAAGATGATGTTAAAAAAGCAAACAATAGGCAATTTACGCGACCGGTTAACTCGCTATTGTGCATTTTTGGTACAGCGCGAGTGGGGGACCGTCGCGCGTCGCGCTCTCAATTTATGCGTATGCGTTCCTAATGCATCGACATTATCGTAGATGTTTTTATTAATAAAATCGGGGAAACTATCTCAGCACTCCTCTAACCTCGCCGCCCCCAACCCTTCAAATAATAAGCACCACACCTGTAGAACTCTGAAAAAGATCTAGAAAATTATATTCCTTACTCCTGTCAAGTAATAATCTTTCAGAAATTTCAAACAAGCACGTAGAACAATATTTTATTTTAAATGTATGCTAAACGTATATACGTGATATACGTGAAAGGCAAACACGGGTAAACGTCGTTTTTTTTTATTGGGACAACAATTTTTCGGGGCTGGGTGAATTGCGGTAAAAGAGAAAGAAAGTGCTGGAAGAGGAGAAAAAGGCTCGGCTGCTGGAATTAATAGCGTTGCAGTACACGTGTTGCTAAATAGGTAATAATCGACAAATATATTAGTTTACATTTATTAATACATTTAATAATTGGAATTAAAACAAATTAATATTCAATATGGGTATATAAGATAAATCATACTTCATTTCATTTAAATTTTCAATACTTCCATTAATTTACAGACGAACGCTGATATTTACACATCTTAGCCGTGAGTCTCATACTTTTTTGTTGTTTTTGACCTTATGCTGATCAAATAGTCAGATTTACTTAGGTATATGACCCTACGTGGATCGAAATATTACAGCAACGCAGTGCTATGATTTATTTTTCAAATAATCAATTCAATTTATTGATTGATTTTTGTTTTTACATATTTCTTAGATGATGAATAACATAACCATACCTAACTAGACATGTCCTTTATTAAGGTAGGCTAATTTTAATAGTTATTTAGTAGATTAATCCAAACTTCCCCAATTTCGCAAGCAAAATTGAGTGCGACACTGTGTCGAAGGCCTTTGCCAAGTCTAAGAAAACAGCTACGCACTTATCCCCTTCATTGGAGATTTAACAATGTTCTGGGTTAAGTATCGTATCGCATCTTGAGTACTCGTCTTTGATCTAAATCCATATTGCTTAGGAGACAAAATATTATTTGTTTCTAAAAATGTACTCAATCGAATCTTTACAACCGTTTTTTATAACCTTTTACATACAATGGTTTTATTACATTCTTTCAATTAATCATAATTTTTAACACTATTTTAGTTTTATTTTTATTTAAAAAAAAATATATTTTAAATATTTAAATAATAACAATAAACATATTTATAATAAATATGATTTGATACTAAACATTATTTTACATCTTTCTATCTGCGCACATAGATGAGTATGTATTAATTTTAACTGGTCAGTAATAAATAATACGTTCCAAAAGCCTTGCTGTAATATTTTTGAAATTCGAATATGATATTTAAGCGCAATCTATTGAAATGTTAATATTAAATCAATAGTACAAAAATTTTGTTAGCTTTAATGTTTTATATCTATATTATCCGATCAGCCTCCGATGTGATTTAAACGGCTCTGGTGGTTTTTCAAAAGCACTTTTCGAGTTGAAAATTACAACAGACGGATGGACAGATAGCATGGGGATAGTAGCTTCTTATACATGAAAGTATAGAAGATAATAATTATAATATATACTCATATATATATATCGCAATGATTGAATGCTCACGTCCCGCGATCCGTTATGATAGCCCTTTTGAAAGAACAATACATATTATGCACCCCATCTAGGCAAGACGCATTATTTTGTATATGTTACATTTTTTGATCAACACTTGTTAGCATTTTGGCCGAGACACGGTTGATCGATGGGCATAGTTGTTTATAGCGCGCGCCCCAACCAAATGATAGTCGCCAGTTACGGAGGGCAAAGTTAATTATCTAGAAATAGTAAACTCTTATTTTATACGAACCACGAATATTGAAACAATGTTTTATAGAATGGTTAGTACGAGATGATGTGTATGTTAATCTATACATATAAAAAAATGGGAAAAATGTGTTACTGATTTAAATGTTGAAAAACTCATAAATACTTCTAATTAATGTTATTGTTTTAAAGACGGCAAAACCTTATCCTTTTTCATAATAGAAGCTAAACGTTTGATGCTTATCTAATCAATATTTATTTGTATTTGAACCAACAGCAAATCGGATTTATATATAGTCAATATTACATATACGCATTGTTTTTAAATTTAGGCCATTCCTTTTAGGATGTTGATCTATATCGACAATCAAACATTAATCAGCGAAAAATATTTCTCAATTACGAGAAAAACGTCGATGAAATTAAATAGAAATCGTTTTAATGTTTGAGAGCGCGGTTGAACGCATGAGAACGGTGAGTGACCTCCGAGCGCTCGGCGATACAACCACATCGAAGAAAAACAATGTTTTTTAATAATATAATTACTTTAGTATGATTTTTATTTTTAGTTATCGAAATAGATCAACCTTCAAAAAGGATTGCCCAAAATTTAAAGATATCATGTTTACTGGTTTTAGGATAAGCTTTTGTGCTTATAAATACTCTTAGGAAGTTGGCGCTAATCTATATTTGTAATGCATGTGTTTTATTTGAGAGTGAAAATATAATTCACAAGTGTGAAAATAATTTCAAATTTACATAAAACTTGGCTTTATAAAATACGATTAGGTATTGGATACATAAAAACAGAAATAAATTAAACTTATAAATTTATAATAAAAATTATTAGGAATTTTATTCGCGCGCCTATGTGGAACATCTATAAAATGTCAGTGTCCCACCTAATTATCGGCGCAACCCTCGCGACCCAGTGGGGTGCAAATGGTAGCCCATATGATGCGCAAAAATAAAAACGATTCACGAGAATACATAGCGTTGAATCGAACATAGTTTGCGTTGATTTTACAAAAATTATAAAATAAATATATATTTACCGTACTTTGTAATTTAGTTTAAGTACCTCGTCGTCGTCAAAAAAAAAACTAATTAGCCATCGTTTTAACAGCTTGGTGACCAACCTGTTAATCCGAGTTTATCCAATGAAGGCTAAAACAAACCTCACAAACTTGATACAGGAAATATAAATTATTTATGTACCTTAACCACGGGCCGACCCCCTCCCCCATCCAGTGAGGTGCTCAAAGGGCAAGACTTTAGACATCCGATTAGTACTCGGTCTTAATTGGCTATTAATGAAGTTTGGTCTCAGGACGGACGAAGGAGTTACTAAGACGGCCAACTCTCGTGGTTTACTGGGCGATACGATCTTCCTTCGTAAATATTTAATCTCGTAGGTTGTGCACGTAGAAACTATTTCTTATTTATCTATTGATTGAATTATATGTAATATATAGCATTATAGATTTTTAACGATCAATTTACATTTTAAAACTTTTCCAGGTTTTATTATTATAGTTAAAACAAAACTTTTATAATTTTTAAATCAAATCTTATATTTTTTTAGTATACTGTTTATGATATCGATAAGAGAGAGGAATATCAGTGAAGATATTTTTCTCCCTCCCTACTATCTTCAACACCCCGGTATAAAGCCATTTTTTTTTGTGACGCCATTTCTCGATGGTCGTAATATTTTTAAAAAGCGCATATTAAAAATATTTCAGATATATTCAGCAATATTTCAGTCGTATTTGCTTTTATAATACCCAATAATTTACGCACTTATGAGGCGAGGCTTACCTAATGCCAAACTCATCTCTGAGATTTGGAAATTCATTTATTAATCCAATATAGGTACATTATTTTTACCGAGAAAATTTTGTTCCCGAGTGTGATAGAAATTCGCAAAAGAAATTTAATTTACATCACTAATAAATACACTCACTCCCTAATGTTTGTACACGAAAAAATCCCATAAAAACCCGTTTGCACCCCGTGTTTATATACCTACCTTTATAAACACTCTTAATCATACTCAACAAATAAACATTTATGTAACACACAAACATATTTGCACACCTTGCTTTCATTACTAAACTTACAAAATACCTCATAACGGTGTAAACATCGATGATAATCGTATTGTATAATCCGCTTAAGTAGTTCTATGATTTCAAAAAAATATTTAATTAATCGTACCATTTCTTTTCCTTATTTGTCCTTATTCATTCTCATGCATTTAAAAGCATTTTATTTGTTATAAAGTTGTAACACCAAGACAATTATTAAAAAAGAACAAAATAACATATAAGAGGATCACAAATGTTATTATGAATGATTACAACTAAAATCTTTATTTTTTTTTATTATTTTCCGTTACTCTAATAATATTCTATAAAAATAAAATACACATTTACTCTTTGTTGGTGTATAAATTAGATGGCATCATTTCCATCGGTTTTACGCTATGTAGAGATGTAGCGAAATTACTGTATTATATTATAAAATTTTATAAATCTGTATCTTCATTTATTATCTTTATTGGAGCGAAGCTCCCATGTGGTGACTCAAATGTCACTCTGTTCACGGACTAAGGCTCTAGAACTACAAGATTTTGATAATTATTTTTTTAAAATGACCATGACAATGTCTTCTGTGCATAGATACCAAAAAACATATACATTTGACTGCGCAAAGAATTATAAAAAAATAAATGTTAATCCCTATGGAGAAATACATTTATATATGGCGCCCTAGTAAATTATGTCAATTTCAAAGCAATCCATTTGAGCATGATATCCGTAGTTTAAAAAACGCTTTATTTTAGAATGTACAAAATTAAAAATCCAAAACTTTCATTCTCATTCATTTATTAATGCAACGGCAGGTTTAAAAACGCAAATTAAAAAATATTGACAGTGACATAGCGCACAAAATGACGTGAAAGTTTTAGTCAGTATTGAGTTTATACTCGTAGTAATATTATATTTTATTATTTAGTTATACTCGCATTGGATCCGTTAGTTAATATACGAAATGCGTGGTGTTATTCCTAATATATTAATACTATTGTCGTGTAATACCTATCTTATTTTGTGTTCTAGACCACACCACAAATCACGTAAGGAATCCATACTTTATTTTTTTAATCGATTCCTGTTTATTTATTTGTTTCATTTTAAAAGTAATAAATCATCTTCCTGATAAGTGGACCTATTTTTTTCTTGTAATGCTTCCTTACTTTAATTTTTATATCATTTTGCAAAGGAAGAGGTGACATAAATTGTAGTAAGCACAAATTGGTTGAGTGATGCTAGCAGTAGGTACGTTGCAATCTAAGTTTAACTTCATGACGAAGGGTTGCCCAATATTCATGACAATATATTTTTTTTCATACAAAGAAAATATCTTTATGTACACAAGTTAATATACATTCGGAAACAGGGGTAATTGAATCAATTTCAAATATTGATCTTAAGTAGATTATGTTGACTTTGAGGTTATATTATAATAATATCAGAATCACGGATATTATAAGGCATAATATGCTAGACAGCATTTTTGGGAGTATCTACTTACATATTAATATAAATACATACAAAAATTGAACTTCCTTTAAGAGCTTAAGTTGAAACATGATGGATGGATGAAAATACGGACTTTTGTTTCAGTATTTCCGTAATATTTATCAGGTTATCTATTTGCTTGATTTTATTCAAGATTTTAGATATTTTAGTACTATTTATAATCTATGCAAAATATATATACCTATATAAAAGTGTATTCTAGGAGTGCACTTTTCAAATTAGTATGTGTTACTTTTTAAATATATGAAATATACATGTCTTTTTTTATTTATTCGGAATATTTATGTAATAGTAGGTACTCAACATTCTTATTTGCATGCCGCATTTTAAATTTATATCTAGGTACAGGCCTGCGATAGACCGGCAGATGCATTGTTTGTTATCCTTGTATTTATTTATTTATTTATTCTTATAAACCAAAATACATACATGTTCAGAACAGTAGTAACAGTTCAATGGCAATTAATGTAACCAACAAGCGACCGGCACTACTGCACTGATGTTCCCTGCCTTCTTAACTAAACGCCGCCTGTACCAAAGAAGGCAGTGACCGTCGATTTTTGTTAACTGACATTATTTCGGTATGAAACTAAAAGGAAAACTACATTCATAGTCCGAATTATTTGTAGAACAACAAGAAAAATGGGCTACTGTGAGTAGGTATCTGTAGGTGCAAGGCAAAGAAATGACGGAATGAATCTTGCTATCTCACTTCGTTGCCGCATCAGATTAAAGAATAAAAGAGACGTGTTATGAGGGCGGGCTCGTAAGCTCTAGATCTGAACAAACTGGGCAAGGTTGTTGGATAAGCGACTGTTAACGATATTAAATGATTTACAAATTTCAGGCAAAATCAAGTACTTTTTTTTAATTTGAGGTTTATGAAAATACTTTATAGGCTAGGTAATGTCGCTTATTTTGTAGAGTGATCGTATTCTCAAATTATGTAGATAGGTAACCATTTTACAACGAGAAATCAGTTTTTTAGATAGTTATCTAAGTACACAAACACACATCAAACACTAATAGCCTAATATGTACCTAAGTATTTTAGTAATACTAATATATTTTATTTTCGTTTCAGACAGACGAAACTATGAAAGTTATAGCGATTCTGAATCAGGTGCGTTACATCATTTTTATCGACTGCTACGGTCAAAACGATCATTGCTGTTCCTTTATTTTCTAAATAAAGCATTTGCATAATAAATCGAAGTAAAATAATATAACAACAAACCTGCAGGGTTATTCTCATAACGCGAGCGCGATTAGCGCGCGAGGGAAGAGTTTGACGTTTCTTCTCGTTCGCTAATCACCTCGCCTTTTGAGACTAGCCATGCTGCTTCTTACTCGTACTCGATTAGGTAATTAATAAAATAAAAATGATAATAATTTTTCAGACGACGAGGACGACGAATATAAGGTAGGATACCATGACAGTGCAAAATTTCCGGACAACTATGACGAAGGAATCGACAAAGAGCTTAGTAAACAAGGTAAAAAAACTTATAAAAGTATTTTAAACATGTATTCAATAGAATGTGTTTTGTGTAAACGAATGCCATTGTAAAATCTGCATGGTGTGTAAGGTAGTAATAGTTTGTAAATGCCTATACCTATTCCTTTCAACCTAACCCCTCGTATCTACAGTAAACGGCCTCACGAAATCAGTAATTAATACAGGGTGTCCCAAGACCATTCCCGAATAAGAGGGTGCTTATGTTCCCTATTACGTATAAGAAATTGTGCAAAAAAAAAATCATGCCCAAATATATTAATTTTAACAAATCGCTCGTGTAAATTCCTATTTTGTATTTCGCTCTTTCGTTTGCTCGCTCGCGCTCGGCGAAGGTTGGTAAATAACCCGGCGCGGCGTGGTCTCGCGAGCGAGAAAAAAGTGATTTATTATTATCGCGCAAAGTTTACATTTTTTTCCCTCTGAAACCATGATGAATTTTGATATAACATCAAAACAAAAGATGCTTGAAATCGCAGGGCCAATTAGCTGGATTTTTATCGGAAACGGTCTTGGGACACAGTGTATGTAGGTAGATGACTGTTATTCCCACCCCGCGGAAGCGTAATTATTTAATAGTGCAGCTTGCGATCATAATTTATATAAATTTAATTAATATATTTGTTTTAATAATAGAAGCGCTATTCAAATTTCAACAAAAATTTGTTTAAAATATTTTTTTCCAAAATCTTGGTGCTTGCAAATTTCGTTAAATTTTGTTAGGTATATCTGATTTATGAAGAAATATTACCAGATATGTAAATTGAGCTCGCCACCTATATGCGATTGTATGAACTACAATTATCCTTTGGAAATTGCTTTGACGCAGCGAATAAGTATTTAAACCTCGTTATGTCGTTCGTTCGAACTAGTTACACATGACCCGTCTAGATCGCATTAGCACGTTCGATTAAAATCATCGAATAATTTATAGCTAAAAAATATATATTTTAATATAAAATGTTATTTGTCATTTTTATAAATTTTTAATATAGAAGATTGCGTATTTGTTACTAATAAGCATACCCATTTGACGATGGAGTTCTTCATTTCAGATGCATTTCGACTATTTATAGATTACGGACCCCCGACGAAGAGTTCGAAAATTAAGCAGAAATCAAGTTTGAAGCGCTGGCAGGAAATCTATTCAAGTAAATGAAAGTAACGAACAAATATGTCTCAAACTTTGGTGTATTTTTTATTTATTTTTAAAGCTTCATTAACAAATTCTTTAAAATACATTCTGAACAGTCCTGGATTTGTCGATATATACGGAGTTGACGTATAAGACTACATAATCTATATAGCATATAGAAAAGATATTTTTTGCATTTTATAGTTTTTATTTCATCTATATTTTATTATTTTTTAAAGTAAAAAATAAATGGATAACCTATTTAGCTATCCGAAAAATAATTATTTAATATTCTTGAATGGTGGATATGTCAAAATCACGTAGGACCCTAAACTATCTGTTGAGTATGATAATGCGTAGACTAAAAATTAAAATCACCTGATGCGATATTTATTTATTCTTCATTGAAAAATCCAACAGTATTAATTTTTATAATTATAAACAAAACTTATTACTAGTATACAAAACCAATTATGGATTTCGGACATTTTACATATTAACATTAGCATAAAAAAATTGGAACAGTGTTCTTAAAATATATAGAGTTTATGAATATTATATACGTATTATTTTGATGTGTTATGCGTAATTTGTGAGTGTTGTTTGTGGTAGTTGTGAGTGTGTGTGATTTGTATGTATATGTTAAAATAAAGTAATAAATTAAGTATGGTTTTAGTATGTATAAAAATAATTTATGTTGAAGGTAATATAAATATAGTATGTATGTATATTCTGTTCGTAATTACAATTACAAGTACTTGTATGGTATTGTAGGTATACCATATTAAAGTCTACGCAAAATAATTGGTCATGACTGTCGTTAATTGTGAGATTGTGATAGTCTAGTGGTTAAGGCGTTGTACTATTAACCCAAAGGTCGCGGGTTCGAATCCGTACATGGTCATACCATTTTTAACGCTTCATTACCACCATCTCCCCTGACTCTATGATAGGCAAATTTAGCCTAATTGAGTAGGGCCCAAAATAATTGTATATGACCTAGGTCATAGCAATTATTTAAAAAAAAAAAACAAAATCCCTAAGTTGGCAGTTACGAAGTACCTTACAGCACGGTCAAATCGGGTTGGATTACATAGAATTGATACATTAAATATTTTTACATAATTAATATATTAAACGAGAGTCAATAAACGAATATTTTTGTTTTATTATTTATTTTCCGCCTAAATAGTATAAGCACAGCAGTAAAAACCATATCGAGTAACTACGAAAATGGTTGGTAGATTCGAAACGGTTTACCATACGGTTCGATGTTGTAGAGTCAAATTTTTCATTATTTCAGTGTTCCTCAAAAGCAGATACTATTTTCACATGAAAATAAAGCACACATGTTAGAAAAAGTTGATCACTTGTTGACAATTGCATATTATCGACAGTTATGACAATTATCTTTCGAATCTATATATAAGATGTGATCACTTGTGGTGAGTTTTCCTAAGCATTTTCTTTATTAGGTAAGTACCTACATTTGTATTTTTCCCTAACGCAACATTTTTCCAAAACCTTTGATTTAACTTACATAATGTGAGAATATAAATATTATTTATATATTTAATATAAGGCAATAAAGTAGGCCTTCTGCTTGTTTTATATATACCCATCTTTTAAATACAAACGAGTAGTACTAAATATATATTTAAAAGTTACAACATTATTGATAAATATATAAAAATTAAAACTTTTACATTTAATAAATAAATTTACTTTCAGCGACTACTGGTCCTGATTCCGATAACGATGGTTCGTACGATATTAATATTTATTTAAATTTTTATTGGCTTCTAAAAAACAAACTTTTTAAGATTGAAAGTATTTCGTTTTACAGATTCTGATGAAAGTGATTCAGATGACGAAAATTGTAAATTGACTTCTACGAAGCAAGGTGATTTACAAATGTTTATAACCTATTTGGCATTGTAGACGCCATTCACATGGCAGACCACACTTTACTATTTTATGCGAAAAAACAAACCTTACGTGCGTCATTGACAGTTACGCAGGTAAGTTGGTTCATTTGCTCACTACAAGTGGCGTGCACTACACTATCGATCTTGCAGCGTCATCTATTATGATTCACACGAATAGATCCAAACATTAACAGAAACCATCTATACAAAAATTGAATCAACTTTAAAATAAATTTAAAACCAAAAACTATGAAACAGTACAATAAATTTCTTAATGTTACTAAACAATCAAAAAAACACAGAAACATACCAAATGCAATTTCGTTATTAAACCTTGTGTCGGCGCCGACTTTAATGTTTATATGTGGATCAGTGTTTTTATTGTTCACTATAACATGTAGTATTTATTGTTTCGGTTTTTTATATTAATCAATTGGATACTCGAATTCTTTTTTTTTTAGGTTTTTACTACAAAACACAAAATCGCAACCAACGCCACAGTAGTAAGTCAGGAGTAGTCACTAAACCCAAACGAAAGAAACCAAAGACTAAAACGATAACAAGCAAAAGAAAATATTCGACGACTACGATCGTATCGACGAGGTTGACTACGAAGACGAAGAAGGTCTCCAAAGTGAGGACTGTTGCTTCTGCTGCATCCCTTCACGGAATCTGTTTAGCCGATGCAGAGTTCAATGCCGCACAATCCGGTGCAACCACTCTCTTCCCATTTATGGTAAGTATTCACTAAAATCTTGCAAATTTATATTAAATAAGAAAAGATTATTTCATTAAATGTTCGCACTTATATTTGATGATTGTTTTTTAATAGCGGCAAATCGCCTGAAAAGATAAATGACACAATCTTTGACAATATTGAAAAATTTTAGATTAAGTTTTTAATTATTTCAAAAAGTGCTGGATAGCATATTATTTATGAAGGTTCTAAAGAGGTCCTGTACTTTAGAGCGCAGGATGTCGGTTTAAACCCAGCGCCGAGTTTTATAAAAATGCATTTTTAACTCTCACCTGTCCTCTTTAGTGTAAAATATTGTCAAATATTATATAACCATCTAATTAGAAGGAAAGGATGATATTTTAACAAAAAATATAAAAATAATGGATATGTAAAAGTGTAAAATTAAATCACACACATATATATATATATATATAATTATAAATATTTAATATTTATATAAAAATAAAAATATAAAAATATATAAAAATACCATCCATTATGGTAAATATTTAACGAATTAGCACATGAAATTGATACATATTCAGTCCACTTGCATTCCTAAAATATCGAGGGCATTATATTTTTGAATTTCCAGGTATCCTTTCGCCGCATCAATACAGTGCAGAAGAATCATTGGGTTCACTTCTGCAGCGGGACCATGATCAACTTCAAGACGGTCGTCTCCAGTGGCATCTGCTTCGACGACTCTGTGCAAAAGTTCGCGATTGATTGAACTACTTCTATTTTTGAAATATAATCATATTTTCGGAGAGGCATGCGAATCAATGACCAAATTACCTAAACCACTTAATTTACTCAAAATTTGTCACAAAAAAAAAACTGTGAAAAATCCACCCCACTTAAAATTTCCCAGTATATTTTCAATAAAAATGCGTTTCACTAAAAACAACAAAAGACGGTAAAAAGCATATAAATTACTTCAAAATAAATATTTTGGAATTTATTCTTAGTGAAATAATCTGTCGTCTACCATTTCATCTGTCGAGCAGAGTATTAAGGAACTTTTTTAGGATATCAACTTATGTGACATGGTTGTACAGATCACGGAGTGTCTGGATCGGATATGCCCCTGAGTGTTAGAGCGAAAGCATTATAAGGGCCGTGGGTACATGTGAGCGAGAGAACGATAGCAGTAGCGTCCTAAAGCTACTGACCTCGAGTTTGCCATCGAAAGAACCAAGTTTGCTCTTTACCAACCTTCGAGTAGATACATTTTAGGGTTCTGTGCGTTCTGTGCGTTCTGTGCAGCCTTGGTGGTAAGGAAGGTACAGAATGAGGATAGCATTACGGAATTATTGGGAGTGATTCGTCAATTCAGCAACTTAATATATAATTCATACTTTTATGCTCATGAATCTGCTTTCGCGTCGTCAATGCGCAGAAGTCAAATTATGTCTTCTGCGAAATGTTGATAAACAACAGAATCAGATAATAAAAAAAAGATTCTTCATCTTAAAACACGCATCAATTCAAACGTAGGATAACTATAAAATGCACCTATATAAGCGATAATGTACATATACATACTTCAAATGTTTATTGAAATCATTTGATTTTCAGTCGATTTTTCCTCGAGCCAGACAACTACAGGGTGGTCGCAGGAGGATTTGATGTGAAGATCAATAACTCAAATCAGGAACAATGGAGAAGCATTAAGACAATCGATATCGTCCAGGGCTATTTGGATAAGTTTATTCACGATGACGTCGCAATCATTACGGTAATGTAATAAAATATTTTTATGAAACTTAAAACAAATAAAATAAAATCGTACTTAACTATAAACAATATAACGTGTATCACAAGATGCGTTTGTTTTTACTACACAAACTGCCTGGAATTAACAGAGTGGGGAATTTTGGACAAGCCATGAAAAATTAAACTCGTGATTACAGTGATTTCTATAGAAAACATTCAAAATATATTATTTTGCTTACAAAGTGGTATGTGATTATAGTTTGTTTTATTGAACTACCATAAAGTAGATATAATAAAAATATTTCTGTCATTTAAATAATAGACTTTTAAAAAAAACCTAATTTATTATTAGTCAATAAAAAGATAGGTACGCCATTAATGATAGGTAAAGATAGGTATTGTATATATATTGAAATACAATAAAATAAATTTTAATTATTTTTTTTACCATTCTTTAAGCGCGATAATAATAATTAAATTTATAAAATATGTACGTTATCATACATTGAGGACTTTATTTATTTAATTTCATTAAATAATAATGAATTATTATATTATTGAATAATTAAATGAATATTTTATTTATTTAATAATAATAAATTACATAACCATAGCTGAACATTACAGGTAACAAGGAAGGCTGATTTTATTCAATATTTATTTGATTAAATATAATTTAATTGCGCTAGATTCTTTATTGCCAATTATTCATAAAAACTCGAATAAGCAGAAATATGAAAGTTGATTGGATTCGAATGTAGTACGAAGACCCAATTGTAGCAAATCCACATGACCCCTTTCAGGAAGGGAACAACAATAATAATTGATTTAGATATTCATATTGTAGCGTTAAACAATGCAATTATTAAGACTAAAATATTTCTACCTAATCATAATGCTTAGTGTCTTGTTTAATTTTAAAATAAGGTTCTCAGTGGTAATTCTCTGAATAATTGATAAACATAATAACTTTACATACTTTATTTCAGATAGTGGATTACTTCTTAGAAACGGCTTTTGTAAAGTTTTTACCAATTAAAAGTAAATGGAAAGGTTATGATGGAGATGTATGTGTCATCGTTGGATATGGTATGGAAACTGAGGTATGCTTTTTTTAATCAAATTTTAAAACTATTTAATTTGTGTCATAAAAAGCTATCTTTGGCCAAACTATTGAAAGTATTATTGAACGAACTGACTTGGCCGAGTTATCGGCGCGCGCTGGTTGCTCAGAACAAAGACCTTGTGACATAATTAGATTATTATTATCAACCGAAGTTTACAGTTTTTTTTTCGTGAAAACTTGAAATATTAAAGTTACAAGCGCTGCTGTAGGACGCGCGGACTTCAAACTGAGAGAGCTGCATAAAAGGATGTTCTTTCAATAGGCGAATTGTC
Source organism: Neomicropteryx cornuta (assembly GCA_020383195.1). NCBI lineage: Eukaryota > Metazoa > Arthropoda > Insecta > Lepidoptera > Micropterigidae > Neomicropteryx > Neomicropteryx cornuta. The sequence continues at coordinate 10,601,110 of JAHKQU010000029.1, read as the reverse complement.
GTGACAAGCGCGTCCGGATGAGATAGAAACATTGTAAGCACGGAATCAGAGGATTAATAACTACCACAGAGATCTTAGATTTTTTTTTTATCTAGAAACGCGTAAAAATATGTATTTTGTAAAACGATATAAACCAGGAGTTTTGTCTTCAGTTTTGTCCATAAATTAACTATTACATAAATTCTGAGACAGTTGCGAAACTCCAGCTGAAACATATCAATTCAAGAGGAGTTGAAGAAGGAAAATCTAAACTCGAGTTTGTGCGCATTTTGTCGAGATAGAGCATGTCTCTGGATTTCTTAATTCTTCTCTGGTTCAATAGGTATTAAAGATTTCTTGATTAACCAAAAGAGTTCTTACATAAAAGACACTCATAAAATCCATGAATGTGTCAAGTTATGTATAGTTATGTGGACAAATTATTAGACTTGTTTTTACTGTATAATCCTTATTAATAATTCCATCCACAAAATTCTAGATCTTCATAACAACATATTTCTTTTGCAGGGAACTGCGGCAAACATCCTTCGATACCTGTGCATATTGCTGGATTCGCGTAAAAAGTGCGAGACAAAATACGGAGAAAAAGTTGGTGCAAATTTCATATGCTCGCAATCAAAGGATCTGATAGATTGTAAGGTATGAATTCATATATAATTTGTAATTTTATAAATTCGGGGTTTTTTTTATGTTTTACTTATGTCCAATCTTTTGGTTTTAGCTATAACTATAGTATGTTATTACGTTATAGCGGGATTATGGGCGGTGTAAGAGAGTCGACAAATCAGAATTCATCATGGTTTCCAAGAGAAAAAATGTAAACTTTACGCGATAATAATAAATCATTGTTGTCATCCTACACCAGCTGATCGTCCGTTACGAAAGTCTAAAAACTATATTAATCAGGATAACCGGAGGGAATTACTTTTATGCTATTGATTCTGCACTATTCACTATCGAAATCTCGAGATTGTTTTTTTTTATTTTAGGTCAAATATGACTATGGCGGCGCATTGGCCTGTAACGATAGCCTCGTCGGGATTGTCAGCCATGGCTTCGGTTGCAATAAGCAGATCTTCCCGGACACCTTCATCAGATCACATCTGTTCTACCGCCGTTCTTTGAACTCCAAACTCAACGAACTCTCAGTAGCGGCTAATTCCTACTGCACCAATGCGTCATTTGTATTGTTAGCTATTTGGATCGGTGGAAATCTTTGATCATAGATATGTTATGAATGGAGAATAATCTATATTTTTATATACTTCTTGAAAGTTGAGAGAAAGCGAGTCGTAGCGAATTCCTTTGCTGTTGATATATCAAAATCACGCACTGATTTATAAAACCGATTTTGAAAGGCAAGTTATTGGTAATTAAATCGGAGAAAAATTTAACCTAACCTCACCATGTGGGTAATATGTGTACTATATTAAAAGTTGTTCATAAAACTGTTCATACGCTGTGTGAATGAGTTCGGGCAGTGTTAGGCCGAATCGAGTATCTTGTTAAATTGTATTTATAATAAATTTTAATAGCTTCAGTCCAAATTAATCGGATAGCTTTAAAAGTTTGGTTTTTTGAAAATTACCTACTTGCTAAATTTTTATAAAGCGGGCGCAGCTTGATGGTTAATAATCCCCCTTCTCAGGCGGCTGGCGCCCGTGCCTCGAATGAAACAGTGAACTTCAATCCTGTGGGCCTAGTCTGAACCGCCAAGCGGCAATCGACTTTCATACGTAGCCGATTTCCGCGTCGAAGGAAAAGAGATAGCGCTTACCGTTTGGGTCGATATTCGAGCACCGATTGGCAGCCAGACTAAACCTTCTGTCCGTAAAATCAAGAGCAGACAGCGCATGAATAAAAGGGGATAGCATCATGCATCTCCCTCACTCTACCAGACGCAAATAGTCCATTTGTTTCTAATTGGATTAAGATAAGTGGCGTTTGTCTTTCTGTGTTAACAACAGCCAATAAATTATTTATTAAATAATAACAATTCAATTAAGACGATATTTGTCATTCCTTACTTGAAAAACAAGAATCATATTAAATAAATCAATTATACTTACCTATATCTATACTGTTTATGATATATAAAACTTAAAAGATTATTTTTTAACCTGATCTTCAGGTATTCATGCTTAAGTATGAGTGGCAAAAAAATCCGTAATAAATGTATGTACCGCTAGAGTTTCATTTTTCCTTGTCCAAAATATGAATGGACAGTTGGACCCAAAAATAATCGATTGTGATATTTTATTTATTTATTCGTATAAACCAAAATACATACATGTACAGAGCAGTAGTAATAGTTCAATGCCTATTTAATGTAACCAACAAGCGACCGGCACTACTGCACTGATTTTCCTGTCTTCTGAAAGGATATTATAAATAATTGTATAGTACAATTGTTGAGTTAAATTAACTAAACTAGATTAGCTATTGCTTGTCGTCCAACATCCATTATCCACTTATTTAACATTGTTGCCAACTTGTGTGAATTTTTAATTTTAAGAGATTCAGGAAGTATATTATGAATTTTGGGGTTTTATATACTTGCAATATAAGCGGGTGTTAAAAATATGGTGAGTTAAATACTCAAAAACAATAGGACACTAACCTATGGAATTTTATCGGTAACGCCTTGTGGCTATGAGTATTTTGTATGTCTCCACGCTATTTAGCAACATACATATATATATATTTTCCGGCGCTCCGTTGCGGTGCCGCAAGTATGGCATTAACATATTAAAATTTTGTTAATAAGTGTCATGATTTAACGCTTATGACATCCTTTTTTGTGTTGCCAGCCTTATAAATTACTGGTAGAATGTACGTAACGGGGCATTACATATCAGACGGACATCTCACAGACACACCTACCAAAAGGCGGATTATGTTTGTGAGTGCGTAGGGTTAATTATTTTAATTTTAAAGTCAAACTTTATCCGTTTTTTAAAATTGTAAACGAATTAAATAGTTATGTTTTAAAATCTTTTAGAAATAGTTTTACAATAATACAACATGGTACAATTTCTGAAATTGTCAAGATAGTTTTGTGTCTTCAGGTTAGAGTAGAATTTCACTAAATGTATTTTGTATCATAAGTTATTTTTAAATATAAAATAAAGAGTTATATAAGAAATTAAATCTGAGCATAGTGGCGTTTATATGAACTCGACGTTTTGGTTATTTTTAAAGGCTTTTAGCTGACTGTTCAGCAAAATATATAAATATATTTCGCAAATTCTATATTAGTCAGTTATTTTTTTTAATCAGCTTCATGTGGTTTCAGTTCTAAATTCCTCTTTATATATATATATATATATATATATATATATATATCAATAAATAGTAAGAAGAGGAGAAGGAGAAGAATAGAAGAAATTTATTTATTTTATTTGGTTTGTTCAACAAATTTACATTTATTTTATTTTATGTACCAGCTAAGCCCAAGGCTTATCTGCTGGAAACCAGGTGTGTAAAATATAGATAATAATTGTGAAATATGTTGAAATAGAGTTAGATAAGAAAAGAATATTTATAAATAGTCTATCCTAGAATGTAATATCATAAAGAATTTTAGATCGACATTGTAAAGAGTTCAAACGCTGGATTAAGACTTGCAAAACCAAGTTATAAATTTACCGGACTGTGAAAGCATCCTTAAATTAAAGAATAATTCTAGTATGCTGCCGCCCTTATGACGACCATCCAGCACTAAGAAAAACAAACGAAATTTTCCCCAGCAGTGAAATTATTTTAAATGGCCGGCGATGTTAAGAGGCGTGCCTCGTGACCAGTCTTTTTCTACGCGCCGTGGGTGATTTGTAGGGCAATAGATGTCAACAATATGCTAATTTATATGAGTCGCGATAAAAGGAAAATTTCAATGAGTTTTAATTAATTAACAGCTGTTTAGCCGTAGGTGGTCCACTCACTTATGGGGCGGGTATGTAAATGAAGCCATTTGTGCGCAATGGGGTGCCGTGTTAGTTTCAGGCCTATGACGGCGCGGAGTAATAAAGAATATCAAGATAATTTCCAAGTAGCAGTTGCGATATGGCGCAACCGGGTCTCCTAGCTGGGTCAGACAATATTCGGCAATTTCTGAACTGGAAGACGAGAACATGAAACCTCAAAAATAACATAATTTCAAGTCCAGATCCTTCTCTGTTGACGTGTCTGTGGCATCGTCGCTATTTTTTAGGTACTGTGGTCAGGGCAAAGTTACTGACATTCCATATATTTAATATTTCATGTAGGTATATAAATATAATCGGATCGACAGGGTATTACCTACTCTCTAGTTCAATTCAATTTACTTTTTATGCATATAGATGAAAACGGTATTATTTTTAAGAATGCCAAACAGTTTTTAGTAGAACACTAGGGTCTGCAGGTCCTTACGCTATCATACCATCGCTGTAGGCTTTCCAGCACGTCTACGACCATCTGCCTTATTATCAAGGTAACTTTTAGGCGGATTTTTGTCATTCATTCGCTCCACATCTACTAACCATCTTAGCCGACCAACTTGAATATATTTGACTGCACTGATCTTGTCGTATATTTTGTAATATTTGGTTTGTTCGGATCTTCCAAACTCCATTCTCTTTAATAGCTCCAAAAATCTAGCGGAGGATATTCCGTTAAAACGTGTCTAAATTTAGAAATATTAGGATAGATGTCACGTGACCATTTCCGAAGATATAAGGGGGTGTTTAAGTTCCCTACTACGAGTAAGAAGTTATATAACAAACAATATGTTATTTTTTAAAGCGCTGGTGTAAATTGACATTAGCGTGCCGACACGCGATCGATATCATGGTTTTGATAGCAACGGTTTAATATTTACGGTTTATATAAGGCCACTAACCATACAAAAATGTATGCGTTGTATTTTTCACATAAAATATAAAAAAACCTTAGATGTTTTAGATTATTTTAATACCTTCTATGTATATAGGTGATAAATTTGTTAAACCTATTGCATGCATGTGTAGCACCTATCAATTTAGCTGTAGATATAATAAACCGTATGGATCTTTTATTAAGTGTATTGGTTCCATGAAGTAACACAGAAAGTATTTTGATCTTAATCGACAACTAAACCGATACCGATCAGTGACTTCACTATCTGACGCGCAGCTTTTACAAGATGACATCAATCGTCTTGTAGAATGGGCGGCCGATAACAAATTACAATTTAATGCTTCTAAATGTATCGCAGTATCCTTCTCGCGAGCTGTGCGTGAGAAAGTAAGTTGTGAGTACTCTCTGGGTAATGAGATCATTCGCAGATGCGACGAAATTCGCGACTTGGGGGTTGTGTTTGATTCGCGTCTAACATTTCATTTGCACATGCGGAGCATAGCTACGCGTGCAAATAAAATGTTGGGATTCGTGCTCCGAACCAGTCGATCTTTGAATAAACCGAAATCCATCTCGCTTTTATACTGCACGTTCGTGAGGAGCATATTGGAGTATAGTTCCATTATCTGGAGTCCTCATGAGGTTACTTACGGTAATATCCTGGAGGTGATTCAGAGGAGGTTCCTTAGATACCTTTATCTCCGTAGGTATGGATATTATCCAGAAATGTTTCCTAATACGTATCCATCAGCATTCGTATTAGGGATGTTAGGCTTTAACACACTCGAGTTTAGGCGACAAATCCATACTTTGTGTTATTTTTATAAGGTTATTCGCGGTTTCATCGAGAATCCCGTAATACTCGGTGATATTGGAATCTTTGTTCCGGACCGTCGTACTAGAGCGCGGAAGCACACGTTATTTAAGCGGTTAGCGTGTCGCACCGACGTATACAAGTATAGTCCGATTGGGAGAGCAGTCGAATTATTAAATTCCATTTCCGTGGAGATTGATATTTTTGTCTGTTCGCCCAATGGGATTAAAAATCTGCTTTCTATTGCGCCGTTGTAGGATCGGCGTGAATTATTTATGTGTTAATGTTTGCCTGGTGGCATTATTTTAATTTTTTAGTTGAGTATGTTTCATGCTATTGTTTTTTGTTTTTAATGCTTTTTGTTTTTCTTTTGGTAATTTAATTTGTTTTACTGTAATTATAATGTACATGGGGAAACCTGTTAAATAAATAAATAAATAAATAAATAAATAAAACCAGTCTCACTAAATAAAAACGAAGAAAATTTTGTGCTAAAATAATTATATTATAAAAACAGTTCAATTTATATCGCGCCGTAAGTAACTACCTTATGCCGAGTTGTCCCGTCGGCTTTAGTTCATTGAAGAGTTGTCATTCCTTACCTTACAAATGCAAAAACTAAGCTATTCCTTTCCCTTAATTCACCGTTCATTTAAGACGTTAATCATGAACAATTATCAACTTTTGAATTGCAAAAACAGATCTTAAAACGGGGTGGATATTATTTGGAAAGGTCGCCTTTTTAACTGTTTAATTTAAATGTCCTACTAAAGAGACTACTAATAGGCAAATTACCAATATTCAAGTAAATTTAAGGAATCGAATACCTTGAATACCTTCAATAAAGGTTTAGACTCTTTTTATTGACGGAAAAAGACTCATAATAATAGTTGGAATACCGTTTCCATTTTAGAAGATGGAAGCGCCATTTTAGAATTCTTTTTCAAATCTCTTTGTCGGGCACCGAAAGCAATAGGCACGAATGGTCTGGGTGCCTTAACTCGTTCGCGAGGCCGGGCTAACCATCAGGGAAAGCTAGTATAACCCTTTTGACCACCGATATATATACACCACGAGCATCGCTACAGGTGCTAATGACACTTAATATATCGATTCGATATTTTGTAACGAATTGACACCAAAAACGTAGGTAATATTCCTGAATTGCTTCGTGTTTTAATTTTCTCGAAGCTGATAACGAATAATTTTTATTTTTTACTACATTACACTTTAACTATGCCATTTTTAGGATATCTAAAATATTTCAGCGACTTAATGCATCACTTAGGTAATTTTTTACATGCAATTAATTAGGCATAGGAAATATAACCACAAGGCAGATAATTGTAACTAAACAAAACGATAAACTAATTAAATCGACCTAAAAAGGTCTATATATTTAACGCGCAAAGTTTGAACACTGATGGAATACTGGCGAATAAGCGAAAGAGAGAGGTCGTCTGTCGGCTGCAGCGTCTAAGGACAGAAAGAGAGAAATGCTGCGAACAGCCGACGTTAAAATTGCTGACAATCGCTAATACAGAATGGTGTTTAGGTTTTATTTCTGTCAGTTCGTGAATAAATGTACGATTCTGATGAGACTTTATGCGATGGTACACCGTCTCACCGACTTAGGCAAGGGATGCGGGAGGGCAACCAGCTCCGCTCCTCAAATGTTAAAACGATTTCGATTACATTTTGAATTCGTTTTTCTCGTAATTGTGGTATATATATGCCGTAAAATATATTCCTTCATCACCAGTCCTTTTTCAATCAATCAATGTTTCCGTTTCCATCTACTCGCATCGTATCTGGTCACGGTGGATAGCAAGACCATACGTGGCACATACGTGTGCAAGACCATTCTGTGTCGCGCGTGGCTCGCGGCCGCAAAGTCTCGTTTTTCGCCTCTAACTTGAGGAAGCCGTGTGTGGTGAAGTGCGGATACTCTATTCTGTGGCAATCCCACAGAATAGAGTATCGCCACTTCAAGAGTAGGTGCTACTTCAAAAACAGACGAATTTGCAGTGGTTCTAAGAGGCAGATTGCAGCAAAAGGTACGGTATTGACCTATCCTTTCTCTCTCGATATTTTGCTCTGCATCTTGTCACCGAAAATTATTCTAATTACACAATTAAATGCTAGTCCACTTAACTATATCGAATAACTACATATACCAATTTCTTTGTAAGATGACAGATTTTCAATTAATATTAAGCAGATTTAGAGGAAAGTTTATTATTTTTACTTTCAGGAGCAATAGAGTATGATTATCCAAAACGGTAAAAAAATATAAGGTATGATTCTACAACACGTTGAGAAGTTGGAAGATGCTCATTATTAATAACACGTTCGACGTACAAAAAACATATAAAATGTGTTAAATGATTATTATTTTTATATATATTTGAAGAAACCTCTTCAAAAATATTTATTTAGTTCAATTCAAAAACTCTAACATGTACCTCTGTTTCGATTTGTATTGTATCTACGTTCTTGCGCCATCAAAATAAAGTATTTCTTTTAAATGAATTATTTTATTGAAATTAAAATAAAACATTATTATGTTAGGAAAGTGGAGTTCGGTTTAAAGAGGTCCTTTAAGAATACCCGAGTCATTTATATCGGGTATATCACCAATTGCTTTCACCAGATCACCAACTTTACAGCAGACCGTGTAACCCTTTGCGAAATTCTCCCATTCGTCACTTTGCCAGTTTGTAGTCTGACATATACTCTTGCAGAGCACCTCTGATTTGGTGAGGTTAAGGGTGAACGGGTTGTTGAGAGTAGCAAAAGCTATCGCCTCCTTTGTGACCTCCGATTGGATGATCTTCCACGTCCATTTCGGAACTGGGAGCCTGTCGTCGTCTGCCAGATATACAGGAACGTCTCCATTTAAGCTTGGCAATGACATAACTTCAAAGGATCCTGTCAATACCCTTAGATTATGTCCAAGGGATATAGACGCTTTTCTTACCAGTACTGTAAAATAAAGGAAATAGATAATTAAATTAGTTATCAGAGTCAAGGGGTAAATGCGCGTAAATTTCTAATAAATATGAAGGATAAGACATTGTTGTATAAAAAATATACATACTTCCGTATTAAAACATATTTATATAAATATTTTTTTAACACAAATGGCCAGTCTTTGATAAACCCTCTTACACAAAACCTCCTTACTCTTGGTCTTTTACTTGAGTGAAAAACACTCAAAAATCCTAAACACATTACAGATAAGAAAATTAATAGCTTAGAATGCAACTGGCTAGACGTATCCAAAAATTATTGGATAATAAAATAAATAAATATGAAACGAAAGAAAAATAGAGCGATATATGGACCAAAAGAAAACCAAACCTAGTAATGAGGCAGAAATAAGATAATAAACGGGAGAAAGGGAAAAAAATAAGGGAAAACCATAAAAAAATGTGCGACAGATATTAAATATTAAAATAAGGAACATAATACAATAATTGCTTTCAACTGATCCAATATCTTACATTCTGCAGTGTTAATTACTGCGTTCATAATCGGGTACACTTTCACCCTTCTATCCAAACCCTTACATGCGTATACCTCCCCTTCCACCTCAAAACCTCACCTGGGATGACTCAGTTCGCAGAGGTCAAGTGCCATGCTTGGCTAATTGGGGTTTGTAAACCGATAACGGATATTTTTAAATATAGGTAAGCACATTGAACATAGGTATGTTAAAATCCGAATCAATGAAATATAAAAAAACCAATAAGTATATAAATATTTACATAAATTAATCGTTGATGTTTTGTATATCTATTTATTTCTATTATTTAATCAGATTATTTGTATTTACTATTTAGTATTAATTAATGCCAAAATTATTTTTTTTTGTAAGTGCTTGTGATGAACGATTTCAAACAATCAAAATAAATGGCGTGATGAAATTTCACACAATTTTCCAAGAATATTTGTTAAAAAAGTGTTTTATTTTATAATTAAATTTTTACTTGAACCGTGAAATAATTAACATCTACTAATTGTAATGTAAAAAAAATGTTAGGTACGGTTTTTACCATAGAATAAACGTGCATGTAAGAACATCCTATGTAAGAGTACATGTGTGTGTGTGTGTATGAGTTAATCAAAAGCGTTATTATGCGTAATTTAAACACTTTATTGCTTTTTAGTTACATTCGATGGTTTTTAGAAATATGTGTGTCTCTTCATGTAAAAATTTGTATACTAGTATATCATAATCTGCGTGCAACCAATATGATGTAAGTAAAGATACAATTTTTGGATTTAACAATTTCCATTGGATTTGTTGCCGTTTGTTAATGTCCTCACATTTTATTCATATTAAGTTTCACGTATTTTTAAAAGTTAGGTATAGATAAGGAACAAACACTATTCTATTACTTCGTCTTCTGGGTATTAAAATCGCTGAAATTCGAATTATACTGTTTTCCAAAATTTAAGTGCGCGCGCGGCTCACATAGTGTTTGCATAAATACAACCAGATTAATCAATGTATCTCGCCTTATCTTTCGGCCGGCGCACTCCGAGGAAAAGAGTAAGCTAGCGTCGCGTCAGTTTTAGTAACTGGTCGTTGTCTTTGCGTAACGATGATTTTCTCAACATAAATTGCAGCTTTGAATGTCTTTGAGTGAGTCTCAAAAAGTGCTTTTTTGAAGAATCAGAAGGAGAAGTCTATACAGATTTTGTTGCTAAAAATGTGTAATCCTCTTCAAAACCTATCTGCAAATTCCACGGAGTCGATTACTATATTAGCTAGCCAACAAAATTCAAAATTAAGCTGTTATAAAGGATTATCAAATAAACACACTTGGTTGTCCAGACCAATCCATTACGACGAATTTCCACTTTTATCTAGACCTTCAAATTTATCAGTTTACATAAATTTCCGACATAGTGATATGGACTATAAAAACCAAGTTCAAAACACCGGTTCGAATATCATAATACACAACTTACAGCCACTAGTAGAGGTCTGGAGAATTAATTCATCAATGCTTCTATACTTCTCTATCCAGAGGCTCCACTAGGATGACCAGTAAGTATTATACCAGAAAATAATATATCATTACAACCTCAAACATTGATATAGAATAAAAAAACTAGAATGTTACATCAATCTACTGCAACTTCTACTGATAAATCCCCAGTCACTTACACAATCAGTCTCTGTCTAACTTTGAGAGAAGTCACGTAAGTCTAAAAAGGCTAAAAGGGTAAGAATCCCTTTTTGTTCTTTTTGAAACTCTATGGATAAAGCACTCAATGTGACTATAAAAAAAGAAATGTATAGAAAGATACCAGAAGCTACAAGAGTCTCTATGAATGTAGACAGTTTTCGTGACATTCTACCCAGAAATGTAGAAAATAAATCTTATGAATACAAAAGTGTACACAATAGAGGAGATCTCTTAGACATAACACTTTGAGTTGTACAATCAATGACATCAGTAATTTATTCGAAAAACAATAGACAAAAACAGACGAAAAGTGTAATTGTGTTCTTATCTACTCGTTTTACAGAAATCGATTTTTTTAAGTTACAGTGTTTTAGTTCTGCACGGTAAATTATTGATTTCATTTCTAAATGCCATAATATTTGAATTGCCAACACTAAGTAAGTGGCTCTTACTTTCCAGCTTCTTCCAGTTACCATTGTTGACCTGTTGCCATTGCGGCACTGCGTTGACGTAGAAGTAAGTGGTGAACTGCCAGGAGCCATAGAGGAAGTCAGCATCAGGAGCTAAGTGTCCCCTGGCCAAATAGGAGCTGCCCTTGATCAGGCCATCGACCACGGACTTCTCCAATGATTTCGAGAGGGTTTTGATCTGACCCCTCTGGGAATAAGCTTGCGCTGGATGGATATCTTTCGGGACGCCGAAAGAGTGGAACGATGGACGGAGGCTCTGTTTGCTGGAACCTGCAAATTATTGGATTTATCAGTAGCTGTATTAGTGCGCAATATAACGGTAGCTACGTCGCACCCCTGTTATAAATCTGGGACGTCACTCTCAAGCTGCTTTATAATTATATCGATCGCGGCTTACTTATAACGTAGATAGTTATGTGTATTTATTAGAACAATCAATTAAAAAAATCATATCTTAGGCACATAAACTTTCCTATTTACACATATTCGTACATAGATTTTGAAACATAGGAATCACAACGAGTTACTGAAATGCTGATTTCCCTTTGGGCCTAGCAGTGAAATCTGGGTTTTACGGGTCAGGTCTACTTGTTTGCTGTAGGTATTATAAATTTAAGTCCTTTATATTTTATGTGGTATATGTCACACTGTAACTAGAGTAACTTTATATTTTTAGTAAGAATTAGTGGTTTTGTGTTTAGGAGATGTGCCCGTTAAGAAGTTATACTTCAAAAAGATAAATATTTTAAGGCTACTGCTGATTCTAATCGGCGACCGCTGGTTAAATAGTCGAATTTTAATCTCTTTTAAAATATGTAAGTAGGTATAATAACATTATGGTAAATTGGTAATACGCACCACCCATCGCACTTCCGTAGATCGTGTGCTCTGAAAATAATGCTGCAGCTCTCTGGTCATCGTAGCAGGCATTTATAAGATTCACCCACCCGAGAGTAGTGTTATACCTAGAAAAATATATTACCTAGGTATACAAAAAAATAAAATTGGTTATTTATACTGTATAAAAATACAATTATTGTACAAAATGATAAAATAATATTTACAAAATAATTTTTAACTAAATATCACAATTAATCAAATTGTTCCACGCTATCTACCGATTATATGTAAAACTTACTGAGATATTGTTATTGCAAACAACTTCAGAATCGAATTGCTGAAGATTTGCAATATTATGCTAGATGGCAATGGTAACAAGCTTAAATAATATTTTAAAAATATATTATTTATATATAAAGCGAATTAAAAATTAATAAACGTTTCTAAATAATATAATATTGTCAAAGTTTGTATCATTTATCTTTTCAGGCGATTTGCCGCTATTAAAAAACAATAATCAAATACTAAAATATATTGTGCTTAATATTTGGTATTTTATTTACAACAATATATTTCTGTATTTTCTGATATATTTCTCTATTTCTATATTTCTCTATTTTCTATAAACAAAGTTTTATAGTGTGTTGCCGAACTCTTTGGTTTCATCGAATATCGAATTCTCAAAAACCACTATATTAAAAACAAACTGCCGATATTAAAATTTAGAATCAAGAGAATATCGAATCATGAGAGTATTTGTGTTCAAGAAGCTTTTCAAGGACGAAAAATGTAAACGCAGGCTTTCGTGTACCCGTACCATGCCAGGCCAGCGATAGCTAATCAGATTATAGGACAGCCTTAGGACGGAAATGTGACCAAAAATTAAATGTACCCTAGCTTTATGATGTGCCCGCCATTTCCGCAGGACACGTCCGTAATGAGACCGTCGCCCATTGAGTTTTTGGCGCAGTCCAACTGTTCCAGGCTCGTCTTTTTGGGTCCCAAGAAGACATTTTGTTCTTCGGCGCATCTCACTGTCGCCTCATTGAACTCTACAATAAAATACAACATTTACAAACATCGAATAAAATTTTATAGAAATGGAAATCCAAAAAATAAATTACAGAGCCTGTGTTTTATAATATCAGATGACCACTGCACTTAAGTTTCAGCCTATTGGTGAAAATTCAGGCCCTTATTTAAAAAAACATGACTTCTCTCACAGGAGTTAAAAGGAAGTAATCCTCGAATCCACGTATAGACCATTTTTTTAAATGTATGTTCACCTTTTATTACTCCAGATTGGTTCGAGCGATTTGGAATATATATATTTTTGCATATATTAGAAAATTTCACAGGGGTTCCTTCATTAAGTTACGTAAAGTGTATAAGTTAGAAAAAAAAATCTGTTCCATATGTTTTCATGTTTTTTTTTGCATAAGGAGATTACTTTGGGTTGATTCTATCGAAGTCACTTTTAGTGCAAGGCAAATAAAATTCCTGATCAATAATAATAAGATTGCCTAATATTTAGAAAATATACAAGTGATCAAAATTTTAAAATAAATTCGATTTCAAAAGTTCGTCCGACTTCGATTTTTTTTTAACGATATGGATTTGTTTTATCGCTATAAATATGTTCTATAAAACGGAATGGTCAACCTAAGTCTTTCATAGGTCCTACCAGTCTGCGAGATGACGTTGTTCTTGCCGGGGCACAGAAGTAGAAATGGCTCATTTTGGTTGACATGAAGTCCTTCTGAATTTTCTGGAATGGCAAATTCCACCTTTTCGCCGCTGACTGTCAGATAGATTGGCTCGTTGAATGGCAGTTGCGTGTTTAGGTCCCAAACACAACCAGCTGGAAATTACAAACAAATAACAATAGTAACGAATCAAATTACCATTTTGGTTGATTCCTAACGATTTATTTTAAGGAAATATTTTTTTATAATGTATAATTACATTATTTTAATATTTTTTTTCAGTAAAAATAAAAAAGAAATTATGAATGCTTGTTCAGAAACGTATATTTCAATAAAACCATTGCTTATAAATAATCATTAGGGTATGTTAAGATTGATAAATTTTACATTACCTCATGAATAAGGAAATTCATTGATACAAAAAGAAATATTAGCATAATTATTGAATAGAGATTACGTAATACCATATTCAACAAGAATACATGATAAGTAATTCACAATAGAATGAATGATAATTAAATCAATTGAATTACCTCACATTATAATATTGCTGTATTTCTTTATATGGAATGCTATTTCAAGGGGAAAAATATCCCCAACCCGCTTAGAATAGGCCAAAGGTAGTCCAGAAGATTAGATAATTATGAAAACAAAATAATGTGACACGTGAAATATTAATTTAGGTTATCAACATGAGATACCCTGTAAAGCAGTAGAACTAGGTGTTAAACAGATTCAATTTTAAACAAGGAAATGCACAAGGAACAAGGAATTCTGGTTAAGAATATGACATCGATAATGGGCACAGAAAATATCGCGCATGATAAGATAAGATAAGATAATTTATTTTTTCCATGAACAAAGTTATTGTACAGGAATGACAATTACATATTTGTACATACCGTTACATTTCAGTTATATATAAAAAAAAACAACAGAATAAGACAATAGAGAAATTAGAATAAAGAATACAATAATAACAAAAAAAAAAGAAATTAAAAAAAAATATATGAACAGAAGTTACATGTGCATTGATGTATTCATAATTTATCACTTACTATCTAAATTCCTTAAAACTATAAATATTTTTTTCCAGAATATATTTCTTCAACCTAAGCTTAAACTCACGAAAATTATTTATACTTTTAAAGCTTTTAGGTAGCATATTAAAATATCTTAAGCCTAAATAATGACATGTAGATTGGTATTTGGCGGTACGGGCTGAGACAGATTGAACATAATTACTTTTATGACGCGTATTAAACTCATGAATATCACTATGTCTTCGAATACACACAATAAACTCAATTTGTGCCGATCTTTCATAGATCTAAAACTATATCGAGAGTATAGCGTAGCGTAGTATAGTGTAGTAGTAGTAGTATTCACTTTTCGATCAATTATTTCTCAATATAATATTATTATGTTTTTATGTAACACAGTCGCCATTATTACATATAACATTTCATATTTCTAGCCATTATTCTTAGTGGACTGATTATAATCGATTTTCTTTAGCAAATTATATTTAAAAGAGTTGATCTGATACTAATGCAAAATTAACAATTTAATTAATGTATTTGTAATAAATTGAAGGTTGAAAGCATAAATAATTAATTATCGGATAAACATCAAACTAATATTATCGCTATTTTTGTAATAAACACATTCACAAATACATAAATAACATTCTCGATTGCTGTGGGTATTGTGCCGTGTGAATATATTTGTATTGTGAATAATGATTAGGTTATAGATTATTATTGCGTAAATTTGATTTGTACTCGTATATATCGAATATTATAGTTTTAGACCGTTGGTTATTATTTCATTGTTTTTTTAAATATAGAATAGGAATTTGACTAATTGTTTCAATTTGTTTGTTGTTGTTTCTCAATTGATTTAAATAGCAAAGATGTTACTAAATGATTGAGAAACAAATGTAGGCCAGGATTCAACGATTCAGTAAACGCTTGTTTAATAATTATTATTTAAAAAAAACCCACAAATAAAATACCTTTGAGCATATTATTCTTAACCCGGTAAATATTGTCCTCAACCCTTTATTAAATATTTATTATTAATGTCTTATAGATCCGAAAATTATTGTGATTTCATAAATAAAAAAAATGGAAAAAACATTGAAACAGTTTTGTTAATACATACAATGAATGGTGAAGTGCAGGGTTCTCGTAAAGTGCTGTTACAGAAAATTGAGGAAGTATGCTATCTACTTTAGAGTAAGTAAAATTACTAAGGCAGATAAAACAGATAAACCTTTAAATTGAAAATCCTAAGTAGAATTTAGTTGCAATGTGTCTTTGTGATTAAAACGTGCAAAATTCAAATCGACATTTGTCAGCCCTTCTACCTGAATCTAACTTGGCTTTTCTATCTTTTCCATGCATACTCCTCGTGTCAAACTGCAGCGCCGATCCTAAACAGCGTCGCAGTGGAGACTCCAACGCCTTGAATTTGGCCTCTAGCGCCATCATCTTTCTTTCTAGTTCTAAATTTCTGGGTTGTACTTTTTCCAATCTCATACATTTCGTCTCGACATTGTGCAGCCTTTCTAGTACCTCTTCGTACTTTTTAGTCATTAACGAAGATGATTCTATAATTAAATTATTAGTGTATGTAGATTATATAATGTTACACGCCACGTTTACACATAAGTGGATCGAAAGTTTAACAGGCATTCAAAACAATGAACGTATCTAGTATGTATAAAAGATGTTCTCTGATTATAACCTATGTATCGTCTATCGATTTTTTTTCGTAATTTCTACTTTTTTATGCGCAGTCGGATTTGTATTTTAAATTAGGGCGTACCAAACGACTAATGAAGGGAGGCATTGATGCTTTAAATCATTTTTTATCCACGACGGCATACATAGTGATATTATTAAGTGAAAACATTTCGTCAAGATCGTCGTCGCCGCTTTAGTAAATTAGGCTTTCGTTGCATTTGCTGTAGAACTATTGGCGCGTGGTCACCAGATGGTCTGCTAATAGAGTTGGCAAATTATTTATTTATTTATATCGTCATTTACATCGACTCTTATGTAAGACAAAAATCGGGGGATCCGCGCGCGGGGTCCTACTTCAAACAGTGGTGCGTGGTCATGTGGCAACGCAGCCAGTGTTCCACGCTCACTTCACCAAAGCATTAGTTTAAAATTAAACATTGTTTAAAGGGGTTCTTTTAATTGTTTTTAGATTAAGCTACTTATAATTTATGCCTAATATATATTTTATATATATATATATATACATATATTTTACCGTATATATCAAAATAGACTTTTAAACTTATTTAATAAATAATGATATTTAAACTGAACCGCAAAAAACTGTAATTTTTTATCATTACGAGCGATTTCAAGAATAACACCGATTTTACTGTTTTTTTTTGTTGTGATTATAATATAATCACAATATATGCTTTAATATATACTATAAGTGTAATCCCAATCAGTATAAATATGATATTATACTTATCGTAAATCTAAGCTAGGTAAGAAGTTAAATGCAGAATAGCTTACTTAAGGTCGACTTTGAAGTCCCATATCCAGAAGAGAGTATGCTCACGATGACAAAAAGCAACGTTCTAGCCATCATCTTCAAGGTGACTTGTCCTTGTAAGGTCCTTGGAGTATTCGAAGTTCTTTAGACCAGGCAGCACTGCGACCGGTAATTGCACCGGGGTCGTTTTATACCGCAGATTACATTATTATGCATATCGATAAGTTTAATAAGTTGTGCTCGCAGCTGTTGCCTCGGTTTTAGAATTTTTTATTTTGATGATGTCACTGTGTAGGCACAACCAATAGGTAAAACAGACTTCTCCTTAGCATAATTTCGAGCGATATATTTTGTATAATTAATGCCTAATAGAGATTGCAATACCAAATTACAAAATGCTCAACACTAAGAACATCACCGTCTGAACGTCAGAGTCTGAGTGTAAGAAAATTAATGCACGTAATTAACTCGTGTTATTGTAATTATGTTATAGTTGTAATTAGCCGCAATGATCTAAACCATTAACATCATTACAATCAATGTTTGAAACAAACACACTTTTGATTGTATAATATAACGCGCCGAGTTCACCATTTCATTGTGTCAACGAGTTCACTGTGAAGGACAACAAATTGACGGCAAAAAGTGGTTTACTTTTTTTATTATTAGTAACAGAAATTATACATCACGATATGTAACCAAACAGAACACGGGCTACGGCTATTGTGTTTGTTTATTAATAATTTATTTAAAAGGTATAACTTATACTTGTGCAAATACCCAATGTATGCCAGGTATTCGCGGACGGATTAACAGCGGATGTTAACGGTTCTTCAGCCCATATGTGTCATTATTAAATTTATAGAACAGCGTAATCCTAAGATACACGTTCGTGGTGCTTCATGTTATTGACATGTCCCATGTCAAACCGCTACCTCGGCGTACCAGTTCAAATAAAGGTTTTTATACCATCTCGCACAACCGTCTGGATGCACCGAATGTTTTATCTTAAATTTCTATGGCTTCCACGTGCCACCATCTTGTCCTCGTGCTGTTCAATTATTTGGAGTCAAAGTGCTACGCAAACAAAGCCAAGAATGGAAAACATTTTTTTTTTTTTGTGAAATTGACATGAGTCATGACAGTTTTGCGTTTAAAGAAAGACCTATTATATCATATTGCAAGTTAGATTTTATTTCTTATAACACAGCAGATACAAAATGATACTCTCACAGCCTTAGCGTCACCACTTATCACCTACTTGTTACTAATATATAACTAATTATATCATTTTAAGTTTTACGCCTAAAATACCTTCATTTCTCTTTCGTTTAATGATCGACATATGATTAAATTTTATTGTAATTGTAATATTTGTAAATCTGAAAACCTTCGCTGTTTTATGCAAAAAAGTAAACATTTTAAAAAGTATTATCCATGAATTTTATTATTTTTTTATTCCGATCATATATTAAATTTCAATAGTTTTGATCTAAAAATATAATAATTACTCTTATTAACAATCTGGAAATAAATATCATTTAATTGAGATGGGATAGTATGATAAATTCATGGAGCTGACAACAGCTGCAGAATCGTAAACCTCTCAGATCGATCCCGGTCTGTGTACCTTACCAAGCAGTTAGCTGCTGGTTTTTTGTATCCTGTGCATTTAATAATATTTACTTTATTCAATAAGAATACATTAATATTCACATGCAAATATATTATTTATTCACATTATTATTAAAGGAAATATCCTATGGTTTCCAAATATCCATGGAAGCATGCCTCGTGAATTCCAGCTCTTCATTTACGCATACCTTAAATTGAGAATGTATTCATAGACTATTTAGGTTTTGAAGGTAGTAAAATTCACATATAAAATAAGTAAAATACTCTGTGCGAAGTCCGAAGATTAGAAAAATCGGAACTAATCGGAACTAATCGGAACTTTCAACTTAAGTGATCAACAATATTTAACCAATGAAATCAACAGGCCAAGATTTAATTTCTATTCTATAAATTAGATTAAACCTAGCCATGTAGATTACATTTATTTATATTTCAAATATAAATAATAAAAGTAATAAAGTTTAATTTTGTAACATTATTCTTGAAATTGGCAAACGCGTCAGCCTCAAAAATTTACCAACCTTTAGATTAATTCATGACATTTATTTTATATTTTCACATAGGTAGTTAGTTATACAGAATAATGTTTTTTTTTTAAAAAAAAAGGTCTTTTTTAACCATCTCTATACATTATACAGGATGTCCAAAGAACATTAAGTTATTGTATAACCTATTATGAGTAAGATATCCCAAAATTTATTATATTTTTGAACAGATGGTGTTAATTCGATCAGCGCGCGAATTCAGATGCAGTGCCGAACGATAATGGCTTTGACACCGTTACAGCGTATAACGACAGCTGAGCGCTCACAATAAAGATATTTTAGATGATCCTTTTACTATTTTTAAGTATAGTTTACATTTTTTTTCTCGGTAAAAAAGTAAATAAGAAACCATTTTGCAAACACTATAAACGTACTTTTTACCCATAATACAATTAAAAACTCGCTTTAATCAACTTTTATTTAAAAAAATAATTGTTGAAAATAATAGTTGTCTAAATTACGCTGGCTAAGCAAAAGCTTAGCCAGCGTAATTTAGACAACTCGACAACTCGCCATCAGCATTCAGACAACTCGTTCCTGTGAAACACGTAATGTTCAATTATCAGTTGGGTATCTCTCGAGATTTAGTTTTCCATCTGAAATCTATTACTTTATTTTTTTTATATATAAACTATGTACTATGTTTAATATTTTGTAATATTAAATAATCCGTAAAAGTACATCGTAGACATTTAAAAATTTTTGGGCTCTGCCCTAAAATATTCGATTTTTCTAAATATTTTGGGCGTCTCAGTTTCGAACCCTGTTCGGATTTTCTATGTAATTTGCATTTTAAATCGCTTTAGCATTAAGCATACGTAATAATAACATTTAGGTATTTTTTTAGATTAATTTAATAATAATATGATAGGTAGAGGAAGATAATTTGTTACTTTTAGATTAAAATAGTGAAAACTATTAAGTATTACATTGTTATCTTTTTGTATTACATTGTTATCTGTGTAGATAACAAAAATAGGAAAAAGATGTAATAGTGAATTCTGTAATGTGGTCGTTTTTTTGTGTCGTATTGCATTTTTATTATTTACCTAGTACCGTTATAGATTTCCATTAAAACAATTTTTTTATAATATAATTTATTTTTTTGTAATATAATTTGACAG
Source organism: Neomicropteryx cornuta (assembly GCA_020383195.1). Classification (NCBI taxonomy): domain Eukaryota; kingdom Metazoa; phylum Arthropoda; class Insecta; order Lepidoptera; family Micropterigidae; genus Neomicropteryx; species Neomicropteryx cornuta. Next base: position 10,580,375 of record JAHKQU010000029.1, on the reverse strand, counting down.
ACAGAAAAAGAAACGATTTTTTTATAATGACAAAATTATTTTTCATTAAGAATTTCCAGAATAGATGTTCTGGTAATTTACTTTCAAATTTTGACAAAGATGACATTAGTCAATGATATTTAAATTAACTTTATCATTAGGTAAATATTTATCAAAATGATATCTAGTTAATTATGAATTTAAAAAACATAAATAAATAATTATGTTATAAACCAGTAAAGATACACCAAATAAATACCCATCTATTTTACATTACCAGTACTTCGTTGCACCGATGCGAATAATATCACGCTGTATTTCGGTTTAGAAAACTGCCGATAGATGGATAACCATACCTTTTTAAATGGTCCACGTGCTTTGTAAATTAAATTTTATTTTAACATTAAACCGCTTCAAAACTATTTTATCAATGCAAAATCAAATAAAATCTAATGTTTGCGCACATTTTAAGTATATTCTAATTCAAGTAATTATTTCATTATTGTTTGGCAAGGATACACCTATCTTTTTCCTACCCACAAAATATATCGCCGGTCTCATTCTTCTGCCCCAAACTACCCCCAAACTACGATTCAGCGGTGCGGTTATGGCTCTTTGTCTCGTGCAAATCTACAAGTACTTCTGGGCCTATTACACCTGTGTCGCGAATGCAGAAACACACCAAAGTGAAACCAGTGAAACCAACAGACGCCGGTTGCAGTGCACCACCAGCTGTCAACAGAAGGTTGAGGAATTTTCTTATATTATGGTGTATTCCGCTTTAACCCAATTCCTTTCTGGTTAGCTATAATCGAAAACCTTTAAACCTAAACCTACAGTCCACTAGTTATACCGAAAATATCTACCAAATGATAGAAAGATTTTTTTTGTAAAAATGCATAGACGCGAATTATTATTTTTTACTTTCACCTGAGCTCTGATATTTTATTCCGACTAGTGTCTTAATATAGCCGTATGCTCAAGGTTTTTAGTTGATTATATTGTTAAGTTCATTACTGCGGCAATTCCGTTATTGGCTCATTGACCTTTGGTAGTAACTATAATAGATTGTATTATTTATTTATATATGAATTATGAACAGTGATTATATATAAACAGTGAAATTGAACAAAATTTATAGTTAATATCGTATCATCATATGGCCAACAAGTTTAATTCCATAATGCATAATAGATAAAAGTAAGCGTGGTTAAATCATTCCCGAATAACCTTTTTGGTTTTATATCGTAACAAAGGTAATATAAATATATACCAAAGCAAAACCAAAAATAACAAAATTTCAATTTTGGTCATGCTGTGGTTAATGTATGATTTATGTATGTGTGTGTGGTTTATGTATGAAGTTGATTTTTTACATTTTCATTATTTTTATTTTCATCAACTTCATACATAAATCACTCATAAAATCATCTCATTTCACAACCATTCTTCATCGTAATCACAAATCCATTATTTTTATATTTTCTGTTAAAATATCATCCTTTCCTTATTTCATCTAATTAGATGGTTACATAATATTTGACAATATTTTACACTAAAGAGGACAGGTGAGAGTTAAAAATGCATTTTTATAAAACTCAGCGCTGGGTTTAAACCGACATCCTGCGCTCTCAAGTACAGGACCTCTTTAGAACCTTTATAAATATTATGCCAGCACTTTATCAAATAATTAAAAACTTTTTCAAAAATTTTTCAATATTGTCAATGATTATGTCATTTATCTTTTCAGGCGATTTGCCGCTATTATAAAACAATCATCAAATATATATTATATAAATTACATTGTAGCTCCGTATAGGGACTAAATCTTTGGAGGAATACCTTTATGCTGACCTACTTTTTTACTACGATAGTTATTATATCTTTCTAGGATATAAACCTTACTTTAAACACAATGAAAAACTTAAGTATGTACCTACATCTGTTTTTGCTTGAGGTAATACTAAAGAATCATTAATTTTTATTAACTCATCATTTTTATTTGAAAAACAAATTATTAATAATACGAATTAAAACACCCAAAAGTATAAACTTACAATTTATTGAAAATGTTTGCCTAATTACTTAGGTGTCTAAAATGTTTATAATAGAACTATTCGTTAACAATGAAAACAATAACAACACAGATATTAATCGCACGTCACTGGAGCCTCCGCAGAACATTTCAAATGTGTTTTAAATTAAGCTGGGAAATCGACGAACATTCTCATATCAAATCGAACACAATTTCATCAAGTCTTTTAAGCAAATTGCTTTTGTGTTCACTTATTTTATAGTCCCTTCAGTGCACACTGAGTCTTTACTTTACGTAAACGTCAACACTCAAATATATCCGTACAGAACCATAAAACTATTAGCTCAAGGCCAAAAGAGGATCATCTAAGTCTTTCGCTTCAGATTCTTTTTTGATGACCTTTGATTTTTTCGACCAAGGTTTTTTCTCATTCCCTAAACTGGACAGCTTTAATTTTGACTTAGATATTTTCATCTTTCCTTCTAGAGCATAGTCATGTTCTTTATCCAGCATTGCTAGTGTCTCGATAATATTTTTAGGTTCTTTGTGTTGTAAAGTTGCCTTTTTAACATCAGCTATGGTGGCATTTTTGTTAGCATATACTACAACAAACTGTGAAAAGGCCGAATTAGACGGTGTGTTAATGTCTGCAAAGTCTCTGAAGTTAGCGAATTGTTCCTGGTTGTAGTTTGGTCTCGGGTTAGACCCACCGTAAGTAAATGAAGGTCTGCCGTGTCCATTATTATAAAATGGATTAAAGGAATCCCCATAATCGGATTCATCTTCGCTGAAAAAAGTTCCTCCTCTGATAACGCCAAAGTTTCCCGAACCTAATAAACCACTAGGACTGTCTAACAAATTTTGTTCTGGTTTTGTGAATTCGGCACTTCTAAAACCCGTGAAGGGCTGGTGAAAACTGTTCAATAATGACCGATAAGAATTTGGTCTTTGACTGAATGCTCCTTCTTGATTCCTGAATCCTAGTTGTCTAGGATGGCCCAAGGTTTGTCTTCGTTGGTTAAAGAGATCTGCAAACGCAGGAAAAAAAGTTTGGCTACCTCCTTGTAATTCAATCGAATGGTCTGCAATATCCTCACTGCTCAAAGACGAGGCATCCCTACCGTCGGAAACACTCTCGCTGGATATGTCATCAAGTGAACTGGCAAATAATTTTCTGGCTGCATATTCTGACGAATCAGCCGATGTTTCTTCAGCAAGCTGGTCTGGGGATGATCGATTTGCGCTATCTGTGGACAAATAAGAAGAACTGGTTAGAATATTAGTGGTTGATATTTGTATTAATTTTAATAATACCTATTTTTAACAAATATTATTATATATTTATATGCTAGGCAATGCCCGTCCGCTCGGAAATTTGTATTGTAGTTTATTATTAGAAGTACACTCAGTAAACGCAATTCATTGATCCTAATGTAATTATATGGTAGAGCATTTATTTTAGGTTTAGTTTAAATCTTACAAACTGAATAAGAACCACTTCCTCTTAGCCTACAGAGTTGAAATTTGACATGTTGGTTCAGTTCGAATCACAATGCATTTTTATGGTAAGCGTGACCTAATTCTATACCCTGGATTGGCTCCAGACGAAGGAAATCCTCAACGGTGAACACCACAGACACGATTTTTTTCATATAGGTACACATTTAAAAGCTTGTCTTAAGTTTTTTTTTATTATTAATGTATTTACTACTCCGTTCATGTTTATGGTATTATCCTACCTAACTAGCAGTAAAGATTTATCCTTATCGCATCGGTGGTTATTTATTTGATATTTTTTGGCTTGTGTTATCAGAAAAGCGTCATTATGCGAGACCATTCCCTATAAAGTCTTTAATTAAACGCGTGCTTGCGTCTGCCTCGTTACATAACTCAGTCGACGGTGTTGGGTGTTGGCTCCGTCGAATATTTTAAACGGTGAAAAAAAAACCTAACTGGATTTGCCCCGCTGTGGATGAGAATCAGATTTTAATACCACCCCGTACTCCGTACCCGTATAAGTGGTCTTCAGAGGACCTGGAGCCTCCGTCGAGGAACCTCCCGATACTCCCGTAAATATCGCTATAAGTCGAATGTGGGTGCTTCTTCACTCTGAAGACCCGTTGTTTTTATTTGTTTTTTTTCCCACGAGGTTTTAGTTACTTGGTTGCCCTCGACCAGCGCTGGCGAGTCTCGCACTTCTCGCACTGCGGAGATGCCGCTAGCAGTTTGGCGCGCCTGTTCAAAGTGTCCATCCGTATGAAAATTGGTATTGTTTTCATTTTCTAGTTGTTATTACGTGTTTCGTTAGCGTTTTTATATTTTGTAAATGTTATTTTGTATTACCTGTGCTGTTATATTAAGTTATAAATTGTACTTTTTATACTTTTATTAGACTGTAAATAGTGAGAACATGTGAGGGTATATTTAGATTATTTTATTAGGAATAAAAAAATGCTACTGATGTTCAGGGCGATATACAGATTTTATATTTGAAACTGAATTGAATTGGAATTGTATACTTAGTTATCCAGAGTTTGTTTAATTACACATACACATATTATTATTGAATATACACGCACCAATTATGCAAATAAGCTATTGTTTTCATTGTGCGACACTTCTACATAGCACGTCTAAAATCATTCAATTGTACTAGGTTATTAAACATGTAATCATGCGCGATGTGCGTGAAATGCATGATATGTACATGGCTTTATGTCCATAGTAATTACATATCTGATCGCTCATATATCATCGGATCGGATCATTCATCTTTATTTATAAGGTTTAATGTACGATGCACGCTTGTATTTGAACAACGCCAGTGCCTTCAATGGGTTAAAAGCGAGTGTCTCGTATGAGTGACTCTTCGGAGTTATTGTGACACCGCGTGAAAGCATTTCGACCATTTCTTACATCAGAGTTTGCTCTACATAGGTTACACATATCGGCTCTATTATCTCAAAACCGGATTTAAGATTTACTATGTCGGTTGATTACATATCTTTATTTTACGATGCGAGCCGTCAAATTTATATAAATATTGCAACGACAGGCATACATAGAAACAAGAATGGATATGACACCCTGTAATTGTATTTACAATGCTTAGTAGTGGTCAATTATTTAACCAGAACTTGACGGACTACTCACGCCTGCAGCTGATTAGTGATTCAATTAGATCTCTCTCTGTCCTGCGGAATTTTAATTCATTTAATGTGTGTTTTGGATGGACATAGTGGGTTATTTTTTAGGTCTGCGTAGATTAAATAAAAAAATTTACAATAGTATCAGTAATTCTGTCAATGCGTCATAAATTTTAATACCATTTTAAGTTTTTTTGTAAATTTTATCGCGCAGCTAGTAATGAAACAACATGGACATATTATTTCAATTTATAATAATTACGATGTGACACTGAACATTCTTTAAAATTTTTCTTTTGAACTCATGTTTGTTTACAGATGAGTTTGTATTCATTTTATTCAGTTTTTCTCAGGTTTTCAGTTTTTCAGTTATGGAAACACCCTCCGGGATCCAAGTGCGTATCCAGAAATCTTTGTCGGGGAGGGCACAAGGGGGGGGGGAAGGGCCGGGGTATGGAGTTCCCCCACCTCATCTTAAGCGGGGGTCCGGGGGAAAATTTAAAAAGAAATGAAGCCTAATCACAATTTTGAGTGTTTTAGACCACAGTATAAATAGTCTGAATAGCGTTTTGTAAAACTCTGTGAAAGAATTCCCTAATTCTCAATATTGGTGATTGTTTATTTCCTAATGAGAAATTAATATGCCTTGAATAATTTATTTGTTATTCCAATTATTTTTTTCCTTTTTCTTTTTTTCATTGATAGTGACAGTGAACAACTCACGCTTATTATTTCTTTCTCAGGGGGAGGGGGGGGGGGGAGGGGGCAATTGCCCCTAGTGCCCCGTCTCTAGATCCGCTTTTGCTGAGCTCTCAGGATGTTTTTAGACTATGACTTATTGTATCCAACAGTATAAAAAGTTTTATGCGATAAAAAGCCATTTCATATAGGATAATGTGATAATGTAATACATACCTTTATTAAAATAATATTAACTCGGTTAGTAACTTGAACTGTTATCGAAGCAATTTTGAGTCTTCACTTTCTACGTTAAATTGATTAAATTCTATATTTAAATAATAATATAGCAATAGAAGTCAAATTTAAATTATTATTTTTATGGTTGATACCAATGTTTCAAGTATTTTCGATATTCTGTTTGAATGTCATTTATTTTTTTTACCAGTTTTAGTAACTATGAATTCAAAAGTTAAAAATAGTGTCAGTATTTATACGAGTATTCTCAAAGCGAGACCGTCTGTTATTTATGTAGGTAAATAATCACCACAAAGGAAGCCTTCGTTCGGCTAGCATAACTAGTTTTACGTTATCTTTAACACATCCAGGGCATCTTTTTTATTGGACGGGTTTAACAGATTTTTATCACGTTCAAAAAAAATGTTCGTGCTCGTTAACCTAAGCTAGCAACTGGGTTAACGAGATTACAGGTTTTCTACTGTTAATGATATAATCAAAAGATGATGGTAAGTCGTTGCACCAAATCCAGCCGTTTTTTGATGTGACAGCCACGATTTATTGTTGCTATTATGAATATTTTAACTGGGGCATTGACCGAAGATCTTTATTACGTTTGTGCCTTATATGTTTATATTTTTTGTTAGCGAATTAGCTATAAAATTGTTCTTTCTCTTGACAGGATTGTGAGTAAAAAGTTTAAGTTAGTGCAAAAAAAGTGAACTCGATTTTTAACAAAACTTCATGATTTTGTTCATGTGGACTTGCGTAATTTTTAGAAAAATATATTTTAACTTTAATTGTGTCCGGATTACAAAGAAAACACGCACAGAATAGACTAGAAGTGTAACGTTTAGAAGTGTAACTGTCAGAGTCGTTTCTTCACACAACCCGCTGCGTGCGGTAATTCGCTTTCGCATGTGATCGCGAGTGTGGCGTGTCATCTCACTCAATAAAAACAATAAATAAATAAAACCGACAACAAAATAAACCTACAACCAAAAAAGTAAAAAATAAATTTCTTTGTCTGGCGCCGGTTTCTACGTTTTGGTGGAGTCTTTTTTTATTGTTTGCTACTCGTAACGCTAAGAAGTTCTTATTATTTTGCATTTTTTTGTTGTAAGTTTACTTTGAAGTCGGTTTTATTTATATTTTTTTACACGTCTCGTCAAAATTCACTACTAGCCACGCTGTCATTATAGGCAATATTCTATTTGACTGAACCGCAAACGCGGTTAAGATGTTGGTTACAGGATATAAGTACAAAATCTGATCAAAATCAAAATCTGATGAATGTATGTTCATCAGATTTTGATTTCAAATATTTTTTTATGTCGGCCATCATTTATTGATATTAAAAACAAAACACACACTATTGACGGTCCAATGCAAGTACCTATATATTACATTATAACATTTTTGTAACTATAAAAACATACAAGAACAGCAATAGAATTAAACACGACATGAAAAACAAAAAACATAATTATGACTTGCATACGGACGGATCCTTTGAGGTGGTGTCACTGCAGTGCGAGAAGTGTTGGACTCACCAGCAACCCCGTAAGGCTAAGACAACAAGAACAGCAGGCCCTCGTCCATCATCACATATCGACTGACACACCCACCGCATTTAGTTAGAGGTCCATCACCTCTGCGACGAAAACCAAGGACAATAAATTACAAGCGCCTCCTTTTGCACAGGGTTATCGACTCCCTGGGTTTCGTTTGAAGGCATCAGCCTCTCCAAGATGGATTTTTTTTTATTTTGCTTCTGACCGAAAGGCAATCAGTTGCCCGGTGCCCGCGGCTATTGGGAAAGTTTTTTTTTCCCTATTTTCTCGGCACCCGGATGACCTCGGTATAGCTTGCGCCTCGTTATCTTTTGGCGATGAAGTGCTTACGTCGTCTCACATTCTAATTCGTGTAATCAATTTATATTTTTTAATTGTTTTCAATTATTTTTATTGCTATTATATATTATACCGGACTATTTATTATATCGGATATCATAACATTCAAACGAATTATATTGTTTCCATTGAAGGCCTGTAATATACACCGTGACCCAAGACCATTTCCGATAAAAAATCCAGCTAATTGGGTCTTGGGATTTCTAGTATTATTTCTTTAGGCGTTATATAAAAAATCATTTTGGTTACCGAGAAAAAAAAATGTAAACTTGTACTTTATAAAATTAGGATATGTGTGAGTGTACGTGCTTGAAGTAGAAAATGAACGAGATAAAATAATAGAATGTATGTGTATGTATGTGTGTGTTTGTGTATGTGAATCTGTAGCGTATGAAGTTGTAATTTAAGTAAAATCTAAGAAATTAGTTGAATCAGATTGCGACAGTGCAGCCCGAAATGCAGATATAATATATTTAGAAGATGATACCTATAATAATAATTAATGAACTTTAAAGAAAACGGCGTAGTTGTATTTTTTAGATTATCTTAAATGATCTTTACAAATTTATAGCTAAAAATAAACAATATATTAGAAATAAAATGAATTGAGAATTATTTACGAGCATGTGCCTAATTTCAAAACAGGTTTATCAGCCGCGTCGGCGCAGTGGGTAACTGTTTGAAACGAAATTATAAACAAAACGGTGGCTTTAAAGATGAATTAAAGATAACGTAGCGTATTCTAATACTTTTTATTTGTGAAAATAAAGAAAATTGTTAAGAAAGCCGTTTTGCCCTGACACCCAATACATTACAAATGCCAATTTAAGTGTAAGAAAGTCATAAAAGTCATCAAGTAGGTAAGTGATAGTGGTAGATCATCTCCTCTTCCGGTTCTATACCGAAGAGCCGAGTCATGAGGTGCCGAAAGCATCAACTGCCGCGTGCAGGGACAAGCCATAACGCCGACCATTTTATCAGTGCTGGTCGGTTAAATTAGATCATTTGACAATATTCAGATGTTATCTATTGCGTTTTGTATTCGCACAATTTTTTCTGGGAAACATTTTTACATGACCTAGGTCATATACAATTATTTTGGGCCCTACTCAACTAGGCCAAATATAACTGTGCTAGAGTCAGGGGAGATGGCAGTAATGAAGCGTTAAAAGTGGTATGACCATCTGTGGATTCGAACCCGAGATTTTTGGGTTAGTAGTCCAACGCCTTGACCACTAGACTACCACGATCTCACCCAATTGAACCCAATCATCTGTTTTTTCAGAATATTGACTTGATTACGAGAAACTAAAACAAGAATGGCTATGACAATCTGTAGCTATCATATTACATCAGTTGCGTCAATACATTGCTTAGTAGAAGTAAATTATTTAACCAAGACCTGACATCTTACAGCTAGGCCCTACAGGCATCTGCCCCCACAACTATTCGCGCCTGTGATACTTGGGATGAGTTGCTTCATTTCCTATATATACTTGTGCCTACGTTTTGGATGGCCATTTAGGCGACAGTGGGTTGATTTTTAGGCCTGAGTAGATTAAAATAAAAAAAAACATCAATGATACCTATCATGACATTCTATTTTTGACATTTGACATTTTATTCCATTTTTTTTTTTGTAAATTTTGACGAGCGGCCCAAAATAAAACACAATATTTCAATTTATAATAATTATAATGTGAAACTGAACATTCTGCTACAAGTTTCTTTTTGAGCACATATATGAGTTTGTATTCATTTTAACTGGCGTGTAATGAATACACGATGAAGTTTCCCAACAGTCATATTTTTGAAATTCGAATACGATATTTGCGTTTTTTATCGAACTGTCAATATTTCAGCAATTATTGAGATGCTCTTGAAATCCTCATATTTTCTATCTAAATTCTGAACTTGAAGCAATTCAGCGGTTAACAAGAAGGTTTCGGAGATTCGACAGTTCGAGAGTACTTGAAAGTATAAAAAATAAAAGTCGTTGGGAAAATATGACGTCCAGTTTATCTATTCAAGGCCTACTTAAAACTTCTAGCATAGTCTTAGTGATAAACTTTCTTAGGCCATAAAATATTTTTAACGGAGCAAGAATGGCGGTTTCCATTATTTTTTCCCACACTCTATCAGATAATGCAATAACTGTGAAAAGTTTAAAACTTTCCTTAAGAAACCATTTCATCTGAGAATTTCCAAAAATAACCTCATGTTTTGACTTGTATATCACCAAAAGGAATACATCTAATGTTGTTATAAAATATAATGTTTAACAAAAAACAATTTATTATATGCGAAACTGAGACAAAGGCGTTGCAAATTGATTTAGTAAGTTGTTGTGCATTATCTAATGACATATTTTAAGGTCACAATGTGCCAACTAATTAATATAATCAAGATTGACAATAACAATTTAGCCTCTGTAACCGTTTTACTCGATTAAATGTTACAAAATTAATTATCTCTATTATATCAGATTGAACTGACTAATAATAACGAAATACTCGATAATAAATTAGTAACAGATGACAGAGATTGTTATTCTTAAATAATTGATGCGTTTGTTCGTAGTGCATAATTTAGACCGTCGTCAGCCTACAGCCTATGCTGATACATAGCCTAGTGGCGCAGAGGTTTAAATCTGCTTCTTACTGAGGGATCTCTGGTTAGTTCTGGAATCTTTCAAGATACCACACACTCATATATGAGTAGGTACGGTGATGTTATCTGCCCGTATTGTCTACCTTTTAAGGCATTATGCAGTAAAGCAGAAGAAACCACCCCAAATATCGCGTCCTACCAACTATTATTTCCTAAACTAATTCCTTGAAAATTAAGCTTAGATTGTTTTACTAAGTTTGAAAATTCCCGAAAATCTAAGCCATTTTTATTTCTACATTATTTCATACTAACAATATTGGTAGACTTTATTAATCGCACGCGACCTATCTTTTGGAAAATCATCAAATTGGATTCAGGTAACCTCAAACCGGAAACATATGTCGAAAAGGTGGGGTCAAATTTCGTCCGATAATACCTACTTCTGATCGTTAAATAATATATCAAAAAAAAAATTTATGTAAATCAATAATGTCTGTGACCCGTAACTAAACGTAGGATATTCCACATAGAATTAGCTCGCAGCTGAGACGCACCGCGACGAAAAATGAGCGCAGTCAAAGTTGAATCACGTCCAACAACATAATCGCGCAGCTTCCCGCTCTGGCGAAAGATTTCTCTTTAGAGGCGTTCTCCGATCAGGAAGAGATGTGCTTACGACACGTAACGTCGAGTCGTACGTTCGTTGAGCTTTCATGCCTAGGTTGGTGACAGGGTTATGCAAGGCATATTGCCCATTGGTTTATGATTTTTCTCGCTTATAACATTGTGATAATAACTAGGTACTATAGATAACCCGCGGTAAATGTTGTAGGAAGTAATACAAGTATTTAATCCAAGCACATAACCAATTATGAGGGTTAAGCAGGTTTAAAGAAAAACCGAGTGTTTGAAGTAGTGGTGTTTCTGATATTAGGGAAGCTTTCCCATTGATACTACTTTAAGGCACTGTTAAAAAATATGTATGCAATTACCTAATAGACTTTTCTATCTATGTACTTTTTCGTATTAGATTAGAGCTGATACGCATCGTGTTAAATATTAAAATTATGATAAAATAAGCGTCCTAAGCTGTCTCAACTTGTATATAAACTGTAATTTTTTTACCAAGACCGGAGAATTCCTCTGGGCTAGATTAAATTGCAATTTGCGGGCTCTTACGCCCCGAAATCGCCGACTCCTTTGGACGAGGGTTTAAACCAGGCAGGCAACCCAGCCGGCCCACAGACAAACCGGACATATCTACCTCGTAATAAGCATTGTTTGAGTCCTTGGAATTGAAACAGGAGGTTAGCCTAGTAACGTTTTACTAAATTAAAAAATTTGCTCATCTAAATCACTAAACAATTTCCCAATTTATTTTGCGAATACTTCCAGAAATTGGTAAAATTTTAAAAAAGTGTTATTGCCTTATAAATTTTGTAGCCAACAATATTTAAATTCCAAAAAAAAAATATTTCTTTAGTTAAATTATATATATTTCTATTACAAATCCGTAAATTACTTGCAATATAGGCTATAGATAGAATTATAAAATCTTATAAACTATAAACTAAAAATTACAAATAATAATTGGTGGCTTATTTTCCAGCTATAGTTTATCGTTTTTGTCATAGCTTATGCCGAAAATTTCAACTCTTTGCATTGAGACTGACAGTTTGAAAGTTTATTTTTTATTAGATCAATCACTTATATACAATGTCAAATGCATTATTTTATACTATTAAGTGAATTTATTTCTTTCCTTCTAATAATGGCAGACGTCGATAATGAGTCTTTCGCCACATGGCACGCTTAGAAATTTATACATTAGCCTTTGTAATCTTTTCGAATCTTTTGAAGAAAAATTAATTAAAAAAATATATTTTATTTCATTTTTCAATTTATACACCAGTGTGACTTTCAATTGCATGCGTTTTATAGCAAATTACTCGTATACTCTTCTTTCTTCCCATACCAATTGTATGTACAATTTATTCAAACTACATATCTACGAGGGATGTGTGAATATTGCCTATCAGTGTAACATAACTAGAAACAGTTAGTACAATTACTATATAGTTCAGGAGTGTGTTTATTCTGCAGAATAAATGTAATTCACTTTCTAATAGACCTAAAGCTACGAATATGAAATGATTTTCGCTTTTCTAATGTTACGGCTGCGCTGAAAATTATTATTTTTCCACTAATTACTAATTACGAATCTTATGAATATTTTGAACGGCCGTTCGGCGTGAATTATTTTTCCACGTTCAACACTGTCGTCGGATTCTCACCTAATTATACTTTCGTTAGAATTAGAACTCACACCCAGTGAGCGTTACGCACTAAGCAGGCATTACGGCATTGTTTGCGCTATTGGTTTAGGCGATTAGCGAGTAATACCAGCTATGTATGTTATTAATGACCATTCGACGTAACATTATTCCAGTTACGACATACTGGTTGAGTAAGCGGTGGCGGTGGTGGCTATTACACAGTATTAGTAATTTGATTATTTTAAACGCGCGCATCATTTATTGTATTAGGTTCGACACTATTCTACATTGAAAAACATTTCATAAACAAATGCAAAACTTTGCAGATGGCGTAACATTTTTCGCTGACGCAAAATATGCTGAAAAGTGTAAACTTGTTACAATAACGCATTCCAACAAGTTTGTAATATGAAGAAAATTTAACGCGCGGTAAACAGAGGCATGCCGTTTTCTCGTATACAGAGTGTCTCGATACCATGTCGGATAAAAAATCCAGCTAATTGCCTCTACGATTTCAAATATGATTTGTAAAGACGACGTATCATAATTCATCATCATTTCCCGGGAAAAAAATGTGATCTTTACGTGATAATATCACGAGTTTGTTGTAATACGATCGTCCGCTTATTTGTTTTATAACTTTTTCGTTTTTTTTCTGTAATTTATCTTAAAACGTTACAAAATTACGTTTTACATTACACAAAATCCATAATCGATTTTTCCAACCTTTGTACTAATTTTACGAAAATTCTTGATTTCTCGACCCTATCGACGACCCCACTAGTAAATCGTCATTTCTAATTGGTTTATGCAAGCAATCGCGAAATAGTGTTCAGCGCATTATTCCCATAAATTTTAACAAATAAATGATTTAACATTGCGTAACTCATGCTACATAATATTTGTTTACATAAATATGCAAATAATTCGGAGGCATAATGGAAATTATTACCTGCAACATCATTCGATGACACGAACAATCATTTTCGGTAATCTAATGAATAATTTATATTGAAGACGGCATTATTATTTTCATTCGATTTTTTTTTAATATTTATAGTTGTGTAATCATATTTTGTGTATGTTTTATATATTTTTATCAAATACAATAAAAAATAAAGAAATTATAACTTTTATATTTTTTATTTTAAAGAATTTATTTTCAGATAACCTATCGTGAAAAATACCATCCGTATATTTTGCCTGAGAGAAAAATGGTCACTTTCAAATGGTAACTCAATCCAACTACATTTACTAGTATGCTTAAAATTTTATTATTTAATAAAGTATGCCCAATTACAATACTTATGCGCTGTTTATCGCTACTTATGCAATTTTGAATGTGCACTTTTTTGTATTATTATTTTTGCATCGGGTAAAAATCTCAATAGACCATTTAATTTCAATTGACTATTGATCCGGCGGCAGCGGGTTTAAATGCGCACATTAAGTCATACAATTTTTAACGCTTTACTACCCCTGATTAGCACAAACAAATTTAGATCGGTTGAGTAGGGCCCAAAATAATTGTTTTCAGTAGTATGACAGATGATGATGATGATGAATAGTGAAACAGATTACTTAACTATGCATATTTGAAGCCTTCATTTTCACTCCTTTAAGTATGTTCAATCGTTTTGGGACACCTGTCTACCCGATTTTAACAACTTATTGTATTTTTTAATTTAATTATTCCCGATGCTATGGATCTTCAAAAGTTTTAATTTATTGATGTATCTTTGTTCCAGGTAAGTGTCAAACAAAATGCCCTCGTGGTGTTGCTCAAAAAAAAATAGGTGTTTTTACGGTAAGAAATAATTGATATGATTTGACACTTTGTATTAGCGTGCAACTATGATAAATTGTTTCGAACTATTCCAGAAACCCTATTCTGTACTACTGTTTATACTAGATTCTCTTTTACAGCGAATTTTACGCAATCAATAAAGGTTGTACTTTTTCTCAAGCTCATTTTTTTTACAAGCAATATTTTTCGAAAAGTTGTTTAAGTATTCCAAACTCAATTAGTCGCGATTGATTAGCATTCTTTAGATTTCACATTTTTCAATATATATTAAAGTTAGATCTGTACATTAACTTCCAAATATGTCTACTTTGTGCATAGGCTAAAAACCTCTTAGTTTTGTGTTCAGGAATTGTAGATTATAATAGCCGTGTAATGAAACTAAATTGTAGTTAAAATAGTACATTATTTATTTAATTTTAAACTTTCAATATTCAAAAAATAGTCATCAACACAAATAGGGACCTACTTACTAAATCTCAGTATGTCATTTTAATATTTTGTAAAGCATATGATTGTAGCAATAATATCTTCCTGATTTTTGATCACTCCAGCTCAAATGATTTTGGTAAAATTTTAGAATTCTTTTTGAATTGATAATTTAATAGCTCCATTTGGTGTGCGGCAGCTCGCGCACCTCAACCTGCCGCACCCTTGTGCAGCGAGAGTGTGCATACTGAATCCCTCTTTACTGTGGTGGTATGTTATCTATTACGATGAGTACTTTACTATTTCTTATGACTTATGATGGATTACACAATTTGCGCTACCGAATAAAACATGTCGACTTTGTCTTGCGCAAGCGCTTCACTCGGCCTTGCGATGGATCGATCGATCGCTCGTGTCGTCGAAGCGATCGAGGCTCGATCTTAGCCGGGACCACAATGGGATATTCATGAGAGAAAGCTGTCATGACGACGCGCGCGCATCTCTGCTGCGAACGAGGAACTCCCCATGCCGATTAGCATAGAGAGTGCTATCGATAAATATTAAAACGATGGCTCGATTTTTAGGGTTCCGTACTGTTCCACTGTATTCTGTCTCTCGTTGACCTAACCTAACCTCCCAAGAACGTAATTCAACTTCTTCGGTCCGGGAGTTTATGAGGTATATTTGATAGGGGTTAGGTTAGGTTGCACGTTTTGTAATTAACGAAACGTCCATTTAAGAAATAGCAAATATTTATACCTGTCTTTTTTTCTAAACTAAATTCTGATAAATATTTATTTGATCTCGTGTTCCCACTTAATTCTAATTAAAATATTTGCAATTTATTTTAAGCATTCTTAAAAATTAGGCATCTCTAAAAAATATTTGGAAAAAAGGCTCATAATAGAATAAGTAAAATATAGCTTTTCGAACATTATGAATTAATTTAGCATATCATTGAAGTTTTATTAGGGTAAAATATTGATACAATTTACAAAAAAAAAAACAGTATTTTATGATAAAATAATAATGGATTATGTCGACGGTAAAACATTTATTTTTTTAATTATATCTGTTTATTTATTCGATATGGTTATATATGTTTATATCTGAAACACATCTTTGTAACTATGCAAATTGAACTTGTCTGTCCGCCAACATGTTTTAAACTCAACTGTAGATCTACTGCGGCACTGCTGTGGAATGTAATATAATATCTGTCCGATGCAATTTTCATCACAAAAATATTTTAATTCATACATAATAAACACAAATATCTTTATACCAGAGTTCACGAAGAGGTTGCTGTCCAATGTTTGGTTTATAAATAAATGTATGCAGATACAATACACCACAATTCGAAACCAAAAAAAAAAAATGCCTGACCGCAAAAAATTTTTTTTTAGAAGTGCAACCTCGCCAAAAGTGCTGATGGATGAAACGAATCAGCTCAAATATTTTTGGAACCATTGCCATCGCGAATCGATAAATTTTAGCTCGGCACTGAGCCGAGCTTCGCACGTTGAACAGCTGATTGCCTGACACTTTGACTTCAAATTTTAAGTGCTCATTTTGCTGCGGACAATAGTTTTCTTACGGCTATCAAGATAGTGAGATGAAGTTTTTATTACAGGACGACCATTAATTACTACAGGAAGTACCGAGCTGCCGAAGCGATTGCATAAAATATATTACTGACAAGCCTTCAAAGCGTTTTGATATGTATGATACGAACGAGCAATTAGTGTTATTTGTTTATAATAAGTACACATTACTATTGCCAGTAGAATGCTTTCTAATGAAATTAAATAAATAAAGATAAGGGTAAAATTAATGCTTAGACAAATTAACGATTAACAAGATTAACGATCGCCCAGTGTGTGCTGCTCGTTTCACCTGGATAGCTGCTGAGACGCTATATTCAATGCTGGGCATTTTCTATATTGCATATTGGTGTTTTTTTTTTGAATTTTCTTGTTTGAAAATGTTCACTCTCTGAAACTGGTTAACCAATTTAGAATGGACAAGTTGCGCTTAGAACTAAACAAGATCTTTAATTTGAGACTAAAACCAGCATCATAGCTGCTCGGAGTCTTGAGTTATAGTGCTCAAAACAGCGGCTGGTTTTGGGGTTCTACTCCCCCCCCCTTCCTTTGCGTACTTACTATGCTTGCGCGACGGTGACTCGACGTTTTCGGGTTAACGGAAATAAATGCCGGTTAGGTTAGGTTATATTTTCCGTTATATTTCTAACCGGTTAAAGGTTTTGTGTTTTGCCCTGCAAACGTTACATCAAGATTACCGTGTCACCTACTACTGGCGTGGAAAAAAGTGTATAATCAGATATTGTCAATATTGTGTGTTGTGAGAAGTCCCTTCTAAGATGGTTTTGTGGATCTGCACAGATGATTGGCAGATAATTAGAACAAAAATTGACCTCCTAGTTAGCTTATTTAAAAAAAAATGAGTTTAATTAGATCCAGGTCACTGGGTCTAAGCAATTCGGTCGTTAGCCCGGCGAAAAATGTGCCGTGAAGCGATTTATTGCCGTTGTAGACAAAGAGCCAGCCAGCGAAGTGTTTTTATAAATTTACAAAATACTAGCAGATATTATGAAACAAGAACTGCTCTTTGTTTTCTCCTTCTATCTCACCTTTATACTTAATTTGCGATTTTGCTTTAACCCATTTTAAAAAAAAATAAATAAAACATTTCTTAAATTGTTGATATTAAGAAATATTATGTCATTCGGTTAGTCTGATGATTTGCCACTTTTAAAATACTCATCATATTAAATAATCTTACTTCAAGTTAATAGTTATCTATAGAATCTGGCTAATAGGCTCTGAAGGCTATCAACTCGAATGCCATCAAATCAAAGCTAGTGCTAAACTGTGTACATATACTCAACACCTTAGCATCACACAACAGGGTCACACTTATGTGGGTACCGGGACACTCAGGCATTGATGGCAATGAGAAAGCAGACGATCTGGCAAAGAAGGGTGCGAGCATGACTATGATAGGTCCGGAACCGGCCTGCGGCATAGCTAAAAGCACCACCAGCAGACTGCTGAAAATCTGGGCTTGGAAACAAAGCCAAAAATACTGGCAGGAATTGCCCGGACAAAAGCAAGCCAAAGAACTCATTGTAGGATTCTCGCAAAAAAGACTCTCGGAGCTACTGAAGTTAAGCCGAGACCAAATAAGGATCCTAACCAGAACCTTAACTGGCCACTGCAAGCTGAACAAACACCTGCACAAATTAAGCCTATCGTCTGACGACAGGTGCAGGCTTTGCCAAGTGAGCCCAGAAACTCCGTTACACCTACTGGGAGAATGTGGGCCCCTCATGAACAAAAGGCACCAGCTTCTAGGCAACCATCTCCTCAAGCCTGAGGAGATTAGAACCATCGCACCTAAAAAGATACTCAACTTTATCTACAGTACGGGACTAGAGGGCGAACTTTAAGTGGATTTAAATGTACAATAGTTCTGGAAAGGACGCGGTACGCGGGGGGGGGGGGTGGGGGGGGGCAGACTCCCCACATCCACTAATATATATAAAATAACATATCTATAGAATAAATTAAAATATCGGTTTTTGTTATAATCATGGTCACAAGATTCCTCTTACAAAATAAAATGCATACTTTGATGTAAATACCAAAATTCTTATTTTTTTTAACACAAAACTAAATACGAAGGTTTACATAGAAAGTAAATCAATTTATAGAAATCAATTGATTTTCTTAATGTTATCGATAATTTAAGAAATTTATTATACCAAGATTTCACGGACATCTAAAATTTTTTTTTTATTAAAAAAAAATAATGATGAAAATACAATGTAGTCCAAATTTAAAAGCGCCTAGAGCTCTTACTCTATAAGCATTATGCAAGATAATCGTGATTATTATTCAATCGATTAAAATAATAAATATAAAAATCTTGACGCATTAAAATAATTATTCCCACATTATGTGAAAGCGTTATTAGGGCTGTAAACTTTTAGCAAGCTATCTATTTAAATAATGAGATAAAATAAAACATTTAAGATAACTCCAAAAAGCGTAATTTTACTTGATTGAAGTGCTCTAGCAGCTAGGGTTATAAATAAATTGGCGTTGTGGTCAACCAACTGATATTGAAGGCTCCGGTTCGATTCCCAGTGTGAGCGACATTTTACATTACATTTTTCGTGCCACATTTTTAGTAATTTATCACTGTAGCCTAAATTACAGTCTTAGAAACCTCATTACAGCCTCTCTCGTGGAGTTTAGTGAAAATATCATGTAATAACAATATTATTACATTAGGCTACTAATACATATGTTTGAAATCTTAAAAATAATAACAGTATGTTGAAGCCGCTCCATTAATAAACATTCGGCGTGACCTAATGGAAATATTAGCACGCCACAGACGTACAGTGGAGTCATGATCAAATTAAAGTTACAAAATATTGTAATAGAGTCGCCGTGACTTGGTAATTCCTCGTAATAACGGTAACATTGCACTAATGGTGCTGCATAGTATGAGCCACATTTTACTTGCAATGTATTGCAGCCGCAAACTGTGGAACGAAAGCTTTCGGTTTTGATAAACAGTCGATGTATGTAGCCTTTATGTGTATGTTTATGCTGAGCCAAAATTGCATATTTATATTAACAAAACTAAACTAGGGATCGTGAAAACTTTGAGGTCATAGACAACTTTGATAATGGTTCTTTAAATATTTTATATCTAATTATATGTTTAGGTATTGTATGTGGTATATTAATTAGCCTGAAACAGTTTTTCTGTTTTCCTATTTATATTATTTTTATTTTTGGAAAAAACCTGTAACGGTCCAAAGAAATGGTTTGATTTTAAGCATGTCTATGTCCAACCTTTTCTTGTACATAACAAATATACGAATCACATAATACCATTATAAAATGAATGAAACAGAATTTATCGCTCTGCTCTCGACAGAATTATATCTGCAGTTATATATATCTAAATATTAATTGCTAATTTGAACAGTGAAAAAAATCGACTTCAGCGTGTCACAAAAAGTACTCTAAGAACGCTTATATATTTTGAATATTTAATGAAATAAAAACGTATATAGACAATATGGAGTATAGTTTTACTATATTATTAATTATTATTTACATGATTAATAATTGGTAATATTTATATTTATGATTTATGATTCATAGCACAAGTAACTACCTGGTACCGACAGCTGATCGTCTGCTCGCGACGCCGGGTCATTGATCGCACTTCGGTCTCAACAGGCACGTAAATCTTCAATTTTGTCCATATAGCGTATAATGAATATTCGTCGTAAGTTGTATATAATTAAAATATTTTTGTACTTATGTTCTTGTTTGTATATATATATATATATATATATATATATATATATATATATATATAAATGACTGTTTCTTTGTCCTTTATGCATTCCTAAACCGTTGGTCCGATTGCGATGACGAGCTTGGGAAGTTGTCCCCCCGAGTTTGGGGGTTGCACACCCGATTAGGTTTGTGAATTTAAAAAAACGTGAAATTTAACCATCAAGGGGGTAATTAGGGTTTGAAGTTTGTATGGAACTTTTATAAGCGTCGGTTATAGAATTTAAAAAATAGGTATATAGCTTCTTTATATAAAATAGACATCGAGTGAGAAACGAAAAATAAAATGTAGGCACCTAGAGATGGGGAGCAAAGCGACCCATCCCGAGTGCCGCAGTCAAAGTCAGGGCCTAGCTGCTAACCCGGCGCGAAGCCCGGGGTTGAACAGCTAGTAAGAAATAAGTTTTAGAAGTTGTTTTTTAAATTTCTCTATACAGAACTTTGAATATTACTGACAATATTTGCAGTACAAATACTTGAAATATTTTATTTATCAATATTATGTAACTGGACTGAATAGCATAAATGAACTCAATAATAATTCAATAATTGATATATTTATTATACGATGCGAATTTTCATATTTAACCGATTGTTAGCGTTATACGTTTTATAATCATTTATATGTTTGATTTCATGTATCCGAATTAATAAATTATCAATAAAAAAAAACAAAATACATACAATAAACATTCTCATAAGCAGACGCCATCGCATCTTATAAGCTCAGATTTAATTAATTATATCATTAATGTACGCAACCGTCGCTCGTTATATTGCTGTTGCAAATATCGAAACTAAGCCAAAATTAGCATATGACCCGACACTTCCGCGTGACCTGAGTTAGATAAATTAAAAAAATTGTTATCACTTTATTTATTACTTTTTCCTTTATAATTTAAAATGCTTCTATATTTTTAATAAAATGAACATACGGCATGATCATCTAGCTACAATTATACCTCTTTTTTGAAAGCGGAAACGTTTAATTCTTTTATTCCTACAAAAAATGAAGATAGATTTTTACTCCCTTTCCCCGAATAAGGCCTTTGATTCAACGTAATTTACAGTATATTGAAAAATCATCTTCTGGCAATACCAGCAATGCTTCTTTCAAATCGTTACCTCAATAAAGAGGATTATGACCATCTAGGCAACATGATTTTTCATAAGTTTTCATTATTTATCTCAATTATTAAATCTGGATCTAAGTCACCATATAAGTTTATAAATAGCTGCCGAAGCGTATTGGCAAATTAAATAACTTTAAAGAATTAAAGAAGGGTACCGAAGAGTTCGTTCTCCATCTTAACGTCTGTTCATATTCTGAATTTGAAAAGTAGATATGTCATAAAGTGCCAAAACTAAATTTTAATATATCTTCACATCAGGCTAAAATTAAAATCAATTACTATTTAAATTTATACCATCTGCTCTTCCATAACATATAAACTACTCGACAAAATAATATCAAGTAGGTTTTTAATGTTAATGTCATTATTACTACTTCGATTAGGTACGTTATTATAGGCAAGGCTAGAATTATATCGATTGAACCTGTCTATTATTTTTACACCTTTCCCAATCATTATGATTGTATAGGCACAAATCACAAATTGTTAAGTTGACATTGATAAATGATATCTGTACATTGTGGCATGCGCCTTTGAGTGATCCATTGATCAGAAGAATGACAGATAATTACATAATTCAGTTGGATCGCTGAAATGTATCGGGCAATAGCGATTGACAAACGATAAGTTTATTATCGTATCGTTACTGGTATCGTACCACGCCGAGGTGTACTCTCGTAGGCGCGATACACGGCAACTGTATTTCACCGCGAGCCGAGGATGAAAGTTACTGATAACTTTGTTTGCACGCTTCGTAGAAATTGCTCGTTCGTCTAAAAACCATTGTATATTTATTAATAAGAATAATAGAGTATCAGTTGTCGTGATTACACAATTTGCGCGTAATAAGTAAGGCCATTTTTCAATAATGTAAAGTGACATCTTTTAAAAATATATAAATTATTTTAGCATTTATCATAAACACATGAATGCATATCGCATATCGCATGAATACACATAGGTATAGGTTATTTTCATTTACCACATAGCACGGCAGGGTAACCTTATGTTTACAACCAATCAGATGCAAAATCTAAATAAATAAAAAAACACGGATTGTAAAGGAAATAGCGAATAGGATACGTCTTTTGTTTTTGTTGTTTGTGAATTAATCTGTATTTGAACGTTTCTTTGTATTTCGTATTTAGTATAAGTAGTTTCACCATTCGCTTGTATAAATGCCGAGTACAAACACGTCTAACAGAAAACAAAAAGTATGAAGTGCTTTTTCTTTAGACACAAATTTAAAATCAAATTCTATCTAAAATAAACAAAAAAAAAACATTATCTCAGAATATCAATGAGGGTTTCTGAAAAAAAAATAACTGCTAAATATTGTATCTACATAACAAACATATATGCTCGCTTACTGAAACTTATTGATTACTCAAAAAGTTATATTTTACCACCGTTCCGTTCATATATAATCATAGCTAAGCAAATACAGTAGTGGGTACCTCAAAGTTCGATTTTAGGCTCTATCTTATTCTGACTGCTTATGTAAATAGCTTTATTTGTCGATCTCAAGAGTGGTAATATTTAAAGTCTGAGAGTTAAAATGCATTTCAATGTAAAGTTATTACAACTGTTCTTAATCAATAATTGGTTGAGTTCTAACAATATGTAGCCGAAATCAAATTCTATAATAAAACAGAATGTAATAAATAGTTTTAGTTGCAGATCGAGTTCATCATAAAACATTTCTAATATAAAATACGGTAGAAAAAAAATCTATAACAATAAAAAAAACTCGCATCTATCTATTGCTTGCTAATAAACTTATTTTTTTGTAATAATTTAATAAGCGTGATTCGAAGTTTATTTAATTTTTAGGATCCTATTTAAATTGTATATTTTAGCATACTGTACATAACATAACGCATGCAGATGTATTATAGGGAAGAGTTATTATTTTACACATTACAATTTTAAAAGTATGCTTTCAAATTTACACAAACTATTATTAACGCTGTTGCTAAAAACGCTTGTAAGCAAATGCTGTCAGATAATAAAGACATTTTAATAATAAAAAATCAACCTTTTCGTATTGAGAACTATTATGACCTTTCCAAATCTTTCTCGATTTGGTGACATAACGAGAACAAAATCGAGTGCAATATTTGCCCTCAATGCTTCACGTCAAGTTCATTTTAGTATCGCGAATGCATTAGCATTCCGCGTGTCGCAGAGATTTAATATTTTGTATTCACAGTCACGCGTGTTCGACCGTGTTTTACAATTTACAATAGCAATTTCATTTTCTTGGCACTCACATAATAATTAAATACGTTTTGAGATTGATAATTTTGACAAAATAATACACAAGTTCAAATAGTTCACAAGAATAGATATATTTTATTAGGCATAATTTAAGTTCCCAATGAATGTCGATATTTAATATTGTAAATATTTTTTTAGATTAAAAATAATGACCAGTAATGAATGCATAAGAAAACCTAACATGCACCCACACGCCATCCAAACATTAAAAGAAATCCCGTCAGAATGTTTTTGCTTGTAGACGAGGCAGACGGAACTAAGCTTAGTTGAATCGAGGAAAAATAGGCAAAAATGTACCAAATACTCACTTTATTTGAGATGCAGTTAATTGGTTTTATACAAGAAATAATTTCATGAAAAATATCAGCTGCGAATTATATGTAGGCATTCATACACCTCCCCACCCCTCCTAAACTATGTTCCTAAACTATAATTATTGATACGTTAGATGCAGTACCTAATTCAATAATATTAAACACTTCATTTAATAAACATAACAATTACTTTACAAAAAGACGATCTTATTGCACCAAGACAATCTCTACCAGCTAACCCGGTTTGTATAGTAAGTTTTGTTTTTTGTCAGTGAAAAAAAATCTCCAATAAAAATAAAGAGGAAAAATAAATTTTTTAAAATAAAAGCTCTACTTTACTTTAACCAGTTAATATGCCTAAGAAGGATAGGCTTAGAATGTAGAATTAGAAAAAACCAAGGAGATGGTGATCTTTGAGACAACACGTTGAAATATATGTCTATTCTTATGAAAATATTTAAAAATATTCAAAATGACAAATGTTTTGATTGCTAAAATCGATTTTAGTAGCCACTTCTTCTATCACTATTTGTCAATGCGTATGTAAGTTTTTCGCTAGGCTTAATAGTGTCTTCAGCGGCGATTTATTGGCGGACGCAATGTCACGCTAACGTCAAATTACGTCGGCAATAAAATGCAACAGAGCAATAATTATTAGTCCACCGTAACGTTTCACTGCAGCGCAATACGAGGTTACCACAAAGAGAGAAAGAGAGTCGGATATCAAATAGCTATCATTGTCTGAGTAAAATTACATTGAAAAAGACAGAGCGGATACTAATAGTTCATCAAAGCTTTGAACCTACTATTTATTCGGCCGTCTATTTATTTATTTATTTTACAACTTTCTCCATCTACATATTTTCTTTTTGCATAAAAAAATAATTTAAAAAATGGTACCACCTCTATAATGTATGCTAAAATATACTATTTAAATAGGATCCTAAAAAATAAATTAATTTCGAATTTCAATTATTAAATTATACAAAAAAATATGTTTATTAGCAAGCAATAGATAGATGCGAGTTTTTTTTATTGTTATAGATTTTTTTTCTACCGTATTTTATATTAGAAATGTTATATGATGAATTCGATCTGCAACTAAAACTATTTATTACATTCTGTTTTATTATAGATTTTAATTACGGCTATATATTGTTAGAACTCAACCAATTATTGATTAAGAACAGTTGTAATAACTTTACATTGAAATGCATCTTAACTCTCAGACTTAAAACATTACCACTCTTGAGATCGACAAATAAAGCTATTTACATAAGCAGTCAGAATAAGATAGAGCGTAAAATCGAACTTTGAGGTACCCTCTACCGTATTTGCTTAGCTATGATTATATATGACTATATTTTATATGTTTGAGTAAATAACTTTTTTCACCGTCACCAAATTATTTTCAAACTGTAGATAGTTTGTTGGTTATTTCGTGGTTGGCCACGATTATGCTTATGATCATACATTCAGGCACATAGCTATCAATCCAATTCGTCATAATGAGAATGTCTGACATCGTTGATTTTACATACTCTATGTATGGTAATTTAGTGGCCATATTTTACATGCAGTAGATTATTTTAATTGACGAATATATTCTTTTTCGTTAACGGGCTCAAGGACTATGAAATTGACATCCTTAGCGAGTTGGCTGGTACTCCTTAACAATGCACTAAGCGTGTATGTAACCTTAACACAGTAAGGTATAGTAATACACCTAGACTGTGCTTGGTTCGCGTGTTCACCTATTTGCTAAGACTTAGCGTGATGTCTTTATTGTATGACGGGCACAATCTCACACGAAATCGCTAGCAATTTTCCGGTTCCGCCTTTCCGGCGGGAGTAGGGAATATCCGGCGAGAATTTTACACTTTCATACGCACGGGAAAATCTTCTTTTTGAAATTATTTTGTGTATGGTTAGGGTTTTTGTAGAGCGGCAATGCTTTCCATGCTTGTGTTGGGAAATGTGAGTTGCTTTGCGGATCAGATGGTCTATCCAGGACTGCTAGTTCCCCTCTTCTAAGTATATGCTGTCTCTTCATTTGACTGTGCTAAATTGATACTGTACGGAAATAGATTCTCTAAATTTAAAATGTGCAGACGGTTAAATTGTTTAGAGAAACAAATTACGAACAAAGGAAGTAACTAAGTCTAGTTAAGAAGGCAGGGAACATCAGTGTAGTAGGTGCTAGTCGCTTGTTGGTTACATTAACTGCCACGTAAGCTACTGTTCTGTAATGTATGTATTTTGGTGTATAAGAATAAATAAATTAAAAAAAACTAAATTGTTCATAACGAAATATGCAATTCATACCATTTTGATTGTTTTACTAATTGCTACTACAAGAAAATTTATTGTAGAGACTACAATAAAGCCCAAAGCTTCATAACAATTATTTAAACAAACAATCATGTTTGGTTTATATCCATACGAAAAATAAGATATGCACAAATCAGCTGTTCGTCTGCTTTCATTTTTAAATCGAATTGCAGTTACATATGATGTATAAATCTATTTTCTTATTCTAGAAGCGTATGAACTTCCAGATTGTTTTTTCTTGCATTAAAAGGTGCAAGGTAAATTTCATAAAGTAACATTAATAGCTGTTTGGTTAGTTTTGAACTAGAAGGGCGATGTTTTAGACCTTGTAGAAATAGACCTAAAGGTAAATATTGGTTTTCTTTAAAAAGAATATTAAAATATGTAGTATTCTTTCATATTTTAAGTAGCGCTTGAAGCTCGCGAATATTAAACGCACAAGTCGTGGGTATAATAGTTTAATAGGCATGCGATTCAAGCCCTTATCTTTTCGACATCATTTTAATAAACATTTGCTCTTACGAAACCATTAATCATCATCTTGCGCAAGATCTTCTGGTAAGAAAGTAATGAAAGTTTTTATGATATGTTTTAATGAACGTCAATTTTGACGCGATAAACGATGCCGCTTTATGGACAATTACTCTGGAATCCGTGTGTCATTTAAAGCGTATGCAGTTTAAGAGTCATGTCATGTCCAGAAAAGTTATGGAAAAGTTGTCTGACCGACCACCGACTGACCAAGTGACCACCCTTCTGACGTCGATCTGACTTCTAGTTTTTGCATTTTGGCTGGGTAACTATGTCAGTGCCGTTCACTATATGATCAATGCTAGTTTTTATTGTTTCACATTTATTTACTCTTGACGCTAAAATCGTCTTTGCTTATTGTTAGCAACGTATTTAGTTTGAATAGAAAGTACTAAAAACTCGCGATGCAATTTAAGGCATTAGAAATAGATGTCGCTATTTTTATGTGCAAGCGTCGGCACTATTAGTAGGAACTAAAATATCTACACGGAACTATATGAAAATTAAAATATTGTCATTTACTGGCTAAAAAGTCAAATGTAAGATAACGTCAAGAACCTACTTGAGAAATGTAACGAGTAAGATTATTTCGTGGGGTTTAATAGTTTCTACCACACAACTAACAATTTTAAAATAGTTTAGGCCAATAAACGGGATCTCTCCACAGAAGGACGCAAGCACCTCGCCTGTTTGACGAAAATTTGAAAGTCTCATGTGTGAATGTAAAATTCGTACAGTTAGGAATCGAGCCCACGACGATTTATAGCTTCATGCAAATATAAAAGATATTTCTTTTAATTATAATATATGCACATTATTTAATGTGGGATATACTTCGCAATTAGATTAAATCTAGGGTTTACATAAAAATGTCCGCAAAATGTCGCACTAGCGTATTATTTTTTTTAACATACATTATTTTGAAAAAATAATAGTTTCAAACTGTCAGAGGCCAAAGGAAATAAAATCTAGAATTTATCTATTTTATTATTATTTTGTTTTAATAAATTAATTTGTTTCTTAAAATTAGAGTTTTTTTGCAACTCAAGATGAAATGGGTATTATGTGTAATTGAAATTATTCGTGAGTTAATATTTAACTCACGAATAATTTCGATCTGAAAATGTGCATTGTCTATGCTGGTCGTTCGACTGACTTTATAAAGTTTGGTTCAAATGGCGACGGTTTTTTTTATGACATCTAATCAAATATTATCATGTGGCTTTTGTATCAACCACTGAAAATATTGGATAATGCTTTATATGCTACGGAAAATTCTACTTTCACCTACTGTTACTTCATTTGGGATCGGCTAACCTAGTTCTAAATGGCCGTCTGACTTGGTAAAAATATTGTAGAATAGTCAATAGTTCGTTGTTTGTGTCCAATATCTTCTCTCCGGTACGAAATGGAGTCAAAAGCCGCTGTCTTCATTCTCCAAACGGACGCCATGCTTTTTGTTATGACAATTTATTGTTGAGTAACCGCGTGACACTTCCATTTGGCATTTTTGTGTCACGTCGCAGCCATTGTATTAGGTGAACTTTTTCGCTAGCGTAAAATAACTGCATCACTTTAACCACACACTTCAATTTAGATTTTTAAAAATCTATTTATTTATTAAAATTTGTGAACCGGTTGACTGACAGACTGAGAGAACCAAAATTTACAAAAATATCTGTTTTTTTGGTTATGGGAATATGATATATGTGGATATTATACCGATTAATCCAACCCAATTCTTAACAAAGGATCAGAACTGGGAATATTCTGGTAATCAGAGATGCGGGAGTTCTTCAGATGAACCTCGGCTTCAGACGAGCTGCTAAGGGTTATCAACTACTAATGGCGTTATTCAAATGATACAAACGAGCTCTGATCACTATTCAAATGTATCTCTCTCTGGTTAACATATTCATTCATTTCATTTGTTTATATTTAAATTTTTAACGCGACTGATGTTATCAAGTAAGCATTGTGTTACCTGGTCTTGTATTGTGTATTTTTAAAACGTTTTTTTTCATTTTCGTTTGTAAACCCGTGCATATAAAGATTTATTTATACGTTTATAGAATGTTTTACTTTCTTTAATTTTGGTATCTACTAGCATACTTATTCATTTGACACCATTAGACACTGCATAATATTTGGTCAGTCATAGTTCAAATTAATAAGCTGTCGTTTTCACTTTGAATGTAGAATACAGAATATTTAAAATCTCGTTGAAACGCTAAACTTTCTCACGGACTTATGCAACATTCGTAATAATGGTTATTACTATTCAGTATTAAATTGCTTATATTTAAAAATGTCAAATGGATTACTTTCGATTTCAATCAACACATCGCATATTACAACATATTTGTGTATCCTCAAGAACTCATCTTCTTAGATATATTATTAAAATTTAAACATTTGTACCGGAATAATATAATATAATCTAATACGATTGCACATAAACTTATTCTTATCTCCCTTTCTCTAAAGTGTGTCAAGGGAAAGCATTTGGATCCGATTAAGAGAGATCATTCTTAAGATACATCTTTTCTGGTTATCTTGAATTCAAGTTCAAACGTTGATTTTGATCGCTTCTTGATTGTTTAAATTGCCATTTAAAACATCGAACATTTATTTGAAGACAAAATTTAATGTGAATTCAATTAAAATGTTGGTAATTTTTTTGACAATATTGTGTTTTTTATTTCTGTGAGGTAGGCAACACATTAATAAGCAACCTACCGGTGGTAACAAAATTACTATTTTTATGTAGATTGACTTTTATGGCTCTAACCTGTTCTTTTGTTTCTTTTTATCTAACCAAATAGTTATTTTGGTAGAGGTCGAGTCTGCAGTACTCTTAACGGTTTGATTGGGACTTGTTGATATTTTCACTAATAGATTAAGATTATCATCAGCCACGGCGAGATTACCTAGATGAGATAAAGTTGATATCTCTCTTTTAAATTGGAGGGATATACATTATTCCTTTTTCGATAATATTTTTTAAATACTACTGAAAACTTGTTTAATAAATACTCATAAAAGTATTCCTCTAATTACACATTTAATATAATATTTACCCATAAAAAAAAACAATTTAATTCTACCGATTTCAAAATAAGTAGTTCAGAGGTATTATCACTACGAGTAATGAATACGCTAATGAACCGAAAGCTTAACCATGACAAAAACCGTTTACTTCCCTGTTTAATTTTGCCTAATGATAATTAGTAATCTAACTAATTAGGTATGATAATATCTTATAACAAAAATATTTACAGCAGCTTACCTGGTTATTTGGTAGCGGTAGCAGCTTATTTGGTAACATTCCTCATAATATTCAACCCGATAAAAACCTTTAAGCTGTTTTTGGCCCCACGCCTTTGACCTTTCGGTGATCCTTTCCGTTCATCGTCCAGCGAAAAATTAGTCAAATACAGCCTGATTATTGTAAATTTTCGACTTCATATTTCTATATATAACCATTGCCAGTTCAATCTTGAGATGCGCTGGTTGGCATTGTTGTCTTTATGTAGATCCAGATGAATACCTTTCACTTTGTTCCAAACACGGTTTATTAAAACTGATAAAATATTTAACTATCAATCTCTCTTAGTCTTTAAATTACTATAAAGTTTATTAAAATACTCTTCAGCGTAGTATTTAGTTTCAATTTAAATTTAAATTAAGTTTAGTGCTCAAACAGATTTAATTTCACCTACATATTATATAGTATCTTTTTTGTTTGACAGCTGTTGATATTGAGGAGCTATTGCGATCTGTGTCTGTGTGACTGTAGAAATTACATTTTTTATTTCATTAACCACTATGTAAATCTGTAGATTTTTTTTTAAATTAAATAAATAAATATCGTAAATGTCATTTTCGTGGTCTACCATACTAAAATGTTGAGTATTACTATATTAAAACTCTTTGAATATTTAATAACATGTTATTGTTATTAGACAGATAAATAAAAGGTAGAAAAAAATATTTATAAGATATTTTTATTAAGAGCATAAATATTATTATAGTCATTTCAAATTAAATTTACGAAATCAGCTTAGTGTGATTTTAAAAAGGTATTTCTAATATTTAACATTAGTGCGTAAGGAGTAAGTAAAAATGGAAATAATAAAGATTTTCCCGTATTTATTGGCACTGTAATGATTACTGATCCAATCTCTTTTATACAACTTCTATTATAAAATGTGACCATTCGCTTAATAATACGTAATAACCACGTCAAGCATTGCTTTTGCATGATGTAATTTCAAGGTTTTCTGTAGGCAATCTCCAGAACAAAGCAGACATTTTTATACAAAGTACACAAGCCATATGATTGCGGTAGAATAAATGAACGACTACTTATAGCGTTTGGAATAAAACTGCATTTAATTTATTTTCATTCTGTGTACAACAATAGTAACATAGCTTTATCTAAAGACAGACCCTATACAATAAAATTAAAGGTGAAAATGATGACATACCTAAATAAAAATAAAAATATTTTGTACCCATTTTCATTATTAAATCATATGCAGTAAACGAAATGTCATGTTGCTTTCAAAAATATTTAAAAAATATTTGATTATCAACATTGTCTTAAAAAAAATTATTATAATATACATAATTAGAAAATAACAATTACCTAGATATTGGTAAAACTAAGGTTCTCACTTTTTAAATAAGAATTAACTCCCAATTTTTAATTCGACTCGTTAACCGATGGAAAAATGAAATTTACGGGAGTATTTACGAGTAATCCGATCGAGATAAGTTATGTCTTTAGGGAGAATGTTCAATACAATGCGAACTATGTCATGGTTCTTGCCGTATATAAATGATTTACACACACACAGTAATTAATAATCCGAGAATTTGAAGACGTAATGAGGTAGTTTACCAAAATCGAAAAGTGATATAATTATATTACAAAAATAAAGTAAAAAATCTGAAAAATAATTTTATTTTGTTTTCATATCTTTTATATAACCCGAGTTATCGAGTTTCAAAGTCGAGCATCTCAAATCACACGCGGTTTTAGAAAATCAGGCGCAGTCACAGATCCCTCTGCTCGTCACACACTGCCTTTCGCACCGCTCTTAGTACCGGATAGATGTGAGAGGGACCACTAGGGTACTAAGGGTACTTCTCAATCCTCTTGTTGCTTGATTGTTTCATAAGAAATAGTTTCCGATATCGAGAAGGAATTTTTGAGAGGGCAGTAAGATAATCCGCCTAAAGTTGATTCATTCTTTCATGGTTGCGGAAACAGAACGTTTTTAAAACGCCCAACTTTGAGACTGTAAATTCGTTTAATTTTAAGATATCGAAAAAAATATTTCACTGTTATCGTAATTTTTAAAGATTTTTTAAGATTTACGTAAGATTTTTTTGGGAAAATAAAAAAAAACAAGTATACTACTTTATTTACCAGTTTATTACCGTATTTACCGTTACCAGGCAGTTTATAACTAAAATTATCGAAAGTATGTATTAGGTCAACTCATTGGCAATGGTATATTGTGTGGTGGTCAGTAGTGAGTATTTAAGGCGATCAATGCGCCATAATCGCGAAAAATAGATATTATAGAACCCTGTTATTAAATAAAACAAAATAATTTTAATAAATACCTAACTGAATTTATAGAAAAAAACGAAATTCTGCTTTAATAATATAAATTATATTAAATAGATACAATATACATTAAATAGATAAAATATACATTAAATAGAGGCTTTCTGAAACGTAAAATCATCAAAATATTAAAAACTAAAAAATGCGCAAAAAAAATGTACTAATGTACATATTCCTCGTAAAATCATGTAAATTACTATTTAAAATAATAATAAAACTGAAATTCCTCTTTGTGATCATTCATCTTATCTTCCGTCTGCTTTACGCGTGATACGTATCCATAAAGCTATCTTTGTCTGTTAGCTGCGTGACTAACGCCTTTGGAATTGCCTTAAGTAATTTTGGATGATAGCGTACATAATTCTGAGTAGGACAGATTGATAAAAAAGTTACACTTGTTCTTAATAAATACGATTTAACCTATGATTATTTTGTTTATAAACTGGCTAGAAATAAATTATAATTTTTAAGTAGATAATAAGCTGATACTCGAGATAGTGTTATCATCACAGTTATTACAATGTTGTTTATTAACTCACGTGCATAATGGATAGATGAGCTGAGATTTCTCTCAAGAGTAGAGACAGGTACCTGTTTACCGTTTACGTGTGGCGACAATATCTGACCGGTCCGTGCAAAAGAAAGCAAAGTCCAAGTTTATGGAGCTGGGTAGGTAAAGTACTTATAAGTGGTTCATTATTATGTCGAACCGGTGAAAGTGAACTTGGAAAAATACAGAAGTAATTAATTTAAGCTGATACTTAACGTACCATAAACCTAAAGTGAATTACCATTACCATATACAAAATAATATATAGGGAAATACAAAAATATAAATAATCGATCGGCAATAAGGCATCGGCGATTTTAGGAAAAACATGATTTTGCTAAATGTTACCTGAATTAGATCTTTCGAATTGTCTTATACCGGGTGAAGAGTATAAAGTATGTCATAGTATAAACTATGACACGGTTTTTAATGGTTTAGAAAATTGATCCGCCTATTATGATATAACCGATGTGAAAGCAAATAATTAAAAAAAAAACGCACATCCAAAATGTGTTGGATAAATATGCTATAAGTATTGAACAAAGGTATACTTTCGATAAAATTAATAAATCGCTAGTCTGAATGCCCATTTTCAAATTTTAGTTTTACTTACCTAAGTAACTATATGTATAGTCAACCCATGTCTACTTTCATTGTCTTATTTGGGCTAGAGAGCATTCCGAAGTTCAAACCATCGATTCATAATATTCTCTATTTGTGGAGACTATCAGTATCAGATTCGATTACTTATCTTGTGTAATTTACTATCATTATTTGTTAATACACATCCTTTGGAGACATTTCTCTGATGGTTGGAAGGTGGTATACTGAGGTTATTTTTTTGACAAATATTTGATTCTTCTTCTTGGTTGGGATGGGTTCTTAGGGAAAGGTTTAGGTCACTGCAGTTATTAATCCATTCTTTGACAGCACGCGGAAGAAAAGAATTCGATCCAACAATCATCATCTTGAAAATTTATTACTAAATTATATGTAGTGCTCGGTTCCTATTTAAAATAATGTTTTATTGGTTGTTGGTTGTTATTTGTTTTTTCGTATTCTGCTAATCCGTCTAGCGATGCAGTCCTCTAAAGAAAAGCAAAGCTTGCTCAAGAGACGACGAGCGCTGATCTAATGTCTTCAACTCTTACGTAAACTCTTCGGCTCGCTTTTGATGAAGCCTGCCCCAGTGAACGGTAATGATTGTTTCCGAGTTTCCGACATGTAATTCACATTTAAGGAAGTACGTTCGACGGTGCGATCGCAGTCACGGCACTGCAATTTAAGTGAAATTTTTTGCTGATTTACTTCATTAGTGAACATACCGTTTCTTCCTACTTAACCCACATTCGAAAATGACACACTTAGAACTACACAATAGATATGGGACCACTGCATTCTAAAAAAGTGTTTAAATGTGCTTAATAATAATTGAGAATTCATTACAAATATATTTATTTATTTATTCTTAAAAACCAAAATACATACATGTACAGAACAGTAGTAACAGTTCAATGGCAATTAATGTAACCAACAAGCGACCGGCACCTACTGCACTGATGTTCCCTGCCTTCTTAACTTAGGCGCCGTCTGTACCAAAGAAGGCAGTGACCGTCGATTTTTATGAATTGAAATTATTATTTCGGTCTTAAACTAGAACGATACATACATTATTTATTATAGCTCAATATAATACGTATCGATATACTCGTCGGTATTTTTTTTAATTTATTGGTAAACTCGCAGTTTTACATACATTTAGATTACAATATTAACAATTATAAGGCCGATTAAGAGATGCACATTTAAAATAAAACAATAAGGAGACGTTTGAAAAAAAAAACCTTCATTTATTATTGTTGTTAATATTATTTTATTCTTCTAGTTCCTGTAGTATCAAGGGTACTTTAGCACGCAAGCTGATCAATTAATTATTTTAGCATTGGTATACACAATTGGATAAAGGGCAACATTCCACTGAAGTGCTTATAGTTTGCGACCATTGGCTCGAACAATACAATCGTTTGCGCTTATGTTTATATTACCGGATTGAACTATTATAATTATTAAAGTTTATAAGCAAACGAAGTTTATTAAAATATGACACAAGCAATATAAGCTGTTCTTAAATTTAATAAAAATATATTGTTTTTGTGTCAGACGTAGTGAAACAACTTATAAATATATTTATTAGAAAACTACTAAAAGAGCCATAATGTTCGCACTTAAAACTGATTTTGCAAATCTGAAAAATGAATTAGAAAGTATGTGGGTTTTAGGAAACGTATGTAAATTTTCCTAAAATCAGTACCACATCTTTCAAACAACTTTAATCTTGGGTCTTTCAACATAAAAACAGATTTTTTTTGGTGTAAATATTTACTATTTAAGTAACCCTTATGGTGTAACTCCGCTGTCTATATGTTCATCTTTCCATCCAGTAACTTCTTATCTTCTTGTATAGAAGCTTAACAACTTGTTCTTTTTAACTACTTGTTCTTTGTATAGAAGCTAAGATAACAATGTTATCTTAGCTTCTATACAAAGTTATCATTTCACATGTATATAAAATTCTATCAAAAACAAATAAAAACTCTTTTGAGAAAGTGAACGTTTCACGAAAGGCATCTAAATTCTTACAAGAAAAATGGACTAATTTAACTATTCTTATTGTATGTCATATGCAATTTTTGTATGTTATGTACTAAAGTAATTATGTATAAGTAACTACAAGTCCATAATACAATAAAAGCAATAGTTGCAAATTAGGAAAAAAAGTTTTCATATCATAATTCGTTCCTATATCTATTCTATAAACAATACAATTACAATTCTGGGAATTCTTCTATTCAATAAAAGCTAAATCTCCATAAAATACTTGTAGTCATGTAGCCATTATATAATTTTGTGTATACCTTTTATGTGGATAGGGCATAAATTGACAATGCAAAATCCGATTGAAGTAAAATGTCGGTCCTTTGTTTTCGTACGCAATTAGTGCATTAAATTGATGGCCGCCCGCGAAGGATTTTAATTGTAAAACGAGTTATAATTGCGGTAGTAGTTTTTTTTAAATGCAACGTAATTTAAGGATGTGTGATGCAATACCTCCGCTCAAAGCACTGGGCTTCGATGATACGAGCACGTTACGAAATGACAAGTTGAAGTATAAAAATGCCTGGGTCTTCAGCAAGGTCTGTTTGTGTTTCAATCCTAAGCCATTCGACCGTCTCTTCCTCTGACCGGCCGGATTTTCCCGTTGGAAATCTACTATCTTTATTATATTTTCATTGTTTATACCTATGTGTGTAATATATTTTAAGATTCATGCATATAAATTCAAACTAATAAAATTATTATAACTTTTAAAATGTCTGTAATAAAATAATTTAGTAATAGCTAAACAACTTTAGCCTGTTTGCCAAATTTAAATTAAATTTGGTGCATATTAAATATTTGTTAAATAATGCAAACATAAGCATTTCGGTATACACAGTCTCCAAGACCATTCCCGGTAAAAAAAACGGCTAACAGGTCGGCGATTTCAAGTGTTATTTGTAATGAATATATATCAAAATTCATTATGTTTTTCGGGAGAAAAACATGTAAACTTCAGTTAAAAATAATAAACGAATCATATCACATGGTCTTTGCTGTGAGCACACAGCTGTGGCTCTCGGCCAAGATCAGGTCATTGATCCCCGCGCTCGTAGGAATTAGCCCGCTGACCGAATTTACACGATCTGTTAAAAAAAATAATAAATTTTGGCATGACTTTTTTTATATAATTTATCACTCAGAACGAAAACCCTCCTTAAGTCTTCAGAAAAGATTTTAGGACAATCTGTCACAAAATCAATGTAACGAAAAGATGTATAACGTTGTATGTTAACATTTAAGTTGCATTCATTTGTGTGTATTGTTAGTGTGTGTGTGTATCATATCAGTCTGTATATTTGTGCTTGAAGTTATTTTTCAGAGGGTTTTGCGCAGGTCTTTTATACTCACACTAACTTTATAAATAACCTTTCTTAGCACAGGTAATTCGCACCTAGAAAGGTAACAGACCTTATCAAATCGGCCAACGTGACTGGTACTCAGGTACTCGATTTTATATATTTTGTATTTTATTTTAATATTTAGTGTAAAATTGAGCATTATGTTACCCATACCTTGTTTTATTTAAAAAAAAACTTTGTATTTGAATTGCAATTGAATGTTTATGTTGTTATTATAACAGATAGAATCTAAATTTTCGGGTATTTTTAAATTGTGTGATATTTAAAATTATAAATAAAATTCTAATAAAAGATTGAATACTCATGCAAACAGTGAACTAGCTTTTCTGAAACGGTAAGGTAGTTGCTGTAAAATTGAAACTCGAATCGAATAGCTAGATTTGACATTGTTTTATGTGACATTGTTTTATAATAACCAGAATATGTAGTTCAATATTACATAGGCGTTACACAAACGCATTCCGGTAACAAAAGTGTCAATAATTAAAGTCTCGCCTGATTGGAAACGAAAACGCCTCCAGTAGTGTTCCGTTTTACTTGAATTGTTAGACGATCTAGAGAACTAAATTCATATCAATAGTAGCTGGTTTCATTATACAATTGAAAACAAATTCAATCAGCCGTGTCTAACCAGTTATATTGCGAGCACAAACAAGTTATTTAAACTACTTATAAAACGAATTTTATGATATTTTTTTAACGGTTACAACATAATCTGACTTAGGTATGCATAGTCACGTTAGTTCATTAAGTGACATCCCATACATTTCCTGTGGTTAGTGATTCATGTGTAAATCAGAATATTTTTGTTTGTAATATTTACTTAAAATTAAAAGTAATATTTTATTTGACTCGTATAAAATCAAAAGCAGCAATCTGCAGTTTAAAATTTGGTAATATTAAAACCAAAGGAAACTACTAGGTACATACCTATTAAATCATTATTATTAATGTTTATATTTTTAGAGTCGTCTGACGAATTCATGATTTTATTATCTTATAAGTCTAATATAAGGTAGCAATAAATTGAAGAAAAATGTTTTAATGTAGATGCTACTTTTTAGATTGACGTATTTTTCGTTTAATTTGTTATAGGAGTATTTTGATGTTTGTTTTTTTTTAACAGACTTCAATCAATTCATTTTTATTTAATTTTCTTATGTATGGTTGCTTATACTCCTAGCGCCTTAACGATTTATTTTTTTATATATGATTTATGTAAACAGATTAGGGGATTTCTTAAGGATGATTTTATAGTTGTATGTATTTAGTAAGTTATATGAATATTATTTTTACTTTGAAATCGGTTTTTTTTTTGTATGATTTTAATGACTACATATAAAGGAACCTTGACGTGCGTGTATACAAAATATACGAGTACTATCTACACAGAGGTATTGCATGTGTGAAGGTTGAGCTACAGCACTCCAAGCACAATGGAATAACACTACGTGGGAATTTCTGCATCCTAAAGGAGGAACGGCTCAGTGTGAGTGGGTTAATTCTCTCGCATGTCATTAAATACGCCATTGCTATGTGCATTCGTGCATTCATTTAGCATATAGTTATTATTGCCGAAGGCTAGACACGAATTTGTTAGCCTTTCTTTATTTGTTTTGTCGCTTGAAATATTGTATTCAGTATTGTATCAGAACTCGAGTTAAGAAAGCATATTGATGACTTAAAAAATAAGAGATCAACCGGAGTCGATAATTTCCCATCCTTCATTTTAAAAAACATAAAGATGATCTAATCCATCCATTAATTTACCTTTTTAACCTTAGCTTTAATAATGGAATATTTCCAAATTGTTATAAAATCTCTAAAATTATTCCTATCTACAAAAAAGGCAACGAAAAAGATATTGAGAATTATCGTCCAATCTCCCTCCTAAGTGTATTCTCAAAATTATTGGAAAAACTAATAGAGAAAAGACTTCTCATTTCTTCGTTAAGTTTAATATTTTAACAAATAATCAATTTGGATTCAGGAAAAATAGATCTACTCAACAAGCGATTTTAAAATATTGCAAAACAATTCATAATGCTCTTAATGATAAAAAGTGTGCAGCTGCAGTATTTTGCGATTTGAGTAGGGCGTTTGACTGCATTGATATTGACATATTGCTAAGCAAAATAAGCCATTATGGTGTAAGAGGAGTGGCTCTTGACTTGCTTAGATCATACCTTAACGACCGAAAGCAGTGTGTGGAAATGAAATACATCGCATCGTTCGATTAACATCGGTGTACCACAGGGATCGATATTGGGGCCTCTTTTATTTATAATATATACAAATTACCTCAGCTCAAACATAGCATAGTGGGGTAATCGTAACCAATAAAATGGACGAGCTGGATACAAGAATAGGCACTACACTCAATGAGCTTGAAGATTGGTTCAAGGCTAATAAGATGTCACTAAACATGTCAAAGATAGTTATAGTCGACTTCAGCAATGCTCCGAGTTCAACGCTTAAGACACGGCATGCTGTTGAGGTTAAAAACAGCATTAAATTCCTAGGAACATATTTGGATAAAAAACTTAACTGGCAAGAGCATCTTCAGTATGTCAAATCTAAACTTTCCTCAGCGTGTTATGCCCTTTCGCGCATAATCACACCTTGCTGAATCACACCTTAGGTATGGTATAATCGCTTGGGGCACAGCTCCGCATGTGAGTGATATCTTTCGACTCCAGAAACGATCTATCCGAGCTATTGTAGGGGTGAACCAACGTGTATCATGTAGGTAGACCATTGTTTAAACGACTTGGAATTCTGACAATCTATGGCTTGTATATTCAGGAGTGTTTGTGTGAGTTTTACGTTAACAAGGACAAAGCAGTAACACATAGCCAGATTCATGATCATGACACTCGCCACAAGAGCAATTATGTACAAACGGTCATCCCCAAGTCAGTTAAATTAAAAAAAACGAATAATTATCTAGCCGCTCATTTCTTTAACAAATTACCAGAGAATATAAAACTTATTTCTAAACTTAGCATTTTTAAAAGAGATTAAGAAACTACTTTTAGAAAAAAATATATACAGTTTTGAAGAGTTTTAATTAATCTCTTTTCAGTTTCTCTTTTTAGTTTTAATTATATTTATATAAATTTCGTTTTTTTGTATTTCCTGTGTATACATTATTAGATCTCTTTAAATATTTATTTCTCTGGTTTGTTAAATTAAATTTGTTTTATTTTGTTTCTTGAAAATATTTTTGTTAATTTTATTTTATGTATTCATTGTATATTTTTTTTCTATCTACATTGTTGTATGTTAAAAGTTATGTCATTCCTATGTACATTTTTGTATAAATTGAAAATGCTCGCAGCGAGCAAACCAAGCGTTTCGTGGGATATTATTTATTTTGTAACGAAAAAAATATATTAAAATAAAGAAAAACTTGTAGAACAAAACTTATTCAGTTGATGTGTAGAATAACTTGAGAAAAGTTCATTCTGTATAAGCATATTTGACAATGCAAGGCGAGCCAAGAAGACAAAGCTTGGGTTTGGCTCGTACAAGAGTTAAAGCAGATGGCGGTAATGTAACGTTAGACAAGGTGTGTCGTTGTGCCCGCAGCCGTTGCGTCAGTCGATCCGTAATATCAGATGACTTGCGATATTGGGAAGATGCTGACTGTGGATGCTGTAACAAACGATTCCGTGCGCCACGGCGACGCCTTCGTAACGCGAAGTCAAGCAGGAAGGATCTAGATTCTAGAGGCATAAAGCGGATGTTCTCTTATGTGATCCGCTCGAAAGGTAGATAACAAAGTCATGTTACAAAGTTTAATCTTTGAGAATCACTGTCACCACTTTAATCCACCTCAGAAAATTCTGACCTCATAGTACTAGACTTAAATAACAAAACCTAAAACACGGGTAACTCTTACCTAGTTGACCAGTCAAACATGACCGGTCCCCGGTTTGCTTAACATTTTTAAATCATTTAAATGGATATTTGTATATTTTTAGTAAAAAACTATTAATTTAAATTTGAATTTTAAGGATCTTACCGTGTGGACAATTTTAAACTTTAAAACGCGTGTTGCATATGCGAGTTGAATTTTGAATCGGCACTGTATCCTTGACATAAGCTAATTTAGCTTGGTTGAGCAGGGTCTTCACTATTTGTATATTCTTATCAATTATATATGAATATTAAACTAAAGCTAAACATTTTGCCTACATTTCTCACCCTACAATTCAATTCTGGGTTATTGGTCCACACAAACGAACGAGTATTGTAACCTTAAAAGACTATTTGGTTACCGTTACTAAAGTTTTTAGTAGCTCAACCATCGTTTGGTAAGTCTAACTGAACTTAGACTAACTGCTCGATAGAAAAACAAAATGGAGGAATAGGCAAGAACCGCGAGTTGTGTTTGCAAGTCTACTTTGATTGTTTGGTTGACGACACAAAACAGTTTTGTAAGATGAACTCAACTTTTCATTTAAATGCGCATCTACCGAATGTTTGGCAGACTTAACAAAACAGTATTGTAGTGTGTACACAAATTTTTCATTTGAAATCTGCATCCACGGAGATTGTTTAATGCAGGTTACAAGAAAGTTTTGTTAGGTGAACGATTTACCAATCTACAGGAATTGGTTTGTACAATCAGATTGTATACACTAAAATATACTTCGGTTGGGCCTACTAAAATTCAGTAGCCACAAAAAAATGTGATTCTTTTGATATTTTCAGTTCAATCAGATTTCGATTTTCAGTGTCGTTAATTATCAAAAATTCCTTCTTCTTATTACGTTTCGTGTGACTTGGGAGAACTTTTTATTCCTACTTAAGCGGTGGATTTCCTTTTGCGATCTGTTGGCGAGATGACAAAACACATAGAAATAGACATAAGCAATGCATCCACGAACAAACTGTTTCTCTGGGAAATGAAAGATGATGCAGATTACACAACAGTATTTATGGTGAATCTGAAATGCGTCATGTAAAGGTAAATGACGCGTTCGAATGATTTCCTCACATCGCATCGACCGGATAATAGAGCTTTCAAACGCCTTGGCTGTCAGATCAGAATGCGACGCCGCGACGCCGTGCGGGCCAGATTTAACGCGGCGCGCAGCCCACATCTCGGAACGACAATGAGCGGGATGCGTTCTTTAACATTGGGCAATTTCGCCCAGCGCGAGCAACGCACGGCTCTGCGTAGATGAGAAGGATTTCTGCCCGAGAGCGGTGCCTTGCAGGATGCCAAGGCTGTCGCAATGTGCCTGTCCTATTGACGATGAACATTCACTAAGAATCGTGCGTTAATAAAGCTGTGAATATAAAATTCTTCTTCCCATGCATTCAAATCATTACCCAACATGAGCGAGAAAGTAAAATAGTAATCCAGAAAGCCTTTAAAAACCTTTTTTAAACTAAGTTTACTAAAGCGTTTATGTTAATTTTAAACTTATGTTATCGATAAAAATATGCTTTAAAAATATGAGAGCAAATTAGAAAATTGCTCCACCGCGGCCCCGAATTCTTTCATGAATAGAAATTAACCGCGCGGTTAAGAGCTTCGTTTGCTGGTTATTGATAAACGTAATTATAAATATATTACAATAAAAATTACGTTTTGTTTGTAAGATTTTGAAACAAAATAGTTTTTCCTATATGTAAAATAATTTTAGCATTAATTAATTAATAATTTATTTTTTAATTTATTAATTTAATTTATTTTTAGAAAGTTATTACATTTTGTATAGTATTATTACTATCTAACTGTGTATCTAAAAATGTCTGGTTATGTTTACATTGTTCTGATTAAATATTTATCGTGTATTACATAACAAATTTATTGAAAAAATGTGATAAAAGGATTAAATACTTATAAGTATTTATAAAATATTTCAATAGGATTAATATATAAGTATATATTATATATCCCCCTCCACCAATTCCCTGCCCTGTCTATTTTTCTAACGGTTAAACAGTATATAAATATATATAATAAAAGTATATATATTTTAATATAGTAAAAATTTATAATGTATCTCTTAAATACCGTATTTAGATGATTCCTTACGTTATAAGAGGCGTTCGCACTTAGTTTACATTTCTTATATAAAAGTCTGACAGTATTGACATTTGGAAAATTCGAATGATTTTAATATTTTTACAAATTGAAAATTTTCAAACAAATTGTGTAGCCAGAATGTTCAAAGAAATATTATAAAATACAGGCCTGTATTTTATAATTTTTCTATAATTATTTATATTTTTTCTATATTTTTTTTATATAATTTGCATAAGCATGCAATACGATCAAATTATTTTAATACTTTCATTAAAGTATTAAAAAATAGATACGAAAACAATAATTATGAAAAACGGTGAAAATGTAACGAATATGACGTATAATGAATGAGAGGGGAATGGTTTAATGAATATTTACAAAAATGACTTACGTTCAACGTAGGATATATGAATCGTCATAGATAAAAATAAAAGTGTAAAATATATATACATTATATTTTTATAAATATACAGTAAAATACATATAGTAAAATTGTATAATGTATTTCTGGAATACCGTATTTAGATTATTTTTTACCTTAAAATAGGCAAATGCCGTTTGCTTACCTTATATAAAAGTCTAATAGTATATTGACATTAGGAAAATTCGAACTATTTTTAATAACACTTTAATATTTATTTTAATATTTTAAATAATATTTTTTATAGTTTTACTTAATTGTTTTATTAATTTATTTAGAAATATATATATAATGAAATAATACTCATACTATATGATAAAATAAAATTGTAAAACCAAACACAAAAAAATATATAATATAAATTTTGATGTTTGAAAAGGCGTCAAGTTTATTACTTACATTTTATAAAAGAAATAAATAAAAATAATGACTTTTTGAACAACTAATCCTATATCTTTTAGGGTTATAGCTTAAAAATAGAGAAATATTTAAACCACCTTTCGTTCAAAATAGCTCTGTACCTATAATAGTTGAAAATATAGTTTTCACTTTAAGAGGTTAAATTATGAAAATTTAGAATATTATAAAAAAATAAATGCGATGTAGTAAGATATTTTAATCTAACACTATTATTCATTATTATTGAAAATGATTTAAAAACTTTTTGTATAAAAATGTGTTTTTCGCAAAATGATATGTAAACCTGGTGCAAAATTAGAATCATTAAACCCCCTTCACCCCTCCAGTAATAAAATGTTTTTGAACTTATGTGAAATAAGTGTTTCTCAA
This sequence comes from Neomicropteryx cornuta, assembly GCA_020383195.1. Lineage (NCBI taxonomy): Eukaryota > Metazoa > Arthropoda > Insecta > Lepidoptera > Micropterigidae > Neomicropteryx > Neomicropteryx cornuta. The sequence goes on along the minus strand of JAHKQU010000029.1, from coordinate 10,535,808 downwards.
TCGAAATGTGATTTTACTCTGCATGAGCCTTGAATACTATTAGACATCACAATAACAGTATTTCGAAGCATACATTTCACCGAACAATGAGCGAAATGTATAATTTGTCTGTTGTGCAACATTCGCAGGTTACGACGACCAAATCTTAGTGTGAACCAAAGACGCTTTACCCATCGATCACATATTTCACAACAACAATATTACAAATTATTGTCTCACCGGAGAGGTTTAAATTTTCTTGCAAGAGTTTCAATAGTTACGTCGCCGCCTTTTGTTCAGGACGAAACGTCACAAGGGGCGTGCAGGGCGGGCGGCGAGAAAGGAACCTATGTATTTAAATTAGGTCTAGGCACAGCTGAGACAGCTTGTCTTTATTTAACTTTTAGCTGTTAGCTTCGTTTAGCTGCCACCCGAACAAACACAGTACTAAGCCAGTGAGTGGACTAAGGATAGTTTAGAGAAGGGAAACATCAAGTTGTTTAAATAACAAAAAAATAATATATTTGTATATATAAAAGATTGTTTTTCTGATTATATACTTTTTTATTGTAATACGGATGGTAGAAAATAGAGAGGTTTACTGAGTGAATGCCAGATGTTTCAACGGAAGATGGTGTCTTCTTCGATGGCAAATTGCCACCGAAGAAGGTAGTAAGCCCTTTCACTAAGTCCTTTTTATTTTCTATTACCATCTGTAATTACTTCATTTGATTGTATTCGCCGTGGATAAAAACGTTTCTTAATGGCATGAAACACTAAAAAAAATGGTCGTAAACCTCGTTAATTCCAATAGAGTTTAAAAGAGACTAATTGACATTTCGTCTCGTAGTTGCATAATAAATTATGATTGTATTGTAATCGATTAATAATGCTATGACGGTAGTCGATTGTCTGATTATTTGCGCCTTAATGAGACTGCCCCGCGAAATGTTAAAGTAAAGTGCAATGAAGGGTTACCAATGGCTTAGCATGCAAAGTTGAGACTACGTACCATAAAAAGATGTAAATTTTCTATCGATTAATAGTAATTAAATATTGCTGTTATTCTGGTGGATGGAGTATAACACAAAACAATTATATCTATGACACCCTGTAGCTATCAAATAATATCAACAGCTGCTATACATTATTTAACAGGAGTAAGAGAACCTGACGTCTTACAGCTAGGCCCTGCAGGCGTCATTAACGTCATTTTTCCCTAGACTACACGCGCCTGTGGAATTGTTTGAATTGCTTCATTTCCTATCTCCACTTGTGCCTCTGGCACTTTTAACTCATCCGATGTGCGTTTTGGATGATCGTAGAGGCGACAGGACGTATTTGTTTAGGTCAGAGTAGATTATGATAAAGAAACATACAATAGTATCATGACATTCTTTCAATTCATCATAAATTTGAATACAATTTAGTTTTTTTTTCGTAAATATTGACGCACGGCTAGTAATGAAACCATACGGACATAATATTTCAATTTATAATAATTTTAATGTGACACTGCAACATTCTTTTACATGTTTCTATTTGTGCACATAGATGAATCTATATTAATTATAACTGGCCAGCAATAAATAAATAATACGTTCCATTTATTAGTACTAAAATTTTGTTGACTTTAATGTCATATTATATATTATCCGACCACCTTCCGATGTGATCCAAACGGTGGTTTTTTTCAAGAGCGTCAATCCAGACACAAAAATTTAACTCCTTTGCATTTGTACTTTTCGAGTTGAAAGATGCAATAGACATGAAGCCGGCCAAAGGAGCTTCTTGTACATGATTGTATGTAATAAGCCTATGTATGTAAAATGCCTTAAAATATATTACTTTTTGCGGTTGATCCACCATCTACCATTGATTATTTATTGGTTTTTAGATAGCTCCACTTCATACAATTAGTAGACACCCATAAAATGATTCCGAGTTGTAGATGGCGCTATTACTTTTTAACAACGAAACATTCGTGTTTCCCAAAAATTACGATATTTCAAGGGTGTTTAAACCTTGATGCGACATCTGTTTTATTTAATAAAGAGTGATAGTCTAAATCTTCTTAACGGCTAAGAGTTCTAAAAACTGCTATATAATCAGTGTTTTAATTAAGATATAAAAAGTATCCTATCATGATCATTAAATTTAATATTTATTTATAATTTGTAATAACTGATAATTAATCGTTTATGGCTATAAAAAAATATCGATTCGTGTCAGCCACATCACTAGTAAGCTTTGTCGTGACACCAGAACTGTTCGGGTCTTCTTTTGAGCACAAAAACGTGATGATCCAAAGATAGGCATAACTATTATTCATCGGCATTCGGCATTCATTTTTCGCAAGAAACTCATCGAATGGCTGTCGGCTCACCGGGTCGTGCTCTATGGATTTCGTTTGGATGCGATTTCTCATCATTATTCGAGAAATATCGGTGATCATTCGTTGAGAACAAACGCCGCGAGTTTCTTTTAACTTGTCAATAGTTTAAATACATGGTTAGTATCATTTAAGAAACGATTATGTACTTTGATTACAGTAACTAGGGTTTCCTGTAAAGCGACGAGAGAGGAAAACGCGTGGGACTAAAATATTGAATGTTGCTTGGAAACGCCACTAAATTTATCAATCAATTAATATAAATCAACATGGACTAGGTTTTATATTGATTTTAAAAGTTTACATATGGATGGATCTCTATCGATGAAATAATGATTATTTTAAACAATTTCATTATTTGACGAAAACAACAAATGATTTCAATGAAAAAAATGCCATTGATAATAAACAATGTTTTTATTTACAAATATCGATTCTTCATTCGCATTTTTTTTTAAATGATTACAATATCGTTAAAATACATAGTTCATTGACATTACATACGTATCTTGGAATGTATTGCGATTATCATAGAATATTATCGACTGTAATATTGTAGCATCACGTACGATTGATAATAATTCGTCCACCCGTTTTGCAAGCTACGAGTAAGTTTGCGAATAAATGTGTATTGTGATAATGAAAAAAATAATAATCGAATACCTAATCATTTTTGAGAAATGATAATAAGTATGAATTTTAAGTAATCATTTTTAAAAAATGTTCAATAAGTAGTTTTTCTATTTTCTAACAATGAAATAGTTTTTAACATAACTTAGCTAATCATATAAAGGAATCGTATCATTTCGGTTAGTGTACCATCATATCTTCGAGTGTGAGTTACAAAAAAAAAAGATCAATTTAATAGTAATACGATATTTTACGGAAACGTGCGTCCCTAAAACTTAGCGGGCGTACGGGCATACAGGCTTGTAGAATATAATGACTAGATGCGAAGGATTCACACATCGAATCCCAAATATGTAGGTAAGCGAGCGATCGCACTTTAAATAACGGCAATTTGGAAGTAATATTAATCACTTTAATCGATATTTTTAACTTTTACGGTTTCATGCGTTCGTACGAAAAAAAGTTTTTACGCCATTTTTTTCGGTTTATGATTAATTTTTTTAAACGGCGATACGGACGGTTCGCGAGCCCCGCTTAGAAGGAGACGGCTTTGGGTACGTCTTGAACTTTTAACTTGACCATACTTGGTTGCCGCCTTAATACGGTTCGAAATGAAAACCCCGTTCATTTATTTATCTGTCGAACATTCATTTTCCTTTCAATTACTTTTTTTCCTAAAGCTCAATGTCTTTTATAAGAGAGCGATTCAACTAAAAAAGAACTATTAGCAGTTTCTCATTTATTAGATCTCTCAGAAATAGAATTAAATTTAAAAATCTTCCTTTACTATGTCAAAGATATAAAAAGAAGGTATCTAAACATATTTTTTTTATTATTAAATATCCAATGGTTACCAAATGCCAGCTATAGAAAAAAGGGTCTAAATTAATGTTTATAAACAATAAGCTTTGACGATATTAAATTAATATTTACTTACATAAAAAAATAACTATATGAAACTTCACAGCACTGACAGATTAACAAAAACAGGAACTAATATATATATATTTAATTTTATATGAGTATAATTTTAGTGAGACTTGTTTAGTGTTTCTTTTTTGGTTTCTTTTATTTAGATAATTATGAAAGTAAATAAAAAGAAATGTTAAATTTTGCGTTAACCATACCATATTATTATTATATTATTTAGTATAAATATGTATGCGATTTCCGCTACGTTGGAATACGCCCGAAAGAATTATAAAAAAACCCATTCTTATTACAACCTTTTATTTAACTTGCAATGTTTGAATGTCGGCTTAGGTCAAATCTTGTAAGCTGAACTAAAACCACTTCCTCTTAACCTACGGAGCTGAAATTTGACATGTTGGTTCAGTTTCGATAACAATGCATTTTTATGGTAAGCATGACTTGATTCTACACCCAGGAATGACTCCAGACAAAGGAATTCCTCAACGGTCAACAGCACAGACACGAAATTTCGTACACGCATTCAATCACTAAAAATGTAATTTTACTAATATTTAAATTTAATCTTATTATTTAAACTAAGCGTGTGATGTAATTGTAAATATAAGCGTAATAGGATGCAAAAAATATATATTCTACTAAAATGAGCGATAAAATACGGCCTTAAAAGATTATATAGAGATGTGGTCCAAAACCTATCTTACTACACCTGGACGGCTAGCCAATAGTAACGTCAAATAATCGAGCGATATGAAGCTTCTATTCACATTAAGTGTTATATCAAATTGAATATTAATCTGTTGCATTAGCCGTTGGCATATTTGCCCATTGCAGAAAAGCAGGTTTCATCACGCAGCCCGGGATTATTTAGACCGTTCGCCTTTGTGGTCAAATTGCCTACAAGTACACGCAGCGTGCAATAACTTTGTTCGGTATTCATGCCAACAGTAACTGTAGGTAACAGATATGGTCAACTATAGGATATGGGGAATGTTGCCGTTTGGGTAACTCCGATTCTGTTTAAATAACAGCAGAAGAGGGAAGATCTACTTATTAAACTAGTAGCAGATATATTTTTTTATAATGAACAACACATGCACAACTTTCGTAAATTCGGAACTTTAGTACAACATAACCATTAACAATAGAATTATTTTTATAATCAGACAATAAAAAGTATTTTCTGAGGGTATTTACAAGCGTGCTACAGAAGGGGCCAATGTACACTTGTTAACATAAAGGAGTGAGTGAATTTGTGATCTCCAACAACCAAACAACAAACAATCAGAGACAAGCGATGACGGTATTGCAAAAAAAAAACACTCCTAGGTCATAGTAATCAGTAATAACGCAGCCGGTATAGAAAATATTGTATAGGAAATGTTTCAATTCTTCGGCCTCCGGTTGCAAAAGTAAGGCCGCTTGTGCGTGACTCTTTGTGTCGCCGATCGGAAAAAAATCTTCTGAAAAAATCGCGATCACTGTTGCGACAGATGCTTCCGTGACGGCGCCTTCTGAGGAAATCATTTTTATTGAAATAGCATAGTAATAAATCCGTTCCGGATGACTCTGCGCACACTTTTTTTTTATATTTAGACGTTATTGTCGGTGATTTAAAACGAACATTTTTTGAAGTAATTGCTTTTAAAAGACTTGTATGAGTTGTATGTTTAGATTGTCTTTTAGTTCATGTATGTGTAACTTAAATAAACCGAGTGAAACAAAAAGATTTACCAACATTGGCTGAAGTGTCAGACATCCTTATGTAGGTCCTTTGTGCTAAAAGACGATAACGTGCTTATTCATTGTTTTTTTGTTTAATATCGTCGTAAAATCAATAACTCTTAACTACGAAGACGATGTCATTTTGACGATATCGGGGTTAGGTATACACTGTGTTCCAAGACCATTACGGATAAAAAATCCGGCGAATTGGCCCCGCGATTTCAAACATATTCAAGAACATATTTTTCCGAGAAAAAATGTAAACTTTACGTGATAATATTAAATCGTTCTTGTTATAGGTTCGTTCGCTTTCGACGCCGGGTCACCGACCGGCGTGGCGTGAGCGAGCAAAAGAGAAAAGGGAATTTACACCAGCGCTTTAATAAAATTATTAAAATTGGGTATGAAATATTTTCGCATTTTTTTATTCTACATTATGTGCATGTGATTGAGCGGTAGTTTTTTTTATAATCAGAGCACAGTCAATGGGCAGGCAACACCGCTACTACACTATAAAGAAGATATTATACTGTTACGCTACTGAGCACTACGTGACACTTGTTTTGGTGGTTCATTCCTGTCAAGTGATAATTTATTAATAAAAAAATATCGATTAATTTGTCTTTTTTATTTACAATAAAAAAAAACTCATTTTATGTTTTAAATACAGTTTTAAGTATCTCCTGAACAGTCATGGTTTTTTTATAGGAGGTATTATTTATTATGAACGAAATGTGTCTTAGTATCTAGTATCTAGATGTTATTAATTATTTTTTAATATTCTATTAAAAATGAGATATTCTCGTACTACTTTAGATTCGACTAGTTTTAACTTATTCTAAAATATATCTCACTTAATCATAATAAACTATCATGATAATGCCCAGTTTATCTTTTATGTAATGTGGTTTCATCGCGTATCGGACGTGAACATGTGGGCCATTGAGGGACAACACTTTTAATAATATCATGGAATATTTTAAGTGAAAAAAATATTATGCATCAATTAGTATTGCCTATAGACACATTTTCCGGCGTCGATCTATAAAATATGTAACCAGTTTAATAAAATAATATGTCGTTAACCACTGTAGCGCGTACTAAAATTAAATATAAACCGCTAAAATTAAAATTTTATTTTATTTAGCTTCTTGCGTTGTATTGTAATGTACCTTAATCGTTTTATTTTATTTTTTATTATTAATTCAATTCATCTACTTTTACATATTTGAAAAATATTTATTTTTAGTTTTACAGTACAAATACATAAAGCTTATATAGTAGTTTGCAAAATAAATTGCTTTAGTAGCGACATTTTTTAAATAGATTCATTAGAATTTAAGTTTATAACCTATTTTTGATTGTATTAAATCAAAATTTATACGGATATAAAAATGTTATTATAGTCAAGGAAGGATTACACAAGCGTATCTTGCGGTCAATCAGCTGTTAATTAAACGCCAGCGATTGAAGCTCAGTACGGCTGACTGCATCAGCTTGATAAACTGCAAGAACTTTCACCTTGGCTATTTAGCCGTTGCCAGCATTGGCGTACAGCCCGTCGAAATGGAACGCATGCATTATGCAAGCCGCCGACCACGGATGGAGTGTACGCGTGAGATGCCCGGCGTGAAGTTCAAACCGGCCAGGGGTCATGGATCTGACCAGAATGCAGCAAGCCATCGTGCTTGCATCGGCCCGTGCGCAAACCTCATGGCGTCTGATGAAGTGTGATTTAGCAATAAATTAAAATTGGATAATAACTACATGTAATAACAATAACGTAACATTTTAATCATTTTTCCTGGATTAATACAGAATTTCATTTGATTTTCTTTTCAAATGTCGTCAGCACACTTGCAGCGATATAAATGTGTTTTTTAAATTTAGGGCACTCCTTTTAGGAGGTTGATCTATATCAATAACTCAACCGGTCTCAAGAAAAAAACTAAAATAATTATATATATTATTAACAAACTTTGTTTTTTCGAAGTACTTCGCGAACAGCCCGCTTCATTGACCGAGCTCGCACCATGCATTCAACCACGTCGCAAACATTAAAACGATTTCTATACAACTTTGAGGTCGTTTTCACGTAATTTTCCAATATTTTTTTGGTGATTAATGTTTAATTATAGATATAGATCAATATCCTAATAAGAGGATGCTGAATTTAAAAATACCAGTACCTGTTGAGTATACAAAATAAACAATCTGTGAGACGGACACCTAGCTTTTATTCCTATTCTATAATATTCTACTAGATATGTGCTGAATTGATAATAATATGTAGTACATAAAATAAGAAAACTAACGAACTATTTATTTATTTTAGATATACACAAGATCATTAAAAATGAATGGCCTAAAACAAATTTATTGAAACCGAGCCTGTCGCAGGGACTGTAGATCAAATAACTAAACAGAAATGATTATAGATCGCGAACATCGACAATACAGTAGTCTTTCTGCCTAATAAAATGGTAATTTCGTGAAAAAAAGCCTCTAGAACGTCTGAAAATTACGAAGACAATCAGCTGACAATATAACATTTCGCATTATTTTCGTGATGATATGAATTAGCAAATACATATGTTTAACGATATACGTAAAACAACCATGCGAATAGCAAGTTGTCTACATTACAACATACTATCATTGTAATATCAATAATTACCAGAATTCTGGAGCTTATAATTATAAAAATCCTAAAGCCCAACTTTTAAACCTCAAACTTTTAGAACATAACGCGTATGAATAATTAGCACGATTTTTCCATCCTAAAATAAAGTCATTGATCTTAATTCTACTTCACTCAACACTCTTCACCCTTCAATTCTTAATTCTATGGTAATGGATAACCTAAAAATATGATTGCTTGCAGCAGCCATCATTGGCAGTCAAGACACGTGCAATGTGCTACCTAAAGCATATCTTCTCTCCTTTTTTAATGTTTAGCGTACGACAGACCTTTTTGAAGTATAATGCCTAATTCCACTTTTTATGTAACATGGAATAAACCTACAGTTGCACAAAATCGAATCAGTTCTTTTTAACATTACATCCTGATATAATAGCTGGTACATTGAATTCCCGTTTATATGTAAAAGTGGTCACAATTCCTTCACAACAAACGTACACTTATACATATATTGTTTCAAAGCCATAGTCATTTACTAAGTCTATTATATAAAACCATTTTTTTTTTATATCCTATTCAAGAAGGCTTACAGACTTTTTTTTCTTGTTAAACCTGGTAATTCATATATTAATTTTAATATGGATAAGTAAATTTCTATCTAATTGGTAACATTGACCTCTGCGTTTCGAATTATCATAACTTGATATTAATAGAAGGCGCGACTTGTGGACCTTGATATATTGCTATTTGGCGTATATTAGCTTAATATTTTTTATTGGTCTTAAGTACCACTCATACTTGTCAGCGAAACTCGTATTTGTGCACGTGGGTGAAATTAATTAGTTTTATTAATAAAGTATAATGGCTAATGGGCGAATAATTTATTTGAGACAAAATTGAATTACATTGTTTTATTTACTGTGTATGAATAATAAAAAAAAATAACTATTGATAAAGAGATTCAATTTAGGTATATAAATATAATACCTCTGATTTTGAGATTGTTTAACTAATAAATGAGATTTTTATATGGAGATTCAGAAATAATTTTGAAATCAACATTCTTTTTAAAGATAATTTTCTAATAACTGTCAAAGGCCGTAACGTAATAAAAACCTAGTAATTGATCTAAATATTTTTACATAAAATAATTATTTTAAATAGTAGACTCCTGCTTGTCAAGAAAATGTGTTTTTTTAAAGCTGCTGTTTCTTCTAAAGTACATAACTACAGTCTACAGTCTCAAATGCGTAATGGGTTGTATACGAATTATAAATTCGATTTAGCAGATCTAAAGTTCTACCACCCGGTTACTTGACTAATATGACAACTGCGAATGTCGACTTTCATTTACACAAATGCTATTATACTTCAATTAAGTGTCGTTGTCAAGGTTTTAAAATGAAAAACCTCTAAATGCTGACCCGGCATCATCTGATTGCCAGACGCCCGACCATAGGTGATCATATAAAACAGACACATAAAATATCTTCATCGGCTTCTTTCAAAAGATCGAGTCCTTTCACAGATCAAAGAAAAAGAATTGATGGCTTCCGATAATCAAAGAACAGTTAAAATATTTACGATTATTTTAAAGGTCCTTTACCAGAACCTTCACAGGCCACTGCAAGCTAAACCTAAACAACGCTTGATTAATATATCTACAAATAACAAGCGCAGGTTCTGGCAGATATTCACAAAAACACTAAAACACACTCGGTGAATGTAGGCCTCTAATTCACAAAAATATCAGTTTCCACACAATGATCTTTTTAACTCTGAAGAGATACAAACCATTGAACCCATTAAAATACTTCAACAGAACTCTTGAGGGCGAACTCTGAGTGGATGGTTAAAGAAAAATAGTTCTGCAAGGGACGCAGAGAGTGATTAGCACACATTTCCACTATCGAATTTAACAAAAAAGTACCTTTACCGGCCAGTACAGTCTGATCATTTCTTTGTCGAAGCGTTGTTTTGGCGTTTTAACCCTATCCACTCCAACTGCAATGAAGTATCTATGTAAGGAGTGTGGTTTAAATAGCTTCTATGAATCTCCGATTTGTAATGCAAAATCTTAAAGGTGAAGCGCTTGTGCAACATTCTGTTTGTGTGGTTGCCAGTTCGGTTGGCTACTATGCGCTTTGTGCTTTCGGCGTTTTACTTCCTACGTGGCAAAACTTTCGCTAAGTAGAAAAGTACCGGAAAGTCTTATGCCTGTAACATTTATTCTACATGTCACTCTAGATAACGGTCCTTCAGAAATACCCATAAGACTCTGGAAATGCTGAGTAGGTATATCAGTTATAAACAAATATATCTTGTTTGAAAAAAAGTCAGGAAATTTTAATGTGTATGTGTAGGAAGTATATTTTCTTTAATTTTTAAAAATCGCTTAACTACTTATTGGTTTACGGATTTTCTGATAAAAATATATTTATAATATTACTTGCATTATATTATAATTTTCTTTTTAAATGCTAAATAATAATAATAAAAAACAAATATTTAGAAACGGTAATTTACTCCTATTAATAGTAATGAAATTAATAAGTTATTCGTAGTACGGTTGAGTTTTAGTGGTTGTTGAGTCTATTAGCAATCAAGTTACGAGCAAAAACCGCGAGTTTTACTATTTAAATTGCTAAAATTTAAATCTGGTCTCTATTATATGTCGACCTCATAATTCTGCGTGTTTTACTGTTTATAATCTATAATTAAATCCACCTACTGTTTTATAGCTGTCCACCAACAGGTTTTAGTATTTACATGGGGAATCAGTTGATTCTTCAGCGCAAGATTTTTTCTAGATAATATTACAAATATAATGTTTGGTAATATTTTTAAAAGTAATTACATAGTAACATAGATCTTTACATAATTATTAATTTTAAATGCGTCCAGAATAACAGAGACAAGGAGTCTGCCTGATGTGCAGAAGAATGTAATAAAAAAAAATTGATTTAACGACTTACCTATAAATATATGGGTTCGCCCTTTTATTTAGTAATCGGATGGAAACCAGTCAAATAAAATTTGAAACACATGCGTAGGGCGTTGAAAGAAAAAATGCTTAGGCACGTTGTAATGCCAAATACAACACACTGCTATGGTTTTTTTTCTCCTGCAGATGACGGCATTTACCTATAGTGTGTTTAGAGACAGAACCAATAATAATAATTGACGAGAGTCGTAAAGAAATACGATTTTTTCGTCTGTCATTATTTTTGGCCATAATTGGAAAGTTCACATATTAAATAGCTCCACTAATAAATACAAATAAAAATACAACTAATAACAGTCTAATAAATACGCTTTATATTTTATTTTTAAATAATAATCAAACATTGGATAACCACATATAAAAATTCTTTGGCCAAATCACATATTAAAAAGTTTAAAAAAATAATCTCCAAGCAATAAATACAATTTATATTGTATTTTAAAAAAATAATCATATTAATAAAAAAAATGAAGCGATATATCCACGTATCAATTTCAGAGACGAATAAACGCAGGATACGCTTATGAGGGAGTGAGATAGCTCCTTTTTTTTACGAAAATCATCCTTTTTAGACCCAACAGTCCTCCTTTTTCAAATTAGCATCTGGCAACCTTACCTGCGAATTGCGTAGAGACAACTTGTTCCTGTGGCACTTAGGATGGTACACAATTTAATAAGCCACTGCAAGATATTTTGTATAAAATATTCAGTCAGACTAAGATATTTAATTTTTTTTTGCCTAGGTTCAAATTGGCAGTATTCATTTTTATTACCATTTTATAGTTTTTATTAGCATAAAATTAATTAATACGTATTTTTGCCGCAAGGAAATCGCGTCCTATATAATTTTTAATAACTTTGCGCTAGAATAATAAAGCCTAATTGCTTCAAATAAAAAGCAGCACTCTCAGTCATACCACTTAAAACGATTTTATAAAAAAAAAAATCAATGCAGGCGTTTTCTAGTTACAACGCCACACCTAGCTACTTATTTATACTACAAAGCTAAGTAAGTAAGACTACAAACCTAAAAACCTGCTATATTACATACACCCTACAAGCAACACAAGCATTCGAACCTTGGAACCTTATTAAGGAACTACTCTGTTCAGAAAACCTGAATTAATGATATTAATTCAGGTTTAACCGATAGGTTTAGCCGTTTTCAAAGAAGCAGACACGCTACACTACATAGGTTTAACACGCGTGAACCTATAGTGTACACGTGACAAGAGTGTACCAAAGTTATCGAAAGCTATTTATTTTTAAACGATTTTTGTTAAGTTGACAAATCCGTAACAAACAGATTTCAGACTGTTTCAGTAGAATAATGATTTTTAAATTTATTATGTGTTATTTAATAAATTTTAGTAAAACTATAATTGACTGAAAAACAATTATTGACGTGTTAAAATATGGTTTAAGCTGCATGACCCACACTTTATTTAAATTATTTTGCTTTGGAATGACAAAAGCTTATTATTGACAAAAAAAAAAACTTTCATATGTAACTCTAAAGATTAGAATCAAATGTCAATGTGACAAAACTATCAATGTGTCTGTGTCAATGTGTGTGTTAGCGACAAAACTAATTAGTGATATTATTTTAAGTAAGTTTGAGTGCGCTTATTTATCACGCAATAAGAAATTCTTTTTTTTTTATATTTCTAATAGTCAATATATATATATATATATATATATATATATATATATATATATATATATATAGATTGGATGATAAAATATTTTTAAGCTTTCGCCATTCGGCGTCGTCAGAAAATATATGAGAGATGACGTTTAAAATGCAACCTTCATAAATTCGAAAATCGCATTTTCAACTAAAAGATAAATATATCCAGCCACTACAATTATTATTAAATAATTATTATTATTAAATACAATTATTATTAAATAATTGCAGTTTTGCTGGATAAATCAATCAGTATTATGAAATGAAACTAATTTCTTAAAAGAATATATCAAGCATCATGCGTTAAATGCTGTTAAGTTAGTTTAATTTTGTCTATTTAGACCTACAGATCTGCAAGCGCCCAAAACCCAAATGTGAGAGAGTTCCCATGTCTTTAAATCAATTTCGCGGGCATCTGTGGGCAAAGATTTCAAAACTTTTACATTAAAGCAAGCATCGAAATCCCTGCCGTGAGTTCTCGCGTGAATTGGAACGGGTAAAGCGGAAAGTAATTTGGTACAGGATAATCTATGATTATTAATTCTAATGTTTAATGGCGTCGTAGTCTCACCAACATAGAACGCATCACAAAACTTACATAGAAGTTGATATACAACGTTTCTGGTGGTGCACGTTATGTTAGTGTTAATTTTATATGTATTTTTATTGTTCGCGCTTGAAAATTTATCGTCTCTTACAATAATTTTGCATGTTTTACAACGAGGTTTTTTACATGGTTCGACCCCGTTTTTTGGAAATGTGTTAAGTGGTTGGTTACCAAACGTTTATATATATATATATATATATATATAGGTATAAATCTTTTGTAAAACTTTATAATCATTCTAAATTATTGACTTTCATATATAAATATTTGTAACCTACATGTATCATTAAAATTAGATTTATTTTATATTATTTCTGTAAGTAATTTTAAGTAGTTCTTTTAAAAAAGTGTTTAGATATCTTAATTTAATATATATTTGTATCTTCGTATCTCATTTTTATAATATGTATACATTTTTTTATTATATTAGATCACTATATAGATATGCTTAATATTTAATATTTCATCGTTTACCCACCTTTAGTACATTCACATTTATCTGTTTTTATACGTACATGTAATCAGTATTAGTATATTATAAAAGTATTTTTCAACGCGGTTACAGAACTTTGTGAAAATAATAGACAAAATGTCTTCTTTAGAACAGCTGATAGACTAGTTAGGCAAAATGTTTTGCAATATATGTACTATTATTATGTTCATTATTACTATGTACTATTATTATTATTATTATTATTTCATTCCAATATTTATAACACAATATTGTGGGATTAAATATACAAATAGATGCTGTCCCACGATGCTGAAAAATACGAGTATTATACTAAAACTACTACATACATATTAAAATAACAAATAAAATTACGTATTCGTTCAAAATCATTAAATTATGATTTCTAGAGCACTAACGTCAATAATACGTGTGTTTATGTGCTTATTGTATAATAGAGATAAATGAATTTTCATTATTACCTTTCTTCTTCAAATCCTCTCTCGAAACATTTGCATCCAATGGAAGGGACACCGCAAGAGCCACACATGACAACAATCCAATGAAAGTCAACTGATGCATTTTAGCAAAGTGCATATTTCTCTACAATTCCTACACCTCAACACTCCAGATAAAAATCACAGAGGAATAACCCGCAGAACTTTCTTTATTCACAGTTCGGGAATTACCTAAAGTTTTTCATTGATGTTCGGAAAAAAAACAATATCGCGGAGAGTTCAACGAGCGAGCGTGGGCGGCTGGCACTGCGTGCGTGCGCTCAGCGCGGCTGGCAGAAATAAACTAAGGTTGCCGTACAACTTTCTACGTGTTTTATATGAACGGATTAAACGCGCCGTCTATGCAATTATTATAATTTTTATCAATGTTTTATTTCGATGCACACGCTTAATATTTTTATCGTCTGGAATGTTACCATTGATAAAAATTTAACGCCAGAAAATAACGCGTTAAGTGTGTTTTCTTTACTACAAATGTTTCAATAAGTATTTAGTTTTATTTATTTATTGAAGCTGCATAAGAGATACAATACAATAACAAATAATAATGAAAAGTTGCGTACACATTATAAGACTGTTTTGTTACGTCGACCAAACAATCAGTAGTAGACACGCAAACACTCCTCGCGCTTCTCGCCTAGATATTCCGCCATTTTCGGTAGCGCTTACAAAGCAGTATGTTTATGTGTACCGGAGTTCAGTCAGGTATACCAAACGTTGGAGGGTTAAATCAAATAAACTCTTTAAGAATTCATTTTAAAAGACAATGCATACCAGAAAAAGTATCACTAAATTTTAATGCTGTCTATTATATTACATTATAGAATTAAAGTCGTTGGTTATACGATAATTTCAAGGCAAACTTAGTAGCCAACATTTTTTTATGTGCCGAAACTTAAGGCAAGATTAGCACAGAGGAATTTCAACTACTAAACACCGCAATTATACAATACAATTAAATATTATCTGATTAAATGTAATTCTTTGCTTGAATATATATAAAACATTATTTCTCCAAGTCAGCTAAATAGGAAAAACAGAAACTATGATCGATTACATACTTCAATACATTTAAGCCTATCTAATCTTGCATACGTAATAATACGATGTGGATTATTATAATTAAGTTTATATTTTTGCAAGCATTTTTGTTTAAGTTTTTATTTTTGTTTGTATTAAAAATAACAATATATATACGTTATAGATTACAATAGATTATAGCTGTGCAAAATAATATTGCACTCAGAAATATAGGCAAATACATTAAAGTATTACATGCTCAGTATAAATGATATGGTATTTAAAAGGTATGTCAGCTAATCTTTTTTATTAGTTATTCCATCGTACTGGATAACCATAGGTCTATACATATTGTGATAGTCTAGTGGTTAAGGCGTTGGACTATTGGCCCAAAGGTCGCGATTTCGAATCCGCACATGGTCATACCGTTTTTTACGCTTGATTGCCACCTTCGCCCCTGACTCTAGCACAGGCACATTCGGGCAAGTTGAGTAGGACCCAAAATAATTTTATATGACCTAGGAATTCAAAGAATTATTTAAATATATATATATATATATATATATATATATATATATATGCTAAACTCTTATAAAAATACATTCAAATTCTAGGTACCTGTATTGAATATGGCACAAAAGTTATTATTTTATGCTTTAATTTAAGCGAATAGTATATATTGGTTCTGTGTATGCTATTTTTAATTCGTATTTGGACACTTTGGGTAATTTATTGACTGCAGGTGCTTTATTATTAACAATGAAATTAAAAAAATAAACGTAACAAATGCAATAAAATAACAACAAAAATGTAGCTTTGTAAAAAACGAGGATTCGAAGGTGAGATGGCAAACATTTTTTATAAATATATCTATTATGTTTGTTGTTTATTGGTATACAGCAGTATGCATAAATAGTTTAAATCTAAACAAAATAGTTATAAAGCTCGTATTATCAGTTTGACAGTACTGGGTGATGGTTGTTTTTTTTTTTAAATAACCGCAGAATTATTTATAAATCTTCCACGCGTAGTTTATATGGTAAATATGAGTTGCGTTTACGAGGTTCTGCTTATTTGCTGTTGTTTATGAAGGATTTAATTAAATGCATATTTAAAGTAAATAGTAGATAAACCTCAAGGAAATGGTAAAAGTTATCATTTGCAACAAAAAGGTTTAGCTAATATTCTTAACTTGTAATATAATCTAAAGTTTCCTAATAATCAGAACAAAAAGATGTCATTTGCGCTCGGTTTTTAGGCTATCAAAAGAATGAATAAAACCGTTATTAAAGTACACGTATAATCTAATTATTGAGAAATATTACAATAAACTTTTTCTGTTAATAAACAATAACGGATTTATCGAAATATTGAATTTGGCGCAGAAACATACATTACTATTATTCAATATTATTATATCAATATAAACCTTCATGTCTCCACCCCGACTTCAACATTTTGGTGCACCCATTTTCATATTATTTATACCGTATGTTGTAATATTTCTTAGTTTTAAGGTTGTAGGTTAATTGTCAAGTCGGCTCCATTTCTTCTTTTGAACGTTTTTTTTATCGTGCAATTTAAGAAAAAATATTTGTAGGAAAATTTCTTTTAAAAACTTCACAATTGACCGTTTTTTTTATTCGTGTGGTTTATGCGAGCGAGTTTTTCCGAGCTCTTTCTACAAACAACCAATAATCGGCATATACCTAACGCCAAAAAGGCTTCGGACGTATTTCCACCTACCGGTGGTTGCATCGCTCAATCCGAGAGAATGCGATTCTTCGCCTGATGAATGGGGTCTTACTTTTGGTACCTGCATACAACACGTTTACGGATTTCAATTAATAATACTTAAATTAAACGTACCGACGTCGCTAAGAAATCAGTTTAAAAATAATGACGTTCAACTATTCTCATCTCTTAATATCCTACCTTGAAAACAACTTTAAATTAATATTAGATCACTACGATAGCGATAAATATAAAATACCCATAGATCCAAATACAATATATTTTAAATAAATCACTTAGTCTACAAAGTTCACGAGATCTTAGCTCTAGGTATATTTTTTTCACAATACAGTGATAGGACTCTTGAATACTATTTAAGTGTCACTATTTAATAAATTTTGAAGCACAGCTGAAACGTTTAGATGAACCTTAAGAAAAAATAACTATAACAATATATAATAATATATCGTAATAGAACCCATTAAATAGCAAAAAAGATAACTATTAAATAGTTGTCAAGAAGTGGATTGTTCTTCAAAATTTGTCAATATTGTTGTTATTTTTAATCAGAGTTTAACTCGTTAAAATTGTTATACTGGGTTATTTTTAAGTTGCTTCTTGTTATATGTTTTGTAAAAAACTGTTAAATTATAATGTTAATTAGACCACAGAAAAGGCACCATTCTGTGGAGGATTGGAAAAGGTGCAAGTTATTATTAGAAATAAAGAAATATATATTAATAAAAAAATGAAACGTGATCAGCAGTCAATTCTGGCGGTTCGTAAGAAGCCTACTTATTCTTTTGTTGTTGAAATTCGCCCAACAAAAATGAGTACGGATTTCATGCATCATATGAGTAAAAGAAATAAAATATGAAACCTATTATATTGGTTTAAGTAGGTATGATTTTCTATCCATAGCTTTGAATGAAATGCAACGTTGATTGCGCACAGCGTATCAGTGCCTACCTGTCGTAACGCTACATCCAGTCACTGTTGAATTGGCGGTAGGCCCAATAGCGTTTCGTCCGAATGCTTTTCCTAAGGTCGATTGGCTTTTTGGTATTCGGCGCGCCTCGTCAGTTGCAAATTGGATCTCGTGAGGTAATCGGCGCGATGCCTTTAGCCGCCGCACGATTCTCTATTTAACGCGAAAAGATTGTTACAAGACTACCTTTAGTATAAAAAACATAGGTATTTATTTATTTATTTCAGGAAATTACAGCTATTGCATGAATAAAATTATAATAGACCAATCAGAACATAAAGCCAATAATAGTTTCCTACAAAATTAGTAACTGGAAAAATACAGTTAGGAACGAGGTAGGGATTGGGAAGTAGGAAGGGTTGGGAGATATTACATTACAAGAATATGACATTTAGTATTGTCTTTATAAACAATAAGGTTTATAAACTAATCACTTTTTGTTTTGGTTCTTAAATCACGTACATTTTGGTACCCATAATAAGCTGTTAAAAGGTTTAATAGTGGCTAATAACCGAATACAAAACTGTAACAACGAACCCGTTTACTAGGGGTTTTACATAATATTTCTAACTGGTTTAATACTAGGATTGATAGTGTAAAATATAAAAATAATAAACTAATTGCAAAGTTGTGAATAGTGGTATTGCAATATTCCAAAACCATTCACGATAAAAAAATTTAACTAATTGGCCCTTCGATTTCAACATGATTTGTGTTGACGTCATATCAAAATTCACCATGTTCAAATTCAAATGATTCATTCAATTCATTTATTAATTATATTGAAGCGCTCGTGTGAACATATATACATATATATTTTCTGACGACGCCGAATGGCGAAAGCTAAAAAATATCGTATATTATTATATTTTAAATAAAATAATTACTATAACCTAAGTCATATACAATTATTGTGGGCCCTACTCAATTAGGCCAAATGTGCCTGTGACAGAGTCAGGGGAGAATGAAGCATTAAAAATGGTATCACCATGTGCGGATTCGAACCCGCAACCTTTGGGCTAATAGTCCAACGCCTTAACCGCTAAACTACCACGATCTTATTATACACAATAATATGTTTATTTTTCCAGCGACGTAGGTACAGAATTAAGCCTGCTTTCAAATACGCGGTGGCTTCAAAATCAGAATCTAAATTCATTTTGTATTATTTGCTATTTTATCAATTACCTATTTAGCTCTTTCATTTTTATAAGCTTTTATTTTAACTCGCAATGTTTGTATGTTGGTTTAGGTCAAATCTTGCAAGTTGAATTATAACCACTTCCTTTTGACCTACAGAGTTGAAATTTGACATGTTGGTTTAGTTCCGATGACAATGCATTTTATGGTAAACATGACCTGATTCTACACCCAGGAATGGCTCCAGACGAAGAAACTCCTCAACGGTCAACAGCACAGATTTTATTCATTGCGTAATTACGCATTGAATAAAAAGCACTTAAATAAAAGCTTATTATTAAAAAGTTATTCTTCTACTTATTTTTTTTTTCAATAAAATTATATTTAAAATATACAAAAAAAACTAAAGAGTGTTAGAATAAAATACATACAATTTAATTTCTAGATAAATTAATAAAAAATGAACTATTTATTTTGATAAACTATATCATTTCTAAATAAAATTTGATGTTATAAAGATGTTATAATTTATATCTTAACATTTAAATTTTAAAAATAAAAAGCCTGTGTTAGCTGTCATAATGGCGGCCGCTGTCAAAAAAAAAAAAACAAAACGGTAAACATAAAATTGCTGTGGAACGGCCGACGCTAAAAAACTATTTTAAAATTTGTCCTCACTATTTTTGCTGTAATATTATAATAAACATAATTATACTAGACGTTTGAGATTATTTTTTTATGACGCTTAGAATTTAATGGAATGTAGTTGGAAAAAATTAGGACTGATGCTGCCAGCATAGAAGGAAATATATAGGTACTATTGGCCGCTGCCTAATGTCGCTGGTGCTCTTTTGTGTCGAGATGGTCTCGACACGGACGCCAGACAGTTTAAATAACCCTAAGGTTGGCAACTCTGTAAAATAATGTACTGAATTTAAAGTGAACTAATCAACCAACGTAATTTCCGACTATTGCCACGATTATTGCCAGGGCGCTATTTTATACAACTTTTACCACCGACTGCAAAAAATAAAAATCCAAATCGCCGATGTGGTGGTTGCAAATTCAATAACAAACGAAGGGCTACTAAATATTGGTGCCCGGAATGCCTAATTCCATAAAGCCCTACAAATTGTTACGTGGTTTATCATTTCCATGGTTCACTATTTGTTCTGAACCCGTAGGCGCCAAACCGTGTTGCTCCCGTAATACACGAGCTCGCCTGCTCCCACCCCGCAACGGTACCTACTCAACAACAAAAAGCTATTTTGGCCCCAAAAATGGCACAAAATTTATAATATACACAGAATGTACATCTTTTTTATTTATTTATTTATTTATTTATTTATTGACAGTAACTTTACATTAATTTCACATTATGCAAAGTACTACCTAACTAGGCAATGCCCGTACTAAAGTGGACTTTACTAGAAGCGTCGTTCTTATAAGTATAACCTGCGCAACATACAATTACAAGTATTTGAATTGAATTGTATGCAATGTACCTGACGCAGTATTTTGTAGCGATTACGCCAATATATGAAGAAGTAACCAGAACATTATGGAGACAATCAAAATGAATAAACTGTGGCAACCCAAAAGTCTATTTGAAATGAGACTGTTGATAAGTTGTGGCATCATATTATATTGTGTGACTCCCCTTCGAAGGTAAACTAACAATGTGTACTTTCGACTCAGCTGAAATAGCTTCTTTTTTTTAACCAAATCGCTTTTTCAGTATCTTTTTATGTAGTGTCAGTTGCAAAACAAAAAACTCTTACTGATTACAATAATAATAAATATCAAAGAGATGATTTCGCCAGAACTGCGGAAATTGGTTATTAACGAAGGAAATATCGAAGAAAAAGTTATTAAAAATACTGTTTTTTTTAAGCACCTCATTCATCTTATATTGAATCTGCTTCGCGCGTGGCACATCTCATAAAGCTATCATTTCTGTGTAGAACTTTTTAAATATTTTTATTATAATTAACCCGAAAAAATGAATGCGTATTTTATGTGCTCTGCACACATTATTAAATTAATGTGATAACGCATGAATTTCACTTTTTAGTAGCTTAAAACAGCGACTATAAAACACCTTTTTGCATTATTGTGTGTGAATCACAGGTCAGTAAAAGCGCAGGATTGAGCGTGATATAGAACATAAAAAAAAATGGGACACATTATTTATGTACACACATCATTACCTACTTCTAAAAATGGAGTTTTTTGACGCAACGCAATTCTTTCCTTTATTACTGCTTCAATTTAAATAATAATAATGTGTTGCACAATTGTTTCAATAAATAGGAAATAAATGTTACTTGCAATATATCGACAGTAGTATTAACGGTCAGTCGGCCAAGTGGTCGGGTTACGAAAGACTTTCGGGAAACGATACAGTGACTGTTATGTTCTTCTAAATTTTCTTCTTACAATCTTTTTTGCAAGGCACGTGGAAGTAATTATTTCGAAAATCGACGCTAAAGTAGGGAGTTCGAATTTATTATTAGGATGTTCTGACAATATTCAATTTTCGACTAGCTTGGATAGAATATCAAAGGTCTTGATTTGGATCACAACAACTTAAGTATAGCTATATCTTTTCTAGGGGCGGCGTCGAATGTTCCGTCGTCAGTGAACCGTCGCGTCAGTTGGCTAGTTTATATAAAATAATAAACTTCTATCAACGTCATTTCAAGTCACCATAAAAAAACCACGTCTAACTGGGAAGTATGCAAATAAAACCAAAAATTATAACTCAGAAACTATAAAAAGTCGTTAAATATACAAACCACCGGCTTTCGCTTGTAAATACTTCATGGGACATTCCGTATAAACATTTTTCTTTTAAACCTTAACGTAGTTTTATACATATTTTTTTTTACTGTAAAAATTGGTTTTATTTTTTTTTACTTACATGATACCTACGTATCGATGGATTTATATGAAAGTGTATAAATAGAAAGTGTCCGTTTTATCAAACTACAATGCAACTTTTAACATGAATCACTAAAATGCCGCTAGATGACGCTGTTTAAATAGTAATCGAAACATATTTAAATTGAATACATTTAATGTGTTTAGTACTTTTATGTATTTAGTCCTTAAAAAATAAATAATTAAATTAAAATACCGATTATATATTTGTATATCAAAGTTTGTAAATTGAAAAACATTTGAAACCTACAAGATTAGGTATATCTTTCATAAGAAAGTGAAGATTACAAAAAACTTACATTTTCAAATACATTTTCCTCGAGATTTTTGACAGTGTTTTCTGACAGTAAACCGACGTTATACCTATTATTGATAAGTAGATTAGCACGCAAAACAAATAAATTATTAGCAATTATTCGGTCCCATAATTTATCCACCTATACAGCACCATCTAACTCAAAAATAAATAACCAATTATGAACAACATTCATACGAAATTAACAGATGGCGCATTCAGTTATTGAAATTATAAACTTCGTTCCAGTAATTGACATTACGTACGATTACTTCATAATTGCTACGATAATAAAGATTTAAAAAAAACTTATTATTTATTGAAAATAACAATTAGTATAACAGTATAGTATAACATTTTTTAAATATTTTGTTGACAATTTATTCAAACAATTATAACATTATATTGCTATCTATTAAGCGAAAGACAAGAATAAATAAACTTATTATGTAAGTATTGTGATGCTACTTAAAAAATCCAATAGATGGCAAATATTAAGTTAAAGTATTTTGAATATTGATATTTAATTATTGTGATTATTGATAATTTATAAGATTATTCATAATTTTTGATTTGCAACCTTTAAAAAAAAAGTATTTGCACAAAAACATAAACAACGATCATGTTTTAACTAATAAAGGAATCTAACTATTGATTCAGACTACTAACATAATTTAGCGTAGCTAAGCAAAACCTAAAATAAACGTGTAATGTGAATCTTAAGAAAATAAAAATGCTTAATTTTTACAAATATAAATTACATTCAATTCTTACTTAACTACTCACTGACAGAGAGCGCTGTTAGTTAGTTTATATGTTATTTTGCGGTGCTTTGGTTTAAAGTCTTTTATGGAGTTATAATGATTTTCCAGACTATCTATAATATTTTATGGACTATTTCCATAATGAAAAACTTTAAAATTTAAAGGAATAACTTAAACATAATTTTATGAGGCTCTTTTTCAATGAGAGTAGAGTACTACTCTCTGAGTTTATATTTAATTCATTATATTTTTATATTGTAACTATTTTAATATTGTATCCAAAAGTAGTTATTTTTAGACGTCTTAGGCAACTTTAAGTGGATTTTTATTTTAGTATAAACACGCTTAAGACAGCCATATTTTGCTTGTATTTTGCGATACCATTTCTACAGGCAGCATCATCTCTAATTCTTAAATTAAACGAGTATGGAAGTGAAGCATATTTGGAATACTATATCTTAATATATATAAATCTCGTGTCACAATGTTTGTCCTCAATGGACTCCTAAAACACTTAACCGATTATAATAAAATTTGAACACCATGTGCAGTTCGATGTGCACTTGAGAGATAGGATAGTTTAAATCTCAAATTATAGTCGCAATTTTAATTTATCGCTAATTTTTTGTCCGTTATTATTTGGCAGTCATAAAACTGACAGATGTCGATACCTTTCGACTGGGTTGATGGCGCTAATGTCTGTTATTATTTGACAGTGACAGTTATTCGACGCAAACGTATTAAAAGAGCCCATCAGTTGGCAGAACAAATTGAATCAAGAAATCCAGCTCAAAGAATCAGGACAGCAGAAGGTCATGCACAAAAATCTCAAGAACAGTGTAACGAACGTCTTCAAGAGAATATCATAAGAACAAGAAAATTATTATTTTCAGTCAAATGCCACCGAAAAAATCTAACCTCAACAACGCGAGCGGCAAACGTCAAAACGCAAACGTCAAAACTACGATCGGAATAATATATTCACTTACGAGATGCTGTTGCTGGAAACATCGATGGAAATTTAAATCCCAATGACATCGGTAATGCTTTCATTTTACCTTCAAGCTACATCGGCAGTCCACGGAACATGCAGGAATACATACAAGATGCGATGACTTACGTACGTCATTACGGCCGACCGGATTTATTTATTACATTCACATGTAATCCGAATTGGGAAGAGATACAAACTTTACTATTGCCAGGACAACAAGCCATTCATCGTCATGAACTGCACGTGTGTTTAAACAAAAATTGAAATCCTTAATTGATTTTATTGTAAAATATACAATTTTTGGTATCACACGTTGTTGGCTGAATACGATAGAGTGGCAAAAGCGAGGTTTGCCTCATGCCCACATTTTGGTTTGGCTTAAAGATAGAATCCGTCCTGAAGAAATCGATCAAATAATTTCAGCCGAAATTCCAGACCCATTAATTGATCAAGAATTATTTGATATTGTCACCAAACACATGATCCATGGGCCATGCGGTGTTTTCAACATGACCTCACCGTGCATGGAAAATGGAAAATGTAAAAAAAACTTCCCAAAGCCGCATACGAATGACACGATCACGGATATTGATGGTTATCCAACTAAATCAACTAATTCAATTGATCAAAAGAGTTTCGCCACGACTGCAAAATGACAATTATCAAATCGTCATAAAAGCCGACAAAGTACCATTAGGTGAACATGCTGGTAGATTCAACTCTCCAACTGTTGATGAGGTTGCTGTTATCATGGTTGGTGATCCAGTTGACAAAAGATCTATAAACATTACACGGCGAGACAACACTGTCAGTACGATTTAGGATCTACACCGTTCATATGACGCACTACAATATCCATTGATATTTTGGCAAGGACAAGATGAATATCACCTTAATATCAAACAGTATGATCCAAATACCGGTAAATTTGACAATTATCTATTTACTTTCTTACTGTATGTATAGATTTTAATTTCGTATTGCATTTTATTTTTTATTTTTTTAGGTGATTACAGAAATAATAAAGTTAGCTCAATGAACTACTACGCACACCGAATAATGGTTAGACAACATCAAGACAATTATATCCTTCGATATCGTCAGCTGTTCCATCAATACATTATTGATATGTATGCTAAGGTCGAAAGCGAACGCTTGCGATTCCTTCGATTCAACCAGGCAAAACTACGATCGGAAGAATATATTCACTTACGAGATGCTGTTGCTGGAAACATCGATGGAAATTTAAATCCCAATGACATCGGTAATGCTTTCATTTTACCTTCATTTTACCTTCAAAATTCAAGGCCAGGTGTACCATAAAATCGGATCACTGATGCCAATGCCTGATAACAATCCGAAATTTCTTCAAATTTATTTTATGGGCGATTGTGAAGAGCGCGTGACGACTCGGTGCCTGTATAATTTTATTGAACAAGCAGAGGAAAGAGCAATTGTGATATTATTGGAAAATTTTTTAAAAGATCACAATCAACTAATTCAATTGATCAAAAGAGTTTCGCCACGACTGCAAAATGACAATTATCAAATCGTCATAAAAGCCGACAAAGTACCATTAGGTGAACATGCTGGTAGATTCAACGCTCCAACTGTTGATGAGGTTGCTGTTATCATGGTTGGTGATCCAGTTGACAAAAGATCTATAAACATTACACGGCGAGACAACACTGTCAGTACGATTTCGGATCTACACCGTTCATATGACGCACTACAATATCCATTGATATTTTGGCAAGGACAAGATGAATATCACCTTAATATCAAACAGTATGATCCAAATACCGGTAAATTTGACAATTATCTATTTACTTTCTTACTGTATGTATAGATTTTTAATTTCGTATTGCATTTTATTTTTTATTTTTTTAGGTGATTACAGAAATAATAAAGTTAGCTCAATGAACTACTACGCACACCGAATAATGGTTAGACAACATCAAGACAATTATATCCTTCGATATCGTCAGCTGTTCCATCAATACATTGTTGATATGTATGCTAAGGTCGAAAGCGAACGCTTGCGATTCCTTCGATTCAACCAGGCAAAACTACGATCGGAAGAATATATTCACTTACGAGATGCTGTTGCTGGAAACATCGATGGAAATTTAAATCCCAATGACATCGGTAATGCTTTCATTTTACCTTCAAGCTACATCGGCAGTCCACGGAACATGCAGGAATACATACAAGATGCGATGACTTACGTACGTCATTACGGCCGACCGGATTTATTTATTACATTCACATGTAATCCGAATTGGGAAGAGATACAAACTTTACTATTGCCAGGACAACAAGCCATTCATCGTCATGATTTAACTGCACGTGTGTTTAAACAAAAATTGAAATCCTTAATTGATTTTATTGTTAAATATACAATTTTTGGTATCACACGTTGTTGGCTGAATACGATAGAGTGGCAAAAGCGAGGTTTGCCTCATGCCCACATTTTGGTTTGGCTTAAAGATAGAATCCGTCCTGAAGAAATCGATCAAATAATTTCAGCCGAAATTCCAGACCCATTAATTGATCAAGAATTATTTGATATTGTCACCAAACACATGATCCATGGGCCATGCGGTGTTTTCAACATGACGTCACCGTGCATGGAAAATGGAAAATGTAAAAAAAACTTCCCAAAGCCGCATACGAATGACACGATCACGGATATTGATGGTTATCCAATGTATCGCCGCAGAAGTACTGAGAATGGTGGCCACACATTTACAATGCGACTGCCGAACTTTCCAAATCAAGTTGAGTTTGATAATCAGTGGGTGGTACCATACTCACCACTACTTTCAAAAACTTACAAAGCTCATATCAATGTTGAGCTTTGCAGTTCTGTTAAATCAATTAAGTATATTTGTAAATATGTAAACAAAGGCAGTGATTTGGCCATATTTGAAGTAAAAAACATAAATAAAAATGACGAAATAGCACGATACCAAATGGGCAGATACATTAGCAGCAATGAAGCTATTTGGCATATTCTCAGCTTTCCCATCCACGAAAGAGATCCTGCTGTCCAACATCTGGCAATACATCTTGAAAACGGTCAACGTGTATACTTCACTGAAGAAAATGTTCTCCAAAGAGCGTTCGAAGCTCCGAAAACGACTCTAACTGAATTTTTTACATTGTGTCAAAAACCTGATGTTTTTGGCCAATTCGCGAAGACATTGGTGTATGGTGATGTTCCACGTTATTTCACATGGAACAAATCCAGTAAAAAATGGGAGCCACGGAAACAAGGAAAACCACATCCTTCCATTACAGGCATATTCAAAGCTAAGACATTGGGGAGACTTTACACGGTACATCCAAAGCAACGTGAGTGCTTCTATTTACGTTTGTTATTGGTGAATGTTCCCGGACCAACGTCTTTTGAATTTTTACGAACAGCTAATGGTCGAGTATTCAATACATACCAGGATGCATGTCGTGAACTGCAATTGCTAGAAGACGATAACCATTGGGACTTAACGCTTGCTGATGCTGCGTTGACATCAACACCGAATAACATTCGTCAGTTGTTTGCAATTATTTTGGCGACATGTTATCCCTCGCAAGCACAAACTTTGTGGGAAAAATATAAAAATTGTATGACAGAAGACATCTTGCACCGAATTAGACAAACAAATCAATGCCAAAACATAGATTATACACCAGAGATGTACAATGAAGCATTGGTCTTGATCGAGGATTTATGTGTTCTTATTTCAAATTTACCACTTAATCATTATGGTATGCCATCACCTAATCGTCCAGCCACCGACTTAGTCAATACCGATTTACAACGAGAAAATCAATATGACCATGGAAGTTTAGCAACAATTATCATGAACAGTGAACCATTACTGACAGCAGAACAAAAAATTATTTATGATCGGATTATGCTGGCTGTTGCTGCTGAACAAGGCGGTTTTTTTTTCTTGGATGCACCCGGTGGAACCGGTAAGACATTTTTAATATCGTTGATTCTTGCCAAAATACGGTCGCAACAAAAAATCGCATTAGCATTAGCATCGTCAGGCATTGCGGCTACTTTACTGGATGGTGGGCGAACAGCACATTCAACATTCAAGCTGCCATTGGACGTTCATAATAAACCAGATGCAATGTGTAACATCAAAAAGAATAGTGGAATAGCTGCAGTGTTGCGGAAGAGTTCTATAATAATTTGGGATGAGTGCACAATGGCACACAAATATTCACTTGAAGCATTAAACAGAACTATGCAAGATTTAAACAGCAATAATAAACTTTTCGGTGGTGCTATCTTACTTTTGTCTGGTGACTTCCGGCAGACCTTACCGGTTATACCTCGCTCTACTTTCGCGGATGAGATTAATGCATGTTTGAAACAATCATTCTTATGGCGAAGTGTTGAAACACTTCGATTGACCATAAATATGCGAGTACAATTGCAAAATGATCCATCAGCACTAATATTTTCCGAACAACTACTAGATATTGGGAACGGTAAAATAAAACTGCAACCAAATACGCAATGCATTAAACTACCAGACAATTTTTGCACTGTTGTTCAGGATAAAACTGAATTGATTCAGAGTATTTTCCCGGATATACAGAATAATTATTTGAATCATGAATGGCTTAGTCAACGGGCGATTTTGGCAGCCAAAAACGTTGATGTTGACGAAATTAACTTCCAGATACAACAGTTGTTACCAGGCGATCTGATGTCTTTTAAATCAATCGATACTGTTGTTGATGAAAATGAAAGTGTAAATTTTCCGATTGAATTTTTAAATTCATTAGATATCCCTGGAATGCCACCACATAATCTTCGATTAAAGATTGGTTCCCCTATTATTCTCCTCCGTAATTTGAATCCACCTCAATTATGTAACGGTACGCGTTTGGTCATCAAAAAGATCACCGGAAACATTCTTGAAGCAACCATTTTGGCTGGGAAGTTTAAAGGAAAAGTGGTCCTGCTGCCACGTATTCCGATGATACCATCAGATTCTACCATACGCTTCAAAAGGCTACAGTTTCCAATTCGTTTAGCTTTCGCCATGTCTATAAATAAATCTCAAGGTCAAACAATGTCCATTTGTGGTTTAGATTTGGAAAATCCATGTTTTTCTCATGGGCAACTATATGTTGCGTGTTCACGTGTTGGGAAACCGTCGAATCTATTTGTGTTAGCTAAAGACAGGTTAACCAAAAACATTGTGCACCGATTGGTGTTAAATTAAATTGAAATTGAAAGTATTTATAATTCAAAAAAAAAGATATTAATGTTTAAAAGTTTAAGACTGTCTGCCTTGCCTACCTCATTCATGAGTTTAAGCGTCACATGTTATTTACTGTATTATACTGTAATATACTTATATTTGTTATAAAATTAAATGGAAATAATAAATCTGATAAATTTTTATTTTTTACCTATTGATTTCTGCTTAGTATCAAGTGTAAGAACATTTTAATTAATTGTGTTCAACGTACTTCCCCTTCAAATCTCAATCCAGTGAATTTGTATACCAACATCAACATTTTCGTCTTTGTTCGTAAATAATTTCATTGTACTAAAGGGTTATAGTAGTAGAAAGTCAAATAAGGAGATCACCATATTTTTTTACAAATACCATCTGTGTGAAAAAGCATAGTGGACTCCGTGACTGATGTTCTCTTATTGTTCCTCTTAGATTGTTTACTATAATGTAATATAACAAAAACTTTAGCCACAGCAACGCGTGGCCGGGTCAGCTAGTATATTATAGTTGATGATGTCTCCACTGGAAAACTATATAACCACGAAAGTTATTAAAAAATATGTATTGATTACTAAATAAAAAAAATTTGGTGTCACAAAAACGAACACCCCACCCCATAGAGCGACAATCAAATCAACCAACTGAGACATGGCTTTCAGATAGTGACCTATTTATCTCCGGATGTAGTTATAACAGTTTTGGACAGATGGCGTATTTAGTTAAATGAATATCTTTATTTGTGACTACTCAGTCGAAAACAGTGTAAGGAAAAGCGCTATTGATATTCTCAGAGGTGAAAAATATCCTAACCAGATTGAACCATTGTATGTACCCGTGACCTCTGAATTACAAGCAAGCGTATCTTACCTTGCTAAATAATAAATATAATTGTAATTATCTCTAATATCAATAAAGCGTAAAGTCTAACTTTTTACAAAATGTTATTATTTGAAGAGAGTCATAATCTCGAATATTAATTTATACAAACAATGACTTTGACCAACAGAAATTATTCTTTCAAATTTCGCTTAATACTAATATGTTTATAAACATTTTATTATTTATAGAGCACAATAGACGATACATTTCCATAAAAAGAGACATTTTATCATTAACTGGCTTATGCATTTTTCAGTAGATTCAAGAAATAAATACTTTTTTAAAAGGGGATTAAAATTCATAAAATTTCAAAACATTTTGCATATATAATATATATCTTATAAGATATTTTTCATTAGCAACCAAAATAATATTAGTTTTCATACGAAATGCCTAAATATAAAAATCTAACAGGACAACAGCTTAAGAAGTATTTAAGGTGAATAATATCAGCTTATCTATTCTTTGACGGCGCCTTCGGCGTGCGATAACTCGTGCCTGCGGCCCTCGGGAAAACTGGGAAAATTTCAAGTCTCTAGACCTAAGTATATATTATTTCATAAAAATGTTCCCACCCCTCCCATAACCCCCATTATTGGTTGAATATTAAAAAAAACATTTGTGATTTGTTATTTTATCTGAATTCTATCGAATGTCAGACGGTTCTTGCAGCAACATTATATAATCAATGATTATATATCTTTAGAATATATCTTTTTCCCTCAGCAATAGAATTGGATCTGTCCAAGATGTTTTATCATAAAACGTGGTACAATGAAGGATACGGACTAAAAGGCAAAACGGAATTGTAAGGGTTTCTGGTGATTACAAAACCGTAATAAACGTCCCACCAAAATATCGAATAAAATCAAGTAATGAAATTACAACATACTTTTAATGATTTAACCTAAAATTTTAAAATCCCATTTCAACCCAGATTATAATATGCCAATTCCTCACATCTCTGTGTAAACTAGTTAAAAAAGGGTAAAAAAAACAATTATATATATTTAAAAAAATTTATTTCAATTTTCGAAAATTAAAAAACAAAAAATATTACGATTACAAATACATACATTTTTTCAGAACAAACGAATGAAAACATATTATTCATTTTTTTATACACTTCAATTTTAATTTTATTTTTGCATTTTTAGATAGGTATCAATATATAAATTGATGAAAATTTTTATTTTATTCGTTGTTTTTTATTATTAAATGTATGTATTGAATTAAAAAATCACAATTTTATGAAACGCTAAATTCCTAAATTAATTGTCATAATTCACATAATGTACTAAAAGATCACTGGAATTTTATATAAATTTATAACTTGAACAATAATATTAAATTACAATATTAACTAAATAATACCAGTCTGCAATGTACAAATTATGCTAATACTTTTCGATACCAGTAAATTTAGTATTTTCTATTATTTATTATATTTTATTATTATTTAATCAGCTTAATGGAAATAACATACACACAACTAAATAGGTATAAACAGCAGTTGATAAATTATGCAGTAAGTAAATCAGAAAAATATTTCAATGTTTTTTTTTTAAAATATAAATTGTGAGATTTGTATAAATTGTAAGACTATTGTAAGACTTGGGTACTACATGATAATAGAAATATCTTCATAAATTCTTAGTTTTAATAGGTTTTGTAAGATTTTTCATACCTTTAAAAAATATATATGTGTACATATTAACATCCGTAAAGGTCATACATATTTTGCAAGACAAAAGCGTACAATGATCTATGAATCTTCTAAAATAGTGGACATAAAAGTGTTAAAAAAAAAATGCGTGGAAATATGGAAATATGGTAAATGTGAAAATATTAAATTACAAAAATTAAAACATGATCGTGAAAAATTGAATTCATAAAAAATATTTTTATTTTAATTAAAATAATCATAGTAAAAGAACATAAACATTAGTTTTTTATATATTATCAAATGGCGGTAAAATCAAAATTTAAGTAGTAAATTCCAATATTGTTGGTAATAATAATTATTGAAGGCACATAAATAACTCATAACAATACTGATACGTAAAGTGTCGTTCAAAAATATTGAATAAAATATTTTTTTAACTCTAAGTGGAATTGTTGCGCATGTAACAATAAAAACAAATAACCTACGACATATTAAAATAATAAGTCTCAATATAAAATAAAGGAACTTTATATCGTTTTGCAACGATAGCATTACATTACATTTAAATGTAAGCTGAGAACTGACAACCTTTTTGGAATATAATCCTAACCTATTTTTTTATAACTAATATCAGGGCAGGCATTTTTGAATAAAAATAAAAATGCTGAGCAAATGAGGCATTATTCTGTAAATTGGTGTATGTGATGTTAACCCGCATGGGCAGTTTTTGACATGTTACCATTTATAACTGCCCCTTTTTTTGTATTGTGACATGTCTAAAACGGATTAAGTCTATTCAGTAATAGTAATGTTTCGAAAAAAAAAATACTTTAATACAAAGTAATTCAAAAAGCAAAAATGTAACTTACTTGAAGCGAGTTTGAGAAAGTGATGTAAATAATACTCATTAAAAAATAACGCATAAATTGTATACCAGCCTTAGGTACACGTTCTAATATGCACACATTCATGATAGACATATTTCAGCAAAGTATGAATTTCAAAATAAAAGCAATTAAATTAAAAATAATTTAAATAAATAAATCGCCTTAGTTCGAGAAAACACAATTATAATAATTTACGTTAGGATACCGTAAAGAAATATCACAGATAAAACAATATGACCCTCAGATGGCTTTTATATTCATTCTGGTCCCTTAAATTTCTTCAAACCATCATAATTCTTATAAAAGTCTGTCGATACTGGCAAGCAATTACTGGTATAGTATTTTGTGTATACGAGTACTATTCGATTTATTGCAATGAGGCATTTGACTAAGCTTCTCCGCCTAAGAGGAGAGGACGACGCGATGTATTTGAAGATATCATCTTCATATTTCTTTGCGCCATGTTCTGGCGTCGCTTTATCATCCGCTGCCTTTCAATCCTCCTGCTCTGCTGTCTCTTCAAACTCTTGCCACCCCTCGAGCGCATGTCGTTGAGCGCTCTCTGCCACTCCAGCAGGAAGGAATCGTACGCCAACAAAACGCCCTGGTCCTGTATACACAGCTCCGTATAGTTGGGCTTATAGTTCCAGTCCCGGTTTTGTCTGAATGCTCCCCTTTCGAGCCTGTGCGGCACGGGTATGTTAGAGTTGTTCAGGCTGGTCTCCACCTCGCACAGGAGAGTCCTCAGCTGCCTCGTGATATTTATCAGGTTTTTACTCCTCTGCTGTTTATGGAAGGCTGCCGTTTCGATTCTGTCTCCTACTGCCTTTTCCAGGTTCTCGAACGTCAACGCGTAACGCTGTAAATCCTCGTGAAGTTTAGGAAGAAGTGTTGTAATCTGCGGACAAGGAAAATACTACATTAACATATGACTCTTTTATTGAGTTAAAAACACTTAAAAGTGTTCGGGTGATTTTTCACTCAAAAATGCTCTCGCTCGGTGGACTTAAATCAAGGAAGGGCCATTAAATAAGTTTCGTAACGATGAGCGCAAAAAAATAATGTTGACGTGGTAATTATTACGTGCTGCTTTACTCCGGGCGAATGGGGCGCAGGTCGGCCGCCGCCTGAACACTTCTCGATATATGACGAGAGACCAATGAGGCCCGCAACATTATTTCTCTGTGATTTACAACAATACACATTGTTGAGAACTCCGGCGCACACGCGAGAGCATTGGGCCCTTTGTCTCAATTTTCAGAAAAGAGCCATTGTTTTATCGAAGAAAAACATCGCTGCGGCTGATAAAATCGAGAAAAGCAACGCGTGTGATAAGGAATGAAACAATTCTTCAAGCTGTGTTCTAAACCCTCATATTGGCAGTTCCGATGGACCGGACCAAGAGATCGAAGAGAAGAAACGAAGGACGAAGCAAAGAATAAAATATGTGTACATCAGTGCATTTAAATACACCTGTATATATGGTATCCAAAAAAAAAGTATACACTTACTTAAGTATAAGTGCACATTTACACTTTATACTCGAATGCTGTCGACATAAACCTGAAAGTTAATTTAATTTCTAAAAATTAAATACCTCGTGTAACCGTTTTATATTGCCATTAAGATATGTTCTAAAGCGTGTTATTCACTCTTATAATATTAAATACGCTCATTTCCACGTGGGCATAAAATAATACAGCAGATATTACGCTAATGATGCATTTACTACCCTCGAGGAGGGTCTAATCCGTAATCAGTTTCGTATAGGTTACTGCATAATTGAATCTATAAACATTAACAAATAAACAATACTTTATTTGGGGTGTTTGGTTGTTTTAAAAAACCAAAAGTTTAAATTGAGCGACAAGGTTAAGGTGAACCATAATATCTTGAATAAAATAAAATGTTAGCATAATGGTAAGTAATGTTATGTTTAACAGTATATATTGTCTTGTATATATATACATAAATACTATAAAATTTAAGTCTTTAGGCGTCTAAAGAAATAATTATATGTATTCTAGTTTTCTGAAACGATTATATACCGTATAAAATAAAATATGATTGACAAGTACACCATTTAAAAATGAAAAAAAAGACCAATTAAATAGATACTTAAAATTACAACAAACACAATATAGGCTAATCATTACTTAGCATTTATAAGTGCGCGTACAATATTTTTTATTACTTCAAATTTTCTGCAATTGCGATGCTTTCTGCAATTGCGATGTGTTTTTATATTCAGATAGAGTTTCTCTATCTGAATATAAAAACACTATCTATAAAATCTATCCTAAAAATATCACAAGGAGTTACTCTTACTTACTCTGAGAAGTAGCTAATTATCTTAATAACTATCAATAAAAATAATTGTTTTTGCGGACATTAAGAAGATAGTGAGATGCATTTTATTAGCTAACGCGTCTATTTCGTCGGTTCTCGCGAACGCCGTTCGCATTGTATGGACGCAGTATTAGTGCATTTTACACTCATAAATGTTTTGTACATACAAGTGTATTAACATTTTACGATCAATTTAAATATGCTGTACACTTAAGAAGATCTATTGACAGCCTCAATCAGCGACCAAACTATAAAATCAACAGAGATACGTTTAATATCTGCTAGATTTACTATGTTTTATTTTAGTGTTTTATTTTATTGCTTGGTAGGTATTCGTAATTGTTTCGTAACACACTGAATTAATGTAAAATAAATAACATGGAATAAGGATTGTCCGAAAAGTTTGGAACAAAAGAAATTAAGCTAAAAAATAGTCATTACTGCAATAAGATTAATGTCGTTTAAATCAGTGTCCAAATCACGTAAGAATGAACTTATGAGGCTGGTGGAGCATAATAATTAATAATTATGATATAATAAAATTAGGTCTGAATCTTTAATATGTAATACATTCATACTGTTTTGCCATACATTGTGTTGTTCCATACTGGTGTCTCAACAAAACACTACAGAAAAGTGAAAAAGTAAAATATTCTGACGACAGTTTAATTTTTGCCAAAGTTTAACATAATTTAAAACTAACATAAAACTAGTTATATTGAGTATAAACTACAGTTTATTTTCTGTACAGGAATAGAAAAAGTTATAGGCTTGAAATTGACAAATGATTGATTCACATTTATAATGCCCAAGTAACCCGTTTGATCAGCCCGATTTCCGCGCGCATTACAAGAACAAACTCTACAGTGAGACCGTAATTTGCAGCTTTGCCATAATATTACACCTGAAACGGTATAGAATAAATGCCACGGTTGTAAAAGTCGCGTAAAAAATATAATAATTATTTTTTGACTTATCATAATATTGCAACAGGAGAATTTTATAAAAATTACTATTTTTTTTATGTATCGATAATATTTATTTTGAATATTCTCAACAGTAGAAGATCTGCCCAGGTTAGATCTAGTTATCTAGTAGGTACCATCGATCTAGAAAGGTCGAGATACGCCCGCCCCTCGGAAACGGATTATTTGATAAAATATAAAAGAATAATATATTTGTCTCGCATTGCCTGCTTGGGCTACGTATCGCTGAGTATCGGTCTCTCTCGCGTCAAAAAAGCTTTATCGTACTGACGAATGGTATTGCTTTTCGATCGAACATTTTCACGGCCCCTGGGCAAATCTAACCCTTTTTATGGTATATGTAAGGTCCACAGGCAGATGACCCCACACATACACAAACAAGACCTGCGGACTCAACACCGTTTTCAACACCTAACAGTTAAGCAACGCGATGCTTGTTTGTTTCATTTTATATTTGTGTAAATCAATTGACAGCAAAAAAATCTCCGCCCCTTACAGGCGAGTGGCTAGCTATTTCGGCAGCGTTTAATATGCGGAGTAGTGTCTGGTGTCGGTCGGACAAGATCGTCCTGAGTTTAGGCAAAAGGAACGAGCCGAGCTTAAGGTCGAAGGTATGCAAAATCGCGGTGGGTCTCCGCTAGATTACCTCACGCTTTAGCTCGGAGTTCGGACCATTTCGGACTATTGGGTTACGGCCGCAAACCTGTTCGGACCATTTCGGACAGAAACACAATTTGGAAATAAGTCAGTCCGTCCTGTATGACGTATAAAGTTGTTAGTAACGAACGTGAAGCAAGCCATTTCACATTATTAATCATTTTAGATATTTTTTCTGTATTTGTTTTTGGAACAGTACAGCTTGTGTTGTCGAGGAGGCGCTATTCCGGCTGCCGAATTGCCCTTACGATGGGAGGCTGTTTCACTACAGAGACACATTAGATATAGCAAGACTATATATTATTGAATGAGTATTTATGTTATTGTATTATAAATATATGTTATTTTATAATGGCAGATTTAAATATTTTTTTCGGGGCCCAAGTAACTGGTTAAAATGAAAAGTAGTTAGTTATATCAAATTAGTCACTACTTGGAAGGCTTGTACTCCGGTAGGTACTTGAGAGTTTAAAGGCACCGCTTCAACTTCAGGGCACCTTTATTCTAAGAAAATCCTAATATCTGCCCGGCGGCCCTCGACGCTTTAATGTACGGACATACTTTGAGTGACTTTCGACGGTTCTTTCGAATTGAACGGTTTGGAAAACAAGCATTGTCCTAATCCTGGCGTGTAGCTCAACAAGTACGTGCGAAGAACTTCAAAATGTAGTGAAAGCTGATTTTACGCTTCTCTTAATAGCGGTCATAAGATATAATCGATTCACACATTAGGTTCACACAATAGGTTGCAAAGAGGTCGTACTCTTAGAGTGCAGACATTTCGATACATTGTCTAGCTTTTCAGTTCGTGCCTATACATTCTATAGACATTGAGTAAAAATAAATGTAAAATAAATAAAAAAATAATATTGTTTTTTATTATATGATCTATTCCTAATAATTATTCAATTAGTGAAAGATCTTGTGATTGTTTTTTTTCGGGTGATTCGCCCCTAATATATTAAATGGAATGCATTATTGGATTAAAATATCTTTATAAAGTCTTTATAAAGAATAAATAAACTGTATTTATTTATGGAAAAATAGGTATTTATAAAAAAATTAATTAATTAGTATTTGTTGTATGTACATTTATCATAATAGGACAGTAACGAATATTTTACAAAAGTATCGAGGCATTTTCGGATCTTTTTTGTAATTTACTATTATTGATTTTATTTAGTGCATAGTTGTATTACTTTGTTTCAAAATTACTATGTTTTTATTTAATAACGACACCTAATCTATGTATTCAGAGTTAATTAGTTAATTGTTTATGCAGTATTGCAAAGTTTTGTAATTTTTAAAAGGAAATACATCTACGAATTATTTAAGGTATTTTTTGTCGATTATATAGACCTAAAGCACCTATGTATGGTGCTGTTAAAACAAACAACGCATCCTTACATCGGACTTCATTTTGAATCCGATGCAAACGAATGATTTTATCTATCCTGAAGAACGTAATAACGGTTGAAAAAGCTTTCGAGTCGATTTGAAAATGGAACCGTTCGAACGTTAACGCGCCGTTTCGCCGCGCGCCGTGAATTTCTCACATAAATCGACGTTTGTATGGCGAGACGCACACACGCACACACGAACACACGCACACGCGTGCGTGTGTGCGTGCTAGGCCCGTAATCACGGGCCTAGCAAACACTGCCCAGACGTTTAAGCGACAGTTAAATATTGATAATTTCTAAACGTTGACAAAACGAACATTTTGTTGCATCCACATGCATGTGTGTTTGTGTGTGTGTGTGTGTACACGACAAACTCTCGTCACATCCTGACTAGACGACACAACTCGGGAAACGAGATGGTTTGCGTCTAAGTAACGAGTTGCAGTACGTGCTTTGATCCTATCGAGATGCTGTTAGGAGAGATGAGGAGAGCGGCGATAATGTAATATATATGTATAATATATATATATATAGAATGTACAACGATTTAGCGACATAAGAAGGGTGTGAAATGGGGGCATAATATATACTACTCATTTTACGTTTTTTTTGTTTATTTATTTGATAAAAAAAGGCTACACTATCAAAATTAATGACACAATTAACGCATTTTATTGATATTTTGTCAAAAAATACTCTAACATCTAAAACCATCTCTTATTTTTAATTTCAAAAATTATGTTTGTAATCAAACGTATTTTTATTTGAAAGAAATTGAATACAGTTTTTATTAAGCGTATTGTTTCATTTTATTTTAGTTATTTAGCGAGTTGTCGGGGAGATACTATTTAACGCAGTTCCTACTGCCTTATTGTTGTTTTCATGATGCGAAGTCACAACATGTCAACATGTCACAAGTCTAAAATTGAATGAGTGTTTTTTTTTGTGTTGTCTTACTTAACTTTGTCTACCGCGTTAAGTAAAATGCTTGAATAATCTCAGCGGTGAAATGAGACCAGGCCACATTTGATCCACTGGCGATTTGAACTCTGTGCCAATGTTTAATAGTAGTGAACGCAATATGATAATTTCCCACTCAAGACACAGAGCTTTCAATATGTCTGCGTTAAAGTGGTTATTACTAATCATTTGTATAAAACATATGCTATTTATATTTGCATTATAAAGTATTTGTATTTGGTATAAGATTATACTAGGCAAAATTAAAAAAAAAGAATCTTCTATTTCATGAACTTAATTCAAAATATTTTATTTATATATTGTTTATGTGTTTTGGAATGTCTTTTTGTATAGAAAAAATATTATACATCAATAATTGTCGTAAATTGCAGGGATTAAGGTAAACATTTCTCAGGCGAGTAACGAAATAAACTCAGCTCAATCCTCAACGTCGTAATTTTCAGTCCGTGTACAGCCTAAGTTCAACTAGTCATAAATGATATTGACGCGTGGATAAACATTGAAATTATTACAATTTTATCACATTATTACAATATTACTTATAATATGTGTTTTTGTATTATTTTTATGCATCGTCAACATTATTAACCTAAAGTAAAGGTTTTTATTTTGAAATATAGTTATTTTAGCCACGCTATTAATTATAATTATGACAAGTTTTTAAATACGAAAAGTGTGATTAAATAAAGTTATGAAAATAAAAATACTACTAATAATATCATTTACAACATTAATGATAATGTTTTATAACATATCTTTTTATAGAAACATATCTTTTTATTTTAATTGTGTAATATTTTTAAAATTTATCGAAGATAACCAACGTTCGTTGACTTCAAAATATGCAAATCTGACCATAGTATTTATTTGTTTAATTAGTATCAAATTTATTACTGGGAACTTCCTAACATCTACGTAATTATGATAAGATCGTTATAATAAAATGAAAGTTGTCTTAAAAAAAAAATGTATAGTGGTTTGAGTTGCGACTAACGGCATTTTCCCCATTTTAATTTCGATGTGACGGATATTTCGTTGAAACAGTCCGGTTTCTGAAATGGTTGTGGAAACATATGGCAAGTAGATACCTACTTTTTAAGGGTAAGAGATTACAGCTTCGTGGACAATCTAAAGACTCGTTGATTTCATTTAGCTGTGATGCAAAATTCTCTCACCTTTTCGTGTCTAGATTTTCCGGTGATTTCCCTTTGGATAGCCTTCACGGTATGTCCTGGAATCCAGCTCTGAACGAACTGTCTCTCGTCGACGATCTGGATGTTGCAGTACTTGACGAAGGCGTTCTTTCTCTCCTGGAAGTCGTTCATGACGTTTTTCATCTGCGTTTTTAGAGGCCAGATACTCCTGGAGAGTCGATGTCGCTCGGAGTGCGGGAGGTCAGCGTGCGTGACGGTGCATGGATTGTGCCACCAGGGCGGCTCTGCTGAAGGGTCCAAGGGATCCACGGCATGTCTGTGATGCCTTACGTGGGGATGAGGGTATGCTTCCACTGGTAGAAACATCGTTGCGGTGGTTAACGTTAAAATGACTAGAATACTCAGCGCTCGCTGGTTAAGAGACCTCAGGCCTGTAAACAAAGAAATGCAATTATTCGTAAAGATTCTTTATATTACTTAATATTGATAATGATACAAAAATAAATAATTACAGTTACAAAATGCAAGGATGCAAGACTGACCTAAATCATAAGTTTTTCTAAGTTTTCTTCTCATCTCTTGTATCCGTTGTTTTTCTTCGATTAAATAAATAAATAAAATAGCCTTATTTAACTATATACGAGTACTTTTTATCTTTAGGAGTATTGTGTTGAAATCTATTATTTTATAACACATTTATGAAACTCAATATTATCAATTTAGAAAAATAGTAAAATTACTTAAAAAACAATGACGTGACGAATACCATAGAATTTTCGGAAAATAGATTCGTAAAAATGATTTTGTTCTGGTCGCAAAAGCAGGGCTCGTCATTTCGTTTCATAATAAATTATTATTATATATTAAATCATACGATATTAAAGTAATTATTTAGGGAGCTACTTAAGACGACGAAAATATAATAATTTTAGATAATATAAATAATTTGAGAAGTCCACATTATCTACAAATATTACTTTTTCGTTCCGTTATTTTTACTGTAAATCTTGTACTTGTGCATTAAACATTTTATATTGTTGCATAAAATACAGGAGCCATATAATTTATTTTTTTAAAAAGTGCTAATAAGTATTTTGTAAATATTTTATATACGGTTACCTTTAATGATATCTCGTAGATTTTAATTTATATATAATATTTAATAGCATGTAACATTAAAATAAACTTATTTAACCACTC
Organism: Neomicropteryx cornuta; assembly: GCA_020383195.1. Taxonomy (NCBI): domain Eukaryota; kingdom Metazoa; phylum Arthropoda; class Insecta; order Lepidoptera; family Micropterigidae; genus Neomicropteryx; species Neomicropteryx cornuta. The sequence goes on along the minus strand of JAHKQU010000029.1, from coordinate 10,493,931 downwards.
CAATAAGAGGCTCCAATCTTTGAGAGGCTATATTCTTAAAGACAATATTATGGATCAGCATTTGCTTTTGCTGTGAAGATTTCAATTTGCAAGCGCTGTCTCCAGTAAGTTACGACCCTGCATACGTGAGACTGCCGACAATGTGTGCGAGTGAGACAGCAACACTGTCGATAATGACCAAGTCACTATGAAGATAATCTAAAAAAGGATCTCTCTGAGATTAGGCTCCTTTGAACGGGATGAACCATATCTTTCATAAAATAGATATTAAACGAATATTACTAACGCACTAAATCGACCGAGACAAATTCTTCAAATTAAAGTTCAAAATCCCTACATAGTCCTAGGAAAGCGTATGTTTTCTTTAAATAATCTCGGAAACCAATTGATAGATATCTTTCGAATTTTTGCAGGAGGCAGGTTTGGGTGTGTGCATTAATACCAAAAAGCCCACTGATTCTAGGTTTAATTTTAAACATAATAAAAAAAACTAGTCCGTTCGAGTAAAAAATCCAATGTTTGTTTTTTGTATGGGAATTACGCATATTTCAATAAATATTATAATAATATTTCGCCCTGGATCTGCGTTATATATAGTGACGTTACCTTTGTAAGATATTAAATTTATAAGAAGAAAAAGCTTTGTTAAGAAAATATTTTCAAATTAGAGTCCGCAGCGGTATGATTTGGCTCTTAGTATTACAAATGAGGGGTAAAGGACTAAGGCGGTTTTTACGGTTTTTTAAGGATTTGATAAATAATCCCGTGCGAAGCCCGGACAGACAGTTAGTTAAAAATCCTAATTTCCGTGTTTTTGTACGACTTGAGAATACGATTTGATTGTAAGATTTTAAGTATGTATGTTAGGTTTTAAAATTTAGGAGATATGGCTCCATTACAAGATAGACGGAGGTCATCGCGGTGATGTCGCGCTAAAAGTGCTGCGAGTGACTCGACTTGCGATTGAAGAGGCTTTTCTCTGCGCGTGCGAAAGTCCGCGTCGGCGATCGCATTCACCGCTCGCAGCACTAAAAGCGCCTCGCCGTGTATCGCGGACAATGCGCCGCGCCGGGCATACATTACGGAGATGAACAATGCACCCAAAAACTATTACAGCGACGTGGCGCGCAAAAAATATATGTTTAATTTATGGTTTTTATGATGGTGATGCGTTTTAGTACCAGAACGTGGAAATAAGGACGGCGCTGACTGCGTTCACTCAATATACATAAAGAATTATATAATGTAAGACAAATTTAATAGTTAGCTGTCGTTTTTAAGTGTTAATTAATTATGTGTTTATGTTTAGCTCATATGAACGTAGAAATAAACATTCATATTTTTGAATTCACAGAAATACATACGCCCAGAGACAAATAACAAAACAATACAATTTATATTCACTTTAAACAACCATTTTAGTTGCTATGTTAGTAGTACTACAGTACTACTAACATGGGATTTGAATATACATATTCAAATCTATTTATTATTTTTTTAAATTGTACATTTTTTAGAGTAACTTAATAACCTAAGTCATTGGTAAACTAATCTTATTTATCCCCAATCCTTCATCTTGCATTCCATAAATGTAGCTTGATTAAGCTGTAATAAAAAAAAACAATTTTATACGTCTATGGTGATTTTTATACATAGTAACTATGTTTCAATAGCGGAGCTTAGCCGAATAAAATAAACTCTAAAATATGTCGAGTGTTTTACTGATTCAATAAAATAAATGAGTAGACCCAGATTCGAGGCCCTGGATGTGTTTTCGAGTAGGGCGACCCTAATATTATATTCTGTCTTTGGTTTGTTAATTTCCAGACGCGATAACAATCCCGCGTCACGAAACACCAGAATCTTTGTTCTGGCGAAATCGTGACGGACTGATATTTTGTTGTTTATTTTCAACATGTATTGTTAACATGTAGTCTCGCTCAAATTATGTTACTAATATTTAAATATAAAATATATACTTAGATAGTAAACAGTATTTCTTAGATACCTCATTTGATGAATTATTATTTTCATACATATACCGATTTGATCATAAATGAAATATTTAACTTTCGTGTCGTTCGACGAATATTAGACATTTCGGCGCTAAAATGGTCATATTGCTACCATTATAGTATCCCACTAAAAGATTTGTTAGCGATGGCCTCACGCAATCTTATTGAATATTCCGATTAAAATCTAAAACATAACACGATTGAAAAGGGAAAATGCGGTTAAAAACCTGTCCGTCGGAAAAATATGTAATAATTAGAATACATTAGGCAGGTCGGGCGCAGCAACAAATAGGCTTCGCGTGCATGCTAGCCTGTTGCTATATAGAAGCGATTAGAATAATTCCAGACGAACTAAAAAAGCTATTAATAAGTTTAGCGACCAACTGCGCTACCGAGAAACTGCTAGGAAAAGACTACGTGATAATACCATAGCACCTGTGACCATCGTGTAAATGCAAATCCATTAAAAAGAAGCATTGACAGACAATGAGCAATTAATTATTAGTTTGTGAACTATCAGGTGTGCAAACTTTTGCGTGTTCTTAAATGCTCAGGACTATTTTAATAGGACTATTTTAATATTATTCAGTGGAATGATGACGGGATTTTCAAATTACATATGCGGTGTCGATAGGAGAATATTGACCTTTTACAAAGTTTCATATAGGTACTGTATTGAAATCAAACAAGTTTGTTGGTTGCTAAAAACATAGGCGAAAATAATTATGTTTGTTGTTTCATAAAAAAAAATTGAATATGTTCTATTAAAATGAGATAATTTTATTTGGGGGTCCTTGCTTAAGTCTCTATTTTTATATGTTACTGTTAGTGCGTTAATGTTACACGAATGCGAGTGCAACATTTAGAAAATTATAAAACGAAAACATACTATTGCAATAGATATCTGATGCATATCTAAGGATGAGATGCATAAGGACAATATTTTCCGAAATGGACGATCTGCTTTGCTTTGCTTAAGTAACACTTATGGATGGATATGGGAGTCTTACACTGTTCGTAATAGACTGACATCCGAGGTTGAATTTCTGGTGTATTGAGCATGATTTTAATTTAATATAATTTATCGCTCAAATGCTCAAAAAAACTAATATTTGAATAAAGCAATTATTTTGTTATTGCGCTATAGCCAAGGGTAAATAGAAAGCACCACGCTTGGATGTAATTATAGGCAAAACCGTGTTAGAAAATAACACATTTCCGAGAATATGTTGCCTCATAGGCGGCGGTTTCCGCGGCCGCCGGCAACTGATTGAAATAAAACCGTTGAAAATTTGCCGCAAAGCTAACACATTTCGCGGTCTGTTCGCCGGCCGCGTCGCGTCGCGCCTGCCGTCTCTTTTCCTCCACCGGGACAGACAAAAACGGCTAATTTAATCGTTTCGTCGTCAATTCAATTAGCTAACTATTCTAACGTAATTTTTCCCCATGTTGAAATGATAACAATTACTTGTACACGGACAACTTTTACGACACAAAAAAGATGCTTTTTACATATGTAAGGATAATCAATACTAGTATATTAATTTATATGATTAACAACGTAAATTAAATAGGACGCTTAAAAATTAATATTTTTTTATTTGCATATAGGTATTTTTAATTCGTTAACAGAGTAGCTTACTTTGGCATAGATTTTTAGATATCTTTAGGATTTACACGGGAGAATTAAGTCAAAACCATCAACATATTTTTAACACGAGGATAAAGAAAAGATGCTAAGTCAGTAAAGTGTAGTAATGCGAAGTGTATTGAAGAATAAATAGGCTTTTTAACATAAATTTAACATTGATGATAAAACCAGTTTCTGGTTTAGTTTTATTTAAACATATCATTTATCCAAACTATTGCACGGTATTTATGAATGTGACGGTAGTTAGGTTATGGTGTCTTGGTTTTTTATTGATAATCGTTATCGCTGTTACCGTGTAAGTAATTTAACTTTAAATACCTTCTCTTTACCATTTATTTACCTTCTTATTTCTTTTTTACCTTATTTTGAATTGTTAATAGTTGTTTTTAATGTTTATAATGTATTATGATATTCCTGTATATTTTAAAATATTGTGGAAAAATAAATAACTTGACCATGAATTCATAGTGGCGATGTTTTTTTTATTTAAGCGAAAGTGTATCTAATTTCAAAACTCATAGGTCGTTTATCATTTTGGATGTATATTTGTTTATAGATTATTTTTCACATTTTGGCATCGGGCTAAAATCATAATAAGCGTTAATCTTTTTTTAAAACATAAAAGCCCGTGTTCATTTGTGTTCGTTTTTTGTTAGCTGAAAACAAATCAAAAAAGGTTAAATGTTATAAATTATTTTTTTTGTTTTCCAAAATACACTGTATATATTTACAAATTTTTAAATCCTAACTTACTAATAAAAACTATGATTTATTTTTTTCTTCGTGGAGCATAAATAAAAATTAAACAACGTAAAACAAAAGTTTTCAATCTAAATTGTAAATATTTGTTACTTGCATCGCGAATTGTGTTACACAATAATAATATCATTTAAATAAATACATGACATACTTGAAATTGACGTGAGTTCACACATGAAATTGGCGCGTTTTATCATTTCATTATTCAATGATTCATGCACTGCGACATTATAAAACATTTCATAAGACATAATAATATGTGATAACAGCAGTCATAGGAATGAGAGAAGGTACGGGAGGCGGTTTGTTCATGAAAGTAAAATATATTTTATACAAATACATTAAATGTTAATGTATTTGTATAAAATATAATGTAGGTAACTGTAACTGTAACTATTATTGAATTACTATAAATTCTGTAATATTTTGAATTTTAATTGTTCATTTATTTAACAGGCTTCCCTACGCACATTTTGTTTAAGCACAATATCAATATAGTAGCTATAGAAAAAACTAAAAACACTCTATTAGCATAAACCAAAAAAAAAGATAGGAATTGAAAAGTAAAATTGACATCGCAACTAAATATAATTAATAATACAATTAATGGGAACTTAACATATATTTCAAAATATGTACTTATTATACTAATTTATAGGCACATTAGATTCGTTATATTATTTTATCTATAATTATCGTTGTAAATAGAATACTTTTTAGGTTCCTCCTCACATACACACATCACACATCCATACACACATAGATTTGAATTATTTAATTTCTTGCTCTCGCACAAATAAAGCCTGTATAATTATTTGTATAAATCCAAGTCCACAGTGGGACACTAGGTAAATTTTTAGTTCCACATTATGTTATTTCATTTTTTTATTATGACATTTTTTGTCTTTTTTAGGGTATGAAATGTCAGCTGAGGTATGTTTCAAATTACATCACCTTCAAACAGCAGTAGACGCTATACAGGTGATGTTAAAATAAATGTATTGTTTTTTTATAAAAAATAATAGGTAATTATTGAAATGAAATTACACTCTCAGGCAAAAACTTACAGATTCATTATATAAGTACCTAATTCCTATTGATACCACAAAGATGTAATAGAGAGCAGATTATAAATCCCATCAAGCGAATATATCAATCTCCGCAGAAATGAAATTTTATAATTCGGCTGCTTTATTTGTTTAAAAAGTTTTTTGTTTCCTACACGTTAAATTGTTGTTCATTGCTAGATTTACAATTAATACATTAAATATGCATATAATGAGTATTTAATAAGATAATATATTCTTTATTAATTGATACCATATAAATAAATCCATGTACACGTAATTTATTTAATATTTTTATTATGTAAGTTATTAGTAATAATGGGTTTATATTTAACGCTAAAAGTTTTATATAACAGTATAATCAAGTTTTTTTTATTTTAAAATGTTTAGCTACTTCACTATAAGAAACTTATTGACACGTTGATGTAATCAACTCAAGCATTCCGTTAATAATAATGCGGCAATAATAATAATAATCGAAATTAATTAAACTAATTTATCATAAAAATATTTTGAACGGAAAACATATTTTATGCTTACACACACTTAATGTAACATAATTATTAAACTAAAATCAGAACATTTTTGAGAAATTAAAAAAAAATCGAAATCGTTTAATCCACTTCAGAATATAATATAAGTATTTTATTAAAAATTAAAATAAAAAAACATTGATTTAAAACGGTTATTTAAATTGATTTGACGGTTAAAAATATGTATAAACCTAGCGATGAATAAATAATAAAATTCGCGAGCAGAGAACGCCGGCCGACGCAGGGGCGGCCGTCAGATTCGTGATTTTTATGTTATTTCACACATCACTTATTATGTGTGAAGTTTTTATTGACCATAATACTGAGAGTGACGTTTCTCATCTTAACGTGCATATATTATTATTATTGTATTTTATTATAACGAATAATTTTGAATTTTAACAGCCCTTAAGCTCTACGTTAAATTTATACTACCAGTTCAAAACAGCTATTAATATAATCATAATTTCAGTACGAATAAAGCGTGTCGATTAACATTTTATTTGTTTTGTTATTTATTATACCCCGATCGTCTTTGGTGGCAATGATGTCCAATATTTATTATTTCTAAATTCAATTCATTACCTCCACTATGTTTATGTTGTTAGTTATTGTTTGAGGGTATTTTTAATTACATTTATTTTTTTCATTTCAATTCGTATTTGTTTGAAAAATGAATAAATCCGAGGAGAAAAATAGTAAGAAACACTCATACAAAAACTTTCAAATTATAAAATAATAAATGTTAGCTTGTGCCTACTTTATGCTTTAAGGGTTCCGTCGGTAGCTGGGACAGCGATATTAAACCTATAAGGAGATCGATCCAAATATATAAAACATGATAAAAATGAGTTAACTCGAAAATGGCTTTATTTATTATTTTGTTATCTTTACCAGTTTTTTTTATTTGTCTGTTTTTTCGTACTAATTTTATAAATAACAGGGGTTTAAGAGGAGGCGAGGGGCCTATACAATTAATTTTTATTTAGAAATTATTTTGTTGTAAGATCAAATTTTAAATTATATACACATCCAAAACTGTTATTAAATTACAGTCTTGTGAGTGGCAACAGCAGAGAACGACAGAGTAACTGTTTTTTCTACTATTACCAAAATTTATCACTAATATTAAAAAAATTACAACGTAATAAAAAATTGTATTATATTTACCTTTACAAGAATTGTCTTTGCAAATAAGGCACAGACTACTTAACGTCACATCCATGAAAATAATACTGAATTGATGATCCTTATGCAGTTCATATTTACAAATGTACGTCCCTTAAGAATTAAGGTTTCCGCACAAAAATGCATTCCACAACGAAGCAAAAAATAAAACATACGAAACACAACGATCAAAAACAGCTGATGTTTAAATAACCACACTCGAGTAGGGTAGATTTGAAAGCGTATTTGCGCGCGCGCGAACCGAGTGTATTTCAGAGCGTACCACCGGCGCGACGTGAGCCCCGCTTCGCCGCCGAGTGCTGAATGAGCGCGCGGACGGCCCGGGCGCGAATGAGACGGGGAATGAGAGCCTTCTCGTGAGGACACTCGCACCTCCGGCACTCGCAAGCGGGCGTTTTATTGGCGCGCGGCGCGGGCGTGACTCTGACTCACGGCGCGTCGCGAAACTGCTATCTGCTATCTCGCGGGGAAAAAATTCGGAAGTGCCCGGCGGTGCGCGTATCAATCGAGGTCGCGCCGCGTTACCTCCTCGCGCGACATGTGCGCCTGATCGAATCTGGTTACTCTTAGGTGACATTAACACTTCTTTCTTTAATAGCCACATTATAATTAATTATTATTATAATAATTGTAACCAAATAAAAAGGCGGCAAATCGGAGAGATGAATGAGACAAAAGAAATATTGAAAAATTTACAACAGTATTATTTAGTTTTCGATAAAGCTTTAAAGAAAAATAATTAATCATAATAAGGACGTCGGTTAAAACCCAGCGCTGAGTTTTATAAAAATGCACTTTTATCTCTCACTTGTGCTCTTCATAAAAAATATTTTCAAATATTACATATCTATCTAGTTATATTATTATACAAACTAAACGAAAATTGTATTTTAATATTTTAAAATTGAATATTTTTACCTATATCTTATATTGTTTAAAAAAAACCCGGAGTTTGAATTTGAAATTGAACTATTTAATTTGGTTTGTTCAGGCACAAACAGCCTGGGTATTAATTAGATGGGTGGTACGGTACATACAACCCAAAAAGTACGCTTTTCAAAATTTTATTGATAATAAAATTATTTTTTAATAATTACGTATATTAATTAGCTTTTATTTACTTTGACGTTTATAATTATTATTTAATGGTTATACCTAGGTCAAGATTTATCACTAACAGTAGATATCGCTGATATAATATTATGAGCTCCTGATAATAAAATAATTGTAAATTTAATGAATAAACTAATAATAATAATAATAATAAGTCCGTGTGTCAGTTTACTAAATTTACACTGATTTTAAATACATTTCTTGTTTTTTTATTGTCTATCCCAGTTTTTCTATATTTGCTGAAAGATTTTGGACACAAAGGTGTTCGCGTAATGGCCATTTTAGCTTCTATAGATTCATGTACAAAAAGCTACTATCCCCGTCCTTTGGCCATCCGTCTGTTGCATCTTTCAACTCGAAAAGTACAAAATGCGATAGCCATCCAGAAAACATATCGAATGAGTTAAAAGTGCCGTGGGCACAAATGGAGATGAGAAATAGAGCAACCCATCACAAGTTGGTACCACAGGCGCAAGTAGGAGATTCCTTTAACAACGTCTGTTGCGTAAGACGTTAGGTACTGGTTGAATATTGTACTACTAATAAACAATGTAAAGAAGCAGTGGATATTAAATGATAGCTACAGGATGTGACAGCCATTCTTTATGTTACGACATTAATATCACCACAGTCGAGTCGAAATGAGTCGAGGTCTCCAGATCACAGAAGTAAATATATAAATAAACCATTCAAATCCGTAATAATGTAACGATATAGCTCTTTTTAATTTCATTCCGAATTTCGTAATCAAAGTAAAATACAGGTATAGTCTATTGGTGCTGGTTGTGCCGCTTGTGAACTTCGAGCAGGTCTAAACGCGTCTAGACTTAATTTTATGTGTCATGCCGAACGTTCTTGTACCTACGTATTCAGTTTTTTTATTTTTTATTGAGAAATCAACAGTTTATCGAACAAATATTTTTTATGTATAATAATATTATGAAATAATTATGTTTTATCTACTTCAGATTATGAATCCATTATAAATATGATTTTTTTAAGCTTTTACAGGTGCCAAGTGCTTGGTTTACATTATCATATAAATAGCATAAGATCTATTTTATACATTTTATTGACTTTCATTTAGGTATACATTAGACACAGGCATTTGTATAGGTAACACAATAATTACATCAATTCGTCCGAAAATACACATAATTACACTGAATTTCACCATATTTGTCCACAATTAATCACTACATAAAAATCATCAGTATATATAAATATACTTACCTCTCACCACAAAAGCGTGCAACGAAAACGACGCCTGCAACATTTTTGATTTGAATAATATCGATTCGCAGAAATTTTAGAGATTAAAGATAAGTAATTAATTAAGGCGATGACTTGTGATTAAATAAAATTATACCACTGCTATTTCTGTGCTGAAGACAATACATAATATTTTTTAAAAAATAATAAGCATTTTGTTAGTTTGTGCAGTGTGTAACTTTTATTAACTGTTTATATATCGACGACACATTGCATTGTATAACGACGAAAACATATCTAACTAGGCTATGACCTGTTTTAAAGAAAATATATTTATCAAAGTGCTTTGTTATTAAATGCATTTGTTAAAAACAAATAAATATTTTTATATATCGCATATGCCATCCCGCGATCCCAATCCAGTACTTCAAAGTCAAAAAATAAATAATTATTAATTTTTTCACTCGATTTGCCGTTATAAATACCTAATAAAATACTTATAATTTACATTATATTTAATATTTATATATTAATAAAATAACACAGAATAAATTATAATATTTTAGTTCTGAAAAATGTTAATATTGTGCTACAATTATTTTACCGTATGGTTTTGTTTCTGAATTTTAAGAAGTATTTTATGTATAAGAACATTAGAAGTAAATCAACTTAATTAAAAACATAGCCAATTACACTGCGCCTGTGGATTAAACCACTCCTCTAGGACTACCTGGTTCGAAGTATCGGGTAGCGTAATAATAAATACCTTCAGAGAACAATAACTGATAAAAAAAAATATATAATGTAAGACTACTATTGTTATTGTAATATATAAATGTCATGGATTTTAAATACAATGGTTAAAGTTTATTTAGCAAGTTTGTCTCTTTCTAAATTAAGAAACCATATCGTGATTCCTTTTTAGAGAAAAGTTTCGAATCTATAAGGTTCCAGAAATGCCTTTCACTTCGTTGTACTTAATTTCGAGGTGTTAAGAAACCGATGTGTCTTCTTGCAGACGTTGTTCGAGTTTTTGGCACAGTGTAGTTTTAGATGAGAGGCATCTTGAGACACTTGAGAGGTGCTTATGCGCATGTTAAATGTGTGTAATTCAACATGCTTATAATAATAGATAATTACTATTCTGGATATTTATATATCAGTTATTAATATTTTTATTAATATTAATATCCATTTTATAAAATATGTTTCGTCATTAACAATATTTAACGGCGCTTTTCTTAAAACTGTCGACTGAGTGGAGTAACAAGCCATACACAAAAATACACATTCAGTTACAGACTTGCGAGATGTTGTTTGCCTGTAATGAACGGCCTCGCATCATGAAAACATCATTAAGGCTGTCGGAACTGCACTCAATAGCGCCTCCCCGAAAACACAAGCCATACGAATGAAGAAGAAGATTAATCGGTAAAAAAATAAAAATTTGAAGTAGATAAATAAAAGTAAATATTCAAATTTGAAAAAAAAAAATGCACTCAACTCACCTTAATGGGATTCACGTAATTGTTGGAGAGTTTTGAAGCAGACTGGAAAACATCCATCGCCTCGATAAAAAGCACGGATAATGGCTTACGCGAAAAGAATGTTCCAGAAGAAATAGCGTATTTTTAAGATCGTTGACATCCACAACTAAATGTGTCGAAATCGATTTTGACTATATTTAAATAATATAAATGTATCAGGAGAACATTCCAAGGAAGGAGTATGTTTTCAAAAGTACGATCGAACTCCGACGGCCGAATGCTTTTAAGGTCAGAGTTAGATAAAACGTAACTTGTCGGTTGTGAGACGCGGTAGATAAGATTGCACCGATAAATAATTGTGCCAAATAGATTAGCGATTTTTCAGGTGCAATTTTGTTAGATCTCTTTCAATATATGCATATCAAAAAAGACACTAATTATTATAGGCGTTTGTTTAGTAAAACGATATTATTTTTCCACAAAATCAATAAAAAATTGGTATTTTTTAAATTTGTATCCTTAAACATATCATTTGATTATTGTTCCATTAAATAATAATAATAATACAACATAATAATTGAATATAATAACTTTAAAATATATAATTATTATAACGGCCTTTAGACACAGTGGTATATATAACTGAAAAACGATAAGCTGGCCGTTTTTCAGTTACGACGGAGGTATGAAATACGAGCGTTAAAATGAAATATAGTAACAGAAAAAGAGCTTGATCTTAATTTGTATTATATTTCTTACTCAAAATGTTAACCAAAAACTTGCGATGTTTTGTATATATAATAAAAATAAATAAATAAAGCACTAAACATAAAATATATGTATAAGTCTTTGATTAGGGTCGCCTTGTGATACCAGGAATTTTCGGAGGCGTAAGAAACAAGATAATCATATTAAGGTAAGTCAGTGTTACCACAAATCGCCTAGTTTCGTTACATCACTTCAGCCGATAGCCGATAGCAGACTAGGCGATTAGGCGGTTCTACGAATGTTACGATTAATAACGATCGATACCTTATTTTCTTTCAGGTGCGCCTTCACGTTAGGTCAGACCCGCTGGGTTTCTTACACTTTTGTTTCATAAATAGAAATAGTAGACAAACACTAATTTAGAAGCTCAAGAAGTACGTTAAAATGTAAATTTATGTATTTAATTATTTTCAATTATGTTAAAAACGTTAATTTTTTGTAATTTTATTACGGAGGTTCGAGTAATATACAGCTAAATAATTACATAATTTACAGCTTCGAAATTTACAGCTAAATTTAGTAAATGCCATAAAGTAATGTTTTTTTATACATCCTTGAAGTTTTTATGAGTAGGTTTAATTTTTTTTACGTTTGTATTTAACGCCACTACAAATTTACAAATTTCGGAAAAAGGACTGTTAGTCCAAAATTGAGATTTACTTTATTAACTAAGTTATATTACTTATTTTACTATTTTGTGATACTTTATCCGTAATTAAAATCAATGATAATTCAAATAATAAAAAAATGTAAAAAAAAACATGAAAAAGAAGCCAAATCAAAAAAATATTTACAAAAATAACAAAATTACCGTGGATATTTTTACAAATACTATTGTATACTTGGTTTATAAAAAATGATAAATTTTAACGAAACGGGTTGTAATATTGATTTTATATCTATGTATTGTACTGACGCAAGATTAGCTTCTTAGGATTATACATATATATAAATAGGAATAAAGCTAATAAGCATTTGTATCTTATTACTACCAAAATGAAAAAATCACGCTGTGATTCTTTTTTTAGGAATTAAGTTTCGGTGAAGTAGTAGTCTTAGGACCATGAAGAATTTATAACGATAACCAATTTATAACGATAACCAATTTATAACGATAACCAATTTATAACGATAACCAATTTATAACGATAACCAATTTATAACGATAACCAATTTATAACGATAACCAATTTATAACGATAACCAATTTATAACGATAACCAATTTATAACGATAACCAATTTATAACGATAACCAATTTATAACGATAACGTTGCTCCATTTAAGGCTATAAAAGCCACAAAATGAATTCTACGGCAAAACTATGAGCTAATAGCCAATGATCTCATCCTCATGCGTTATCCGGCTAAAAGATTTGAACAGTCACTTCCGATATCACAATAAAATCGGAAGTTCGATAAGGCTAAGTATAAATCTTATCACGGCATTCCAACATTCTTCGCAATAGCATTCGTATCTAATCCACGGCCTATCAGTTTTAATAATATAGATTTTTTTATCAGCAATGACAAATGTCTACTTTATCGTAATAAGTTGCAACTTTCTTCTATGAGCAAACAAACATAAACTAAAATGAGTAATCTAATTATGACTATTCCTTATTTTGCATAAGTAGTAACTAATAATTTAATGTAACTCACAATCTATGTTATAATTATATACTAGTTCTGTATCATTAATTATATAATAACGGTCTTAAAGAGGTGACTTAAAGGTTTCAAAAATTAATTTATATTTAGTCCTATAAGTCATAATGCTGGATCACAATGCTATACTGAAAGTCACAACAAGTGAACTGCGGTGTCCTCCACGAATTCGCTTTGGGTCAAGGCTGACTTGTCGTGACTCTCACTCTGATAGTAATGCTAGTAATTATTGTAAAAGTAGTGATATAAATGATGATTTTTCACTTCAATAATTTGTAATGTAAAATAACACGAACAGATTATTTATATCAGTTTAATTCCTAACAAAAAGTAGTTTGTAAAAAATAAATGGTCATATAGATTTTTTTATTGTCATTATTATAAACATCTGCCATTGGAAGATTTTTAATAACCTTTTATTTTACCTATTTCGATGGTAATTTTAATAATTTTCATTGATTTTGCATAACTAGGCATGCGAACTCTATTTATGTTATTAATCTGATTTTTAGGTAGGTAGGTAATAGTTTAAAAAATAATGTATGAGCATCGTAAATAACTAATATTTATGTTTGATTAATTTGATAAAAGGTTGAGATCGATACAAAAAATGCCGATAATTCATAATTTTCTATTCAACAGGAGCTGAAATTCTATTAAGTATAATTCTTAAAAAGGATAACAAAACCATAATAAACAAATATATAAATAATGTATAGACGCCTAACGAACCTATTTACGGAAACGGTGAACACTTTTACGGGCTATTTTAATTTCAACTAGGATAATGTGCATTGTGCAGTTGCAAAAGATCAATTGATTTAAATAAGGTTTGTGTTCAAAATTTCTGTGCGACGTATGGATTAAGGTTCGCGATTAATGTATTGTAATTGTAATAAAGTAAATAATTTAAAAATAATATTTAATTTTAAATTTTATGTTATTAAAATTTTCAACCGTTTCATAATACACACAGTCGAACGCTGATTACCGTGAGTCCCGGCACCCACATATTTTTTAAATTCGTATTATAGTAATAAACTAACACCGTTCGTTTAATGCATGAAAAATAATAATAATTAGATATACATAAAACACACTTACATACACACTTTACCTAATTAAAAATAGAAAAGTATGTATAGTCTGTGGTATAGTCCAATAAGTGAAACTCTTCAGATTCATCGATCCTTCCCCCCCCCCCCCACGAAGCACCGGTGAGTAGGAAAAACGAAAACGCGCGAGGCACTCTAAGTGAATTGCCGCTAGCTGGAATCGAAGCGGCGATTCCGAGAATACGAGTGCGGCGCGTGAGTCACCGCGCGGCGATGTATCATCGCGATGCGCGGCGCCGAAATGAATTGTAATCTTTTGGGTGGCGCCCCGTCAAGCGATGGGCGAGCGCTTATAGCGCCCGAAGGGGCCCCCTTCAAGTTTATATCGAATTTAAAAAAATATATGCACCGAGTATTAACGCACCTTCATACGACTATGGTTTCGTGACATACCGGGGGAAAAAAACGTAAAGATTTTCATCATAATGGAACTAATTTGCGTCTTACTTTATGCTATTGCATAAATGTACGAGATAAGTAAGATGCAATTAGGTCGCCGTAGTCGCTTGTGGTACTACCGCAAACTGTATTGAAGCGGAATGAGGATTCATGACAGTTTCCATGACAGTTTGATGCGTGAAAACAATATACCCATTCAGTACCATTGATTTCAGATTTTCGGACCCATTTTTAAAATGTATGAATTTACATACTTTGCGGTTTAATAATTACTAAAAATGTCTAAAATCGGCCTACTAATTACAAAGATATGCATGTGGTAGGAACATTTCGCCATTGCGAAGTAAAAATGTAATAAAAGGTAAATAGTGGGTAAATATAAGTTCTGAAAAATATATCTCTTCAAGTTTGTATCATAATAATATCAAAACATGCATGCATATTTAATGCGCGTATTAAGAAGAATATTTGAGATGTAAGTACCTATATGAATAAATGTATAGTGTACATTGAACTTCGAATTGAAATTTAACTGATCTTGAATCTGTCGCAGTTTTTTCGATGCCCTGCCATGAGACCCGTAGTCAAATTGAAATAATAAAAAACTATAATGATGCGTGGGAGATCAGCAAACTCAGTACATGAATCACAAGATGCCGTTCATCCGTCACAAGTCATACGATTCATAACGGCAGTTATTGTTGGTGACAGATCTATGAACGACTTAAGTTTTTCCTTGTATATATTGTATTAAATCGCTAAATAATATTACAATTGTCTATGCATTATTGTTTATTATTTGTGTTACCTGTTATAAAATAAATCATATATATTTTAAATGTTATATTTTTATTTCAATCAAGTAACTTTTTAAATAATAAAAATCTCATCTCATCTCATACTGTGTTAAAAACTCCTTATCTCTGATAATAATTGCCTATAATCATTTATATATAGAGTTGAAAATTTATAATACACCGTGGTGTTTATATAATAACCGAAATGTTCCTATCAGTACATATCGTAAAGTTAATATTAACTATATTACTACGTCACGATCTGCGATCAAGTGCAAATATACCAGATAAGGTTCTGTCGGGTACTTCCTGTGTAAACGTGACGTAAATCACGTCATCAGAAGAATTTATCATCACTGGTGACACCTTACTTCGATTGCCTGCATTATCGCATACCGAAATGACCAAATATGGCAATATTTTTGACAGGCAATCACATTCCCTATTACTAGTATTACGTTCATTATCAGACTTATCAATTTATATCGTGCAAGTGAAATTGAATTATTGACTCATAAGAAATGTGATATCACTATTATGTATATGCACGTGAAAATAATCTTGTCTCGTGTAATTTCATATAATATCTAAAGTATATAAATATTATTATTTTTGGTTATTATTTTAACTAATTACATTTAGTTAAACTAGTGTAATACCAAAAAATGCGAAACAATAATAACTATGGCGGGCACTGCCTCCTTTGGTAAAACTAGCGCCTAGTTACAAGTTCAGAAAGCATTTGTGCAGTAGTGCAAGTATCATACTTGAACTATCCATATCGACTGCATTATAAATGTATCTATTTTGGCACCTAAATAAATAACTTATGTCATGAGCCAAGTTATATGCATTTTGGGTATTTTTTAATAATGTTAAAAACTTGATTATTAATTTAGCGTATGGCTTCTGTTGTCGGGGAGGCGCTATTAAACGCAGTTTCGACTGCCTTGTTGTTATTTTCATGATGCGAGGACAATAATTGCAGGCAAACAATATCTCGCTCATCTGTGTTGATGGGTGTTCTTTTGTGTATGTTCTGTTGTTACTCAGCTCAGTTGACTTGAGAAAAGCGTAATTGAATATTCTCAGCGATGAAAAATAACCTGGCCAGATTAGACCCACTGGGGATTAGAACCCGGGACCTCATGGATTCAGAACTGCGCCACCAGGCCGTTAAAATATAATAACCATATAATATTGAGATATGAGAAATTGATATATTTAATCCTAGGGTCGTTCAAAAATCTTATCAAAAACCAAACGTTATCATGAAATTTCCTTTACCTCTCCCTCCCACTTTCTTCATCTCTCTTGTATTTTTTAGGTTAAACACTGATTTTATGCTCACTCGGTGGAAATATTGAATTAGTTTTATTTTATACTTGTAGTACCATTATTTTCATTTTTTTTAATTATTTTATACCGACTGTATATAATTTATTTTATGAAACTCTCTTATTTCCTTAATAAAGATAAATAAATAGATAAATAAAGAAATAATATATTTTTGTAATAGTTATCCCACAGTTATACCTACTAATACAACTAAACTTCGATTTGGCTTTATAACTAATGCTTTATGTTAAAATAAATAAGTAAACTTTTTGAATTTTCAATGCTGTCAAAATTATTTCATTCATTATGTCAGGCGATTTTCAATTATTTAAATACCACCATCAGATTGAATATTTAAATACTTTCTCATCCTACCTATAACGTAGTTTTATATATAACGTTTACTTATTTACTTTGTTAATTTAACTAAGGTTGACAAATAAGCAAAGAAAATTAATTTTGAAACACTTAAGGATTTTCTTATACATAATGTAAATATTGACATGATTGAGTTGAAATGGGAAAACCCTCTGAAATAAAGTTCGCATTGTGGATTATTCTGACTCATAAGTTACCCTAACGCCAAGTTATTTCGTTAAAATTTCTTGGGCTTTGACGGATTATTGGCGCCACGAAATTTTAAAGGTTTCACTAACAACCGTTAAAAGGGGTAGGCAGGATTTTAACGAAGTTAGCTTATCAATATAGTTTCTTGAGTTTACTGAGTTAGTAATCATGTTTCTGAAGTAACAAAATGCTAGGGTGCACATCTCAAAGCACCTAAAAGTATTTGTTTTAAAGTACAAACATACCTTATAACATGTCGACACGCTCATTAGCGTAATCATAATGTCGCGCTGTCACATTGATATTTTTTTTTAATCTGTCACGTTGATTTTCTTGTTATATAAATAAATAGGCGTGCGGATACATTTTCGAGTGTAGATGCTAGTAATGGGTTGATCGTTTTGAGATATAGATTATATTTATTCTGCAGCTGATGACAAATTATTGGTTATCTATCACGTTGATCTTCTTCTTATACAGGTTGTACAACACTCCCCTTAAGATTTAAGGGGAGTGTTGTATAACCTATGAGTAAGAAATGATATGAAAAAATGCGAAAAATAATCATCCCCAAATTTATTATATTTTTGATCAAATGGTGTCAACTCGGTCAGCGCGCGAATTCCGAGACACAGTTACGGCTTACGGTGACAGCTGAACGCTCACAACAAAAATATTATTACATGATTTTTTTACATAAAGTTTACATTTTTTTCTCAGCAACCATGATGATTTTGATATAGTTTCTTAGGAAATACACTAGAAATCGCAGGACCAATAAGCAGTTTATTTATCGGGAATGGTCTTGGGACAGGGGGTATAAATAGGTATGCGGAAATATTGTTGAATTTAGTTGCCAGTATCGGGTTATAATTTTAATATTTAACACACCGACTTCCTTACAAAGGTTTTACTGTTTTTAGGCATTATTAATTATATTTTTTCGAATAATATCGCCTATAGCTAATAAGGCCTCGACGTTATTAAGGTTTTGGGGCGTTTTATAACATCCATGATAGCGAAGACTCTGGTTTATAAGAGTGTTCTGGTTAGTTTATAAGACGCGGTTTCGGAAATTCGTCATTAATAAATGTGTCAATTTATTCTCATCTTCGAGCAATGTAGGTAGTGTAACCGGCGTTTAGAAGTTCCGCAATCCGGTCGGGTTTGTGATCCGATCCGACCACCCACGCGCCGCAAAAGACTACTCTCGAAAATTGACCGATATAGTATTTTCGCGGACAATACACGGCCGGGAGGCTGCGCTGTCCAACGAACCTCGTCTAGATTTATGATGGTGGTATTGAAATGTAACAATTGCAATATCAGTATCGCGCCTTGCGTGGGACACTGTCAACTGTCAACTAACGCTGCGCTGTGTGTTTAAACAAAGAAAATGGACATTTTTATTCAACACTTTCTAACTGGTCATTTCAATAACTGTTAAAACATTATTTTACTTTAATAAAATTATTATTTTAATGTTCAAATTAAAATTTTCTGCGTTCTTGTGTTTTTAGAATATTGATAATTGTTTCTACATATTGTTTCACATATTCTATATAATATATATATTGCAAATGCATAAGCATATATGAATAAAAAAATAACTAATTATTCTCAACTATATTTTATACTTTTCAATTAGGTAAAAAAAATTATTTTAGCAGGCTCCACGACTGTTTGTTTTCTAAATTTTGAAAAAAGCACACAAACATTTAAAATACCTTTAACTTAAAAATGGCTGACGTACTTGGTACGTAATACCCTTGGTGGTGCTAGAATGTAAAAATGTTTGTCGTTGTTGGCGTTAAGATCAAAATTGATAATTTTACACTACTTTTTAATGTGTCAGTGCAGATACGCATGCAGTGCAGCATATTCACGATTCTTTGGTATTAGGTGATTTTATTAAAAAATACGTATTGATTCGCACGAAAAACATAAGATATTGTCTTTCAGATAATGGTACTATATGGGTACTTTCTGTTTCTACTAATCTAATGGTGGTCTGGCGAATTTATGACAGGTTTGCGAAGGCCTAGTCACGGATACCACTAGACGCACCCACGTCTCGCCCTCGCTCCCTTCCCCCGCTGTTCCTTCCCCCGCTGACCGAACCGCCCGATGCCCACGTCACCAGAGCATCTGACATGTCGCGCATTTTGGTACTGTATGCATTTCACCTACCTTAACTAGACAAATTGATTTACAATGTTTAGCTTCATTCACGAATGTTAAAAAAAACAGCTCTCTTTCTACATTTATTAATAGATCTAACACTATTATAAATGAGGACAGTTTTTTTTAGTTTAGAGTGGCCGTGCTACTTCAAAAGTACCAATAAACGACTGACAATAATTTGCCTCCATGAAATATTTTTTATTTAATTGACCATTTCATTGTTATGACATCTTCATGCGCCATTTTAGTGATAATTGATAAATACAACATAATATTCATCCTATTATTGTTAGGTAATGATTTTAGAAAATAATAAAAAACAAAGAATTACATTTCTGCATAGTAATCACCAAAGTTAACCGCCTTATTGCCGTAGAACGATTAAGCACCTATATATATATTATTTCTCATAAAATTATGTATTTAAAAATGTATTGTCTCTGTATAAATAGTAATATTCATGTATTAACGGAGGTGTCTGGTTGCTTTGATGTCCAAAATAAAATAAAAAGTAGAATGGGTTCATGCTATGTCCCCTGACTCTAATAACCTGAGAGAATTGAATTGTATAAATAAAGAGTTAAAAGCAGAACAGCTGTTAAATAAAATACTAAAATAGAGTAAAATACACAGATACTAGTAAAACTGTGCTCAGAGTAGGATAAAACTATGATTTTTATCAACTTTTAAAACAGAGTTGTCAACATTTTGTCGATAACTCCGAGCTGTGTGCGTAGAGTCAACTCGATTACGATTGTGTATCAGTAATTAGGAATACATAAAAATAATTACTTAAATAATGTAATTTATATGCTGCTTCATTTATGATCAAACAAAACTAAATTACCAACTACAACAAATGTTAGCAGGCAATAGAAATTGCGACCAATTATCTTGGCACAATCGAAAATACCAATTTTATTGGTCCTTGTGTTCTTTTGTAAAATGTGCAATGAATATATAAAATATATAAAACAACTGTTATATAAAATTATTTTGCATTATGTGGATCTCTGAATTGAACATCTGAAGCGACAAAGTCTGGAATAGTGGTCGATTTATAGAATTCTCAGCGCATAACATGCAGGCCGGCGTGTTTACGCTTTGGCCGAACAAAAGCCACTCGCGAGCCATCCAATTCGCGACAAAATGTTATCTGGCAATAAAGACGGAGAGGTTGGCTATAAAAATATAACTACTCGCCTTTCATACATACTGCATATTTTGTTGTTTTCACCTATGGATGTTATTATTCATACATCCCGAGAGGGAGTTGCAGGGATTAATTGAAAAATCCATATAAAATCCACTTACACCATACACTTATTAACTTATTGTAATATTCAAGCTACTAAGTAAGCCAATGCAACAAAAACTTTATTTGAATTTAGTTGCAACCGAGAATCTTCTGATAAAATCTCGACAGACAATATATTATACTACAAAAAATAAACATATTATATGTTGCAAACATTACCAGGACTGAAAATTTATATGAAATAACTAGCTGACCCGGCCACGCGTTGCTGTGGTTAAAGTTTTTGTTATATTACATTATAGTAAACAATCTAAGAGGAACAATAAGAGAACATCAGTCACGGAGTCCACTATGCTTTTTCACACAGATGGTATTTGTAAAAAAATAGTATTTTATAACAAATATACTATGTATTTTATACAAATATAATATATTATATATGTTATAAAATTAAATGGAAATAATAAATCTGATAAATTTTTATTTTTTATCTATTGATTTCTGCTTAGTATCAAGTGTAAGAACATTTTAATTAATTGTGTTCAACGTACTTCCCCTTCAAATCTCAATCCAGTGAATTTGTATACCAACATCAACATTTTCGTCTTTGTTCGTAAATAATTTCATTGTACTAAAGGGTTATAGTAGTAGAAAGTCAAATAAGGAGATCACCATATTTTTTTACAAATACCATCTGTGTGAAAAAGCATTATTTAAAATATATACCTAACTATACGATGGCTGTATCTATAATGATACTGCAATAGTTGCTTATATGCACTTATTGCATTTGAATGTTTTATTATGAAATACGATATGGTTTTGTAAATATACTTTAGGTGAAGTATTCGGTTCGCACTCACTACATTTAAATTTTCTATTTTTCCTTGAATTATTTCGATATAGTTCTGAACTCGGTTTATAAATGCATTCGTGTTTTCTTATCCGCCGTATTTAAAATTTTCTTAATTTTTGATGAACTGCATAGATATGGGTCTGTAAATCTGACTTCGGTGAACTTGTGACACTACACTCAGTGCATTTAAAAATTAATCATTTTATAATTTTATTATGAACTATATCGATATGGTTTTGTAATTTTTGCTTATATGCAGTCGTGTATTCACACTCGCTGCATTTAAATTTTCTAATTTTCCGATGAACTACGTCGATATGGGTCTGTAAATTTGCTTTACGTGAGCACGTGTGATTGCACTCACTGCATTTAAATTTCTTAATTTTCCGATGAAATACGTCAATATGTCTCTGTAAATTTTCTTTACGTGAGAATGTATGATTGCACTCACTGCATTTAAATTGTTTAATTTTCCGATGAACTACGTTGATATGGGTCTGTAAATGTGCTTTACTTGAGCATGTGTGATTGCACTCACTGCATTTAAATTTTATAAGTTTCCGATGAACTATATCGATATGATTCTGTAATAGTTGTTTATAAGCATTCGTGTGTTCGCACTCACTGCATTTAAATTTTCTAATTTTTCGATGAAATACGTCGATATGGGTCTGTAAATTTGCTTTACGTGAGCACGTGTGATTGCACTCACTGCATTTAAATTTCTTAATTTTCCGATGAAATACGTCAATATGTCTCTGTAAATTTTCTTTACGTGAGAATGTATGATTGCACTCACTGCATTTAAATTGTTTAATTTTCCGATGAACTACGTTGATATGGGTCTGTAAATGTGCTTTACTTGAGCATGTGTGATTGCACTCACTGCATTTAAATTTTATAAGTTTCCGATGAACTATATCGATATGATTCTGTAATAGTTGTTTATAAGCATTCGTGTGTTCGCACTCACTGCATTTAAATTTTCTAATTTTTCGATGAAATACGTCGATATGGGTCTGTAAATTTGCTTTACGTGAGCACGTGTGATTGCACTCACTGCATTTAAATTTCTTAATTTTCCGATGAAATACGTCAATATGTCTCTGTAAATTTTCTTTACGTGAGAATGTATGATTGCACTCACTGCATTTAAATTGTTTAATTTTCCGATGAACTACGTTGATATGGGTCTGTAAATGTGCTTTACTTGAGCATGTGTGATTGCACTCACTGCATTTAAATTTTATAAGTTTCCGATGAACTATATCGATATGATTCTGTAATAGTTGTTTATAAGCATTAGTGTGTTCGCACTCACTGCATTTAAATTTCTTAATTTTTCGATGAACTGCGTCGATATGGTTTTGTAAATTTGTTTTAAGTGGACTTGTATATTCGCAATCACTGCATTTAAATTTTCTTATTTTTTGATGTATCTTATCGATATATCAAAAAATAAGTCATTTAACCTACATTTTAACAGCATAATTACCACGTGTTGATGACGCTATAAAATTAATTAAATTTATTTTGTAGTGAACGAAATACCGTATAATTCAATTATTTCCACTTTTTAAATTTTTGGTGTTAGCATAGCCGGCCACGTGTTACTTAGACTGAAGTGTAAATTGCATTCATATTATAATGAAGATAATACAGTGAAATTAATCCTGTTTTTTACTTATTTGTGCTTCATTGATCAAAACTTTATATGAGATCACCATATTTTTTTACAAATACCATCTGTGTGAAAAAGCATAGTGGACTCCGTGACTGATGTTCTCTTATTGTTCCTCTTAGATTGTTTACTATAATGTAATATAACAAAAACTTTAGCCACAGCAACGCGTGGCCGGGTCAGCTAGATTATTAACAGCATTTCATATTGCGCCATCTATTGATTATTTACTCAACCCAGTCGAAAGGTATCGACATCTGTTAGAATCATTTGGAGTTAACAGATAATTGTGACTGACAAATAATAACAGACATTAGCGCCATCTATTGATTGCTTACTCAACCCAGTCGAAAGGTATCGACATCTGTTAGAATCATTTGGAGTTAACAGATAATTGTGACTGACAAATAATAACAGACATTAGCGCCATCTATTGATTGCTTACTCAACCCAGTCGAAAGGTATCGACATCTGTTAGAATCATTTGGAGTTAACAGATAATTGTGACTGACAAATAATAACAGACATTAGCGCCATATATTGATTGCTTACTCAACCCAGTCGAAAGGTATCGACATCTGTTAATATCATTTGGAGTTAACAGATAATTGTGACTGTCAAATAATAACAGACATTAGCGCCATCTATTGATTGCTTACTCAACCCAGTCGAAAGGTATCGACATCTGTTAGAATCATTTGGAGTTAACAGATAATTGTGACTGCCAAATATTAACAGACAAATAATTAGCAATAAATTAAAATTGCGACTATAATTTGAGATTTAAACTATCCTATCTCTCAAGTTGGATCGAACTGCACATGGTGTGCAAATTTTATTATAATCGGTTAAGTGGTTTAGGAGTCCATTGAGGACAAACATTGTGACACGAGATTTATATATATTAAGATGTAAGATGATATATAATAATATATTGTTATTTCATTAATTATGATTTCAGTTATTAAATATCAGTTGATGAGTATTTTAAAAATCAACCCCCCTTTCCGTACTTAGAGTCCAATTAATAAATGTCATTTACTAAGTAATTTAATGTCAACCTGGCCTCCAGCCTTAGTACCTACTCTCTTTCTCTATGAGATAGGCCCCTACGATCGTTACTAAATCGCGATTCGCTTTGTCTCCGAAAAAACCCCGGTATGAATGTTTATACACAATTTAAACAAGAATGGGTATAATATCAACTGCTTTTATACATTGTTTAGTAAATTATTTAACCAGGGCCTTTATTTAACCATTAAAGGCATATCCCACCTTGCTTGTGGTACGAACTTGAGATGGGTTGCTTCATTTGTGCCTGCGGTACTTTTAGCCCATGCGAAGCGCGTTGAGGCAGTAGAGGCGACAGTGGATTGTTTTTAGGTCTGAGTAAATTGAAATAAAAAAAAAGCATACAATGGTAGGTATGTCATTCTTTCAAATAATCATAAATCTTAAAACCATTTAAGTTTTCTTTTTGTAAATTTTGATGCGCAGCTAGAAATGAAGCACCACGGATATATTTCAACTTATAATAATTATAATGTGGCACTAAACAATCTTTTAAATGTTTCTATTTGCGGTCATAGATGAGTTTGTATTAATTTTCACTGGCCAGTAATAACTAATACGTCCTCAAGTTTCCAATAACTGTGCTGCCATATTTTTGAAAATCGAATACGATATTTGAGCTTTTTATCGAACTGTGAATGTTTTGTTTGTTTTGCTTCGATTTAGTTTTAATGTACCTAAATTTTGTGGATTTTAATGTTATATATCTATATTATTCGACCACCCTTCGATGTAATTAAACGGCTATGGTTGTTTTTCAAGAGCATCTAGACACAAAAATTCAACGCATTCGCTTTTTTGTTGTCTGTTCAGAAGTGATGCTAAAAATATAAAAGTATGTGTTGCTATTTTTAATGAAAGTTTTATTTTGTATTTTCAATATCATCGCAATAAAAAAAAAATAGGCTTACATTGTATATGAGATACAATGTTCTTGTAACATATCATACCAAAATACGAGAAAAAAGTTGTGATTTTTAGGTAGTTTGCTGGAAACAAATATTCAGAAGACGAAGAAATAGAGTTTATTTAATGTTTGCTAGACATTAATAGTTTCTTCTTACTGAATACTGTCACTTATAGTTAAATATCTAAATGATCTTTCCCAGAAATATAGAATCTTTAGTTGATTCGCCAGTTAAAAAAAATACTATTTTGAACAGTTTTGGTTTTAATGTATGTATGTGCGATATATTTTTTATTATAGACTTTTGGAGGCTTCTTCAATTTTAATGTGCGTTTTTGATAGCGCGGCGTATAAATTCTTGCAATTGTGCGTAAACCGTTTCTTTTTTGGAATTTATGACCCTGTCGTCCGCTGGGTTCTTATGGAGGCGACTGTATTTGGAATCGGTGCAGCTGATTTGTGATGGCCAATTCTGGACCTGACCACTGCGCCATTTTCAATAGGCAATAACATTGCGCTTGTAACTGCAGTGTCATTAAATCCGAAAAGGTTATAAACAACGGATCTCTTTATAGGGATGACATACTAACCAACCATGACAAAGGGGTCTGTTTTGTTTTTTGCAATATTTAATTTTATTCCGGAATCTCTACCTATAATATATATCAACCTAATCTTTAGTTAATATTATGTGTTAATAAAGATAATAACTTCAAATTAAAAAGAAAAACCTTAATGTAAAGATTATATTCATAATAATCTACGAACTAAGTCATCATTTTCAAAGGACTTAGAAAAATAACTTTTATTTAAATATTTATCTTTATAACATTTTTAAGAATGCTAATATACTTTTTGATTATGATATTATACTTAAAAAATGTTATAAATTAAAAATAAATCAATACGACACATAAAAATATTCTATAAATAAAAATCAAATAAAGTTTTATGAGTGGAATTATTGAAATTTATAAAAAAGGAAATTGCTACAACCTTTAAAGAACCAAAAATGCCACAACATCTAATTAATAATTCGTTCGATTAGGATTTTATATTTATGTACAATATACTCCCACTTTTTAGAAAACATTAAACTTTTTATTTAAAATTAAAAAATATACTATTTATACTAATTCTTTTTACGCTTTATTAAACAACTCTTTTGTTATAAATATGTTACCTAATATTAATCTTATTTAGATATTTACCTTTTTAAAAATCTATAAATATAGCCGATGTAATTAACGAAATTTTGTTTAATAAACAACTTTAAGAACTTTGAATTTTAGCGAAGAAAAACTACATAGTAATTGATTACATAGTATTGCTGTTATATAAAACTAAATAGCCCGCCATCTAAATAGATGGCGGTTCAATTCGCACGACACTGGTCAGAAATTCATGTACCCGTTTGAGAATATAACGTGTGTGCAATGACAGTATATTACCAAATAAGCACTGTACCGACAGGTATTTATGGTGTCATTAAGGTATATTGACGTAGTATTTAAACACCTTCATTCGTCACTGAGACCGGAAATGACCTATTCTAACTATTTAAGTATTAAGTTATAAATAGATAAAATAGCGCCATAATCATTAATTATTTTGTATAGACCGTCAAAATCACTACACTATTTATATTTTCTAGTATCTATATTCTATATTATAGTACCATGCGTAAAAGATATACAGTTTAAATTCCTGGTATTATCAATTTTTCCCAATTTAGAGTAAGATTCAAAACTGCACATAGTCATGCCTTCTTCCATTATACTAACACAAGCAATATAGCTTACTTGAATAAGGACACAAAATAAACCCATGTAACTTGCACGTGACCGTTAATGCAATATGAAAAGGCAATATGTTGTACGGATGTGATTTTTGCCGGCTTATATAACTTTCTGACAATGACTAAAACAGCTCGATTGTATCGCGTTGGGAAGTTGGCGGTTCTGATTAATTCGCTCCTCAGTTTGCATGTCATTTGTAATTAGTATTGTAAGCGGTGAACGTGCAAAAATGGCGTCTACGCAAGGCGGCCAAAGAGTAAGATAAATTGACTAAATATTCATAGTTGAAGGTCTGTTTAATTGTTTATGGGTTTTCCAATCGGGCTGTATAGTAAGTATAGTTACGTAGAGTAAGTTATATCATCCCAGGTTATTTCTTCGTGAAAATATTAAATCTGTAAAAATATTAAAAAGCATTCGAATTTTCCAAATGTCAATACTGTCAGACTTTTATATAAGTAATGTAAACTAATGGCAAATGCCTATTATATATATATATATATATATAAGCATTATTATAAGCACTATTAAGAATTTTAATCATTTTAAGCGTTAAGCATTATTTAATTGTTTTTTTTAGTATTTTCTATGGTTGAAAACTTTCTTTTACTAAATAAGAAAACAGTATTAACCTATAGCGGCATAACACCTTTTATGGTTTAAACCGATATCCTGCGCTCTGATTGGTGCAAAATTTTACAGAAATCACGGATGTAAACAAGTTTTTTGTAAATAATATATTATATTTTTTTCTTCTGTATTAATTATATTTTCACATCTGTTGAAATAAAATCAAACAATATATTTACCTATTTTTTTCAAAGATCATTTTCCAAAAATGCTTTTTTTTCATATATTAGAAATACCCGCAACAAAACTTTAAAATAAAATAATAGTTACTTTTGGGGTTCTGAAAATAAGCGTATATTTCAAATATTTTAGGTTAAATATATTATGCGCAGGGATTAAATTTTAAAATTAATCAAATCTTCGCTGTGCGATACGTTATTTAACAAATAGACTATTCGTAAATGTACAAATATATTTTAAAAAACTAATCCTATTATACAATATGTATTAATGTTCACTAATGTTCTTTTAAGGGGTTGATAGATTTTTTCTGTTTTTCTTTATTTCATATGATATATTGTGTAGTATGCATGCAATAAATTATGCCTCATAATTTTATTTACATATATTATCTCAAAATATTTTATTACAAATCCGTTTTATTTATATTATGATTTTTATTTCGGTAAAACAATAATAATATCATTTTGAAAATGCGATATTTTTCTTAGAAAGGCAAATCGTAGTAACGTACGATATTTTTTTGTAGATGAATGTTGTTCTTGAATTGCATAACTGAAATGAATTGAATTGAATTGAAATAAATTGCAAACAAATAAAATAAAGTGTAAAACGCATTGAGTCTAAGTTATCTATTATTTTTGACCAAATTTTATACGAAGGATAGTAACATAATAACATTCGAATCGTTTTTACTTAAATTGTGATGAAATTTTCGAGAAAAAAAGAAATAAAAGACGATTTATAAGGCGTTTAATTTAGATATTAAATTTTATACGTTTTGAGTATATTTCATATCGATGAGGACAGGTGATTTTTTTTGGGCTAGGTTGTAGCCAATACCTTGTGGACTTATAAAGAGAAACTATTTGCTAGGTTTGGAAATATTATTCGAATATGTATTTTTTTAATTTTAAGCTTATAGGTATAATATTTCATATGGCAAGGATGACACGTTGAACTGAGGCATATTTTTTAAATTAGTGCTATGTGTCTAATTTCAACGGTATGTTGACACCTACTGTATTTAAAAAAAAGTTTAAACTTGAGAAATAATGCAAGACCATTATTTAGGAAAATTTTCAGTTTATTACAGATAAAAAATTTAAATGTATAAATTATTAGAGAAATATTTTTTATTACATAATGATTTGCATTACTAACTAAAATTTGTAATGCAGTGTTATTTTCAACTTCCGTGTTCTAGAAAATTTATGTATTAAAACATTTCACTATAACGTCCTCAATGGCAATCAACAGATTTTTTAGATGATAACTTATACATATTTTGTTTGAACTACCAAAATAACCCTTATGTATTAAATAAACCTTTTTTAATTTTAGAATAAGATATGTTTTTTTTATTTTTTATTTTATGGGTTATAATAATTTACCATTTGTAGCATAAATATTAAAACAAAAATCTATATCAATTTATTAAACAAACTATCGCCTGCTAAAATGCATTTTAAAATTTATTATTGCTATCAATATTTCTAACGTATCTACCTTCGTAAAGTTTACATACTTTAATTATTTTATAACATCAAATAAAATTACTTTTAAAATAAAAACATTAATAATATTTACTTACAGTTCATTTTCGATACAGCTCGATGTTGTTGGTATTTGTAATTGCAAATAGGGTCAATTTGGCACTCGAGTATATTTTCCATTTATATTACACAAAAAAATATCTCACTAACACTAAAATTAATGTTTGCGCAAATCAGATGCGCAGTTTAATTAAATAGTAATCTAGTTTTAAAAAAAATAGGTTATCTACAAAACCGATTAAGCATGACATATAAAGTACATTAAGGAAGAGATGAAATGATTCTGCAAGACGGGTTAGGTAGACTCGCGTAAATTCATAAGTTAAAAGGTGACTTTTCTCTCGTGGTGTCAACCCTTCGGGCTCTGTCACATTAATAATGTCCGATCGCGAATAAGCCATCGTTTATATGTAACGGCCGTAGTTACTAAACAAACTGGAGTGTTTAACGACTGCAATATTATCTGTATCGGCATTCAGAGACGCGCCCGCCCAATAGAGAAATATCGGCTCTTACGTAGACCGCCGGAAAAAAATCGTCCTGTGGTGTGGAAGCTCCGGCTAACCACGGAAAGGGCTGCCACAAATTATTATGTTGCCAATAAACACGTTTCATTTAATATCTATCTCAGCGCGGTAAATAGACCATACTTATTGAATAATATATGTAGATTTAATAATAAATTCCTTCCTTAATTAAAATATACTCCTTGGAGTACGTTCTGCATTTTAATTTCGATAATACCTCGAGAGGATTATCAAGTTTCCCTAAAACTTTTTCTCGGATTCGATTAACACTAAAAATAGATTTCAACGAGATTTGCCGGAACATGAACCCGGACATCATGTCTGAAATTAAATCTTGGCGAAATCTTGTCCACTTCCACTAATTTTTTTTAAGAATTTTTATCATATATAACATATTCAGTAGGTATATTTATATGTTTTACACATTTTTTTCTGATTCATTTTATATTTGTTTTGGTTGTTTTATAACGTTTTAATAGTTTCAATTGAATATTATAAAAATGATTATTTCGTAAATAAAAACGTGTAACAAACAGGAATTAACATATAAACCATCGTATTTCCAGAAAGCAGGCAGCTAATTTAAGTTAGTAATGTTTATAAAATCATTGTAATTATTTATTTGTTATTTTTCATCATAGTGTTACCATTAGTATTATACTGTTATCTAGTTCCTATTTGTGTATATTTAAATGTTTTTACTTTCAGATTATAATGCTATTATTTATTTTTATTTAATTTGGTATTGTGTAATTCTTCATATTTTCTTAATTTTGGTTTTAAATGTTTGCATAGGGTGTATGTATGTGTTCTAAAAATAAATGAATGATGAAAATAATGCCAAACATGCACAGATATGCATAAAAATCGAATTCAAAATTAAACTTACAACTGTTACTTAAATTTTTAGCATTTTCTTGTATATTCTTTAAATATTGCTCGAATTAATATTTACTAGTTCTTTTTTCTATTTTAACTACCTTTAATCAGACGAAAATAAATAAACTCTATTGGAATCAACTCCAAGTATTCCAATAAAAGTTGCAAACATAATGGAAATTTCCTTATCCAATTCGATATTAAAATGATTTAAAAGAAATATTTTATTTTGTAAATTTTTTTAATATAATTATGTTATATAATATTTTAATGTGTTCAATAAATAAGCATAACTTAAAAAAAATATATATACTTTTATTTTTAGTTTAAATAGTTTATATTAATTTTATGATAATTATTTATGAATAATTTTATGAATATTAAGTTTATGATATATAAAATAAAGTTTTTTTTATCACTACCTTACACTAAACTTAACAAATAAAAGTCGAAATCGCTTATGCTAATTTAACATTTAACTAATAATAACTTTAGTACGGAAAACATAGTTGTAGACGTAACTAAGCTTTATGCCACTCCAGAGCAATGAGCATATCGAATTGAGCACCTCCTCCCTTTTTTTGAAGTCTTTAAAAAACGAATTTTAATCTAACAGACGTCGGTTACTTTAGGTCGACAACCCTAACTTAAACGAACCTATCCTAATGTTTACTTTTGCAGCGTAAGGCGAAAATGCTACGTTCCGCGTAGCGTCCGTGACGTACGCGGGCCTACGCACTTCTGCACATCATCACATCATATCCTGAACTTTGATTGTTATCTTTGGCGATTCCTAAAGGATTACCTATTTTTAGCGCGTACATCGCGTTCGATTCGACGAAAACTAAAAATAGATTGTAACCCACTTCGATCCACAGATAAGAATGTTACCTTTTTTAAGCATAACGGATATCCTCATAGTTCTTATGTGCGCATTTGTTATTTATCTATGTAAATGCGCGTCAGGCCATCTCAACTAATTGTGGTTGTTAGTTTGAATCGGGCATATATCACAAATTTCATGCATGAATTTTTAGCATACCTTACTGTAAATTACAATGAATGAAAGTGGGCTTAGCGAACTTGTGGGCTACAGTTATTTTCGATGTTAATACTAGATTAGATCTTTTTTATTTTATCCTTATAAAATATTTTCATAAATTAGGAACTATCAGGAAAAATAGGTGAAGATTTGTAAATATTGTGCTTTTTGATGAAAACTAATAAATTCCCATATACGAGTAGTCAATCTAAAAACGATTACTACATACGTCTTGATGACCTGCTTGCCACTGATATACGCACGGCACCGCGTACCCGTTTTTAGATTTATCCATACTTATTTCATTACCTGCCGACCTGCCTCAAATCTCCTCTGTCAGTATTTCGCAGCTGGTATTTTTTGGCTTTGGCTGTCGGCTTTGTGTCGTGTTTAGAGTGAGGGATAAGAAATCAATGTTGGTGAAGACGTAGTTAAAAGACATAGTCTCTAGGGAAAATTAATACATCCTTTGTATCGCTG
The DNA here is from genome assembly GCA_020383195.1 of Neomicropteryx cornuta. Lineage (NCBI taxonomy): Eukaryota > Metazoa > Arthropoda > Insecta > Lepidoptera > Micropterigidae > Neomicropteryx > Neomicropteryx cornuta. The sequence goes on along the minus strand of JAHKQU010000029.1, from coordinate 10,461,205 downwards.
ATCAGCTCAGATGAAGTCCCCGAGTCGCTTTACTTTGCCCATGCCCTGTTCGAAGCAAAGCTAGGGTTTGTTTGTTTTAAAATTGGTCATTTTTACACCAGTAATCAGTGAATTAGTAAATTTTTAATCAAAAATTTACTAATTCACTGATTGATCATTAACTGACTGATTGATTAATGCACCGATTGATTATTAATTCAGGGCAACAAATGCCTGCCGGTGAATGAGCAACGCAATCTTGTTCTTCTCTTCATACATAAACTATATATTTTATAAATTTTTTTTACATTTGATTAACATTAGTAAATTTATGATTTTTTTTTCTTTATTTTTGCATTTAGATTTATTTTAAAGTCGGTTTTTTTTTATTTATTTTATTTCAAAAATTTTAGTATTACCACGAACAATATTCTATGCATAAATATTAGACGACAAAAGAAAGAAAGAAAATGTTTCTTTATTGAAAAATGTAAAACAAAAATAAATGGTAGGTAGGTACATAAGTTTAATCGCATTTTCCAATAAAAGGAGTGTGTTTAGGATGGCTCCTTTCTGAGAGGAGGGTGCTGATTTTCAGCACATCCTGTTTTATTATATTATAATATATAAGTGCACGCACTACACTTACACTTTATACTTATAAAAGTATTATTTTTATTTACAGTAAATTGTAAATTGTAATCCTCACATGCTCTTATATAACATATATTGCTTGCGTACAAAATGTATGACCAGCATAGAAAGCTATACGGAACGTAACTAGGTGTTGGTAGTTTGCAGTTCTACCAGCCATTGTCGACACCTAGCCCTGAAGGAGGCCGGGCTTTTTTTGCTCCTTAGCGGTGGAGGAAAGTTGTTCCAGATCTTCGATGCCGAAAATTAAAAGGAACCTTCGTAAACTGTAAGCCTATGGTGAGGGATAATTAAAAAGTGATTCCGCGCACGTGTTAGGTGACTGTGATTTTCTTGTGATTTTATTATTTTTTTATACAGATAGGGTCTCTCACTGTAATATATTTTAAATACGAAGCAAGCATAGTGGAGGGTTGTGCGATTGACCATATTTAGAATGTTGTTTTTGTTTAATGTGCTTGAGATATGGGTTCGCTTAGGGTCCGAAAACAAAAGCGTGTGCAGGCATTTTGGACACGTCGGATTTTCTCTGTACTTTTTTGGATAAGCGTGGGACATATACTACATTACCATAGTCCAGTATCGAAAGAGAATTAGTAAGTCCGTTACAGTTTGCCTTACGGGAATAGATAAATATTCCCTAATTTTGTAAAGCGTTTTTAGACGTGGCGTGACGATAATTGGCTAGATTTATTTACACCCAAGTGTACATATTAAAATCCATAACTAATTAGCAAATAATAAACGCTACTTTAGTAGATACTTTTCCCCAACTCATTTCACACGGCACGGCATTTCAGCTGATGCATAGTCGGTAACTGCATAACTGGTAATGTTGGACATTGACTTATATCAAGGAGATTATTAACTTTCACGTGCCGTACTGCACAGTGCTCTTCGCCGCTTATTAATTATTATAGATAGCTGTAAAATATTAATAAGGTATATCCCGGAGCGCTTTACCGGTAGTCATTTTAAAGTTATTTTATTGGTCATAAAACCACATTAATATCATTTATTTACATTAACATAACATTAACATTACATGACAAATGAGGTAAATTAATGTTATTGTTAAATTATTATTATTTAAGGATAACATATTATTATTTTTCTTTTATTATAATATTATTATATTACTATTAATATTATATTAATATTATTATAAAAATATTATATTATTATTATATAAATATTAATATAATAATATTATATTTTATTAATAATAATATTATATAAATTACTATTATTATAATAAAATATATTTAATATAATTAAAACATTATTTTAGTATATTATAATATTATTATTTTTTATTAAATAATATATTATTGAAGGTGGGGTGATATACAATAATATGTTTGTATATGCGAATAGAAACATAATCAATTGAAATAGGTATGTTTCAATTTTCAATAAAAAATTGATGTGATCAATTTTGTTATTTAGGGAATAAATCAAAATAAATTTTTAGTTTTAGTTTCAGTAAAATTTCAATAGTACCTAACCCAAAACAAAAAAGTAGTGATAAAGAAGAGGTAAAAACTCGCAATAGGAGATTAGTATAGATCCTATAATAATCTTTACATGTATCAAGCATGTTAATTCTAATCGTGAGCAACCTGTGCATTGAAGTGCTGTTTTTTAGATATAATTATAACTTTTTTTTACTTTCACTATAACTAAAAACCAAAAACTGGCAACACATGAAAATTTAAATTTATTTATTTCATAAACAAAAACTGCAATCTCAATAAGTTTGCATTAAATGCCCAATGATGAGTTGATGAATGATGAGTTAATTGATGAGTTACATAATAAATATAGTTTCAGATAAGAATATTATCGCTGAGCGATTTTCTTAGTAAAACTTGGACATTGCGTATGACAGCTTGTGGTTTTTACTTAAATTTGGTGTTTGTCATTTATACAGGATATGTGCAATTGCTAAAGTGACATATCTACTTATAATGATTCACTTATTTTACAAGTACTTTGATTAATTAAGTATATTAAAGTAATTTTAATATTTAAAAAGTAGGCCTCTTAATATAGCAAATGAGCTACCTAAGATGATAAGTGAGCCATAAAAAAAAGTGATATACTGGTAGCTATAAAGCTATATAAAACTGAGTAAAATAAATGACCATGAGTTACATAATACCAGTATTATACATTGTAATAATATTACCTAGTTACCGTGTGGTTAATACTAATAATAATTTCAACAATTAATAGCGAATACACAAACATAAAAAACAAATGTAAAATAAAAAGCGTATAATGTCAGAAAATTTAATAATAAATTGAATACAGCTCAAATATTATTAAATTACATTTCTTATATGCGAAAATATTGGCTTGTATCCTTTATTTTTAGTTACGCTTGCAATGCGTTGGTTTAAGTCAAATCTTGCAAGCTGAATTAGAACCACTTCCTCTTATCCTACTGAGTTGAAATTTGACATGTTCGGTTCCGATAACAATGCATTTTTATAGTGAGAATGACCTGATACCTAGGAATGGCTCTAGACGAAGGAACTCCTCAAAGGTCACAGTCACTAAATTTTAAGTACTAGTTTAAGTTTAAAAATGTTATTTTTTTTACAATCTGTGCATAAAACCGGTGTAATAAATAAATTTAACCATGTTTTTCTCACAGCTGATTAGTCAATACTGACATAGCCAACTGATATTTCGACACATGCAGCTGCTATTATTGTTTTTTCGCTGATGTTCATTTTAATTTCCTATTTTTAATTTTCTAACACACGTATTTACTAGTAAATAGACTATGATAAACAGTTTGATAATTATTTGTATCAATCTTAACAGAACATCTTAACAACAATAGAATAGGTAGGTGTAACGCAGGCCTTATCCGTAATATACAGTTATTTCATTAATCTTTAGAACAAGCGTGTAAGTTTTTAAATACTCAGTAGATTCTATTGCCGCTAAGATTTCATGAAAAAGTATTTTTTAATTTCTCATTTTGATTATTTTCTCCGTGTAATATTAGATATGTTTTTAGAGACAGCATTTTCCCGTATCTAAAAGGTATATTTACGGTATTTGCGATGATAGTAATTTTCGCTCTAATCAGTAAACTTTCTTAATGCTTTAATATTAACAGGAAGCATGTTAAGATAAAAGTAAAATGAAATTGAGAAAATACATTATTTGTTTTCTTGCCTATTTTTTTCTTACTAAAACATTATTATGGATTACTTTATATTTCTATGAATATAAATGTCCTTACAGAAATAAATGTTTTATTTTTATCGTCAAAAGTGTCAATTGCGACCGTTGTATATTTGAGTGAATATTTATAAGGCTGATTTGAGATTACATTTTCGCAATGGAAAAAATGGTTTATTATAAAAAAAAGATACGTCAAATTACAGTAATTTAGGTCGTTGGTATTATTAAAGCAACCAGCTTGCAGGCGCATCACCGCATTACGACTTTTACAGCCTTGACTTTGTCAATATCCTGTCGTGATAGATAGCGCATTGTGTGACGCGTATTAACAAACTATTCTTGAACACGGGTATCTGAAAAAGGTAAAAAACCGTAATTAATATTATTTTATAAACCATGTTGTCACCTATGTACGCTTTCATAATCATCAGATTGTCTCTCAAAAGTGAGTTCTGCGTTTTTTACACACACGACTTTTAATAAAATAGTATTTAAATTTGAAAATCTAGCACAATGTATTGAAGGTAATTCGTATGGCGCTGGTGTCCCTGCCGCTTGGAATAAACGATGTATTATTATTACTATTGTTTTTAATAAAAAATAATATACGCATTCTTTTTTTAAATGTTGGGCCTTTCTCAATAAAATTAAATTTGCTAGTACTAGATTCAGGCGAGATAGTGGAGATGATACTATAACAATAGGACCAATTTGTGTAGTTTCTAATTCGCGACTGCTGAGCAATTATCCAAACTCCCTCAAAAATAGACCACCACGATCTTGATTACGATAAAAATAAGATACATACAAATAATATAGATTATTTTAGTAAATATTTATATAATGATTTCTATAGAATTTTCGTCGTATTCGTAATATATTTAAATGTTTATTTTTTAAGCGCATTTTTTATTTCATATTATAAACATAAACATAAACATAAATACGCAACGCGTTTCATTCCGAGTAAGTGTGCACAATGGTAATACGTATTATGTTGCGTGGCGTGGCGTGCGCGTAAAACGTGTCGTCACTTTTTCCATCTGCCTTTTCAGTTTTCGGAGCAATACCCGGAGCAAAAAAATAATAATGGACTTAGAAGCGACCGGAATGAATATTTCGAATTTAAGACGTCAAAACAATAAATATTAACCATCCAATAAATTTACGACCATGTACGCATTGTCATGACAATGCAATGACAATGTTTTCTTTATCATGATAAAGAAAACACGTTTTTAATATTGCCACAGACAAAACTGCAAACCTATTATGTTTTTTATTTTGTGCACTGAAACAAAGAAAACACTTCAATTTAATTCCGCGTATAATTGGTATTACGGACGTTAGCAAAAAACACATAAGACAGAAGACCTGATTTTTTTTATTATTGGATAATATATTCATTACAACGTCGGAATTGATATTTTTTAATATTATGATCTCGTTAAGCGTATTTTGATTGGGCTACATTTAAAATAGATGTTACGATGAAACGCATGTTTTTTTATACGTTTTTTATTTAACTAATAATTATATTGAAACTAGAAAACTCGATGTCAGATTATTTTGGTGGTAGCATACCTAGCGTAGTATTTGTCCATCCTTGCAATTGATACAAATCAGCTTTTCTATGACTTTTAACCGAAATTTATTAGAAGTTACCTTATACATAGAAACAGTATTACATATTATATTACTGTAGATTCTACCACATAGACTGCAGATAAACATCTGCTCAACTGAACGGCCAGGTTTGTTTATGTTTGGGACTGATTGATGCCTTTGCACCGTGCGCAACGGCGACAATATCGCATTATTCTCAAACGTTGGTAAGCGTTTGATTAAATTTCAAAATAGTTTTCCTCGTGATTGAAAACCATTTTTCGAATACTTTTTGCAGTTTAATGTTTATTTGTTGATACAGATCATACTCCTGAAAAGTGAGTGTGACACCAACAAAAATTGCACTAGACACTGGCATTAATTTGCCGACAGAGAAATTTAAAAATAAAAATGTGACGAAAAAGATCAAAATAAAAAAAAACATAACATCAGAAAGAAATAATTATTGATACTAGAATACTACGAATAGCATAAATTATTATTTTAACGAGTATCTAAAAAGTTGGATATAGACCAAAAATTATTAGGTATATATATAACAGTAAGTGAATATAATATGTGTATTTTGCCTTCATTGTATATATAAGAAAAAAAAATAATCTCTGCTTCATTTAAGTATTATTTAATATTATACTAACTATAGTTATTATAATTATATATAAGTAACCATTTCAAAAAAAATGAAGCAACAACATTTTTCTTGCATTAAAGTCGTGTCGCTTCTAAGTCCTTAGTCTTTATTCTATGGCTTGAGTTGAATTGAAACAGTGACGCTATATGACGCAATGCCATGCCGCGTTCCGCCTTGTGGTCGTATTTGTTCAACAGTTGTACAGTTGTGACATTGAGTCAAGTGATTGACGAATTATTATTGATCTCAATTGTTTGAATGAAGCATTTTGCAGTCTCCGATAATTGTGTAGTTATAGTTTAGATTAAGATGTACCAAAAATTAAAGATCTTAAACTTAAAACAAGATTAGTTGCCTAATGTAAATGTCGGCAAAAGATTCGAACAAAAATATTTTGTGAGTATTTATTAGGTACGTTTAGTTTTTTTCTGTACTCCTTCTCACCCCCCTCCCCCTTAGACCGTTTTTCAAAATCGATGTAATTAGTTTTTAAAAATATACACTTATCATCGGCGTTACAGCCCATCATCATCATTCCTACATTTTTCCCCGTCCTTCGCGTTTTCACGCCAATCGTTAACTTATTTCGGCCTTACAGTACGTCCATGGCTACCAAGTTTATTTTTTATTCAAGAATTAAACAGTTATATACAAGAAAAATCATATTCAGGCGAGTAAGTGAAAATAATAAAAACAAAGTAATTATCAACTTAAATTATAACATAAAATTTATTGAAAATTTTCACCAGTAAGTAAACAATTAGGGTTTGTCCATGAGTAAGGGAAGAAGAGAAAAGGGGGATTTGGGGTTGTGTAGTTTTAGGCGAATTCCATCATTCATTCTCTCTACATGTCCCGACCATATTAGCCGTCCAGGTTTGATAAATTTGACTACAAATGGATCTCGCCGTATATTTTGTAAATATCATTAATTGTTGGGATCCTCCAAATAGTATTCTCTTGGATATCTCCAAAAATCAGGCGAAAAATTTTCCGTTCAAAGGTGTCTGAATAAACATTATAAAAATAATATTAATCGGCAGATAAACATTAATTATAAAGTTTCTTGTTTTATCGCAGCAGCGGTCTGTTCTTCTATGCATGCTCCCCTAAAAAGGATTCGCTGGTGAAGTTTTGGATATTATCGAGAGCACATAGAAAAGCAGAATTTAATCATAAAAAAATGAAAAATTACAGGACAAGGGTGCCGTAATTTTTGAGAGGTCCCAACGCACTGTTAACGATCGATTATTTTTTTGCAGATGCTGCCGTCGCTAATACTAAAGGCGTGTCGCTTAAACGTAACCGATTATAATTTTATTGTCAATCTAAGGTTTCAAAAATTGTGAGGAACTCTCAACTAAAATTATCGCAACATTCAGGCAAAACTAAATTGTGCGGTATTAGTACGACTGCGCCACGGCCTTGTCGGCGGAATCATAATATGAGTAATCGCTGTATAGAATTTGTTGGCGTACAGTGACTAGAACCTAGAACTGCGGGGAAAACCGATGTACCGTGCGAAAAACGTGCGTTTAACAATCGCGTGAAAAACTATATTCAATCTCAGTTTCTATGGCCGCGAACTTGGCAAAATCATGCACTCTTTTTTTCTAATACGGCTCTGGCAGATAATGATAATAAAAATAAACATCGTATTTGACACCATACCACGGTACGAAAGGGTGATATGGCCGTAGGACGATCCCCACCAGCTAACCCAGAGAGATCGTGCAATAAATTATTATATTGAAGAGCCTGTATAAAAAAGCTAGTATATATATATTTGTTTGTTTTAAAAAAAGAATTACGGAACTTTGTTTTCCAATAATGGGAAAAATCAGAGATTCAGGGATTTTAATTTCCAAGTTAATAACATACGGTAACATTAAAGGTAGTGGTGATTACATACGCATTGACGTCATATCTATTACTTCACAGTGGTATTCCTCGTAATAATAATAAGACAAAACAAAGAAAAGTGTAATAATACGGTGAACTTCTTGCATTATTTTTGCGTATTCATGCCAATAATTATTAATGTTTAACAAGCGCGGGAAAACTGTGTGGTAAGCGATCGATTAGGGGGACACCTTCAAATATATGACCTAGGGATAACTATATTAAATGCTTATGTTAAATTTTAAAAAATAGAATTCTTAGTATTTAATTATTTTTATTTATGTTTTTCTTATCTAATCTTTCTTATCTTAACTAATTATAATTATAATAAAAAGATTCTTTCAATATGCCTTTTTTCATATTTTGGCACACAGTCCCTAATTTGATGTAGCCACCATCAAATCTACACACACATATTCATACATAAATAATACGCTTACCATCTCACTCTTAATAGCAAAATACATATATATATTGCTGCCTTATACATTATTGAAATTTACTATTTTCGACATAAAAGTGTTACTATGTTATAAAATTGGTTATTGTTCAGTTTTTATATTATTTAACTTAGTATTAGAAATCGCTTAACCGTAATAAAATAAATCGTTGTACATTTAAACTATATATGTCTCAACTTTTTCGAGAAACTTTTACAAACTTTCTCATTTTTATAAAAATAGGGGGTCTCAAATATATCTCAGTGTTGAGATATAACAAAGGAAAAATATACCATAATAATGTATTAAACTCCTAATTTCCCAAAACTTCACTTACAACATATAAAGGCAGATCGTATACCACTCATTAAAATGGTTTAGTTTCGATTCACAGTGTAGACTATATTTTTTCTGAAGTTTTATCTTCTCTATCAATTCATTAACTTAAAATAATTATGAGCTTAATCATAATTTATATATAAAATTATAAAATAAATTTAATACAAGTTATTGGAATACGACCACCAATGCATATACTCTAACCCTACTGTTATATATACAATTGATTAGCATGCATTGAACCATTCACCGAGAGCGCGTCCGTCGATCGATGCGAGAAAAATATGCGCGATCATTGAGTTTTTTTTTGCTCTGCGTCGCTTATTTCGTACGCAAACTGAACGAGGGAATTCCTTGGCGTTCAGAGCGCGAGCGCGGATTTCCGGCGTTTATCCGTCATCTTAAATAGTTTATAGATCCTTCTCGGCGCAGATCCGTTCTGGTTTTCTGGGTTATTTAATGCATACTAGATGTTTACTCATTTTTACTTCATAAATTTATTATTAATTTTAATAAGCAAATAATTCTTCAACATTTTTATACCGATACCTTTTATTTGTTTTTAATATTATATAAGAGGTTTGAATAATAATAGGTGGGGGGTGGGGGGGTAGGGGTTGGTTTATGTTTATGTTTGTGAGGTAGGTTTGCGTTTGTGAGTTTTCTAAGAGGTTTGTGTTTGTATTTACACCGATCTTCAAAACTACCAGACCGCGGAACCACGTAGATACCTATTGAGGAAGAGGAGAATAAACTGTCTTACATTTTATACTTACACTAACTGAACATTTGAGTTATAATCAATATAATATGAAATATGTATGAAAAAAATGTTGACAATAAAAACATATATTTAAAAGACGTATTTATAATGATTTTAGAGACAGTATCTATATACTGGATAAAAAAAAAGTAGACTATTTTGCCGTGCTAAATAAACATTGCTTAAGAATAGTGATAACTTGCCTTAAATTTTTGGCATTAAAAAAGATCCACTGTCTTCAACTTGAGAATTTTTTTTGTTAAATAAATTCAATTTGAAAACTTCCACCTCATGCAGTATCTCATAAATCACTCAACGCTCAAATTTTTTATTTGAAGGGTTCGTAGTTTTAATGTGAATTTTGTTTAATGTCAATCAATTGGTTTTACTAGGTATTTGAAAAATAATTATTATCCATTTATCATAATCATAATTATTATCTGAATCATCCAGCAAATGAGGTCAATTTACAGAGATAAGTTAAAAAATCTTAAAGTTCATTACGTTCACTTGCCTCGTTTTTTAACAGACTTCAAAAAATTGACGATGTTTTACAATTTACCATTTTTGATGTTTTGTTTTCATGTATTTTACTCATTTATCATAAGTGATTTCAAACGTGAGTGTACGCGTATGATATTTCAAATATGGCCTATTTTAGTTTAGTTAGTATAGTAAAATATCAAAAACCTTGTTGTAAGGTCGACGAACTTACTTTTCGGTTGTAAGTATTTTTCGTAAAAATATTTTTTTTATTTTGATTTCGATTATATTTTTGTTAAAATCTATTTTCTGCGTGGTTTTCCCTGAGTGCAACGATGCCGGACCACAGAACAAAGCCATATGCCATCGTTTACATTTATAATATTTTGTGAATCGTAAAGACACGACAAACGAATCATTAGCGTACCAGTAATTATCAAGATGGCGATAAGTAAAGGTAAATGAATATCGGTACATCCCCGTTTTACTAATAGACGGCGTTTTACGAGTATATGTCAGGTTAGATTCTCGGTCATTTATTTGTTAGTATATCAAATCTCTTTTTTGTATCATTGTTCTATCTAACTTCCGGTTAGTCTGTTAAGATATTGTAATTAGTGTGTGTCTCAAGCAAGGAAATGAGTAAAAATGCTAACAAAGTAAAATTTGTAGGTAAAGTAAGACTTGACTATTCAAAGTAGGAGAGGCTAACATTGTTCTGAGTTCACTAGGTATCGGTCTTTACTAGTTAACTGGTTAGAACCTTTGGGCAAAGCACAGACTTCTCAAATATATTAATATTGTTTTCACACCTTGGGATCCAAAAACAGCCCAAAAAAAATTGAAACTGGAACTTTTGCTTTGAGATTAAAGTCATTGTTTTAGTGAAACTAACACCAAATTCATGGATTCAATAGCTGAATAGTAATTTTTATTTATGCAATATATCGTCATCGGTATACTGATGAATCCGATACTGGCTATTAACAAAAGAAGAAATATCAAGAGAGTATGCCTTAAAAAGAAGAGGATTTAATACCCTGAGGAAGATCACGAACAATATAACGAATATTGCTATCTCCAGAACCATTATGTATTCAAATTTCTCTTTTTAATTAAAAAATAAAAATAAATCGCGAAATATGAGGACAAATGCCTAATCGGATTAATGTATTATGTAAAACCGAAATTAAACTTTGTTAAAGGATAAATCAGTATCTAAAAAACTAGCCACAAAATGTTATTTTCTTTCAAAAACGAGCTTAACATCAGCGGTAAAAATACTTAAGTTGTCCATGGTGTCAAGTCGTTTTCAAAAATCAAATTGAAATTTAAAGAAAACACTATTTCTTTCTAAAATTCAATCCAATCGATTGTTGATAAGATGTTCAACTATTTTAAATAACGTAGACTCTACATTGTAGAGGACAATGACACTGGGGCGATAAGGAAAACAAGCAAAGGGTCTTTATTAGGTTTGCAAATTGGAACTATTAATTGAGGGCTGATTGAAAATAAAAGTTTATCAAATCAAGTAAATACGCATAAAATTTAATGGGACAATTTTTAATGAACCTGTATGAGATTACATCGGCACCAGGAGACGTGTCTGATACTTTATCAAGCAAGAAAATGGGGAATCACACCACGAGTCCAAGTGGTTAAAATCCACAAGGAATGTTATCAAAGGACGGACAGAATTCCATCCACCAATAGTGGTTAAAGTGTTGGACTACTGACCCAAAGGTCTCGGGTTCGAATCCGCACATGGTCATCCCATTTTTAACTCTTCATTACCACCATCTCCCCTGACTCTAGCACAGGCACATATGGCCTAGTTGAGTAGGGCCCAAAAAAATTCTAGGTCATAGCAATTATTTAAAAAAAAAAAACGATCAGCCGACCAATCCCAATAAGGCAATCCGCTCAAATTTATTTAATTAGTCAGTTCTCGCTTGAATTGAATGGGTAACACTTTACCCATTCATTCCAAGCGAAATGGTTCATTATAAAAGCGAATGTAGTTCATTATAAAAAAATCTATATTTTATTTTATGTAATCCAAAAATAATTTAAATATTGAAAATAATAACTTCTGACTATATAGGTATGACTCTATAAAAAAACTCATATTTTGATTAATCTTTGCCAACCAGCAATGATCAATTAGAGCAATCTTGATAAGCAATATTTTAAGGTGATGCAAGAATATAGAAACTTATGATCGCATGACAATCTCAGAATACACTGTATTCTGATAAATAAAATTTCACTATACTGTGGTACATCGGTATTACGCATTTATGGTGAAATAGTTCCCTGTTTATTATAATAATGTCCATTCAAAGAAAGAAAGTGAACCGAAGCAGGTTCGTCAAAGACGTCAGTTTTATTTTTAGATCACTGTTACGAGCACGTTGGTCGTGATTCATGTTGGCCCACGCCTACAGCCTAACCTAACATTCTAATTCGTGGTTTGAATAAGATCGTTGTTAGAATCAGGTGGTAGACGCTTTACGATAGATCCTCTGTGAATGTGCCACCGTCAGTAGTAGTTACATCCTAAATAGTTATTCGTTATTCTTTATTATCTATATAGTATAAATATTTAACCATTCATAAAAACAGTATTATTTTTGAAGGAAATAATCATTTTCCACAATTCTCACAAAAATGGCATTTGAATTTTGTTGGTACATCACAATCTACTTTTTGTGGATATATTTTTAATTTCTATAATCTATAGTAAAGTATTGTGATAGTAAGAAAAATTTACATCGATATTTCAACTAATATGGGAATTTAGAGGTTATTATACGAGTCAATGCCCTCATATTTCAATGATCTATTAAAAAAATCGCTAGGTATGTACTGAAATACAACCACTAGATCGTATGTGATCGATTATCTCACCTTAGCTTTAATCATATTGTGCAAGTCCGAAATAATCACACGAGCAGCGTTCAACGACCTTGATCGCTGATAAGCCAATTAGTCATCTCCTTAATCGCAAAACAGGTGTAAAACTACTGCATTTAGCAATTTAAATTAATTTAGCACATTTTTGTGATAAATTGCTTCTAACACTTGTAAGTGTAATAAATAGTAATGAAAAAAAATATTTGTTTAATAAATACAATCTTCAATGCGATTTTTAGGGTGAGTAAACAAAATATTTAATTCAGATTTTTTTTTAAAAAGATTAAATAACTTAACTCACTTAACTTTAAGACATTTAGTAGGGCACATTGAAGTATAAATGTCACATTACTTTTTATTTTATTTATTTAATATTTTATTTAAGTTATTAAAATAGAACTTTATAATAAAAGTATATTAGTTTATAAAAAATATATATTTGCATTGTGAAATAACTTTACCTAACTATGCAAGCCTGTATGGTTTACTGGACGTATACTCACTTTACAATATTAAGGAGCCTATTACGACTAAACAGTTCCTCGCTTAATCAATCCTTCACAATTTCTTCCATTTGCATTTCAATTTCCCCGTTCGGATTACATATCGGCCGCTAGTCAAAAACGTCGCCGCTAGAGAGCAGAAGCAACGTGCGCCCGCCATTGCCGACCGAACGAGTGAGTGACAGATGGGACGAGTAAAGTTGGATTGTTGAAACGAATGATGGTACAACACGCGCCGGTTATATCAGAGCATTTTCTGTACATAATATAAGTAAAATATTCTTATAAAGTTAATCATTAATTAAAACCGAGTGAATAAGTGTGCCTCTAACCGCACGCGAGTGCGTGGGACTTCAAAATACCTGAACGAATCGAACGGATTCTAAAGTAAGTCCTATACATTTTGTTTAGCCGTATTTTCTACATAAATTTTGCTGTCGAGGAAAAATACCCGGAGTTTCAAATATATTTTTAGTCCTTGTATCGATGCCGAATCATGGTTATTGGTAACCCCTAGAAAGACAATATTTCTGTCGCGTCAGGCAATTAAGTGATTCGTGATCACCTTCTTCAGGCGAGTACCTACCGGTACCCAGCATGTGACAGATATACAGTAGTACATGCTTATCTAAAATTTAATTTACTCTGTCATAATTTGGTACTTAAAATAACATTTACATTTTCTTTATGCAATCCAGGCAATAAACAAAATTATGTTTACCATCTATTGGATTAACGATTGAACTAAACCAAAAATGTGATAATACTTATAAAAAACGAAAATATAGTAAACATGTTACGGAATGCATCATTACAAATTATTTAATAAATGTTTACTATATTAAACATTATTTTATTTTTGTTTAACAAAATTAGTAGGTTACAAACCCGGTTAATTTTCAGTATAACTTCTTACATCAATTAGTACGATTTTGATCGTGTTTACTATTTTTTTTTATTGGGATACACTTATCGAAAGGGCACGAAATGGAAATATTTTTAAATGAATTTGAATATTTAAGGTATTTGTATTTTTCACGACACGATCTAAAAGAGTGATTATAATATTTTGTTAACACATTTCGAAAATTTAAAATTACATAAAAGTTTTAAACACATGTTTAGATCTTCTAGTTATAATGTTTTTAGGTGAACAAATACACATTGCAATTTAAAAAAAAAATGTTTGGCAGTGATGGTTACCTTTAAGTTTTGTATAGGTATTTGTACACTGTATTTTGGAGAAAATATCTCGAAAGATATTGAATAGGGGTATATGTGGTCAAATAGGTACCAAATCACCTCTTCTTTTACCCCCACATTTAATCTTGTTGAGTTGTCTATCTGACTCTCACTCGTTCCTTTTTTATCTTCCTTTCTCTCTCTGTCTCTCTCTGTATACGCATACACTATACAGAGAAAGACAGTAACACACACATGTTGCTATCTTTCTCTCACTGCTTTAAAATCGGCTTTTATTCACTTGAAATCAGAGTGACCTAATTTAATAATGGTGTTTAAGCCCGTTTTAAACGATATTGTATATGTAATATATAAATTTGTGGTGTCTGTTTAATTTTTATTATTTTTTTATTCGTTAATTTATATAATCGTTGCAACACAACTTTAATTTACCTTTCTCCATATACATTTTTAACCACCGATGCAAACAGAGGGGAGTTATAAGTTGAACGTTTGTATCTGTGTGTGGTATCGTAGCTCCCAAGCGAATGAACCGATTTTAATTACTGTTTGTTTGAAAGGTGTCTTGAACAAGAGTATTCTTAGCTACGATTTAAGAAAATCTGTTTAGCCGTTTGTATGTGGGGATTTTTTTAATGTTTAATAGTTTGTGTTTTTAAATTTCGGTAAAATTCGTATCCGATATAGTCCGATTGACAACTGATCAATAGCAACGGTGTTTTGTTTTGGAACTAAAGCTACGGATACTAACAAAATGTACTTTAGTCGAATCAGTTTCTAGTAGGTAGTTTTAAAAATTTAGTTTAAATAATTATTCGTTTAAAATGCATCGTCCTTTGAATCCGCGCTGTAGTGATTCATTACACAATGGCGCCATCGAAATGCGTAACACCACGAAATATTATAAGCGTAGGCTTTAGTACATTCTCTTCGCTTCCTAACTTGCGAAAAGGCCGGTCATTTATGGGCATATAGTAGAGTGCCTACGCTCGCGGATGCCACAAAATATTATTGCCGTCAAGATATTACGTACCTATCTATAAAAAAATGCGCCAAATACACTGCTGGAGCACAATGACCTGGTGCGTTGAAAATGCAATTTTATATATTTCCTCTTCCATGCTCATGCTGGTCTCCAGCCACTGGAGTTCACCTTCTTTGATGATATAAGATTAGACCTCTAATCTCTGTAATACCGTAATTTTGGAAATAGAGCTTGCAACCTAGCAGACAGAGAGCTATCAACAACAGCGAGCTATATTTCTATATTAATTTGTATCTTATTCAAAATTGTGTGTCCTAGTTTTCGTACTTTATGACGGGCAGCGATATCTCAAAAATCTTTTTTTTTATTTTTTATTATCGTAAATATAACTTAAATTTTTAATTAAAAAACATTTTATATTTATTTAAAAAAAAACGATCGTCTTTTAATCAAATTAAGACTTAGCGGTTACGGGTTCGTTTCCGCACATTATAGTCATACCATTTTTAACGCTTCAATACCATCATCTTTTCTGACTCTAGCACAACCACAATTATCTTAGTTGATTAAGGCCCAAAATATTTAAATATGATCTAGGTGTAATTATTTTACCATAAAACACAAACTTTTTCATAAAACTATCTAGAGAACCACCAGAACGATTTAACATTAAGAAATTTAGAAACTTTATTCTAAAGTTTATTCTACGTATCCGATAGAAAAAAGGTAACTTTACGTGTTAATATTAAACGGGTCATGATAACTGATCGACACGTCATAAATGGTGACGCCGAGGCCGTGACGCAATGCGGGAAAGGTTACCTTTAACGTTCGCACATCAACCACGAGTAATTTAAGCCAAAGGCAACTTACACCAGCTCTTCTCTCAAAATAATGAATTTTTTTTTACTATAGGGAATATAAACACCTGGGTACATCCTGTAGTGCTGAGTAAAGAGCCGTTGAATATTCTTAATTGCTAAAAAGATGCCACTACTTCAGACGATGTCGTTACATGTAGTACATATATTAACTTTGTTTCCAGCCTCAATTATTATTATAATTAATCAACCTATTATAGGTTGCTGTAGTGGGGTATTTTTATCGGCAGATGGTAGGAATCCAAGTATCTATCAGGCTAGGCAATAATATTATTAAATATGTGTGGCCGTGCGTGTAAACTGATTGGATTTGCCTATTGCATAGTTACGAAAGCTGACACGTAGACATGATTAATTTGAGAGGATCATAGACTCGCAATATAGATACGTCATGCTGGAAGTATTTTACAGATGACTAAATTACAACGCGAGACAGGCGCCCGCGAGCCAATCCTAACGAGTAATTAATAGTATTAACAATATGTTCGTATAAGGCCTGCGCGGAGATTAGACGGCCCAGGCGAAAAGGTGTTGATGACTCTCTCGCGCTCTCCGGGCCAGGGTCTGACTCAACAGCATCTTCGGTAATTGATAACCGCTCTGCCGGCGCAGCGCAGACCCGCCCACGCCCGCGACTCCAACTTTCGGCCTGGTAATTAACGGATCGAATGTGAGCGGATGCAAGCGGAGAAAACCTGATATCTTTAGCGAATTCAGTTTCACACGCAAATATGCTGTCACCTTACATGGCCTAATGGCCAGAATTTCGACAGATTCATCAGACAGTAAGCGAAGTTCGTAGCGTGCATCTCATCCCGATTACATTGTTCTGTTGACAAATTGAGATTTATAGCTTACTTGGAAAATTAATGAAACCTAAGCTACTGCGCTCACATGTAAGGTAACCCAGAATGTTTGTTAGGTTCGCCTGACATCGTTTTTAACCCTGTAACTGCCTTCAAAATATACCCACAACTTATAAAACAATAACCTATTAATAAACTATATATATTTTTTAATTTTTTGCTACCTTACACTTGAAGCTAATGAAATTAAAATACGATCACCCCCAAAAATATCTCTATTAAATGCCGAAAAATGACAAAATCGCTTAAACCGTTATAGAGTTGGGAAAGTTGTGAAAGTTGTTTAGCACCTTTTACTTAAGTAATCCCTTGTGTTTTGAAGGCACGGATACCACAGAATTCAAATTATTTATTTTTATTCAGTTGTGTTTCTCGCGAATAATTACAATAAGTGGCAGTATTACTATAATAAATATTGTCACTGCTAAATTAAATTATGTGTTTTATAAAATGAGAGCGTTAGTGATTTTAGAACGTAGCTCTGTGCATCCGATTGGTTGAACTGTGAAATTGGATGGACTGGTTTGATCAGCTTTACGTTTTTCTGAAGACTTGACACTATTCATAAAAAAACCCTTAAAAAAACCATATCTGTTTCATCAATTTAAATTTAGCATTCAGAAGTTAACACTATAAACGCTCTAGCTAACACCTAATTTTATTTTATTTTTATTTTATTTGCCGAGGACCCGATTTTATTTATTTAATTTAAATATATATAGAAATATATAGTGATTATTAGTGGTCATAGTGTTTATTAGATAGTGGTTGGTGGTTTATTAGAATAATTAAAAAATAGAGCATTATTTACATGTACCAAGTTTTTTTAAGTATTCATTATTATTCTCTCAACGTATTAATCGAATTTTAAATTTATAGTAACGATATCCTAAAACTACAATCGTTCGCAACATCGATTGTCCTTGAATTTAAATATTTTTGTACAAATATTTTTCTGAAATAAAACAATACCACAGAATATTTACTCGAACCGGTGTTAACACATTCGATGCGATAAAGTATTCTTTAGGTTACCACTTTAGGTTATCTGCAATTTATAAGTAATTAGTGCTTAAAATGTGTTACCCTTTTGGCAATATCTTCAAATATTTTAATAATCTTTCTGAAATAATGCGTAAACCATATTTAAATTTGAGCACTTACCTTAATCCCTTTAAAAGTGATCCAACTGTTCACCTACAAGACGCGGTAAAGATATTTTATGTTCGGACGTGAACTATATTTAAGGATTCTTTATTTATTTTTTGGGCCTATAATATAACAGGTTTTTCATAACAGGTTCATAATATAACAGGACACCGAATCAATTATGTCAAAAATAAACTAATAAAAGGGTGCCTACCCAGATAATATTTTTTTTATATAGAAAAAAATGTAATTGTTTTTTTTTTTTTGAAACATATGAACGTACTGAAGCATATGCTTTTATTTATTTATTATGTTTAATTTAGAAGTAAACTAGGTAGCCGCAGTCGCAAATGTGAAACCTATGGTGGCAGCATATTGGAATGGAAAAATGCAAACTTCAAATAAATCATTATTTTTCAAGAAGTCGTACAAAAAGCGCGCGGATAAATTGAACATGGGATTTCCCATAGAGAAAATACTTTTATACGTAACTTTTTTATTATTTCGAAAGTCACGACCTAGTATTTTTATGTAGATTTGATTAAAACTTTAAAATTCTAAAATCGGTGCTGAAATCATTGAGATCTGACATCCATCGATATAGAAATATCGATGCTGACATCACAAACACTTCGCTATTGGATTCGATCCATGGGTGCTACGCTTTATTCCGTTCCGATTATTTATATTTATTATTATTTATTATATACATAGATATTAAGTCACTTTTAATTATATTTATACGAATAAGTATTATACGCAGTCATTTTACTTTACGATATCCCATTTGTTTGAATGTTAATAAGTATAATTTATTGATAATCCGCTATTAAAAAATAAAAAACTTTGGAATCATGCAGAATGAAATACTAGTGAACCAGGTATGTCTTGTCATTATTTACGTATGATATTCTGCATGTTGTAATTATTGACAGAATCTTTTCTATTTAATTTATATGCAATCATCAATACTTCGAATCTAATATATAGATTTTATCTAATACACGCCAACGAAACTGCGTTCAAAATGTAAGTAGGTAATAAACATAGATGATCATTCATTTCTACCTTGCCGTACACGGCAAAGAGACTTCATTCATGACAAGCAACTACTACGCATGCATACATACTTGATACTCATTTCGCATCGATTTTATGCTCTACGACTGCTAACACAATTATTATATCCACGGCGCGTTGCACTCGCGTGGGCGTCATTCACGAATATACCAAGTTAAGTAGAAAGTACGGGTCAATACCGAACACTTTCTTACCCACGACAGTTTGTGTGGAAGAGGGTAATTGTCCATGTACTTGCCGTATCAAATCGACAAGTTTTTTTTTGTGAACATATTGATTTTTGAAGTAAAACTTCTTTCCCAATTTTTTCTAGACAGTGCGTGAATCTAATTGCTACACACTCATTCGGCTATAGTCACTGTCGCGTTTATTTTTGATCATGTCTCATGTTCATTTTTTTCCTATATAAATAGGCGCAAGGAAATATTGGTAAATGCATAGGGTGATAATTTTGAAATATATATAATTAGGCAGTTGATTCAAAATTTAATTAACATCTTTACACAAATTTTATTTTACAAATTTAAAAAAAAATGTATGTTGTGTAAAAAAAAATAACTCCTTTTATTTAGAAACAGTAGGTATATCAATAAATAAGTTCATAATAATTATAAGCAAATGAAGATCGCTCATATTTAGTAAAAGGGTGCGGTTTGATAACCATTGTATATAGAGTGCTACTTAAACTTAAGTTAAGGTTAAACTAAACTACAACTTCATCTACTAGCGGGAGGTGCCATATTTGTCTCTTCGTCATCTGGATATATATTACAGTTACCATGAAGTATATTAGTTACCAAAAATAGTTTACATAAAAATAGGAAATGTAAGAGATATAGGATAATAGGATAAGAGATAATATAAAATATATGATAATAGGATAATAGATAATATAAAATATATAATAATAGGATAATAGATAATAAGAGATATAAAATAATTAAAGGAAGTAGTTGTTCAGCTAATTCAAGAGACTCGGCTGGTACTAGAGACTCGAGTAGGCAAGAAACGTTTTATGGGCGAACAATGAAAATGACAAGAACAAAATGAAACATACTATATCGCTGTCGCGACAATGCAATGACGATACATTTATCTAATGTGATCTTGTGCGCGATTCGACTTATTATACGAATGTTTTTCTAACCATTTTAGACCGTGTTATTAAAATGTATATATATATAAAATTATACATTAAAAATGAATAAACACATTTTATAAAACTGCTCATTGCGCAGTTTCATAAATTTTCTACCACATAGAAAATTTTCCTGAAAATATAGTGGGGGTAAAATATTCCAACGGGACGGTAGAAATAGATATTGTATTAAAATGCTGCAAAATATGAATATCATGGGCCTTTAAAATAGTCGTGGAATAAATAAATACAAACTAGTCGAGACATTACATTACAAACATTGACATATTTTATTTCGCATATTACGCATATTTTCTAATTATTTTCATATTTTTCTTTGCTTGTGAATCTGTAACATCTAAAAAAATATACATTTAATATTTGGATGTAAATATCACACATATAAAAAAAAATAAAAATACATTCGGTGGCCGTTCTGCATCGGTACGATTTAGAATCACAATGCAAATTAAATGACGGCCCGGGCGCAGTCGCAGTCGCACAACATATTATAAGAGGGCCCTAATCAGTAATCTGTCCCTGGTTCGCAATCGTAGCACTCACCTTCTCAACTTCATCGCCACCCGCCCACGCACTCCCTTGTAATGAATGCAATTGTATCGGAGACGAATCCGCAAATTTATCAGGTCGGCACTGCCTCCGATCATTGCACACAAGTAGCATTTATTTTATAGTAAGAGATTTATAATACGGTATAGTCATGGTATAGTGGATACGCTTCCAATATTGAAATGAAAATACTGAGTTTGAATTAGGTTATTGATCTTAGGTGTCCAATTCGTAAGGCGTTTAAGTCTAGGGCTCGAAATCTAGTCATACCATGTATAGGGCCAACATTATTTTGACTTCCATTATGACATTACGTGGATTATTTGGCATTGCGATGAACGCTAGCGTGAGGGTGGGTGGTGGAATACGGTGGTTTCTGTGGCGTTTATATTGGATAATCATCCATTAAAATACTGTTTTAAATAAATTGTATATCGTAACAATATACATTATGCAATGCATATACCGCGTATATTAATTTAATCTTTCGTGTAACCTCACTTATATACATACGGTTCTCATTCTTACTTTTAAAACGTCACAATCGTCAGGTACTCTTCAATTTTTTTAATGTTTTAATTAAATATATATGACTTTTGGTTAAATCTAAAAGCTTTATGGATGATTATCCAATATACGTGCTACAGAAATCCACCGACCCTCACGTTATGCGTTCATCGCATTGCCAAATAATCCACGTAATATAATGGAAGACAAAATAAACGTTGGCGTTATTTTTAACGGCTCGCTGACATAAGCCAGCGAGATTTAATAGCCAGTGACAGTTGACCGCGGTACCGAATAAACCTGGTTCTCTGACCAGCTTTAAACATGCGTGAACCATGTATTCATACATATCATATATTGCGACTCGTCATCCTGCTTAGGGAAGGACATAGAAAGGTCAACGGACAAGAGGGTTCGGCTTAAGACGGTACGATCATTGTGTACTGAAGGATACCAATGAGTTGACATCATTCATTTCTAACCCGTATTGCGTCCATTTTAGGTAGAGTGTTTCATCAACTTATCTAATTTGTACAATCGTTGCTCAGTGTGTTACTAATTTAGTTCGCCAGTATATTATTTGGCTTCCTGGCCTACATGGCATTCATAATCCCATTTATTTATTTTCCTAAGGTTGATATCGAACATAACCTTTCATCTTAATGGCCTTTCTGATAATGCCTCTTTCTCCTTTTACTTAAAAAAGATCACCAGTCCATCACCATTAGATTATTTGATCTACATCCTGGTTACATGGCCATTTCGATCATTTTTTTTTCCTGTCTCTATATTAGGCTCATGACCTTTGATGGCTTTCTTAGATTTCATAGCCTTCATAGCCTTCCTGATACTAAGCAAGGCCTTTCATATTGGTGGGATGTCACCGTACTGTGGCTTTCTCTTTACTGAACTGAGATCGTTGGTAAACTATTTTATCTAACTTCGGCCTCGCAGTTCTGGTTACATGGCTGTACCGTTTCAATTTCTTTGCCTGTCCCTAATACTGATACCAAAAATAGCCTCAGTCTAAATCTTATACGTAAATCTTAGTGACCATTTTCTATAGTGCCTCTATCACTTTTATTTGACTAAATACAACAGCAAAATAATATCGTGGACAACTTATAGCCACTCATTCATTAAATGGCTCCCATTCTCTTCTATTCCACCCATTTCCACTTCAATTTTCATTCCATACTTTTTTAGGTTGAAACTAAACTCGTTCGATATATTCTATATTATTGGGCAGTTTCTCTGGTATTTGTATATATTTTTTTTAATGAGTAGCTATCTCGTTTTTATATCTTATTCGCGATTGCTTTCTATTATGATCTAATTATATTCAAGCTAGTTTACTTAGGCCACTGACTCATTTTCATAATCCAAAATCATTTTAAAGTCCTTATTTTCAATCATGAAACAATCTCGTCATTATTAGATTTAAAAGGGAATCAAATTTACAAAAATATTTTTGGCCTACTATGCAATTTTTTTCATAGTATTCAGGTTTAAGTTAAAATTTAAAAGTGTAAATTCGCGAGCAATATTTTTGATTCTCTGAGTCACCAATTCAGTTACCTAAGCCAGCGTGAAACCGGAAGAAGCGAATAACCAGTGCATAAATATCAGCTTAGTATCTGAAGATTACGTCCAGTATACTTTATTAGTTTGATGACATTAACATCTGGAGTCCCGGAGGATGTCGCTGTGCGGATCTTGGTTCGATTATCCTATATTTTTACAGCATCTGGACATGTACATCTCTTGAGAAATTGAAAATCTTGCTTAGTGCTCATGTCAAACATCTCGTAGAACCGCGACCACTTTATTTACAATAGTGACAATATTCGTTATTATTTTTAATTAGCGCTTTTGTGTGAATTCAAAAAAACAAATTTTGTCCTTGAAGATCTATAACCGTGAATTTGACAGATTTTACTATGAGATAGATAAGATATATCTTGATTGTGAAAAGGCGTTAGACAAAGATGATAATGAAATATTATTGCTTGTAAATTGAGAAAGTGACTTTTTATATTAGTAAATTTGCATTGAATGTTTTTTACTTGTCTTTCATCAGATCTTACGATTTTAATAATTAAAATCATATTATTATAGACTGAAAAATGTATTTTTTATGGAAAAATTAAGGAATTAGAAGCAATTACATAAGGTATATTTAATAAGGACAAAAAAATAACTTGTCTAGTTAGATATTTAAGCAAAAAATAATGTTTTTTTACATTATTATAAATAAACGTGAAAAACTTTAGTAGATCTTTTAATGATCTTTTGGTACATTTATTTTTATAATTTTCAGCTAATTATATTAATGTTAGATAAAATTTTAAATATTTTATTTTGTGTTCGAAAGGTAATAATAGAGCAGAGGTAATTATTTATTTATGACAATAAATATTGTCTATATAATTATAATATTGTAATGTGTACCACTGCTTCAATTAGTACCAAGAAAGTCAACCGAGAAGACTAAATCATTAAACAACAATTATTTGTTTATAAGCCTTATAAAGTTAGGTCTTTTAAGTCGTTCCTGATATTAATTACTAATATATAATAAATATAAATATATACACCATATACATATTAAATAATTGTATGTCATATACATATTTTTTTATAGTAAATTTGAAATGTAAAGATACCTTATAAGAAAAAAATATTAACCAAAGATTTAAATAAAATAACATGTACAAGGCAAAATAATAGCTAAATTATTTCAACTTAAATAAATAAATCTTTTTTTGTATTTTTCAATTTTAAATAACTTATAGCGTGCATATAAATAAGAGAGTATTTTTTTTTTATTAAAAGACGATATACAATAAAACTGTATCTTGCAGTTCAACCATATTAACACTTCCTATCATCTTATCTATGCCAATCGAATAAGCGAGCAAAGTAAAGCTTTCGAAGTGCGCCGGCAGGCGCTGGTACGTCCCCCGCGCGATTTTCGGTCAAAAGTCCACTACCTCGTTAATAAAGGCCGCGAATGTACGAACAATTGACCGACACGTAGCGCCTCTTTAATTTCGACTGTCGCCGTGAGAACTTTTCGCGCTCCGATGTGGCTTTATAATGGCCTCTTTATTATACCACGAGGCCTTGAACTGAGCCAACGAAACCTGTCATATGCATACGTGACATAACAAGCTCATGAACAGGCTATAAAACTTAATGATAATTTAAGGAAATGTTCATGACTTCTTTGAGTTCAATATCCGATATAAGTACAAAGACCACCACGAGAATGCTACGGTCAGTGACGGTGAGACCACTCTCATTCGTAAACATCTTAGACTAGACCCTTTCTAGTGGAAAAATAAATGAAGGGTGAATGAGATGGATGGTTTTCAGTGTTCTATTTTTAGCTGCGAGCAGCGCGGGGTTTGATGACCCACAGAGCCTTTTTTTTTTGATCGTTCAAAAAATGCAAAGTTCTAAGTGTATATAAATGTTTGATATGGTGCGTAATATAATTATTATTTCCAAAAAAATATTTTTAATTTTTTCACCCAATCAAAAACTAAAATATCGTGGTGGTTCATGCGTTCGACCATAGAACTGGGTGTTGCAGTTCTAACATGCAGCTTTTAATGCTTTTTAGTCACCATATTTCCTTACGCTAGTACAAGCAAAGTAGCAGGTCTAAATTAGTAAGATGTAATAGAAATAAATAAAAATATACAATATAATAAAATATCGAACGATTTTAGGTAATTTCTGAAATCACTCTAACTACCGTTTAAAAAAAAATATTTTTTCAAGTCCGAGGTAATAAGATAACATTAAAAAACAAAACATTGCCATAACAACACCTGAGCGATTCCTTAAATATGTAATCGTCGTATAATTATTTACCAAAATAAAATATAATTAATTAAAAAAAATGTCTTTCTCCTTGTGCGCCTTACGTGCTGAATCTCATTTACGTGCAAAGAGGGTACTTACCTCACCTCGATTTAACATTACTATCGTGGAGAGACAATCATAGCGTGCAGAAAAAACACTTAATAAATGCAAGGTACACTCAGGGGAAAAAACAGAAATGTTGGCTGGATCTTTTTTCGCTCCCTCTCTCCTACAAATAATTAAAAACGATGCTAACGCGCAGAGGATTTCCAACATGGTCTTGGGTATAACGCTAGATACCATATTTTAGACACCAACTTTATGATCAACAAATAAATAAATAAAATAAAGTAAAAGGAAATAGAATTTTTTAAGTATATTTTGTAATACACTATTTCAGATATCAAGTAACAGTTTATTATTATACTATATTAAAACTTAAGTATATTTATAATATTATCATTATTTCTTACTGAACCAAATGTATGCATATTTAAATTTATTGGTTAAGGGATGTAAAATTAAATCAAGCTTATTTGTAAAGTTTGTAATAACTTAATATGTAGATAATATTTCTGTATTATTTACTTTCCTGCTGAGACGATTTGAAATTTAAAAAATAATTCGAAACATGTTTATTTTTTTATAAAGCCCATGTAGATCCATGTATATATTCTATTTACATCCCTTTTATTTTCACATACAGCCATATTCATACCCTAATTTCAAAAAGCGACATTTTCCTGCACATACTTATAAGATTGACGTATAATAAAACATTTACGTATTTATATATGTATGTTGCTGGCATATTATATGTTCTTTATTTTTTACCAGAAAGGTGTTCGATATAAATAACAATTGTATAATTTTTATGTTTGGTAACTTAGAATTAAGAACCGCTGTAAACTAAAATTGTAAAATAACTACTAACTTTGTAAATTAAACTTTGGAATTTGTTTCCTATAAATGTATTATGCTGGAGATTTAGTTTACGGTAACTATGAGCTAAAGTCTATTGTTTATCTGCGCACTAATAAAGCAATAGATGTAATTAATTTATTGATTGCCTGTAAACACTCCCTTGCGCATAATATTTTAATGTGCTTATTTGTGTGCTTAAACTATAAAAAATATATATATTTTCTGGATTACGGGGGTAGTTAAAGAGAATGCTTTATTGTATCGTACATGCCTCAGATGTCAAATAAAGAACGTTTTTCTTACCATACATTATTTTAGGAGACAACGAAAACCGATCTGATTACGGCTAAATAAAGAAAAAAAAAATAGATAAAATAAAATGATATTCCAAATAAAAAAATTTAGCTAGCAATATTTTTTTTTATGGATATGGGTTGCATGGATCTGTAACTTCAATTTCTTTTATTATTACCATTTCTTTTATTATTGGTATGCATACCGCATTTTATTTTTAAATTATGACTATCACTTCGTTTTTTTTTTATCTAAATTCAATAGTTTTTTTATGTCCGAGGTTTAGTATTTTAGTTGTCAGTGTATTGTACCAAAAATATGCATCTTATAGCAATCAATATTATTTATAACAAGCTGACCCGACAAACTTCGTACCGCCTCAAAATCAATAAATGTTGTGAACATCTTCGAAGGCAACTCATCGTTTGAAAATAGAATTCCACAGAATACAGAGCGCCATACAAAATATGAGAAAATAAAGTTTCTTTATATTTTTTTTGTTTGTTTTAATAGGTATTCTGTTTTAATAGGTATTCTGCTATTTGGGGCGGAGACAAATCCAACAAATCAAAGATCATAAAAATCGGTCTAGCCGTTCTTGAGTTATAAATCGTGTAGCTAACCCGACTTTCTTATATATATATCCGATAAAAACAAGATGCTTTTTACATAATATTGCATTTTTTTAGCAGTTGTGCTAATATTTTAAGTGTGAAGCATATAATGTTATAGTGTAGAAATAATATCAAAATGATTTAAGTAACACCTACACGCCGCAGTTCTTTCACAACGGAAGTCATACGTGAATGAATGAATGGCCCTTGGAAACGAGATTTCATATCGCTAAATGGCCGATTGCATAAAACAATGCGGTGACAAATGACTGCTACCTTCCTACGTAATATAATTTCATTAAAAAACTAATATCATTTTACTATTATTTTTAAGATGATATCTTAGCGAAGTACATTTTATTCATATGAATTAACGTTAAGGAATGCGTTGAATTAAAATTTATAATTCAGAAAAAGAAACATGCAAAAATAATTATTCGAAAATAATATCGATCATTCCACTTTACGGACGGATCAAAAATACGTATGACACAATATTATATTTTAAAACATCTCAGATATGAAGTCACCTAATTACAGCATCGCAAAAAATCGGTTCTCTCATTAGATTTGTGATTCACTGTATGCGCTGTAATAATTATTAGGCATTTTGATCATAATAAATAAATAAATAAATAATCATCAGTTTTATGTTAAAATTGGGTGGTTTATTTCTGAACGTCAGTAAATAAATGTACACTCTTTGATACACGAAGTAAAGTTAATATTAGGTACTACTGTGTGTATTTATATTTAATATGTGTAATGCTTTTCGTTTGTAATACTAAATATTTTTGATTTAAAATTATCAATCATTAATGAAAAATTAAAATGAAAATAAAATAGCATTTGGATTCTTGCATTACAGATCGTGTCTCTTAGTGGGCGATCAGCTAGACGTATTCGAATAGATTTCGTTTAACATTTCATTTTGTGACAAATTGTCCGCGACTTGCAAACATGTATGCGTTCCTATTTTGGTCAGACTGTTTATTGCGTTAGCTTCTGTAATGCTTTTGACACGTTTGATACATTCGTATATATGTATACTAGTATCTCTGACTAGGCTAACAGTTGGGGTCGTACTTTAAACCTTTATCCTTAGACGTGTTGGTGCAACTTAATTTGATTGTGGATTAATAGAAATTACTTTTCAAAAAAAAATATTTTATTCCTAATCAGAAAGAAGATTGGACGATTAAAAACGTTTAAATTTTATCGATCTTGGGTGAATCATTCAAAAGCCTCGCAAAGATGTACTCGCAGAGAAAACATAAAGGAAAGCCGCTTTATGGTATTACTATAAAACAACCCTTTATTTCTACTTTTTACTTGAGTACGTAATGAGTAATAGTTATCGAGAACGGAATTACGTATTTTGGGGTCACCTGAAACAATAGTGTCTAACATTATTTTTAACGTTTCTTCAAAAGTTGTTTCTTCGTTTTGTAAATGATTTTTGACAATTATTAAAAGCATTAATGCTTGCTTCGCGTAGTTTTATATGCGGCGATATGCGGTTGAATGTGTGCCTATAAAGATTCATACTCGAATGTATTTTTAATTTCAACGTACGATTTGTAAGAATATATTTATATTATTTTTAGCTATGATAAAAACAAACCTGTTTCAAACTACGATAGGCTTCAACTTAATTGCCTTGTTGGATGAGTTATTTTTGTAATTGACGGTCAGCCATTTGGTAGATTTTGTTTAACTTTGAAATAGTCTAAAGTAACGTATTTTAACACATTTTATTTTGTGTCTTCTGTCGCTGATTGATGGCTCCGAATTGGGTCGGCCCACGTTTCCACAGACCTTTTTTTTAATATTATTATTATTATTTTTAATTAATAGGTGATAAACCTATATCTCGGATATTGTGCTTATCTAAGCGGGTTTTAGACAGATTAACTGAATTCGAGGTAATAACACTTGTAGGCGATTCATTCCACAAATCAACCCGATTGGACAAAAAGTTGTTTTTGAATTAAATTTAAAGACACTTTCGGTAAGTTTTAACTTGAAAGCAAAAGCGTTAAACGTTGAAGGTAAAATATCTCTAAGCTCTGGACAATTATAGAATCAATTTATAATCTTAAAAGTCTCTATGAGATCGCTTCGCTCGCTTCGTTTTTCCAGTGATGTTAGCTTCAAATATGTCAGACATTCATCATAAGTCAAATTCTTGAATCCCATAGGAAGCATGGTAGCCCGCTGTTGTACCTTCTCCAACAAATTAACATGTATAACATATATGTAAATATAAGATATTTTTAAATCATACTCAATTTGACATAGTTCAACTTGACATAAGTTATCAGTTACTTTCTACATTTAAATATAATTTTATGATTTTATGGTACCTATATGTTGTCGGGGAGGTGATGCTAATAACCGTAATACAATTATCGTTAATAAGAATACTACGCGTATGTAAGTTGTGAATACCTGAATTTAAAAATGTTTACGGTAAACGAGCGGTGCAATTTATTACACAATTCTTTTTTAATAATTTGCCAATAATTTTACAAAGAAGTAATATTACATCTAAAATAAATATTTTCTGGGAAATCTCTGAAAAACACTCTCTTTAATTGTTTCTAGATAAATTAACTTAGCTTGTTAATTATTATTTTAAAATGTTATTACTAATTATAATTTAACTTATTTTTTGTTTGTACTACTATGCTATAAAAATGTATGTAAGATTATTATATTTATCTTGTAAAGGAGGCGTAAAATACAGAACCAAATAATGTGAACTTATTTCACAAATATTAATATCTCTATAATATCTGTGGATCTGTCCTTGGATTTGGGTGGTACATAAAAAAAAATGTAAATTTATTGAATAAATTTATAATCTGAACAACATAATATTGTCAATTAAAATTTGTCGTAAACAGTTAAGTTATAACACTGGTGAACCTAAGCATTTCGTCACAGAGGCAGGACAGTTAACTTCCAGTTCGATAAGTATCGTTCGATGACATCAGCGCGTGACAGCGACTCGGTTGTGACGTCACAAGCGACACCCATTGTGATGTCACACCAACTCCGCCTATGTTTGCTTTGGCAGACTCGCAGATGTGCGAGAAGGAACAATAATCTATTAAACCTTTTTGCGGTGTCTTACTAGCTCGCATATCGTAGGCGAACGAACTGTTAACTGGATATTATGACATTTCAAAATCTTATTGGTTGCAGTAAACAATTATACTGTATAGTAAATAGTTGGTATTTAACAGAAACATTAGTATGTACATAAATAAATGGTCAATTTAGTTATATACAGTAAGTAAACTATATTCGTTCAATTTTACTCTTTCAATTCCTGTTATCAATCTCATTTCAATTTATTCAATATTTGTCGAAAATAATTTTTAATACAGTGCAAATGCGATAATACCTATATAGTACATATGTGGCTGAATATAATAAGTCTGATAGATTAGATGGCTGAAACTAGCGCAATGGTGATCCCTGCCCCCTTAAAATTTTCTATACCAAAGTAGGCAGTCCGTCTCATTTTAGAAAAAAAGGTTTTTATTTAGAAATAATTACAGCGATATGTTATTATTGGAGAAAATTTAATTTTACCGAAAAAAGATAAAAGAAAATTTTAAAAATTATAAAAAACAATTGTAATAAATAATAAAAAAAATAGGTTTTCATAACAACAAACAAACAAATACACAACACGATGAACAAACACAAGATGATAACCAAATACAAATAATGATTAAATACTACATAAAGTAATAATATGTAAATTTGACTTTACATAAAATTCGATTTATATATATAAATAGTTAAAATAATTTTGTATTTTTCATAACATATATTTTTACATATATTACATAATTTTGTATTGTAAGAAGTGATTAGAATTTATAGTATTTAGTTCCTTACAATTTCTCCCTAAAAGCTATGTTAAATTTTTAGAAATATTGTTTATTATTACATATTATTTGATTACATTTTAATCTTTTATTGTATGTTCGCGGACCCTAATATTTTAGGGACCGTTGGTCAAATATTAATTTTACGTAGGTATGTATTACAAATTGTCCTAGTAGCTTGAAGATGATCGTCTTTAGTAGATTGTTTATATTTGATAATTTCATATTCATCATAATCTTTAAACATTAAATCTTTCGTTATTTGCAATATATACTTGGTAATTGCTATCAGGAATACTTTTTCAGTTCTGTTATACTCTTATCACTTGATCGCCTCTCTCTCTCTCTCTTTATAACTTCGTTGTTTTCAAATAAAAGGTTTACTGGTTATCAGGGCATAGGACGTACGGTCAAATAAAAAAGGAAATCGTCACGTCTAATATTTTTCTCTGAACAAACTCAATTAAAAACAGGATTTCGTTCATTTTTAACTGACTACACTTTTACAAAATAAATAGGTTAAATTAATGCTTTACGAATTACAGTAGCAACAGGCTATCTGTTGTAATTCACAATGTCTTACAGCTCATTTCAGTTCAGGTTCAACGTTACTGAGTAACATAACATAATATTATTTATGATTACATATTCAATGCTTATTGATTTAGCTTAGACACTATCTTCTCTGACGGTTTCTTCATCTTACAATCAAATATAATGTTAATAAAGTACAAAAATTTTAGTTTATATTTAAAATAGGAAATGCTGTTAAATTCTTTTACTTTTATTTTCACCTTCTTCTTTCCAACTTTGTTTATTAAATATTGAGGAACTTAGATTTTTGAAAGCATGAAATAAATAGGTTGAGAATAGAAAATTTATTTATTTATTTATGCACACATATATAAAACTCATAATAATTAAAAAAAAAATGTCATGACCGTCAGAGGTAAACTTTATTTGTACAGGTGTGTGTAGTCACTAATTATGTTTATACTTCCTAGCGCTGAGTTAAAATGAATTTAATAAAATTCTAGTTCTATGTGAGTTATTATCAACCAAATAAGAAAGCTATTTAACCGGTCGGTTGAATATACAACAGAATATGCCTTTACATCACTTTTTAAACAATTTAGTAATGAACACATGTATTATGCAGTCATTTACATTTAGATAAGGAACAACCAATTTTAATTTATTATAATCTTCGCTCTAACTTTGATCACTAGAGTAAAAAAATAATAAATATCGTAAATTTTGCTCAATATGGTCACATTAAAATGTTGATTTTTTATACTATTGAACACCTGTCAGGTGCGAACTAGTGAATTAAATTAATTAATTCAAACTCATTTTGATTGGAGAATGAACCCGTGTTTTTTCGTTCACTAAACGTTGCGATGACGCCATTTATAAGTAGATCAATTATTCAACATCTGATATCATGAATTGTGTTAGTTCATTGATGGTTAAAAAAATATTTAGGGTGTTAATAATTTTAATATAAAAAATGTTTATGGTGGTGGTTTGTAAGTATTTTTTTTTTCTTTATATTCCTAATAAGGTATCGTCGAAAGATTAGGGCCCGATGGTAGTAGATTACCATTGATCATAGAGAAGGCAAGAAAGTTTAATAAATCTTGATCGATTTGTTTTGCGGATAAAGTACAGTCGGAAGCAATCAATTGTATACAGTAAATATAGGTATTTTGAGCGGTAGCTTAGAAAGAGAGACTCGAGCGACTGATCTGGGCATTTCCGCATGCGCACTCTTTCACTGCCGCCAACAGAGGAGTACAGAAAACAACATCCTTCTCTTTTTATCGCGTTTCTTTGTTTTTGCCTAAGGGTCAAGGTGCAAACAGTACACTTTGGAGAGAAATTTCAGTCATGAGTCGGCGATGAACGTTGTGAAGGATTTTTTTTTATTGTTAACTAACAAGAAGTTTATAGTAATATTTCTTAGTTTTAGGTTGTTGGTTTATTTCGAAGTTGGTTCTTTTTTTTATTTATTTTATTTTTTAATATTTAACATTTTATATTACTCGTAAATTAGTAAATTACTCGTAGTAGTTCGATGGAATAAATTGCACAGTTTTCAAAATAATCAAAGTCACTTAAACCAATTAGACACAAAAGCATTTTGAAGGGAAAACTTAGTTTTAAATGGAAACCCCTTGAAAATTTCCTTTTCATAATGAAATCGCTCACGTCACTACGTAGTATTATTATATATTAAAAAAATACAAGCCTATTGAATTAGGTTACATCTCATTTGTTTTGTCGGTTAAAAATGGTGTGCTCACTCACTCACATTTAAAATCACTTTAAACGAATAGGCGATCGCTTTATGTTAAAAGCATAAAATATAAGTTATTAAAAGCATAAAATATAAAAAAAATAAACTGTTTAATGTAAACATATACCGTATTCTGTTCGGTTATGTTATACTTTGATGGTTCTAACAAGCGTTCAACACAATCCCCTTCGAGTAGTTTGAGCGAATTATTTTATTTTAGCAGAGCCCAAAATAATATAATATATCCATAGGCAGACGTAAACGTAATATTGGAAGTAAAACAAAAAGCTCACCAAGCTGTGTCTTTAAAATTGCAATGTCCGTTTATTTTTTTGCTGTCATCGCCATCGATGACATAAAATTATAAAATGTTACATACGCGGTTGATTAAAAAAAACTGATGGTCTGTTCTTACTGGGATTTTCCAATAACTACCGCCACCTTACGGATGTTTTGATTATCAACAATACTGATCCTTAATTAAGTAAGTGAGGTTACGAGTTTGTTTCAAGGTCCGCACGAATACTTTTGCGGTTTCGCGTTTTTTGATAACGATTCGCGTGTTTCATTGATTTTCATCTCTTGATGGATACAAATTGGACTAATATTATGAATGGAACTCTTCAGAAATACCACGTCTGCGGCGGTCTACAGCTGTGGTTAACATTAATAATGAATTTCGGCTCTTTTACCGCTGGCGGTAGGTGAAGATGTCCACGACAATTTATTATTATTGTAATTTTATTCAGTAGTATAAGGAAAACTTCCGATGGTTTATGATGTCGTGGTTGGCAATTGGTTGGCTAAAGTTATTTGGAGGTCCAGATGTCCCATAGAAAGGCTCCCAACGTTCTTAAGGAGTAAACGTCTTTCTAGCTTTATGTTGTTCGTTGTTTTGTTTGCTTGCCCTTGAGGTTTTGCATTTAATTTAATTTAAAGTTTTCTAACTTCTGGTTAATATAACATTAATAACCGAAACGTTTTCTGTTTAATTATTTTGTATTTTTTTTTTATTAGTTATAGCTATAGTTTAAATTTGGAGTGTGTTATGTTAATATTATATAATATACAAGCTAACCTGACGAACTTCATATCGCCTCAGAATCACTAAACATCAGAGAGGGCAACTTACCATTTGAAAATAGAATTCCACAGAATACAAAGCCGTTCCATACAAAATGTATGAGAAAATGCCTATTTTCTTTATTTTATTTTTTTTCTAAATTTTTACGATGTTTTTCTGCTCTTCGGGCGAAGACAAATCTAACAAATCAAAGATTATAAAAAAGGGGCCAGCTGTTCTTGAGTTATAAATGGTGAACTAACCCGACTTTCTTTTAGAGGTATATATAGATTTATATAATACTGTTTGACTTTTAAAATCGCCTCAATTAAAATATATTTACTTAAAATATTTAAAAAATTAAAAAATAAGTAAATCGTTTTCAGATGTGTGCGAGCTCTTCAGTTCTGGGTTTTATCTTATATAAGTGTTATTAAGGAAAGATTTAATTGCTTTGACTTTCAAGCAGTCGTCAAAGAACTTTCCGTGTTTATGGGAATGGTTTGGGATGGCAATTTTTCATAATATGGAATACGGACAGACTTTATTATCTTTCAGAGTTCCTTTAGAACCTAAACAACGTCAGTAGCCTAGCTTTCACTACCAGCGTATCGCAAACTCAGCCAGCTTGTTGCGACGTCGATACCCCTTTCGTATACACATAAAACGGGCTACAGTAGCTACATTTTGAAAGTTGCATTCGATCATAATATATATATATTTTTTTAAAATATTTATTAGATATTGATTAAATATAATTTAAAAAAACCAACGCAAACAAAAACAAAACTGCAGTTGTATCGGCTGCATTATTTATATTAATTATTTTATTTCTATGTGTGGATATTTTAGTTAAATTAAAAGGGGTTATAAATAGGAATAATAAACCGGTTTCGTAATTGACGCTTCGAATATATTTTCATTATATATTACATTATCTTTGTCTTTGAGCACAGCATCAGTAATTTTTTAATAACTATTTGTCAAAAAATATGGGATGCTACCTGCCTGTCTATAACTAATGCCCATTACATAGGCGGAAATATAAATAAATAGATTAATTGTCTGTAAAACTAATATAACTTTAATGACAAAAACGTCATGAAAAATCATAGTAGTATTTCCTTTAATTTTCTGTTTGACAGACTTTTCCATGCGTAAAGAATTTTTTAATCTTAGTCTCTACGGGAGTTAATTCAATTATGCAAGCATCGAACAATTGCTTCTGTAACATTTTTGTTTAAATAAATAATACTAATTCGGGTATTCGTTTATTATTATTATTATGTACTACTCTAAAAAATATTGAGTTTTAAAGCAGCGCCGGAAATTAATGACTTGATAAAATAATAATTAAAAAATCAATGATTTTCGTCGGTATCTTTCAAGCTGTACAACCTTTAAATGAAATAGGTTTAGTTGTTATCGGTTTTAAATTTCGTGATGTTTTAATTTTGGTGTCATTTCAATGGGCCAACTACAAACAAACAAATAATGGAAAATGCGTAGTCATCGTAGTTTTAAAATCGACGCTCGGCGCTTTCTGCTCCAGCGATTTAGTATTGTGGTGGTGTTGGTTTTTTTCGTGCCTGCTGCGCCGCTGCGTCCGATTCGAGCAGCGATCGAAGATCAAAAGGGAATCCCCGTCTAGATCCGCCAAACTATGACCAATGCAAGGTTTGGATCCGTTGTGGTGTTTGCATAGAAAACCCGAAGGCCGCTGATGGGAATCGCAATTTCGGGCGTTGGAAAACCCGCGCTATTTTAACTACAAAGCAAAAATGAAAGTCAAAGAGCGCACGTAATGTTTAATACATAAATTACAACTATTTTTTTAACAAAAAAGATCCACGCTTGAGGGAATCGATTTCGTTAATGGGCATATTCATTTATAATAACACTAACTGTCCAACCCCGGGCGTAAACGGCGCCTTCAGCACGCGACAACTCATAACTCGTATCAGAAGAACTGATAAAGTTGCGTTCACCTAAAAATACTGAGAACTTTTCAAAATGTAAAAAAACACGTTCTTAGCATCCCCAATTCCCATACAACTTTTCATCTCCTATTGCACTTCTTAGGGGTTGATTGTTCTTCCCCAGGGCTCCATCTATCTCCATATCAATTACCACACACACTTGAGTATTGCCAGCTTGAGATTTGGTTCGTATTTTTAATTATAAAGAACAAACTGTATGTAACCATACCTCTTCTCAAATTAAACTAATTAATAATTGAAGAAGCACAGGTTATGCAGAAATGTCGCCCTGCAGCTGATAGTTGTGAATTTCTTTACATTTATCGTACAATGAGGAGGTTTTATGGAGTCTCATGGCGACCAAGTTGGTAGACTTATTTTATTATTTATTTTATTTATTGATTTTTGTTTTTACATATTTCTTAGATAATGAATAACATAACCATACCTAACTGGACATTGCCCGTACTAAGGTTGGCTAATTTTAATAGTTATTTAATAGATTGGTTACATGCAATTGCGCTGCGCTTTTTTGTAAGTACAAAATAAAACTACGAAAATTAACATTGATATACGTACATGTAATACGAATAAATAAAAATATACATATATATTTATTAATATATATAATAAGCTAATATATATAATAAGTTGAGAAATAGAAAAGATCAATATTATATTACACAGGAATATAATTGACCAGAGTCTCAGTATCCTTTCTACCAAGATAAATTAACCAGTTAGTCAGTGTTTTTTTATTAATTAATTTGCTATTAAGATTTATTTGCAGGATATCTTTTATTTTATTATATAGCCTAGGGGCCAGAAAAGAAAAATAACTTTGGGCGAATTTGGTTTTAGTTTTAGGAACCACTTTCTGCACCGAAGTAACCCCACGCGTCACTATGGTTTGGTGGTTAATATCGGATTGCATTTCTTTATGCTTATGATTGTTTTCTTTATGTTTATGATGAGAAATAATTGTTTTAACATAAATTTGTCGAATATCAAGTACTTTAAAATCCGAAATAGCTCTTCGCTAGGGTACCTGAAAGGCTTTTTATTTATTACTCTCAATATTGATTTTTGTGATTTGATTAAAGGGTCTAATGTTGAGAGAGGAGCGCCTCCCCATCCAATGATTCCATATGACATTATACTGTTAGCTAATGCGTAATATACTGTTTTTAATAATTTTTTACACAAAATATTTCTTAGCGATTTGAACGAATGAAGCCTTATCATGAATGTAAATGTTAAAAAAGTTAGGATATCAGGATTATCATGAGAAGCTATTAAGTAAATTAAAACATACTTGAAAATGTCTCTATACCATATATAAAAAAAAATTAACCAGTTGATAGATACATACAAGCAGATACAGATGATATATCACATTAATAAGGATCATTACATGACTCTGTTTATGAAAAATATGTAAGACCGAAGCATGGTTTTATTACATGATTTGACATTGACACTGTTGATCTGTAGATCCAGTACGCACGTACCAGTAAATACGAAATCAATATAACAGAACGATGTAGCATGCCACTCGACATTTTTGCAACCTCTTCCCGATCTTCTTTTAGCCACCTAGACATTTTTCGTCAGCAGACGATGGTAGTTCCATGGCTACTACTATTAAGCCCACCCGACTACAACTCGAATCTCAGTTTCGTATTCGCTACTATTCGTGGCAAGAAACACATTACTAATAAATTTCCCAGATCTGAGATTTAATGGTCCGTCGATTTTGGAGCTCACCTAAATAAATGTATATATACTTTATCAACTTCATATAAATATTCATAAACACATAAGGAATAATGTCCACATGCACGCGACCACATATTGAAGATTAAGTTTAAAAATTTTCATGTATGTATATTAAAAGTGCAATAAAAGCATCTTGAAATCCAGCAAGGTTTATAAAAAAAACTCAAAATACCGTTGCTCAAGAGATGGGGAGAAAAGCTACCATTTTCGAGTACTTCAGGTGTTAGTGGTCTGACACTTAAGGCGTCATAACGACGTCTGCGGGGCCTATCTGACAATTCAGGATTGACAGCTATGTAGTACCGTATATAATTCGGATTTGGCGTCACGTGGGAAAGATACACAATGTCTCTTGTATCCGTATTAACCATAAATTAGTTGATAGTATTATTACCTATTATGACACGAAAGTATTAAATTGGGTAAACTGCTTATTAATTTGTTAAATAACCAAATTTGGAACTAAAAAGTAATAAAACGTATATTTAGCATTGTAGTATCAATAACGTATATTAATTTGTAATAAAAGTGACTATAATTTTGAGTTTATACCTCTACTGTGCTCATCAAGTTATGATTCGCGCCTTTTTCATCACCCACGCGAAAATCAAAACAAGCACTGAGGATTTATTTTATTGATATTTTCCGTTGAAATTTAAATTGAAAGAAGAAATTTAAAAGATGATCCGCCAATGAAGTCTTTCGATAAAACAATATGTCCATGTTAAATTTACTCGACAGATTCATGGGAACAATGAAGGGTTTATATGTTATACAGACTCTATAACTAGGATTTATTTTACTTGGGAAGACTCAATCTGGTTATTTCTCCATACAAACGTTGTGTTGTGCCTCACTTGTTTGAAAAAATGGAAAAAAAAAATACTGTATAGCGTTTTATCTGTTAATTATCTGGGCTAATATGGAATTAACAAGAATAGCTGTAACACCATGCAGCTATTATATAATATTAACAGCTTCTATACGTTGTTTAGTAGTAGTAATTTATTTAACTAGAACCTGATATCTTACAGCTAGTTTACAGGCGTCATTAACGGCATCTTCCCTCCAGACTACTTGTGCTTATGGTACCAGCTTGTCTAGGGTTGCTTCATTTCCTATCTCCATTTGTGCCCGCGGCACTTTTAGCCCATTCGATGTGCGTTTTGGATGGCCATAGAGGCGGCAGTGGATTATTTTTAGGACTATCATTACATTCTTTCAACTCATTCTAAATGTTAACACGTAGCAACATCCTTTAAATACAAAAATGAAAAATATATAAAGTCTTTTTAACTGTTACACTTATTTATTTTTATTTTTTAGTGTCCTGTACTTTAAAACCCTTTTTTCAAAATGATACTGATTTGTGTGATTTCTCTATTCACCGTATTTCAGTAATTCTTTTTATAAATTTTTGAAGAGTTGTGGTCAAAACTACATATATACGAGTATATGCACTTATATGCATTTTCTTTACATTTGAATTGTCAGTAACTACTATTTCTTTAAATTTGGAAATCAGATTTTACTGTTTTCAAAAATATATTACATATCCCAAATCTGTCAAAAAATATTAAATTGCAAACCTCGTATAATAAAATATATTTAATACATTTCCAATCTAGAATGACTAGATGTAAGATAATAACTAGATTATGCATTAGTAAGATAGTTTAACATATCTTGGAACATGGAAACAACATTTAAATTCTTTTGCATTGGTTTCCAAGGTAGTGATAATCTGTAACGCTATGAATGAATGAATATGGTGAATAATGTGTCGAATGAATGAATATTATAATTATTAGAATAGATGAGATAATTCTGACCATCATAATCTCTCTAATTTTTTAGATTTTATATTGAGGTTCGTTTTCAGATGGGTGCCT
The DNA here is from genome assembly GCA_020383195.1 of Neomicropteryx cornuta. NCBI lineage: Eukaryota > Metazoa > Arthropoda > Insecta > Lepidoptera > Micropterigidae > Neomicropteryx > Neomicropteryx cornuta. The sequence continues at coordinate 10,420,761 of JAHKQU010000029.1, read as the reverse complement.
GTGCCAGTTTGAAGGCTTCCAGCGATCATACAATTACCCCGTACGCGTATCTCAATTTATTACTAGCTGTTCAATCCTGGACTTTGCTCCTGGTTGGCAGCTAGGCTCCATTTATTACCAGCTGTTCAATGCAGGCGACTTAATGGCACCTTTGGCGTACGATGACTCGTGCTTGTGGCACCCGAGATGAGTCGCAAAGCGACTCATTCTTAAGCCCTTCGGGACATCCATTTCTACTTAACGATGCTTTCTCTCAAATCTACATTTTTAATCAAAATAGTATTAATCATGGCATTGCCTATTATAATTAATATCATAAAAAGAGTGTAGTGGGTTACTCAACGATAACGTCTAGAATTTGGTAGCAATTGCTTAGTTGCTTAATTATTGAGTATAGCGAACTTTAGGATTGTTGGTTACACTATTCCTGTGTTAATTATGTGATAAGTGTAAATAGACGAATAAGGAAGCGGTTTTCTGTAAGGTTAACGTCTGAATGAAGTTTTTGATAACTATATATAATAAGTATTTAAACATATGTAGTATTATTCTAATTTTATCGTATTAAATTTTATGCTAAAATTGAGATTAAAAATTAAAAATTGAGCGTTCTCTTGATACTTTGATATAAAAAGACAAAATGATATGACTTTGAAATGCTATCTACCTCAAATGCTATTTTTTTTTCGCGAAAGTTTTACGTGTAACAGTAAACTTTCATCTCGCGTATGTTAATTGTTTCGAATGGTTTTAAAGTCGCTGTGACAGGAAATATCGAACGAGGAATGGGACTAATTAGGCGAGGAATTTGCTTTGAGTTACTGCAGTTGCGTAATATTATCCTAGGATTAGTAACATTTTTCTTTTTATTAAAAATTATATTAATTAAAAAGCAGCTTTCTAACAAATAATCGAATTGAGTTTAATGTTTATGCTTTTGTAACCGACTTCAATTAAGAAGGAGGTCCTCAATTCTATCTACTTATTTTTTATTTTTAAAGACCGTCCACTTACGACTTTAAAATAATTTAAGCATTATAATTTTTTTTTTTGCAATTTCTCCAAAAACTAATTTTCCTTTCAAAATTTTAATGCTGAATTGGTTTAAGCGATTTTGATTATATTTTTTGCAAATTATACCACAACGCTTAAATTTAATACCATCAAATTACAATAAGTTACTCGTCGTGTAAAGAGTTATATAAATAAGAATTAAAAAAAAATAATACGACACTAATAAATAGCAAAAAAAAATAATAAACTTCTCCTTCCACTTCAACCTTACGATTGATTCGTTTTTTTTATTGTTTAATGTTATTTAAGTATAATTTAAAAATAAATAAATATATTAATAAATAAATATATAAATAAATGTATTTAAGTATAATTAAAACAAAAAATAAATATATTAATAAATAAATCAGACCAAAAAAATCAAACAATCATTGATCAATTATCATTTTCTGTTTTTACTCTTTTTAGTGCTATTTAGTTATCCGAAAAAGCACCTTCGCGGTCCAAGTTCCTCTCGCCTGCGGTACTCAGGATGTGCCGCTTCACTCACAATCCTGAGCCGAGCTTATAAATAACTTTTTATCGTGGATTCCAGCAGTAATTAAAAGCTATTTATTAATCCATTCGTGCCTATTTTAAAAAAGCTCTTTTATATTTAATTTTATTTATTTTTTTATCTACTAAAAAAGGGCATTGTAATTAATCACCTTGGGCAAAATACATAATTACAACATTTTTAAATTTTATAGGTTTTCGGCAAATGGTAACGGATCGATCCACCTCACTAGACACTGCCTGTTAAGGGGCGGCGTGTAGTTTTCGTTTGTATATTATTTATAATATCCTTACATGTTAATATAAAACTTATCTGTGCGTAAATGTGAAAAATAATAGTATCGTATTTTTTTGATTCTTCAACTAGAAATTTAATATTATAGGTATATTTCGTTGGGTCAGATTACAATTGGGTCGAAAATATCAATCCCATTGAATTTGATGGGTTTGGTGGGATCCAGTAAATGTTACATAACAGAGTAAGTAATATTATTAATATATTATTGTGTTTATATATGATGTTATAGTGAAGGATATCGCTTGCAATCGAAATGCAATGCGATGCAATTCGCAAATGACCGGCCGCATCGTACGATAGGATATAAGTGCGATCGCCAATTACCTCCGTCGGAAAATGTCGCATTGCGAAGGTATCAATCAGCGCGGCCGCTAATGAGCTCGCCGGGAGAAAAAAATCTCCTCATTAAGACACCTCTCCTTTTCTTTAATGGCGGCCCGGCGTCCAGCGCAGTCCGCTAATAACAATATAATCATGCACATTATGCTAATTATCGACTCGGACAAATTGGCCGCCGCGCTGCCGCTGTCGACGCGATTGTAAATGATTAGTGTCGCGTTCCTTCGACTGGCCTCTCTTCAACTGTCGCTGGTCACTTTTGCTTACCTGCACTGGGTGGCAGAGAAAAATAATTGTATCAATTCAATCTTTTTTTATTGATGTATGACAGTAAAAAAGAAAAGTGTAGTATTCTAAACAATAAAACAATAAACAAATCGGCAACAGGTAATAGTTGGTTATATAGGGTGTTTTTTTTAGAGGCGTGGTTTTCAATCTGGCACTACTTTTTTCGTAGTTAGTGTTTTTGACAGCTGTCACTTGATTTATGCTCAGTTTGGTTAGCCTTGGAAGATTAACGCCTTGGAAGAGAATATTCGGCGCGTTATTGCTGATATACCCCAACTTGCTGCAAAAAGTGGTTGAAAATTGGGCTTCTCGGCTGGAATTTGTTCGAGTCAGCCGCGGCGGCCACTTTCCCGAAATCATTTTTAAAACATAATGTCAAACCCTTATCTTTATAATAAAACTAAATTCTTAGCCATAACATCAAATTATATGCGTTTTATCTCTTCTTGAAAACCACGCCTCTAAAATCATCACCCTATACATTAACAGACTTATTTTACTAAATTTCAGTATGCAGTAATCAGAAATAGGAAAGTCTAGTTATCGCGATAAGTAATACATATGCTTTTTCCATGTATTTTATGTGGTTCTAGTTTTATTCATAGTTATTCCGATCAAATTAAATTTCCATTCCTGATGAAAAATTCGTCTAATCCGGAAGGTCCTGCGATTTCGAGCATCATTAATTTGTAAAGACAAATCAAAATTCATCGCGATTTCCGAGAAGTTATAATAAGGTAAGTTACACCAGCGCCTTATTAAAAAGATTCAATTTGGGGGTGAATTATTTTCGCATTTTTTTTGTATAGGTTCTTACTCATAATAGGTAGCATGAACACACCATTATGTCGCCGTAAAGGTCTCTGGACAACACCTGTATAATGCAATAATTTTAATATTTAAATTTAATAAAATGTTTTTTCTTCGGCAAACGTAGCATTAAACTTGTCAAAAACCTAATGTTTTTTTATTATATAAGTAAAACATTTTGGGAGCCTAAAGGATTAAAATAAGAGAATCATATAATATATTTATTAACCTTTTTATTTATTGTTCACTGCAAAATCAAAATTATGTGATAATAATTCTATAATTAATAATATTCCTACATTGGCTTTAATGGCACACTCTTTACCTAAAAGTGAGTTGTCAGCAAAAGTGCGACTTTTGAAACTGCATCTGTATGATAACCTTGTATGCAATTATATAAGTATGTTTCACATAAATATCAACATTTTGTGCTGACAACTTTAATTGCTCGGGTTTACTGTCATCAGTAATGAATCAGTCATTATTTCAATTAGGTGACAAGAGCAATTACTCGTTAAGTGCACATGCCGTCGCCCGCGATGGTATATCTCGTAAATATTAAGATAATTGTGAAATTATACATCTTTGCTAAATAATCAAGTTACCATCGGTGCAATTTGCACTGACCGAGGCGACGGACGACTTAAGAGGACTCGCAGTAAAATCAGAAAAGTCTGCAGAATTGCTGTAAATATGGATTAGTCCAATTTTTATATATTGAAAGCTAAAATAGCCTTGAAAGAGTGAAAGTCTAATAATTTCATCGTAGGTTAGGTTAGGTAATATTTTTAACCATTCCAATTTTATTTGGCATATTATAGAAGATTTCTTGAATTTGAATTTATTGTAGTGTAAATTAAACTACGTCTAGTGTAAGGTAGCTAAAATAAAACAATCTTCTCAGACTACTCGCACGTGTGGTCTCCTGCCAACTTCTGATAGGTTGCTTCATTTCCTATCTTCACTTGTGCTTCCGGCGCAAGGCACAAATGGAAGTAGAAAATGAAGCAATGAATGAACAAGTTGGTACCACAGGCGCAAGTAGTCTGGGCGGGAGACACCTTCAATAACGCCTGTAGGGCCTAGCTCTAAGACGTCAGGTTCTGCATAAACAATTTACTACTATTAAACATTGTATAGAAGCAGTTGATGTTGTACGATAGCTACAGGGTGCGAGAGGGTAGGTAAAAACATTATAAGCCATACATAATTCGAATTGTAAACGTGCCTGTTATAAAGTTTCATTGGTTACGCAAATTAAAAGAGTTCGGTAACTATATGATTTTATCCTAAATTATGATTATTTATTTATTTAACATAAATATAATGTTTACGAGAATGTTAAGCTTGTGTTTGTGTGTACCTATACGTTTATTTATTTATTGTACTTATACCTTTAGCTTAGGTCCCAACTATCTAAATAAAAAACGTCATCCTCATGTCGAAATTTTCCCATTCATTTAAGAATATCTCAAAGGACAACACAGATCTCAAAGGGTCAAACAATCGGTCGTCTGTCCCGCTGTCTTTTATCGATCGTCGCGCAGCGCGCATTGCGCGCGGCGTGCATCCGAGCGTGCAATGCGCGTCCGGGCACGACCGCGGACGCTGATCCTTCTACCCTGATATTTAAACAGCGGCCAAAGTTGAAACTCATGACAAATATTTTCTACCATAAGCTTTCAGATCTCAATTCTCTTTTGTAGCCTTCATTACATTCTTTTGGCTTTGCCATATTTTCTTCCTACATAACCACCTATGAGGTAACATTTTTTTTTTGATTGGTCACTAACCAATTGTTTTACTTATTTCATAGAAACACAATTTGTTTTTAGATGCATATCTTTTTATGTAATATTGTACTTACATATTACAACACTCACACTTATATAAAATATAGATGCTAGTTCGTTCTGTTACGCATAATATGGTAAATTGGAGATGCCTGTAGAAGGCTTAAGCTGTTAATTAATGTATTTTTATGTAATTGTCTTTATGTATAGCTGTAAGGATTTCTTAGAATTAAATAAATAAGTAAATAAATTATGGAATTCCAAGATACTGGGAATTTTGTGAAAATAATACAATTATATTTATTTTTGGTCAGTCATAATTATACTTTATTAATTAATTTAACTGAATATCAAATACATTAATCTTTTCTATGAAATAATAATATGATTAGGGTTGCGACACTCACTTTAGATTTTTTTTTTATTACACTAAAAAAAATGATTTACCTAAACTGTTTAGTAAATGAAATTTTACTAAACTTTAGTATTTAATACCTAAAGTTTAGTAGATAACTAGTTGTTGTTTAACTGTATAGACAAACCATTTAGCTATTAGGTAATTGCCAAGAGCGAGAGTTTAGCAGCCACCCAAAAAGCTATATTTTAAGCTGTCAGTTGCCAATGTTTTAGTAACTGGTAGTCGAAAATTTGCATAAATCTAAAAAAAACGACTTTTTTTTATAAACATTCCACTTAGAGTAATTAAACGTGATAATGGATGGTAGTTATAGACGACGTTTAAGTAATTTTCATTAATTTACTAAATATTTGACTCTAGAATTTAGTGATCAGTTCGTCATTTAGTGTTGTGCAGTATTTAAATATTATAATTAGTTATTTTTATTTATTTTTAACTAAATTCGAAATACAGAGGAAGTTATCAGTTCCGTGTGTTCCGTGTGTGTGTGTGTTCGATCCGTGTGTTTGTTTTTATGTATGTTCATTCACTGCATGGGTCAAGTGATATCAATGTTTTTTTTTCGCATAAGATAGGGAATTTTCTCAGTGCTGGTCCCATAATAATTTTATCCGATGTTTTAGTGTAAGGTAGCTAAAGCATTTAAATAAACAAACTTAAAAAAATTAACTGACTTCAAATTAAATTTATAACCGAATAACTAAGCAATACTAATATTTTACTTAAAATAAGTGTACTAAAACGTTGAAGTTGAAGCGACATGGTTTATACTGAAGTTGTACACGGTGTGTTCATGTGCAACGTTTTGGTAAACCGATTTTTAATTATTTACTAGTAATAAGAAGTTTATTACAAATTCATTATTTTTTCACTTGTACGCATTTTATTAGGTAGGAATATTAAAATCGCTTCGCATTCGACGAGCGGCTATGGGCTCAACGCTAATGCGGTAAAATTGAGTCAGTCTGAGCTAGAGGAGAACAACTTTCTGCTATGATATCATCGCTCTGAAATGAACCAAGTAGGAGAACATATTTTCTCCTCGTGCGACTACTTAAAATTGTGCTCAGCAGCCAGCAGCCATCGGACAGCGGCAGCAGACGCATGAAGTCATTCGCAAACGGCTGATGACGCACTTGACCAGGCGGCAGCTTCCGGGTTGGATTCGCATGGACCAGGATGAATTCCCTACAGAAGATTGAGCGTATATCCATTGTTGTGTGTATTTAAAATCACTACTGTTATTTTTGGGAGTTGATCTATATCAACAACTTAACCGGCCACTAAATTATATTTTTGGACCCGGCAAACGTCGTACCGTCTCAGAATAGTAAATGTTGTGTTAACTTATTAGCTGTCCTAAATTCAGTTTTTTATAATAAATACTCAAAAAAAACGATAAATTTTTTCACATAATTCAAAAGTTACATAATGAAGCAATTTTCGATGCGCGCACAATGGACAAATGTGATATTTTCACAAAGTGAACATACTCGAAGGTAACTTACCGTTTGAAAATAGAATTCCACAGAATAGCCGCCCATACAAAATGTATCCATAGAAAATTAATTTTCTGTATATTTTTATATGGTGTTTTAATAGTTATTCTGCTATTTGGGGCGGAGGCAAATCCAACAAATCAAAGATCATAAAAATCGGTCCAGCCGTTTTTGAGTTATAAATAGTGTAGCTAATCCGACTTTCTTTTATTTAAACGAGTATAGATGAAATTTACATTTTGTGTCATAAAATGTAAATTTCATAATGAATTTTGTTGACAAACTATGCACTAACTTTAAAGAGAAAAACTTCCTTATTCACAGCGTTTGTTTAAATTTTTAAATATATTCAAAACTACGCAGATAAGCATAAACATTTCTACTATAAAATCACATGAAAATTCATGCACTTTTAATTTAGCAACGAACTACATAATTAAAGTATTTCTAAATTCAGCGTTAGGTAGAGGAGTTCTTATTTTTTATGATCAAGGTGTTCCGAGAACATTCTCTAAGACCTAATGGCGTGTTTATGTTACCGTTTACGAGTAAGAAATTATATAAAAAATGCGAAAATAATTACATTGAAAAATGTATCTGTACAGCGCTGATGCACCAGCCGATGGAAGAAGTTAGTCATAGTTTTAAACAAAAGAAAAACACCAAACCCTATGAATTGCTCTCAAAAATATAGATAAAAGAATCAAAACTCATACTAACCAAGAGAACAAGGTAGGTCAAGGCCTAGGGGCTAGCTAGGCTTGTTTTTTACCAAATCCTTGCATCTAATCACTCCTATAAACAAGATTACTCGTATTACTTGTGCGAAAATAATTCACCTGGTTTTAGGAAGTTTCAACTAAAAGTTGAGTTCGCAAGTTTTTGTAAGAAGCTCATGAGTTTTGGTTAATAAGCCATTTTACCTTTTAAAAGTATACTAGAGGTCGCTCAGTGGTTGAAATTCGACCATAACTCATTAAATTTTCAAGTTTGAGCATTATTGAGGTTCTTATCATACGGTGATTATACCTCTATAATAATCGCATTTATATTTATTATAATTTTGTTCCATTACGTCAGGAGCGAGCGTGTACAAAATACGTCATTAGCGTATGTTGTTTGCCTTAATTCCCTGCAATGCTTATGAAATTTAATCTTAATAACAGTTGAAAAAAAATACACAATTACAGAATGCTTATTAACGAATCTTTTCAAATATTTTTTTGACTTATTCTCCTTCTTTTTTATGTCTCACGTCAGTTCTATGTGAAGGCATAATGGAAGCTAAGTGCGAATATCTGGATGTAAAAATAAAAAATTAAACTACTGAAATTGAAAATGTAATATGTAAAATTAAATTACTGAACGTAACGTATAATTTAAACATATTTCACAATTATTAATATCTATATTTTACACACCTGGTTTCCAGCAGATAAGCCTTGGGCTTGAAAAGAAAATAAATTAATAAATAAGATTATACAGGGTTTAATTTATATAATAAAATGTACTCGGTATTTTTTTTACCTAATAATTATTAGAGCGAAGCGAGCGTAGCGAGCGAAGCTCTCATAAGGAGACTCCAATTAGAACTTTGTCACGGGCTAACTTGGTCATTCCTTGACCGATTTGAAAAATTTTTGATTTTGAGAGAATCTACATGAAAAAGTGAAGGTCGTGACGGAGCTTGATTTTAAATATTGTCAAAAATAAAATTTTTGGGGTCAAAAGAAAATTGTCTATGGGAATATCCATTATAAAAAAGTCACGCGCATTTTAAATCTATCCCGTCGTTAAAAAGTTATTGTCACAGACTAAATTTTATTTAGAAAATTTTAGTAAATCGCTTCGCTCTAATATGTGCTGCAGCGAAGCAAAATGCGAGCGACTGCGGCGACCTAGTGCTTATTTGCTTTGACATTACTTTATTGACATTGATAGATTATTGAAAAAGGAACATTTGAAATCACACAAAATTGACAGCTCGAAACTCATTAAGTCAATCTGTCAGTTAGTATGAACGTTTTATTTTATTAAATTTAGTGTATTTATAACACATATTATAGATAATTTCAACTTTCTGAACTCCTTCTTCATATAAACTTTAAATCTCACATTTCATCGTGTCAGCGATATGCTTAAAAAGGAATCCAAAGTTTTTCCTTCGCGTATTAATATATAGATATTCGAAGATTAAAAAATTATAAATGGGAATCACTTTTAACAAAATGATATATTTGATGTATTTTTAGGGTTAAATTCTGCTCGTATGGACCTATAGCTTCGTATATTTATTGTTTATACATTCAAGTATCATGTATCTCTGTGATCTGTGTCGTGCGCATATGTTAATGTTAAAGGTACGCACAGGTAAGCTGCAGTCTACCCAGCTTTTAAGATGTCATCTGGATAAATGACACTGCCATCTCGTGTGAACGTCTCGGGGATAATTTAAATGTACCTACAGGTTTATACTGTGGATTAAAAAAACAGGTAATAGCATGTCAACATAACCCAAGTTAATGTCACACGCTACGTTAATATTTAACCACCCAGTAAACGAGGCGCTAAACCAATTCCGCAGAAGTCGTCTCAGTGATAGCTGACCTTTTGTGTCAGCCAAAAAACATCATGTAATCTATGTATGGTTAAGCAATTACGAATTTCTTTTTCAATTTCTTTCAATTTTTCTTGATTGAATAAAGTTTCAGCGAAGGAAGATAAGTCCAGGCCTAGTGGGACACACTGGGCCAGTTATTGTGTTTGACAGGCGTTCATACCACTGTCCCACAGTATTTTAGGTCTAATAAAATAAAATAAACACTGAAATATACTTTGTCTCGAAAAAATGTGTCAGTAAAATGCTATCATACGAGTATTAGGCATTTTTTTTTTCAGCTCTAAAATATTCGTATTTAGCGATCTAGCGGTTAGCCCCATACGCTTTGTTAGTGGGTGGATAAATAATTTCGCAAAATGCTTTCATAATTTTTTAATCTGCGCATGCCATTTAACCTCGATTCAATGACCTAAAATACTGACTCATAAATGTACGAAAATTACTTATAAACTAGATAGCTTCAATATCAATAAGTCATTAATGGCCGATATGTTTTGTATTAAACTGCCAACCATATTCTGATCGAAAAACTTGTTATGTACAAAATTGTAGGTTTTAATGTAGCAATTATGAATGTTAACAGACGGAAATATCCAGATGTATTATTAAGTTGTCACATTTTTATCTAGTGAACGGGTCAAATGATATTTTAATTTATATATCTTTCAAACATTCACATTACTAAACAATATAAAATCATGTAAGTCAATATTTTGTATAAATATAGGTTATTAATCTAAATATATACAAATTAATGTGCGTCTGTCTAAAAGCATTATAATTCCGAAATTTCGCGGTTGATTTGGATTTTTTTTTTCAAATGTTTGTAAGAGAAGGTTTTTAGGCAAAGAAATAGTAGAAAAGTTGCCCGGAAAATTAGAAAATTCGGAAAAAACTGAAAGTGCATCGGCGGAACAATCGTCAAAGCCGCCTGTATAGAATCGGATGGTAGGCATGTAATGACCCGAAGGGCCTAGAGATAGGGAGTGAAGCGACCTATCCAGAGTGCCGTAGGTACTAGATGTTTTGCGCTAAAGACACTCCAAAAGCCGCCCGCAGAGACGAAGCTCTGGTTTAAACAGCTACTATATGTTTACTATTTATATAATATAATATACATACATGGATACGTAAATAATAAAATAAAATTAAATTTTGAAACATAAAATATTAAATCGATATAAAAAAGATATTTTTAGGGCCTATTAAAAATTATTGACATGTACAAAATTACTTCAGAAACCATTTTATATTATTTTATAAGAAAAACAACAATTAAGTAATTTTAGTATTTTATTTATTTTATTATTAAATATTCATACATACAATATTTATTTATTTTTTGAGCTTATATTGGAGCCTTTAAATTTAGACATAAAATATGTCACCTTATCAACTGCGCCTTCCCAGCTCATAAGATACGGAGGATTAAAAATTTAGCAAAACAATAACTTCGTTGTACCACGGAGGTATAGATGTAATATTAAATAAATATTTTTTTAATTTTAGTATATATTATTAGTATATATAATTTTAGTATACTAATTTAGTATATATTATTTAATTATATCTGTATATTCTATTTTTTTGTATTATTTTAATAAACCTTGCTGAATGAATCTACATAATTATTTTTACAAGAAAATCAATACCACAGAATAAACTGTGTTTCAAAACGCTAATCATTTTATGAATATCTATAATGTATTATTATTACGTGTATTGGTACGCAACATGGTTGCTATGATTGACAGATTAGATCATTTTCACAAGTTCATCGAACGTACCAGTGTTTTTCTGTCATCTGTCTGTCGTACTTACAGCTGGATTGAATGTCACGAAAGTGTCAATATTTACATTTTAATTGATCATTGAAAATCGTCCGTCCGTCCATCACGCACGCCCACAATTACCTAGCTAGACCGTTCGTAACGGACCAAGGTTACAGTAATACAAGTTAGCCGTATTTGCCAATACATATTTTTCATGTTAAATCGCTCGCGTCACTTTTTTTCGCGATATCTCAATGGATGACGATATTTAGGTTAAATCAATAAACTTTGAGAGAAAAACGTTGAACTGTCGTTCCGTTGGCCTATTGATTGATTATTATTTATTTTTGTACTTAAGACTCTTTTTTTTTAAGCTTTTACATGTTTCAGGTTAAGGCAAGTACTTCTGTGGTTTCGGGTTCGATATCCTTTCTAACAGTTTATAGTGTTTAGGTATAGAAACCTGAAATTGACTAATGGCAACCTGAACGATATTGTTATATGTATTAAACGGTGGAGAAAAAAAAGACAAAATTGGGTAAAAAATCCGAACACACAAATTTGTTTTTTAATGTAAATAATATGAAAAACAAAAGCTTTTGATTTCTGTTAATAAAATTGAATTAGGGAGTAGGTAATTTATTTTATTTCACATTTTGTACCTATGTACATGTAAATGTGTGGTATAGATTTTGAACAATATTCTATAGGCAGGCAACACCTCCTATGCCACACAATAAACACTAGTCGACAGTTGTTTTGGTAGTTTATTCTTGTCATGTGATAATAAATATCGTTAAAATTGTAATTTTTTTTAACAAAAAATTCCTATTAAGCTTTAAAAACTAATTAATTTTTAGTGTTTCCATATTTTTGATCAGCAGCTACATTAAATTTCATAAAAATAATCAAAGAATACTACGTAGCATTGCTTGTGAATTTGTAACTAAGAAAAGACACCGGCGCACTGTTTAAAACATAAAACAGACTTCAATATGACGATCAATTCAATAATATTTGATAAATTTATGCTATGCGAAATGTATAAAATAAATTAATATAATTTTGCATAAAATAAATTACATACTAATTAAGTCGCCTAAAATAAGAACGATTTTCTTTTTACAAACTTGAATTTATTAACATTTTTTAATATATGAGCAGAATATGAGACAAAAAGAAAATATTTTTTGTTTTTGAACTAACTAATGACCTTAAATTACTTCCACTACATAAGTAAGTTATTATAAAAGTAGCGGATTAAATTCCATAAATCCTGTTTTTTCTCTACACTACATAGGTAATATTTAAAGATTTTCAAGATTATTTTTCATTATATACATAAATACATCGGAATAACATAATATAATCTAATATACAAAAAGAGAAGTGTCAGGAGTTTTACATTCATAAGAAAAGTATTATTATCAGATAAAAGTAGAACCACTACTTTTTCGGTTTGAGCGCTCCGGAAGCCAATTTGGCTATTTTGGTTTTTGTTTCAGTTTTTACTTTTTAAATTTCAGAACCTTTCAATACATAATGATGAATATTGACAATAATGTTAATTAGATACATTGTAAAACGTATTTTTTTTCTTATATAAGTTATATGTATATGAATTTGTAGGTAGAAATATGAATGTGTGTGGGAGAGGGTATATGTGTTAGTGTGAGTGATAGCAATTAGTTTTTATAATGTCTTTCTTTGTTGGACAAACTTTATATCTTTTTCTCTTTAATGTGTAATATATTTAATTATATAACTGGAGCCTTATTTGAGAGTCGTTTTTAAATAATTTTAATATTACAATAAACTTGCACAGACCAAACATTCTGAATACAATAAAGAGCCAAGCGGATTAAATGGCGTTTAGGAACGTTCGATAACAGCTAGCCGTATTTTTTATTGTATAGGCACGATTAAGTTTGACAACGGGGTAACTGAACTGTTTTCTGCGCCACGCCTACATAGCATAACTGTCTGCAGCATAGTTGTAGCATAGTTGTTAATTTGGTTTCTGTCGGGCACAACAATAAACTATAGTTCAGGGTCATTGCTTGTAGTATTCTTTTAATAGTACATACTTACAATACACAATTCGTTAGCCTCAACGTTTAACTTCTTAACTCAATTTTTGCTAGCTCTTGTAAGTGAGAAGAAATTTATGTTAACAACTCATACTACGTTCAACAACAGACTATGCTGTAAAGTAGCGTTAAATCACGGAAAACGATCTAGTTGACAAAAATATACCATTACCGATCGGCGCCGCATCGGAATACGCTCGTTGACCGAATTTACACCATATGTTTAAAAATATAATAAATTTGAGGATGTTTTTTTTTTTGCATTTTTTCATACCATTACTTACTTTTAATGTTACACAACACCCCCCTTAAGTCTTCGTATATGGTCTTGGGACATCCTGTATAAAAACACATATATAATATATATTTTTTTATTTATTAGTTGTGACACTGTTTCATTTTGTGCCCTGCCTTCTTTACTAGACTATTTCTGTACTGAGGAAGGCAATGTTATATTGTGCTACAACTAACTAACATATATATTGTATGTATTCGAGTAAATCTATATTTACATGTAATATTCCACGTAATCATATAATATCCATATTTGTAGCGTATATATTATATAGGTAATATGTAATTTATATTGTTTCTGTTTATAATAATCTGTGTTTTATATTCACAAAGCATATGCATGTGGTATGCTCTTTTTATTTGAATATTGATAAGGTTTTTTATTCTTTAGTATCTAAGAATAATTATTTGTTAGAGTAGTTATATTCGGTTAGAGAACTATTTAAAAATAAATAATACTGACCTGAAATAATACCGAAGAAACGCATTTCATTCGCGAATTGTCCTGAAAAGAAAGAATTGAGAAAAGAAGCCTTTGTCCCATATGATATCTAAATATCTGAAATCACTATTGTATTAATTTTCCATGAAATAAAATCTTAACTTTCACTTTGAGTTAAAAAAAACCAATTTATTTGCAATTTTTATAAAATTATGTCATAGTAATATGGCTAGAAGAATAAAGTATGTTTTTAAGATGAATATTTTTAAAATTTTATATTCAAATTTAATTATTTTAAGCCCTACTCAACTAACCTAAATGTGCTTGTGGTAGAGTCACAAGAGATGGTGATTATTGAAGCGTTAAAATGGTATGACTACAATGTATGGATTCGAACCCGTGACCGCTGGGTTATGAGTCAAACGCCTTAACCATTAGTCTATCACGATCTCACGAATTACCAAATCATATTTTAACAAAATGGACATAATTTTAGCACTCTTGTTATTTTTGTAAATACATATATAAGTTTAGCGGTATATGGGTTTCCATTTATTTTTTTTATATTTTATTGAAACAACCATCAATATTATTGTATTATGTGTAACTGACATATCTTAGTTGTATTTAAGTAAAATTAATACATAGCTTAAGTGTAAAAGTGTTTCTTTTTCTTTAAAATATCCATATATATTGCTAAATAGTGGAATTTATTGATGGGTTGTATATTTTATTTATAGGTGTATGGTTGAGTGGTTTATTTATTGTTTGTGGTGGTATACGCGTGTTAATAATAAATATAGTTTAAAAATGTAATATATATAATTTGTAATATGTAATTAATTTTAAAAAATGGTGTAGTTAAACCGCTAATAATATTTGATTTATTCTAAATACATGTACTCGTACATGTTTACATATTGGCATGTCAACAAAGGTTAGGCTTCGGTTAAGCAATTAATCATTAAACTGAACGCTTTTGGTTTATTGGATTTTTATGTCTTTTTTATTAGAGAAATATAAAAATATGCTTTGGATTAGGAGATTCAAAAAACCTGCACCTTCATTAGTGTTTCGTCAACAGCTTAATTTCTGTTATCAGGAAATCGTAAAGTATCTAGTTTGCGTATTGAATGGAGATAAGAATAAAGTGACTATAAACATTTTTATTGGATTATAAATGGCAACTGTTAATGCGGAATGTTGATTTGTAACTTAACTCTTACAAACATAATACATATACTATTTAATTGTACGTATAATTAAAAAAACGTCTCTCTCATTAGAGACGTTTTTTTTATGTTTTATATGTTTATGAAATATTATGTTTTATAATATTTTTTTTTATTTATTGATTCCAGAACAGTGTATGCACACATAAAATAGCATAAACAAAACAAAAAAAAACAATACTTTTACTTATAAATAACAGTAAAGTACTCGTACTCAGTTTCATATATCTGAAAAAATATATATATTTTATTCTTATAAACTTCTATTTTTAAAAAAGTTAAAAAAAATGAAAATATAACTCAATTTACGACAGTCATCAAAACGTATTTTCTAAATACATAAAAGCTTTTATCAATACAGCGAACTGAGTAATATTCAATTCTGAGGAAAAAATAGGTACACAATTAATTGAAGTATATACTTGCACATTATATAATATTAAAAAAATATATAGAGATTTAAAAGAGTACATATTGATGTATATTTCATAAAATATATATTTTGTGGGTTCTATTTGGTTACTATAATTTATTTTATTATGTAAATTAAACGTGTAAATATTAAATGTGTTTGTAAGTAATTGATAATAAAAATATACTATATCTACATATAGGTCATTCTTATAATTTAATTGCTTATGGAGATAATTAAACTGAAATATTATTAATACAAATTACTAATTATTTAAACTTGTCATGATAACAAGATAAATAAATAAAAATATTGAATACAGTGCTCCAAATAAAATTATTATAAGTAAATCGATAAGTATATAAGAGATCGTGGTAATCTAGTGGTTAAAGTGTTGAACTATTGACCCAAAGGTTTTTAACGCTTCATTACCACCATCTCAGGCATATTTGGCCTAGTTGAGTAGGGTCCAAAATAATTGCTAGGTCATAGCAATTATTTAAAAAAAAAATCAAACAAATCAAAAATCAAGCACAGGCACTATGCTTAGCAAAGTGAATATCATCCAAATTTCCTGAGCATCATTTATAAAGCAAATTTTAATTAAAATAGTTGATAAAATAAAATTATTTATTTTCCCATTAAAATTAAAATGCGCGGACAAATAAATAAATTAAACATATAAATGTACAATTTTAGAAAAATTTAAGTTTCATAACTAGGATTCAACTGTATTTAAGGTATTTTAATAAAGATTATTGTGTGACAATAATCTTTATTGACCAATAAGTTTAATTAAAACCATAGATTACTTATTGATGATAAATTTTTTTTTTCAATGTTTTCAAAAAGTATGTTATTCAATTGTATCTTGTGTTTTTCCGTTATTAAAATACTATCATGATATTTCAAAGAATAGCAATGACATCTATTGCCATTACGAACCATGCATCCGTCTACACACATACATACACACTGTTTGTGGTTTTGGAGATAACAATCTCTTCGCTCAAAATTTAGCGATGACCGCAAAGAAACCAGCGCGCGCGTACAACGTTAGACTAATATTGGTCACTCATCGGTACTGCACCCCTACCACAAACTCCGGTATTTCTAGTCAACTTGCTTAAGGTTTGAATAAGTGATTCTTATTTATGCTTTTATTGTAATATCACGTAAAGAATAATAACTGCTGATTTGCGTTTGCAAGGTGCTGTACTTTCTAGACGTATGTCAAACGAAATAAAATACTGGAATCCACGGTTAAGTTCATCATAAACCATCTCTATTTCTCCTACCATTGGTCCTAACAGTTTAAAATGGTTTTTATATAATAAAAATCCATATTTATGTTCTTGTAATAATTTTACGTAAGTATACATTTTGACACACCCATAATATTTTAGTTAATTACATATTTTTATTAGTGTAAATATACAAAACTAAACTTTTCTATATATTTACGAGTATATTTCCTTATTTGTTTAATCAATTTTAGGCGAAACTACTTTTCAATTTAATTGTTTCATTGTAAATATGTATTTGTTGGTTTCACATCTAAATTACGCTAAATAGTAAAATAAATATCACAAACGTAGTAAAAATGTAGGCTTTCTAATAAACTGTCAGCTAATTAACCATCGTTCCTTAAGTTCTAAAGTAGACACTAGGTGACAGGCAAACGCTTTAACCACTAGCGTTTAACCTAGATAACCACGTCCACCACCAAAATATTTTTAATGCCTCTAACATACGTCATTTAACCAATTATTTATTTTAAATAATGGTTTACTTTTCGAGTTTGTTTATTAAAATACCGCTTAATTAACCATGTTTGTTTGTCATTGATTTATCTCAATCTTATGCCTTTCATGCAGTTCTTGTGCCGTGTAATGGGGTCCTAAATAAGACGTGAAATATCAACGTATTGGTGATACGCTACGCACGTTTCTGAACTAGTATTGGTCATCCGGTGCGGTGACGTCATCGATCGCCTCAGACATAGAGGTGCCCGTACATCGGCCCACGCACTGGATATAAGTCACCGGCGGGCATGTCCGTCTCACTACGTGATCTGCTTCGGGTAACAGCGTTATATCGTAAGATTTTAATCCGACGAACAATACTCATTATAATTCGAACACCAATATAGTTCCGAAAATGAATTAAAAAAAGGGTAAACATTGTACAAAACAGAATTGTCGATAGGAAATAAATAATAGTAATCGTTATTTGCTACTCATGCTTAGATAATATTTCTCTTTAAACTTTGTACTAGAATACTAGTCGAAAACTTCTTAAGGCGTGACTTCGTTGGCTGTCACATGTCCGTAACCGTTAAACATAGGACGATAATGAGAGTCCTTTTCGGATATAAGTGCTTATTAAAACTTAAATATGAGAGTTGATTTTCGCGCTGTTACTTTCTCTTTTAAAACCATTAAATGCATTTGAATGAGGTACCAATGACTAGGCATCAACCGTATTTACTCTCTACCGGCTGCGCACCAAAAATGGTTTTAAAAAACATATCCGTTGTGTTAAAAAAAAACTAAATGCAATATTTTATACAAAATGGTAGGTTCCGGTTTGTGTTATAAGCACCTTTCATGCCCGTCATAGTTTTTATGCGAGAGGCAACAATTTGTAGGTGAGAATCGTTCAAAGGTGTTCTTCGTTCGCGTTTGTAGTCGCCTTAAGGCGAAATAAATATTGTAGCTCGTATTCTAAAAACAATTAGACCAATCTCTGTATTTCAACCGTCTCTTTTTCCACATGCAGTGTGTCAAATAAAGTATTTATTTAGCTCACGTAAATATTTCTAAAAAGGAGATATGAAATGACTTCGTCCAGCCTATAAAACTGTCTACCTATCTCTACCACATTCGGCGTAGGTGTTAAATTATAATGTGACCAATTTAATGATAGTAAAACTAATGAGTTCATATTAGCATACAAGTCTGAAAAAGGTTAACAGTTATTTTAGGATAATTGCCTTATTACAACATCTCTTCGAATTATTTGTATCTGTAGTACCAGCATGTAGTTGTTTGTTGTATATGTGATTTCTGGGGCAGAATAATCATTTGATTTGTGCACTTCTTTTGACGATTTTATAAACAAAAATTTAGGAGTGAGGATAGGTTTAGACACTATTTAAAACGGCGAATATCAGGAGGAACAGTGTATGTGCGTGTACATTTTGAACAATCTTTATAGTATTTGGAATATAGTTTTGTTTTGTTTTACATATTTGTTATATTATTTTTATTTCAATTTTGTTGTTAAAGTTCGGTCGCTTTTACAATAAATAAATAAATAAATAATACACTTTTAACATTAGGTATGCCATTCTACGTTCAATGGGTTTTGGATTAAGGCGCCGCGCCACCAGTCCCTAAAACGTGTTTTGTAACGTATTTTGGTGCATTTTGTTGGAGTTATTCCCAAGAAATGGCTAAAACTAAAAATACCACAATATTCTACATATATTAATTTAGTCCTTTGCTTAAAAAAAACGAAATATACCTTATTATAGTAATGAAAATAAATAAATAAGAAAGTGTTGTTTTTTTCTTGCAACGATTTTCTTTTAAGTTGTGTAAGTGACGCGAACCTAATTTTTCTTTCTAAAGATAGACAATATAATAATGTAGGACATTACTTAAAAAAAAGCATTTTTTTCAAATGATAATAATTATTTAAATACAAAAAACATGTTTCATCGATTCCAAATGTAACGAATTCGCGGTCGGCGAGTATATCCGTCTCTTTTCTACACGTCAATGTTCGAATAAAGCCTACTCTTTCAAATCTCAAGGACAAATGCGTCCCGGGGCGCCTTAATCTTTTCTAGCTGTTAATGGTGTGAAACGTCGCCATCTGGAAGTAATATAGCATCGAAATTACTACAGAAACAAAGCTTATTTAGCTGAGGAAAAAAACCTAAATAAAATTATTTTTTTACTGTTATTTCCAGTTATCCTTGATATATTTTATTACTGTATCACACTGAAAAAATATATGGTATTGGCAACTATAAAGTATGGTTGATATAGTGACAGCAATATTTTTTGTTGGAGTTACACATCGATTATTGTTAAACTTACTTGGTTGCAATTATCATATTTTTCAATATAAGTAGCGTACTTTTTGGTTGCATTTAACATTATATCTAGCTATCGCAACAATAATTTTTGCAAATTTCACTATCAGCTGTTCAGTCATTCGCCATTTTTATTTAAATCACAACAAACTAAAATGGTAACAAGTAAAAACAACAACATATTATGGTTGTTGCTACCAAGTTTTCAGGTAACGTCGTTTTATTTTGTCAGCTGCTCCCCCACGATGCCATATTGTTTTGTAATAATAGCAAAATGTTTTTGTTCAAATATTTTTTTCAACATCTCTTGCTGTCATAGTAAGAGATATAGTAAATCTAACCAAAAATTATTTAACGATAAACAGTCTGTACTCACAATTATACGATTTGCTTACACTTTTTTATTTATCTTTTCAGGCGATTTGCCGCTATTAAAAAACAATCATCAAATATCAGTCAAAAACCTTTATAGCTTAATTATACAATTATATAAATAATACCCACACAAATCATGCTTTAATTTTACACTTTTACATATCCATTCTTTTTATTTTTATCAACTTCATACATAAATCTCTTATAAAATCATCTCATTTCACCATCATCCTTCATCGTAATCACAAATCCATTATTTTTATATTTTTTGTTAAAACATCATACTATCTTATTTCATTTAATTAGATGGTTACATAATATTTGACAATATTTTACACTAAAGAGGACAGGTGAGAGTTAAAAATGCATTTTTATAAAACTCAGCGCTGGGTTTAAACCGACATCCTGCTCTCTCAAATATAGGACCTCTTTAGAATCTTTATAAATATTATGCTATCCAGCACTTTATCAAATAATTAAAAACTTATCAAAACTTAAAATATCAAATAAAAAAAAACTATATATATATATTTATATTAAGCTACAAATATCTTTCGTATTTTGATTTTAAGGCAATGCCAATTAATAAAAAAAAGCGAGCCGTTAATAAATCATCCTTTACTTACAGTGTAGTAATATATTATTATGTAATAAGGTACTATTTTTTTTTTGTTATTTTATATAGATAATTTAGATTTTTTATAGTTTTGATGCATATAAGTATATGGTCCATCTATGTACGGTCGAGGGCAAATGAAGCTTTACCTTGAAAGGCGATTCGACAGAGTGTGTTGGTATGTATATGTAATATAAACCTCATCTACGCTCATACGGAAATGCGAAAGCGTTGATAGTCATAGATACACACACACAGACTCATACACATACACACACATGTACTTTAGTACACAGTCGTTTTAGTTCAACTTTAAATGCTCGTGGTAAGGTCCGAGGGCCTTTGACTGTACGACTGTATGGTTCCTGAAAAAAAATAAAAATAAATAATACAGCCATGTCAGGATCTATTTCAAAATTTCGTGGCGATGACGAGGTGGTGATGACCGGTGACCTAATTAATTACAATGGCTAGAGGGATCGACGGCGGTCGCGCTGTGTAAAAAATGTGAAGTGAGGCCGGACATCAATCACGCCGCACTACATCAGCTCGGGCTGGGCTGAGCGATTGGCCTGCGGATCGTCGAGACGGATGGGTGATTGGCAGATTCGTGTGGGTCTTTGAATGTTACCCACACCAGCCTTCGCGACGATCACAATTGCCCAATGACTGTAAATTTAGTTTGTCACGTGAAGTAAATTTGTACGTGTTCTTATCGGAGAATCTCGAAATATAATTCAGTGTTGTTGGAATTCATAATCTTGAGCTATTAAAGATTTTTACATAATGTATACAGACCGTCCCAGGACCATACTCAAAGACTTATGACCCGGCGCGCGAGTGGAAGAACTTATGACAAGAACGATTTAATATTATCACGTAAAGTTTACATTTTTTTCTCGGAAACCATGCAGATATTTTGATATGAGGTCAAAACAATTCATAATTGAAATCGCAGGGCCAATTAGCTAGATTTTTTAACGAGAATGGTCTTGGGACAGGGTGTGTACAACGTAGCGTTAAAATAGGTGTAACATTGTAACTGTTAACATATTTGTTCTTTGTGTGTACAAGATCATTTTTTAAATTGAGATAATTTACCATAGAAAAAGGCATCAGAATTCATGGGGTTATGAAGGTGCATGATGCATTTAAAAAGACCCGAACCGCTTTGTTTAATTATTTGTTTTTAGCTTAAATAGGGTAGAAAACATAACGAACAATACGGAAATGGTAGGCAGTTTCTAAACATCAAGATTATACGAACGGATTTGGTTAAACTGGATTTTGCGTTATCGCAGCGTTTCTCAAACTGTTCCTATCGAAGTAGGTACAAACTATTTTCATAACATGTTGGTATATGCTGATTATTTAATTGCATTTACCGATATTTTATATTTCAAAGACTATAAATGTATTTATTGATAATATTTTAATAAGGTAAAATAAATCACATACATAAAAGTTTTATTAGAATTATCAAAAGCCTTGGATATACGCCAAACCTTCTACTTAACAGCACCGAAAGGTTGTGCCATGTTCCAATAACCGAGAATCAGCAGCTGATTCCACCTCACAACTAATAAATATCCTCGGGAATATACTGTAATTATTTACGCCAGTTATCTTTAAGTAACCGTTAAGCAGCTAAAAATATACGTTGGATAATCTTTTTGTCGTATCAAACGCAAACGGACTATAAAATAAACAGTGGGTACGTTCAATTCTTCAAATTAGCATCCAAATGTGGAACCAGTTAATAATAGCCGATACAAACGTGACGAGATGTATCATTAAAAACATATAAAAAGTAACTGTTACATTTTAGTGTTCGGCTAATGGCTAACCGTTTTTATCACACAGCTGACCGGCAGCTCCATTGTTCCCAGACGATTAAGACAAATACATTGAGATAAGCATTTTATAACATAATTTGTCAATATTTTTTATCATGTTCTGTCATCAACCCTTTCGGCATGAATGCTGAATGGATAGCGAATACCGATATGTAAAAAGCATTTCGTTTTTAAGCTGCGCGCATTAGAAGTCTTTTTTGATTGGACCTGCGATGCCAGATGGGTCATGCCCCTTATGGATAGACCGCTTTACTTTCTATGTACTCGGCATTAATATTAGAAATAATAGAAATCAAGAAAATAAACTCAGATATAATACAATAATCGTCTTTTAAAATAATCTGAGAAATTCGCTATCATATGCAAAAAAATAACGAAATCGATGAGGCAGTTTTTTTTTTTAAAGTCATTATGCGATAAGGAGAAGGGAGAAATAAAATGTTTAATAAGTGTAATTTTACAGCACGCACATAAGCTAATTCATAAATTTAAAATAAAACAGTTATATTAGTTTAGAAAAAAAGTGAATGTTTTTGTGCTCTATAAAGCTTATTTAAAAGGATTCTTTGTATCAAATGATTTTTACTTTAATTAGACGAAATAAGAAAAGGATGTTATTTTAACAAAAAAATAGATATGTGGTTAAATGAGATGATTTTATGAGTGACTTATTTTATGAAGTTGAAGAAAATAAAAATAACGGAAATGTAAAATTTAAATTAGTATGCGTATTATTTATATAATTATATAATTGAGTTGTAAATTTATTTGACTTATTTTATGTTTGGTTTTTAAAGTGGAAAAACGCCTGAAAAGATAATTGACAATACTGGAAAATTTTGTTTTTTTTTATCTCAGAAGCCCCAAGTAGGCTCTCAAGTGGGTCTAAATTCGTCGGTTCATCAACTGCGCTTTTATCAGCACTCGCGCAATTGCAGACTTCGCGAGATATCAGCCCGTAAAGGCATTTCGCTCGACAGCATCTCCCCAGCATCACGAACCACGCACTACGAAGAATAATCGAAAATATCGATGATGCGCCCCTTTCGAAAAACACAAAATGAAAAACTACAGGACGCCAAAATGCTCCGCGCCGTGGCTAATTTGAATTTCATAAATTCAAACACCTTACAATCGAGTTAACGCTTTTTTAAAGTGACAGGCGATAACAATTTATCATCGAGATGCATTTAGCGTGTCGTTTGATCTCGTCATATTTTCAACAAGATTGTTTTTTGGATTTGTAGTGGGAGGATCGTCAGGAGGTCCAAATGTGGGGGCGGCGCGCGACTAGTGGTAAACCTGATTTTAATCGATTGAACATCATAATGGTTTTATCAAAGTGACATTAGTTTGTGTCTTATTTGGGATAATTTGGGTCAACTATTAATCTAGTCTAGTTTATACGGAATATTTTTTTTCTGTAAAATTGTCATAAATGTCAATTTAAAGATACGAGATTGACGACGTGTGTACATAGCTAAGTCGGTTTATGGGAACAATTTCGAAATAAAATGCTGTCCGTTAGTAAGCGCATAACTCGAGAACGGCTAGACCGATTTGGCATTTTTTTCAAAATGTTCGTATGAGGTTTTAAAAAAAATAAAAGTTTTCCTGAAAATTCGGGAAAATCTGCAATTGTATGTTATTTCTATTCCAATTTTTTATTTTGTGTTATATTTAAATTCATAAACGTCAACGTCACACTGACAATTGACACTGCACATTATCGCGCGCCGAAGGCGCCATTAAATTCGTCTGTAGGGCCTAAAGACTCATCGCGAGGGTCGCAGGAATGAGACATCGCGCGCCGAAGTCGCCTATCGAGCCGCCTGCAGGGCCTAGCTAAACCCATGCCGAAGCCCGGTAGTTTTTAATAAAAATAAAGATTACTAATTTATGAATTCATAAGGAATTATTTTTTAAAAAAGGTTATTGATCGATATTCTTTTTGATATAAAATGAATCAATGACAAATCCGGAGACATTTATTAAGTTATATCTATATAGTTATATTTAAATGCTAAACATTTTTATTATATAATTTTAAATAGTATGGTTTGTATATTGTGCTTATATTATGTAATAATTATAAATAAATAAATATAAATACATGATTATATGATTGATCATGAATTACAGGATTGTATTTATTAAACAAACAAGCAAAATCTTAAGCAATAAGCAAGCAATAAGTGATATATCTTAGCAATAATTTAAGATTTTCTACTAGGTATTCTGATTCTATAATTTATTTTAAAAGTTGTATTTTCATACTTAAAAAATAACAAAAATGCGTAAATATCTTAAGGTCAAATTATTACGGTTATTTACGGCGTATGCCTATAAAATAATATTTCATATAAAAACGGCATTTAAGAAATACTTTTGGCGTATATAATAATTTATATTTTATACTGTGCGATTTTTTTCCTCATAGATCACATTCGTTGAATGAATTCGTGTGTCATACTATAAATAATAAAAAAATATACATTTAATTATTTTGATCCACAGTTCTCAATATTTCTTTTAGTAGATTGGTGTAATCCCATAATCCCATGATCGCGCATTTTCAATCAGTCGATCTTCCTCTGCCGGCCTCCTTCTGCGATCATTTGCTGATGCACTCGACTATATGGGAATCGAACTCCGACTTGATATTGTGTCTACCTACTTATTTGAAAGTTTCATTTTTTTATAGTATCTTAGCTTTCCTCTACATTAAATCGGCTTAAAAATAACCTGTACGTGAAGGTAAGATTTGTTTGAACAATATATTGCTATTTTTTTTTAAAAAACACACTACCTAAATATACACATAAATTAAATAGTCCAATTGAAAATCTACTCGAGTTGTAAAAATATTGTTCTTTACCTACATCGGCTTCACTTTTTATCCTATTTCAAGGAATATATAAATTTTCCTTGGTTGAAATCAAACCACATATTGAGATCAGAACTGATAAAATAAAATACAGGTGAATAATTAAATTTCCTAAAGCGAAATATATTTAAAATTTAAATTCAAATCGAGTGGATTGCCTACAATGCAGAAGGATATTTAAAAAACATCACCGTTTACGATAAACATAATAAACATAATGTACGATAAACATAATGTTAGCCGGTAACGTTCCAAAAAAAATACTTTACTTATACGAAGGAAGCCTCTGTGCGGTGGCAAAAATGGATGGTAGGATTAGACCAATCGCTATAGGTTCGACTTTAAAAAGATTGTAAAAATAGTATGCAATAGAACAGGAGGTTGGTTAAAAGTATTACGAAATCCGTATCTAATTTTGTAAATATCGTAATTTTTCTGTTGTAAGCACTGTTATTTTTTGCTTATAGTGTTTTTGTTTTTTCTTTCTATTTATGTCGTAATCATGGTAATGTATTTCTCTATTAATTAAGTATTTTTCTATTTTTTAAAGTATATGCAGAAACCTTTTAAATAAATAAATAAATAAATTTAATTGATAAACATTGTTTAAATTTTTATGATATGATTTCTTGCTACTCCTGCGGAGAATTATTATTTTTTTTTTAAAATGCCGATTTTCATAATTACTTTTGCAATCGTTTTGAAATTCGTCGATTTATTCCATCACTAACTTTTTTAAAAAGTTCTCGATTTTGATTTATTCGGTTTCCTTTGTTATTCTTATGAGCTAAATAAGATATTCTACACGGCATTAATGTCGTACGTTAAACACGAGAAATTAAGATAGATTACGGCGAGTTTTACCGTTGACGCCGGCAGCGCTTCGCGGCGTTCAGTAGGCGGATACATAATGATCGTCGTTCATAGCCAAATATAAGGAGTAGATTTATAGATAGAATTAAGCTGCCGATATTAGTTAAACCACCTAATAAATCGATTAGTTAGATTTATTATACGCGATTTCACTTTATTGCCTTTCATTTCGAATGGCAATGTATGTTCCGCGTTTAATTTTCAACATTATTCGGGAGTTCGGATGGTGGAGTGGTTTGTCGGTTTTCTGCTTTAAGGGTTTCGAGTACGATTCAAATAAAATACACATATTTACATGGTTGCCAGTCGTGTCTAAATGATTGAAATAAAAATGATCTCAATTATTTTTTCGTATTCTGATTCTCCGTTTTTTTAATATCAGCTTATATGGTTTTTTTATATTCAGCTTACTTATTTCGCCAGAATTAAATATGTATCGTATAAAACAAAAATAAATAATTAATGGGACTGAGTACAAGTATTCCCAGAAAAAAAAAGAACATGCATTATTACATACATTTCATTTTAACCTAATTTTATATTTTAGGTTTTTTTTTCACGATTTTGTTACTTTGCTCAATATTTGTATAGATATATAAATATAAATATTAAATTAAAATAAAGACATAAAAAATAAAAAGTCAAAATATTATTTGTATATAAAAAAACCAATTGTATTGAGTTTAAGGATGGTGCATTTTTTTTTCGTTATTTTTGAAATCTGGTAAGGGGTCGCTATAAATGTTTACACACCAAAAAACGTGATTTTGGGTCGTCCTTATCCAATTACGTACATGAACTTGGGAATAACTAAGAACTCAGTGGACTTTTTTTTATTTAATATTAAACCGACATTATTCGAGCAAATTCTAATACAGGTAAGCGAACGACAAGTACCGACAAGTCTTCGTAACGATACGAGACTCGTGTACTTAGTCCATCCGGTGGCCTAGAGAGAGATACAGTCCGAGACAATTTAGGACACGTCCTCATGGCAAGCGAAGATGAAACCTGAAATGAAAAATGCGTTGAGTTTGTTTATGCGGGATGTCGATTGACATTCAACCAGTGGGGTAGTTTATTCGTTCAACTACATATACATTGACTATAAGAGCGTACTACAGTTCTATGTCGTATAGGAAGACTGAGGAAGGTTACGAAAATCCTTTCGGAAAGATATTCTCTATAAATAATCTCAGCGCGGAAACATGAGCTTTAAAATTTCCTCCTGGCCGGATAGGTTCCGTTACCTATACATAGGTTTCAAACCATTAACTTAATATTTAACATATACATCCCCACTTATAAATATCGTCATAGCAACCACTAAATTTTTTAAAGAATTATGACCAAAATACAATGTTTCAATGTGTAGCAAATTAAATATATGGTGAATAATAATAATATTTTGATTCGATCTTGTAAATTAGGTGTGCAAAATCTTACGGTATGTGAAACTGTTCAAACCAAATTGTGTTAATATCCACTATAAAATATCAACCCATGCTTTTCGGTATCGTCAAAAAAACATTTCGTTTCAACACTTTTAGTTTCAGCTCTGCAAAATGTTCATATTTAATTGATTACATCCCAGTAAGCACATTTACCAAATAATAAATAAATGAATCAAGTCAAATTTGTAAATATAACTTGCCAGACTGAATGTGTATTCTATTAACTTCGATAACTGCTGAAACTATATTTTATTTAAGTTTCCCTCCCCAATACAATAAAACAATAATGAGAGACTAGAAGTGTCCACCATCCTCGCGTCCACAAAAAAATAGATTATCTAATAATCTACTTATATTATAAATTAAAATTGACCTAATTTATTAATTGCATGCTTTAATTCAATAATTGGCTTTGCATTTATATTAACATTTCAGAGAATATTACAGAAATTACATGTTCAATTATTTTCAAACCTATTCACCTACATACATGTTCACCTACTTTGAGTTTAAATTTTTTATGTAGATAATAAAATATTTCTTATAGGTATGTACAAAAAACGCAGAGTAGTGAACCCTTGAAAATAATCAATTTATTATATCAGCTAAAATAGAACATAATTATATTTATAGCAGTACAAGACGCTTTTTTTAAGCTGATACTTGCAAGGAACTAATCATGAGCACTGACAGAGATGTTACACAATGTTCACCTAGTTAGAAAAACACAGTAGGTTTGCTCGATGTTTATTTAACCTAGGGTGCTGGGTTTATGTAATACGCCTATAATTCTGCGCTGCTCACACGCGACATACCATTTTCGACATACTTTATTATATTTTTATGAAATACTTTACATTTTTGTTAAAATTGTAGGTAAGAAGCACGTATATTGAAAGCGCTAAAACGCATGTTATAAATATATAAATATAGGTTTTTGAGTATGTTTAGTTTGAAAAATATTTATATTAAAAAGAGAACAATTATTTCTAATAATGTGGCTGGGATCGATGTTATGCAGCATCTAATGAAGATACCTTGTACTGACCTTCAGAATGTTAATAGTGTAACGGGGATCGTAGAAGAAAGTCCTCGTTAGGGTGCGGTAAAGGATAAGGTAAGGATAGAGATAGAATTCAAACAGGGTCACCAAACAGTTTATTGAAGTTACACACTTATCCTAACCAGTTTCTGACTCAGTAGGAATACAAATAGATTAATAAATAACAGGTAGGTAATAGCTTCAACTCAATACACGGTAAAGACTAGTATGTTAGTTGACCACTTAGGAAAGTGTCTAGTCGGGGAGCGCGATGAGTTAGGAGTTAAGATGAAAGTTCCGTTTTCGATTGTGAAAACTAAGCCGTGAGAAAGGAATTTATAAATCGTCACGTCATGTAAAAATGCATTTTTCCACACAAAGTAAATGCGTGTGTTTTTCAAGAAGGAATTTGCAAAGTAATTATTTCTAGTTGCCTTTAATGTCAATACAAGACTTCCAGTTAAACTGGGCATGAGAACTGTGTATCTGGCAATTGCACAGGTGTGAAATATGCTTACGTTACCAAAGTGGCAGTCGTGGCAGCGGCATAGTAGTAAAACAATACAAACCGGTGCAATTTGCGGCGAATTGGCTTCGTACGCGTTACAGCAGTGTTCGCCTTGAAGGCCTCGGGAGGTCCTAGCCATTCGCAAAAAGTCGCACGTACTGTGGCCATGGCTCTAGAGATCGTAACAACACGATGATAAATTCAGCGGTGGTTTGGTGGGCGGAGGCCGGCATCGCGGGCGCTCGACTCCTCAATGAAATCCTGTTCTGCGATAGTACCAACGCGCAAACGACAAATAAATGTCTCTTGAATGGTGGTTAGCGGTGAAAGCAAACGATTTTACATGTTAAACTATGCACTTGTTTTATCAATATTTTAAAAAAAAAGCTTATTAAAACGAAGAGAGTTTTAAGCAATTAAACAAAATATCAAAAACAAATTGAACAAAAAAGAATGCATATAGGAATGCAACTATTTCAGATTTTAATTTACCTAGAAGAGGTGCAAGTTCCTTAAAGAGCTCTCTAGATATGGTTAGCAACACCATGATTGCTACCGATTTCCTTATTAGAGACTAGTGTCTAATAAATCGGTTTAGGCTATAATTATTTGACTCGGCAAGCAACCAAAAATAATCGAACTTCCAAAACTGTCAATGTGGAGACACAGAAATGAATGCCTGATATCTAACTTTGTTTAATTCATTTTTTTGGAAAAATATTACAAGATAAAATAAAGCAACTTAAAAAACATATAAGGAATACAAGTATGATTTAGGTTAATATAAACTATAGCGAATTAAAAAAGATATATAGGCAGCATATTTATAAACTAGACATAAGTTGCGTGAAAATGGTGAAATCAACGATTGTACCCTTAAGATGTAAATGTATTTTTTTTAATAGAAAATTGGATTTTGGTGAGCGATTCGCATGTAATTTGCTATGGGTTAGTGTATTTTGATTTTTTGCAAGGGAAATAAAATATCTAAAAATGAAAGTAGAAGTACCGAAATTAAACATATACACCAGAGACGTAATACTAATCAACACGTTTCTCATTTCCAATCTATTTTTTAATCTAATATATCATAAACTACAAAAGTTGTCAGCCAGTCTGGAACGCTTTTTGACAGCGATTAGGAAACAATTGAAAGCGATTCGAAAATAAATATTTAAATTCCTAAACGTCAACGCCAAATTTGTCATTTAATTCATTCACTGTTCATTATTAATTTAGTTTTCACTGCGAATTTAGCGGCGTTTTGATTACGCATTTTGAAATATGAAGCGATTAATATTTCCATCGGACCTTCGCAAGAGATTAAAATTAAGAAATAAGAAAAGCGTACGTAATTTTAAACAATTATTTGCAGGTTGTACGTATGTGGTATCACGCGACACCTGTGTCCGAGCCGATAGCCCAACGCACTCATCACGCCCACCCACCCGCAAAGACAGCTCGCAGCACACGGCCCGATTCTTCGCAGGCATAGGTAAGAACGCCGTGTCCCGTAAAAATAACCAACTAATTGGCTCTGCGATTTCAAATATGATTTGTTTTGACCTCATATCAAAACTCATCATGGTTTCCGGGGAAAAAAATGTAAACTTAACATGATCATTTATTTATTTATTTATTAATATTAAATCGTTCTTGTCATAATCTCGCGCGACGGGTTTGATCGGCCGTGATCGAGCGCGAGTGAGCGAACGAAAGAGCAAAGAGAACCTATACCAGCGCTTTGATTTGATTTGATAGTTAATAAATTTGCGCATGAATTATTCTCACATTTTTTATACAATTCCTTACGCATAATTGGAAACATAAGCACCTCCTTGAGTCTTCGGGAATGGTCTTGGGGCACACTATATTTAATTAATAAGTCAGATTGGATGGAGTAGCATCGACTACGAATCATGCTGATTTGAAAGTGGCAGCTTAACTTAGCTGAACTTGGACACAGGTTGCTTTCAAAGTACAAACGTAAATGCATCATTAATAAAAGAATCTTATATTAAAAGAAATTGGAATTCTTTAAATGTCCGTGAATTAAAAAAATATATGCCAATATGTAAAATATGTCAACATATTTTGTATTCTTTGATATTGAGCTTATTACAAAACAAATGTACCGTAAGATAGTTATAGATTTTTTTTTCAACGTATTTCAGTCTAAGTTTAAAATTCAAATTAAAAGTATTAATTTTAAGGTATCGGTAACATAACATTCAGTTTTACTTAAGGTAAATTTTAAAATAAAACAAATATTTATTGGTAATAATTTTTTTTCTAAGAAGTGCAACAGTTTATATAATTTACCTGTGAAAAATTAATTTTAAACACAAATATACGCACACACTATACACAATATAATATACACTACTACTACTATAATATACACAATATAATATACGCAAACACAATATACAAACACACGCACACACAAACCATTGCAACTTAATTTCATCGTCATACTTTATAAACATTTATTTAACATAAAGTGGCGTTGCATATAAATACATTAAGCATAAACATAAGTATGTTGTACCTATACAAAAAAGATATTTTTTTTTTAAATTGAAAACATTTTATCAAATAAATTTCTAGAGTTTTAATAATGAGCAAAGTAAATAAAATAAATGTGGATAGATATGATTTTTAATATAGCTACGAGTAGCTTAAATTTCAGTAATGTGTATTTTTTTAACAAATATTTCCGAAACAATTTTACTCAGCGGCTTCTCTCAAACGAATTTCAGATGACTAATTTTGATATAAAAAATGGCGGACATGTAGTAGGTACTCAGAATGACGTTTCTGAAATAATCTTAAGATTAGATTAGACTTTGATTAGTTTAAGCATATTGACCCCAGCTATGCGAGTACCACCACCACCATACGAAAATCACCATACCACCATATATTAAAATTATTGTTTAACTTGTAAAGTATGTAGTTTTTATGGTATCGATGTATATTTCGCAAACTTTCACAAATCATAAAAGTAGATAGATAGTAAAATTGGCACTACTTGGTAAATTCTTTTAATGTTTTCAAGTTTATGTTCTTCATACCAAAGAGGTCAACCCATAGGTAACGTGATAAATACAAAGGAGGAAAATATGAAATGAAATCTTACATAAATGTGACATGAATTTATAATTGCGTGGTTGAATAACACCATATTATAAAAAAAATATAACACGTGTGTTTATAGTATGAAGAGGTTGTTGACTTTGTTAAATAATAAGTGCTTTAAAACATATGAAACGTGACTAAGAACAGAGTTCATTTAATTATGATTTTAAAAACAAAAAAAAAACTAATATGTAGGATATTTTATTACGCTACATCTCGGAAGCATATAGGTACATATTCCCAACCTCAAGTTTTATCGACGTTTATTATTTTGCATACTTTTCGATATTCCTAATGGTTGGATACCACGGGTAAAAAATAATGCACGAGATCTCGCAGCTAGGCCACTTTTACCACTTTTCATAACTTTTAACCTGTATAGGGGGCTGTAATTAATATAAGTCAAGTTTCAAAGATTTAAAACAAGCGATCCAACCTGAATGCCAAAGGCACAAGTCATCTAGCATCCAAGCGCTCACGCGTCGCTAGGCACGAGATACAGATGTGGAGCAAAACTATTTACCCAGAAGTGTAAAGGGATGCGTGCGGTCTGGCATCGAAAGCGATATACGTGCCCTAATAGAAAAAAGTACATCCCTCACAACCTTCCCAGAGTCCATAGTTCGTGCCAGTATTCTCCACACGAGGCCGGAAGTTGGCTGCATTGTTCACGGCACACGTTCGACCTCGTACCGGTTGGCAGGGGGCATCCCCGCAGTTACCGTGACCGTTATATTAGCCGAAGCCTAGGCAGAGTTCCATAACCAGCGAGACGACCAGCATCTTCTCTAAGGATCTTTCACGCCTCTAGTATTATGGAGTCAACTTTCGAGTCATACATGTAACATAGTTAATAGTCATCATCAAAAATAAAGATCTCTTGTTGCAGCAGCACTGCATTGTTAATAAGTACGGTGCCAAAATACCAAAAATCTTGAAATATTAATAATTATGTAATTCGTTTTTTTCGTTTCGTTCATTTCATTTCATCCGTTTTATTATTTTATTTCATTATGGATTCAATAAATAATACTGAAATATTAAATAGTCAGTGTAATACGGACCGCTTGGCCAGCTTATACTAGGCCAGAGGCCTACCTAGCGTCATCGCATCCGCTTCTAAGCGCATTCTATCCTAAATCCCGCTGCACTTAAGCCGTAGTTGATGTTGGAACTTGCCTGTTTAGCGACTTCATTCATTCGTCGGTAAGGTTTGATCGCATTTGTTTGTCTTGGATTCAATTGGACCTGCAAAATGTGCGCCGCCGTATAATCACGGGGCCATTACTTCTCTTACGGCGTTGCCAACTGGTTCGATAAAATAAGCCTAATTACCTGCGTTCGCGGCGAGCCTTCGACTAATTGTACTGGATGAATGATACTCTGGCGATCATTAAGAGCTCTCGCGTCGCTCCGACGCAATTCGCACTACTTTCATTTGCTGACACAATATTATATTTTTATTTACTTATTATAAATGTACGACATTTTCAACTTCACGACTCACCTTTAAATTAATAAGAGATGACAGGCAAAATTGACGTTAACGTTTATGAATTTAAATATAATATTTTAATTTCTAATCGTGTCAAAAAACGTTCCAGACTGGCTAACTAATATACATACTTTAGTATATTATAATATAGTAGATATTCAGTAGTAGGTCAGCTTTGATACTAGTATCTTTAGAACCTTTGGTATCAAGAATCAGGATTGTCACATTTGATTTGCAATCATTTTATGATAATAATAACATCATTTATTTTTTATTATTCGTCAAAAACCTATTTTTTACCTTATACGTTAGTATAAATTATGATTATCAAGATTTCACTCGAAATAAGTTATTTGACGTTAGTATATATTGATAATATTAATATTAATTTACTTTAGAAGTAGATTCAGGTATTTATTTATTTAGTTTTAGTAGTAATTTTTGTTGTTTAAAAATAAATTTACGTTATGTGGGTATTTTTTTAAATGTTTGTAAGTATCAACTTGATTCATTATTTTAATTGATATATTTTTTTAATGACCGTCAAAACACTACAATAGATAAAAAGATTCATCTGCCAGTAAAGGTACGTTATCTTAGGTACTGAATGATTAAATTTTTTAAGTATAAACAATTTAACTATAAAGTACGAAATGTATACTATAAAAAATATCAAAGTTTTAATCTGGTTTAAAACAATAAAAAGAATTTATATTAGGCATCTTTAAAAGTCGTAGCTCTACGATGTAAAAATATCAGACACTTAGTATTTTTTAAAAACGAATAAAATTATTTATATACTTTTGTATTTGTAAATTATAAAAAAAAAAGGAACTATAAACTAAATAGAGCTATATTTTTGTTTTATATACACTCTTGCTTCAAAACAAAGTGCTGGCATCCGTCATTCTTTTTAATTTGGCCTTTTTTTTTTTTACTTCGTATTTTTTATATTGGAAAAAATATTAAAAAAGGTAATGCTTTATTTACAAACTTTATATAACTTTGAATCGGTATCAAAAAAACTTAAATAATAAATGTTTATTTTAAGTACCAAGACTAGGCGATAGAACATTACGGTAATTATTAATGTGAGCCTGCATCAAGTTATATGAATGAACGCAGAGAGATAATATCAATCGTACCTGTCTTTTGTACGATACGACATACGATAGTATGCAAGTCATACATACTGTCATGAATTTCTTGCAAGCACCTTAAAATTATAATATTAGAGTTTTTTTATTCATTTTGGACTTTTGAATGTTAAAAGATTGTAATGAATGGCTCTACGATTTTGAGTTGTATTGGTAAAGTCTATATAATATGGTTTCCGGGAAAAAAAATGTAAACTTTACGTGATAATATTATATGGTTCTTGTAATAAGACGACAGGTCGCGTGAAGACCAATGACCGGGACAGGCCTGGTAATGACCTCGCCTGCCGCGGTCATTGGTCTTCACGCCAGCTGTCGTACTACGCGTCTCGCGACGCGGCCGAGTAAGAAAAGTAATTTTCACCAGCGGTTTAATAAAAATAATAACTAGGGATGATTTTTTTATATAATTTCATACTCATAATAGGGAACATAAACACTCCATTAAGCTTCGGAAATGGTCTCAGGACACCTGTATATTGTAACTTTAAATTCAAATTATTTATAATTCTTTGACATTGATACATATATTTTTTTCACATATTTACCATTAGGCCTTTACCAATATCTAGTTAGGATTATACTTATGGTGTAAAAGATTTTATTCGCAAAAAATCGAATTAATATTGATATATTTTTTTTTATAATATACACATAGTTAAATTATAACTTTACGGTTATTAATTACTTAATGGTAATAATTTATATTATTCTATTATCCAATAGTAAATTTGAAATAATAATATCTTCCAAATTAATATATAACTTTGAACATTATTGTTAATAAAATATAAAAAAATAACAATATTTTCGTGGTTTTGGGACAGTAAAATTACACACATCAAAACAATTTATAAGTCCATGATTAACATAAACTTAGACAAAGATTTTTTTTCAATGATTCAATGAAGAAAAAGAAAGATATATGAAAATTATATTCGATAAATGTTTCTTTGCGTGTACTACTTATTTTTTGGTTTAACCCAAAATTTTTACTAGCATTGAATTTTTACTGGCAGTGCTTTTGAGACACTTAAAAACAGACATTCGTTTAAAACCTTTTTTTTATTCATAAATGACAGTTACGGTTATTATTATTTATAAATTCTTAAAGGCAACAAATGTATGGAATGTATCACGTTATAAGAAAATAACATATTATTCTCATTTTGCCATCATTAGATTTCCTCGAAATTTAGTGCAATATGTATAGAGGAACTTTCACTTTTCTATAACAAAAATTTATATACTAAATTACTGTATACTGTAGTTTCATACAAAGATGTTATTGTAAACCTAACGATTGATCTGCTAGCTAACCTACATAAACTTACGTAGCTTGGTTCGATAGCGGCCATATTTAAAATGTTTGATCCATAGAAATGGATCGATTCATACTTTTTTCAAATATGAAAACATTTTAAACGACTGTCTAAATTTTTAGGACCATCCTAAATTTGTTTGTTGATTAGGTGCTTATGAAAGAAAAGGTACTAATGGGAAATTTGCCTGTGTACACAGCCATGTGCAACATTTCTCCATACGCTTAACGGCAACATAAATTAACATTTTTGAGACGAGTGCGAGCAGCGAGCGTTCTCCGCTTGCAGTAGCGCAACGCAGGTGGGTGTCAAGAAGTCCAAACCAGTAGCCTCCAGTTAACCAGTAGAGTGCTTCAAGTTAACTTTTATAATTCAGCCCGAGCGAAGAAGGCAATTGACAAAATCATTGTCAATACGGCGGCGGCCGACGGCCGTGGGCGGCGCGGAGCCGGGCTGTCATCTCTCTTCCTCATCCGAGCGGGACGGCGAGAGGTGCGGGCCGCGGTCACGACGCGCGCTTTCTCACCACTGTCGTTTATTTCGATCATATCAGGGGGAGCGAAATGCGGTTATTTAAAATAATGTCATTATTGTTAATCTTAATATCAAATATCATCAGTCATACCATACACAAACTAATCCGTATTTAACCAATGACAACTTGGCAATGAATATGCGAAAATAATGAATACTAAATAAATACTAATAGAAACTAGTTTTACATACCTACGAAATAACGCTTTAATAAAATGTGAAATAAAGGATATAGATCGATTTACTCTATTTTATTATTTTTCAGCATTCTTAGATCAAAAATGAAGTAAAGCTAGGTTCCGATGAGTAGAGCACATAGGAAAGATCATTTCGGATTAGAGTCAGGATCCTGAAACATGTAATCCTAAAGTAGTATAGTAATAAATAAGAATAATGGCTAGGACTTCCTGTATCGTGTTGTCATATAATATCAACTGCTTTTATACATTGTTTAGTAGTAGAAAATTATTTAATCAGACCCTGAGGTCTTACCGCTAGACCCTACAGGCGCTATTAAAGGCATCTTCACCAATGACTACTCACGCCTGTGGTGCCAATTTGTGATGGGTTACTATATTTACTGTCTCCACTTGTACCTGCGGCGCTTTGAGCCCATTCAATGTGCGTTTTGGATAGCCATAGAGGTGACGTGGTTATTTTTCAGGTCTGAGTAGATTAAAATAAAAAAACACAATGGTCTCATGACATTCTTTCAAACACCAAAATTTATATTTTTTTTTTTGTAAATTTTGACGCGAGTTTCCGCGAGTAATGAAACAACATGTACATAATATTTCGTTTTAATAATAATTATTATTAGTATAAATTTAGAATAAATATAATATATCATGTTTTTATTTGCGCACATAAATGTATTATCTTAATTTTAACTGGCCAGCAATAAATAATACGTTCTTACAGCCGTGCTGCCATATTTTTGATATTCGAATATGATATTTGAGCGCTCTGTCGAACTGTCAAAGTTTCATAAATTAGCACTACGGACGGATGGACAGATAGGCGGTATTAAGACGGGGATAAAAGATTATACACGAATGTGTAGAAGCTAAAAAGCGGTAAACGACAGTTAATTGTTTATTTTCCATATAAACATTTTCAAGTACGAAAAAAAAACTTTTATTACATTGTATCTTTCCTGACTTATAACGTGTTTGGTTTAGTTTAGATAACGGCAAACTGTATGTAGTTTATAATTCATTCATTTTAAAAGTTATATACACATAGTACAGCTAAACTATGTTGTAAACGGAAAGGAATGAAAGAAAACGTTATGGGTTTTTTACTTTTTTTCTATATTTATCCATTTAAAAGTTTAAAAAATTACCTAAAATTAAAATAGAAAAAGTTGAAGGTATTATATGATAGTCACGGGACGATCGTGTTTATGTAAGCCCTAAATTACAATGTTTAGTCCGCCGGGACCATGATGAAGAATGACGGCGTCCCATAAAAATGTTTTCTACCGAACGCCGAATTCCAGTGCAATAAACTTTTGCCCTTTTCTAACATGCGATCCGCAACGATCTGGACGTTATGTTTTAACAAGATGTTTATCTCCGATTGACCAGTGTCGGCGCGTCTAAGGGAACGCCGGGTCCCACATAAATTATAAAATCGTAAACTGCGAGAATGAATTCGCCGACCGCAGACCGCGCCATCCATTTCGGCAGTCAATCATACTGTTATGAATGCTCGTTATTAAAGATGGTGACCGGAACGCCGCGGCCGCCCACCGTCGAAATTCCGCTCCGCAAACGGGCATTTCCGCTGAAAGCGCTTCTGGGAAACGAGGCGGCGGCGTATGGAAATTGTTTCGGAACGTCTCAAAGTAGCGCTTTTATCCTTTCAAGTATGAATGGACCTGCCGAAAGGTGGAACACAACTGTGATTCATAAGACCATTGTTTGACCGACGGCTCGATATCACCAGACATTCTGATGCACGCACTCGTGTGCGTGCATCAGAATGATATTATATTTATTTCTTATAGGTATTACTTTGTATTAGTATATATTTATACAAATAAATATTTATTTTCTTATGGGAAAACACACAGTAATAACAATAATATTAACAATTAAGAATTAAGCAGATAACAAAACCGATTATGGATTTCCTACATATTCACAAACATACTATTATACAGTAGGTATGAAGACTTCAAACTAAATTGATGCAAATCAATTATAGTTTGTATGCTTGTATGCATTCAGATATATTCCGTATATATTCCATATCAATTAATGATTATAATTTGACGCGGCAACAAGACTTTTAAATTAATATAAGGAATGTCTTCCTTAGAACTAGAAATAGCCTAGTTAAGCAAGATATTTCGCATTATAACATTCTTTGTATAAAGAAAATTCCAAGAATTGTCATTTGTAAGAATTTTGAAATAAATAAATTTTAACTTCGTAACTTATTTTGAAGATACAGAATATTATATATAAAATAGGTTTATACAGGTTGTCACAAGACCATTTCCGATTACTTAATAGCGCGTTTATATTCCCTATTATAAGCAAGAAATTATATAAAAAAAAGTGTCAATTTATTATTTTTATTAAAACACTGATGTAAATTATCTTTTTTATAAGGGGCATCATAAGTCAAAAAAAAGATATAACATTTAAGACAAATTAAATTAGATAAAATTTAAACGTACTATATAAAATAGACCTGTTTTACATATATGAACAACAAAAACGTTTTATGAAAACTGATTTGGAAGTTAATAGTCACGAAAATCGCAGGTTCTATTAAATTTTCTGTATTAGTGTGGGAGGTACCTGCCTGCAGTGAACATTAATCAATAACGTTTTAAATGTAATGTAAAAAAATAATTGTATGAATAGATTAATGACATCTTTTCTGAGGTCCAGAGGTATTCAATTTTCGGGATAGCATCCATGCTGTGCTATACTATGGAGTGATCGTTGACGACGCCGAACGCTGCGCCTCATACAATGTAACCTACATGGCATCCTCACTGCCAATTAGAAAAGGAACACGGAAGACATTCATCTCTTTTTATCGCGTTTCTTTGTTTTTGCCTAATGGCTCAAGGTACTAACTGTATATTTTTGAGAGCTTTTTACCGAGGAATCACTATGTTTATTTATTTGTATTTATTTCGTAGGCCATTAAGAAGGACCTTATAGGAAGATAGAACTCTTCGTCAGTATATAGGTGATAAATCTTGAAAATGTGATTTATCGAAAAAGAATCGTCGGGGTCTATTTTGCGTGGAGTCCAGTGAGTTTGGTAACAAAATATGGCTACGTACTCCTCTGGAATGCGATAGTTGCATAAGGATAGGCCCCCTCGAGGAAGAGCCAATCTCGGGGCTCGCAGTTATCTCCTGCAGTTGTAACTAGCTGCATGCAACGGTCGTATTTCTGCCATAGGACACTTCCTTTAGACAGAATGGTGATTAGTGGATCCCCTTCATCATCACAACTAATTATAATTAATGAGAGTTGCTTTTTGCGTTATTCTTCTCCTCCAAACCACTGAATGGATTTTTCGCTATTCGGTAGCTTGGTTTTTGACAAGGTATTAGGTTATGCGCAAAGCAATGAAGTCGTAAAACTCATGAATAGGAGCAAGATTCACTAGTACGGTCAAATGCATTAAAACCACTCGAATCGATTCGGATTTGTCGCGTGGCGGGTGGTCGTCGGCCGCAGCGCCATAAAACTTGACTGACGCGAACCGCGAAATTATCGCGTCTCTACGGTTGGGCGTCCCTGTTGGGACTTGACTTACCTCGGAAAGTCCGGAACTAGCGTATGGATTTTCTTAGGGTATTCACTATTTTATAAAGCATCCTTTGAGATAGGTTTTTCTTTTTTTTTTTTAGGGGAATATACAAACATGATTAATCTGTTTATGATAGGTAAGGTTCAGAAGACTTGAGGTTTTTTTATAGATACCGTTTAAATTCACGAATCTTTACAACAAAGCGTTCTTGTGAGGCCCTTCTAAAGGTAAAGTGTGTCGGTCATTTATGGCCGCGCGGTCATTAAAGCATCATCACAAAATATGGCAGTGCGACCCGACCACAAATGATGGGGCGAAGCGAGCTCTGAACAAATATTTTCGCTGGCGAGCCTCAGATCGTTTTATCGGCGCCGGCGCCGACGCGAAATTCGGACACATATTTAGGAAAACCAACAAACGATAAGCCACACAATTCATTATAAATTAATTCACAATTAATTATTATTCAGGTATAATTTTAATAATAGCACATGTAGATAGTTCGGTAATAATTATTTATTTTTTAAGCCAAACCTCTTGAAATTAGCAACTTCAAATTTATTTATTTATTCATTATTCATTATGGTACAATAGAAAGTCACAACAATAAATGATATAATAACACTGGAAAAGGACCTAAATTATTATAATATGGACAAATTAAACACCAGTCGTTTATTGTTGCTCTGAAGTAACATGGCTACTCTAACTAAAATAAAAACCTGTAAAATAAAAGCCAGAAGAAGGTTGCAGAAAAAATACAATACTTATATAAATATTTAATATACGAGTATATTTGTAATCATTATTATAAATTACGTAACATAAACAAAGTTAAAAATCAATTATTATTGGGTATTCAGCATTTTACAGTTTATGCGTGTTATTATTGCTAGGAAAAAATAGGTATATTTATTTATTTAAATACAGAGAGTATAAAAATAAATAGCAATCATTCGTAAATATTTTATACACAGATTGCCAGCACTCGATACTCTCCAATTTCATGTTTACAAAACATGCATGTGTATAAACTTTTTTAGCTATACATACAAAAGTTAATACAATTGAGTTTAATTTTTAACATTAGAATTTGAGAGAGAAAAAAAGAAATTAGATAATAACAAGTATGTGCCATTTAAGAGATATAAAATAATAATAGTAATGGATATATATATATATATATATATATAAACTAAAATCTATATATATATATATATATATTTATATATATTATATACATTAAGATATAAAGAAAAAAAATCATATAATATAATATAAAATTTCCTACATATGTATTAATATGAAATATGAATTAAATAAATTTTTGTTCTAATATTGTAGTTATAAATATACGAAAATGTAATGTGTGTGTATGAATATATGTTTTACTTGTATTATTAAAAACCTAAAATCGATAAATTTTAAATATAGCTCTATGTTATTGTCCCATTTTAGTATATTAGACTGTTAGTTTCCAGAAAACATACATTAAAACATTCTATCCGCATAGGTTTCTAGCTTTGTACATAAATTTATTTTTCTATTATTTATTTACATAAGTCTTAAATACACTTGTATTTAATGTATATCTGTACACATTAACTTAACATATAATTCTAAAGTACATTTTAATTTAATAAAATCATAGGATAATTTTTATAATATTATAGCTACAAATAGATAACCTTATAAAATTCGCTATGATAGGAGATGTATCTTAATTAATAATATTATAATCATTGCCTTATGTCGCTGCCAACTGTATTATTGCTCCGTAATGAGTTTCAGGCAAAAATTTATTTTGTTATTTTGATTAATAATTGTACAAACTCATTGACAAAATAGTATAAGCGAATTATAAAAAAAAATCTGAATTACAATGAATAGTTGAAGTGCGATGAACACCGCTACAAAATGAAATATATCAGGCAAGTCTTCAATTATAACTATTGTCCATATTGTCTACATTCAATTCGCCGGACAAAAAAGTGATCGAAATGAAAGTGTTGCGGCATTAAAAGATCCTACTGCCGCGATGCCGACACGGACTCTCAACATTTTTCGCCGGAACATAAATTAGGTGATGATTCATTCGCATTACAAATGATGCGCTGTTAGCCGAGCGACCGCGCAGCTTCGATGCAATCTGCATTTTCCCATGGACCAAAGCCTTTCCGCGACTGACTGATATCTTTTGTGTGTTATGTGTACGGTTGGTGGTAGGGGTAAAAGGGTGGCCACTACCTTGTAATCAATAATGTATTGTTTAACTGGCGACCGCTTTTATGAATCTGTATATTTCAAAGCTCGCTTGAACATAGCGTTTAACATTTTTAGAACCGATTAATCCCAATCTATATAGATTGACTTGTAGATATTGTTGTATATTTACGTTATTTTTGAAATCTGTTTTGTTTCAAGTTTGTTATCACTAAACGTTAAATAAATACTGTATGACTTTGTGTGTGTATTTAAAATGAAACATTAGAACAATAATGTCGCTTTACTACACATTAAAGAAATACAACCTAAATTAGAAATTTTATTCAAATTTGTAAAGAGATGCTAAGATTTAAGATGCTAAGAAACGTGTTGAATGCTAAGATTTAAAAAAAATAACAGCCTTAATGCACTTGTTCACTGTCTATGACGTGATTTCGTTTTGTTTGTCTTTAATTGTTTATATTTTCGTGGTGGAGTAAGAATATAGCAAATACACGGTAAGTATGGCAAAACGAATACAAGAAAAAAAAAATAACGGTTAATTTTTATAAAAAGCTAATAGATGCTGTAAATTGATCTAAAATGACCACGTTACTAATCTTGCAGTCACTGCCTATTTATAGCAAAAATATTTAATTGATCATTTATACCAACGTAAAAATAATCGTAAAAAAA
Organism: Neomicropteryx cornuta; assembly: GCA_020383195.1. Classification (NCBI taxonomy): domain Eukaryota; kingdom Metazoa; phylum Arthropoda; class Insecta; order Lepidoptera; family Micropterigidae; genus Neomicropteryx; species Neomicropteryx cornuta. Next base: position 10,376,833 of record JAHKQU010000029.1, on the reverse strand, counting down.
TTTTTATCATCATGGCGAACTCACGATAACAAAGAACTCAAACGGACCTGTCTCTAAACTCGTGATCTATTTAAACTTTTTGCGTCCGTTGCAGGCGCCTTGAACTTTGCTTGATCCGTACCCGCGGCGAAGCCTCTGAAGATTAGTGTTTATCGCCGAAAAGGCAAACATATAGCTGTCTCTCTCGGGCGCCTCGAACGGCGTTTAGCAGCTTTTGGGGACGTCACACGTGGGTACAAATCTTATCACAAATAACATTTGAGGTGTTTTATTTAATATTTTAAAATGGACTTTCGAAAAAGCCAATAACATGTCTAATTAAAAACAATTGGTATTTATTACAGTGCCTTTAGCTTATATAGGGGCCAAAAAAAAAATGTATATGATCAAGTTCATAGCTATTTAATAAACAAAATTTTAATATTTATTCGGATTATCATTTTATATATGAAAAAATATTTTTTTGCATATATAAAATTATTTAAAAAGAAACAATTCAAGATAAAACTTTAGTGATCAAAATATACCATAATAAAAATATTATTCTGTATTTACCTCCTGATGATTATTCTGGATATTAGTCTTTAAAAAGCAAACATAATTTTCTAAAAGAGCACCAATTAAAAGTGCCAAATATTTTATAAAATATCCTGCATGCTAATCTAATGTTGAGGTTAAAATGTTGACACATATGATATAGAAGATAGAGACCGCAATAGCTAACTGTCTTTCTTTGCCAGATGTGTGGAGAAAATCTAAGTTCACTACGCAAACTGCCGTCACCACGGTTTCCGGTTAGGGCGGACCCGAATTAATGAATGGTCTAATCAGAAAATTAATTTCAAGCTTCAATTAATGAAATTAATCTAATGTTCATCCATGAAATGCAGTTCCACACGTTTTGTTATGCTCATTACTATTATTTTTGCATGATTTCACAATACAACAAGGCAATTATATCACTTGATGTTTGTTAGGCTCAACTAACGGTGCGCAAAACGGATCCTAACGTGACGACAAATGTTTGTCGTTCGATAAGCGAGCACTAAAGAAAATCAGCGTAATACACGTGGCTCATTATTTGCGATCCCTTCACAAATAGCTGAAAGTCTGGCATTTAATTTATTAGATGATTTAAATATTAAATAAATTTACAAATCCTTTATTTTCAATTGGAAGTTTTCGGTTGTAATAATGAAAAAAACATCTTACTGTTTTCTTTCCAGAACTTGTCTTCGACTTCGTATAACACGAGGTTACGTTTGAGATTAAAGAAACAAAGAAATATGAAGTAGTTTCCTTGCCATAATATATTTTTCTACACAGAGGTTAGTCTTCGGACTTACTCGCACGTGTGTGCAGTGAACTTGGACTGCCCTTCGATTGCGTTTTTGATATTAAATCGCGCATTTGCAAACCTCCCGCCAAAAGGCAAAAAAGTCCGCCGCCTTTGCCCCCCGGGCCGTTGAATAATTTCGCCGGCTCGTTCGCGGTGACTATCAATTAAGTTTTTTGCACTCTAAATTTCAACCTGCGTCCGCGCAACTTCCGAATGTAGTCGTTCGTCCTTCAGATGTGCTTTTGGACCGTTCCTCAGTTAAACGGCGTTTGTTTCGTGGGATCCTCCCCCTGATCTCGAGGAATGAATACCGCTGTCGAATGAAACGTTTCGAAGGAGTCACGCGCGCCAATGGAGTCGGCCACCAGGGAATTGTGCGCTATGAATACTTCTTACGGTATCATATATAAAAGCAAAAACAAAAGATGTTGCTTTTATATATGATACCAATACATAAACTAATGTTAGTAAAATCACACAGTTTCTTTTAAAAGCACTATCATATAACATCTAATAAATATTCTAAAGCCACACACATAGAACATATGTATACCACATATAAAAATACACCTTTGAATGTGAAGTTTTTGAAAGAGATTCATTTGCGAAAACTTAGTTCATGCTTTAATTTTAAACAAGCGCCATGAATTCGAACCAAAAAAAAAACCTTCACATCTCGCCGACCAAGTAATTGGATTATAACAAAGGTATTTGAAATGATTAGCATAATTTTATTAAACACCCAATTCTGCGGCACTATCAATCGCCAGGAAATTGTTTGAATATTTGTCTGAGCCGCACCCAATATAAGGTTTGGGTGGGTAAAATGTACATTCGACAAAATAAATTCGTACGTAATAATCTATTGTGATTCCGATATCTTCATCCATTCTATTATTTTATTATTTGAAATGTTGATTATTATTGAAAATAAACTAATGAAAAATTGAAAACATCTAGAAAAAAACACAATCATGTCTATGGATTAACTATCTAATGTACCGAATAAAAGTCTAGTAGAAATATTACAAATATTCTTTCCTCCTAAATTTTTAAGATATTTTGAAATAGTTTTATTTAGGTTTCCCATGTTATATAGATCTGTGTATCATTTAAATTACTTGAAGTAAAATTGTGTTAATTTCACAATCTCTCTCGAAAGACCGTCACCACCAATAATTAACCAGTATTCATAAAACCAAAAATATAATTTACACAAATATTATTTTTTTAAGAATGCAAAAATAAAAATAATGTTTTTTTGTAAAAATTAAACCCTTATTTATAACAATAGCAAAAAGACTTGTCTAATCGGCGTTACTTGACTTTAAAAGGTTGGGTGAATCATTAAAACTGTATATGTATTTATTCCTTTCTATGTACATTTGGGTCTGTTTTCTTGAATCAATTCTAAAGCGATCAAATAGCGATAAAATACATAAACCTACACGATTATTAGTGGTTACACGTTTATAGAGGTCCACCATATGAAATTCATTTTTGTGATCATAAACATATCGAGCCCAGATTGTTTAACATATCGCAACAACCTAAAAAATTCTGTCAATTATTTTTTTGCCTCCTATTCTAATGCAATTTTATAGCCTGTTAAACATAAGTAGGTAATTAAATAATAGTCAGGGGAGTATGATAAATAAGTAAGCTTTGTAAATTATATGAATAATTTATTTATTAAATAGAGTTTAGATCTACATTTCTAAAAAAAAAACTAAAAAAAGGTTTTTCATTTCCATCCCAAAAAGTATTTTATATATGTTATATTTTCAGATGTTACTCTTATTGTATATCATTATATCCGTATATCATATCGTATGACCTTATTTTTATTCTGTTTTTGTGGTTATTATAGCATATAATTCTACACGCACACGCGAGAATGCGCGCGTAATTTAGTAATGTATGTTAATAGGATATACCGATGGCTTTAAATTATAATGTTACGTGGATATTACTTACATAAAAAATACTGAACATAGAAACTACAAAATTTACTTATTATTATGTAATAACAATTAACATATTTGGTTGCGCCAATTGCAAACTAATATGTAATTCATCCTTTTCTCTGATTCTATCAAAACACCTCTTCAAAAATATGTGCTCCTGGTACCCACCCAATTCAGTACAAGAAGGTGGTACATATTATATGCACGTACCTACCGACGAAACAACGGGTAGGCGTCAGTCACCAGACATACTTTGTCCCCGTTTACCTACATAACTGAACTTTATTAACCGAATACCGCTATTTAAGATCTACAGACCCTAGTTAGCACATAAGTGAAGTGTCAAGTGCCTGCAGCCATTCCATCGGTTACGTATTGAGACGCGCCCAGCAGCCAAAGAATCAACTGTAAGTACTTCCTCGGTTTATTCTTTCTTCTCAGCCGAACTTGGAAGTGGTCCTGCTTGTCGTGAATATTATATCGCTTGTATTTGCTCACCATTCTTTATGTCTGCTAAGAACCCTCTAGTTCTAACAGGATTCCCTCGCAACTCAACTGAGTTCGCCTGACTCACTCTGTCATTCAACCTCCCGTAATCACATTAGCCCTACTGGTGACCTTCGGCCTGAAGCGCCTCCTCAATGCATACCCTCAAATAAGCGCTTACCTTAGCATCAATAACTCCTACGACATGGGCATAATCAATTGGCATCACTAGGCAATCGACTCGTATTTGATTGTGGGCTCTTTTTGTCAATAATGATTCATTTTACAATATTTTTGTGAGGTGAGTGTCGAAAGGTACAGGCAATTTCACTTTAAATGTGTGTCGTCACGCGTATATTCGCAATAACAAACGCTTTAACATAAAACCCGACCGATAAAACATATCCATAGTTCTTAAATCCCTTTGTGTCTTTAATAGTGAGGGACCCGCTAAGGAATCCGCAATAAATAAGAGTCGCATTGACACGCGCGTCGGTTCGACCATAAATTATTAAATCGACGGTATTTTTATGTCGATGATACGCCTTAAAAATATTCGTGATATATTATTTTATGGAAAATCCGTGGACTCTTAAAGTGCACGGGAATGCAAAGAATGCTCATATTCTGTGACTCCTCGTCGTGTCCATGACGCTTCATCTCCGTTGGAGTGCCTGGCGCATCATAAGGTCCTCCGTGGTGCGTGCGGCTAGACTGTGGATACTCATGTGTGGGGACTCATTGTCCTTGCTTCCTACTATTTCTATATCCTTATCCTTTTTCCAATCCTTGAATATATTTACTGGCTAGAATTAAGTAGATCTAAAGAATACTACACTGAAAAAATATCGAGCTCTGATTTAACCGAAAGGTTCACATAATTTGTTAGTAAGCCCAACCGAAGTAAGTATACAATCTGTTTGATAGACATTCTCTGTGTGCGCAGCTTTCAAATAAAAAGCTGTGTACACCTTACAATGCTGTCTTGTTAAGTCTACCAAATAATCGGTAGATGCGAATTCATATGAAAAGTTGTGTACACTTAACAATACTGTTTTGTTATGTCAGCCAAAAAACCTCTCCTTTAACTAAACTTAATTTCTCACTAATTCGCATTTAGTGGTATGTCGGAATCTTCAGGTGCTAAACGCCTGTCCTACGGTGGATTATACATAATATCTGCTCCGCTGAAAAATGAGATATTTTTGATACTTGTTCCACTTAAAACGAGACTTTTCACTTCTACCGATTGATTCTACTCGCGGTTATTTCAATACTTTTCTCGATTAAAATATTTATTTTAATAAACCTTTACAATATTAAAACAGATCACAGGGCTTAATTTGTTGTTCAGGACGATTCGCTTCGCTCCCTCTCTATAATATAAGGTTGCGGCACTCGGTTCGATGTATTAGTACCATAATCCATTTTAATATAGTCGATAGGCATTGTAACGAAATCGCGAATTATCTCATTGAACAAATGCCATCTGCCGTTTATTTCGATCATTATTATTATCTCTAGTTTGGTTTGCGTCCTAGCTAGAACGCAAACTTGTTTTTCTGTCAGACGAAAGGTAGTTTTTTTCAATTCTTTTTTTCACTTTGAATTTGGACGTCGCCTGAATGACGGTCGTAGGATGGGAATCGTTTTTATTGTGCAATTAAATTGTTAACATATATAACTACCATAATACTCATGTCCATCCCAAATAAATAGCAGGATTTTATTATGGGTAAACCCGTTCTTCAGTTGGAAACGGTAAGTCGTTATTACGATTACTTTTGATTTAGTTTTCGACTTATTGATCTCGAGTTTATTTACATTTGTTTTCGCCTTTTAGGGCTTAATATTTTGGTTTTTGTTACCATATCCATGATACGTGAAGTCCCCGCTTTTGGCAGACGATAACGTTCCCAGGGAATTAGTGGACGTTAGTTTTTTTTTCGTGTACATATTTCCTAATGTCATCGACCGTGCGGCCTGGATACTTTTCAAACTATGTATTTTTCCTAATTTTATTGTTTAATTTTACGATTCATACCTCTGGGTATAATTTGTTCCTAAAAATAATTTTAGCAGTTTACGTTTCTTTTCTAGGAAATTATTAAATAATATTCTCATATCTACTGAAAAGTTAAATTCGAAATTAAATGTGTATTGTGTTTACAAATTGCAAACCAGATCTTTTTATTTTTTACCATGACCCTGAGGGAGATTTTTTTGCATTGCTTACCCTGAAGCTTCAGATAAAAAAAAATAAATTATGTAAATTTCGTTTAACCATTTCTTTTGTTTTCTGTGGCTTAATTAAGTCCACAGTGAGGCCAAAAGCTTAACCAAAACCATAACCTTTTTTATAAAAAAAATATCGAATAAGTTACGTTGTGACATAACGTCGGACGTAGCATATAAATAATCTTCAGAATATTTTTTAAATAGGGTATTTATGAAATTTACATCAGGAAATTAATTAGGACTTTATATAATGCTCCAGGTAGGTAAAAATAACATAGTGTGTCAATGAGCAACGCGCATGCTCACACGCCCACAGCAACTTGCAGTGGGGAGCAAAATAATATTAAACATGTAATATTAACTTTGTTCCGTAAAAATGCACTTTATAGGTATTCACACCCTGTATGGCCGCTTGCAAAGTTTACACCCTGTCCCAAATAAAGATTAGATTAGATGTAAAAAGACAACTTTTAACCATTTTTTTATAGTTCTATGGAACCCTAAAAATATCTTAAGTTTGGTTATCTCATTCTGTTCGTCTCGCTCGCACCAACGCGGCGACGGCGACGGTTATATAGCACTAAAACGAGTCGGCGAATCTCGTCTGTAAAAGCTGATCAGTTCTGGTCATGCAAGTTTATTTGTAAAATCTTAGTTGAGGGCGTCACAGACAATTCATTACCCTGTGTTAAGGTCAAAAGGCATCATCAATCTACAAAAAATTTTAGTATCTTTTAGATTCTATAACTTTAATTATAGAAATATGAACTTTTCTTCAAAAAAAGTCGTTGTCGTAAAAAATCTTGTATTTGACGACAAAATTATATATTTTATGTAACGTATTTAACGTTTTTTCTGTTATACCTATATATATTGTAAATTAATATAATTTATGTGTACACATCAATTATATCAATACGGAATGAATTTCGATTTGGTTCAAATCTGTCAGTGACAAAATATGTCGACATACTGACTGATGAAAATACAGTTTATTGCAATGCTCATGTTTATAAATCATAACCGTTTACACTCACACATTTTTCGTATATTTAATGTAATTATTAATCTATCTATCTAAATATATAAAAGAAAGTCGGGTTAGTTACACCACTTATAACTCAAGAACGGCTGGAACGATTTTCATGATCTTTGATTTGTTGGATTTGTCACCGCCCCGAATAGCTGAATAACTATTAAAACATCGGCAAATTCACGAAAAAAAATATTAATTTCTCATATTTTGTATGGGAACGGCTTTGTATTCTGTCGAATTCTATTTGCAAACGGTAAGTGCCATCGAAGATGTTCACTTTGTGAGGTTATCACCTCTGTCATTGTGCGCGCATCGATAATTAAAATACATATCATTTTGAATTCATTTTGAGTATTCTTAATAAAAAACTTAATATAATTCAGTTAATAAGGCAACACAACATTGTATTATATTAAACACAAGTTGCATAATATAGAGATATAGGAAAAAGAAAGATTGACTGCCGACCTGACATTATTTTATAAGGTACCAAATTGTTAGGTCCTTATGTAGTGTGTAGTGTGTGACATGAATATTAACCTCATCTACGCTCATACAGAGATGCGAAAGTAGTGGGTCTCATAGATAGAGTATACACACACGTACTATCTCTTTTTTTTACGCGTATCAGTTTAACTTTAAGTGCGTTGACTGTACAATATTTAAATAATATAACTAAATATAAAAATAAATATAACTAAAAAACATCTAAAAAAACGGTAACAACAGACTGCAATTCAATTGTATTCATGCGTTTATAAAATTCACATGTGTTAAATGTTAAAAAACAGATTAATAATAAAATTATCAAAAACAAAATCAAACTTTTATGTTACCTATTTTAAGTGAAATATTTCTTCCTCGCCTTCACGATTGATTAGTCATATTGTCCATTAGTTATAAGTATTTTTTGTCTGTTAAGTTTTGTCTGTTTTGTTTGTTTTGTTTTGTCTGTTATTTTCTGTTGGTTTCGCTAATAAGATAAAAATAAAATAAATAAACATTATTTTCAGTTTTAAGTCTGTTTTTTAAAGGTTATAGGTGTATAGGTTTTAATAAAAATGTGTAGGTACTTACTAGCGATGAAAGCTGCTCCCTCTATGCAAAATGTCGATTGTTGTCTTGATGACAAGGCGTCAGAGGAAAGAAGCAATTATTTGTAATTTGTACTTCCTACGTGCCAATTTCCTTTGTGAGTCGAGTCACATATTCGACTATACAACCGTCACTACATATTCTGACTGGCGAACATAAGTCTGCGTTTATCATAATTTGGTATGTTTGCGCCGTAGGTAGTATGATTTCACTAAAACATGGATGTAGCAATGTTGTTAATTTTTTATATTATTATTTTAACATACTATATATCAAGCTCATTAAAAATCACATGGAATAATTTTATGATAAACCTTACCTAATAGGTTTTTTTACGGCTTGTGTTATCAGGGGGTTGTAATAACCTCGAAGAGCTGGTTGCCTTGTTGGGTGCGGTTATAAATTATGCTATTCGATCGATTCGAATATGCTGTTTAGTTTAAGTATTAAGCTTAATGAGATACGCAATATTTTCATACAAAAACAGTGCATCATAAATTGGTACATCAGGATGTAGGATAATCTTAAAAACTGAATCAAAGCATTTTTTAAAACTTAGTTAAGTTTACATCATTATGAAATCAACTGTGTGACTATAGTTTTTTCATATTATAAGGTATTTCTCAGGGAATTCGCCTGATAAATTAAAATAAACTAGTGGTTGAAATTCGACCGTAAATTATTAAACTTCTATTGAAGTTTTTATACCTCTATAATACGGTTAACCTCTTTAAAATCATTGCATATATTTTTTTTAAATTTTGTTTGTCAGCTGTAAGCGTGTACAAATACGTCATTAGCGTGTGTTGTTGGCTTTTATTTCCTGCAATAATGTTAGCACAGTTGAAAAAAAACACTTGTATTTCTATATATATTTTTTATATAATTCATTGTTAGTCTTAATATTTTTATGTAAAAATTAGACTAAACTTTCATAGATAGTATAAAATGGCATTAATAATTGTTTTTGCTTGACAATTGACATTGACAAAAAACCACACAAAATTCACAACTCGAAACTCATTCGTTAATGATCTGCATGGCCGTTTTATTTTATTTTATTGAATGTATTTGTAACACATATTATAGATAAATTCTAGCTTTCTGCGCTCCTTCTCCATATAAACTTTTACTATGCCAAACTTCACACTCCTCCGTGCGCGCGATGTGTTTAAAAAGGGGTACAAAGTTTTCTCTTTACATATTAATATATTTATTAGGAATATAATAGGAGTCCCATTTTAGTCCCAAGTTTAAGGAAGCAAAAAATAAAAAAAAATAAGCGGTTTTTCATATTACAATAACCTAGTTACTAATTATAAAATAAAACGATATCCAGTATTATTCTTGTTCTGTATCCACAAAAAAAGAGAGTCACAACACTAAGTACAACTTTGTATGGAGAAATGACTGTCGCGTCCGGGGCTAAGCGCAGTTTCGAGTGTCTTGTTCTTTTCTTCATGACGCGAGGCCATTCATCGCAGAAAACGACGTCAATGACCTGGACCAGAGACATGTATCGCTGCTAAGCCAAGGCATAGATAGTGGGCTAGTTGCTCAAATGGTTAGTAGGTACTACCAACTGTAGATGAAGGACAACATTATTACTTGTCCTTGTCGAGGACAAGTACCGTCTGCAAGAAAATACTTAACTAATTAATAATTAAATTGCCTTTTTAATATGCATGAAAATTTCAGCAGTAAAATATAGATAGAGAAAAAAAATCGTATACCAGTTCAGAATTAGATTAGTTCTACTTTTTCGGTATAAAAAACATTGGATACTTGTGACCGTAATCGTTGTTTAATTGTACTAGTCATGTGTTTTCGGCAACGGCTAGCATACAGGCCTATGCAAGGATCTGATTTTCTTGACTCCACTAACATCTTCAGAACTCTTCACTCCTACTCCTACAGAGGGTATAAACGCTGAACAGGTGAAATACCTTCTGTAGGTACCTAACCACTTACCTTACCCCCTTTCCTTGTATATACACCCAGCCCAAGTACACATTTAAAATCCAGACAAGCTCCACGGATCTCTTAGGTTAAAACAAAATAAAAATATATAGAAAGCATAAATATTTATATTTTAACAAATTTTAGTACATATTGCCATCTATGCGGGAGTAGCGCAACCGAAAATTGAAGGTTTATCAAAAGCGCATTGAGAAAGAAGCACACGGGAGCTTAGGTTGAATTCGATTAAAGCAGGTAAGATTGTCAATCGTTCTCAGACGCAAACCGCGCTAGTATCGGTGCTTTTGTTGTAGGTGGCACTGGTCGCAAAATTATTATTTATTTAAATGATTTCTTTATCAATAGGTACTTACACTTATCGAAGCCTGATTACAGAATATATAAGAAGGTACATAAGAAATAACATTCCGATAATAGTTGTAAAATAATTTAGTAAGCTCTAAGTAAAGTAATATTTAAATATGTTTATAAAGCTTAAAATTGCTATCATTCAGACGTCTCTTAGTCAATCCGATAAGCTATCCGTCTATGAAAGTACTTTTTTTAACAAGAAAACCACTAGAATATAGTTGAATTGTATTTGGGTAGAAAGGTACTCCTGTCATACCAAGATTTAGCTAATAATAGTTAGAGCCATTTTAGTGCATTGCGTAATAGCAATAAAACCTTATTCAAAATTTATGCGTTCATTTTTTTTTTTTTTAAAAAAATATACTCTAGTGTATCATATGGAACCCGGGAGATATGCGCAATTATAACGAATCAATAAATTTTTATATATTATAATTATATAGTTAAATTGTAAATATATTATATAAAAATATACTTTTTTAGAAATATACGATAAAGAAATATACCATATAAAAAGATAGCTTTTTAAATTTCTCATTTCTTAGAGAGCTGACATTTAAGACACATCTTTCATTACTTCGATATTTAAATTGATTATATAATGGCAAACATGACTAACTTAAATAAAAACTTTGAATTTGAATGGGTCACTTCCGACCACTTACGGTGTTACCCAAATATACCATGATCGTCTGTCGGATCGATATAGTGAAAGTAGTGTTATATTTGAAGAAGTTTGAAGAAGTTATATTTGATACATAATAAGTCAGTTATGTAAACATACTTCAGCATCATATAAAAAACAATCATCCCATTTACACATATTTATGTATGTGAATTTTAATTTTTTATGGGTAAAATTTAGAATGATATCGTAAAATATCAAAATTAATAAATTATGAATAGGAGCAGTTGATAGTAACACACAAACCCCTGTATTTTATCAAACCAACGCATTCATAAGTTGATTTCAAAATATTATTAGTTAACAAAGTTTATTTAACTTTGTTTGGAAGAATCTTACCTTTGTCATATTGGAATAACATATTACCTACAAAAACAACAAATTATTAGTACCTTAGTAGTCAATTTTTAGTAAAAAAACTATTTTAGTTTTACATACCTACGTTAAGTTGTTGATTTCCAAATAAATAAAAAAAAGTAGGTCAAATCCGGCCACGTTTTTTTTCCTCTGAGAACATTAAACTGCGACTTTGCATCTGAGTAAGCTAGCAGGACACACGCAAACACTAATTTTGATGCTTGTGAGATGTTATTACCTGTAAAGAATGCCTTCGTATCGTGAAGACAGCAAGAAAGCAGTCGAAACTGCGTTTATACACACCTCCCAGACAACATAAGAGAAACGATAAATAAATAAATAGACAGAGACCATTCCTTACTTAGACTTAAGGGCGAGTTTGGGTAAACTTATTTATAGTAAAAAATGATATTAAAAAATCCGAAAAATAATCACCCCCAAATATATCATATTTTTTAAAAGATGGTGTAAATTTGGTCAGCGCGCGAGTTCCAATGCCGTGCCGATCAGTAATGGCCTTGACATCGTTACGGCGTACAGCGACAACTGAGCGCTCACAACAAAGACATTGTCACATGATCCTTTTAATATTTTCACGTAAAGTTTACATTTTTTTTCGGTTTCCTTGATGACTTTTTGCTTAGCAAATAATACTAGAAATCGCAAGACCAATAAACTGTTCTTGAGACACGGTGTAGACGAGAAAACCTATAAATGAGATACACCTAGGTAGGTAGGTACCTAGCTAACAGGATGTACTGTGAAACCTTACATGATTTCCGTAATATTGAGTTTGAAAAAAAAAACAGAAGACAGTTTTACTATTTTTGTGTGGTCCAAACAAAGAACTGCCGGGGTCTAGACATTTCTAAGAAACTGAGCGTTTTCCATTCATTGACTGCGTGAATTCCTTACATTTAAAGCCAAAATCAGTCGCGGAGTCTTTCGGACTTAGCGCCACCGGATGTATTAAATTACACACACATACTCTTAGAATAGCCGAACCACCAGCGAGCCTCAAGCGTTTGTCGGTTCCCACAAGAATTCTGTACTACAAAACAGATCATTAGTGCCTGTTTTTACACTCAGTATTAGAGACGCGATTTAGCAAAAGCTTTAGCAAATTACTTAGGTATTAAGCATAAGCTTTTAATGTACACCTATCACCTTTTATGCTGAAGTTTCTTTCAGTGTATCTGTCAACCAAAACAATTAACCGCCAAAAGCTCTTACGGTTGATTATCTATTTATTAAATAAACTGCTGCTAAAAATACCAACTCGTATCCTAAGATATGTGTGTAATCCTTTGCGCTAATTACAATGTGAAATTCGAATTAATAACAATTAATTCAAATTTCAAAAATATGACAATATGGCTGTTAGAACGTATTATTTATTGCTGGCCAGTTAAAATTAATGTGCGCAAATTAAAATATTAAATAAGTGTTCAGTGGCACATATGAAATTATTGTAAAATTATTATTATTATAAATATAAATATTATGACCGCGTTGTTTCATTACTAGCCGCGTGTCAAAATTTAAAAAAAAACAAAATGGTTTTAAAATTTATGATAAATTGATAGAATGACATAATAACATTGTATGTTATTTTTTATTTTATTTTAATCTACTCAGACCTAAAAAACAATCCACTGTCGCCTCTATGGTCATCCAAAACTCATAATGAATGAACTAAAAATGTCGCAGGCACAAATGGAGATAAAAAATAAAGCAACTAATCACACTTAAATGATACCTGTAGGGCCTAGCTGTAAGACGTCAGGTTCTGGTATAATAATTTACTAAGATGAATAATGTAAGAAGTAGTTGATATTTTATGATAGCTGCAGGGTGTCATAGCATAATTACGATAATCAATATCTGTAATAAAATAAATATTTATAATAAAATAAATATACTCAGAAATGGCATTCATTCATTCGTTCATTGCTAAGAGCCTCACCAATTTTGTTGGCATTGGCACTAACAGATCTGACAATATTAACGAGTCTCATCACTACTCGCCGATTAGTTTTACTAAAATTACATTCGCGGGCATCGCACTATTTATTTATTTTTTAGGCGCTTCTTTCCGAATTTAGGATTTGACCTACCTGTGTATTTTTGCATCTATTCTAAATACACTATTTTATTTATTGAATTCTTTTGTTTTAGGAAAAACTTAACATTAGATTAAGTAAACATAAGCTTAAAGAAATATTGAGATAATTCGTAGAAATGCGCGAACTGTATCTATTACCTAATTCCATATCAAATGATTCCTTTCCTTACCTGTCCTTTGTAATTAAACATCTTTTTATAATATTAACGTAATCAAAGAAAGAAATATAAATGATTAATACTGATTGCATATCTTTTTTTAAGTATTTTGGTTGTTTTTTTCATTTATTTATTGATACAACATTATAATTGTCATGACAAAAAAAAAGTTTTGGCTGCCAGAAACTCACGATCTAGGTTAATCGTGTACACACACAATACAATTTTACGCAAATATTGAATACAACTACTACATTTTTTTTTATGATTTAACAACCTAATTTAAACGAAACAAAGATAAACTTTTGCGAATGTTTAACTATAGTTTTTAAATGAGATGGCATTAAGTTCATCAATCGTGACAAAATGATTTTATTTTGTCGTTCTCCGTGATTTTTAAATTCAAAGAATTTTAACGATTAATTTGTCAATTATATTTATACTACGCGCTTTGTATTTGAGTATAGAAAAAATCATTTCGATCGTCTTTTAAATATAAAATTAAAAAATGGTAATTGAACATTGAAAAATATTTACACCATACCTAACGAGTTATTTTTGTGCTTAATTTAAATGTGTTTCGGTACCAACAATTTTAAAATCTTATATGGCAAAGTTTTTATTTTATATAAATAAATGTTATATGATCCCCATATCGGACTATTGAATCAACTAATTGTTTCTATAAATGAGAGTTTTTATAGGTATGTAGTATTTTACATATAACTTAATACTTCTCAGGATTTGGTTTGTTTAATCTTAAAATCACAGAATTTGACAGATGGATCAATTAGCGCATTTTCTCATCTCTGGCTTATTATTTCAAATGCTTTTATTCGCGTCTTGACTCTTTGTTTAATGATCCATGACTCATACCTATTTGTATGATCTAGGTAGGTAGCAGGGTAGCAAAAAAGTGTTAAATTATCGTGCAAAATCTCGTGCGTGGTTTCTTTGAAAAGCGAAAGGTCTATCGATTCACATAGCCGATACGGCGTAACATATTCTCGGACGCATGGCCGGGCCGGTAAAGCACAAACGGCATTTGTCAAAAGGTGTCCTTTAAGCCGTCAGGACGAACACTTTCTTGAATGAGAAGTGCTTAGCACTCGAACCGAACACTGATGCTTATCCGATAATCCGGCGCTCGGGTACTCGACCGGCGGAGGGCCAATTGTGCGCTGAGAGTAACTGTTATTTTCTACGGCTGAAAGCTACCGTTCGAGCAAAAACATTCATGAAGAAATCTCATTTTGATATGTGCACTATTTTGAATAATATTTTCAGGTTGCCTAAACATAAAATTACACACAAACTAAAATGCGCTTTCAGCGCCCGGGAAACTGGTACCGGCGCCCGCCCGGGTGAAAAAACACATCAAAAAACTAGTTCGTGGGTCTTATGCCCTGTAGTTAGAATGATTACTTAATACATTTATAAGGAGAAAAAAAACTCTTTTATGGCTTTCAAAGCATAAAAATTATCACTGGAAATTATATCTATCGAATCTTTTTCAAGATCTTAAATGTTTATATTTTTTGTTTATTTTTCTGTTATTTCTTTTGTGTATGTGTATTTATTTGTACAGAGCAGTAGTAATAGTTTAATATCAGTTAATGTAACCAAAAAACTGCACTAAAAATCACCTCATGTAACCCTAATCCTTCATCTTAGTGACGAGGAGGACGATTTTATTTTTTTTTAAATATCGTGCTTCTCGTATTTCATCTAATTAGATAGTTACATAATATTTGACAATATTTTACTCTAAAGAGGTCAGGTTAGAGTAAAATCCTCCTCCTCTTTAGAGTAAAATATTCGGTTTAAAAGCCGTCATCCTGAGCTCTCAATTTTTTTTTTACCTTTTTAGTAACTTAATAAATATTTAGCTATATGGCTTTATATTATATAGTTTATCAAAGGATTATTAATCTTCAAAAAATTTCAAGATTTTTAAAGATGGTGTCATTTATGTTTTCATGCAATTTCATGCAATTAAGAAATTAGTGTATTATATAGATATCTGTAGGAGATTGGTTTTCTCACGACTAATGAGGCATGCGCATAGTTTTATGCTGTGCATAGACTTTATTTAGGCTATTTTTGACAGCGCTTGGGCCTATCTAGGCTATTCGTTGTTCGAAGGTAGAACGGAAACATTTTAATTGACACTCGAGAGTCGTACCGCCGCGTGTCTGTCGCTCGGTTAAGGTCGGTTAAGATCGGTTAAGATCGGCGCCTTTCGCGATTTTCGACCGCGATACAGCCCCTGCATTTTCGAGGGCCCGCGATCCACCCAGCCGATAAGGCCACGGCACCGATGCGCAGGGCGGCCCGAATACAAATGGCCCCGGCCCAATCACGGCCCGGAATATGTCAGAGAATATCATCTTTGTTTATGATAGAGTTGAATAATTGCCGTCATTTTGGTTTTTTGTACGCCGAGCGCGCAGGAAACCGTGCCTCAGATATTCTCTTTGGAAGCGCCGAAAAATCACGTCATCCAAGTGATGGCGTACTAAAAAAAGTAATTTTTTTTTTTTTTATTGTTATTATTTTATTATCCTCCCTTTAAACCACTATAATGCTTTTTAGGGGTTAAATTAAAGCTAACCTGAGAAAAGTAAGAATTATTTTAACTCTATCGATATAATAAATAAATAAATAAATAATTTGAGAGCTCATGATTTTAGGGCATTTACTACTATTTTGCAAAATGAATTAAAAAATACATACATAGCTTAAAACCGACAACTATATACTTCAAACACCTAGTCAATGCATAGACGTAACTAGCCATCTGACCAGGGTGGTTTATATTGGTTTTATAATACTCGCATTTCGGAAGTCGATATAAGTCAGTTATTTCCTAGCGATGTTTGGAGGGGCCCGACTACACCGGTAGTTATGTAAAAATAGTAATCGCGCTATACATGCGATAGTGTATGTAAAGAGATAGGTACATAGAAAAGTTGAATGTCCGAAATTTCACTGAACCAACCAGATCATTTTAACCGACTTCATATAAAGAAGTTTGTTCTCAATTGGATGTTTTAATTTTTTTTTTATAATATTTGTAGACTCAGTCCTGGACCAAAGTAATCTATATTATTATATCTAAGTTATGTATAAATATTATCTAGGTCGCACTTACTTGACCCGTCGGTTTAGGTTTTGTACCTTTTCTTTACAAGAAAATTGACTAAATAAAATTACAATGACTGACTGTTTCATAGTTTTGTCTAAGATGGGATCCTCCATCTCAGGTTGTATTAGTGAACATCAACCTTTAGCCGGTATGTAGATGCTATCTCTTGGTCAATCTTTTAACAGCAAACAGGTATGTAGGGAGTGTGGGAGAGGACAGAAGAATATGTCAACCCGTAGCAAGTGACTCCATTAAGGTGTTTATTGCGCGTTAACAGATTGTCGAAAACCAGTCCTTAACGTGTATATATGGCCACCGGCGGCTATAAAAATGCTATAATAACAAGACCAAATTACACTCACATATTTTCAACTACACTTGACAGAAGATTACGAGATAATGTCGCTGGATTACAATTCGGCATTGTAATTATTTACGATTAGTCATCCTTAGTACTCACTCGTAATAAGTTGTAATGGCACGTGTGAATAATGTTTGGCATTCCATTGGTTTAGGTACTCAGTTAAAACCACTACATATTGTCTAAGGAAAATGTTTTCTTTTTACAATGATTGAGTTCATATTTAATCATTATTTGTTCGAAGTGCTACAATTAGTTACATTAAAATTAAAAATCCACTATGGTAAAAAAAGCATTTAGCGTAGCCCCGTCTGTTCTAGAAAAAATCTACTATTAGTTGATACTGTATAAGTTACTGTTACTGTATACGATACTATTCCAGTACTTTGGCCGTTCGTTCATCCATCCGTTGCATTTTTCAACTCGGAAAGTACAAATGCGAAAGACTTAATTTTTTGTGTGTAGATTAATACTTGAAAAACAACCATAGCCTTTTAGTTCTCATCGGAGGCCGGTCAAATAATATAGATATTTAACATCAAAAACAACAAATTTTTGGTACAAAGTAACTTTGACAGGTCAATAGAGCGTTCAGATATCATATTTTAATTTCAATAATAGTATATACAACACGGCTTTTGGAATGTGCTATTTATTACTGGCCAGTTAAAATTAGTACAAACACAAATACGCAAGTACTACGTGCGCAAATAGAAATATGTAAAATAGTGTTTAGTGCCACATTATAATTATTTTTATTATTAAATTATTGGTATAAAATAATGCATTTATTACGTATACTTTTTTTTACATTTGTTTATTGACACCATAACTCGGGATTACATTTTCGGAATTTTTGTTAATTTGCCCCTTTGTATGTTTTTTCTACTATAATTATAAAATGGCTTGTATAAGATTTCAATAAAAATTTAGCACATGATTGAATTTGAATCAGGGCCCTAAACATGTTCGAGAATAGTCCTGGGACAAACTGTATATAAATTACGCAAATCCAAGACGGCTGGCTCTCTTACTGCTGACTTCATGAGGTTGAAAATGTAGTTGGTCCGTAATTATATGTAAATAATACCTCTAGAGCGAAATGTATCACCATTGACCCAATTAATTCGTCCATTCTTTCCTTAACGAATGAAAGATCTTCGATTATTAAAAATATTATTTTGCCCTCATCCTATTCTTAAGTGGGTAATAAGTGAAATACAACGTTAAGCCGGACGAAAAAAAACGCACATTGTGCGCGAGCGAAAAGATGTCTATCGCGCGTTTGATAAATTAAACTTGTCAAATTTTATTGTGAGGCCGCAAAGCGTTATAACAGATTGAGCCACCTCTGGGGAGGACCTGGCGACCACGTGACCACGTGAGCTCGTCTCATTCCGTGGCGCGCTTTGATGCATTGGGGATCAAAATACATATATAGCAATCGTTAGTGTCACCGATCCCATAATAACGCTTACATAACATCTTTATTTATGGTTAAATGTTCTTTTGTTACCCAACGTTTACTAACTTGTCCTTTTAAACAATATTATAACTTTCTTAAATTTATCAATGATAATTTTTTTGTGCAATTTATTTATTTTTGTTGATTTAAACCTTTATATCCACTGTATCTGTATCTAGCCACTTAATTTCTACAAATATTCCTTAATGTGTATTTTTATTAACTTTTTATCTGTAATGTTTGTCTTTTAATCTGTTTTTTTTTGTCAACCTATCCAGTAAATATTATATAAAACTTAAGAAGGTGGTAGAAAAAACCATTTGCAACCTAAAAAAATCAGTCAATGTCGCCATTAGAGTTATTATCAATATATCTTAAAGAATTTTGGAATTTTATATTTATTGGATTACTCTTCGTTGATTATGCATTTATTCTGGTAATAGCGCGGGTTTATTTTTTATCTTGCCGGTTCGATATGCATTTAATAATATTAACAACATTTTTACTGATGAAAATTATAATTAGTTTAAAATCGAGCGCAAGGGGCATTTTTCTTGAAAATGTTAATTTTTATTCCTTTCTCATAAATTAAATATTTTTTAATAGGCTATTCACCCGTAGGCTAGTATTTTTTTTTAAATAACTTTTTCCTATCGCTAGGATTTAAAGCTAACTATAATTAAAATAAAAATATATTTTTTAACAAAAATATATTTTAATTAAAAAAATAGTTATTATTAATAAATGCATATCTTATTAACAAGACAAAAAAATAAAAAACAAAATACAAAAATAAAAAGTAAAAAGTAAAAAAAAATATAAAGTGGTGTTACCAGTATAATGACATAATCAAAAAAGAGTATCTTCTCCATGAAATATTAAAAAATAAGTTAACTCCAAAATGTTTGAGAATCAAATAAGTATTAACTGAAAGTTTTTTGTTGAAAATTATCACTTTTACTACCTCCTTATGTTTTATTTACACTTACTGGACATGCTGTATAACAATGGCTGCTGTTTTAGCTAAAAAAATATATAAAAATAAATACTTATAATTAGTTACACGTTCTAAAGGGTTACATTTACAAATGTTCAAATGTGTATGTTTATAAGTCCTATTGTATATGATTAATGGTTTATGTACTTACGTCTGACATCGTCCGCGAATGAAGTGCCAGATTTGATGCCTTCAAGATTGAACAATATATGGTATATAATAACAGTATATGATAAATATGAGCAATAAAATAAAAGGAGGAATATTTGAGGAGTAAAATCTTGTTCATTAGCTGCCGTGAGTTGTAGAAAAAAATAGATGGCGGAAATAATACAGTTGAGTCGATGTTCAAGTTAAACTACCCCTCAGACGAAACGAGTGTTGAAACAATAATTTGCTTAAAATTTTCTAAAATTATTTCACCATACAAATAATAAAGTCGAGATAATCTCGAATGGAAGTCACAGAACGTGGTCTCAAAGCTCACCGCATAACCTGAAGATGTGTACACAGATAAAGTTCGAACGAGCGGAGAGCGAAGGTGGCAATTAATATAACCCAAAAATGAAGCTGTTAAGCTGTCAAAATATTCGCGCATAAAACTCCAAAGAACAAGGCTGGATGCTCGGGTCTCGGTGTCACAGGCGCCGACATTTCCCGGCGGTCACGTCCCAGGCGCGCGGTATTAAAAACCACAACGTTTTACGAGCGTAAATCAAAACTATGTTATTATGACGTAAATAAAATAAAGAGTGGACGTCAACGCACTCCACTGCGCTAAGGAGTCTTAGGCAGAAAACATATTTTATTTTATGGTTAAAAAAAAATTGATCCACGTTACTCTAATGCGTTTGCAGTTAATATTAATTACAAAGAAAACCACATGACTGTCGACAAAATATGTAACTTTTACAAAAGTGCTTGAATATTAAGATATCGAGAAAAGTGATTTTATATTCGGTAATGGTTATAGCATGACGTGTTCTTTCCACAACTATTTTACTGTTATTATCCATTCAAAAATCGCACTCTCGTTCCATACTGCTGATAAAGTTTAGTATCTTTATGGGTGCGAGGTATTTTCAAGGTGATTGTCTAGAAACATCTTACGAATTAGAGGCCTACGTTCACTGAGAATGTGTACTAATGGGGTTTCTGGAATATCATACTATAATCTGCAAATTGTCATTTGTTGATATTTCAATCAAGCTGAGATGTTTATTAAAAAAAATGATGAAAGAACACAGCAGCGCACATGGAAACTGAAGACATAAGGTAGAATTTGTGGTGCGGTAAAAAAAAAATGAAGAATACGGTAGAATCAGGAACTGGAAACGCTTTTCAATGAACCGGATATATTGGTCACATTGAAAATCGGCAGATTACGGTCAACAGACTGTCCAAAAAGGTCTTCGCGATATATCCAGATGGACGGCGATCAGAAGAGATGACAAATCTGCGTAGATGTGATGCTCTACTCTACACTTTAATAAACCGAATTGGAAGTCTAAGGCAGAGAATAATGCAGGATGGGATGATAGGCTGCTCAAGAATTAAGGCCAAGTGTTTGTTTTTTTTGCAGTGGCATGTTAAGGTTCTAGTGAAACCCTTAATGAGTTCCGGCTTAATTTTAGGGGTTTAAAGAGTCTCTAGTGGTTTAAAGAGGTTTAATTGGCTTGCTTTTATCCGGGTAATTCTTATCTGGGTTTAAGAAATAGATAGATATATCTCATCTAGAGTGTATTTTTAAGATTGCTTTCGGTATTTGTAAGTATGTGGTAATTTTGAACCATCGGAACAATGAGACCACTACTCCAAACTTCATCCTGCGGAAATGTGCGTGAAGAACCTGCTGATTTTAAAGTTATACATTTCAGTGCCGTTCCTTGCTGCGAATGGTTGAATTATTTCTCACCTGGAACGAGCGAACTGGTGAAATGCTCAAATAATGTGCGTCGTGAGGATGCATAAGTTTCTAGCGATTTGCCAGCCAGCGGCTCCAAATGACTTTTCGTTCGACGCGCTCGTAATATTGAGGGTTCCATTGTCCATTTCTCCGTCTGTGTGGACTGGCTTATGGAAATATATTGACCTAAAAACAAAAACCTAATAACACAAAAAATGAGAAATTTGTAATATTTGCTTTGAACGATATGTAAATGTTATCAGCTTTGAGTTTTAAAGGTATTTCACTTATTTATTATATTTCATGATTGTTTTTTAACAGCGGTAAATCGCAAGAAAAGATGACACAATTTTTGAGAAAACGTCAAATTTAAAAACATCTAATTATTTTTTTGATAAAGCGTTACGTATAGTCATACAAAAATTAATTATACAAATACTAAAGAGGTCTACTTTAGTAACTATATATATACATGTTTGAAATCGCAATGACAATTAGCTAGATTTTTATCGGTAATAGTCATGGGATACTGTCTATAAACTACTGACACAATCCAGGCATTTGCCGGGCCCTCACCCCTGTAACCGTTCACGCTGCAAAACTTATCTAGACCCTTTCTCATCTCGGTTTACTAGCCCTGACATCGGCCATGCAGATTGTATCACTGAAGACTTACACAGTATTCGTCACAGAACATTTGAATTGAGTAGACTCGGCTAAGTCAGACATCGGAGCGGTATTGGTACCTACACAACTAACACCGACGCAATCACTGCTTGACACAGGGCGAAGGGGCGTGGCTTGGTTTTCGACTGACAGCAATGTCATGATTTTGTCGTATCCTCTGTATCTCGCTTAGAGCGCTTCTATGTCATTAACTATTTCTATAGTATTCGCATTAATAATCATCACCACTAATACTCATTTCGAAATTTCGTGTGTCATCGTCCTATACCCGATCGCGCCCGAGCAAAGTCGGCTTTTGAATGAGTGTTTCCAGGAATTCCAGGTCAAGGTACATAGTTACGTCTTTCCCAAAATAGGGTAGGTATAAAAAAACGTCTGGGTGTTTTTAAATATTTTATTTTAATAAAATTATAAAATAGGAAGTGTTCGTATTGGTATATATTTTGTTAAAATAACTAGGTATTAAACCATAAAATCTTAAGCATCATTTCTAAAAGTAATAAATGGCTACAATGTCAAAAATTCAAATAACTTGAATATTGCTTGGGTAGTAGTTTTTTAATTTAAGAATGCAGCTAAAGTCTTCCCTAATTTCTTTCAGGAAGTTCGGTATTAAACAGTGAGGTCGTGGTAGTCTAGTAGTTAGAGCGTTGGACTATTGACCCAAAGGTTGCAGGTATGAATGCGCGGATGATCATACCATTTTTACCGCTATATTACCACCATCGCACAGGCACATTTGACCTAGTTGAGTAGGGCCCAAACTAATTGTATATGACCTAGGTCATAGCAATTATTTTTCGTAAAAAAATAAAATAAACAAGTTTTTGCCTTGTACCATGAAAATTGGTAGACTTAGGTATATGTAGGTAGGTATTTGTTCAGAGGCTCGTCGCGTCTTCTCTCTTTTAAACTGTTTGTAATTTATTTCAAAACTTTTCCTAAAAATTGAGTTACATTGTTTTTCTTAAAACGTCAATACTTAAGAACATTTGCTTGTTGTAATCTATTAGTTGGCTTTTTACTCGACTCAGAGCAAACTTCAGAGTTAACGCACCGAGGAATGTTGCCGTGTACATACGTACCTAATCATATTTAATATTTATTTTATATTCATAATGCTCTCGTGACAGTTATTATGAAAATGTGTAATAGATTGAATTTTAATCGTAGTACAAAGAAACATTTTTTTCCAGTGCCAGCTTCTCAGTTCCGTTCCATGTTTTACCTCCACAGTTTTTCATGTGGAGTTTTTTTTGTGAGTTTTTTTGTTAAAAAACTTAAAATGATACCATGGATTACCCATGCAATAGTCAAATCGATACACAAACGTAATTCACTTTTCTAAAAAAATAGGCGTTCAGCAGACAACATACAAATTCTTCTTGAGTATAAAAAATATACTTGATAACAACTTCAACCCTAAAATATTATGGAAGACTTAAAGATATCTTTCATATCTCTAATAAAAAATCTTCTGAAATAAATAAAATAAAAGTCAACGAAACTAGTGTGAATGTTAAAGATAATTCAGAGCAGGTTGCGAATCATTTTAATTCTTTCTTTGCGAGGATCGGAGAAAAATTATCGGAAAATATACTGAATAATTTAGAGTCAACGGAAAATAAGTTGTCTGATAATATAAATGTCGTCAACCATGATATAAAATTTTCTTTATCCATCGTTACGTCTGATGAAATACTAAAGTTGATAGATGAATTAAAACCGAGCTATTCTGTTGAAGTGAAATTTATTCAAAGATATAAAGCGTCAAATCTGTCTACCTGTAGCACATCTAATTTATTTAAGTTTTCCATGTGGAGTTTACCTCCACGTGGAACAAATATTTAGTTTTTTAGGAACGATATCCTATTTGTTTTTACCTCTTATAGGTTAAAAGGAAAATGTAACCTAAGCCAAAAGTGGTCGGCAATTATGGGACCTTTTCAAATGATTTTAATAGATACAAATTTTCTTTAGACGCATTGGGAGTTAGAATATTCGTATTATACCATTAAATTGTTTCTGTAATGACTTTTAAACGTGTATATTAGTGGTAAATGTTGTGATTTTATTGTAACTAATGATATTGTAATGCCCTCTATAATTCAAAGTGAACTAAAAAAAAAATAAGTGCAATAAAATGAAAACGACAACATATATATTTGAGATCAGGTCAGTGCGCTGGCTCGCTTAGTGTGGGGCGGTGTGTTTATTGAAGTGCAATTTTCACGCCCTGCACGGCAATGAACAACAGGGCGTGGATCGCGCCCGAAACTCAACATTCCTTTCATCTTCCTAATCTTCAAGTGCGTTACGGTCCAGGTCTTGAATATTTACGACCCCTTCGTTCGTCTGAATGGAGTGTCCATTCATTGTCCATAGAAAATCTCCAAAACGAGGTGTAAAAAATATTCCTATTCATCAATATGAAGTTTAGGCGCCTTTAATCAAAGCCATTTTTGACATCAGCTGGGCAAATACCTTCCTAGGGCCGCGGTCGTAAGGTACAATATCGCTCACCACCTCGATCGATTCACAGAGCAATGCCACCTACATAATATAATGTTATCACGCTAGGGTGTCCAATATTGATCACATTTCGGGAATACATACTTTTTTATATTTCAGGTAACGCCTGTAAATTTATTGAACGATTATTTTTGAATAACTAATTTAAGCTATTTATATAGAAAATTTGTGTGTTTTTAATTTTCATAAAAAGCTGTGAATCAAAATCAAACCTCCATATTTGGCGACAGTTGCTCAGTTAAAGAGTTTATATGATCCCTAAAGCCATTCTATTTATTTTTCTGGTCAATCTAAACTTTATACTAATCCGTAAACCCGTCGTTGTAATGTGTAGAACTACATGTTTTGTGATGAATGATAAACTTTAATGTTTAAAATTCAGCTTTTTATAATAATCTTTTTATATATCTTGTTATAAATAGCTAAATTAAAAAAAAATAATAATAAAGAATAATTGGACCAAAAAAACCTGTTTATGTATCTTTTTTTTTTGTCCTATCATTTGTCGTTGTTCATAAATAAGAATTGAATAATTTCATAAGTACACCCTTTCAATTTTTCATGTTTGTCATTGTAGCCATTTTTGTGTTTGTTTATTTAATATCTTACTATTAATATTTACACTACATAATAAATACTACATAATTTAAAACAAAACTTATAATATGATTACCTATTATAATTATTTTATAAAATTTATAGACAAAAAAGTTTTTTATTGCTAACGAACTGTGCCTACGGTAGCCGGGCAAATATATGACACTTGTAAATATTGTTTATATTGTTGATAGTTTACGAGCAATAAGCCTGTGACAGATAGGCGGATAGTAGATCGAGCGCAATAGGGTTTTAATACTTTTGTTTGATTTCCTTGTACATAAGGAATCTCAGTATGATTTTTTATGTTTTAGTTTTTCAATAAGGTGGGTTTTATTAAATAAATCAATGATCTGGTCAAATTTTAAATAATGTTTGTAAGCAATTATTTCTTTAACATAAATCTTAAGGAGATGCAAAATAAATTTCATAAACATCATCAACATTCACTATGTTTCTAATATTTACTCACACAAACGCCTTTTATATATTACACCTATTCTCAACTCACACTTGTTACTCAAACCCCGCACAAATAAACGCACGCGTAATACACACTCGCACTAATCATAAAGTTTATTGTGTCGTAAAATGTTGGTAGTAAATTGTTGTTTAGTTGTTTTTAGTTTATTTATTTTATTTTTAATTCTTTAAATTAGTACAGCTTTCAGCCAGTTAATAATGAATGTATCCCCTCCACCGACACAGCATGAATTTCTTAGTGTGCTGAACATCGCATATCTTATATAATGCTTGTTAGTAGATATCACTAACACTTTTACACTGTACTGCTTTTTAGGAATCAATTTATGAACTTACATTATACATTATTATGATTTTTTTTGATACTTTTATGTTTAGCTGTAATTATTCCTGTGAATTAAAAAAATAATAATAATCCCACAAAATAATGGCGATATGGTCACCGTAGTACCTCGTTCAGAATTGTTTGTTCTCAGCGCTCATGATCGCGTCCTTCTCTTCCCGTCACAAAAGCCTTCAAAACCGTACGAATGTACTACTCCCGTTGTTCCAGCACACGAGTGCATAATATCTTCACAGCTTGGAGTTTTTGTTGGCGTTATTTGGCTGTGAGTTTTTTTTTAGCCGTTTGCGTATCGCCCTTTGCCGCCCCGTTTCCATCGTCAGCAAACGTCCTCGTCGCAATAATTTAGATGTCAAACATTTTTTTCGACCGCCGGCCATCTTATTGTTGGTCGTTCGGTGGGCCCAATGTGAGACCGTTTCAATTTTGAGTTATTTATTGCAGTGGCAGCGACGCTTTGTGTCGGCTCGAGGAGTCATTGTGTCGGCCGACGCGACGCGACGCGCCTCGAGGCCGCGCGGACGGGGCCCGCGCTTCGGGACACTTTCTATTCTTTCCGGGGCCACCAGATCGATGTTTTTTTTTGTTTTTCTTATTTTACATTATTTCGAAATGTAATTATTTAATGAAAGCCTGCAGCGCCCAGGTGTCTCGGGCCTACGGCACTCAAAATCGATCGCCTATGGCAGTCGTTATAATTATTGTTCGGTCTACCTCAATATTTTTAGACTACTTACGATCGACTCTGAGAGACTGCAAGTGTGTGTGATGCAGGGTTGTCGTACATACACGATACACCCTACCTACCTAGGTAGGGCGTACCGTAGCATATATAGATATTAGCTTTCTGCACAATCATTTCTGCGGTCGATCGCGATCGACCAGTCGATCGCGATCGACCGTTTGAGCACCCCGGCTCTACGCCAACTAACCAATCCACGAGCACTCGCTCACAAAATTTAAATTACTATCCATTTTGCATAGATATATATACACATAATATTATAATAATTACACATAAACGCTTACTCTCACTGACAGGCACACTCAAAGTCCCCTATATGTGTCGTATAGATGCAAAACATTCTTATCCATTTTATAAAATAATTAAGTCAAAAACTCGGAAAAGTGTGTGGAAAATTTTACAGTTTTTCTTACCTGAATTTCATCATCCATTCAATTTTATTATGTTGTCATTTTATTCGAAAAATAAACATTGATACATACCTAATTTGAATCTAAATAAAGCTTTAAAAAAAAAGCGCCGGTGAAAATGCTGACTTTGAACTAAAATCATGTTATTTATTGAGGAATTTTTAAATTTGAACAGTTTATAACTCTTTAAAATGGGTTTGCGCATTTTTAAAAACGTAATAAAAGTTTAAGGGTTTATGAGCATTTAACCGATAGCATAATTATATCAAATAACCAAAATAATCAAACTGCTTCTTTTTCATCATCACAGAGTTCACAAAAATCTTCATTTTTTGTTTGTCTATTATTTAAAATAGATTTTTATATTAATGAAAAAAAAACAAAAACCTATCATTTGATAGTTTTTTTTTGTATTGATATAATTTAATATCAAATATTTGATTGCCTATTATATGTGCTGCAATTTTGCCAACAGTAGTTGTATGGTAGGTATTATAGGTACTGTTAACCTTATAATAGGCGTTAAACGCTGTGCTAAGATTTATAAACATAGATTACAACTCAAACTTAAACTCTCATTAATCTTAAACTTAAGATGACATCATAAAGGTGATAAAACTAAAATATTTAAAAAATAAAAATCTTTTATGGAAAATATATAATAGGATAATAGATTGTGGGTAAAAGGGATATTTTTATGAATGACTGGACTCGCCTACGCGATTCATAAAAAAAATAATAAAAATCTCACAGCAGGATAATTAGTGTGCGTATTATTTAATATTTCTGATTTAAAATGTAAAAGAAAGGCAAAGCTATTTCAAATTAAATCTACAACAATAAAATTAATTATAGGTAATACAATAAACTTTCTAATGTAAGTAAACACAACTGTTAAATGTATTCAGTTTTTGATTATTTCGCTTCATTGGCTTGGGTGTCATATCAAAGTATATCATAGAAATTAAGTTTTTAAGCCATTTTAAACTATAAATCTAACTGCATGAAGTGAAGTCACTTTGCTTTGGGTGGTTCTCTTATTTCGATGTATTGATTAATGTCATATTAACGTAAGTACTCTTTCGTCTATATGACATCAGAATAAAACATACATTCTCCTAAAGTTAACGGTTGGTCAGTAATTTAGTCTGGATTCTTGATGGTCATCTAGGTGATCTTATTTTACTATTCACTAATAGTCATATCAGTTTATTAAATAACTTGAATATTTATTTTTATTTCTATAATTGGCTTCGTTTACCTTAATGTGGTAGGTAGATTTAACATTTTCGATAGCCTACTTTTAAGATATTTTTTTTAATGATAAAGCAGACGATTGTTTTTTTTTTCCTCAATAATTTACATCGGTATAATCTTAAAAATAATGTCAGAGGTCTATTAATTAGGCAATATCGCTAGTGAAAATATACTCTTCGCGGTTTTGGTGCAATCGTCACCTTAAATTGACGCTGGACTCTACCATTGGTTTGAATGCTTGGCGACAAGCAGCGCATGCGTGCGGTCTCCAGTGAGGGCGCCTTCGCATAGCGTCTCCGCTGTCGGCGGCCGGTGGGCCTGGTGAATGGGGCCGCGCAGGGCCCCGCAGCGCCGAGCCGCTCGATGATCTTTTTACTCGTCGAAACGTCGGGCCCTTTGCGAAAACCGACGAAATTCTCACCGAAACCTCTCGTTTGCGGCGCAGCGACGAATCTTCGTGTCGCTCACATGGTTGACCAAAATCTCGATGGAAACAAAAAATAAAATAAATGTTTATATTTTTAATAATTTTAATGATTTCACTTTGGATTAAGTCGATGTTATTTATTTCTTATAAGAAAAAGGAGTCGGCACGCTAATATGCTGCCGATTACGTGGTTTTCGTTCGTAGGACGGGTCAGTAAACAGAAATTTCTCAAAATATGAAATAACGACCAAAGAGATGGACTAACATTTAAAATATATATATTTTTTTTAAATTAGTCGGGTCTATGTAAATTAAAATAAGGAATAGTTTTATTTAAAAATGCCAAATGTAAACTTAGTGTTTATATAAAGTTCGAAATGATAATGTCATGAATATAAACAATTTCAAATAAAATTAGGACAATAACATAGGGAAGTTATGATACTTTGGCCACCACATGAGATATTCAGAGGGACCTACGGCATCCATATTTAAGAAAAAACCATTGAAAACCACCTAGCAGTGGTTTAGCCAGACAATGAAATCGCTTTAGAGCTGCCGTCAACAAGATTAATCTTGTCTTCTACATGATCGCCAATGTTCGCTGAGCAAATATGGTTGGTACTAGAGAAAGCTGTTAAAAGTGATCTTATGCAGAGGTCGCAATATCTAGTGGTGGAAGGTGTTTGACTATTAGTTCAGAGGTCGTGGGTTCGATCCGCATTCAGCCATTGTTGAGGCTTCATTGGTACTATCTCCCCTGACTCTAGTACAAGAAAAGAGTGATTAATATAATCGTGTAGGCTATTAAATGATTTTAGATAAATGAAAAATTCAGAGTTTTTCGTGTCGTCGTTTATCTCAAAAAATATGCATCTATCATGCAA
The DNA here is from genome assembly GCA_020383195.1 of Neomicropteryx cornuta. Classification (NCBI taxonomy): domain Eukaryota; kingdom Metazoa; phylum Arthropoda; class Insecta; order Lepidoptera; family Micropterigidae; genus Neomicropteryx; species Neomicropteryx cornuta. The sequence continues at coordinate 10,346,771 of JAHKQU010000029.1, read as the reverse complement.
TATATAATAATATATAATAATATAAATATAGATGTACTATACATAAATAATTCATAAAAAAAAAGGCAATCTTGTACAATTTATTTTAATTATTACGCTCGTGGCAACCCGATATTACAAATATAAACAACGTACGTATCTACTTTCAGATCGACAATTTCAAATAAAATAAAAATAACTTTTGAAAATCTGTATGATGTCCGTAGTATTAACAAGAGCCATCATCACATTTTCAAATAAGCTTGTTTATTTCTTCCTTTTTTCTCATTGCATACAGAAATATCTTTTTTGTTATATATTTTTTATAGTTTTCTTACAATGGAGCACAAGGTAAGGCACTACCTTCACAAGGTGAAGGCAAGGTGAAGGCAAGGTGGGCACTAGTTTCAGGAAAAAAATCGAATTCATTATTTTAAATTTAAAACTACTTTAAGTTTTATTCAAAATTTTAAATAGTTTTTTTTTATCTAAATTTACTACTGAAACAATATTTTTTTCTACCAAATATGTGACATTGAAGTTTTACATAGGATTCTCTCAATAAATCAGAGTTAATTTAACAGCACGTAAAAGCGTTTATTAAAGAACTGAGAGGATTTACTCGAACATCCACCACATTTATTTATATATTAAAAAGCGTAATAGGAAACTACCAGTTGCACTTTTTTTTAACAAAACTATAAATAACTAACCTAATACTATGCATGAGCTATGTATGAACTATGAAAAATTTTTTTTTATCAAAATTCTCGAAATAATTTTTCTTGCGGGTTTAAAGAAGTGCAACAGCTTTCGCACCTTGTATCTTATATGTATCTTATTTTAGCCGATTGTTAATGGTTAATCCTAAAGTTTAATATCATTTACTTTGTCTAACGAATTACGATTAGGTACATACATGTACCTATTATTTAGGTGTCCACACGAATGTATATTTTAAATTTGGTTCATAATGTTAAATTATTAATAATATTAAAAGTTCGGTCTTAGTGTCCATTTACGTGTATTTATGAAATTTTTGAGTACATTTATAATTCTGGTAGTTTGTTTGTACGAATTGCAACAAATTTTATGCAATAATCGCTTCAAATGGTAGTTCATATAGTTTCAAGCCAAGCTTCATATAGTTTCATTGTCAAAAAATTAACAAACTCGAATGTATCGCTGTCGTGTCCACAAGTTGCCAGCCCTGTAACGACGCATAACCCGTCGGCATAGTAAATTCGTTCAAAGCGTTAAATCCATACAATGGTGCCTCACTAGGTGATCGTTAGCAGGATGCATATTTCGGTATTCGGTATTCGGACTCATTTCGGCAGACGTGCTGTATGCCGTCTAATTTATGATTCGGACATTCAACGAGGTCTTATTAAGACGTGCGATCTTTGTCACTCGTACGCGTTGCGGATTCAATGGGCGTTTGTTGAATAGTAGGCGGTACTGAGTTGCCTTTCATTGCTCTATGAACGGACCCTGGAGTCAAGGAGCTGCCTTATGTCAACGTAACACCTACATGTTTCCTGCCTTTTAAAATCGGCCTTTAGTCAAAAAGGATCCGAATTGTGTAAATATTTCAACCTTCCTCTGTGATCATTTATCTTATTGAAGTTATGTTATTCTCAGGGGACGAAAACGAAATAACTAAAATTATTCAAAGGCCGTTTAAGGAGATAATTTCTTTAATCAATACTCGATAGTATATTTAATCATGGTTATATAGAGCATTAATTTTATTATGTGAGGTAACTAACTAAGGCATCCGTAATAACCGTACGCGGGACGTAAATATATAAACATAATGTCTGCCCTAGAACAAGTTTAGACTTTTAGTTCAATGTTATGTATTACCAATGCTGTACGTCAATTAAATAAATAATATTTATATGCAGATAAATTTTCGCCTCGATTTTAAATGTATAAATATTTGTGACGTCAGAAAAATCATTTAAATGTTTTTAATAAGGCTGTAAATTCCTGCCTTGCTACGATGATCCAGGTAGGTAATAATAACATGTTATTATTACCTACCGCGTCAGTTGCGTCATGACGCAACTCGCACATACACACGCCTGATGCAACTGCAATCGCCATTGCTTTGCACTGAAGAGAATAATAATATTATATTTACTTTGTTCAAAAAATATATAATTATAATAGTAGTACATAACAATGATGATCGACAGTCAGTATCAGTCGCCGTCGTTTTCTATAAATCAAGTATAATCGTATAGGTAAGTAGCTATAGCAGAATGCAGATAGGAATTTGCTCGCGAGTTTTATTTTTTTTATTTTATTTTATTTATTCTTTGAATAAAATAATATATTAATAAAATAATTGCGAGGCCGACGGTCCACAATAACAACACAAATACGCTGCTCGAGCAGACACTTTTATTACTTAATTACTTTTATTACTTAATATTATTTCTTTTAGCAATTAATAAAAGAAGTCGACTAAAGAAGTTTATCGTCTTCAAAAGCGTTTATTTTAAAACGAGGATTTCGCAGATGCGTTAAGTATGCTTAGGACACTACACAAAAATGATCATCGACACCGGAGATGCTAAAGTAGGTAAGGTAGATAATTCAAATTAATAATGGCGCTATCGATCCCCATTGAAAAGGTAAAGTCAACAAAGGCGATATCTTGTAAATTCCATCACAAAATATCATTCCCGTGGAAAGTGGTAGAGAACGAGAGGCGCCATCTTTTGACAGCTCGACGGCTTAAAATGAAAGATATATAGCGTTTTATTGTTATGATTGATATCCTTTGGCTGGAACCGCTCTGATTCGGCTATGCGTTTAGCGGCAGGGTGGATAAAAAAAAACAATAATTTAACCCTGTTATTTTAAAATTCTCATTATGTCAGATTTATTTAAACGAAATCGTCCTCAGATACTCTACAATGTGGTGACCACAAAACCTGATGCACCTCTCAAATTTACAGTATGTGAATGTCGTCCTAAAGAAACTTTTTAGCACACTCTATTTGAGTCATATAGAATCAAAATCAGCAATCTGCCAAAATTATAAATATAAGGTTTTATAGCCATTTTGAAACTTCTTCATTTATACCACAAATTGAAGCAAGAAATAATAATCTTAAACAGCAATCTGACCCTATTAAACGCCAATAAAACATTATAGGCTGGAAACAAAACTAGCAATCTGCAGCCATGTTAGAATTACTTAATGTTTACTTATATTTGATGATTGTTTTTTAATAGCGGCAAATCGCATGAAAAATTAAATGACTAAATCTTTGAAAATATTGTTTTTTTTTTATTTTTTGATAAAGTGCTGGATAGCATAATATTTATAGAGGTTCTAAAGAGGTCCTGTACTTGAGAGCGCAGGATGTCGGTTTAAACCCAGCGCTGAGTTTTATAAAAATGCATTTTCAACTCTCACCTGTCCTCTTTAGTGTAAAATATTGTCAAAATTATGTAACCATCTAATTAGATGAATTGAGGAAAGGATGATATTTTAACAAAAAATATAAAAATGATGGACATGTGATTACGATGAAGGATGATGGTGAAATGAGATGATTTTATGAGTGATTTATGTATGAAGTTGATGAAAATAAAAATGATGGATATCTAAAAGTGTAAAATTAAAGCACATGATTTGTGTTCGTATTATTTATATAATTGAGTTGTAAAGTTATTTGACTTATATTTGGTGATTGTTTTTTAATAGCCTCAAATTGTCTGAAAAGATAAATGACACAATCTTTGACAATATTGAAAAATTTTGAATATTTTTTAAATTTTTTGATAAAGTGCTGGATAGCATAATATTTAGAAATATATATATACTATAAATTATAATTACTTACCTACACCTTTGCATTTTATTGTTACATCATAAGCAACATGATGTCGTGTTATGGCCCGAGACTGCCAGCAAACGGGCCGTGTACCATAACATATAATGACCTACCGTTTGGTCCAAGACTGTGGATAGTATAACAGAATACGCAATGGCAAATCACCAACAGTTTTATATGGGTAAATTACTAAATTAATGACATAGTTTTAAAACCGGTACATGCCTGTCATAATGAATATAGCATAATTTTTGGATAAATTAAGCTATTATTGAAGAAATTGATTTATGTCATTTTCAAAAGATTTTGAATATTATTTGGATAATTGGGAGATTTGAGTTCGCAGAGTGTGTGTTGAAACCCAAGTCTGGAATTTAAAAAGGTATTTCTACCTTTCACTTGTCGTTTTTTGGTAAGAAATATCCTCGAATAGCATGTAACTAATAACTAAGATGAAATAAGAAATGGATCATTTTACAGCGAAAAAAAATGTTTATTTGTATCGGTGTAAATAATATTATTCGATATGAAGGCGGAAGGGGATGTATTCAATTTTAATAAGCGTTTATTTACATATACTTAAATAATGATTTGTGATTTTCATTAGCATTTATTAATTAACAAAAAAAAAGGCGCTACAAAATATAAAAAAATGAACACACGAACGTTTAACAAATGTTCTATATTTGTTATTATTTTCAATTATTATTCAGGGCAAACTTTTTAAAATCATACCTCGTCTCAAATTGAATATCAAAAATTAAAGAAGTAACACACAACAAGAAGAATTTACATACAGAATACCGACATTTTTTTTCAGTATGTTAATCCTGCAACGAGCAAGTTTAAGACTGTGATGGTGGCCAAGTTGGTAGATATCAGGAAGGTAAAAGTATAAATAATTGATAAATTAAAAAAAATGCATATCTAGTACCTAAACGAGTATTATAGAGAATTAAATTCAAGACAACCTAATAATATAGATGTACATCGATAAATTAAATAAAAATAAAACGTGACACCCATCACTTAAAGGGCCTGTATTTATGAAGGTTTGAATCAGGGGGCCCGCTAGCAATATAATAATCGCCACATACCACATGCCACGATCATGTGCCTGTGCGTTGGCTTTGGCGACCGATCGACCGATCGACCGGTCCCCCTGACTATTGTCTGCTTCCACACAAAAAGACCTATTATTTATTTTAATTCGGCCATGTTTGTATTTATTTATTTGTTCGCGGCGCTGATCGTGACAATGTCATATGGCCCCGGCGCTTTTATCGCCGATGCATTTTGGGACCCCACGGTAGTCGGCTTGTTAACATTGGTTGTTTATTCCTCAATCGCAATGATCTTATGATACTAAACCTACTTAGTACTATAAGAACTTAGCGTTTTAACATGACCATTGATTTTTAACATGTGGATCCTTATTTATATACTCGTATGTTGAAAAATAAATTCTTCTTTATACTTAATCACTAGCATGGTAGGTTAGGTTAGGTTATAAGTAGAATGCTTTTAAATAAAAAAAAATACTGAAATTATTTAAACGAGAAGTAAATCAATCTTTTGCCATGTTTTTTTCCGTGTTAAAGTATTGTGATATACCATATTAAGATCAGTCCATATAGCTAAATAAATAAAGGTAACAGTAACACTAGAAATTACCCACTAATTTAATACAATACAGAGATTTAAATTCATATGAAACGTGTATTTAATACTTATATACATTTAAAAGTGTATTTAATATTTATATACAGAGTGGGTTGGTTTAAGTGATCAACAATGAAAGTAAGAAATATTAGAAAATTGTTTTCCAATTACGAGAAAAACGAATTCGAAATTTAATAGAAATCGTTGTAATGCTTGAGAACGCAGTTGAACACATGGCGCGTGGCTTGCGAAGTACTTCGAAGAAAAACAAAGTTTTATAATAATATAATTATTTTAAGATGATATTTTTTTTCGAAATTAATATTTTTCTACCCTGAGACCGGTTTAGTTGCCGATATAGATCAACCCTCTAAAATGACATCAGTGAATATGTATATATACATCCTGTATATAAATATACAAAAAACAACATTCCTCAACTGTATTCAATTTTTTATCCTGATATTAGAAAACTTCAAATAAACAAAAATAGGTAATATACACAATGTGATTCACTTCTACACGTACATTATATAAAAAATATAGTTTTACCAGCTGTTCCACCCCGAGGCTTCCCGGTTTGACAACTAGGCTTTAAGCCTAGCTAATGTATTTATCCATAGCTAACCAATAAACAACAAAGGCATTGAAAATAAAAATCAAATTATTCATAGTGTGGTCTCATGTTTTTCTAATGGCCCAATGTTACCTGAATTTTTTTTTTTACTTACACTACCTTACCCTTGACGCACCTACCTACCTGATAAATTCACTATTACCTATATGAAAAAAAACAAAAACGCAACTAATACTTAATTAACAAAAAATATAAAACAAATAATAAAAATCTAAAATAACTTTTTCGATTTTATGACTATTTTTAATTTAAAAATGTTATGCAATAGTGCCTCCGTAATTTGTCTTTTGTTTCCTTATCATTCGCTCTGTGAAGAAAAAGCGTCTGCTATTAATTTGGATGGATATTTGGACGTTTATAACAACGTGTAAAATAACGTCGGTATTTGTTAGCCGCAAACCAAAAAATCGATCGATATATTAGCGAAAAAAAGCAGTAAAGGACCGCAGACTGCAAAAATAATAAACCACCGATGTGAAAACGGGCCACGAATGAATGAATTCCCGCGCTCGAATGAATGAATGAATGAATGGACGAAGGAGGAGAGACAAAGGCCCTTCGGCCTCGAGGTGACGGCAAAAAACAACGGACGTCGCTGCGTTTTCGGGGGCTCGTTAGAAGCCGCGATAGGATATCGGAAACGGCGAAAAACAAGAACTTCGTCACGTTTTTGGCGTCCACTCGCATGCATTAGGCCAAATGGACAACTTTACATCGAAGAAATAAAAGTATTAGGAGTTTTATCCGCTTACATTAAGAGGACTCAACGCGGTCATTTCTCCATACAAACGCTGTAGTGTTGCGAGTGTCCGTTTTGTAGGTGTAGAAGAAAAGTATCTAGGTATCGTTTTATCTCCTAAATATCTAGGCTTCTATGGATTATTAAGGTAAATTTTTATTTTGTCTAAAAGTTAAGAGCCTCAAATTTTTTTTTTTTACATTTTATAAATACCTTTTTGTCTGAATACAAGAATCGTGAATATAAAACTACCGAGGATTATTTTTTTATTTTATAAAGATTATAATTAACCAACAGAGTGTTTATGCGTTAGATGAGACAGAACGATTTAAAAGCACGGTCAAGACAGATAAGATATCCCATAAATCAGGCTCCTAATTCTGTAGTGATCCTTATGTTTTTAACATTATTAAACTTTCACATTCATCGTGCCTTAGGAGGTCATCGTTGTAGGAGGAACTTACTGAAATTCGCAAAGATTAGTACAAAGGAAGCTACCGTAAGGGGCGCCATTCTCTGTCTAGCGCGTGCTTAAAATCGTATCGTTTTTTGAATTTGCATCTTTGCGAAATCATCTTTGCTTCTGTAATTTTAATTTCTCGATTCTTTTTTCACTCAAAGGACATTAACTACATCTAAAGTTTTGATTAATTGAATGGAAAAATTCACGATTACCGAGGTTCCTAACTTTGATAGATAGTAAATTTTTGTATACAAGCCTAGATAAAAACTATATCCAGTAATATTTTTTTCCAATCACAACACTATAGCGTTTGTATGGAGAAATGACCGAGATTAATTTTGAGAAGAGGCATATTTGCAAAAAATCTACGCCGCATAAACAACAAATCTCAACAAATAGTTGGGCTTAAAAATATTATAAACGTTTAGTACTTATATAAATATGCATGGATACAAATGTACATGGATATATCTATAATTTTGTTCACTTATAACAATGTTAAGAAAAATACCGGTGAAACACAAAACCTTAATTGCCTTACGCATAGACAAATACATCAATCAAATATTCCTTAAAATGGTTTCATTTAAGGTTCATTGGTCCGGATAAATGAATGGCACTTGAACCAATTTCGATTTGCAGGCGCGCTTACACTGTTATACTTGTACTCGTAACAGAGCGACAATTAAGCATTTTTACCTAGAGCTGTGTGTGTTATTGTTTATAGTGATCGACTGTAACGGTGGCGTAACGCCGGTCTATCACGAAATCTTGAGAGATCAAAACGGTTATAGCTTTAAGCCCCATAATATCATAATATTGCTGTAAAGATACTGACAGCCAAAGATCAATCTATAACGAACCACACAGGTTCGTTATAGATTGAAGTCAAAACATTGAAATCGCGGTTTAATTTAAAAGGTTATATTTTTTATTTGAGTGTGTATTTAAATAAATAAAATTTTAATAAAATATTTATATAAAAAATGCTGGTAAGTACACCAATATTTTATGTAAATACACCTACCATATGTGTGGTAGACCTACAGTGATCACCTTGATTTTTTTTAATTTTGTGTTGTAATATTATATAGCATGTAGTGTATTTGTATGTTTACATTTTTATTCATCTCGATAGCTTACGAGCCAGAAGTTAGTGAGAGTTAAAGTGCAGTTGAAAAGCTAGCGCAGTAATAATGTTGTTGTAAACGTTCCCCAGAGGAACTACCGAAAACAAGGCGGCGAAAAAAGAAATATAAAAAAAATCGGCAGGATACATGTGTGCGCTAATATTATCTGCACGACTGGAAGAGATGTAATCCTAAACCTGGACCCAAGGAAACCAACAAAACCGAATGGAATCACGTCACTCCTGGCAGGAGGCCAGAGAGCGCCCTGCGCTACATTCCCCAACGCGGTGCCCAGGACAACTAAACCACTTTTTCCGACCAAATTGTTTTTCATTCCGATCGGTGATTTCGATTATTGTTTTTAAATGTAAAAAATAATATAGCCACTAACCAAAATGGGTTAGAAGTACATTTAAATTTTGCTAGTTTTCTAATCTAAACAAGTCAAACTATTAAAATAGCACCATCGCCCAGTTTAAACCGCTTAACCTAGGAAGGATTTTTAGAAATTTCTTCCTCTCTGAGGGGGTAAAAAGAAGGTGTGAATATCTTTATGTTGAAACCAATATCTCAGAAACCGAAGATGTTACAGAGTTGAAAATGAATATTTAGATACTTTTTAAAAAATAACCAATTCTGAAAAACTAGTTATGGAAGGGGGGGTTTAAGGGAATACCTAAGTACATCTCATAAATAAAATAATATGTTATTGATGTGAAAGATTTGACAGTGATTAAAGGCTACTTTTAGAAATTGAAACGCCCGCAGAGCCTAGCTGCGAACCTCGCCTTCCAAAACAGTACGGTAGACACGTAAGTGGCTCACCCGAGTGCCGCAGGTACGAGTCGTTGTGCACCGAAGGCTCTGTTAAAGGATATTTTTATTACTGTTTTTTTAACATCTCTTCATAAATTTATATAAGGCTGTTACTAATAAACTTGTATGGTTCGAAACTAGTTCAAAGCTTGTCGGACGGTTATAAAATATTTATAATAATAATAAACTATTTTTTAGGAAGAAGAATGTTGGGTTTAATTTTCATCTTTCTCTAACTATACGCGAATAGAATGCTCAACAAAAATCCATTTTGAATCCCTTTTCCCAAACAAATAATATTTTTAACATAGGTTAAAGTCTAGGTTTAAGTAGGTTTAAGTCTATAAAAAAACCTCAGATAATACCAACAATATCACCAGAGTAAAGAACCAAAATATAATTATAACTGACAATAAATTTACCATCTACACTATACATGCTAAATAATGAGTGTTTTTGTCAGCTCAATTTTTTTTATCATCAGAATTTTCCAACCGTTTGTCGTAGGTCCATTTGGTAGGTTACTTGCCCTATTTAATTGACGATACAAATAACACAGAATAATAATAATAATGTGATACTTTGTCTTTAGGGACTCGCGGTTCCACGATTTCGTGGGATAATTTGTAAATTTGAAATGTACAATTTTGATATTCACGGGTTAGGCCGAAGGTTGTACAGCAAATGCAATAACTTTACGTGCAGAAAGGCAGGTCAAGTGTTGCCGCAGCCTCGCCTTGAATAAAGTGACCGAGTGTGGTTTGCCTGTGTGACAGGAAATGGTTCGGATGCCAGCCATTATAGCGTCGCAGCGTTTAGCTTTAGTCGCAGACAGGTCTTACCCAATTAATCTTTAATAATATTATTAATAACGTATTAGATTTCAATTTGGACAATGTTGTATTTTAGGTAAAGGGGCCCTTAATAAGGTAAGCTTTGGATTAAAAAAAGGCACTGAAATTATTTCGACTTGCAGATAATAAAAACTCATAATAAAAACAGTGTTAACTTATTATACCAATTTGTGTAGATTTATATGATGAAAATTGTAAGAAGTAGAATAATAAAATTTATAAAGTAAATTTGAGATACGATACAATAATATAATACAAAATATTTTGTATTACATTTGAAATTAGCATAGTTTACACATAGGACATTAAACATAAATAGGGTAATTTGAAAATAACATATATGTAATTAGAAAACGTTAATAATACATACCCACCATAAAATAGATATTTTATTTATTTTAAAAACGTTATAAAAATGTTGGTCCAATAAAATATCATTTCAGTCGTTTTTAAACTGAGTTGAGTTACTGCCAATAATTTTGAATATCGCTCTGTTAGGTTAGGTTAGCTAAAAGATACCAAGATATAATTTATTTATAGGTATATTACAATTTTCATTATTTAAATAACTTTTTAATTTAGTATATAATTTAATATAATACACAAAATCGTGTTGTAAACAAAAACATTCTGCATATGTGAATATTTAATTATTTGCATTTCTTTTTCTGGTGCTCAATAATATTTTTTTGTACTAAATGATCAATATCGCCTGGACGAGTACCCAAGAATTTGTCAATATTTTAATGAGTAGAAAATTACGAATTCAAGATGCATTTCTTGGCGGTCAGCCAAAACCACAAACTATTAGGAAAGGTACTGCACACGAATTTGACCCAAAATACCCACACACCTTAAGGCGGTTCTCGCATGCGGTATTATTATCACGTTTGTATGTGGTCGAGGGAAAAGGTTATTTACGACCGATATCTCGTCACTGCTAGTCAAATCTTTAACACTACGTAAACGTGAACAAAAACATAAAAAAAAACTTTCTTTTTTTTTGGTAAATCGCATCGTTGTACAACTTTCTACGTGGGTATCCTATTATATAAAAGAAACATATTCTTGAAGCTGTATACTTTTATTAGTTTTTTGCGGTTCTATTACGGTAAGTACCGAAATCGTCTCTGCAATGGTTAAAAACCCTAAGGAGATTTGTGACCTTAAAACAAGGATCTGCGAGCGGAGAATGCGTCAAATAACACAAGGGGGGGGGGGTGCTTCCTGAGCTGATCTCCCTTCGGGGGACAAAGGCCGTTAAGTCGCGAGTTTGATCGGGATATTTGAATTGGTCATTTGGAAAATGACGTAAGTCAGGGATTTTTTCCAAATGCTGTTTTTAACGATAGTGTTCATGAGCGGACCTGTGTTCCATTTGAAAACGGCATATTTTCATGCTCTCGGTATATTCAAATTAAAATGTTGTTGGTCATTTCAGTGCACTGTGGTAGAAACAAATTTTATTCATTCTAAAAATGGATATTTTCACAAATTTAAGAAATAATCCTTAGAAACAGTATGATATAAAAAATAAAAATACTACGCAATGTATTTTAGTACAATCTAATAGATTTAATTAAAATGTTTTCACATTTATGATTTAAATGATCAGAAAATACGCTTTTGAATCTCTTGTAAAATTTATGTTCCAAATGACCAATTAATTTAAAGAAACTTAAGAAATGAAGTCTACCCTAGAATAGATCTAACCTTAGTAAAAAATATTTAAAATGTTTTAAGAAAGTATAGTTTTTAAGACATCGTGAGCCCTTTCATATGGCTGTAGGTGAAGTATCTACAATTACTGTTTGGCCTTTTTTTTGTAGAGAAAAAAAAATATGCTACATTGTGTAAATAATACCCTTTTATTTCAAGTTCATTTACTACTATTGGGTATAATTTTAAAAAATTTAAGAATCTGAGAAATTTGTGCAAATCGTCTTTTCGCATAAAAATAGTAGCTTTTACAAATACATAAATATACTAGATACAAAAGCTATTTACTTTAAAAGGAGAATATTGAATTAATATAAAAAATCACAGTCGATTTGTAGGTAACTTTTTTTTAATCTTCGTGTTTCTGTAAAGTTTAATAATAATTAAGTATCCAAGGCCGTGCAAATAGATCAATACCTATATGTCTGTTGGTACCTATCCTGATTGGTACATGCAAAACCATTTATGAGTGTAAACTCGTGTGTACTAGCGCATTCGTTGAAAATTCACCTATACGAGAGGTTACACGCGAAGCTCCTTTGGACACAATATAGAGTATTACTTTTATTACCATTTTTTTTTCATCGTCTGTGAATGCATTCCAACAAAACTGTATTTACTCACACTGGCTGGTTTGTCGCAAAAGAAGGCGTCACTGACAGATTCGAACCAAATTGAAATTCACTCCATATAATAATGTTTACACATCAAAAATATGAATTTTAAAAATAGCATTTACTCTGTAGTTTTTATATTATCTTAAAATTTAAAATTTATAAACTGTAGAGACATAAAAACAATATTTTTTTTTACCGTTCCCCCTAATCTAGTTGGATACCCACCCTTTATTCCACGCTCAAATTGTCAATACTTGACCATTCCGTGCAACATTACGCCCAATCTTTTGTAATTTAACAATCCATTACTAAGTGGTTTGTTTCTTTAACGCGTCACCCTGCGTGTTTGTAATGCCATCTATTGTGGCGAGAGGCCACGGACACATAGGCGACAGTCCCGTGCACAATAGGCCGGGATGTCACCCCTGTCCACCAGAAAGGTGCGGTGCGGTCTGCAGACTCCCATCCGCGTTTGATGAGAAATAAAGTGAGATTTTTGTGAAAGAGGACGTCGCAACCTGGTCGACAATAATGGAACTCAACATTTAACGATAACAATGTTTCTTACAAGGGGTGTACGGTATATGGTCCTCTAATAAATGTAGTTTTTTTTTAGTTATATACGATAATGCGACTACAGATATTGATTTGCTAACATGATCTTTATCGATTATAAATTTATCAACTATTATTTTCTACTTAAAAAGCAAATTATTATAATAGTGAAACATACGAATCATCAGAGTATTTTAAATATGTTTTATTTTTCAACATGTTATACCGTAGAACAGGCGGTAGGTATAGGTCTATTGACGCTTAATGTTTCTAAAACTAAATATATGACATTCAGATTAAAGGAAAGTAAATCTCAAGAATAAATATAAAGAATATATCCACCAAAGTATAGAGATTTGCATCCAACCAATTTTTAACAGCAATCAAACCATCAATTGCTTTCTCGGCTGCAGATGCCCAAGTATACCAGAGAAAGTGAGGACCGTATCGTCTGCAAATGACAATAGAAATGCCCCGGTATCCTGATCGCGAAAATCATTAATATATATCAGAAACAGTATTGGACCCCAGAGTATTGCCTTGAGGGACACCAAAAGTAATCTTGACCTCTTCACTGAAGGTTTTGTTAACCTTTACTACTTGTAACGCTCTAAAACAAATCTTTTGAGTAGATTTAAGACAGCACTTGTAAGACCTATACTTTGTAGCTTTTCGATAAGTTTTGGTCGGCAAATTGTATCAAAAACTTTAGCTAAATCCAAAAATACCGAGACACATTTCATCCCATTGTCCATGTTATTAAATATATGCTCAGTAAATTTACTAATGGCATCCTGAGTTACAATTCCTTGCCGAAATCCAAATTGATTTCCAGAGAGGATACTGTTATTTTCAAGGTATTTTGTCAGCTGTTCAGTTACCGCCTTTTCTAGGATCTTTCTTAAGACATTTTGTAGGGATATAGGTCGATAATTTTCAATAGAAGTTTTGTCACCGCTTTTAAAAATGGGACATACAATCGCCTTTTTAAAATGGTCAGGAAATATACCACTACATAGACTCAAATTAAAGATATAACATAAAGGCGAAGCAATCATATTAACAAGGTACTTCAAAATCTTAGTTTTTAATCCACCCGAGCCAACAGAGTTAGAATCTTTCAAATTGTTAATATGTTTTTGTTAATATGTAACATCCTCTTTTGTGAGTGGAACGAAGACAGACATCGCGTGCGTAAAAGAATTGTTAGGTTGTTCTATTTTGTTTGCCAAATCAATTTCTGTGAGATTTTGCGTTTTTAAAATATCTTCCGACAATCCTTCGCCAACTTGCGAAAAGTATCTATTTATGAAATTGGCTGTACGCCTCTGCGTACAGCCAATCCTCTGATCATCCACCGAGTTTACAGTCACGTTGTCAATTTTCATATTTGTAATATTACATTTAGAATCTTTAGCTCCATGGCATCTTTTATGTGGCTCCAGACCTTTTTATTATCATTTTTTGCTGATATTATTTGCTCTTTATAAAAATTTTGCTTGTAGGTTTTAATCAAACTGTTGCACGTGTTTCGGTATACCTTATATTGAATCAAGAGAGTATTATCGCTTCGAGTTTTTTTATGTAGAAAATCTCTTTTCCTAATGCATTTGAGTAGACTTGGCGTAATCCAAGGGGCCAGTTGTCTCCTTTGGTGTGGCATCACTACTTTGCTGGTGCTATTATTCACATACTGTGAAAGGGTAGTTACGAATGCTGTTATAGCCTGGTTTACATCATTATGATTATAGATATTATCCCATGATTCATTTCATAGGCAACTAGGCTAGGCAGCGCGTGGCATGCCTCATTAGTTAGGCATTGGATTGAGAATGCATTTAAATTATTTCGAATTTAAGACAAGATAAAAAAATAAATTGGTTTGTGTACTATTAAAAAATTGTATAAAAAATATGATGATAATGCTGGGATGATGGTTATATTAAGATAGTATAAATTGTTTGAAATAACAGAATAAATATTTACTCACATACTCACTATAATTACATACTTATTTATAAACATTACAACCATGTTAAAAATTCCGGGTATTTTAAATCTACCACTTAATAATACATACTCTCTTTAATAAACAAGTCTGTCTGCCGATTTTAAATATTTATAAATCTAGTTTTTTTTGCTCTAAATAAATCGAAGGTAAAAATAAAACACAGTTAACGAATGTTTAGATCGTAAATAAGATAATTATCTGTTTTCTAATTGAAGTTCCATATTAGGTATTTTTAGTTACTGAAATACTAATTTCCATGATTGTTTGATGTTTATTCCGTCACTTAGTGGTCAACAACACGAGGCGCTTTAGGGCCAGTTTTTTGTATGTGTGAACTTAAAAAAAAGAGATAAAATGTTTTGTTTTACGTGCCCACAATAAGTGTGTCAAATGCAAACTAATAAATGGCCGTCGACGCAGAGAGTGTCTCACACGGCGGCGGCCGTCCAGGAAATAAATATTTACTCCACAAATTAACTTCACATCACGTCCTAGTGCTCACGGTCGCCGTCGGGCGGCGCGGTGTCACACAGGGATCCTCATAGGACCTCAGTGCTCCTTGACATACGTTGGTAGTTTTGAATATCATTTTAAAATAAATTTTATGGTTATAGGTACGTACATTTTAGTTATATGAGACAAAAAATCGTTATCATATTGAAATGACTTGGATATCTATTTTTTGTTTTTATTCTATTTGTTTATTTATTACTTATTTATTATTCAGCGAAATATATCCAAAATATTAATAAAAAATACATGAATGATTAAAAGTTTAAAAGACAAAAAAAAACCGACTATAACCAAAAAACTAACAATGAACTTTTTATTGTTATTAACCATTAAAAAGACGAGATTTTTTTTTAAGTTACACTTAACCTAATGAAAAAAATAGCACTACGCCTGAAAAAAAGCCTTATCATATGAGAAAAAAACATCGATATCGCTTAAGGCGTTTTGGAGTGATGAGAACATATATTTAGAAACAAACTTATAGATCAAATTGAGAATCTCATCTTTTCTTGACGGCTGTTATACAGATAATAATACAAACAAATAGTGTGAATAGGTACCTACTATAATAACAAACATTTTGTTAGTATTTAATGTTAATTAAATATATCAATTTCATTAAAAAGTATTTTGAACATTTGTGTTGCACTTTGAAACATGAATTACTTTAGTAGTACGACTACGGCAATGTGGCACACGGATATATTTTTTTTAAGAAAAGTCCCCCCGAGTTTAACCGAATGATCGTGTTGCAATTAGATTCGCTCATTGTCTAGGAAAAAATGTGTAAGGTTAGGTTAGGTTAGGAAAGCAATTTAAAAACAAGAAATGAAGTTTACTTAAAAAAATATGCGTATGGCACCCACGGTTGAAATTAGATATCACATAATCGATTTTTAGAAAGTACAAAAAAATATTGTAATGGCTTGTTTTATAATATTGCAACTGGCATAGCTTAGATTATTCATTATTATGAGTTATACAATCTAACTTGTAATTCCGAAAAGTGGTAATGAGCTCTAGCTCATACCTAAGCCATACCTGTGGCTTCTAAGCCATACCTGTGGTGCGCTTTGCTACTCATCAATAAATTCGGCACTGAGGATGGGTTTCTTTGCTTCGCATCTCTAATCCGTGCTTCATTATATAGGCGTCCGAGACTATTCCCGAATACGTAAGGGAGGTGTTTATGTTCCCTATTACGAGTAAGAAATTATATAAAAAAATGCGAAAATAGCTGGTGCTAATTGCCTTTGGCTTAGCGACACGCGATCGATATTCGTAGCCTCAATTGATACGCGATGGATAACCTGTGCGGCGCGGGCGGAAACCATGCTGAATTTCGGTATGTCATATTTGTAATCAAAACAAATCACAAATCATGTTTGAAATAGCAGGGCCAATCAGCTGGATTTTTTATCGAGAATAGTCTCAGGACATCCTGTATAACTGCCATGCCATAACATGGACAGAAACTATCAAGTGGTGATTAAGTAAGTAAGATCACTTTACTTAAAGGATCTTGGTTAGTAGTTTAATTTAAACTATAGGCAAAGGCCAAATGGTATTAAAAGTAACGAAAGGGGTGCTCACACTTATGCTGAAAGTTGTGGCGAAAGAAGCTTCTGGGATAACAACGCAGTTCCTGAATATTAAAACACTATAAAAACTATAATAATAAATAAATAAATAATATATTTGTTGGTTTTTTAGATTACACAAACATATTTTCAAAACTCTAATTAGGCAGCGCCCGTAAGCTTTATTTGTTGTAGAAAGAAGGAAAAAAAATATTGTTTTTGATTTAAAACTAACAATAGTATACGAGTACATAATTTGAATTTATGGTACAATAATGGTATGGTAAATGTAGCAATAATACATATACATACACTCATACTCATGCATAGATATTATTGTTATAGATTCGATATGCCATATGAAATAAAATTCCTGATATTTATACACATGCACTCTTTATACCACCCGATACACAATAAGTGTTATCCCCACGAAGTTATATAAATCCCACTAAACTTACAGGACTACAACAACGATATCTGTGACGGACGTACTTATCGATATAGGTACTAAAATTTGAATAAAATGTAACCCTTTATAAGCCAGTTTACACGAAAAAAAAAATACTAAATCTTCACAACACATCTAAAAAATCATTTAATTTTCCAGGCGATGCTAAACGCCAGTGCGTAATTATATTTGTAATGAGAGTAATTAATTACTCATTGTTAAATTAACATGCGCTGACATTTTTGTTACGTCAATCCGTTACGAAATATTATGACCGTTCTTTATTAATTGGGCACATTAGTGGTTAATGTTTCTTTGACCTAAATGATCAATGATCGACTTTTCATAATAAATTCCTAACTTTTACCATCTACGACACTTTCTATCGCTTTTTCCGCGATAAAAAGTAATCTCTACCAGGAGCTCAGGAAGCAAAAGAGAGTATCATCTATCTCTTCACGTCGTATTTTCTATTCGCGCTACTATCGCTTTTTGTGCTCCTGGTAGATATTCTAATTTTTTGTGTTATAAACTTTATATTTAATTAGCTGGCTCTGTCCTAGGTTGGCAGCTAGGTCCTGCAGGCGGCTTTGAAGGCGTCTTCGGCGCCTGGCAACTTGTACCTACGACAAACTGCTATTTGCCTTGATACACATATGTAGGTTCTTCCAAATGAAATAAAAGACTTTAAATACAGTGAATCATCTTTGGTTTTATTATTTTTAATACATTCATTCGGTGATAGTTTATAAATATTTAAGTAGATTTTCCACATAAAGTTTAAAAACATTTCCTTGTCATAAAGTGCCCAAGCCTTTCTTGTATTTTGAAACAAAATAGATTATAGAAATTAATAGGATTCTAGTTTTACGTGAGTTGGTTGGACGGCTGACAAATTTGTAAAAAATAAGTAATCCCTATTATCAAACTCGATGCGAACAAGAATCTCGTACTAATATTATAGAATGTTTTCATGATTGCAGCTATCACTTCTTACAAAAAAAAAAAACGATTTTTAAGTGTCAAACAGTAAAAAATGGAACTCATATCACAGACTTATCAAATGACAAAATAATAAAATTAATTACACGTGTATATAATATGCACTGTGCACGTCACCATCCAATATTTATGTATATATTTTGTCAACAGTATTTAAGTTAATCTCTCCCTATCATTAATCTAGTATAATTATTAACATTAATTCTAACAACTGCGACAGTTTTAACATTAAGAAATAAATATATAAATAACAGGCAATATTAATTTTAATTAAAAAAAAACACTGGATCTCATAATACGTTTAAAATTTACAATTTCAACTGGAATTCTTGTCTAGGAATCACCAATCGTATGTACAAATAATTTTATATTATAATTAGGTATCTAAATTAGTGCATGAGTAGAAACCGATAAAACGGTCTGCATATAAATGTATATTCATTTCAATAATATTATTCAAAAATAAAAGTCTCATATTAAAAATTATTTACAAATGTGAAACAAATATGTGAGTACAAATTTATAGCTGCCTCGGTTTTCTAACAGGGAAAAATTGCAAATAACAACTTATTCAACTCTAGTTACGGTATTGAACTAAAATACTGTCTGGCACCGTAGGGCGATGCACCTACAAACAAAAGTAGGTGGGTTTAGATAGGATTAAAGTTATACAATACAATGGCAATGACATGGCTAAATATCAATTATAGTGCGCTCAGGCCAGTGCAAGAGGACAAATAGCTGTACATACAGACAATAGCAATTCAAGTATGACTTGGTAAGACCCTTCTCATCCTTCGAGGACTGAATATTTATAACAAAGACTCTAAGGTTTCATAAATCCTAATTAGGATCAATTTTACTAGGGATAGAAATTTAAAGTAATACCGAGGGGAATACGTATCTGGTATACGTATGAAGAATAAATTTATTGACGGTTTTTACTAGAAGATACTATTGATTACAAAGTAGAATTATTCTTTCAAACCGCCTCAGAGTATTTATTTATAATAAACACAGATATTATTATTTACAGCGGATCGTTCCATCACAGTCAATGCTGTTACTTCCCACGAACGAATCATTAGCCCATGCTGAGTAATTATAATAAACATTGGTAAAAAAAATATCAGGACACTGATATCGTGTCCACAATTCGATTACAAAAAGAATGGAAACATCACTAACAAATCATAGTTAGAGCGAGTAAACGAAGCACTATAAATAAACCCTGTTAGGCAAATAGGGTAAAATATATTAGGAAAAGTCTAGGCGGGTAAGTCTAGATGCACTCGAGAACGCAAGTTCTCTAAACTCTCACAAATCGTGTCTCAGCGCGAGATGCCGGGGCGATCCTTAGGCCAGGGACTTGGCGTAAAACTCATACACTTGGATGATGTACTGCAGGGCGTTCATGTAGTCTCTGTAGATGAACCAGTCGCGTAGATCGCGGTACGTGCTATCAGGGATGTGGCGGTACTCGTCGCCCATGATTTCGCGGGTAACATCTTCGCCCCACTCGATTCTCTGCTCCAGTAGTGCGGCCTGCAGAAAGAAAAGAAAACGTTAGAAAGCGGAAATTTTATTCGTGCTATTAAAAGTACAATTACAAAATTAAAAAATAACCTAAATAGACCGTCTCCCAAGACCATACCCAATAAAAAAAACAGGCAATCGGAGCCTACGTGATCGTAATAAACTGTTTAATGTCATGCATTCTCCAGCTGCGACGCAGTGAATGACCTTTATCGGCGAAGGTAGAAACGAAGAAGTACAATAAAATTTAGTACTAAATTATTTTCTTTTTTTTTATTTATTTAATTATTTTATCCTCATTTACATGTACTCTTATATATAACAGTAAAATAGTGTTTGCATAATAAATACATGGCTCATACGTACATTATTGTAATTTGTAATCATGTGCAATGGATTAGTTTTGTGCATCACCTTAATAGCACAATGTGCTGTTCCAAGGAGACACCAATCATTTATAGATCTAGTTTGGGATTTTAATGCAAGCTACGGGACTTCTTAATAAACCTATAAATATATCATATTAATTTTATAACGTATGTAACCTATAGATAAATATATAAAAATAAATATAATAAAATTGTATAATGTATTGCTTAAATACCGTATTTAGATGATTCTTTACTTTATAATAGGCATTCGCCGTTAGTTTACATTACTTATATAAAAATCTGACAGTATTGACATTTGGAAAATTCGAATGTTTTCTAATATTTTTACAGATTTAAAATTTTCAATCAAATTATATAGCCAGAATGTACAAAGAAAAATTAATACCGAATGCACAGATAGTTACATCAATTGAGGTAATGCACGCTGGTTATTAAAGTACTAAAAAAATGATTAAAAAAAGAAATAATAATTATGAAAAACGGTGAATATGTAACGAATATGACGTATAATGAATGAGAAGTGAATTGTTTCATTAAACCATTTATTTGTTTGAAAATTTTCAATCTGTACAAAATATTTAAAAACATTCGAATTTTCCAAATATCAATAATGAATGTAAAGCCAATATTCAAGAAAGTATTGCAAAAAAAGATAAATTTAAAATTGAAGTTTTGTAGAAAACTTAGTGTGACCATTCACTTCCCAATACCCAAGTTAGACAATTAATAATATACTATTATATTATTATGCAAACGTCAACTGCTCTCACCTGAATTTCACATAAGACGCTGCGAAGGCCATACTCCGTATCCTGGAAGAGGTTAATAAATTGACCATTGTGTTCGGACTGATCTCTGGTGACCTGCTCCAGGCCAACTGCTACTCTCTGCAGATACTTGTACGTCTTGAGAAGAGTATCATCAAGAGTGTGCTGGAAAGACCAAAACATTTGATATTTAATAATATGCTCGAACAATACGTCACTCTTCTGTGCGATTATGTGTTATGACTGTGGAATGATCTACCCCTTAATCAGTTTTTCTACCTCTATCAACGCCGCCCGCGGGACCTGGTTCTGAGATCCGGCAAAGTTAGGTTACACTAGTACATCCTGTGTTATTATTACGAATGTGAAGTACAAACTATTTTTTTTTTTTTTATAATAATATACGTAAACAATTTGGATGGTATATAGCATGCCTACATCACACTCACAATTTTCAATAGACAATTGAAAAGTTGATGATACTAAATTTTGAAAGCGCAGGTGTCTTTTCAATACGAGGAAACTGACGTTAAGCCCAATTGAATTATGAAACTCACACGATCTTGAGGCAGTTTACAAGGAAACAATAAACACTCAAAAATGCTTCGACGATGATCTATCCCATTGTCTCCTTCCGGTAAGTTCTAGGGGGTCAACAGTAGCACATCCAATTGAATGGTGACATTTCTACTCTGATCTTATTGCAAAATATCTCATCTGATTGTATTTATTTATTTAAAATTTTAAAAGTACATTCACCATACCGGGCTGATGTCCGTTTTAGGGTTAACTTTAATGTTGTTTGTTGAGTACCCTAATGGTACTCGCTATTAAATTTATTGGTTTATTGAGACATCTAAAAAATGTCATTACATAAAAATTTAAATATTTTCTAGATACTTAATTTAATAGTTATTTATAAATAATGTGTCGCCATCAATGTACATATCCCAATTGTTATTAATTCACTCCAATTTTACTAATAACAAACAACAATTATTTGATTAAAACAAAGAGGTAAATTTAACATTATAAGAAATGAATAAATATTACGTAGGAATAAAAAAAATATAATATATAAATAATAAAATATATATTTACCTCAATAGCATCCAAGTGTGTCTGTGATACATGTTCGTCGAGACCCTTCGGAATGTGTTCTGGCGTCGACAACCATTCGTATTGATTGTTCCATTCCCTGGCATGTACTTCGAAATCAACACCGAATGTTACTTGCACCTGTAGACAAAGAGAAAATATACTGTAATTATATCCCTTATAACGGACGTATTAAAGGCGGCATTATAATATATATCTAAGTGATGCAAGTGATGATAATTCGAACGCTGAAAGGCTGAATTTCAGTCCGGACCGATACTCACTGCCAGTTTGTATTTAATTTCTAATGATTATCTAAATATTTATCTATGCAGTTGAAATGTATTTTTTTTTTTAAATGGTGATATGGTCATTGTAGGGAACTCGCGAATTGCGGTCGGTAGTTAATTTGCTTCTCGGTCTCGATAGTAATTGGTCACGCCGCGATTACTTGCTCGTAGCTTCGTGACTCACTATGGCAGTAGTGTCTGACGAGGTATTAAATTAGTGTGCCCTATACGCGCCTGTGATGCGTATTCGCTTCTGCGAATCTCCCCGGGCAGAAACCCTGGAAGAGCGAGATTAGTCACAGGAAGGCGGGAAATAAGAGGTACTGAATCAATGCGGGCAAGTGACCTCTAATTAAACCATGCGCCGCCGTGACGCGTCTGACCTTACTGACATTATTTTCGTAAATGTTTTTAGGAAACTAAAAAAAAAGGTTACCTAAAAAAAATACTACAACCCAGATCATTTACAATTATTTTGAGCCCTAACCAACTAAATCTGCTTATGGGGAAATAGTAGCAATTAAATGGTTTGACTGAGTGTGGATTCGAACCCGCGCTCTTTTTTAATTATGTAATGATATTACACTATATAATATTATATATATTTTCCCCCATCTGAAAGAAAGCGCGGTCGAGTAAAATATATCTACCCCCTAAAATAAAGGCTCTTAAATTATTACGAAGTAGTCAGATTGTCATTTGGACATTGTTTATGTCACACATTTATGAAACTTCTCTGAAGACAATAGCGATCAATTCGTACCTACTATGAAACGTTAACAAAAACGAAAATTGCACGACATTTACAGTATTAAATGAGAATAGTTACCATTCATCGGTAGCAAGATTCAACTCTTCCGTTGAATACCTTTGGATATCACACAAAGTTATAAGTTAGGATGTAGACCAAAGACACGGTTGACCGGGTCAAAATTCGCATTCGGGCAAACGTCGAATGTCAAATTTGGTAACCTTTCGTATTCAGTCACGATCTAAGTACGAACAAGTAAAATTAGTGGACATTCGTGTTCAGATGCTTGCATCAATCAATGACCATCAATTACATTTTTGATGTGTGATGTCCTTATGATGACGCAGATCCGCTATTCATCGAAATTTTGTGCTACAAAAGTGACAAACAGCCGATATATGCACCAGTGAATGCACCTAAATAATAATATATGCCTGAAGCTAGCTGATACTTTCGTGCATACACCTTCCCTTTCTCTCGCACCTACCCTTCGTAACATT
Source organism: Neomicropteryx cornuta (assembly GCA_020383195.1). Classification (NCBI taxonomy): domain Eukaryota; kingdom Metazoa; phylum Arthropoda; class Insecta; order Lepidoptera; family Micropterigidae; genus Neomicropteryx; species Neomicropteryx cornuta. Next base: position 10,322,852 of record JAHKQU010000029.1, on the reverse strand, counting down.
TTAAAAATTTAACAAACTTTTTCCTCGCTAAAAATTTATTACGCCTCCCGCGTCAGCGAACAACAAATCAATACAAATTTGAAACTGATCCCTAACCCCCTAACCCTACTCTTCATTTTTAGAAAATGATTTTATATACAAAAAAATGTAAAATATTCACGGAATCACCTGATCTTAATTCCGCCACCAAACCACACAAATACTAGAGGGATGGGTAGGATATTTTTTTTCTACCTATATAGTTGGACATATTCAATGATAAATTCGTCCACTTAGAATATTAACAGCGCGCGATGAACGAATGAATGAATATATTTGTAATATTTATTCGTGTGTTTTGTAATTTGGTAATGTGTATTATGTTCAGTGATAATTTAAATTCATAATATACTCGCCTGAAAACGCTAAAAGATTATGTACTAATTTAAATAAATGAATACATGTCGTTAAGATTTGTCTGCGCGGCTGCACACCCGATTCCAAATGGACATAAGGCTACAGTGTCAGAGCGGTGTCGACTGTCCGTCTAGTGCGCTAGTGCTCATGAGGATGCAACTGTTATTCCGAAAGGGTACTATATAATAAAATACAAAACCTATGGCGAATTCATTAATGTGCATATTTTTTTACATTCTTGTGATAGAGAGCATTCGAATCGCAGGCTATAAACTTATCCGATGTTGCTATACATTGGTCAGTTGCTCGTTTTAGTAATAATCATATTTGTATCTATGTACAATACATTTTTTTTTTATTTTTATGATTTAGGTTTATATGCAGCATAATTGTATTCAATAATATGTAGTTAAAATATATTGCAAAATAAAGCTTGCTCAACTTTGGAGTAAAATCATAAAATAGATGTTTTTATTTATTTATAAGTGGGAAGCCTTCTCAGTGACGATTTAAAATATGTTATCTTTTTTAAAAATGTTATGTTCTTCCTGGGAAAGTGCAAGTTAAAGCGTTCGTACGGGCGAGTGAATACGTAGGATGTTAGTGGTTAGTGGTAATCAAGCATATCTAAATGTAAGTGTTAAAGCGTTGTAGGTACGTTTTCACTCTATAGCTAATTAACTTAAAATACCTCATATACCGGTAATTTGATACCCGGGATAAAAACCGACTATGTTATCCTAGTAAATTGTGATAAAGAAATTGAAGAAGCCTCCGGTCTTTAAGTCAGCATCGAGAGTGAGTAACTCTCTAGCTAAAGATCAGGCGCTCACTAACAAAAAGTTTCCTGATACGTCATTATAGCAAGCATCATTATGACAGGCAAGTATCACTTCGTCTTACTGTATTTGTATTAAAATTGTTTTGTGGGTGTATGTGTCTTCAGGCTTCACTAACCACTGACTTACAGTGAAAACATTCGAACATCATCTATACGGTTCCTATCTCTAATGATCACTGGAATAAGTTAGCTACTATTGCGATTAAATCTTGCTCGTGTGAATAAACCTCCTTATGAGTGTTATCGGTGTAGCGGAGCCAAGCAGTCTGAGCCAAGAGAAGATAGTGGTAGGCAGGCGAGTCTTAAACAAAACAAGCTCGTGTCACTATCCTTATTGAAATTTATCGCACTCATTAATTCGTTTTAGCAACGTTTCCCATATTTGTATAGTACATCCGTGTGTATATAAAACATATTCATTTATCATTCTTTATAGCCACAATTTAAAGAGCCTTGTTTAAAAAGTATATTCACTGCATTGCCAAATTTTAAATTCAAATATTTCTTTAATTTGATCATATATTTTATTATAATTAAAAACTTAGCCAATTATTGTGAATTCTTTGTATAATTAAGTATGCTGTCGTTTACATTAAAAAAACTTTCTCTTTCGCCTAAACCTCAAACCTTCGAGGAATTAGAGAATTAAATACTATATTAAAAGCTGAAAGTTATAGTTTATGTAAAATTTCTTTGAAACATTTTAGACCAGTCATAAAAAAATATACATGGTTGACATCTTTCATTGCCATAATTAGAGCGAAGCTCTCATAAGGCGACTCCAATTAGAACTTTGTCACGGGCTAACTTGGTCATTCCTTGACCGATTTGAAAAATTTTTGATTTTGAGAGAATCTACATGAAAAAGTGAAGGTCGTGACGGAGCTTGATTTTAAATATTGTCAAAAATAAAATTTTTGGGGTCAAAAGAAAATTGTCTATGGGAATATCCATTATAAAAAAGTCACGCGCTTTTTTGAAAATTTTTTATTCGAAAATAATTAATCGAATTTTATTTTAAATTATTTAATTTGATATTAATTTAATACAATTTAACAATAATAAATCGTTTTTAACAATAAATAAAAATACAAAAAATAATTAGGTAAGTTTCACGCATAAAAATAGTAAAAAAAAACAAAATTCGCTCGAAGGTCACGTCACTTTTTTTCTTAGCGATTTATTCTAATTTCGATTTAATTTTCTAAATTAAGCATTAATTTTGAATAATTTATCAAGATTTTTATTTTTAAAAACCATCTCTATGGTCGTAGTTATAAAGAGAAAATAGCATTCATCCAAATTATAAAGTAGTTAACTTGTGATGAGCGAACATGTCTTTTACTATGGCTTAATCTGCTTATGTTTTTTTAACATCTAGATTCTAGAATAAGAGCAATGCCTCCCATAAGAAGGCGACAATTCGGTCGCAGGACAAATGACGCTTTACGGCAGCAGTTATCAAGGGCTAGACAACAGGAGGATTCACAAGCAGGAAATATAATGCATTCAGAAATGCTTTTGATCAATGAATTTTATGCTAAGATTCAATCTATTGGTTATATTCAATGTTCAAAATGCAAATCAATGTTACTATTGGAAGATTTTGAACAAGATTCATTGAATGAAAATTGTGTTCCTGAATTTTATATACAAAAATGAATTTCTCTTTTTGTATATAAAAGATTTCAAGAACCTCATTTTAGAAAATTATCCATTCGTTGAAAAATTATGTTTTCAATTTCCCGATGAAATTCTCTTGTACATTAGTATTGAAGATATTTTAAGTACCTCATTTTAGAAAATTATCAAAATCTATCCCGTCGTTAAAAAGTTATGCTGTTGATTTCCGGATGATTTTTTTTTGTGCATTTGTATCAAAGAGATTTCAAATACCTCATTATAGAAAATTATCAAAATCTATCCCGTCGTTAAAAAGTTATTGTCACAGACTAAATTTTATTTAGAAAATTTTAGTAAATCGCTTCGCTCTAATATGTGCTGCAGCGAAGCAAAATGCGAGCGACTGCGGCGACCTAGTAATACTTTAATTTTCACTATTTTTGCAAAAGAATCTCCAGAATGAGGTACAGCATCGTTTACTTACAGAAAATATAGTTGGATAAAAATATAACTCAAAGTAAATATAGAATCCACATTAAATACATCAGTATGCGTTTTAAATCCTTAGTTTGACAAATAATTTTGAATGATTTTATAAAGGAGATCAAGATCGAATTGATTGAAGTTTTTGGCGTTTTGTTGACAATTTTGAACGTATACATTTTTAAAACCCATATAGGTAGACAATTTATCTATATAGTATACATACGAATAGGTTTATTGGTCATGTTATTATCTGTGTAAATTTATATTTTTCTCATTACAAGATGTTCTTTACTGGTAACATCAAATACAAATGTCATAAAATTACTTTGCTGTATTTTTAAACCCGGTGACGCGCAGAGGAGTGTAATAAGTTAAAAGTGCCTGTGTATAATAGGGTGTTCCAAGATCATTCCCGTAAATTTAAGGGGGTGCATATGTTCCCTGTTACGAGTAAGAAATTATATAAAAAAATGCAAAAAAAATTGATACCCAAATTAATTATTTTTTAAACTAAATTTGTGTAAAATCATAATATTACGGCAGCGTTCGCCAGGCATACTAAACCCGCTGAAAACACGTCGGGCGCCACATCGTGAATGCAACTCAAGGTCGAGCGGACGTCAACTCGTTTTACACAAATATATTAGGTTTTAAATAGAAACTCAACATTTTTTTTCTCGAATACCATAATGAATTTTGATATAGTTTCTTAACAAATAACACTAGGAATCGTAGGACCTATTAACTGTTTTTTTTATTTGGATAGACCTTGGGACACCTGTATATGTGTGTCTGTAGTGTGTTTCTGCGCCGACTTCAACGTTTGAGTGGATCGATTTTTATTATTGTTTACTGACAAAAAAAAGTTTATTGTATTATAACTTATTTTTTTTAATTTATTGTCGTGTTACTTCGTAATGAATACCTACCTACCTACTATACTAATAATTGTGAACCATGCTTATAGGCACCATGTGGTATTAGGTTTTATGAATTATCGTAACAACGCCGCCACGTTGTCTAGTCAAGCATTGGGCAGTGCGCAGTCGTCACATGCGCGACGATAATCCTTACTATAATAAGGTCTTATCTTTTTATTCCGACTCGCTGACATATTTCTACCCGACACCCTTTTATGATCGGATATGATATTTTTATAGCTGCGTTGAGTTTATTATGCCTACGAACTACGGCCGACAACGGTTCCTTCCTAGCCATATGGAATTTCAACTAATTCTCATTCTCATCTAACCATTGTCACAATAAGGCAATTAAATTATAAATGGCGGTCAAGTTTAATCTAGATAAAACAGTGATCTGAAAAATAAAACTTTGGGCATGAGTTGCTATGTAATGTACCAATATTGCGATAAGTCAATCATGGTGATGATATTATTACAAATTAGCTTGCCATTTTTTCTCAGTTTTTTTCTCACAAAAAAAAATGCTTATAAAAATAAAGAAGTGCAAGATAATGCCGTCAGTAATAAATAGCCTCGTAACAAGACAGCAACCGGGTAACACATAATATTATTATATGTGAAAAGATATCATTCTTATGTCTTTATTGTTGACAAAGTTACCCAATCAATGGGTTATCAAAACGCTATACGTACACTGTAGGTAGAGATACAAAGCGGCTAGTAGATTTATCTCGCGCGAGTGCTGTATGAATGAATAGTGATACTAAAATAGACCACCGAGGTCGTGGCGTCGGCGGGTCTATCGTGGCCAGCCACTGTCCAGGAACTACGCCAAGTGCTTATCGCTCAGCTCCAAGATTCGCCGACTTCATGAATGGATGCTACCGGGTAGTCACCCACGGCATCAGACGCATTCAGATGAAATAATAACAGGACGTGTCAGAGTGGATGTCATTGTAACAAGATTTCTCTCGAATTATAACATGCTATATATCTATGCTAACAAGCTACATACTACATAGTTCGTTGCTCTATGTATGTAATATAAAATTAATTATTATTTTATTAAATAATTAAATGATCTAAACCATTCCACTGAGAGTATTATATAGCTTAGCCTGTTTCTTATTTATTTCACGTTTATGACAACAGTAAAGTATTCTATTTTTTAACTACGGTGAAAGCTGGAATTATAAATACAAATTTACTTTTCTTACACTTAAACTTCTTAGCAAAGTGAGATATTTTTAAAAAATATAGCAAAACTGACAAAACCAATATATAAAAATACTTAGTGACCTTGATAGAAAATACACTGAGACTGAAAGATTTCCCAAAAAATTTAAAGTTGTGATTAGTTGTCCTAATACCAGTACATAGGACTGATTTTGGCCTGGCATGCGTGAACAGTTTATTTTCTTTTTCGAATTCTGATCGTTTTAAATATTTTAATCCATCTATTTATTGATTAACATATCAGTCAAGTATGTTTATATGAATACAAATCAGAGCAATGACCCCGGCATGATCCGCGCAAATTAAACAAATTTCAATTTAAGCAAACTTTCTCGCGAAAATATACACACTGTAACCAAAATCCTCTCCCTCATAGATTTCCTGTATTTTATGACTTATACGAATTATAAAATTAAAATTCAAAGTCAAAAATATCTTATATAAGGTCAAAAATATCGTGATCAAGACATTAAATAAATAATTGTAATTTTTCGGGAATATGAATCGAATACCATATTTGGAATAATATCCGAATGTAGATAACATGTCTTTTTTTTTTGACCACATTACGGACATACACGAACATATGTACGAAATTGGGATTTAAAATCTAATAAAAACTTTTAAGAATTTTGAGTAAACTTAACTGCATATTTGTAAGACACAACGCTGTAATTTTTCAATAAACGAAATATATAAATCCAATAAGTACATAAAAAACCCAATTCAATAATGGTCAATAATAAAGATAAAAAAAAGGTTATTTTACCTTAAATTTTTATTTAAAAATCAAAAAAAAATAATGTAAAATACAGAAGCACGAAATTAAAATTTTATATGATTTTTTTTCCCTACTTTTTAATAAAATTATACGGTTGCTTCAGCTTATCGCAATAATACTCTACCATCCTTACCCGTTATGGCTCCATACAGTCTACAAAATCAAGCGGTGATACCGACATCACGCCACGTTTATTATCAAGCGTAAGCGAGTTCATGGAATCGACGTCGAATCTTTGCGAATTGAACTGCTGTTGGACGATGGCCACCTGGCCTACGATGGACTACCGGATGAGATGGCGAGGATGGAGACGGTTCCTCGAATGCTCGTTACCAGATCGCAGGCAACTTCCACCCTCAGACGCATTCCGATTCAGAGATACTACGTAACGAACGTTCGAACCCTATTCGCAGGTGTTACGATGATCAAGCTTGGGAAATTACTGTTCTTTTAATAATAAGAAACATTTTTATTTATTGGATTTTAAAGTACACAAACATATTTTACAAAACTTTATCTATTATAGTTAGGCAGCGCCCGTACCAAGGTGGGCTTTATTTGTTTTAAATATTAAATGACTCAGATCGAAGACCTGTTTGTGATTAACAACTTATGATTTGAATTTTGTGGTATTATAATATAAATATAATATAGCAATAATAACATTAAATTCACTTATTCTAATAATACGTCATTTCATTTTATTAGAAATATATTTGCTGTAAGTTTTAAGATTAATATTTTCTCTTCTAAGGATATTAATATGGTTTAGTTAAGGTTCTGTTTATATGTAATTATAATAAATCAAGTATTTTGTGTAGCTACTTGTCAATTTCGAAAAGTCGACCGAGTAAAGGCACAGCGGATGTCGGAAAGATTGACGGTAGGATCGCCATTATGACAGAACGGTCAACACACACTCGCGCATCTTGAATAACAATCGCCGCGACTCACGACGGCTACGTCCGTTGAGTTTAATTAAAAACCGACCGCCGAGAGTGTGCTGCGCCCTCTGAGCAAAACGATTCATAGAACTGCTAACTATTATAGACGCGCTAAAGCCTTTCATATTCTTCATTCGAGATTATCAATCAGATTGCACATAAGTTTATCATATTTCAAGTTTGATGTTTAAGTATTAACGACATTATGGAAATAGTAAAGGAGCAGGTAAGGATCCTTAGAATTAAGTGTGCGAATTTAATTTCATTTAATCTATATTTAGGACGGTTATATATTATGATTAGACCTAGTCATACGGGAAGGTACATGCAATAAAATATCATATAATTTTATTAAATTAAATATTTTGTACAAAAACATAATATCCGGTAAGATTCTCCGACTCTCGAGAGCAGTTTATATTTCAGATAATTCCAGTTTTTTTTAAGTTTACGTCAATACCACCTACATCCGACTAAATTAACCTGTATCCTTAATATTTATTTATTTATTTATTTTTACGAACAAAGTACATACATAATTCATTACTTTTTTTTAAATAGTTATATTATTGTCTATTGTGATTTGGAAAGGTCATGACAGCTGTCATAAATTATGCAGGCAGCAAATGCTTTAAAATACCACCGCTGCAGTCGAATATTCACTTACCTTTGTAAAAATTGTCGCAAAATCTTGACTACCCAAAAATATCGCGCGATCGAAGATAAAACCTCAGCATAGGCTCATACCTTATCGACGAAATCATTAGAAATTTACTGCGCGCGCTCATAGTTACCGGCGCATCGGACAGCTGCGCGCGCGCACGCGTACAATGCATCATTAACAAGTTACAGATTTACCGGCGCTCGGTGAAAAGGTGTGGCGCCGGAGGAATGCCGAAAATCACAAAAAAAATAATGGCGTCCCCAACTGGCGCCCCCGTCGGGGACCTTCGGGCCCAGAAGACCGCGAAATTAAAATAAACCAGCACCGCTAATACTTTAATAAAAATATGAAAATAAGATTATTTAAATAGAAAAAATATGAGCCTATCTTATCTTTCTAAAAATAAATACAATGCCTCCGACCTAATACCTAAGGTAAGAAATTATGTTGAGTTTGGACTTGTTTTTATAGCAAGAAACGCCAACCTAATTTCTATTTATAGTTGAATCCGATTTGTGGCATTTAGCTGCCATTCAGAATTCTCGATCCTGATGCTATCGCAGAAGAGGTTATCCTAGTGGAATAGCATAGTAGCACTTTTCGCTTGGAAACTACCGATGTTCACACACACATAGACACTATCATGCTATGAATGACCAAGTACCCATGTTACTGTGATTTATTGTATTGTGATTACTATACGTATTATAAACTATGTAAAACTCATTTACTATTTGTATATTTTTTTGCATTAGGTATGTTCTAATAAAATATTATCCTTTTGGCCTCACGCTTACCGTTAGTGACATACAAATACAACGCAAATTAATTTTATAAATAATACTTTAAAATATTAGATAAATCGATATGTTGTTGCTTTTATTCCCCACCTTTATTAAAATCGGTAGCTGCAATATATGTGTGTATGTGGTAGTGTGTGTTTATGTAATATCACGCAGTATGCGTTTATTCAAGCTGACCAATGTAAGTGCCCTTTAATTATTGATTTATTCAATTTGAGAGGTTTGCCATGCATAATTGAAAATATCAGTAACAGTCGTGTGGTAATTTCTAAATTTTTTCTGTATTACATAAATACAAATACAATAAAAAAAATAAAATAAACAAGGAATAATGAAGGAAAAACAATAAAATTTCTTTGTCCCTTCTTTACCGATTTTAATATCGGTGTTAACCAAGGTGTGTTGTGGTAAACATAGAATAGAAGGTAGATATAGATGCGAGAGTAAAACAATAATACTAAATAACAAATGTCGATGCTTCTGTGATTTTAAATACATTTCGGGAATTTCGGCGTGAGAGCGTGTTGATAAGCATCTGTCATCGTGCCGTTGGCCAAGGGCCGCGTAAGTCACCTCCGACGAGTGTATCGAAAATAATGACACAATGGCGATAATTAAAAGGAAGCGAAAGGAAGTGAAGTCGTCACGACCGGATGTCGAGCCGTCGAAAGATAATATTGTCCTGCGTCCGATAGAAAGGGACGACTGCGGGAGGGCGCCCGGGAGCGAGAGGGAGGCAAGCACTGCGCGCACGCCGCGGACTAATACCGACCGACGCGCCGATATTATTCAATCGTTCGATCAAAAATGACAGCGTCGCGCTAATCGCTTACACGTCGAAGTAATCGCCTTAAGGACATATCATTTTGACAATTGCCAAATATCTACTCTGTCGAGTCGAGACATTTGACAAACGCGGTATAAATGTATTAATTTTTTTTAATCACGACCTATTTAACATACCAGCAACAACTTTCGACTAATATTGGAAACAAACCAATTTTTATTTATTTAGTTCACAATAAATTTTGCCAGTGTAATAGCAACAGAGAAAAATGGTAGGTACAACAAATTCGTACAAGCGTTTGATAATACTTAACTAGACTATCGTCTGTACTAAAGAGGCAGTATTCCGTCCTATTAATCTCACGTAGAACGCGAAACATTTTTTATTTTCATTTTAAACAAGTAATTATACTTCATTTTTTTTTAATTAATTAGTACATTAAAAAATACCATAATTTATATGTATAAGATATATTTTATAATTTGAATATAATATAATATAAATTTGAAATTTAAAGATCCCTTTAGGTCATTTAATCTTACTCTTGTTACATTACATAATAATTTATAATTCTGAGTACTGGGCGGTACTGGGACGAGTCAACAATTAATTATTTGATTTACATGGTCACATAAAATATAACTGTCTTATTGTTGGGTGTACCTGCCCTAATTGATTTAATAATTTATATTTTTTACTTTATTTATTATTTTCTTTCCCTAAATCAATGCAGCTTCGCTCAGTTGAATAACAAATGTACCTATGCTTCATAGAGAACAGGAATTTCTTAGTGTGGGGAGAATAGTATTTATATTAAAACTTAAAAAAAACACAGACTCTTTAGAATTACCTCATTTTTACATAAACGTTACAAGGAACTAGTGGACTTGTTTTGTTAAGAAACAGGCAAACATAGAATTAGTTGTTAAGAACATTTGTATTTAATTACAATGACACATTTTACTCGATCGAATCTATTCATAACAATAAAGTGGTATTTTCAGACTGCAAAATCCAATGCGTCTATTCATTTATAAAAGTTGTTTCTTTTTGCATTCGCCATAGACCGAATGAATAAACCCATTCATAACTTTGGCCGCCGTGTCAGCGTTGTAAACAATATACTGCTAACGACGATATTACAAGGACAAACCGACACAAGACTAAATTTACGCCCCATTGAAACTTTGCAAAGCAACTTTAATCATGTAGACCGTACATATTGATTTTAAACGAATAACCTAAAATGCACAAATAATATTTTGCATCACAGATTCATATTTTTAAATATAAGGGGGAAATTGCTTAATACATACACGAGGGAATTAAAAAAAATAAGTTTCACACCATGATTTCAACCTACAAAGAGAATTCTGAAGGAAATAAGAAAAATGGTAAAAAAAGAATAAGAGGCTATCTAATAATTTGTGTACGTTTCGGCATTAAGATGATGATGCATTTATTGATGATGAATTGACAAGTGACTGAGTATCAGTAAAAAAATCTTCTAAAAGCATTTTAATATTTATTATATATTATTTATTCTTATTAGAAACCTCCCCGATCCCCTGCCTCGTTTATAAACATAAGTACAAAAAATGAAGGCCAATATTATGATTTTTTTAAACCTATATAATAAATGTAAAGTGTACATTTATACTTTAAAATGTATAAATAAAATGTTATATTTTAAATATTATTATGTTATTTATATTTAACAAAAAATCTACTTACATATTCCCTTTTCGATTCTTCTGCCCTAACAAGTGCATTTCTCGCCTGAATAACGATTTGCTGAAGTAAATCACTAACGTCCACTCCAGGCATCATATCCTGAAAAAATAATAACCTAATGTTACAATACCATAAAATTGGCGAAATACTCAAAAAACCACCGCGGCAGTTGTCATATTATTTATTACGTATTCAAAGCGATACAAACTACTAAAATAGACGCAGCGATTGACAAAATGCTTCGCAACTTACAGTTATGAATATTGCTCTAATTCATACGATGAGTGCACCTCATCGTTGAGAATTCAACTTGACGTTAATGCAATAATTGATAGTTGATTTATTATATGATGTATGAACTACCTTAACTACAATAAACCGAGTGAAGAAAATTTGGGCTTATTCGAAAATGCCTAATGCCCTGTGCATTTCCAATATTCCTTTTTCCAATATTTCTTACTGATTAATGTTTGAGGTTGGTATCAACCACCTGAAAGGTAATTACAAATCTATTGCACGTGATTACATATTACAATAATGTATCGTGGAAACACTATTTTACTGTTATATATAAGAATGCATGTAAATGATGATATAAATATATAAATAAATTTTAAACATACCTGTGTATACCAAAAAAATAATAAAACCACTATTATTCTCAAAAGATTATTATAGAGCTAAAACGATTAACATCCTAGGCTACTCGCGGGGCTGAGCAATGAACATACCTGTGCCATCGAGTTAGCGTTGGTGCCCATGATGCCGCACGGGTTGACCCACTTGGGCTGGTCGGGCAGCGCGCGCCGCTGTCGCGCCGGCTCGCCGCCGCGCCGCTGCATGCCGGCCGCCGTCGCCGCCGCCGCCGCCGTCGCCGTCGCCGTCGCACGCACGGGCGCCGCCGCCGCCGACTGCAGCACGGCCAGCAGGCACAGGCAAGCGAGGACGTCGCCGAACTCTATGACGCGGGACAGACAAAATGGAACGCTCAATGGATGAACCCAGTGCAGTGCAAAACCAAGACAAAACAAAACGGTCAATCATAGCACACAAAATAATGAAAGCGAGTGCAATTAATTAAAAAAATGACATCTTATATTATGTACTTAGTATTAGGCCATTGGCTGTATTTTAATTTCTTTTTAAATAAATAATTTGAATTTGAGTGATATGGATAGTAAAAACATTACTTCAAAGAGCAAAACTATCTTGAAAACCCCTCATGAGTATGAATTTAGTTGAATATTCTTTAGATGAAAAATATGTTTTCCAGTATTCTCATTCATACCAATAAGAAAAAAACAAAGAAATTACTAAAATTACCTAAAATACAGAACTGGCTATTTTAATAAAAATATTAAAAAAAGAAATGTAAACACTGATCAGTCTTTAGAATTAGTGGTGTAAAGTTTAAGTAACTGGGCCCTGCATAACCTTTAAGGCCACATATTATTTTTAAGCGTTTAGTTAAAGTTATTTAAATAGCCAAAATTAAACCGTTATATTTATTGTTTTAAGCATGGAAGCTAGCTAACCATGCACTTTTAAGAATAAGTTTATTTTTATAGCCTTTAAAATATTACGATAACGAGCAACAGGCTGTAGCCTATTAAAGTACCTATGGCTAAGTGTATAATAATTATTGTAAGTGCTTATGAATAAATAAATAAACGTTTCATTACAAAACTCCACATAAGTAGACAGCACCAGTAAGTATTAAGTTAATCTTAGGATTCGGGATACATAGTACATATTTCAACATGAAGATTAAATAATAAATAATTTGTTAGTGATAGGTACCAACTTAATTTACTGATGTGTGTATAAGTGAATAAGATGATCTTATATTATTTAAAATTATATATAACTTACTGCATAATATGAAGTTTTTTATAAGTCATTTTAGTAAAATATATGCACTAGTTTATATTTCGGGGTATACTTTCAATTTCTGTTTATTTCAAATGTTTTCTGTATAAAATTGAATAATATGTAATATTTTTCAGTGCTATAAACATATTCGTAAAAGTAATAAAAATATATTTTTGATAAATAAAGATTTTTCCATAATAAAAGTGCATTTGACTGAATTTATTGCATCATTTCTATTTTTTTTTTTTTTGCAACGTTTTACTGTTTAATATATTTACTAAGTAATTATATGAGTTAGTTATACTCGTTTTTAAAATTAAGTTAAAAGATATAAAAACTAAGCAATTGCCATAATTTTTTTACCTCTATCTAAAAAATATATTAAATCTATGCCAGCCAAATACATAATATTACATAAATCTATATAGAGTAAAAGGGGATAAGAGTGTTATGATGTATGCATAAATAAGGATAATATATACCTATGACACTGCTATATCTGCTTTATAAATTTAAAATATTTTTTTTTGATTATATATATTTTTTTACGTGTGAGTTTTAAGGTGAATTTCAAGCTCAAAACAAAAAGAAGCAACGCACTTTGTGGCTTACAGATGACCAACCTGTCGGGACCCAACATCCACGATTTATACTGTCTCCAACAAATTGGTAAAAGCCTACAGATACAACCGATTTGTTATCTTCGAACGCGCGAATTAGCAGAGAGGACGAGTCTTTTAAAACCTTAAAAATATACTTATTATGTTTAGCTCATACCATTCTCTTAACTATAATAAATTAAAGAAAAAGAGAAAAACACTCAAAAGGTTACAATTTACGGACGGGTGGGTCAAATTGAATGGTCAACCAATCGAAATAATAAAATCTATGCAAACCTGTACCAATTAGGAACCATTACACGCATATGTGGATGTTTAAATAATTACGTTGGGCCACTAACCTACAGACGTTACAATTTATCGGATTGATTCCGATAAATAAATACATATACAATTGGATGTTCGTTCGGGCAAATTGAATCGTCTGTAAGTCAATAAAACGCATCGGCGCAGGTGCAATAAAGTCGTACGCGCAACGAGAGCAGCCCTCGCCGACGGACGATACGTTACAGCGCAAAAAAGTATAGGATAGGAGACGCGATGCGCTCTTGTCTGCATGTAATTGCGACGGTCACATTTCATAAAACTGGTAAGTAGACGGACAAAGAGACGAGAGCGGTAATTATTTGCGAAGCGGGCAAAAAAAAAACGGAGCGAATCGCGCAAAAATGCCGCAATCTGGGACGGGAGCGGGACGCGGTCGCTCGCTCCGTTGACCGGGACGTTAACGGGTTAAAATCTCGACAGAACCAGTACGTTCTAATTCACTCCTGGTGTTTTTACCAGTTGCACTCTCATAGCTATGCAACTTATAAAATGTAGTAAATGCTGCTTAGACGTTCCAGTGAAACGCATCGAAGTATTACATCTATACGTAAAGAGCATCGCTGTTATTTATTTATAGAATAGTTTGTATTTTATTCTGAGACATTGAGCAGAATGCGAGGCCATTCAATAAAGGGAAACATCCTTACTTAGGTAACTTAAAATAGTGTTGAGAAAAGCGCCGTTAAATATTCTTAGCGATGAACCTAACCGGGATTAACTCCCTAGGGTTCAAACCCTGGACCTCTGGATCAGAAGCACGCAGTTACATCACACGGCCGCTCGATGTTATGTTCCTAGATTAGAACTTGTTATGATATTTTTTTTTTTTTACTAAGCTTATATTATTAACTTACCGTCTTATTGTATGTGTCAAATTTCTAGATGAATTTTTAAAAAAAATAGACATACTTGGTTTCGCCATACAAAAAATGATCAAACGGTCGGAAGTTAAAAATGAAAGTTAAAAAAAAACCAAAAAACCCACTGACAGAAGAAATATAACAGAAACTTCTAGGCAACAGAAAAAACTACTGGAAAAGGCAAGACCATGAAATATATAAAATCCACTTTTCATCCTTTTTATTCGGACAATAACGTTAAAGTAGCTCCTATACTCAATCAACGGTAGCACCATTTTGATATATGTTCTAATACCAATTAATAGCATGCTCTCACTCTCTTCTAAATTTAAATAAATTGCGGTCACTGTTCTAGTCATGTTCTTTTTCGCAGCTACTAATAACCGAAGAAATTTGAACCGCCGCAATCGCCGCCCGGGAACAAAACAAACAGTGATAAAACCCTAAACAGCAAATGAATGGGCAAAATCGTTCGCCGCTTTTGACCGCAAAGGGTCAGAAAATATGAAAAAAAAATAATAGGTACGGCCCCAAGCGGCTCGGTTATGTGATATAATAGGTGATATAATGATAATAATGTTATTGATAGTAGTAAGCAAAGCTTAGTTATATTCTAGTATATTGTTTATTTATTTTTACAATAACGGCTCATAAAGACGTATTAAACAAATTTATCATTAGACATTTATTGGTTACTAGGTTAAAAACCTGTTCTGAGCGCCAGTTGCAATAACAAACCGATGGTTAGGTTAGATCGCCTCAGTCGTTATCGCACGCTACCAGACGCGTTTTGCCCAACAAGCAGAGAATCACATTTAATTTTCTCCAGATGCATCCGTTGCGCGTCTGGTAGAGTACGACAACGTCCGACGCCTCGTCGTCGGTTTCTTATTGCAATTGGGCCTAGGAGAGGCCAGAAGAAGGTGGCAGAAATATTTAAAATTACCTTTTGCATTCGTGATACCAGTTTAGAGAGGATATATATTCCTTAATATTTGATATTAAAATCCCATGTGTATTGCTAATATTACTCGACTGTATATTTAATTATTTTAGATTAGTTAGCATATATGCAACTGACTATTAGCGAATAATATTATTATTTTAATTTGTAGTAAATTCAGTCTAATAAATTTATAAATAATTGTACACAGATATATTTTTATTGATTTTATTTCACGTAAGATTTACAAAATAAAATCATTATTTAATATAATCTAACAAAATACATTACAATTTAAACTCTTTAACAATATTTTTTCTCCATGACCAAATTACATTGTGTATTATTAGGTAGGTGTATATGTTTTTATGTACGAAACATAAGTAAATATTAACTAATTTAGTTGTAAGGTAATAATGAAGGCTACGTCTCAATCAAATGCCGCAGATCTCCCAGAGTGTGAGGCTGAACAAAAAATGGTCGAAATCTTTTTGTATTAAAAAGACTGCCGCGGATACCTAAAATAAAAATGCCCGCCGCTTGTTATACAGAGGACTAAAAAGGACCGGCGCTGTTAAAACACAAATACCAGCCTGTCATAATTAGACCAACGGCGATCTGTAGAGGAGGTCCAGGTTATGTTTCACAAAAGTGACACCCTCTTTATTTTATCTTATAAGAAATATATAGTTTATTTGAATATATTATATATTAACATGTATAAGTTATTTAACATATGATTTAATTAACTTTCCATTTTTTAAATACTTTTTAAAAAAATTGCGTAGAATTACATAGAATTAAATTAAGCATTGCGTAGAATTAAATTAAACCAAAACACAATATAAATAAAACACGTAAAAAAAATACTATTTTAAGGAACACATACACACACTCACATAATTCATACCTAATATGTATATGCTTTATTTATAGCTTATAAAAATATAATTATAAATAAAAATATATAATAAAAGTAAATTAACCATCCTTTTAACGACGGAATTTTACTACAAAATACGATAGTGATTGGAATAAATAAATCACAGCTTACACCGCAACGTGCGTGTTTCATTTCATCGACCGGACACTAGACAAAGCTGTCGCGTGTTTGAAACGAATTTTCCATCGAGGCTCTATAACTACTAACGAAACCATTATGCCTGTCTACCTACCACTGAGCGGCAATAAAAACCTTTCCGCGTCCAAAGGCCATATTGTTAATGAGTAGAATCAGATGCTGTCGGCCCTGTTACTGACACTAAAAAATATCTGACTGGCAACATTGCTCGGATCGGTTAACAATTATTCTGATATTCTGTAATATTAACATCGATTTTATAGTGTACAAACATATATAGACATTTTTTTTCTAGCAGTTACTTAGCTAGTTGGTTAGATAAAAATAAACGTAATATTTTCATGTGTATTATTTATTTATTTATTTATTTACGTACAAAACAGCGATACAAAGAGATAATACTCTAATACTTTATTTATATGGCCAGAAAAATATACGAAATATAAAGATGGTTGTAAACATCAAATTATTAAACAATGTGTAATGTGCGTGAAGTGTGTGTCAAGTTTGTCTAGAGTATGTGGTGCCTCTATTTGTGGCATGGAAATGTATTTGTGTGTATTAAACACTTAATGATCACAAGTGTAATATTATAGCTTTAATTTATTCATTTTCTATTTTTAAAACCCACTTTATTTTCACGCTCGATTATATAAACCTTAAAATATATTATTTGTAAATATTATTGCTAATTTTGTACCCTGTAACATATATTATTTGTACCTTTGTGACTTTTTAATCATTATAATTTTTAATGCAGTAATTAGTTTCTATTACTTCAGTGTAGATTTCTTGTATTTCTTAACTATACGATTGTTTGTGACGACGTAATCATCACTTCAGAAAATGTCATTGTCATGAAAGGGTCATAATAGCAAAGTGAAGAAAAGAATGTAAATTTCTTCCAAAATAATTACATTTATTTTTTTTTAGCTAAATGTGAGTTCCGACCGACTAAGTTGAGTAGGCTTAAAAGTTGAAGCCAGGCAGGTTTTTTCAGTTACAGCTTTAAATAAATTTGTAAGACGAATCAGCAAGCTTCGCACTGAGTGGCTCCCATTTAAGTTGAGATATTCATTTTGTTAGACTCCTAAATCGACCAAATTTGCCTCTTTCTGGGCGACCTCTAGATTGGTCTTGAAAGACTGCTCAAATGGATCCCATACTGATATGCAATATTCTAGAGTTGGCCTAACTCACGATTATGATATTCACGCGGCGTCCTTCGAAATGCCTACTATCTATCTATCTATTTAATTTTGCCATTATTTTTATTTAGGTCAATTTATTTTCGCCGACACGAAATCAATATAATATATAACACGACTATTATGTGTTACCTACCCGGTAGAGGTTCAGAGGGGTAATTCTTGAAAGCAATCCAAAAATTTAGTATGCCAAATCAAGCGTTTTTAGTCCGGTTTTGATGCAAAACTGAACGAAAATCGGCAAAACCAAACTAAAAACACTTAGTAACTATTTCATTTATTGAGAATTCCTGAAAATAGCTGATTTTTAATAAAAATATGTTAACATTTATAATTGTTTGCATTAGTCCGCAAGCAGTGAGAATATGTAACTAAAAGTGTTTTGTTTATTTTTTACCAATAAATGATTGCTACAGATATTCGGTATAAAGATTTAATCTTCGAGACGGCTCACCGGCAAAGGTATAATGTCTGAATCTTACTTTTAGTTATTTAATTCCAAACATGATTCTATTTTTTTTTAATATTTTATTTCTGATGTATAATATACATATATTGGATTAATATTTTACTCAACCTATTTTTTTTTTTAATTTAAGAGCACATAGTAGAGTTTAGTAAATTAGGCGTGATGACAGCCGAAATACAATCAGAAAATCGCCTCTCTACACCCCACAGGTATTGTATGATTTATCGTCCAATTTAAACCACAAAGGCGACGCGTCAAGTTGGCGCTCTGATTAACGTCCAAACGATTTTGGAAGACGTCATCCAACTATCGCACAAATAGCCCGGTCGATTGATAGGCACCAAGTAATTAAACTAAAATTAAATATATTCGATTATTTGTGGAGCGAGTTTCGTTTCGACGCACACTAGCGGTTCTTATATAAAAAGTAGTACGTCCTATGGCCTGCAAAGTCGGTATATATCTTTCTCAATTGAATAAAAACAGATTATAGACAGCCACTACACATTATTATATTAATTTTAAACCAATAATCGATTCTAGTATTTTGTAGGTAAAGTTGTGTTGTATTTCACGGGGATGAAAAATTCGTAAAAATTATGTGCAACGAGTACCTGATGTAGGTATTCACCAAAGATGTATTTTTTCTATTTTATTTAGTTTTACATAGTTTTTTATCGATCTATCAAATGTATTTTTTTTTGTTGTGTGTACTGTGTAAAATTGTTGGTTTCTCCAATAAAAAATAATTAAAAATATAAAAATTAAGTTTGGAATAAACTCTCATTGGTTTAATGTTATAATTGTTTTTTATTGTAACTGTATTTTTGTATCAGCTGCTGCTTCCTGAAATAAATAAATAAATTAATGTTTATAGTGTAATGTAAATCATAAAAAATTACATTATATTTGATGTGAATCGAAAGAGGGGCTTACCACCCTCGAAAGGGGGGGAGGGGGGGGGGTGTAGGGATACTTTACTTACCCCAGAGATAGCAAATTAATGTATACAAATTCATAAAAAAAAACTGGCTTTTGTTCTTAATTATCAGCGGCTTGTGGCGCATTGGTGTGAACGCTTGCTCCTGACCCACAGGTCCTGGGCTTGAACCTGAGTGGCCCCGACCCAACCAGGTCATATGCCGCTGAGAATGCATAACGGTGCTATTCTCAACACTGACAGCTGAGGCAGGCAGGAAAACAAGAAGATGCACGCGCCTCCGCGACAACACAAGCCGCGTGTATACGAGGGAATTATGAGATATAACATTTTCCGAGAGCGGCGTTTGCATAAAATACGATCGCAGCGAAATTGCAGATGAAAATTGGAGGCGCGCGTCTTTATGCGAAAATTATTAATGAGACGGACGGCACTTACGGGCGACGCGGAACCGGGCCTTAAGAGCCGACCGCATCGCGGCCGCCGAGAGGTGCCAGAAGACGGCTCGGCTCATTCACATTTATAGCTTATTGGATCAAAAAGGATCTAGCAAAGCCTAATAGCGCAGCGACGATTATTTACCGTACGAATAGCCCTGAAATGAGCTATCCATTGGGATCGATAATCACGCGACGCGAACGATAGGAAATGTGCAATACGTCGTTAAATCGACCGGCTTATTAAAATTACCGGAAAAATGATCATCAGAAGTAAGAAAAACAGAGAAAATCATATTTTATAAGACTAACAAAAAAAAACTAAGGTTAATCCATATTTATTTAAAAGTTAAAGTAGGGTTTAGATTTTAATTTCATAAATATATTCCGTATTTATCAGAAACAATGCAATACTAAGTGCAATATCTTTTAATACAATCAAGTAAAAGGTTTTTTAGGTGCTGGAAATCCTAAAATATATAAAAAAATATACTTCATGGTTTTAAACGAACTAAAATTAGAGTAAGTAATTAACGTAGCCAAGCAGATATTCTTCTGATGGAAAATTAATCAAAAGTTTTTTAGGAAAATATTTTCTCCTTTCCAGATTTGTATGAAGTGAGACAAGAACTATTTCGTGTTTCTCAGGGAATATTTTTAGTAATTAATTACAATTAACATAACTAGGAATGCATAAATAAGGAAACACAATAAATCGAATATAAGAACGATTGATTCCTCCCCGCATGATTTTGTCATATTTTACGTAATCGTATTACAAATTTTTTGACCAATAATTATATAAATTGTTTTTAAAATATCTCTTAAAACTTATTGTTTTGTAAGATAAATAAATAAAATAAAATATATAATTGCGGCATATAAACTACGCTCCACGGAGTAACTGCCGGCGGTATCGTAACGCGAGCTTACTAGCCACATGAGGGTAATCGTTACAAATGTGGCTAATTGCGAAGAGCGCCATTGAATTTACGACCTAGTCGACAACTGCAAACACGACCCGGAGGAAAAGTGATGCTACCTAGGAAACGCCAGCAAACGGGTGACTTATACGGTTATTGCATAGTTAGACAACTTTAATAAAAATCCATAATAAATACAAATGCAATATTCTAATGGTTTCATTAGTTAACATATTAAATTTTATCGATATTCCAAATAAAAAGATAACGCCACATGCATATGAAAAATAAAATAAAGATTTTACTAAATAAAAACAATATAAAATATATATTATATATTATATAGTATATTATATAATATAAAACATATATAAACTAAAATATGGATATTATATGATTACATATAAATTATTATTATTATTCTTTATAATTATTACATTACATATCTTTACATTATTTAATTATGTTTCTAGATAAACTTAGACATTAACAAAAGTAGTAATAAGGTAATAAAAATCACATAACCACAAAGCTCATCTGAATTCACATTTAGTGGCATCTCGGAATCTTCGCGGTCTCCATCTAACTAGATGCTAAACGCCTGTCCTAAGATGGAATATAGATATCCTTTTTTATATGACCTTTATTTATCGCACTTATTTAGAATGATTATATTTATAGGATAATGCTTCAAACGTGATATTTCACATATTTTGAAATTCGAATGTCGATTCTATTTGTAGCAAAAGGGTCAGCAATTGATTCGTCCACCCTAGATTAGCTCTTTTCGAGGACAGGTCGATTCGATCCGCGGCGACACTGGCAGCGGAGCGACAAGCGCGAGACGCGACAAAAACGCGAAAGCGCGCTAAGTAGATAAACGCCGTAAGTAATAGTTATAAAAGTCCGCCGGTACGATATCGTTATACGCGCAGGATATATAATTGGACGCCCTTGAGTGTCGCCCAACGCCGCGTGAAGCGAAGCCCGGGCACTTAAAATTTACTCGAACATACTGTATCTTAAATTAATTCAAGTGCCAGCTAAACAGAAATATGTAGATGGTACCGTAGAAATTGTGAGCGGATTACAAGAACTTTTTTCTCGAAGCTTCATTCAATTATCATACTTTGTCTAAATGCTTTCACACTAGTTTATGCAGTTGACCCGTAAAAAATACGAAGAATAAGAATAATAATAATAAAACGAATAATAAAAAACAGTGTCGGGCACACGGAGCATTAAAAATTGATGAACAACGCCTAAAAAAAGAGATAGAATATATTTGCATTGATTCGTCTTCATAATAAACTTAGGAGCTCATCACCGCACTGTTTGACAGAGTCAGAGTAATTTTTATTAGACATAAAAAAGTCGAAATTTCGAAGTAGTAATTATTAATATCTACACTAAATAGCTACTGTAAAATTAAAGGAACTCAGGTTTGTTAGTTTTTACAATATAATTTATTTTTATATTCCATATACCATTAACAAATAAAAGTTGTGCTGGTATTAGTAACAGAAAGAGAGGGAGATGAAAATAACAGCTAAAGATGATATACAGCTAATAAACTAAAGATGTATATATACGTAGTGATAAACGACGAATACAGTGGCATCTCTTTTATTCGCAGGCGACGAGGGAAAGAAAAAGAAGAAAACGGCGCGTAGAGTTTAGTCGAATTCGATTGGCAGCCCGACTAACCCACCCTTCTGCATCGACGCTGCCCGCACGCTCGCGGTGGCCGCCCTGTGGCCGCTGTGGCCGCCCTGCGGCCGCCCTGCGCGCCACACGCAGGCAAGAGACTCCAACGCGCGGGCAAAAACCTCTCGCGACACTCAAATATTTTGAGAATGCGCGCGACGCGGCCGCGAGACCGATCTTTGTGAGCGGATGCGACGCTCGCTGAGCGCAGGCAGGTAGTTAGTCGTCAGCGGCGCGCGCATAGCTACATCCTCCATCCGAGATGACAGATCGCCTAGAAAGAGAGCTTAATAGCTTGCTAACTATTTGCGGACAATTTGCTGCTAATAAGAGAACCTACTTAAAATATATGTCTATCTATACTCGTATATTTTTGAGGAGTTAAGGATGCTTTCATGTAACTTTAATGTAACACAGGCAATTTTAGTAATTATATTATGAAATAATAATATTCCAATTATTATTATCAGTCATCGAAAAATAAATCTGTGTATTCTGCAGGTATTTTTTTGCTGTATTCTACCTTGGGAGAGACATGTGACATTTGCTGAAAAACGCGATAATTAATAATTTCGTAAATAATTAAATCATATTTATTTTTTAATAAAATCATAATAAACGTATCAGAATATAGCCGTTCGAAAAACATGTAATCATTTTCTGGGGTCAAAAAGTAACCAGCGTCAGCTGTGAGCAAAGATATAAACTACATCGCATGCTACGGTATCACCGCGAAAACGAGGACGCATTTACTCATGAATGCTGAAGATTTTATTTCTATTTACTTTTGCTCCTTTCAAATAATTATAAAGGTTCTGAACTAGAGAGCGCAGGATGTCGGTTTAAACCTAGCGCTGAGTTATATAAAAATGCATTTTCAACTCTCACCTGTCTTCTTTAGTGTAAAATGTTAAATATTATGTATCAATCTAAATAGATGAAATAAGAAAAGAATGACATTTTAACAACTGCTTTATCAAAAAATTAATAAAACTTTTCTAAATTTTTCAATTTGTCCTAGATTGTGTCATTTATGTTTTTAGGTTTAATGAAATTGCTCTAGCTGACCTTAATTTAAAAAAATGAATTAATCAATATTTGATAGTATTCTCTGCTAGTTCCTTAACGCTAAATAAACTGTAAATCATTCAATCACTTCAGTCATTTAAATAAAAAAAGTGTAGCCAAATTAAATGCCAAAATCATCTTTAACTTGTTTAGAATGTGTTAATTATTTATTTATTTATTTTTTTTTTTTTTAATTTTCTTAAGGGAAAACACACAGTAAAACAGTAACATTAGTAACATTCTAGTCTCAAAGTAACGAAAATGGTTTTTGCATAGTAATCCGTTTTACAATTACCGCAGTATGATGTGACTGGAAAATATATATAATTTTCCAGGGATACAAAAAAATAAATAAACTGTAAACAATAAATTAATTATTTAAGCCTAGGGTCTATAATCACTTTTAAATGTTTTATTTACGGTAATGTCCCGATAGGTCTAGAGATAGGGAGCGAAGCAATCCTCGTGTGCTACAGAATTCTTATCGTGCTGGTACCGTAATAGCCTAGCCGCTAGACGTTTGCGGGTTTCAAGCTTATTAAATAAAAAAATATATTTCTTTGAAATATAAGATATGTATAATTAGTATAACCTAATTATAACAATAGACCACCATATTAATATCAGATTCCAATGAGATGACATTTATTTGTTTGAATATCTTCTCAGCCTGAATATCTTAGAGTTATATGGTTGTTATTTGCAATTATGAATTCGTGACATTTTGTCTAATGACCAGTTAGACTTGACTGCCCCACCCTACTAGCATGACCTAGCACTCTACTTTCATGGCACATGTCAATTTTGAAAAGCTTTAATTTATTTTTAGAAATAAATTATGAGTAAAGCCTTCAGAAATTATTCAGGTTGATGTCGCTCTAGTGATTTGTGTGGCTATAAAAATAACGCATCACACACGAAGCCTGCGCAGACACAAATAAAAAATAAAAAAGACGCACTCACC
Source organism: Neomicropteryx cornuta (assembly GCA_020383195.1). Taxonomy (NCBI): domain Eukaryota; kingdom Metazoa; phylum Arthropoda; class Insecta; order Lepidoptera; family Micropterigidae; genus Neomicropteryx; species Neomicropteryx cornuta. The sequence goes on along the minus strand of JAHKQU010000029.1, from coordinate 10,298,215 downwards.
GCTATTGTCTATTCGGAGGGCGACATTGAAACCAGAACGGACAAACGTGAGAACTTTTGCCGTGAATCATGTCAAATAACACGTAAAATGACGTTCTTGTTTCATATTATATGGACAGGCGAAGTTACGACAGTGTCAATTTAATAGAACATGAAAGCATTAAAACGTACCTTTTCTTCTACTCTAAATGTTTGTTTGTTAAAAGTTTATTTTAATTTATTCAGAGAACGGCAAATTTAAATAGTATAACGTATTGATATTTCTATAAATTGACATAACAATAGAATAAAGGTACTAATATAACTGCTTAAATATGCTAATAATATTTGTATCTAGTTTTCTAACAAACGCAGTAGCTTTACTAGCACTCTAAAGTAACAAGAAAAGAGAGTAGCTCTGCAAGCTAATTAAATTTCGAATAATGATATTTTTGAAATTTTTCCTGAAAAAAATTAAGATAAGGGACCAATGACATATAAACTGAAATTTAAATTAATAATTTTTTGATTATATTTTTAATATTTTTTGAATTAATTAATTTTAATAGGTTTGCATTCTATCACTAGATAAAACATTTAGAGCAAAATTCGTAATATAGTGCGCTAGAGAGGGATGATGGGGGTGGGGTGATGGGTAGAGTGCTTTATTATTTTAGAGGGTAAAATATACTAAAAAGTGAGGTGCAACTATATTTATTTATTTAAACATCCATATTTCGTATTGCTCTAGGTATAGTATAACTACATTCAAATAAATCAACAGTAATTTAGCACAAAAGTAATTGAAAATTCTATAGTCTAGTGATTGAACGTTTTATTACTAGCTCAGCGGTTGCGGGTTCGAATCCTCAGAATATAGTACCTAATACTATTTTTAACGCTTCATTACCACCATCTTCCCTGATTCTGCCACAAGCAAATTTAGCTTATTTTAGCTTAGATAAGGCCAAAATAATTAAATATGACCGAGGTCATAACTATTATTAAAAAAAAGAATGAGTTTATAAGTGATTAGTAAGAGATGTAATGAATATTTACGTGATTTTATGTATTATTTTTTTTAATACTGTATGAAAACTATATATTAAAAATTATACAGATATTATGTATAACTATTGTTAAAAGAATTTGTGAACCTATGTTTAAGAAAACATCGTACGTATTTTTTAATTGATAGCTTAACGAAGTTTCCTCTGAATGTCTCAAAATCACATCAAAATATTTCATTTATTTTCACATATTCTTCGCTCATGATTGTTCCCGAAGGTGTGCAACCCGCCACGTTAAGAGCTGGAACTGGAATATTGCAAGCCCGCACATGACGTTCACAAAAGAAAAATCTCGCGAGAAGCAGTACTCATTGTGTGCGGAGAGAACGCGAGATGGTCGAGACCACAGCGCGACACGGCCGTTAAATGGATTTGAATAAACTAGGGCCGCGGACTTCAAGACCAGAAAATAAATAAAATAACAACTTGACGGACTAAAGGGCGACCCGAGCTATCAACTAGATTACCAAGTAAATTATATATTTAACCAAAAATACACAAGAATGGCTATGACACCCTGTAGCTATCATATAATATCAACTGCTTCCATACAATGTTTAGTAGTAGTTAATTATTTACCCAGAACCTGACGACTTACAACCAGATTCTACGAACTTTATTAAAGGTATCTTCCCCTCCAGACTACACGCAGCCATGATACCAACATATGATGGGTTGGTTTATTTCCTCTCTCCTTTTGTACCTGCGGCACTTTTAGCCCATTTGATGCCCTTTTTGAATGGCAATAGAGGCGACAGTGGATTATTTTTTAGGTCCAAGTAAATTAAAATAAAAAAAAACATACACTCTTGACATTCTTTCAATTCACCGCAAATTTTAAGACCATTTTAGTTTTTTTTTTGTAAATTTTGACGCGTGGCTAGTAATGAAACAATACGAAGATAATATTTTTAAATTTAATAATTATAATGTGCACTAAATATTATTTTATATGTTTCTGTTTGCCCACATAGATGAGTTTGTATAATATTAACTGTATATTTGTATAATATTACTATTAATATTAGTAATCAATTTTTGAAATTCGAATATGATATTTTATCGGTCTATCAAAGTTAAAGACTAAGAAAGTTAAAGTTAAAGGCATTAATTAGTGCTAAAAATTTGTTGACTTAATGTTAAATATTTATATCATACGATCTGAAGACGCTGAAGCACTTAAAAGTGTTTTTACCACAGTCGGTTTAGTAGCTACGCAAATAGATGGACCTGGTATTTCAGAATTCGGGAGTAGGATTTGATATCCAAGTTGCCACGATGAATCGTTTGGAATATTATAAGTAGAATGCCAATCAATTCTTTTTTGATACACATACTTCTGTAGATAGTCAAGTCCTTTTCAATTTAAATTTAATCGTTATTAAACTGAGCGCATTTATAAGCTAAACCTGAAGAATATACAAATATACATTTTCATATTTCTCTATGGGTGCATTGACGATTTGACATTCTTAGTTGTAGCACAATATAACACTGCCTTCCTTAGTACAGACATAGTCTAGTAAAGAAGGCAGGGCACAAAATGTAGCAGTGCTAATCGCTCCCGGTGCATTTATAATATTCATTTGTAACTGTGATTTCTACTACTACAATTCTATTTCTTTGTCAAATTAATTATGTAAAATAAATAAATACAATGAATAATTTATTACTTAGGGTAAATACCGTCATGTGTTATGAGAATAACATAAAATACAATTGCCCTAATAGAATAACTACTTTCGGCGTTTTTTGTGTCGATTACTATTAAAAAAATCGAAATCATTTTTTTTTTTTTAAGGCGTTTATTTGTAGGAATACAAGTAATGTTTGGTCCTTAAATATAATGCATAACCTAACCTAACCTATCCTATCATAGATAACCTAACCTATCCTATGTGAACATGTAGTTTTATAAAAATTAAAAACATAACGTGAATATCAGCAGGTTGTCTGATAATTCCACAGTATACAGAAGGAGGTAAATTGTGAATGCAAAAACCTATATATCTCACGATATCTCCACATTAATTGACATTTGACATTTGAAAAACCAAAACCACGACAAATCTCCCGATACTTCGAACTTGACTTTATCGCGTCATTAAACTTCATATACTAGATCATCACTGAACCAAAATAAAGGGGCTTAACTAATAGCGTATACTTTCACTGAGTAGTAAGACATAAAACTGTCAGGTAATCTATAAACAAAAGATTACAGGTTCAATTTTAGCCAACGCACACATTTTAAAACTTAATTTGTTAGAAGATAATTGAACACTGAAAAGCTTATATGGGTGGATTATAATAATAGCTATCAATGGTAATGCTAACTACATCGGATTAATTACCAGTACATATAAAAGGCACCATACAAAAATAGCTCTTATCCAGTTGGAATCTATAACCACAGCTAATGAAATCTATAGAATATAAGTTGCTTGACATTTATATTTTAGGCAGCGTAATAAATATTACAAATAAATAATCTACAAATTTCTGTCCATCTTATTACGTGCACTGCAATTACCAACATTAATATAATGCTGTGTAACAACAATAAAATGATTATTTTTTAATACTATCTATTACTGAATCTTGGCATAAATATTGTCTTGAGGCGAATATTTTTCGGAATATTCCCGAAACCGGTAAAAAGCAAAACAGAATCCCGGGGGCGTGGTTTCGACCGAGGGTGGGCGTACGGCAATTCGAAGGAGGTGCTCCAATTTAAACTACAACGCCCATTCGAAAGATATTCCCATTTTAAATTGGTCATTTAAACAGTGTAGTTTCGTGAATTGAATATAGAGCCACGCTTTATAAAAAATATAAATGAATAGTGCATTTTTTATTAAATGTTACTGTTTTTTTATTGGCTTTTATTGGCTCCACACTTTTTGTGGGTAAAATCTACATAAAAAACAAAAATAATGGAAGATATGAAAAAAATTGCAAAATAAAATAATCATTTAACAAATAAAGTGCATAGATGTAAAATTGTTTTTATATTTATTTTCAATTATAATATGTGTTTACTATCTAATATCTTTTTATAATTTATAATATTATTTTCTAATATATAATATCTTTTTGTTAGTGTATTTTTTATGTTTTTTTTTTTAATTGACGGACAAAAGGCCGCTAGTGACAGTCGTACTGAACGTAAAAATCCTTAGGGGCACGTGACTCTTTTGCACATGACTGTACGTACATTGTTAAAAACTTATAGCATGGTTGTAAACGACGCCACACTACAGTTTCTGGTCCCGGAAAACCAAAATTTTATTCAGCCCTTTCTTTTTCTTTTAATTATATTTCCTAATGGTTATTAATGTAAAAAAATAAATATGGCATAAAAATTTCCTGTATAACTAGGTATATAGAAATAAATTAAAAAATACTTTTTTTACATATTCGTATAGGTGGTATTCATACATTTGTTTCTTAATGACAATGTAATTATTTAATAGTTTAAGCTAAATATATCTATTGTATGATTATTATTTTTATTATTTATTTAAAGAAATACAAGAAATACAAAATAAAAAAATAACGTTGATATGGACATAAAATCGAACGCCTATAATACTAAATGCATACTAAATAATATTACAACAGAAAGTAAATCATACCCGTAGTACCCTTGCTATTACACCTGTGTAATGATGTGTTGAAGTTTATGCGTGTGTGTGTGTGTGTGTGTTATACAATAATAAATATAAATGTTTTCTTTATTATGTATTTTAATGGTTATATGTTTAATTATGTAGTAGGTACTCGAGTATTTTTAATACTCTTATAATATAATTATTTATATAAAATATTTATAAACATACAATTTAGAATCGTTTGTAGAGATACTACGTTATTAAATAATACTTAAGTATTTAAAAATAAAACTCAACACTACACACAGGCAGTGCCTTGTGGGGTGGTTCGATCCACAGGCGATTCGATTTCACATAAAAACCCGAAAGGGTTTAGTGAATAAACAAATAGAATATGTATTTTGTTTATTAATAAAGAATTCACAAAAAAAAAATATATTATTACCATCAATAAGAACGTTAATCTAAGTTATTTTAATGAAAGTTTTTATTTTCTTATTATGTCCTTAATATTTTGTGGTTAGTGATAATATAACAATAATAAACAAATCCCATAGGTATCCTAAACAAACTCTAGTTACCTACTATAGTGATCAATCAAATATATAGAGGTGTGTACAAAACAAATTTAATAAAAATGTGTAAAGGTCATTGAACTGTGCAATAGTAACTCACTTGTAGATATTCGCCGAGCGTAGTTCCTATATCGGCGGCTCCGCCTCCTTTCAGAATCAACAGGTCGCACCGAGCACTTGTCGGATTCACTACCCTTAACGTCACAGTCGATGTCCTTAACTATATTACTGTCTTTATTCACACAAATTCTAGGTGACAATATTCCACCGGGGAGGGTCCGCCGCCTTGTCCTGTGCTTATGTGGTTCTTCTTCCTCCAGGTGAATGGGGGTGTGCCTCAGGATTTTCCCCTCGGCTATAGATCTCACCGTAGTGAAAGCGGTCCTCTGATCTCTAGTCAACATCCCTGGCGGATGAGAGCTCCTCTCCTCGAAAACCACATCCAACCTCTTGTCGTATGAACTTTCCACCCCTTGAGTCATCGCTGCAGAATAGGTTTTTAATTGTAAACAGTAGGTCACGCGCACAACCCTCAACACTGAGCCTATACGGACGGCAACGAAGTACGCTTGACACATACCACCGATTAGATAGATCATTCACAGATGCGCGCAGCGCGACGCCGGATGATCGACTGCGAGCGGCGCCCGGCCGGCGCAGGCATATAGCGACCCCCGAGCGCGCGCGCACGTGGCGGCCGGCGGTGGGGGCGGCGGTGACGAATGGCGCGGCGGGAAAATCCCCGGGCGGCCAATCGCGGCCAGCGGACGCGCCCCCAGCGCCCCCGCCCCCGCCCGCCCGCCGCACCACAAGTCGGTAACCGAATTACAGTTACTCATTGTCGCAGACGCGCGGCTAAGCGGCGCAAGACGCCCAGGAAGGAAGCGCGTCGGCCGCAGCCTCCTGACGCGCTCGCTCGCTGTTATCTGTTAAGCTTATCGCTTCCTGGCCAGACACGGACAGGTGTATGCCTTTCTTGTCACTCTCTGACTAATTGTTACTCTTTCGTTTTTTCGAATCGAATAAACAGATCAATATAATATTTAGGTTAGATGTATAAAGTAAAGGGAATTTTCGAAGGTATATTTTATATTTAGCGTTTGTGAATATGTTATACAAAACGCTTGAATTATTCTATTTTAATTCAAATACAATCAATCGAAAACATCTTTCGTGTCTACCAACAAAGATAAGAATGCGTATTACATACTTAAACCTCCGACCTCTCTCTGCGGCCAATGACAAAATATTATATTCTTTAATATTTTTTTAAATATTCATTGCGTTCGTTATGTATATATTTTTGGTTATATTATCAGAATGAGCAATACCTAGAGTTAATATGATTTAATAATATGCAAAATTCCATCAAATATAGTCACATTTTTTTAAAGATAAATAGGCTGATCTTAAAATAACTAAATAATTAGGTAGGGACGAAAAGATATTTTTTTTTGTCCAATAGCTAAATTATGAGAATTATCCCATGTTGACAAAAAGATATACGTACCTGCATTTTTTTCATAAAATGATCCGATTATACGTTTTTGTTGATTTTTTATTAAGCAAGTTAATGCAATATTAAATTAATGTCAATGATTTTTTTTAGAAGGATTAAGTGGATAGGACCTACTCTCAATAACTGTTTATCAAAACTGTACACCTTGTATATTTACAATTGATACAGTTAATAAGAATACTTTTAAAAAAAATGGTTCTTGAGCTGGATCTTTAACATCAAAATATAATGATAGCTATATTTTTAAAAACGCCTTGTTAAAATTGCCTGTTATCCTAGTGGGTCCTCCTACGCTTTCTTATCCGCTCCTCTTATTCTCACCGTCCCATCCCCTCCCATACCCACCCTCCTCCCCTACTATTTCCGGTGAGATAACGTCAATTATCTGTAACCAGGTGAAGCTGAAAGAATGAAAAATCGATCACATCCACGATAGGAAATACACGCTTACCTATAAAACGATTTAATCTTGTGACACATTTGTTTTAAAACGTTACCTTTGCCTTTGAAAATAAATACTTAAAAGTAGATATTACTTTACTTTTAAAGACTCCGGAAAGAATATTTTGATGCGTTTACTTATAGTCTGATATATTTTTAGATGTTCAACTGCCCAATTATAAAACTGGTGAACATTTTGAAACCATACTATTTTTTATATTTATCTATACTAGTGGTCACCCAGTGGTCGGTATTCGACCGTAATTCATTATTTTTTAGCGTTATTAAGGTTCTTATACCTCTATAATATATATAAAAAACACACAATTACAGCTTTTACTTGTATTTATTTTTTGATACAATTCATTGTCAGTTTTAATTTTTTCGTGTAAAAATAAGATTTGACTTTCATAAAAGTATAAGATGGCGGTAATAATTATTTCTGCTGGACATAAATTACTACATTGACATTGATAGACTATTGAAATGGAACATTTGAAATCACACAAAATTCACAGCTCGAAACTCATTCTGTCAATCAGCCGTCAGTAGTATGAACGTCTTATTTAATTTAATTTAATGTATTATATATAATTTTAGCTTTCTGCACTTTTCTTCCATATAAACTTTAAGTATGCCAAATCTCACACTCCTCCGTGCGCACAATATACTTAAAAAGGGGTACAACCTCTCGTCACATATTAATATATAGATTTATTGGATTATACTAAATTTAGATGAATTAAAAGAACTTAATTATTGTAATAACTTACTTAGCGTATGCGTAGTCAGTGTGTTCAAAAAAAAATATTTATAACCCTAAAATAAAAAAAATATTCAAAACCCTAAAATTAGAAAATATTAAAAACCCAGTTAACCTTCTTACAGAACCTAAAATAAGAAATCAGTTTTCATTTCGAAAATTAAGGAATACTTGTGCGAAATTTCGTGTATTAATTGCGATCGCAATATGAGAACGGATTAACGTCATATACAAGACAAATATCGATAACGAACGTGGTATCAAATAGCGGACGCGAAACCAGTATGCTAATGGCGCCGCGCCGGACCCGCGAGCGGCCGGCGCCCGCGCCGTCGCCGTCGCCCGCGCCGTCGCCGTTCGACCAGATTTCCAATAATCGCGCGTCACTGTTCGCGCCGTGACGTTTATAGCGCTGTTTTGGGGCGTCACTCGCGCGGACGCCGGATATTAATTAGCTTAACAAAAAAGATAATAACATAACAGTGGCTTAATCAATAAACAATACTAAATTAAATATTTCTTTTCTTGTAATAACTTTTATTGACACCTTCGTAAAAATAAAATATCAATAACATTTTTAAATTAGCAATTTATTTATTTGTGATTTACAATATTGTCATTACATTATAACTTTATTAATAAATATTAGTAATGTATCGCTGTTTTGTACGCGAATTAATAAATATTGTACCTATATAATTTCTAGATTCATTTATGTATTTACAAAAGAAACACAGATTGTTTCAGAATTCTTTTTTATTGACATAGTACGTTTCAAGCATTAATTTACAAAGTTTATCCAATTTGGCAATGCCCGTCCTAAGATAGACTTTTCTATCGTAATTTGGTTCTTAATTTTATTTATTTATTTACCTACATGTATTATATTTTACAAATACAGAACCGCGACCTTCGCAAAACTGTTGTACTTACAAACAAACCTCAAAAATACAATCAGTTTCAGAAACAATATGTCTTCAGCGGCTAACTATGCATGTATGCATACAAAAATAACAAACAATGCTGCTATATAATAGTTAGTCAGTTGAAGATAAGAGGGCACGCCGTCAAACGTAAATAATTCAGATAAGAAATTTATTTTATTTTATTTAATAAAGTGCGATATTGCAGATGAGAATAGATATTTGTAATAATTATTTTTAAAGATTTTTAATTAAGTATTTATTTCTTCATTTTTGTTTTTTTTATTTATTTCTTAAAATAACGAATTAAATAACCATACCTAACTGGGTATTGCTATACTCAGGTAGGTTAATTTTAATAATTATTTAATCTAAATTAATTGAGTTTTTTCTAAATAGATAAAAATGTAGACACATACCTGTAATATAGATATAATAATAGAATATAAAAATAATTTAATAAAATATTAAATAACTTTGGTTTAAATAGGTAACAGTTTTTTAAGTTTGACCGTTCTTGAAGAGTCCGAATCGCAAACAAAATTTACATTAGTTTTACAGGTCATATTTTTTATCACTACTTTCTTTACATTTTTTATTTTTAAAGGACTTTATTATGCCAAAAAAACTTTAATTTGCCTTTTGTTATTTACATTTTTAAATTTCGCTATAATAAATATCTCCAATGCTAAAATTGGCGATCCCAAATAGGGGTATTTCTTATTCTATCTATAGCATTTTGATGCCTGTTCACTTTTATAAAATTTAACAACACTTATAACATATATTAATAGTTATCTAATTATAATATATTTAGTTCTTTAAAAAGATGTAAGGTTATCAGTATTTTTTAAAACCATCTAATAATTCACAATTTTAAGCAATTAACTCCCATATCTATATTATTTCGTTTTTATGGTACTATAAAACAGTTTATTGCTACTTATAATTATATTTACTTTAACTTATAGATACTGTAGTGTCTATTATCTGCATTCACATGTGTTTATTTCTTTTAAAATAATAAAATATTTTGCTAATTAGCCTTAGTCTCGAGTCTGTTAATTACTTTAAATTGATTCTATTAATTTCGTATGACGTCTCTTCTGCACGATGCCAAATGCCGACGTCTCTTCCAGCCACGGTTAAGCAGAAGGCGACACACAAACAAAATACAATTTTATACACATTCCTGGTAGTCTTAAGGATAAATATCCAACGAAAAAGATAAGATCGATATATGAGTATTATATAAAAAAATATACGTCTCTATTATTAAAAAAAAAATACTCTGTGCTCTGAAATAAATTTGGAATTCTTCGATATGCAATAAAATATTTGTTAATAATTTAAAATTAATTTACGATTTTAGGACAAAGAATATTATTTACGTATGTGATACTTAATCATATTTTAAAGGAATAATGGTTCCTATTTATACCGACATTAAATTCAATTTAATTTAAAGACAAACGAGTATGTGAATGTAATGATTCACTCATTCGGCGCGCTTTCCTTTGGGTTATGTTGTCAGGACTGATATTTTAAAAATACTATTGAATAATGGCGATTGGTAGTGTAGGTCGGTTTAGTCACCGCAAAGATAATATACTGTCATGTTCTTTGTATTAAAGTGAAAACCTAAAAATAACAAGTGAATTCAAGCTTGACTCGATAGAAAGGTTTAAGAGAAAATGAACGAAATAAGCAAATTACGTAGATAGTGCGTAACGTCAACTCAATGTAATGTTTTAAGCCCACGTTACCTAATTGTGCCTCAATTATGTCTTATTTATTTAATAAATTTGTTTGTGTAAATTATAATATATGAAACCATACATACCCCAGTAACATTGTCATTATTGCATCTAATTACAACTAATTTAAAACAATCTCGAAGGATCATTATTTATTTAGGATTAGGATTATTATTTATACAAATTAAATATTCTTCTTATCCGAATCTCGGTGAGCAAATTTCTATAAATACAAGTGATGGAGCCACGCGTACCCACGTTAAAGCATTTACAATTTATGATACAATTTTACATTTTTTGCCTAAAAAAGTGATCGCTTAGGATTTTTGCTTTACGCAGTTTTTAAAAAAATGGTTTTGCTAGCTATCCATTGTAAACTTTCTTCTGTACTTTATAAACCCCAATATTATTTTTTTTTTTTGTAACTGATATTATTGTTATTTGGTACACATCTTTTTATTTGACAGATTTGAATTTAGTTAGCACGTCTATGGATTTTATTTTAACTATTTATTTCACGATTGCTGTAACATCAATTAAATAGTTTCAGTAACTAAAAATTTTAGCAAACACCTACAACTCAATAGTTCGTGGTAGCCTAGTTGTTAGGGCGCTTGACCCACGTTCGCGGGTTCGAATCAACATGCATGTTTATCGTTTTAATACCATTATCTGTCCTGAATATTGCACAAGGAAATTTAGCGTAGTTGAGTAGGGCCACAAAATACGAGTACTATTAAGAAATCGTTTTGCGATTTAAATTAATAGTTTCTGTCATTTATCTAAAAAACACAGGCCTAATGCCAGTCTCAGACATGTGCGCAAATATTTGCACATATATTTTCTTTTCTGTTATTTCGTTTAGGGAAAGACGAAATATGTGTACAGATATTTACAAATGGCCTCATATATATAGCATTTGTACATCTTTGCAAATATTAGTGCACCCGTCTGGGACCGGATTTAAGACCACGATGGAATGTAATTTTGACACGATTGGTATAATTTCATCTTCACAATAGCAATTTCATACACAACATACAAATACATATAATCAATTTCTAACCTTTAAACACACTCAAGAGACCTTTCTATTACTAAATTCACACCCTGACCAGATAAACGTTCGCAAGTTATACACACTCCCACCCGCACTCATGTGTTAAATGTAAAAAATATTCTAAATATCTTATTTGTAATACACCCATTTTAATGGTAAAACATATTTATGTAGTTGGCTGCCGCTATTAAAAATTACATTGTTTTAATACTATGTAAAATTTTACACACAAAAATAACTATAATATACCTATTATCTTTTAGCTAAAAAATTATAAAACTGTTTATGTTAACTTTGTGATAATAATATAAACTTTGTGCTTTAGAATGCTTGCTCATTTTATAATCTACCGTTACACTATATTTTTCATAAAAATACGCATTTTCTACATGAGGCAACAAAATGTCTTGTTTTTATGAAACTGGCTTACATTTATTTTCGTATTTCAGACAGCCATATTCTTTCGAATAATCTCCAAGCCACTGCTTACAGTAGATACCTGTTGACGTATTGTGTTCCCAAAATAAATTTCAATGACGTTTGTAGAGCGTAAAAAAAAACTAATGACGTAATCAATACACGATTCAATTAAATAGAAAGGGGTGGGCAATACGCCCATACCATACATTTAAACGCGCAATCAAATGAACGACAATGAAGCAAAAAATATAAAAAAATGACAAATAAGCTAATAAAATTAAATGGCGATTATCGCCGTTACTGCGTGTAGCGTTATTGTGAAACCAGTTTTATCCGGTTATCCGGGCGCTACTGATGAAGCTGATCGGAGCTTAACGAGTTTTTTTTTTTATTTTAAGAGGCAATCTCCTCTCAGGACTTTTATACAAACGCTCTTTTTAATTTAAAATTTGGTATAAAATTTCTTCTTATTACCCAAGAGTGATTTAAAATCTAAATTGTATATAAATATTTGAGTAATGATTAACAAGCGTTTTTAGTGGTCTTTATGTACTTAAATTGTGATCTTTGCAAGCCCCGTATGCTATAGCAAATAGCTATGTAGAATAAATAATAAAACACGCGTAAAAACATACAGCTCGAATCGAGAACATCCCAATTTTTTAGGTCGATTGCAAAGATATTTTTATTTGAAGCCGCCATTTTAATTGGTTACTTGTTCTATAATAATCTGTAGTATGTGTATTCAAAGAGGAAATTTACTAATATGTGAAGCATCACATACTGCTATTTGCTACTGCTACTGAAATATTTTTAGTAGTTTAAAGTAGGTATCTACCGAAAAAAATTAAAAACACAAAAACGGCTGAAAAGATTTTTTTTAATCATAGCTAAGAACCATCTCGATCAAATTACCTTAAAACAAAAAAAAATATAATTAAAAGCGGTTCATCCGTTTGGGAGCTACGATGAGCTACAGACACACAGACACGTTAAACTTATAACACTTCTTTGTTTGCGTCGGGTATTAAAAATGAGGTAAAATTAAATAATAATAATAATATTATTATTAATACGTCTCTTCGAGTGGACGTAACATTTGATGTTGTCAGGATTTACCTAGATTTAAACTATTTTATTGTCCATTATTATTATTATTCGTATTATTTTTAAGTACATTAATTTCTTTGGCCCTATATATTGCTGTTTTTAGGTATACCCACCACTCGCATCAAAAATTGATCTCATTAATACACCCACCAAAAATGTAACACCTTATTATGGACATATTCTGTAAACCGATCTGCGATAATCTTAAGCGACGATGAGATAATAAGACCAACGAATCATAGATCTATTTTAATGCATGGTCTTTTAATCTGGCTAGATTGGATCATTTTAAAAAGAATCAGCATGAATAACTATATTATCCCACGCAGGCTAGTCTAAATGAACGGGCTAGAGAAGGGGCTCAGCCGCTCCGATGTGTCGGAGAAAAAAATAAACGTAGCTAAGATAAGTGAAACTTCTTTACGCGCGTGCGGTAGGGTAACTACGATCGTAACCGGTTGCTTGGGCGTCCGACACAGTCTCTTTTTACAAGCTTTTATTTAACTTGCAATGTTTGTTAGTTTTTTTAGGTCAAATCTTGCAAGCTGAATTAGAACCACTTCCTCTTATCCTGTGGAGTTGAAATTTGACATGTGGTTCAGTTCCGATGACAATGCGTTTTTATAATAAGCATGGCCTGATTCTACACCAAGGAATGGCTTCAGACGAAGGCACTCCTCAACGGTCAACAGCACAGACACGAATTTTGTATACGCATTCAAGCACTCAAATAAAATCTTGCTTTAAAAATGTTTTTGACGTAAATCTTCTTTAGTAAACTTTTCCTAGACAGTGAATAAATCTAAAGCGACACGCTCACACACGAGGACGCTCGGAGGCGATGAGCTCATTCGACTAAATTCGGCTGTCACGTTGATATACTTCATATATAAATAAACTTTTCTTAACATTGTTGAATGTAGATGTCAGTATGGGGTAATAACTACAAAATATCACTAAGCAGTTGATGACAAATTTATTTAATTAAATTTCATTTCCTACATAATTTGTGTTTTTAATTTCCCAACTTTAAATAATCAGAATTCTGTAGGCTACATATACATACTTGATACATTTAATAGGTTTATTAATGCTGTGTAAATAACAGTATGTATATTTATATAATTATAAACAAAACGTATTTATATTGATATGCAATGCAAACTATGCCAGAAAGTCTGTTCTGTACCGTTTACTCGATACCTATAACACCAAATTCAGCGAGGTTGATTGATCTACATGGCCTTAACCGTGGCAAGTTTCTCTCAAAAATCCGTACTATTTCATGCCAGTCTGATTCAAAATGAAAAGTTGCAGATTAAACATTAATTTATCAATACAAAACATATACGATGTTCATACATACTTTCACACATACAACGACAACCTCACTCACACTTTCATACCGTACACATCATATGTATTCCTTTCAAAAAATTATTTAAACTCAATAAAGTTTTAAATATTATTTTAAATATGCCTAAGCTTCAATTGGCCTTATTATTAACTTTGTGAAAAAATGTATATGTCACTATTTTGCTGTATGCTTACCTATTTAATAAATAAATAAATATTTATACTTAAAAGAAACACTTCAGCACTATGTTGAAACTATATGCGAAAATGATTAAATATTTTTATTTCTAAGACCGGTAGATCAATGTAGATCAAAGGACAGTGGTGATTTTAAATACATCGTGTATAGTGAGTTTAGAACTACACGGCGCACTACCCGCCCCCCTCCTTTACCCCTAATAAAAGTTCCGCAGCGTGGAGCAGGCAAAGCGGGTCTGGAAAAAACGATTACAGGAGGCAATAAAAATTTCACTTCTGTCATTGTTGTCAGCGCAATTGGCCTGGCCTCGGGCCATTTATGAGGCGTTTATTGTTAGAACAACGGCTGGCGCTGGTTGTCAATTGGAAGGGCGCGCGCCAGCGTCGAGGTGTGACATCGCAGTCAAAAGGAAGACATGAGCGTCCTTAAGTCTGGCAATAAACGGCGCGAAGCCTGTCAATAAGCGCTGACAACAATACGCCCCGCGAGACAATCGCTCCGTTCGACATCTTAAAAAGACGAACAGACTAAGGTATTGATGGCACCATTAGGGTGGCATTCGACTGTCACGGTTTGCAATGCATTTCAGCAACGGGAAACGCGACATGAATCCCCGAAGATGAATGAGCGGTGACATTTCAAATTTCAACAATTTGATTAGAAATTCATTTTTCAGGAATACGGAGTACGACCTATAATAGAGTTAAACACAGATGACTCATTAGGAAGCCAATACACCAAAAGATTCTGCACTCGGAATCAATGAAGATCACATTATTCTTCTATCAAAATATTTAACAGCCCCATCAAACTAAAATTATTAATCAATCAACAAATGCTTATATTAAGAAACGGTTAATAGAAAAGCGTAGCAGATTTTTTTTAGGAAACTTTTAATAGCTTTTCTTATGTTGATATAATAATATAAATGTTAACCCTTGTTTCGTTGAAAATAATTTGCTTTATCTTTTTATTCGTCTTTATTTAAAAAACACGGTGGCTTACAAAATCACACATTTAATTTAGTTATTATTATTCGTGATTTTTTTAACCTATAAATAATAGGTTAATTAAATAATATTTGACAAAATGTTTCATTTAAATGTAATATAATAAGCTGCTAGGCAAACTGCGACGATTAGCACTTTCGACACACTCAAAATTAGCACGCGTGCTCTTATGTAATCTGAGTACATGACGGACGAGGGCACTGAAGATTTACCTTGAAAGGCGATTCGACCTGTAGGTATGTATATGAAAATATTGACCTCATCTACGACTTATACGGAGATGCGAAAGCGGTGGTTCTCATAGGTACAGTACACACACACACACACACGTACTATCTCTTTTTATACGCGTTTTAGTTCAACTTTAAATACTCGGGGTAAACCTCCGAGTGTCTTTGACTGTATGTTAACGCAAATGCAGATGCGATTTTGTAGCCTGTTATATTAAAATATTTACTATATTTTTTGCTTAAGGTGGTACTATTTATCTGTAATTATTTAAAACATCATAGTCAAATGTATTTATTGATCACTATTTATTCGCGTGTGTAAATTAAAAATGCATCTTTAATAAGTATGTTCCTACATTAAAAATAAAAAGGTTCAATTTTGTATTGTTACTACCTGTTCGACAATCTGATATCCCAGTGCCGACAAGCGTAAAAAAATGCGTGTTTACATCTCGAAAGTTGTATATTTTTATAGAACTAACGCTTCTGTATGTAGCCGCCCGTTTTCAGTTGCGCCAAGGACTCATGTTTATGGGTCCACTTGAACGGACTCAGGGGCTGTAAAATGTCAATTGTTAGTCGAGGTTACCTTAAACTTTCTCTCGTGTTTTTTGCGTCCATTTTACGACCTGGTCACAATATATTTCTCACGTTCCGTTAAGGTGTTTTAGGCCCTGAACCACTTTGTAACATACAAAAAAAAAACATCGATTACTATATGAACCACTCAAAACGACGTGTTAAATAAAGAAATAATCTGGTGATTTTTTTTAAATTAATTAATTTATTTATATCGTCATTTACATGCACTTTTATATTTAACAACAAATAGTGTTTAGACAATAAATACATTGTTTGTAATATACATCATTGTAATTTTTAATCACGTGCAAAGGATTACTTTTGTGCATCACCATGAGACGCCATCATTTGTAGAATTAGTGTAGCATTTCGACGTAAGCGACGGCACTTCATAATATGCTTGTTTTGTTTGTATAATTTAGCCCAATAAGTAGGTACTAGAAAAAGTATATTTTGTTGACTAAAAAATACCTTTTCTTGGAACCCTAACATATACTTTTATCCAAAATTGTTGTATAATGAATTAAGATAATAGATAATAATGAACTTAGGAGAGTAGAGTGGGTTGCCGTAAATTTGCATATACCTACCCGCACAATTCCACTTGGAATGATAAATTGTACTGTAACCAAAAATAAAATTCCTCTACTTATGTACCAAAAATAGGTACTTATATTCAACAATGTGTGCTATTATTAAGTACATCAATTGCATATGTAAGTCACCCCTAAGTGGTATAATTTACGTAGTAAAAAGCTATAATACTACTATACTAAATATACTGTATTATATTATACAATACTGTATTGTAATATATATATATATATATATATATATATATATATATATATATATATATATATATATATATATATACCTATTTATGTTTACCTATTTTAACATAGAAATCATCTAATTAACGGTATTTAAACAATACATTTTACTATTTTACTATATCTTAACGATTTGCACGTAATGTGCATTTATTTTACACTTTTCTTTTCTTTTTAGCCATGACGACTCATTTTCATATAAACTACGTTGAACGTAAGTTATTCTTGTAAATATCCATTAAACCATTCACTTCTCATTCATTATACGTCATATTCGTTACATTTTCACACTTTTTTTCATAATTATTGTTTAATTTTTAAATCATTTATTCACTACTTTAATGAAAGTTTGACCGTATTGCATATCGCACAGATAGGTAGGTGAGAGTGAAAGACTTTCATAAAATACAGGCCTGTATTTAAACCAGCGTGCATTACCTCAAGCGATGCAACTATCTGTGCTTTCGGTATTAATTTTTCTTTGAACATTCTGGCTATATATTTTATTTGCAAAAAAATTTCAATCCTTAAAATATTAAAAAGCATTCGTATTTTCCAAATGTCAGTACTGTCAAACTTTTATATATGTTAAACTAAAGGTGTTTACCTATTTTAACATAGAAATCATCTAATTAACGGTATTTAAACAATACATTTTACTATTTTACTATATCTTAACGATTTGCACGTAATGTGCATTTATTTTACACTTTTCTTTTCTTTTTAGCCATGACGACTCATTTTCATATAAACTACGTTGAACGTAAGTTATTCTTGTAAATATCCATTAAACCATTCACTTCTCATTCATTATACGTCATATTCGTTACATTTTCACACTTTTTTTCATAATTATTGTTTAATTTTTAAATCATTTATTCACTACTTTAATGAAAGTTTGACCGTATTGCATATCGCACAGATAGGTAGGTGAGAGTGAAAGACTTTCATAAAATACAGGCCTGTATTTAAACCAGCGTGCATTACCTCAAGCGATGCAACTATCTGTGCTTTCGGTATTAATTTTTCTTTGAACATTCTGGCTATATATTTTATTTGCAAAAAAATTTCAATCCTTAAAATATTAAAAAGCATTCGTATTTTCCAAATGTCAGTACTGTCAAACTTTTATATATGTTAAACTAAAGGTGTTTACCTATTTTAACATAGAAATCATCTAATTAACGGTATTTAAACAATACATTTTACTATTTTACTATATCTTAACGATTTGCACGTAATGTGCATTTATTTTACACTTTTCTTTTCTTTTTAGCCATGACGACTCATTTTCATATAAACTACGTTGAACGTAAGTTATTCTTGTAAATATCCATTAAACCATTCACTTCTCATTCATTATACGTCATATTCGTTACATTTTCACACTTTTTTTCATAATTATTGTTTAATTTTTAAATCATTTATTCACTACTTTAATGAAAGTTTGACCGTATTGCATATCGCACAGATAGGTAGGTGAGAGTGAAAGACTTTCATAAAATACAGGCCTGTATTTAAACCAGCGTGCATTACCTCAAGCGATGCAACTATCTGTGCTTTCGGTATTAATTTTTCTTTGAACATTCTGGCTATATATTTTATTTGCAAAAAAATTTCAATCCTTAAAATATTAAAAAGCATTCGTATTTTCCAAATGTCAGTACTGTCAAACTTTTATATATGTTAAACTAAAGGTGTTTACCTATTTTAACATAGAAATCATCTAATTAACGGTATTTAAACAATACATTTTACTATTTTACTATATATATATATATATATATATATATATATATATATATATATATATATATACTGTACTATAGATTTAGATGTACATTAGATTTTTATAAAAAATACATACTTCATAGCTATCACTGGGTATTTAAAGAGCAATTTTTGATTGATTTTGGGTAAGCATACGTTACTTAAAGAAAAATTTACGGTTTTGACATATTATTATAGAAATTATTGAGCCTCTGATTTCACGGTTAAATGTTTCCATCTCTTCCGCATACTATTGTCACTAATGTCTGCCTCATGATATTGCATGCATTCATGCCGCTTACAGCTCGAAGTTAGCGTGTTAGCGTGTGTTAGAGTAGCGCTCGTAAGGTCAAAATTTTAAAGACTTTTTGTTGCATCTTTATACCAATAATAGGTACTATTTACAATTCCATTTATACAGTTGGTAGACTTTTCACCCCGTCGCACGGTCAGTCCAATGGCTACCGGAAACTGTGATGGTAGTTATTATTATTATTAGTTTATTCATTAAATTTACAGCACATGCTACATGAATTGCATTTAGTTGCTACATGAATTAAAAACATTATTTACCTACTTAATATGTGGCCAAAGAATGATATTAAAATGGAATTTTGTGCTTATTAACAATATACAAAATGGGTTTTAAAATCAGTCCGTTTATTTTCATAAAATATTTTTAATTCATGAGCCAGGGAATAATCTATTGTCCTAGTTGGTGTATAGGTTTAACGCATTCGATTCAGTTCCTCGAATATAACATTTTAACTCAACTTGCTTATTAATCGTAAAAAAAGTAAAAGTGAAACGTTCAAAAGTGGGCAAAAGTACGGCAAAAGCGCCGGCATATTCTGATAGCGACAGGTAAAAACCCAATACAGTGAATCCCGGCGTAAAACGGTAAAACAAGAGACCCCCGGTCGAGCCGACGGCCGTCCGGACGAGAGACAAAGCGGCGACAGAATGAAGGGCGTGGGGTGGGGGGGTGAGAGGGGGTTTGGACAAGGCCCTTGGACTAATCCTCTAGTCAAGTGCAGTTATATAAATCAGGTAGAATTTTAACACCCAAACTCCATTGCCGAAAGCACCGAGAGCTATTAGGATACCGCACGGCGTAACGTGACATATTATTTTATAAATATACCTATATTATTTTGTCAGGTATATGAAAGTCGCTGTGAGGCTGCTTCTGAGCTGATTACAGAGTTCTAAAACAGTCGACTGTATGATACTTAAAAATCCAAGACATTAAGATCATTAATACGGTAATTTATACTATATTTTATAATACAAATAAGTATAAAACAGATTTCTACTAAATTTCTAAAAAAAATAATGATATTACGAAACATCTTAATATATATAAATCTCGTGTCACAATGTTTGTCCTCAATGGACGGCTGAACCACTTAACCGATTATAATAAAATTTGAACACCATGTGCAGTTCGATGTGCACTTGAGAGATAGGATAGTTTAAATCTCAAATTATAGTCGCAATTTTAATTTATCAATAATTATTTGTCTGTTATTATTTGGCAGTCATAAAACTGACAGATGTCGATACCTTTCGACTGGGTTGATGGCGCTAATGTCTGTTATTATTTGACAGTGACAGTTATTCGACGCAAACGTATTAAAAGAGCCCATCAGTTGGCAGAACAAATTGAATCAAGAAATCCAGCTCAAAGAATCAGGACAGCAGGTCATGCACAAGAATCTCAAGAACAGTGTAACGAACGTCTTCAAGAGAATATCATAAGAACAAGAAAATTATTATTTTCAGTCAAATGCCACCGAAAAAATCTAACCTCAACAACGCGAGCGGCAAACGTCAAAACGCAAACGTCAAAACTACGATCGGAATAATATATTCACTTACGAAATGCTGTTGCTGGAAACATCGATGGAAATTTAAATCCCAATGACATCGGTAATGCTTTCATTTTACCTTCAAGCTACATCGGCAGTCCACGGAACATGCAGGAATACATACAAGATGCGATGACTTACGTACGTCATTACGGCCGACCGGATTTATTTATTACATTCACATGTAATCCGAATTGGGAAGAGATACAAACTTTACTATTGCCAGGACAACAAGCCATTCATCGTCATGATTTAACTGCACGTGTGTTTAAACAAAAATTGAAATCCTTAATTGATTTTATTGTTAAATATACAATTTTTGGTATCACACGTTGTTGGCTGTATACGATAGAGTGGCAAAAGCGAGGTTTGCCTCATGCCCACATTTTGGTTTGGCTTAAAGATAGAATCCGTCCTGAAGAAATCGATCAAATAATTTCAGCCGAAATTCCAGACCCATTAATTGATCAAGAATTATTTGATATTGTCACCAAACACATGATCCATGGGCCATGCGGTGTTTTCAACATGACGTCACCGTGCATGGAAAATGGAAAATGTAAAAAAAACTTCCCAAAGCCGCATACGAATGACACGATCACGGATATTGATGGTTATCCAATGTATCGCCGCAGAAGTACTGAGAATGGTGGCCACACATTTACAATGCGACTGCCGAACTTTCCAAATCAAGTTGAGTTTGATAATCAGTGGGTGGTACCATACTCACCACTACTTTCAAAAACTTACAAAGCTCATATCAATGTTGAGCTTTGCAGTTCTGTTAAATCAATTAAGTATAGTTGTAAATATGTAAACAAAGGCAGTGATTTGGCCATATTTGAAGTAAAAAACATAAATAAAAATGACGAAATAGCACGATACCAAATGGGCAGATACATTAGCAGCAATGAAGCTATTTGGCATATTCTCAGCTTTCCCATCCACGAAAGAGATCCTGCTGTCCAACATCTGGCAATACATCTTGAAAACGGTCAACGTGTATACTTCACTGAAGAAAATGTTCTCCAAAGAGCGTTCGAAGCTCCGAAAACGACTCTAACTGAATTTTTTACATTGTGTCAAAAACCTGATGTTTTTGGCCAATTCGCGAAGACATTGGTGTATGGTGATGTTCCACGTTATTTCACATGGAACAAATCCAGTAAAAAATGGGAGCCACGGAAACAAGGAAAACCACATCCTTCCATTACAGGCATATTCAAAGCTAAGACATTGGGGAGACTTTACACGGTACATCCAAAGCAACGTGAGTGCTTCTATTTACGTTTGTTATTGGTGAATGTTCCCGGACCAACGTCTTTTGAATTTTTACGAACAGCTAATGGTCGAGTATTCAATACATACCAGGATGCATGTCGTGAACTGCAATTGCTAGAAGACGATAACCATTGGGACTTAACGCTTGCTGATGCTGCGTTGACATCAACACCGAATAACATTCGTCAGTTGTTTGCAATTATTTTGGCGACATGTTATCCCTCGCAAGCACAAACTTTGTGGGAAAAATATAAAAATTGTATGACAGAAGACATCTTGCACCGAATTAGACAAACAAATCAATGCCAAAACATAGATTATACACCAGAGATGTACAATGAAGCATTGGTCTTGATCGAGGATTTATGTGTTCTTATTTCAAATTTACCACTTAATCATTATGGTATGCCATCACCTAATCGTCCAGCCACCGACTTAGTCAATACCGATTTACAACGAGAAAATCAATATGACCATGGAAGTTTAGCAACAATTATCATGAACAGTGAACCATTACTGACAGCAGAACAAAAAATTATTTATGATCGGATTATGCTGGCTGTTGCTGCTGAACAAGGCGGTTTTTTTTTCTTGGATGCACCCGGTGGAACCGGTAAGACATTTTTAATATCGTTGATTCTTGCCAAAATACGGTCGCAACAAAAAATCGCATTAGCATTAGCATCGTCAGGCATTGCGGCTACTTTACTGGATGGTGGGCGAACAGCACATTCAACATTCAAGCTGCCATTGGACGTTCATAATAAACCAGATGCAATGTGTAACATCAAAAAGAATAGTGGAATAGCTGCAGTGTTGCGGAAGAGTTCTATAATAATTTGGGATGAGTGCACAATGGCACACAAATATTCACTTGAAGCATTAAACAGAACTATGCAAGATTTAAACAGCAATAATAAACTTTTCGGTGGTGCTATCTTACTTTTGTCTGGTGACTTCCGGCAGACCTTACCGGTTATACCTCGCTCTACTTTCGCGGATGAGATTAATGCATGTTTGAAACAATCATTCTTATGGCGAAGTGTTGAAACACTTCGATTGACCATAAATATGCGAGTACAATTGCAAAATGATCCATCAGCACTAATATTTTCCGAACAACTACTAGATATTGGGAACGGTAAAATAAAACTGCAACCAAATACGCAATGCATTAAACTACCAGACAATTTTTGCACTGTTGTTCAGGATAAAACTGAATTGATTCAGAGTATTTTCCCGGATATACAGAATAATTATTTGAATCATGAATGGCTTAGTCAACGGGCGATTTTGGCAGCCAAAAACGTTGATGTTGACGAAATTAACTTCCAGATACAACAGTTGTTACCAGGCGATCTGATGTCTTTTAAATCAATCGATACTGTTGTTGATGAAAATGAAAGTGTAAATTTTCCGATTGAATTTTTAAATTCATTAGATATCCCTGGAATGCCACCACATAATCTTCGATTAAAGATTGGTTCCCCTATTATTCTCCTCCGTAATTTGAATACACCTCAATTATGTAACGGTACGCGTTTGGTCATCAAAAAGATCACCGGAAACATTCTTGAAGCAACCATTTTGGCTGGGAAGTTTAAAGGAAAAGTGGTCCTGCTGCCACGTATTCCGATGATACCATCAGATTCTACCATACCCTTCAAAAGGCTACAGTTTCCAATTCGTTTAGCTTTAGCCATGTCTATAAATAAATCTCAAGGTCAAACAATGTCCATTTGTGGTTTAGATTTGGAAAATCCATGTTTTTCTCATGGGCAACTATATGTTGCGTGTTCACGTGTTGGGAAACCGTCGAATCTATTTGTGTTAGCTAAAGACAGGTTAACCAAAAACATTGTGCACCGATTGGTGTTAAATTAAATTGAAATTGAAAGTATTTATAATTCAAAAAAAAGATATTAATGTTTAAAAGTTTAAGACTGTCTGCCTTGCCTACCTCATTCATGAGTTTAAGCGTCACATGTTATTTACTGTATTATACTGTAATATACTTATATTTGTTATAAAATTAAATGGAAATAATAAATCTGATAAATTTTTATTTTTTACCTATTGATTTCTGCTTAGTATCAAGTGTAAGAACATTTTAATTAATTGTGTTCAACGTACTTCCCCTTCAAATCTCAATCCAGTGAATTTGTATACCAACATCAACATTTTCGTCTTTGTTCGTAAATAATTTCATTGTACTAAAGGGTTATAGTAGTAGAAAGTCAAATAAGGAGATCAGCATATTTTTTTACAAATACCATCTGTGTGAAAAAGCATAGTGGACTCCGTGACTGATGTTCTCTTATTGTTCCTCTTAGATTGTTTACTATAATGTAATATAACAAAAACTTTAGCCACAGCAACGCGTGGCCGGGTCAGCTAGTTTATTATAAATCTATATTCGATAATCGAAATAAATACCGGGTTAGTGTTAATGAAAATTGGTACAAAAACGAAAAATTTTCTAATTTAAATTGTTTTATAGCCATTTTTATTTAGTTTCTTTTTATAATTATTAAAATGTTTATATTTCACAAAATCATAAACCATTACAGTTGCTTTATAATTTGAAACAGACAGGATTTACAGGTCCAAACGTGCGCTCTTTGCCGATCCCGGATTAGTCCGCGGATAACACACAACATAATACACCGACAAGGAAACAAACGATAAAATCCTATTTTTCAGTCGGGTGATGACAACCCATTATTAACAAGTAAACTTATGTGTAATGGATCAATCTCCTATGTACCGTTTGATACATGTTATGAGCTATTCTACTGTTTTAAAGGTTATTTTATTGTGATAATAATAACTTCTCAAGGTGTTTAAAAAGTAAACCGAAACCGTAATATGTCATATTTATTTTGAAACAAAACATTAGAAGGGTTCGCGATGCCACGAGGGCATATAAAAAAATAGTACATTACTGGTAGTTACTATCTAAATTATTATGGACGAAACAATGACCACAATTTCAAATTCAAATAATCAAAACGTTGCTATTTTTCGTCACTGGCACAAATGCTAAGTTATGCTAGGTTGTCTGCCTACACACAGTGGCTAAAGAAGGATGCACATTTTAGCACCTGCGCTTGTCTAATCTCCTAGATCGACGCCGCTTTAGACCTGCTTACGGATTAAGTATTTAGCAATGGACGAATATCTAGCGGTAGCCTTAAGCTGTACACACGTCTGCTTTTGTACAGTGTTTTACATTTATGTATCTACAGGTTGTATTTGCGCGCACAGCCAAACATATAACGTTCTCAAACATTCTTAAACATTTATCTCATTTATCCTTTCTAAGTATCTTATACACATACCAATCCTCTAGACCCTTCTGTGCTGTTTCAGCTCCGAACTACAGGCGTAAGCAAAATTTCTTTGCGAAGATAGATTCTCCTGGGAAATGGTCATAGCTGTAAAAATAACTAGGTCTGGACGAAAAGTTACATAGCAATATGTATCCAAGACACCAATATTTCATTGTTATGCTAGACGTAATTAAAACTTTTGATGGAATGTTGAAAATAGCCGATGGAAATATAAATTATTTTATAAAATACAACAAATATATTTTTGTAATATACCATATTATGTATTTTGTAACGTTATGTTTGTAACATTATGTTTTTTGTAATATTTCAGAAGTTTACCATTTACGCTTATGTTGCATTAAATATAACATATAAATAAATAAATACCTACTACAGCAAAAATTAGCACGGCAAGGCAAATATAAAATGAAATATATCTTATTGTGATTAACTATAAATATTTCATAAAAATGTCATTATACAAAGCATATTTTATAATTTGGTGAACTTAGAGGAAGGACAACGGATCGTGAACACGGCGTTGCGGTTTTTGTGAATATATATCGGAAAGGTACCTACTCTTAATCCAAGGTAAATGTTCCTACGCATATAAAATTAAAATAGGTAAAAAAAAAATATATTCCACACATGAGACATTCCCAATATCGCACATCAAAAAAGTAATAAAATAGGGCATTGTCACCCGTTGTACCACATTAAAGGGGTGGGAGAGTATCGTGAACAAGAGGGAAAGTGAGGGAAGCCTATGCGAAAGATTTTTGATGCCTCAGAGCAGACTACCATGGCCGCTTCTACGTACTTATTTCTTCTACGCGCTTTCTATGTTATCTTATATCCTTATATTAATGTTAAAAATATAAATTGTGATTTAGGAGAAAAAAAAAAAAAAAAATATCCACAAAAAATTTCAGCCAAAACTTTGAGAGCCATAGTTGAAATTGACTTTTGAGTCTTTGAATGGTTCTTGATGGACTAAACTTAAATAATAATCGGGGGTAGAAAAACCGGCAATTAGTACTAGGTACGTTCATCTAAATGACTTTCCCAATTATATATATTTACAATATAAGTGATTTTGATTCGATGCCTGGTCACGCGCTGTTGTTTATTAAACAGATCTTAAAATAAAATAATATATGTACGAAAAACTGCTATGTACTATATAGTAATATATATTTGCGAAAAAAAATAAGTAAATCGCCAATTTTAAAGCCAATGATCCTATTTTATCAATTCAGCTGTTAATATGCAACTCAATGGATCGATTCAATTTCATAGATCAAAATTGACGCAAATAATTTACTTATAGTTGTAACCATTACCACAGAATAGAACAGAAGAGTTAACAGAACGGCTTTTTGCGACGCGGATCCGATGTGCCGACCATGCATACCTGCCACGCATGACATGGTGCCTGACATGTATTCATATTTAGGTTCGTTTGTATTGTAAATGTGTTAATAGGCCGATATTTGTTAATGATATAGGTTGATTTATTATCCAATTTGGTGTTAAATAGGAATCTGTTTCTAGATTTAGGCAAGATTCACTTTTTTTTCTACACTAAATATGTAGGTTTCGTTAAATTAAATATAAATAAATAAAATATTTTTTTTTCGTGATTAGTTATAAAAAATATCCAGCACGTCCGTTATTTTGTGTATGTAAAACTGATTACTTAAAGCAGCGCACAGTGTTGAGAAAAGCGCCGTTTAATATTCTCAAAGTCAAGCGATTTATAAATAGAAAAAAAATAAAAATATTTGAGGTAGAGTGAACGCATATAAATAGATGTGTCTCCGGCAACCTCACTAATGCAAACTTTCGAAATTCTTTCGAAGAATAAAATATTTTGCAAACAGCTAACGATGGTCTGTTTGAAAAACCCTCAATTTGGGACGCCCAGTCGTGATTGTATCGTCAGGAGTATCGTAGTTTAATTATGTGATTAATACATTGTTCAAAATTATATTTAAAGGAAGGTAATTGTACATAACTGTTTTCGAGTCGAATTAGTAACAATATTGTTTATACATCAACATCAAAATATTATTATAAAAAGAGAGTTCATTAGCAAAATGAACATTAATAAAATGTCCCAGTGAGATTATTAACACATTGGAATTTAGTACCTAGGTATATTAAGTCAAATAATAGCAATTTTGAGTAGTCATTTGATCTGTTTATTTATGCTGACATAAAAGGACATTTATGTCCTTGAATGACATGATATCAAAAACATCTATTGAAAGCAATGTCGTTCAGTGCATAGGTACTAAAAAAACTTTTTTTTATTTTCATGAGATGTAAAGGCGGCGTGATTCGCTATTCGTGTCACTTCCTCCTCCCCCGTTGTGACATCACATAATTTGCAATCTTAAATAAAATAATATAATAATAAGACCGACGCGATTGGAAGTGACCGTTTTTTATAAATAAACAATTAAAGACAATCTGGATAGATACCGCCATGTGTAGCTCAGCATTGTTAAAATTGTTATCATATGTTAATATTGAATATGTAATAAAATGTATACATAAATTTTATTAAATATTTAAAAAGTGGGAACGAATTAGTTCACATAAAAACCCGCAAGGGTTTAGTGAACAAATAAATAGAATATGTATTTTGTTTATAAATAAAGAATTCACAAAAAAAAAATCTAGAACGAACTTATTTTAAAATCTTTTCGGGTTAACAATTTTTAGGCTTCGAAACTAGAGTACTAATAAGATTCTCGAAATCAACGAAAAAAAACAACAGCTTTAGACCTCAAACTATGAGGGTCGTTTTCAAGCGTAAATCTTATTATTTTGATTTTTAGATGTGACGTCACGAAGATTTTAACTCCTCCCCTTTGTCACCATATCACACTTCACCACATATCATATCCTAAATGTGTGATATAATTTATAAAATTAACCCTTATTATTGTATGTAATGTCGTCGTATTGCGTTCCTAATTTAATCCATACATATTACGGGTACAATTATACACAATTTAATTGTTAATTTAAGTATATATTACATACAATATAATTATTTTTAATAAGGAAAATAGGTAGTTTATGCAGTATCTATGTAACATGTCTTATTGGCGATCTACTAAGAACGCTATTTTTTCGCAAACCTTGCGAAAAGTTGTATTTGAACACATGTTTGAGTTTGTCATACGAACGCCCGATGATTCATCTCGTTCGCGTAAAGGCGCGTCGCGCCGTTATCTGCGGATATTTTTTATGAATGGATTTTATGAGCCGCGAGTAAATAATAGACCGCGCAATGAATTTCATTCATGAAAGGCTTCAATGAACGTAATCTCTGGGGTACCGCAGGGCTGGGTATCATGCAACTTTGATAGAAATGTTATATTATATTATAAAAGCTATTTTTGATTGTTTACAATTATAAACTCGATTATTACAAGTCGATTACAATTTTACGGACTCGCTCGAGAAAGCTACCCAAAGACCTTTTTTTTACAAGTGTAATTAACCATTTTAATTTGAAGAAGCTTGCTAACTTGCTGTATATTTAAATCAAAGTAATTGTAATACTAATACTAATCTTATAGTAATCTAATATAATAGTAATACTAATTGTATTTCTAGACGTTCTTATTTATAGATAAAGACTAAAATATTACTAGATATCGTCTTATCTCATCCTTATCTGAGTTTATATAGAACTCAGTCGCCGCAGTCGCGTGTCGTACCGCAAGCTGCAACATGTATTGGGGCGGAGATTTAGCTTGCATGACAGCTCGATGCGTGAAAATAATGTAGCTTTGTTAATAATAATAATATATAATATTAATAATATAATAATAATCTTAATAATAATAATATATAATAATAATAATAATAATAATATACTTTCTCGTAGGACCCATTTTTAAATTTTTCGCTTCGTTGGAATCTACCTTTTATTTTGCAGTTTAATAATTACCAAAAATTTCGTAAATCGACATACATATGACAGGTACGTTTCGCCATTGGAGTTATAGCAGGTCTTAGAAAGTATGTATTTTTCGATAAATTCTATCAAAAATTTTAGACGTAAACATCTTATTGGCTGAATTCAAGTAGATTTCATAAAAATGCAAATTCAACCGAGTTTCCTAAAACACATTCATTCATAAAATTACTTAAAATACATCACTGAGTGTTTCCTCTCAGAGAGAAGACAGAGAACTCGTTTATAAGGGATATACTTGTCTCACTCGTGTGTCTTAATTTATAACATGCCTTCTTCACCACATAAGCTCCATAATATGCATTAATATCAGAAAACATAATTTAAAGAAAAAACGAATTCTCTAATTTTATTATGCTATGAGTAAACAACGATGTATCGATGCTTACTTTTTGCTATCGATAAAATTATTCTGTCCTTCGCTAGCCGTGACGCGATCGGTGCCCGAGTGTCTGCCGGTAGTATACCTAATGCTATGATATAAGCATTTTGAACTTTAATATTATCGTTAAATGATGAACTGGGTGACATCGATAAAATATTATTCTTATATGGAACATTGTCTAGTTAACGCTGTGCTGATAAAATCAGCACAATAAAAACAAGATTTACCGAGAAGTATAAAACTAGCATTGTTTTGCTTGGGATATGTAGAAAATAACTGACATTTCCATGTCAATATTTCTTATTTAGTGCATGTTATTATTACTGATAATACAAAAAAAAAATGTTGAAGGACCTACTTTCTTGCAATAAAAAACGACAAGGGGAGAAAAGAATTTATAGGTAGTTTTGATAATTTTAAAATGAATATTAGCACCTATATTCATTTAAAAATAAAATTGAATCTCAAGAAAGTATGTAAAGAAAAATATTTTGAAATGATTTGTTTAATTTATACGTACTTATTGTAAGTGCATTATTTTTATTACGTAATAAATATGTATAAAAAAAAATAACTAATAATATATCAGATGATTTTAGTTCTGTCTGATATTATGGCGGTGCTCTCAAAGAAATGCAGCTTCATACATTGCCGCAATTTCGAAATTTTTGAATTATAAAGCCATAGGTAGTCTAAAAAGCGCAGGTTCAAATCCGCACACGGTAAGACGAATTTAAACGAATTGAGTAGGGTAGCAGTTATCTATATATATAAAAGAAAGTTGGGTTAGTTACACCACTTATAACTCAAGAACGGCTAGACCGATTTTTTTAATATATGATTTGTTGGATTTTTTTTACGGTCCACGCTAATGTTTAGGCGATGTCTTATTGTAAGCTATCTGGGCAAATTGTGGAGTACTCACTCTTAATACTTGTAAAACCTATTTTACCCACAGTTAAACAATAAAATATTTTGAATTTGAATTTGATAAGCTTATTCGTAATGCACATAATATTTATTAAATTAATAAAAAAAGAAATAATATTTACGAAAGGTGCAACAATGAAAAGGTTAGACATAAAGCAGAATCATTGCACCGCATTGCGTACAAAGTTCCACCAGCCGTCCAGCTAGAAGGTGACTCAGAAGCAGGTGAAATTCCGATCAAAGCAATGAGTTGCGTATAGCGCCTGCAACGTGACATACATTCAGAATATTTGGTTTGCTGACTTAATATTGCGTCCGGTTGGCTATCGCATATTACGTACCTATTCATCTTGAGGTTGTAATTCGCTAGTATTTTAGTTTGCAATTTTAATGTGGGAATGATTTAGAAAGTTTATTAGAAAATAAAATGCGTTATATGTAAAGGTGCGTTTTAAAAAAAATATGAAGTATAATAAAAAATAAACATCAACTAATTAAAATCATACAACCAAGGAAGGGCAAAATATTTACTCTCAATTACTTAAGAACTAATTAAAAGAAATGAATCGAGTGAGTTGAGTTCGATAAAAAACAATAGCCTCGTCATGTGAATATATTTTATTTCCATATATCTCGTTATAACCAACTGCTGGCGCCATCTATGTTGACACCAAAATTTACTTTTAAGGAAATAATCTGAGCGATCATTGATCTTTTGATTTTCGGTATAGACGATTTAAGGCGAAAAAAGAAAACAATATAATAGTCCTTCATTTTTGTTTGAAGTTCAAATTTTAAGGTCATCATATAGGTTAAAAGGAAACTTGAATAGTATTATTGGTAACGTTTACGCGTCTTTATTATAATGTTATTAATAACTAAAAGACAAAACAAATTACGGCTCGATAGGAAGTGAGCATCGACTAATTACATAATGAACAGGCTAGCAAAAATGAAACATTTAAAAAAAAACGGTCCGATCATTTACGAATTACAAAGTCACAGACATACATAATAATATACAAACATTAAAATTGTGTAAGTGGCGTAATGGTACGTACATACGACACGATTATTCATTCACAAAAATTGCTTTAAATTGGTTCATTTACGGTGCGGTTGTAATTTCCAATTTTCGTCATACAAATTAGGTTTACTCATTAAAATAATATAATAATAATAATAATATTGGTTATAGTAAGAGATAAAACTGTCTTTATAAGTATGACGTATTACGCAATTAGAAGGAAAAAAAACACCAAAAGAGCATAAGTTTATTAGACGTAAATTTATGTGAAACGGAACACTGAATACTATTAAGAGAATGAGTGAGTCATTGAATCTGCTGGTACAGTCATAGACATCGCAACGGAACAGCCCGCGCTATAGGAATGACCTTGCAAGGCCGGTACTGTCTATGACTCGAATTAGCATATTGGTCGGTCGGCGCGAAGCGTGGGCATATTGTAGACACTGAATATATTACTAATTGTGGCGCCATCTGTGCCTTACTAGCAGTAACATAACAGCATTTTATTTAATTGTAATAATATCATCATAACGGTTAAGAAGTGTGAAAGAAAATATATAATATATATAAAAAAGTAAATTGAATATTTTCTATCGAATTATGGAATGTGTGATCAATAAAGTAAAAAATAAATAAAAAACCTAATAAACAAAATATATAAATAGCTAAGTATTTTAAATTAAATAGTTCAAGTACCTACTAGTCTTTATTAAGTTAAAAATAAAAATAAATGTGATAATATGTAGAAACCATATAATTTTTAATTAAATATAAACTTTTTATTGCATATATTTATAATAGCCCATATTGCGTTACAATAGCAATATGCTAAGATTTTTATTTATATCTCTTAAAAACACAATATATTTAAGTCATGCAGCTATTAAACAAGGTTTCTCAGGAAGCAGTGATTGATAATCGAAAGCAATTTTGACTTCAATTCAATTTTAATATTTAATCTATTTTCCCCATTTTTTCAGGATCAGACCAATTTATTTTATTTTTTTTTTAATTTGGTTCAATATTTAATGAAAATATTATCTAAAAAACTTATTACTGCTACATAAATGAAATTTCTAAAATTTGAATATACTTACGTAGTGATTAAAAGAAATAAGCTGAGTGAGTTGAGTTCGTTAAAAACAATAGCCTCGCAAGGTCGTCGTGTGAATATATTTTATT
The DNA here is from genome assembly GCA_020383195.1 of Neomicropteryx cornuta. Taxonomy (NCBI): domain Eukaryota; kingdom Metazoa; phylum Arthropoda; class Insecta; order Lepidoptera; family Micropterigidae; genus Neomicropteryx; species Neomicropteryx cornuta. The sequence continues at coordinate 10,264,994 of JAHKQU010000029.1, read as the reverse complement.
TCCATATATCTCGTTATAACCAACCGCTGGCGCCATCTATGTTGACAACAAAACTTACTTTTAAAGAAATAATCTGAGCGATCATTGACCTTTTGATTTTCGGTATAGACGATTTAAGGCGAAAAAAGAAAACATTATAATAGTCCTTCATTTTTGTTTGAAGTTCAAATTTTAAGGTAATGAGTAGTCACGCGCTCCTCTGCAACTATAGGTTGATGATTTTAGAGGTGTGGTTTTAAAGAAGAGATAAAACGCATATAATTTGATGTTATGGCTAAGAATTTAGTTTTATTATAAAGATAAGGGTTTGCCATTATGTTTTAAAAATGATTTCGGGTAAGTGGCCGCCGCGGCTGACTCGAACAAATTCCAGCCGAGAGGCCCAATTTTCAACCACTTTTTGCAGCAAGTTGGGCCGTATGTCAGCAATAACGCGCCGAATATTCTCTTCCAAGGCGTTAATCGTGTCCGGCTTATCTGCTTAGACAAGCGACTTCACATAACCCCACAAAAAATAGTCCAGCGGTGTTAAATCGCAAGATCTTAGAGGCCACGCTACAGGCCCACGACGCGATTTTTACTTTATTTAAGAGTGATTTAAAAAAAATTTAGAGTGATCTTTTCTAAATTTGCACTATTTGCAAACGTTGTTCAGGAGTAAGTCTATTCATTATGAAATGGCAAACCAAACTGAGCATAAATCAAGTGACAGCTGTCAAAAACACCAACTACGAAAAAAGTAGTGCCAGATTGAAAACAACGCCTCTAAAAAAAACATCCTATACATAACTTATGCATCGCTTTGATACAATGCTTACTAAAAAGGTATCCAAAACATTGATATTCATAAATTCGTTGAATGACATAAAGTCATGAAGGTGTAAATGCACATTAAAGATAGGATTTTTAACTCTTTTTCATAAAAGCGATGTTTTTATTTTAAGTCGAAAGTATATAATTACAATACTAATGGAAGATTTTTGAGACAATGTTTGTATTTTTCAAATGATTTTTTCACATTTTCGCAACGGTTAAAAATCATAAAACACGAATCTCTTTTTTAAAAAAGTAGAGGCCGTGTTCTTTACCTGGTATAAGGAAATTCAATAGGTCTGACACGGGAAACATTTTTTCATCGACAATCAAACAATCGATTTATTGCTGGACTCATACGAAAGAAGAAAAAATACAAAACTATGCCCCAGCGTAGTGTTTCTTCCTCTGAAGAAAGCCGCAGTCAAAAAGTTAATAAAAAAATCGCTAATTTGAATTAAAGTCAAAATATTCCCCTTTTAATGTGCCCTTACTAGCCTGTAGTATCCGTATTTCGAATATACTGAACTTCGACTGTATTATAGAAATAAACTTATAATTTTTGACCAGATACATCCAATAATATGATAAAATCACTATAGTGGAAGGTGCGTAAATGTTTTGAGGAGATTCGGTTGCAAGAATTACCCTAACATGATTCAGCATTCAGCCAATGACGACAAACATATTGAAGAATGTTTTTTTAGTTTGTGTATTGAGTCAGAACCGAATGATTTTATGATTAACGTGCTAAGAATGCTATTGACTTGTGCAGCAGAGCAATGTTTTTCACACGTTTAGAAACAACTTTTTAGATTTTTATTATCTTTTTCAGAAATGACATGCACAAATTCTTCTTATCACCTCTCAGAATTGTATGTTATTTTTAAATGTTTTTTAAAATAACTTTCTTAATTTGAATATGGAATTAACGAATAAAAATGATCATCACAAAACTAAATGATCGATTACGACTCTTGTAAAACCCTTAGGTCACTGTATTTTATGAATAATGTATATTTCTAAACATTGTATATTCGAGTATATCCAGAGATGCGTATCTTTCAAATAAAGGGTAAAATTAATTAATTATTTTATAATAACATCTTATAGGTTAAGTTTAAGTGTAGTCGAGGTACGAATACCTAAATGATGAAGTCAACATGATGTGCCCGCGAATGGTATAATAAATATGAAATTATTTAATATATATGTTATTATATTTTTTATAAAATACATAAATAACTTGATTGTTCATTATCGTATATTATTTTTTAATAGTACGCAAAAAATTAAAATGATGTTTATTGCAGCACCGATAAATCGCTCAATCATTTGAAAGTAATAACTTTATTTCTAATAAAATCTTTCTATTAAAATCTATTAAAAATAAAAAGTAGCAAAATTTTGCTCAAATAATTGGAGATGGCGTCCTTCTAATTTATCCTAGTACGAAAATTTCAGATATTACCACTAATCTATGGGATATAATATATCGTAGATAGTATTTCAAAAACCATCTAAAAAAAAATGTGTTTTCATTAATACCACATTGCCATAATACGGTTTTACTTTAAAGATATTGGATTTTGCATTTTTAAGACCCGTAAACGTACCTATTACTCACTACAGCGGTACGGTATTTTACTCACAAACGAAAATGATTGATGATGTAATTATCACTGCTTTTGTGTTGTGTAACATATTTATATAGACTCCATGCATATTTGTTATGGCAATCGTTACCTTGTTTCTTCTTCTATTAGGACATTTAGCCTTTTAATTTAGGCTATGTGCGCTAGTGTACACATTTTTTATTTTTTTAGTCAATAATAAAAATAACAACGGAAAACCCGAACTTGACTGGTGTACACACCAGAAATAAAAATACCGCAAACATATGCGAGAAAAAATAAGACCAAGTGGCATGACAAAAAATGAACGAAAGTAAAATAAAAGAAAAACTAAAACTAAAGTGAAAGCGGGAAAACAAATTCAATATTGATGAATTTTGAAATACCTCTATAAATTTTTAAATTATTTATTGCTAACAATTGTGTTAAATTGAGAGAAAGCTAAATTTTAAAGAATAAAATTTGGATAATGAATATTAAGGAAACAAGAGTAAAATGAATGGTCTCCTTCTTCTAAGAAAACTTTTAGGCCCTTACCTGAGGAATAAAATAAAATTCAAATAAATTCGATATCTTATATACTAAGAAAGTTATAGTAAAATTACACTTTTTCAAAAAATTTCCTTAATTCCACCCCCTAGTCTGATTTTACCCATTAACGAACTTACCGAGATTTTGTGCCCTTAAATTTTATGTATCAATTAAAAAGTGATTAGTATAAAATTACGGTAGTTATCGTGTCCACAAGAAAGTGATGTAGATAGATATATAAACTTTAAAACTGAGGATGGTTTTGGGTTCTAGGGAGTGTGAAACACGAAGATATGCCGATTTTTTCGGAAGTCATGACACGGTACCCATCGCAATAGGTAGCTTTCTATTAATCTATCTAAAATGACGGACCAACCATCTATCGAATTCTCGCAATTTGTGAGCATACTAACATCATACTTGGCTAAGTGGTTTAAATTTCGGTGCAATGCTAGATTTACGAACCGCCTTCCTAAACGCATCGTAGCTTCCTGGACCCGCCCCCAGTTTTGAATGCTGGCATCGGCGGCCGTGGTTGGTGCTCTCAACACAACACTAATAGATATAAATAAATGATGTCCGATTGTAGTCTCGACCGGAACTTTTTAAGTGTTCGCCTATCCGGTGAGGAAGGTGACGCATCGCAGCGAGTGCTCAGTTCCGCTGTCTTTCGATATTAGATTTTGTTTGCCTCTTATTGACCATATTAGTGCTAAGGGCTGGAAAAAATCTTGGGGAGGGAGAAATGTCCAGGACGTCCCCTAAAAATTCGTCAATTTACAATAAAATTCGGCTTATTAAAATTCGTTTAAAAACAAATCGTCTAGAACTCTCGCGGAAAAGACGAATTTCCCGCAGACGCACATTTCCACATTTATTTTTTTTCTCCCATTCTTTGGAGTATACAAATAAAAAACCATAAAAATAACGTTTTGAAATCGAAAAAAAACGAATTTTTAAAAACCATTAGATTAAAAAAAAAATAGACTTTCGTGGAAAACGGTAAAAAAAATAGTCTAAAAGTAATTTAAAAATAATATTTCCGGTGGTATGACTATGATATAGTACACTATGAAAATCGAACGATCATTACAAAATGTGTACTGGCGAGTGTTATTGAAAGTTGGGGGGGGGGGGGGGCGGTATTTAAACACCCCCCGCCCAAGGATCCGCGCCTGGACATAGTGTGTATAAAAAGTTACATCCCCCGTTCTTCGGACGTTTGTCTGTTGCATCTTTCAACTCAAAAAGTATTAATGTGAGAGAGTTACATGTTTATGTGTAGATTGATGCTTTTGAAAAACAAACCACAGCCGTTTAGGTCATATCGGAGACTGTTGGATAATATAGATATTTATTTATTTATAAACCTACTAAACAGCGATACAATAAATTAACACTCTAATACTACATTTATATGGCCAGAAAAATGTACCAAATATAAATATGGTTGAAAACATCAAATTAATAAATCAAATTATTAAACAATGTGTAATGATGTGAGGTGTGTAATGTGAAGTAACATTAAAGTAATAAAAAAAATACTATTAATTAATGGCACATTGACAGTTCGACAGAGCACACCAATTTCAAAAATATAACAGCATTGCTATTGGAACGTATTATTTATTTATCACTGACCACTTAAAATTAATATAAACTCATCTATGTGCGCAAATAGAAACAATGTGTATAAGAATATTCATTATAGTTATTAAGTCATTATTAGTATTTAATAATACGAAATATTTTTTGACGACACACGATCGATATTGACCCAGCGCCGCGTGCGGTTGATCAGCTAGTGTACATATTACAATAAAGGTTTAATATTGTCACGTAAAGTTTACATTTTTTTGTCAGAAACCATGATGAATGTTGGTATGTCATCATTACTAATCATGTTTGAATTTGCAGGGTCAGTTAGTTGGATTCTTATCGGGAATGATCTTGGGATACCCTATTTGGTGTCATTTAACATTTGTCAGATAAAAGACCTAATAGCCCTGTTCGGGATAAGACTTGTGAAAAGAGTAGATTATGGTCGCTTAAGTCAAGAAAAACTGGCAGGGTGTTTAATACCACCTCATCATAAAACCATACGACCACTAAGTCTACAATCAATAAGCCCAAGGAAGCTCTTGAACGTAAGTACTTACTTTGCCACATGCCGAGGAAGTAATCGACAATTAATACTTGAAAACTTGTCCAAGTGGGACGTACGCATTATTATTAATATTAAGTAATTATATTTAAGGGCTAGCTCTGATTTTAGTTTACTATTGAGATTAATAGGTGAGGAAAAAAATAATGCTTAAAAACTCGCAGCCTACGCTTAAAAACAGCCCTGGAACAAGGAAAAAGATCAAATACTGACCTATGAAGAGTATTCCACTGGCGAATAGTTCTGGAAAAAAACGAATTGAACCCAATGTTCCGTTTCCTCAAGGTTGGTTTTATTTGAGAAGGATGGTCATTGCGACCAATATAAGAAGGCTTAGAGAGTTGGAAGCTTAAAGCAAACCAGGCGGATCCATTCGTCACAGCCTTATATAAACTAGTTAATGCCAAATGGCCGAATCTTAAAGATTCGGAACCGGTTAAACTATTGTATCCTAAGAACTTTGTTCACACTGCATTGGAGCCAATAACGCTCACAATTTAATGTAATAAAACACGCAGTACTTGAGAAGCTATCCAAGGGCAGGTTATGATGCACCTACGAACAAATATAGTCCTGAGTGCAAGCTTTTGGACCACAGTCCACCGGGAACATATTATCGGTGCGTGGTGAGGGAAGGTATAATACCCGAAGGTCGATGCCTGTCTATTCTAACCACGAAGAAGCGCCACATCTGGTCTTCAAAAGTCTGTATTTACTTATTTATGTATTTATTTGAAAGTACATAACAGCGATACAGGAAGACAATTCTCTAACACTACATTTACATGGCCAAAAAATGTACCAAACATGAAAATGGTTGACAATAAAAAATAATTAAATCAAACTTAAATAATATGTACTGTGTGTGGAGTGTGGTGCCATTTGTGGCACCGACATGTACGCGCGCGCGCGCGCGTGTGTGTGTGTGTTTATGTATGTGGCGCGTGTGTGTGAGTGTTTAGTGTGTGTATATAAACCTACATATTATTAGCGATATAATAAATAATTTAAAAAAATAACAAAATAAACTTACGTATGTTTCATATTTTAATGAATATAATATTTATTTATACATTTTACACTAAATATTCTCATAACTTGCCTTACGAATTTCACGCATAAATAAACCCTTATTCTCTTGGAATATATCCACTGCGCTGAATTTTTCATTATATGCGCTCAGGACTCTACAAATCGTCGCGTTTTGTGCATGGTTAGTATTACGCCGGGCGACGTGAAATAATCGGGTGCTTCTGGTATTTCTGGACGGAACTCTTAAGGGGATGCTACCAATCAAGTATGAGCTGTCGAATTTTTGGTTAATCACATTATATAGAAAAGCCATGTCAGCGAGAGTACGCCTAAATTCAAGCGTGGTCATCTTATAATGGGATATTCCCTCCGCGTATGTCGAAAAACATGAAAATGTTCGGAAATTTAGATGTTTTAATAATAGTTTTTGAACATTTTCGATGCGAATAATATGAATTCTATATTGTGGTGACCATATTTGTGAGCCATATTCTAAGATGCTCCTAACAAAAGGGTTATAAAGTGTTACAATAGAATTTGTACTGTGAAGCGGTTTACATGCTCTTATAACGAAACCAAGCGTTTTAAATGCTTTTTGAACTATATGCTCGATATGTTTATTATAATTTAATTTGCAGTCAAGGGTCACACCTAAGTCGCGTATGCTATCAACGTCCTCAATCAAAATATTATTAATTTCATAAGAAAAGCCATTTTTTTTATTATTCCGCGTGAATGAAATTTTCTTACATTTTGCTGGATTTAGACTTATTATTGACGCGGTATGCTGACAAGCGGACGAGATCAGCTTGTAACAGTAAGCAGTTGAAATACGTCTTAACAGTTTTATATATCTTCAGGTCATCTGCGTATTGTAACTCTCTATGTAACAATCAACTTATTAACATTTCAAACTTTCCCCGCTCGCCAAATCCAATACGCGTTTGGCTTCAAATTGCGGTGACACTTTGACGGCGTCGACGAACCGGAAGAATCGCTCTCTCACTGCGGCCCTTATGCGAATCTCCGAGTGCCGCATCGCGCAAATCTGATACCAGGAATGAAGCATTGTATTCAAATCGACGCCCTCCAGACTTTCGGCTTTTGAATTCGGCCGCTCGGATCACGCGCGCGCTTCTGTCGTGAAACGCCGACCGGAAGAGCGGTCAGGCCGGCGCGAACAGGCGCCTGCGCCTGCGCAGAGCGGTCGTCGCCGGATCGAATGATTTATTGCCATGTATCTGACTCCCACCACGCCCCCAAATCATTTGCCAATATGGATAGTAATCGTTACAATAAACCAGTTTGTATCACTACAATACGGTCGATGTACAATTTAAGGCGATGATTGCGCCAGAATCGCGAAAATAGGGTTAACGTAAAAAGTAGGGTCGGGTAAAACCACATTATAAAACTAAAAAGTTAAAAACTGAAACTGATTATTATAGGGATATTAGTCTAAATGTACGATTTATAAGCGCTACCGAACTGATCGGCAGAGAAACAAAATGGCACAATGAGCGAGAAGTGATTGTTTGATTGACGTAACAAAACAGTATTGTAATGTGTACGCAACTTTTCATTTAAAAGCGCATCTACCGATTGTTTGGTAGAATTAACAAAACAGTGGTGTAAAGTGTACACAACTTTTCATTTGGATGCTACATTTACTAGATTATTTAATATAGGTTACAGGAAAGTTTTGTTAGTTGAACGATTTACCTATCAATCTACAGGAATTGGTTTGTAGCTACAGTCTATCAGATAGATTGTATACACTACAATATACTTCGTTTGAGCCTACTAAAATTCAGTAGCCACAACAAATTATGATTCTTCTGAACTTTTCGGTTAACTCAGAGCTCGATATTTTTTGTTTAAAAATATAATGGTAATTTAACGTATTGTATATATGTTAAGCTAAAATTATTATTTCTTTAATCATCAAACGTAAACACAAAAATTATTTAACCCTATAATATCCATAGCTATAAATGTAAAAAAAGAATTAAGAAAGAGGAGAAAGAAGAACTATCTTCTAATTAAGCCGATACCCAATCGAGGCACGTAATCTTTCGTAAAAACAGTATGAAAAGAGCATAAAGAATGAAATTGGTTTATATTTTAACAATTATAATTCGTGTGTACGGTGATCTGTCGATTTAAGATTAGGATAAAAAAAAGGCAAATTAATCAACACTCGTAAATGTCAACTTAGAAATGTTGCAGAAGCCGTGTAATTTATACGGGCGCTTGTGTCATCCGAGCCGACAACATAATCGGCAGTCTTCAAACAAACATTTACTACCACAGCTTCCCAATATTTCGACCCGCAAAGAAAGGCAGAACGACTAAACAGTGCCGCAGCGCCTCATTAGAGTGCTCCATAATTTGATTTCGCACATAGAATATACTATAAAATAAGCTTAGTCGTAGAAGCAACACGCCATTGACAGTGACACATTTAATGGTCGTCGTCTCACCCAGGCTGGCGAGCAATACCTACTCAAACACCTACAATTTACGAACATTCGATGTGTCTAAATAATACATTTTCTGTTCAAAACTCACAAGGAAATCTTCAGGCAAACACTCAAAGGTTTAATAATATAAATATGTGGTCTTGTGTAAAAGGCGCCATTGCAAAAAACATGCCTTTTTAATAATCAACCAAAATGTGTTATCAAAATCATTAGATAATAATACTTTTATACATGTAAAATATGTTCTAATAACAATTACAAATATTAAAGACAGAAGATAATAAAACATACAGATAAAAAAGACTAGTCTATTTCTAATTAGTCACATTTTGTAATAATAACGATAAATTACATTGATTTAGTATCTTGACAAAGGTAGGTCTTGACATCGGAGCGAATGCTGTCTTTCCATATTAGATTTTTTTACCTCTTATTGACTATATTATTAGGGCTAAGGGCTTATAGTTGTGTGTTAAACTGTATTGTTTCGTATGTTAAGAAAATACTATACTTTCATTGATATATTAATATTCGGCTTATTAAAATTCGTTTAAATACAAATCGTCTAGAACTCTCCCGGAAAAGACGAATTTCCCGCAGACGCACATTTCCACATCAATTTTTTCTCCCATTAATTGGAATATGCAAATAAAAACTCCTATATCTTATAATTCTAACAAATCACAATCATCATCTCACAATTTCATTTTTTATTATGAAAAAAATATAGTTAAACATATTTCATTGATACACATTACAAAATCTTTAACAAAATGAAATAGGTACCTCTGTCACCAGGCCCGGAAATAGATTAGCTAATATTATTTACCTCATTGAATTGACCAATTTAATAATAGGGGACATAATTGTAACCCTCACTTAATAAAATTTGGAAAACACTTGTTTAAATCCAAAATGAAGAATCAAGTCACCAGTCAGACTGGACGACATAATTTCGTCTTCTATGACGATTTGGAATAAAAAATACGGCCATTCCTGGGCCGGTCTCTGCATCATAAGGGCGCAAGGGTCACAGACCCCACGGAAGTCTGGCCCGAGGATGCAGCGAATTTCACGGGCGTTTCGGTCGATTTTAGGCTGGCCACCGTACGAGATACTCGCGGAGGAATCCGCGGCGCCGGCTCATCTTTTTGCGAGGCCGGCCGTTTCTGGGTGGGCACTGTCCGGCGTTCCTTTTGCGCTCGTGTGCCTCCTTTTTGTGACCTCCTTCGGCTTGGACACACGTTCAGTGGTGGAGGACATGAGGACCATAGAGTTTAAATTGGTGGACGACAGAAGCGGCGACTCCTGCAGCGTTGGGAATAAAACATGGCCGACATCGTTTAAACATGGCGTCGCAAAATGATCGCTTAAATCGACAAATTTAAATCGATACTGAATGTTTTTTCACTGTTTTATTTTATACTATGCTATTATTGTGTGTAGTAAAAGTTCTTGTACTAGACCGAAAGTAGGGAGATTATTTAGTTAGTTGTTATTTTAGTATAAAATGACTTTGTTATATTACTGTTTCTATTCTTCGGTACTCAAGGGGTCAAAAGTTTAAAGTTATTAAATTTATGATCAGCTTCATAAAATACCATCTACATTAACATCTGTTCAAGTTCATTATTTTTATCATTTTTGAATGTTTTTCTTTTTTCCAATTTAAGTCATTTTGAATTTAAACACTTAATATATCGCGTCTACGTATAATTTATAAAAATATTTTCTGAAAAGTCGCTGCTAAACTGTCGCTCCTTGTGACTAAATATGTTATAACTTAATGAATATTGTATATAATACACCACCACACACTTATAATAGTACTTCCGTATTTTTTTTTAGATAAATAAAAATTATATAAAGTAAAGAAACTTATTACCAAACATTTTTTTTTTATTGAGTAATATAGTTGGCCGATGAGTACAAGTCTATAACCTTCCTAACTAGGTAAGAGTTACCTGTTCTAAGGAAGGTTATATATGAAGTGTTTCAGTGCATACAATAGACCAGCGCAAAACCCTGTGAAAATATAAAAATTACCTAAGGCACAAATATACACACTGATATATACACCCATCCACACACACACACACATGAATATAATTTAAGTGTTTAGTCAAGAACACTTAATATATGAAAAAATAAAATAAATAAATGAAACAATTAAAAAAAAATAACACATAAATAAACAAATAAATGAAATGAATAAACAATTATTAAATATATAGGTAAATAAATAATCGATATAAATATTCAATATAAAAATATTGTTTTATTACATATAGTATAGAAACATATCTTATATATAGTGAAGTAGTGATATATATATACATTGGGCATAAACATATTGTTATGACATATCTAAGTAAGCATTTTTTTTTTTTTTAAAAACATTCTAGGTAACTAAAATAATGCACAGATATTTTTTACTTAGTACCTAAGTCGCTTAAATTACAGTATTATTAAATTTTATCTAAACAACTATTTCTGAAATTAATTTCTCAGCAGCATCTCTACCCAAAGTGATTAACCATTTTAATATAGATTTACCGAGACTAGATTTAGTTTTAGCCTCCCTAATTTCATCGCTTATCTGATTATATATTTTTGGGCCCAGAAAAATGAGATGTCTCTGTCCAAAAGATGTTTTCATTATTGGTGCCACTAAGTGACCTCTATCGTTCGATCTTGTCTTCATAGCTTTAGTGCACTGTATATTACTAATTTTATTTTGCCAAACATGTATGACTACTTTTTTAATAAAAGATTGTCTAATATCTAGCACCCTGTAACTTGAGAAAAGGATTTCCGAACTAAACCTAAAAGGTTTTTTATTGATCACACGAAGAACCAATTTTTGAACTTTGATTAGTGGTTCAAGGGCTTTTTGAGTTACACCGCCCTTTTTATTAATTTGTAAACATTAATTTGTTTCATCAAATAATTAACAAAAATTATTTACCTATGAGTTTATGAAACCTGCACGGCCGGCTTGGATCCTTATGGTTGGCCCAAATGGACAAGGTCAATTAATTGGCGAGGGCTTATAAGGCAAAACGGGAACAGCCGATAATTAGTGAGACCTTATTATTGCATCGCGTAATTACACGTCGCACACAATTACGCAGTAGGTCCATCGCGCGCAAGCTGTAGGAATTTCAGGACCGTTAACGTGGCGAACTTACGCGACGAGCTTCTCAATCTGTTCGTTCATAGCAACAGCGGAGGGGGAGGGGGAATATTTCAAAATGTACTATTTTTCAGTCTTCTTAAAATGAAACAAAAAAGGTTTTTTTTCGTCAGACCTTCGTTCATTTCAACTACCGATTTTATATACACAGGGTGATCATTCCTGAAGACTTAAGAGGGTGCTCATGACTAAGAAATTATATAAAGAAATTCGAAAATAATTCATCGCCAAATTTATTCATTTTATTAAAGCGCAACTCGATACCTCGTTTTGCTACGCTACGGCCTTGACCGATTGCGGTTATTCACCGGCGTCGCAGTTGGCAGACCCATGACCACAAACGGTTTACATATTTTTAAATCGCAGGGCTCATTAGCTGAATTTTTTATTAGGAATAGTATTGGTACACGTGGTATATATACCGCGTTATTTTAAAATAATCTTAAAGCACTTATAAATCATGTATTATATTTGAAAATAGCTCAGGTTAAGAAAAATGAAAAGTTATAACATTTAACTAACGAAATTTTAATGAAGTTCTCAACTATATGTTAGTAGAATGATTTTTGTTACATATTATAACAATTTAGAGCTAGCTACATATTGCTGGTGGTGTGGAATTGGTTATTTTTATTTGAATCGTCTTTTTTGGAAAAAGGTTAAAGAATACATTTTACAAATTTTTATTTGAATTTACTTTTCTCTACAGAAAAGAATTGATCTAAAAAAATGATTAGACATTATCAGTACTCCGAATTTGGCTTGCCGAATCGGATATTTACAGATTCACTTAAATTTGTAGAAACTGAAGTTCTATAAATGTCATTCATTGTTCTAAATGTATCACTAAGCATCATTTTGGTGGGTCTACCAAACAGAGCAAAATGCTTAAAGATTTATTTTGGATGCCATTGGTTTTAAAACCATGTAAAATATTAATTGACCCCATCAATGTGCAATTTCAAGGGTTTGTAAGCTACTTATTTCCTCTGCTTTCGAATCAGAATATTTCAGGGTCAGGAATCAGGTTCCTAATCAATGTTGCTGAATAGCCTTTTATATCACATTATCAATGTAAATTTATTAATAGTAAGCATTAATGTTCCGTTTTCATCTAGTATGATTTTTGATTAAGTTCATTATGTTTGTAATATTTATATTTATTGCAAATAAGAGGATATATCTAGTTATTTTTATAGAATGTATTGATTAATATTATAATAGTATATTTTATTATATTAACAATTTTATATTAATTTTAACATTACTTAGTAGCTGTACACAATACTAAAAAATAACAAATAAGTCTACTTTGAAACAGGCAGTTCGCCTGGTTAGACTAGACTATGTGATTAATAGTATTGATCTTATTTTGTAGTTATTAATAAAATATCCTGAATCCTTCTTTATACTGTGTCGTAAGGGTTGCTTATATCAAAAATTGTTTTAAAGAAAAATTATAGGGAAATTATAGACCTACGATTAACGTGCCTATAACAGTGCCTATTGAAGGAGGTGTGATTTTTTTAATTTTGGAAAACCAATTTCTTCATCCTTAGGACCAATGGTTGGTGCTATTTAAAAAAAATACTAACATAAATTTTAGGCCCTTATCTCAAAAAAAATAGAAAATTTAAATTAATTGGATATCTTATTTACTAAGAAAGTTATAGCAAAATTTCACTTTTTCGATAAAACCCCCCCAATATTTTCGATAAAACCAAACTTAATCGAAATTTTGTGCCCTTAAATTTTATGTATCAATTTAAAACTGATTGGTTCAAATTACGGCAATTATCGTGTCCACAAGAAAGTTTGGATAGATAGATAGATAAACTTTTAAACTGAGGGTTGTTTTGGATTCTAGGGGATGTGAAACGCGAAGATATGTCGACATTATCCGGAAGACATGGTACCCATTGCAATAGGTAGCTTTCCTAATGAAATCTACCTAAAAATATATAAGCACTGGTTGCGTATATTGGACATTGCCAAGCATTAAACGGTAATGAATGGATACATGAACTCGTTAATTCGTTAGGTAGACATGATCCTACCTTTTTTTGTACAATTTGTCTCCAGTAGTGGCATTCGGAATTCATGGTGGCTTCACTATCAAACGCTGTTAGGACACGGCAGTACAGCGGGCTGCTCGATCAGGAACGGACGCATAATTTAACGGAACAACTAGCGAATGTGAACTATAATTGGTGCGCCGAACGCGCGTTACGTTTACGTTACAAATACGACGGAAATACGGGCTGCACCACAAACCGAGAAGTCATTGTTTTGTGCGCACGGCGGGGTTTCGAATTGGACAGGCCGTTCGAATACGTTTTGACGTCTTCGGTTTGAATCGTTTTATTTGGGCGTTCGGAAAACAACCAAATGCCAGTATATTCTTTAATAACATAACATGGGCGCTATTAAAAAACAATCATCAAATATACCTAAGTCAAATAACTTTACAACTCAATTATACAATTATATAAATAATACGCACACAAATCATGTGCTTTAATTTTACACTTTTACATTTCCATTATTTTTATGTTTTTCATCAACTTCATACATAAATCACTCATAAAATCATCTCATTTCACCATCATTCTTCATCGTAATCATATTTCCATTATTTTTATATTTTTTGTTAATATGTCATCCTTTCCTTATTTCATCTAATTAGATAGTTACATAATATTTGACAAAATTTTACATTTAAGAGGACAGGTGAGAGTTAAAAATGCATTTTTTAAAACTCAGCGCTTGGTTTAAACCGACATCTTACGCTCTCAAGTACTGGACCTCTTTAGAACCTTATATTATGCTATCCAGCACTTTATCAAAACATTAAAAAAATATCAATATTGTCAAAGATTATGTCATTTATCTTTTCAGGCGATTTGCCGCTATTAAAAAACAATCATCAAATATGCAATTAATTTGATGTAAATATATTTAAAATATATACCAATTTATTCATTTATTTGGAACACGAAATTGCGATTATTAAATAGGTTGTAACCATTATATTTTTTTAAATTAATAGAACGTAGTAATCTTAAACATCGCAATAAGTAATAAAAAAAACAAAAAAAAAGTGCGTAAGCCAATATTAACAATAATAATTGTTATTAATAAAAGTGTGTTATAAAAAATAATTTATTTTTTAACAATATAATTTAACTTGATATAAAATAATAATACGAGTATATTAAAGAAACGAAAATTTCATCGACGTACTAATATGTTTACCAGAAACTGCAGATTTATAGTGATGTGAATATACACTCTAATAAAAATATATATATATATATATATATATATATATATATATATATATGTATTTTATTAGAGTGAGTGATAAAGCTCGCATTGCATGACGTCTTTAAATAAATGGTTAACATAGAATTTAGAATATTATTTAAAATAAGATATTTATGTCATCAACCTTCAACAAACAGCCACACACCAATAATACATACAAACTTAAAATGACAGTCGGCATGCAACCCATGAAAATTCCTATAATATTTCCCAATTGATTAAGATCTATAGTGAAATGTATGTACTTACAGTTTGTTATTAGACTCTTTCGTCTGCTTCGAATGGCCACAAATATTTCCTGAAAATAATGAAAATTCCAGCATGAAATTTTGAAAATATTTCACTCCCAAATATTTGCTTTATAATAAACATTAAATTGGTCAATAGACTTTCTACCTTTTTTTACGTGTATAACAATGGTAAATGGTAAGCGTAAATATTGTGTATTTTTAAGCTCCCATATCTTACAGTCATTTAAATTTTACCAATAAGTTTTTTTATGCAAAAATAAATGTCAAATTATAAGTGACAAATTTTTAAGGAACATACATACATTGCTGAAAACTGTAACTATTACACAGATGATTGTGCATGTAATATTAACTTTAGCCATGACTCGATGACTGAATATATCTAGGTATGCTAGAAACGCGAAGTGGTAATATATGTACCTACCTACAATTACGAGACGTAGGTAGGCGTCACACAAATTACCGCTCAAAGTTCCAAAATACAAAGGTCGCTAAACGCACTCATGGGAATTGTTTTCTGTCATATCATTCTCCAAAGAGGATCCTATGACTCAATCGGATCTTAATATGACGATGATGACAAACTATATAGGCACTGAGATTATTTCCGTCTATGAAAGATCAGTTAAGGACAGTATTGAGAACGATTCAGATTCAGAAATGTCTACCTAACCTGGTAATTTCTTCATATAAACACTTAGTATTCTGACTTTAATTTTTAGATATAGAAATTAAAATAATATTGGATATCGTTTTATCTTAGAATTATCTAAGCTTTTATAAAATTAAAACGTTAAATTTCCACTTTGTCTTATGTACCTCGAAAAGTTTATATTTTCCCATACATTTTATCAAAACTTGAGACGTAAATTACAAGAATCGAGAATAAAAAATACAGAGACATAGTTGATTTTAAAAATATGCATATTCAACTAAGTTTTTTAATATACATTTATTGTATACTTCTCGATTGACCAATAACGGCACAGAGTTTTTCCGTTTTTACAAGCAGTCAGATGAGATACAAATATTTAAGACCACGCGCAAAAGAGAGAAGAGCCCCCTTAGGCTTTATTTATGATTTATTTTTAGCTTTTTATTATTTATTTTTATTTGTCCACACAATACAAACACCCCACTATGTACTCATGAATGGACATTCTGTAAATTCCTATATTTTGGTAATGTAATTTTGTATTATTATTATAAAAATGAAGCAGTTTTTTTAGACATAACATTACAAATAATTTTTCAATAATTATAGTTTTATTTCATTTATATTATATGTTATAAATGTATATTCCTTTTTCTTTGTTTATTTTTTATCATTCTCTTCGATGTATTTCTAGATGATGAATATTTTTTAAATTACCACAACTTTTTATCAAGAGCTAATCGCAATAACCTAATTAAAATGTAGCCTAGGTACTATTAGCAAAAGTTTTAAATATTTAGATGTGAATTCATTATAATTCATAGTTTATATTGACCAGTAGAATTAATAAGCTAAAGCTAAATTTCAATTGAGACATTAAAAGGAATAATAAAAATTTGACGGAAATTGAATAGTAATGCTGTGCTTGCAAAAGCTGGTATTTGATCACTATCGATGTCGTGACGTCACATAAAATTATGTATAAATATGTACATATCAATTATGGAACAAACCGGTAAACTACACCGGCGCTGCCAAGCACTGCGTCAAACAAACAATTTTGCACAAATCAAACAATTTTATTGACCGAATGGATGTAATGTAAGCATTTTTTTTTTAACTGAAGATCTTAAGTGCACCTCATATTTCATATGTACCCGCAATTGTAGAAAAAATGATTTATAATATAAATTGTAATACATTTATTTTAAGCGAAATATATTTATTTTAAATGAAAATGAAAATAAATATATAAATATTCGTTGTCAATACAATATTTATAGATTATTTCTTATGGTGCTTTTTAAGTGTTATTTGAAAATATAATCATAACTATTTCTACTTTGAACTTTTAAAGAATGCAATAAAATAATTCCATAAATCCTAGGTTGGCAACTCCGACGGGCGCCGCGCCGCCTGACCTTGACATTGTGGCTACCGGCAAACGACCGTCCGCGTCAGCGTATTGCACGATTCACACAAAACATCTTGAGTCATGGGATTTTCTCACATATATTTTTTTATATTCCATTGATCCATCTTTCAATTTAACGATAACTATTGCAATCATGGTTATTTCACGGATGTCCTACGTATTAATTTCAATCAAGCTCAGTCAAATTTTTTTCGGAATTACCAACCAAAGTAAACAGCAATTTAACTTTCATTAAACGATGGGAATAATATATAATTATTTATTTATGTTTAATACCTATATAAAGGTGATAATATTTCATATTGTTACTTCTAATTAGGCTACTTAATGTTCGTTACGGTAAGGTACGTTCGTTTATACTTGTATATACGAGTGATGGCAGATTAAATATCTACCTTATAACTATGTGTAAATAATCAACGATTAAGGACTTATTAATAGTGGTTAATATTTGTTATTGAATAGCGCTTGTTCGCAATGATGCCACAGCTGGTGACAATTGAGATATTTCTGCAAGACGAAGTATAAGTGGACAGAGCCAGAGCTAGAGCAAGATCTTTTGCGAGTTAGGCTAAAATTCTAAAAAAATGTGTAATTTTGAACACCTATGGAGATTTAAAATTTTAATGCGGATAGGAGTGGGTGATTAAATGAGGTAACTGGTAATGAATCATGAATAAATATTTAGCGCGCTTTAAAAATACTACATTTCAATTTCAATGTCACATCCGCGACCCCTATTGCTGATATATTATACATACTTGTTTAATGTCAACAAAAGTTGGATATAATTATAATACATAGTGTGCATGTTCTGGAAGAGTCTGTCGACTTGTCTAGTTACTAGATACTACTTGCATAAACATAATATTTAGGAACATTTTTCTTTTATTTTTTTTCCAAAATAGATTTAATTTATGGTAAAATAAAATTCATTGAAAGTGTAAAAAATCAGCATAAAGAAACGTTTCTGTTAGAAGGCGTAATAACCTAAATGAAATTGTAATTTTATATTTGCCGTTTTAAACTATCAAACCATTTTGGTCAGTACCATAAAAATAATTCTTAGTCTGACAAGAGTCTTTATTATTTTAATGTAGGTGCTAATGGCCAATTAATGACATAAATGACACAATTCAAAGTGTCATATCAACAACCAAGGCAAATAAGGAAACGAATTATTCAGTTCTTTGAACTCGTCCTTTTTAAATGAAAATATATCAATAGTGATTAGGACTATATATCAATAGTCTACTCTTTCATGACCTACGACAAAATAAAATATATGCGTTTTACAATTATTATAGTTCAATAAATGAATTGTTTGGGAAAAGAGATGGTTACATTTACGGATACGGGTGTGACAATATTATATGTAGATATGGTCACTAAGTTGAAATGTCAGTGTTATGCCATCTAACCGTAATTAATTAATTAATTTATTAATTAAAAATTTTTAACATAACGATAAATTAAAAAAACCAACCCTTATGTTGTGGAGACTCTCAAAAGCACAATGCGAGGCATTTATTTCCAGCAAACGTCATCACGCAAAATCGGTAATTGTGCATCGTCACTTGTTACGCACTCAAAGAAGTGACATAATTCTGTTATAAACGCCATAGGGCATTTAAGGGGAAATTTAGACCTGAGACAAGCGTATAAAATGATGATTAAAAAATGGAACAAGCTTTATACACTTCTGTAGAGTTGTTCTTAAATATATATATATATATATATATTATATGAAATAGGCCTAAATTACATAGATGTCCAGATATTTAAACACTCACCGAAAAGCCACTTCTAAACGAGATAGGATCTGAAGGCTTACTCATATTCATGGAGCCGGAAAAATTAGATAAACTTGACCTTAATGTGATGGTATCGTAAAGCAAACTTCAATTTTTTCACCTTGTTTGAATTAATTTAAAAATAACAGTTTACCAAGTTTTTAAAACTTTGTTTCAACGGCTTATTTGCTACTATTGCAATAAAATTATGTGGCGCCGTCAACGTTTACATGCATATGACCTGTTATGTCCCGAACAAGAAATAATAATAACATTTATATAATTAGCCCACGTAGCTATAAGTAGCCATGGGAAAAACCGATTAGTAAAAGTAACTGGCTCGATAGTAAATATCCCAGATTACCGTCACCCGTGACCACGAGATGAAGTCTGAATCAGCATCACTCCAAGGATGATCATAAAGCTGGCATTACAATGGTGAGATATAATATATCTTTGTACGATGACAACAGATTCAACTTTTTAGGCTTTGATACATACATATAGACAAGGCTATAGTCATAGACATTTTGTGAGAATACGTACCTGATAAATAACCAATATCAGCTTCTGTAAAAATGTCATTTTCGAAAATTTTTTTCGATTTTTAGGTAAGACCATCTAGGCACTTATTTCGAACAAAATTATTTACAGGTTTGATTTTTATTTTGGACTATCCTTTTCAAAAACATATATTTTCCTTTTTTATTATAAATTTATATGCAATATGTATGAACTTGTATCTAATTAGTATGTACACAGCGTCTAACCAACTTAATGTTTATTCAAAAACGAAACCGTTAGTTGGTTAGTATCTACTCAGTATTTCCATTTTTAACAAACACGTTCAAGTAGGTTTTTTTTTCAAGTTACTTTTTACTCACGGCTCCTTAGTACATGATATTTACTTTATTTTTGTTATAAAATTCATTCAAATATTTATGCACACAGAAACAATTAAATCATAGTATAATTATATTAGTAAGGTCATATGCCATATTTATTTTTTTACAAATATAACACATAAGAAAATAATGATAAAAGATACATCTCGTTTATGTAGCGTAGTCTTATTGGAAAACTCGCAAACCTTAAGTTGGTGACATACTTCTTGAGACGCCCGGAGTGCCAAATGACTCAGCGCTGTTAGCAGAGTACGATGATGATAAATTTCTATGATGGAAAAAAAAAGTAATTTCACGTTTTGTTCTATGTTTGAAAGTTTAGTAAAATTATATATTTCTTTTATTGATATAATCATAACTGTTTAAAATATAATTTCATGACAATGGTTTGAGGAAGTAACCTTCGATGTTTCTTTACACACCCTGCTACAAAATATTTTTTTATTAGCTTTTCAAAGTCGTATTTTTTTTTATAAATAAACAAATTAACCAATAATTTATGCGCAACTTCCTATGTGGCTACAACTAAACTAACTTACCTGTTTAAATAATTAACATATCTTCCTCAACGCACATTTACACACCCTCAACTCACCCACTCTTTCAAAAATGTATTTGCAAATTTGCAATAGAACAAAATGTATGAATTCACTGTATAAGTTATATAGTTAATTTTAGAATTCTCTAATTACCTTAGATGGCACCTGAGTAATGTTTATGACCTGACGCGGCAAATTTTGGTTTATTGACACGATATGATGATCCAAGGCGCTTTTAACCAGTTGAGTGACGTAAAGTGCCCATATTTCCCAAAAGATCGTTCTTCGAAATCTGGATAGATGTCGCTAATTTACTGTTAAAATATTGATCTCTACTGATGTCACATGTTACTTCCAAGTACGACAAAGTTAAATATCAATAGGAAAATATTTTGTTTTGCCAAGCATGACTTTCGTTTTCTCAGGTAAGATCGTTGCTTATAAACTTTTTTTGTAACACCGTGCAAACACTGCTTAAGACCTTTCTTTTTAATTACTAAGCATAAAACAAGGCGAGCGTGCTCTACATTCCTACACATTTTTTTTTATTTATTTACTACCTAGACCTATCAAATAAATTAAATATATATTCTATATTTTTCAACCAAACTCGAAAAATTAAATTTTGAATTATTACATGAAATAATTACAGATTTATTATCATGACTGGGTCTTTTAAAATATCACATCTAAACATAAATTTAAAGAAATTAATAACGAAACATGAATAATAAATAAAGTAGATTAAATTTTTGTATCCACTTTAAACTATTATTATATTTTAGGTAATAATTCTGATCGCGAAAGAAGAGGGTGTAGGGAAAGGGGTGGGGGAGGGATTAAGCAACTAAATACGAATATTGGACTGAAATGATTTCGATACAATCCTTTGATATGGACCTAATATGAACAGGCTACCCAATTTTTGAGATATATATAGGGAATAGCTATGCCAGAGACAACGTAACTAGGTATATATACGTTACAAAGGTTACTTTTAATTACCAAACTCGGTAATATTTTTCCAACAATCAATTTTTAAATACAATAAATTTTTGATAGTATTGATTATTAGCTTTCTTTTAAATTGAGTATGTTTTCGATGTTTTAGGGGTAGGTACAATTTGAAGAACAGTATCTAAATAATATTCGAAAAAAGCTTTCCTAGTTTCTATTATTACATTTGTATTCGTTTGTAGTATTTTATTGATTTTTATGAGAAGAAACGTACAGTTTGTATGTTTTATAACACCTTAGTAGGCAAATGCCTGTATCAAGGTGTTACCTATTTAAAATATATAAGGAGATAATAACAGCGCGAAGTCTAACATTTGCGTTTTATGATTTTGGTGTTTTTTTTAAGTTAAATAACTTTGAAGGTTTTATTTTCTATACATGATAAAAGTATTTTGGTATGATGAAAGAACTCTGTCTTTTAAATGTTTTTGTATAATATTTTAATAGTTTTTTTTTTTGTTTGTATTGTAAAGGAATAAAAATATTTCGGACGCAATGTGTTCAATGGACGGATATAAATAAATGGGCAATAGAATTATAGAATTGTTAATAGGCATTTATAATATTATATCTACTACTTAACCAAATATACCTACGCATACCTATATACTCACTATGACAAAACAATGTTCCAATTGCCTAATATTGTTAATGACTTTACCTCATAGGAAGTACTGCGATTACGGTACCTGGAATAGCTTAACGATTTTCGCGGAACCGTGCTGAGTAAGTACGAACATTTGTAACGAATTTTGCGACCCAATTTAGCAAAATGCTTGAGTTAAAATAATATTATAAACAATGCTAAAGCATAGCGAAAAGATTTTATTTTCGGCTGGTAAATTTAAAAAAAAGGCACAATTAAGGTTTGTGGTCACTAGCATTGGACCCTAATGGTAGATTGTATCACTATAAAATTATATTTTTTAAAGCAATCAATATAACAATTATTATTATTTATTTACATTCTAATCAATGACTGTGTACCGTATTATTTTATATATTATTAAACTGACAATTTTCTATTTATTGCAATATTTCCGATGCAAATTTTGTCCAAAGGATACAGTCCCACCCAGAATGGCAATTTTCCCCATCGGTGCTCGAACGGCATTTCCGGAGATTGCACCAAATAACGGTAGATAGTAAAACGACGCCTGGAATCCGGAAATGAGGCGAGAGGGCAGCCGTCGCGCCGGTCGACCGAAACTCGTAAGTCTCAATTGTCGATTATTATTGAGTTCAAGGACATACGAGACATCAAGGTTAGTTAGCTACTCTTCCGAATTTAAAATCAGTCTACGGAGTTAAAAGTCAGCATAGATCCATTTAAAATAAAAAAAAGGAAAGAAAATTAAGCTTGATGAATTTATAGAGTTAAAATAATAGGTACCTACTTATAGTAGTTATTTCTAAAGTAATATCAAATAAGACTATAAATATATATATATATATATATATTTTATAATACACACTAAGTAACGTAAATAAGTTTAGTTATGCATATTGCGATCAACTGACAAAATTTTACTTTTATTGTACTAGAAAATGTGTATAACCCTGTTTATTATTAACTAATTGTAAAAAATATATTTTCAGATAATAATATGGCAATGGGCCTTCACATTTAATAAGAGTACGTTAAAAAACATATCTATACGTGTTCGAATATAGATCATAAATATAAAAGAAGAAAATATTTTGATAATATTATTATACGCTACTGCCATCTACAGTAACAATTCGCGACTAATTCACAATGTCGTCACGTGGGTCACGGCCCATGCGCTCAGCCATGCTCTATTACGTCATGATTTGAGTGTGACAAACCGGAAGGACGTTGA
The DNA here is from genome assembly GCA_020383195.1 of Neomicropteryx cornuta. Lineage (NCBI taxonomy): Eukaryota > Metazoa > Arthropoda > Insecta > Lepidoptera > Micropterigidae > Neomicropteryx > Neomicropteryx cornuta. Next base: position 10,241,375 of record JAHKQU010000029.1, on the reverse strand, counting down.
CGCAAGAAGACGGATCATAGCCGTCTAAATATTCTAAATCGTAGTTTATCAATATTATTAAGGAAATCCCTAATGAAAAAAAATTGCAATTCTTACAGTTAATAAAGAATATTAATAAATTAAACACAATACGAGAAATTATGACGATTATGATTGAGGTATGTTATGTAGTATGTAGAACGTTTTAAGTATTTATTCGACAACCAATCTGTACATGTTTATCTGTATATGTCATAATTTACTACTGTATTTATGTATTAATTATATCCACACGGATTATAACCACAGTGTTATCTAAACACGGATACTATGATACTCATTACTTTTTTATTTTCATATTATGTTGTTTTTTTTTTAATAATCGTATGTGTCTCTTTAAACTAATAAATGCTAATAGATTTTAAAATAAAAATATAAAATATTTTGTTATAACGTATTGAGGGAAAAGTAAAAAGTTTTTAATATCCTTATTAATTATTAAGCCGAATACTGCTAGCTAGATAGCAACCAACGTGTCATTTTTAAGACCAAATCGATGTGTTGTTTTTGTAACCTTATTACAAATACGTTTTGTTTATTTTATTTTAGATACATATATCTAACTATTAGTAAGTCGTGCACTTTGTTCTAAAAAGGCAAATTTGTGGTTTTATTTATTTTATATTTAAAGCTTATTGTTAAATAAAACAGATAAAATAAATGCTCTAAATGAAAATATAAAAATGTGATATCTACCTTAAAATGTAAACAACTTCTATATTAAAGAAATACACCACCATTTACACAAATTGCATAAGCAAAGATGATATGTTTTATATTCATGGCGCAATAAAAACAATAACTCATAATTAGCCGGTACGTTTATAAAATAAAAAATTCTTTTGGAAACTTTATCCCAGAAATTTTAGGCTTTTATTAAATACCGTGGTTTTATTAAATACCGTCGAATTACCTTCTATGTCAAATTCTGCCAATATAATTTAAATGTTTATACAAAACCATATTATTATATGTTTATACCCCCTAATAACCCTAACCCTTACATTAAATATATTTATATTATATGCTTACCAAAATATCACAAATACATAAAACTAACAAGAATAAATAACAAAATATATCGAATTTAGTATAAGGTAAACCATGATAATAATATCTATTTACTTGTCCATTTATTGATTGTTTATGTGCATATAACATATTAACACATTAGCATATTTATAACAATTTAATTTAGTATCAAAATCGTTTTTACCTAAATATATTTGGTTTTTTTTTTAAGCAAATATCGTCTTCTTTATCAAATCATATTTACACCTACATAGATTAGAGATGGGGATAAAAGGTGTTAAGAATGTATGATAAAATTAAGTTAAAGTTTGAATTGTGTTTTTGAGCAATATAGATTAGTTTTGAAATATTAGTAGATACATCCATCTGGCGGATTATTGTAGAACCATTTTGCAAATTGATAGGTTTCTCTTATCACATTATTGGCGTAAACTGACATCTAGCGTAAAATAGGTCAAGCTTCGACATAGTTTATACAATATACGAGTACATGCGAAATATTTTTAATATCTCGCAGAAAAACCGTAAATAGATAGGTACTTAATTAATAATTATTACTCTATTTTCAGTTTTTTTTAATTATCGTAATAACATTTTACTTACCTACCTATTATTTGTTTTCAAAGAACTCAAGCTATCCTTTCAACATAATCATAATATAATTTGGTTTGTTCGATATTTTTACTTTACTTAACATCAACCTCTCCGCAACCTATCCCCACTCTTAGATTACGGCCCTGCTCTAATAAAATCACGTAACTAAGATTATTATTATTTTTATTAGGTACCACATTTAAATACAAGGTTGTATTTAAAAAGTGTTTTTATGGGATTTTTGAAGTGCACTTAAATCAACACTGATAGCCTTGCCCTTTGACATTTGCTAACAGTGGTTCCATCTTTTTTTTTACTCTTTCTTCATTTTTTATTAGCTAGTTATTTGATCCCTGGTTGGGAAAATTTACCGGATTTTGAGCTAATATTGTAAAACTTTTGATCGCTCACCTCAAAGACATACGCAAAATATTTGGTCTGCCTTACCAACCGAAGGAAAATAAATTGAAACTATTTTTCTAACCGTAATTTATTTATTCATTTTTGGTTTTTTATATATTTCTTAGATGATGCATACATCGCCATACCTAACTGAATATTATAGTAGGATAGGCATGAGAATTTCATTTTGTAAGCTTTTTTTTTTTTGCAATAATAAAGCCACTTATATTTTTACTTTCTGGTGGATGTTTGCTGAATGGTTTTATAATTATTATACTTATTATTAGTTAGAAATACTTATCTCGATATGTCCGGTCAAATCAGGAAATGCAATTTTATTTCGGTTAATGCCCGCTGTAGTTGGGCAAATCTAGATATGCCTGGGCTGATCGCGGTGTGACTTAAATCGTCTGGGCTCGTAACATAACGCTGTATTGAGATACTTCGGAGTGAATGATCCTGTATAGGTAATGACTTTTGGCGCCAAAATTTTTGGCGGGAAACTTCGGCTTCCAGGGGTTAATGTATCGAGGTACATAAAATACTTATTCCACTTGTAACAAAATGGCTTGGCAACATTGTTATTATCCATACGCATATATGCTTATTTTAGGCTGCCGTTTGCTAAACGGCGAACGGAGAGATGATGCTAAATTATATTGTATGGTGATGATAGTAACAATGATCAGTTCGACCCTAACTTTTAACTAGAGTTAGATTATATACAGCACACCTCAGCGATGCAGTCGATCATTCCGGGTATCATTCGAGGGATGAACTTGTGAGAAAAGAGTAAAAGCAACGTTTGTAGGTATGAAAGGACCGCTCTGGGTGGTACAAAAAATCGAGGTTAACTTCAAACTCCCACCGTGGTCACAAGTTTCCAGGTAGAGGTCTCTTTATCAGCCATACTTACTAGAATTGCTTTTCTGAGCTTGATAATGAGTCAGAGGTCGTGACCAGTGACCCGTAACTCGATCTGCCATAATGTGAACTGTCATTTTATTAGGGTATCATAATAATTAACAATGTAACAAAAACTTTAGTGAAATATGTATATATAAAAGAAATTTACTGCATAAGAAAGCACCCAAACTGCTTTACCCGAATAATTTATCTCTCTTGACATACTTAAAGTTCATTACATTGGTTAAACAATTATATTTTTGAAATAAAATATGTGATTATAATAGCAACACTAAGAACGTTTGGGAAACAATTAAAGCAGTTACATACACTCTCGCTTAATAGCACCGATATAAAAGAACTGATAATTAAAAATAAATTTACAAATATTTCTCAAAACCCGAAATTTACATCTAACTACGTCAATAAGTAAATAAAAATATATTAGATAACAATAAGAAACCTTTTTATATACCATAAATAACTAAGCAGGAAGTATTAACATTCATTTAGGAGTTACGGTCTGATTGTGCGACAGAAATTCATAATATTTTTTGTGGAAACCTGAAATTAACCAAAGATTTTAATTGTGATCCACTTATCGACATTTTTAATTTAAGTTTAAAAAAATAAAGTAAAAAAGTTTTATGTATCCAAAACATTTTTAAGAATCTCTTATTAAACCTATTTTAAAATCTGATGCCAAAGATCAAAATATCCAATACGGATTTACGCCTGGACTAGGTGCACAAGACGCAATTGCTGAAGTTACGGAGTTTATAACCACGAATCTAGACAATGGATTTAAAGTCCTTAGAATTATTCTAGATCTTGAAAAGGCTTTTGATAATGTGTCTCACCAAGTTCTCATTGAAAATCTAGCTAAAACCGGAATATTAGGAACATATTTAAAATGGTTTACCAGTTACTTAAACAATCGGAAATAAAAGGTAAAACTAGGTAACGTAAGCAGCCAAGAAATATCAGTAGAGTTGGGAATTCCCCAAGGAACTGCGTCATGACCTGTACTATTTCATCTATATAAACGCTCTGTGTAAAATATACATTAGAATTAACTGGTTTGTTTCGCTGACGATACAGTTCTACTATTATGGATTATACTTATAGATTCTCAAAGATTCTCATAGTCTCAATGATTTCCAGATCTAATCTGTAGATCTGGAAATCATTGAGGGTAAAGAGGAGAAAGGGTGTGAATGTCAAGATGTTACTGCAAATAGTTCATTTCCTAGAAGGAAATGATCACTGCTATTTGATGGTAAATATATGCTTAAAGTATTTTGAAAGCAATGCATTTGTTTGGCCCTATCACGGTAGGTATATTATGCAATTCTGCTCATCGTAGCAACAGGCATTTGCATAGTTTTCCTTCATCTATGATATTTAGATTTTCCTGAGTATGCATTTTACAACCACTGAGATTATGCAAAGTATCGTATATACCGTTCATTGTATAATGGATGTACTCGTAAATATATGGAAAAAAACAAAGAGAAAAAACGAATATAACGATGAAAATGGCGGGCAAAAAGGCTCAAATAAAAGAAGATTGTTATTTGTGTAGACTATTTATAACTTGTGAGTTGGAGGTGTTTTCTTTTGAAACACCTCCTTATTAAGTATTAGATTTTAGTTGATTAAACTTTAGTATTTCATAAAATAAAAAAATATTTAAAACTCAAAGTTGTCATAAAAAAAAGTCATATGGTTTACGTATTTTTATGTAGATTTATGCATGTTTGTGTATTTATTTTAGTAATGATTAAATATCAGAATTTGTACATCTTTCAAATTATAATTGTCGTACACTATTTGATGTCCACCTAACATCAATCACTCAAGTTTTCTGTTGCATCACGGCAAAAGGGCGCAAGCTAGGAATACTCTGAAAATATTGCTAGTACTTAAGGTTGTGTTAGTTTTTGTTATTACGTATTTGTATTTTTCAATAATTAGACAATATGAAATATTTTCATACCTTTTGTTATAAACGTCGTTCTGCGGCATCGAACTGGAACTTACTTTTGTTGTATGAACATCAAACGCTCAATAAAACATTTAAATTTAATGTTAATATTGATTTACCTGGTGAGCCGGTGTAGTGGTTTCCAAATCAGCGGGTGGAGCACGCCACGCGGTTCGATTACCTGCGAATGAATAAACAATTCTGGTAATGGAACGCTCAAAAGCGATTTCACTGCTGAATAGTCAATGCCTCGATTGGACTCCTCGACGGCTGAAGCGCGACTGCTAGAAATACGTTTTTGTAACGCTGATAAGGGACGCTCACTTCGATAAGCAAGCGCCGCCCGATGTTTACATTTCGATTAAATAATAACGTTTATTGAGACGCCTATCATAATTGTTTCCTTGAAATTCGATGATTTCATAGAATTTTCAATATAATTCAATCAGGAGTAATTAATTATGACCTGTCAAAGATAAAGGCATAACGTCTGTGCAAAACAGGAGCAATTTAAATCTTATTGTCGACACACCCTGGTTGCTTCATTTTTAATATTAAACAAAAAATAAAGATACACTCACATAGAGCGGATACTTTTGTAGTCTTCTGTGAATTTATTTATTGCATATGAGATCATATTGCCAAAAAAAAGTTTAAGAATACATGTTTTTATATTGGTTGACACTCCGTGGCATTAGCATTAGAGACAGCCATAATATTTTAACGTCTTATATTTTAGCGTGTTATAAATATTCTGAGCTTAATTAAGACATAGAACACAAATTTACGGATATACAGACGTAAAAATAATGTGGCCCTCTTTATTATTTAAGTCAGTGGCAATATGTACTCATATTTAATAAATAAATATACAGGAGACACCAAAACTGTCCGCCCTATGTGAGTGTATTTCTATTTTTTATAACATCAAAAATGTAACAACCAGAGTGCGTCTAAAATGAGGTTAAAATTGCTCAGACTCCTTCATATCGTAAGTTAAACTTAAAAAAATCAAAGTGGTTCACATTTGTCGAAAAGATTCAAATAACAGCATGTATGCGTTAGGAATTCAATCAAAAGATCGCCGGTGCTTACACATTTAGATCACATCTATTTTAAAGCTTATTGACCATCGTGCCCTTTATTTTATTCTCTTCGTGGAGAATGTTATCATGTCGGACTCTCGTTCAACCTATTTACACAAAAAATATCTGCAATTCAAATATATCATTATAATAGCTACTTTACAATTACATCACAATTGTTCAATCAAAATATGGTATTTCATAGTTTTATCACCTATTTATAAAGGTAATATAGTATGTATTATGAATATGTTGTATATAGATATAAAATATCCTACTTTTAGTGCTTATTTCAGCTGCTCAGCAATCAATATAGCAGCCTTGGATGGTTTAAGAGAGTATTTCTACAAACACTTTCCGTGTGTTATCCGCACAACGCGATAAACAATGAAATATCACTAATAATACGGGTTACCCAGACACTATAAAAAAAAAGTAATAACTCGTCTAGCAGTGATATCAGCGAATGGCTTTTATCGCCTATTTAACAAGAACTTCATTCGCGTCGAACGTTGCCACAAAACTGCCGAGAGGCAGTGTTGCCAACAGAGAACGCGGTACTAAAATATCGAACATAAACAAATCGTTTCGAGGTATACTTTCAGGCAGCTGTTTAGCGTTTGGCCGACAGTGCAGTGGAAAAATCTTCTAATAGGCAGGTTTATTTTAGCGCCGGTTTATTTTTGTACGAACCGATCGAGCCGCGGCACACTTGCGCTAAAGCCGCGGACAGAACTAAGCCTAGACGAACGTGGTCGCGCCTACGGCCGGCAGCCCACAACAATACAAAACGAACAGGTCTTGAGCCTTGAGATTGCTTCCCACACTTTTACAGCTAACTTCAAGGTCGATCGGATCGATTTTGCGTTTATCACTGCCGTTTTTGCGTATGACTTATACGGTTTTTTATTAATCAAATATTATAACTAACAATTATGTTTGAATAGTTCACGGTAAACCAGTTTCTGACATAACAAACAATTTATGAAGATGGAATGGAAAATTTAAAATAGTACCCAACAAACGAGCTATGCGATTATTTTAATTTGTTTTAAATTGATACCTAGAGCTTACTGGCCTGCAAGTCGTGGCTTCTATAATATTATAAATGTAACTTTTATTATTTTATAAATGAATCTACATATACATATAAACCTGTGTATAAAATAAGTAAGAATGTTTAAGATTACTCTCTGTATGTTTACTTTATAAAAATAAATAAATAAATAAATAAAATACACCATCAACTACTCTAACAAGAGTAGCAGAGTGCCATCTTTTTAGGGTGCGCACCAACTCGATACCTAACAGTAGGAGCAAAGCGCTAAGGCTTTTAAATACTGAAGAAATTGTGGACTTAAACTTGCACATAATATATAAAGACTATTATTTTGTATACGCAAAAGGCTCATATCCCGTTAAGAATAACACGATCTGTTGTTCAAAAACAAGATTAATTTAAATAAAATAAATTTTCTTTCGATAGGAGAAATTTTTCATTTCAATGTGTAAATATTTTGAAACAACTCTCTATAGAACTTAAAAATATAAAAAATAAATATATGAGGTCCAAACGATTATGTGCATCTCCTAGAGAAGGGTCATTAAAATTCACTGAGGGGTCATTAAACAAATTATATTAAGTATACCTAGGTTAGAAAAAGTGTTTATTTATAGCAACTATAATAGCTGTACGAATAAAATAGTAAAACTAGAGAAGGTTGTAAGTAATTTACGAAAGCAAAAACATAACTTACAAGGAGACAGCAAAAACACTGCTTTTATATGACAAAGTCAGAGATATATTTTTTAAATTGGAACGTAGACAATTTATTAGGTATCTGTCAAAGTTTGTAATATAATATCAACAGTAATAAATAAGTCAACTTACGGACATAAAGCACTCATTATTGTATTTGCCAAAACATTTCGTCATATTAAATGTATGATAAGAGCAATAAAGTCATTATTTTTTTAGATAATTATAACAGTATCCACCACCTGACAACAGTTCACCATCTGACAACAGAATATTCACTAATTAAAATAGTTTATAACACAAAGTGTTTTAAGTAAAATTGCCTAATTTATACATTAAAAAAAACAATTTGGTTTTATATCAGTTTAAAATATTAATTTTATTAATTATGACAATTTAAGTAAATATTTTCTCGTCCACCAAATTATATGAATCAAATTTCATATTAAATCATAGAAATTCCATGAAAAATTGTTATAAAGAAATTGTTGAAAATAATTGTGAGATCTTCGCGGAATATCAAAAATGAATCTTTGGAAAAAAGGTAAAAAACTCAAAAATTGCGATAATACAGCTATTAGAATTACAGTTTAAAATTTTACGCAGCCCTGCGTCGCGACAAAGTTTCGACTGACAGCCACGTGCAAACGAATACAGCAATACGAATACGAATGCATTAATAATTTTAATTTTTTAAGAAACTTAAATTCAATCAAATTTAATAATTTTTTAAATTTATTTCTCGTTAAGTTTGCACATATTTTCAAAACGCATTTGACCATTTTAAAACCGTAATTTAATACAATAGCTAATAAGGAGCGCTGGCGAATGCCCTTTTACAACTGGGCCGACTTAAACGTCCTAAGCGACGGGGCTTAGTTAGATGTCAGCGTGGGCTTACTTCTTACATCGTCTTTGCGTACAAAACCGCCCGTTCCATACTCTAAGGTATATTCTGTTTTAACCTTATTCTTTTTTGTTTAGATACATTCGTAACTCAGTTAGCTAACTCACTGTACTTCCGTAACTATAGCTCCGTAAGTCACTATAGTTATATCGAAATTATCTAGCAGACAATAATAAGTTAAGCAGCGAAAGTCGTAAGTTAATTTTAAAATTTAATGTGTAAATAAATATTTTATAAAAAAAACATTATTCCTTTACGTTTAAATGGATTAAAAAAATATATCTTATTTATGCCTTTATGAGAGGAAAAAGAACATATTAAACAATAAAAAAAAACTCATATTGCATGATATTGGTTAAATGAGGAAAAGTAAGAAAACGTAGTCTTTCTCAAATAGGTTTGGATAATAGTAGTAATAAGAAATAATCAAGACTGTGTAGTCAATGGACATAAGCGTCGGCGCGAGCTGATGGCGTGACGGCCTATAATATATGAGAAAATGTCTTCGACTAAGGTATTCGGCAGTGCTCACAAATCGACCTGCCAGCGCCTCATATGTTAACGACTCAGATGCGGCGACCTCACTTTCTTGAAACTACGGGACACAACGAATGCTTCGGCCAAGGTCGTACAAAAAATATTTTCCGATTTCCATTTAGAGACTTTTAGAAGACATTTAGTACATATTTAGATAGAAGTCGTTATTATTACTTGACCGCTTAATTTTTAACCTTTGAATATGTTACCAGAAATGTGAAATTATATTATATCGAGCGATTGTAGGAAATGTATAGAATGCTGTATAAAAGAAAATGTATTATTCATTGTAATGTATTATATATTGCCTAGGAAATGTATATAGAATTCTTCGAGAATGTATAGAATGCCAAACTAATTAGTGAATGTATCAAATTATAAATACAAATACGAAAAACAATACTTTTATTGCTAAATAATGTTCTTATTATTTATTTTAACAAAAACATGCTGTTTTCTCTCTTATGTTTCAAGATTTAGCAATTTACTGTGTATAATTGTTATAAAATGTTTTTTCCTTGCATAGTTGTTTGTAGATTAGTATTATTATAAACAAAAATCTTATGAGTAGTTACATTGCATATTATTTTTTTAACAATATTTTGTTTCTTAATACTCACAAACTCAACTATTTTTGCAAGATCAACTGGAGTGGCATATAAAAGCAAACACTATATTTTTTACACATAAGCATTTATTTTACGTTAGTTCTTATTATGGCCCATAAAACTAATACATCACGAATAAAGTCGCTAAATGTTTTAACATGTATTTTTTTTCAAAAACAATAACAATACTAAGCTAAATTTATTACAAACACGATTACAAAAAAAACAAGGAATACCAACGATTAAAAAAATCAAATAAGCATGGCAACACAGGTGAAAAATAACACGCTGATATTACACAGGTGTAATAATAAAACACGAATATAGTAATCTATGCAGAAATAACACGCTAGTTGATTGAACAGTGTATTTTCGCGATCTGCTAAAATAGTCCGGAACATAAAACCGAATCTCGTACTATGGAACTATCGACGTATCCGCATGTAAGCTTAAAAAGTAACGTATGGATTTGTCTTCTAAACACTATAAAAACTCAAACCTATATAAAAAAAATATATAAACTTATATATTTAAATGAAATGTATGAATAACAATCTTGGATTAAATATGTGGTGCGAGTTTGTTGGTGCGAAACTAGCCACGAAGAGGTGTTGTAACCTTTCGAGGAAATCTCGTAGCTCTGTTGGTCGAGATTTAAATCCCCGCGCGCTTTTGCCCAGCCTTTTAGAAGATAGGATGGTTTCGATACTGAAGCTGCATGTAACTTATCTAAGCCTTTTGTTATGAGTGCTATTAAATATGGCTATCCGTAAAGGGACGTTTAATCATTCTAAAATATTATGTATCTTATTAATACAACGCTGTATTATTTATTTATTTCTGTAATGAGTAAAAATATATTATTTACTTTTAAATAATATTCTATCCATATACTTACATACGCGAAACGAATGTAAGCCCTACACAATGAATAATACGTGACCCGTGAATTGACTTCGTGTCAGCCATATTGACGAACAACTTCTTTATGATTGCATTTTTTACAGTTTCGCGTAAAACTTGTTTGTTTTGACATGATTCACTTCCCGTTTGAGGTCAATTATTTCAGTTGCATAACACATGTTAGGTTAACATACAATATGACACTAATTTCAATACGATTCGTGAATAGAGGTTACTGTTGAAAAATGTATTACTTTTCAAATAATGAATTATGTAACTGTATACATACAAATTAGATCGTGGTAGTCTAGTGGTTGAGGCGTTCGGTTATTGGCCCAAAGGTCGCAGGTTCGATTCCGCACATGGTCATACCATTTTTAACGCTTCATTACCACCATCTCCCCTGACTCTAGTACAGGCATATTTGGCCTAGTTGAGTAGGGCCCAAAATAATTGTATATGACCTAGGTCATAGCAATTATTTAAAAAAAAAAAAATTTGAACAGAGTTGCTTAGGAAATCCTTGTAAATAGATTAAATTAGAGGACCTACTTCAAGAGAGGTTTTCTCTATGTACGAATCCAAATATAGAATTTTAGGAGTTATAAATCGCAGACACGCTATATGTTCTTTACAAAAGTTATCACTTGATTCGCCGATCTAGTTAGTAAAGACTTGTGTTATAATACGTTTTTTTTTTATTCTTATATTATTAGTATTATTTTTCCAGGTGCATTTCCGAGAAACAAACTTCAGCGAATAAATTGTCAAGACAAAGTAAGGCACGTCGATTGCAAAACAAATATCGAACAGCGTGAATATGTTTCAAAGGTATTGATTTTGTGATAACTTTGACATAATGAGAAGCAGTTTATCTACATGGCGTGCACGTTTATGTAAGTATTCTTTTATAATAACACTCCAGTATGCATAGCTTGAACTAAAAATGTTGGTATTATAAACATACGTGTGAGCACAGTTGATGATCACAATGCCAGTTTAGTAACATTAGTAATATCAAATAACCTTCATTTATTATAACTTTGTTCATAAGCGGAAACATCGCCTTATATGAACTCCATAGTAATTCAAGTTTAGTGGAAAAGTACCTAATCTGATAACATCATCTTTTAAAAAGGTATAGTAGATATGTCACTGTTAGTAGGTAAAAAATGCGAGGCAAACTCTAAACTGGGATCCATTACAAAATCACTTATTAAATAGTTTTTCAGTGAAAACTTTAAGAACCACACATAGAATTAGGTAAAAAAAACATAATTTTAAACCTGTTGAGCAAGAGTTCCTAAAGTTAATATTGTTTTGGCAATTAATAGGAGGCTTCTTCCCTTATTTTTTTTTTAGTAAAGAATTGCTTTATGAGTAATCTATCTTTCTAAATACATTCACGAAATATTAATAATTTCAAGTACATATACCTACATATAAAATTAGCTGTGCCATTTTCCATTTCTTTTAAACTTAATCATATTTGTATTATCATACCTATTTGCATGCTTTAATACAACAATTCGTGAAAGACATTTAGCAAAAAAAGGGTCAGATATTTAGCAATTGCTTGACGGACACGGTTAAACGTATTTTTCAAATAATATAATATTTATAACTACACCAAATCGCGCATGTTTTAAAAATAGCGCAAAAACAGTCAGAAATAAAACTATCACATTGATGATGACTTTTATTTATGTATTTATTTTATAAAGTAAACATACAGAGAGTAATCGTAAACATTCTTACATATTATACACAGGTTAATATATTTTATAACACTCGATGCTCTCCAATTTCATGTTTACAAAACATGCATGTGTGTAATCTTAAGTTAGTTATATATACAAAATTTGGTACATTTGATTTTAATTATAACATTAGAATTTGAGAGAGAGAAAAAAAGAATTAAGATAATAACAAGTAGGTGCCATTTTTTACTTTTTTATCAAAATATTATATTATAGATATAAGCGGCATCATAATTATTTTACAACGTACGAGTGACAGCCCTGTTGAAATTAGACGGATTTGACAGTGCTAGATGAAAAGTGCATTCTTGAAAAACCGAGCGCAGATCCATCTCTGAACACGTCCGCACAGCCCCTTAGCTGGGACGCAACTGGATGGCCGCTCCGGGAATACGCACAGTTCTGATTTTGTATGGGCAAATGTATGAAGATTTTGCGCCGCGAAATTGTTTATCTTTACTCGATGATATTTCAGTAAATAAATGTAACACAAAAGGTTTCATTGCGACCGAGTTCAAGATATAAGAAACACGATAATCTAAAAACAGTTTAAAAAATGTGGTCTCTTCTAGTAAAAAAGGTGCGTCAAAAATAGGTCTATTTACACGAAATTCAAATGTTTACAATTTTTTTTTCTAATATATAGCTACGCATTTTAAATAATCGGGTTCATTGAGACCTAGTTTAAAATTACCCTTTTATAAGTTATTTTTTATTTTGTGGTGGTCTTTGCGAAAGTGCTTTAAATTTCACTTTGAAATGCCCAAAAACGGACAATCGACCCATAAGGCGCCCCGGGACGCATTTGTCCTTGAGATTTGAAAGAGTAGGCTTTATTCGAACATTGACGTGTAGAAAAGAGACGGATATACTCGCCGACTCATTTGGAATCGATGAAACATGTTTTTTGTATTTAAATAATTATTATCATTTGAAAAAAATGTTTTTTTTTAAGTAATGTCCTAGATTATTATATTGTCTATCTTTAGAAAGAAAAATTAGGTTCGCGTCACTTACACAACTTAAAAGAAAATCATTGCAAGAAAAAAACAACACTTTCTTATTTATTTATTTTCATTACTATTATAAGGTGTATTTCGTTTTTTTTAAGCAAAGTACTAAATTAATATATGTAGAATATTGTGGTATTTTTAGTTTTAGCCATTTGTTGGGAATAACTTCAACAAAATGCACCAAAATATGTTACAAAACACGTTTTAGGGACTGGTGGCGCCTTAAGTTAGAGCAATAATTGAATTATATGAAAATGTTAATTAAAACCACTGGCACACAACACGCGGGGTGTGGCGAAACCTTAAAGTGTAAGGTCTGTGACTACTCAATATTCTATTATTAAATAGTTTACAAATATATATTTTTTTTCTACATATATATTATATACATTTTTAAAGGTTAAAGTAAAACTAAAAAAAAAACGTTAATGGATAAAAAAAATAATGTAATACCAATTATTAAAGACATATTTGAAGACAACCTAATGAATTATGTAACTACTTAATATATTTTAATTTAATAAAACTACTCCATAAATTAATATTATCATTAATAAGCAATACTTTTTTATTTGGTTTATTCAATAAATTCACAATTCCTTCCTTGTATGTACCAGCTAGGCCCAAGGCTTATCTGCTGGAAACCAGGTGTGTAAAATACGGATATTAATAATTGTGAAATATGTTCAAATTATTTTGTTTTGTATTTTACACGTCCTTTAAAATATAGATATACACATACATTGATATACACTTTTATAGCTTAGTAGTATATTACAAACAAAAATAAGTATACTTATAATAATATTTTCAAATAATAATTAACACGTTAAATCAATTTATCTACAAACAATTTTTGTGAGTGTTTTTGTGAGATTTCATAGCAAATATTTCTAACTTCATATTTAATTTTTTTAGATTTAATATTAGTTTTAATTAAAGATCTTAGCAAGTTATTAAAAAAAATGGTATAATGAATTGCAACGTTCATTAACCACAAAAAATTTTAAATGCAGGTATAAACAACATTTCATTTTGTATTTGTCATGTACTACGAGTATATGTATGTTGAACGAGTGTTTTGAACTTGTCACAATGTCACTTGTGAGAATGTTACAATATTTAAATATACCGAGATCATCACTCATATATTTTAATTTAATTTTTTTAGGAACAATTATTTTTATTATTTTATAACTTATAATATTTAAATAATAATAAGAATTGATTAATAAATATAAATAATATAAATTAATAATGGTATTAGAAGATAAATATTATAGTATGAAAAATTTATAGGAAAACATATTTTACATTTTAATAGTAAATATATGAATGATGGTGTATGACAATTTAGAGGACAATTAAAAAATGAAAAGTTCTATGAGCCGCCGCGCATAGAACTTTTCATTATGCTGCGTGCAACTCCAGAGGGCTCGTTAAAGGTTGGTGCTACAAAAGAATTGATACTAAGAGTGTTATGATATAGGTATTTATGAAACAAACAACTTAACTCACCAAGAGATCGAACATCCATTAATATTTCTTGGTTGTGTAAAACCTTAAAACTGACAACCATTAAACCATCAATCTAACAATAGACAAAGCCATTTATAAGCGTACATCGCACCTAATAAATAAAACCATGGTTGACGGATAGTATGCAACTCATTAACAAACAAGAGATATGAGGAGTAGCATCTAAAGACATAAATAAATTAAAATTATTTAGAGAAGACCGTGCAATGAAGAATACTTCTAGTTTGGATTTTTAACTCTTTATGCAAGAATTCGATTTTTTTTATATCTATTTCTAATATTATACCTTTTTTGAAAAAAAACGTGAAAAACTTCAAAATGTGTCAATATAGTGACAGAATGCATGGTGCAAATATCATACAGTTTTTTGTGTTCATTGGCCATCTATACAAAGATTACGGAAAATATCGCTTTAACCATACGGAAAAAATAACTCGACCTTATTTAATGTGGTATACCGTAACCACGGAAAAGTTTTTCACGACGCAAAAGTAAAACTTAAAAATAAACAATGAAATATCTACATTTCAATCATTAAAAAGTTTTTTTTTATTTTATAACTTTATAAAACGTTGGGTTTGGCTAATATTCAGTCACCTTAATGTATAACAAAGTTATGAAATTAATTTAAGAAACTTTTAATTGGAAAAGGGGTAATTTTCTAGTACAAAACAATTTCGACACGCTCATATTAATGATTAATGCACCGCACTGTGTCTCTATAGTAGAGCGGTAGATACTGTAAACATATGTGTAAGACGAATCTGATTATGGAATTTTAGCATTCCCTATATAAATATCGTTTGACGTACATATATAATTAATTTTTTTTCACGAAATCTACTATTTTTCTGTTTTATCATATTAAAAAAATATTTTCAAGGAAATTTTAACTTTAATAGCTTTATTAATTTATCTACAATTTAAAATATTTTAAAATTTTCATGGTCTTTTTTTAATAAATAACAAATAAATATTAATATAATGACAATGGCATTCATTTTCGTGAAAGTTTCATTTGTATTCATTTACATTTGTGTTTTACAAATATAAATGAATTACGCAGTACAAAAAAGTAAAGGAATAGAGGAAAATATATATCATAACACTTCCTAATAATACATAGGTAAGTTAGTAACTTTTTTTAAAAAAATAACTAACAATGTATGCAAGTCGATTTAAGAATAGCCATTCTGGTTTTTTATATATACCTTACACTCTTACATTTTCTCTATTTGGTGTAACAGTGAACAATTTTTGTTTGATTTCTTACGCACGATTTTAGTTAAACAAAAAATATTTGACCCAATACTAAATATTTAGTAGTACAATTGCACAAATTTACATATTGCATAAAACATATTTTACAAGTTACACGTTAAGCTGTCAAAGTTGGAGCAATCAAAGCTTAGAAACCGGCCCCCGGTTGAGTAAAGCGTTCATTGTTCGCTGCCTGCTTTTTATATGTCAGTGTTCGCCCAATACCGAAACGAGTTCGCGACTCCAGCAATGGCCGACCGCGTTCTCGGTTAAACGCCGCCTATTCAAAGAATGGTCATCTCGAACATAACCCCTCCATTGGATTGTCTAAATGCAATACCTACATATTACGGGCATTATGTAAATAATCTAAACAAACATCGACTACCACTACTAATACTAACGATTGAGCAACTACACAAAACATCGATGATGCTGATTGATTAACAGCTGTTAGAAAATAAGTTATTTAAAAGGTTCTATCTGAAGCAGTGGAAACGATTTTTCTATCCGTTTACCGAAATCGGTTTTAGCATTTTAAAACCGACTTCAAAATAAGTCTAGTATATATAAATTAAGAATCAACACAATAAACTTCTAGTTATTAGTAAAAGATAATCAAAACGTTGTAGTATAAACCATGTCTCTCGAGAACATAATTATCCTTTACATAAAGCATAATGCTAATTGTAAAATTTAGTTTTAAATCACTCATCTAATGAACATCTTAACTTCTGAAAACTATGCAATAATATTTAAAGTTTTAGTATATATAACATCTACATTTTGTACTTTGTAATTACTGTTCCGCATCTAAAAAAAAGTAGTCGTATCCTCTGAATTAGAACAGCCTTTAATCTGTAGTGGCGGCCTCGCGGCCATCAGCCCAAATTAAAAAAAATACTTACCTACATTGAATATAGCGTAACTTGATGACCCTTGATGACGCGTAACGGGCACAGCGTGGACGCACTCGCCGAGGATCTGCCGATCATGGCAGTTCCAGGAAGACCAGCTCGCCTCTATGTGTGACTTGATTGTATGCCCTGATGCTTTATTCCGATAGAATGCTTCCCCTCTCACTCTCTCCATCTATCTATGTGTATCTCTTGACTTTATATTAACAAATAGATCACGGACGGTGCATCGAGTTAAATAGGCGAGGTGCGTCTCGCCTGTTTCAGAGATAGCAAAGATTTTCAATATTTATATAATATATATATTTAGAACGTATACCACTACCGGGTAGCTGGACTCTCTTAGAAAAAGCTTTAAAATTTTCCTATGTAATTTATTTCGCCTGATTTTTATATTTTTCACTACGACCATTGCAAGATTTGACAGTTAAACCAAGCGTTTAATCTTCATTTGGCCCAAAAGTAAGAACGATTCAAAAAATTCATGATTTTTGACCCATCCTCGTCCTTGTCACAGGTTTCCACATTCGTGGGACCCCCTGTTGTGACGTCACTTAAATTGCAATGTTTAAATAAAGAACTAATTTTGAAAGAAAAATACCATATTTATTTTTTAATTTAAAATATTTTCACATCACCAATTTGTAGGTTTCGAAATAATAAATACATAGCTACTTAAAATCAACGAAAATTTCACGAGTCAGTTGTGGACAATACAAAAAATGTTCGTTTTCGAGAGTTAATGAATATTTATTTCATCGTTTTTTGAGACGTCACACCACGTCGCACTTTGTGACGTTTTTAGTCCATCCTATCTGAAATATTGGAGAAGTTTGCGTATTTAGTGGACAGCAACACGCTCAATGAAAAGTACAGTAGAAAATTCTTTGATCACCAAGGCAAGACAACGAGCCTTGGCGATCAAACGACTAGATGCACTGATAGATTATTGCGTTTTTTACTAAATTAAGAAATTGTAGAAATTTACATTAGACAGTTTAATCTAGCAGTAACGTTTACAAGAACCTGGCAGGAGGAAAAATTGACACAATAGTTGACACAGAGAATGCATAGGCATACCAGTCTGATTATCCATCTGATTTTCCCTCTAAAACAGCTATGTTTCACAAAGTTGTTTAACAGTAGATCAAAAACTACATAATCATCTCGTTAAGTGTCGTAGGCTTAATCACTACAAGCTAATTGTCTAATATACTGTCCTTTTAGTCCTAAAATACTTTGGTACATACGCGTATAGATATTTTACATTGTTTTATTTGTCGAAAACTTTTACATTTTTGTACATAATCGTTTATAACTTTTAAAAACTATATAATGCACTTGCTGGTAAATGTACAAAATGCACTGTATTCCTACGATTAAACCCATATATTTTTTTTAAAAACGCTTATTTCTAAATATGCAATTTTTCATAAGTAAATAATTTTCAGAGGTCATTGTGATAGTATTCAATATTTTACAAATAAACAGTTTGTGGAATTATTTTTACGCAAATCAACAATGTAGCCGTTGCAAATAACTTTGCAGTTGACGACCCGGTCCTTGTTAAATTGAGAGATGAAAGTGGACTTCGGTTGAGGAAATAAATTAGGCAATCGGTCAGTTAATTGACTAAAAACAAACAGTAAATTTGAAAAGAAATATTGAGACTACATTACTAGGGATTAACATCCTAGGATTAACCTACTAGGGATAAAACATCCGAAACGTACCGACCAAATTTCATATTTCCATAAAGCAGTGCGACACTAAAATGTATTTTCGTATTTTATTTTATTTTATGCATGTGTAACTTAATTATTTTTTATTTGAGATTAGGAAACCGGCAGAAAAGACAGTGTCTTAACTATATCTATTTACAATGTATTTTTATATATTTCTCTGATAAAAGTTGCTTCTGGCAAAGTTGAAATTGAATTGAATTAACAGGGTTTAAAATTAATATTTACAGGGTTTAAAATTAATTAACTGATTAGTAGGTATGAAATCTATTTTTCATTTTTTTATGCAAGAGATATTGATATAAATATAACATTATCAAATTTTGATGAGAGTTGACCCTTTGAGTGCATGCAGGTCGTCTTGATTTGATAAGAAGATATATCTATTCAACTTGTAAGGATTTGAAATAGACAATGTTAATTAACATTATGTTATTCCTTTATTAATTAATAAAGGAATATTAATTAATATATCTAATTAGGATAATTAGATATATTAGATTTGTTAGGTTTTGTTTTTTTTTTCTTCTCTGGAACTGTAATAACCATTAGCTATATGAAATTTAGGTTAGTATCTTACCGAACCTTACCGAACATCGACATTCCCAATTTTGATGTCTATGCCTATCACGAAGAAGGTACAAACTGCCTAGTGGTTGTCATATGTAGATACCAAAATTGAGAAAGCAAGATTCAATACTAACCACAATCACTGTCACGTAGGTAGGGTCGTGTGTGCAGTTTAGATTTGGTAGAAGATTTTTATCAGATAATACCCCATTTTAGGGATCAGCGCTGATTATGTTTGATTATAGGTAAAGTATTTTAGTTGCTGGTTTAGAAGCTGGGTATAAATTGGAAATAGCAATAAAATAAGTGAAATCAATTTAGCAATGATATAACCATATATAGTCTAAATCGTGGCTAAGTTCGGCCTCATTTTCAACCGGTTATTTTCACTTTCAAAGGGGTTCACATTGTACTAGTCGTGACAATACACTACAACCAATCGGTGATGATTTTCTAAGAAACCGCGAGTAAACAAAAACCTATTTATATCAATAGGTAAAACACTAAAGGTATGATTACAAGTGAACATTTATCCAAAGAGATTTTGTGAAGTTACGATTGATTTATTAAATTCATAATAATATCTACAGGAATAATCGTAATAGGCTAGTAACTAATATTTTACACGAAAAAGAAAAGATAATAAAAAAAATGGAGATCGACTTCAAAATAACCTACAACTAAAAATAATATTTAAAGTAAACAATAGAAAAGCAATCACCACCATGTTATGCAACTTCAGTAGGTTAGGTTAGGTTAGAAAAACCATGTCTCTGCGCCGACTTCGACTTTTTGGTGAATCCATTTTTTGAGTTTAGCCGTTTTAGAGTATATAGAAATATTGAGTTCAGAAGGCTTTAGGACCTTTTAATTTTTAATACCTTCACAGTAAATACTGTCAGAGTTTCAAACCATTTTTTGAAATGACAATAAAAAAACACAGAAAGCATTTAAATTTCTGGTTATTCTTATCGAAACATTCTATAAACGAAGCTACTAAACAAGCGATATTTGATTTGTGCTTATGGACCCTCTGGTCTTGAAGCGATATTAATAAATTTTGAAATATAAGTTACGGTATTTGAAAATATTTAGAAAATAAATTAGATATCACTTAAATTATAATTTTTTAATGTTATAATTTTTTTGTGTACTATTTTTACGTGAACGTAATATGTCAATTTTGTTTTGTTCCTTAGTTTATACTGGTTCTACTATTTATTTTTTATATTGTAGGGTATTAATATTTTAGGACGATACGATATATTTTCATATTTTATTTTATATTGTAGGTTATTAATATTTTAGGACGATACGATACATTTTGATTGAATTACACGATTTCAAAGGAATTATGGTTCATATGCTTATAGGTACCTATGTAGCATTAAAAAAATACAATAAGATAAAAACTTATAGGCAGCTCCTTAGAAGTTGACTTTTTTGACTGAAGAATTTTTGACTCATGCCTGAAGACATCTACTCGAGTTGCGTTGAGTTGACCATAATTTGTTTTTATGTTACTGGGTATATGTGTGTGCCAATATGAGTTACCACGATGAACATCAAATGCCATCATGATTCCGAAGTACTTTGTGGTGAGTTTATGATTAGGGTTTGTAGTAAACTTTCCCTTGCGAGGAACTCGACTTGACCACACAGGGCTTTCCTCACTTTCCTATGTATGTAAAGGTCCTGAATAGTATACTGTCTTTTGTGTAAATTTTATAGGAGTATACACACAGCACCGCACAGAGCACCTATACTAATCCACTTCATATTAGCGTTGCGAGGATTTTTCGGAGATAAATTTTGGTACAATTGTTGAGTGTTAAAAAACCACCATAATGTTTCTATTTATTTAAAAAAAAAATGCTGAAAAAAGAACGGCGAGATAGGTGAGTTTAAATATTTTAATGGAAACTCCGTCATGGTCAGGAGACAATAAATAGATCTTCTTAAAACTTCATCTTGAACAGTATATTCAACATTTTTTAGAAATAATTTTCTTCATATAAATGCCACGTAATATATAACCACAATCATAATTCTAAAATGACTGATATAAAAAAAATACTAGTACCATATCAATTGACGTAAAAAATAATTACAATACCATTTATTAAATCATTTTATTTATATGTTATGACAACGCGTCAACTGTAGTAAATACAATGTCTTATTATTCAAATCCTAAAACAAAAATTACACAAAATATAAATATTATAAAAATAATAAGTATGATATACGAGTACCAAAAAGTGGTTTGGAATGAACGGTGGAATTTCATTGCTCGAACCGTTACATAAAAGTCACTGTTAAACATCAATCATAAGTCCTAAATCAACTTTCTCTTTGATTAAAGAATGTTTTATTGAAAAGATATAGATTGTTCTTTGCATTAGATTGCTCAATATAACAGACTAATCAGAGAGCATTGATCCAATACATATTATAAGCGTCGTAATGTTTATCTAATGGTCGATCAATTTATATATATTTTTAAGCTAAGTAATATTAATAACATAAAAGTGGGCTTACGAAGTTTTAATTCTAATATTCCTAACGCATATTAAAAACGGTAATTTTTATAATAATTCATACGAGTATTTTATTTGATTTAATCGAAACTACCTGACTAATTACAATACTTATGGGTTATTTTTCTAAAAAATGTGTATTTTTTTCAAATTTTTCTATCGGGCAAAAATCATAATAGACGGATTTCTTTTTTTAAAGCATTACCAACCACGTTCTTCAGGGGATATTTTTTTTTTTACAAATACAAAAATACAAATCTAGATGTATTTCTGTACCTGTATGTAGGTACTACACCATAAGACAAATAAAATAATGTTAAAAAAACAAAGTTACATGCCAATTAATATTACAAAAAAGGTTATTTATTTATGAAACAGTTTTCCCCAGGAGGCGACCCACCCATAGATGCGTATAGCGTAGTGGCCATCGTAGCTGACTACGCGACTGTACGAGTGTGGCTGAGGGTCCGCTGATGAGATGAGAAGCTTTTATTTTTTTACTACTGCAAAAAAATATATAAACCAAAGTTTACCCTTTAAATCACCCTTTTGCTATAATGCAGGGATGTTTTGCTTTGATTATTTTACCAAGTTATGTTGTTAGTAATTACGACTGATAATTTATTTAAAAATAGATTGTTTTTTTTTTATATATTGTTGAAGACTTGATTTTAGGTCAGTGTTAATAATTATTTTAAAATTTAGTAATTTTTTTGTTGTGTTGCATTATTCATAAATATAGTTGGTCTGCTTTAAACGGATTTAATATAATTAAGTTTATAAAGATATGTATTGTAATTAAGTAGCAAATCACCAGTAGTGATAGCGTCCGAATTTAATTATTACATATAACTTGCCCCGAAACCTACTTTTTAATTCTAAACAGTATCTGAGAAGCAATACGCATAAAAACTGATATCTATACACAAACAAAAACACATCTTAACAGAAAATTAAATGAACCATTTAATAAAATGTATGCTGAAACAGTTTTCGTTTGATTAAGCAATACACAGATTGGCGGACAATTAGGAATAGACCCCATTTTCAATATTTTCCTTTTCCTAGAACTAAATTGTATTTTTTGGGCAGAGGCCGTTATCGCATTAATTAAATACGTGCGTTTAGTAACGATAAATACATTTTTTATCATAATTATTATTCATTATATCAACAATCGGGGTAAATATTAGAGAGTGTGTGATTGATGAAACATTTCCCGTTTGGTGTGCGGCGCGTCGGTCGTTTTCCCACAAGGGTACGTCGATATGTGTGTGTGTGTGTGTGTGCGGCCCGCGGGTCTTATTAATTAAATTGAAACCATAAAAAACGTCCGATCATCTCGCATTGTTGGGCCGTCATGACGATATCGTGCCGATACCGACTGCAATGCACCGACAAACTATTCTCGATTCCAGGAAATCGCTCTATCGGCTCCTAGTCTAGCGTGGCGTAGCATTCAATTCGAAATCGAGGCGGGGCGTGCCTTCGTCCGGCCGGCCACAGCGCCGATGCTCGTTACTCTAATAACATATTATTTCAATCTCTCAATATGACTACCTTCGGCTAATTATACATCTAATATTAAGCGTTTTTGTATATTACATAGATTTCGGGACATAAAGTTTCTATAAAACATACCACCAGTCAAAACAGAAAAAATGCATGAGTTCTGGTTTCAGTAAACTAATTAATCAGATCTTTGAACGATCCTAAATAGACTGTTTCGATCTTCTTCTGAAGATACGGACCTAAAGGTGGTTGATTCTTGAAACTGATTCTTCACACGCAGAAAAATATAGTAGTTCCTAAATTAACCGCAACAGAAATAAGTAATAAATCAAATATTTGTATCTCGACATTCCTTAAATGAAAACTTCCTTTGGTCAGAAAAGCCACTGACTTTAGATCCTAATTAATACAACTAAATAATAGAAGAATAGTGATGGAATTTAATAAAAAGGTATTAAGGAAATGGCTCAATAATTCGTTTATAGAAAAAGGACGAAATTTTACATCTAATGTAACAAATATGTTACCGAATCATATCTATTTTTGTATAAAGTGAATCCTGTATACAATTTATTTAAGTTTATTTATTAACTTTCATTTACATTTAATTATTAATCTTATAACTACATTTATATATGTATGTTTACTCTTGAAACTTAACAAATTAAAAAAAAGTACACACACAAACGAACTGCAGTCTTTCGACAAAACGCTTTCACATAATTTCAAAAAAAATCAGAGAATAATTTGTAATTGTGAATTGTTATCACTATAAGTTTAATATGATCTGTTTTTTTTGAAAACAATGGTAAGGTTACTCTTAAGAAAAAATATTTGTTTGTTTATTCCTATCATAAATTTTAAAATTATAAATGCTCTCTTTCTCGGTTTATTTCTATTGTTATTATTAAACGCTACATTCTTTTTCGTACGTTAAATAAAATATGACCATTGAAAATTCAATCAGCAACCAAATAGATATTAGCCGGTATTTGTTTCGACAGGGCCAAATATATGTACACTGAATGAACCTAACTACTCTGGACTGTAACACGCGCAAAACATTTACTTCGAACACCAGGCACAAGTTCGCGGTGTGAAATCGGTAAAGTTTTCCACGACAATTCGTCATATATTCAGCATTCGCATGTAATAATTGACTTTGATTACACTTGTGGTGAAACTACACACAAAACACCTGTCAATACTTATAGAACTACATACATATATTATATAGGCAAGTATTCGAAACACTTCATATAGCATACATATGTAGCGATAGAATTGAAAACTAGGTAATGAATTGAATGTAAATAATATATTGATAAAATCAGTCAATTGAAAAACTAAAAAAGACCAGAAATTTAACTTCGGATCTCAGGTTTATCGCGGACAGCTCGCTAATTATTGCACCATACGCTGAAACATTGTAATCTGAAAGCATAATTATATCAGTTCTTCGATACCGTCATTTTTTTAGAAGTAATCAAGTTTGAGGCACGATTCGCATGCTACTTTTTTAATTAGGTATAAAATAATTATTTTGAATTTGTAAGGAAGTTCTTGGTTGACTTTTTAAATATATATTATCTTAGAAACAATGTTCCTATCCGTAAATACTGTTATTTCATTATGGTTTATTATACCTTATCGCTACATTTGCAAACATTCCAGATAATGCATAACATTGAAATGGTTCTTGGAAAAATACAAAACTACTTAATTATTAGATAACTTTGTAATATTTCAGTCAAAACTAAAGTCGGTAATTAATGTTTATAGTTAAATAATAAATCAAAGAAATCTTTTAATTAGCCACTTAATTGAGTATATTTGCTGCTTTAATTTGTTATTTATAATAACAACAAATATTATTTAATTACATACCCGTATCTATTTCAACAATGGGTTCAAAATTAAAGCTTTTAAATCGATTCTAGACCAGGGAATGTAGGGATTACATGATCATTATTTTTTGTTAGTTATACTATTTTATTTTATCATAGTTCATATAAGAAACATTATGCAACCCATGCTTTAGGTAAATAATTATTTAAAATATATTCACTGTTATTTTGCAATATTACTATTTGGACCCAACCTTATCTAACCTAATATAACTAACTAGAATCTTGTCAGCATAGTTTTGTTTTTCAAAAACAAGATGAAACTGCCATCTTTGGTACAGACTATTATCTAGTTTAGAGGTGTCAGGGTGTACCAGTGCGCTAGTGTCAGTAATGATTTTATATTTAACTACATATGAAAACCAGAGGCTTCTTGTTTTTACAATGAGAATAGCAGCTGAGCACAGCCTATTTATTGAGATACTATTATTGTATTTAAACTCTTGTATTGAGTTTATAATACCTCAATGAATGAAAATGAACTTGATATGTAATATAAATACAATTGCACTATATTAGAAGAATATTTGTTATCTACAAATATTCTTAAATGTGTACAAAAAATGTAATAAATTGAATTGAATAATTTATTTTGTCTGAAAGTTTTTTTTAATAGTTGAAAAATAATAATGAGACCATTTAAATTAAATAATAAAAAAAAAATGGCACGTCACACAATATTTTGTAGGATAGGATTATACACAGGCTATTATTTAATAAATAAATAAATAGGGAATATTCTTTTATAAACTCGGTACGTATTTACTACTTTAGAGTAAATATATAACATTTTCGTTTTTTTGTTGTTGATAGATAATAATAAAAATAAAAACTTTTAATCTATCGAAAAATGTTAGTCAATAGGTTTTACACCTCATGTTAATTTTCAAGCATGACGTGCGATCGCATTTAACTATGAATCTACTATTTCTTAGAACCGAAATTTCATGTCCTACTTAAGACTAACTTAAATTTTAAGTCCTGCTTAACCGATGAACATCGTATTTCAACTCACTTTTAGCGTTAAGTCAAACTTAAAGTCCGCCTTAGCTAAGAATCAAAATAACCACGACTTAAGTCTTAAGTCAGTATTAAAATACGCTGTTATGAGTGATTTTAGTACATTAAACGGTGCTACTATCGCCGGGCATGCAAATGTCAAAAACTGCGGCGGGAATGCACGCCAATTTTATATTTCCGTGATTTTGTAATTCCTATTAAAGTAAAAAAAACAATATAATAAATAAACCACAGAAAACATGAAATCAAAACAAACATATACGCAAGACAAAATCCTACAGCTGACAGCATAACCTCAAAAAGTCAGTTCCACGTCATATGTCATAAGCGACGCGACAGTGGCGACAGATATTACAAACACATACCATAGCGGCGAGTAGGAAACTAATCACGAGTGCGAAAACATATTCTTAACAATGTCAAAATTAAAATGTAACTGAAAAACGCAATTAAATTTAAGTCATGCTTAAAATTTAAGTTGATCTTAACTAAGAACGACTTCAAGCAAAGACTGAAATTACGCCCTTAGAATTATTAAATCCATAATTTTGCGTTTAAGGTAGATAATAAAAGATGATCATTTTATCGGTATTTATGTATATGGTGTTTCAAAAAACATAAATAAATATCCCAATGAAAGTACAACTTGACTGGTTACATATGAATAAATGGCTATATAAAACTTAAAGCTATTGAGCAAAATTTAACATAAAGTTAAATTTAGCTGTTAAAAAAAAACTGCTAAGGGAATCGACGCGAGTAGAACATTTAGGCACTTGTTTGACCCACATTCAGCTGGCTCTGTCAGTTATTATATGACATTTGTCGTTCGTTAAGTCGAATTTCCATCTTTATCTTCCTTTTGGATCTCCGTGCTTTTACCGGTCATATATTCGTTCATTATAAGAACAGATTATGTATGTAATATGAGTTTTACTCAAACTATATACATATATCCTAAAACATAATTACACCCCAAAAACTATATTCAGAAAGAAGATTAAAAAAAAATTAGTTATATTTGTATCATTATTTGTTACTAATTTTATTATTTTTCTACTTTTCACTACTATCTGTAGAAGAACTAATATATTTTTTAAGACACCTATGCATACGAGTACACCTAAAGAGTCTGTTGGTAGATACATCAAATGTAGACTAATTTTATGAAGCGTTAGTACGGGCTCAGTTAGGTTAAACTTTGTAATTAGAGCAACACATTGTCAGGAAAAAACACAATTTAACGATAGGATATCTATATGTAAGAATAGGAATGAATAATGTCATAATAATAATTAAATTTAACATTCAGTAAATGGATAGTTAATTTATCAGGTTATATGTATAGGATTATAGATAAGCCTAGTTAAACTAGCGAATTTAGAATCGATAATTAAAAATACAAAACCTTTAAAATTGGGGTTCTTTGTCAAGAAAACAAAAACAGTACATTGCAAAAAAAAAGTTGGGTGATGGTTCTTCGTAATTATTTTTATAATTGTAAAAAGTAAAAGGTGTTTTCTGATACACAGCCTAACTTAAGGTTCATTACCATTTTATATAAGAGAAGAAGAATTTGGACAATGGAAATTGCTTTGGGCGAAATATTACCAATAATATTATTGCATTTCCAGGTGCAGCCAATGTTGCTTTTTAATTATTTTGTGTAATAGAATAATAATGCAATTTGTATCATATGTGTTGGCACCGATAACAGGCGAGTAAAATAAATATTCAAGCAAGGGCACTACCTACCGCTCCTTATTTTGTAGATTAGTCACTCCAAAGCCCTAGTGAAAAATATAAAAAGACGGTATAAGTGAAAATCCTACAGCGGTGTTCTTGGAGAAAAAGCACCCGGACATCCTGACACAAGAAGCCAGGGGAACAGAAGAGAAGTCTTAGCGAGAAAGTTACACAAGAGGCTTGTTACAACAAGGAGGTAACAATAGTGTCACATTTTATAATCATTTTTGCCAAATATTGAAGTTAGAAACACTCGGGAAATTAGTATTTGACTACAAATAAAAATCGAAAACAAGTTATAGTAATTATTGTGAGATAAATCTACTAAAGTTATTAAAGGGCCAATGTTTTTGAAATATTTGTCTATCTGTATTTGTCCTACTTCATACAATCGGTTCAGGAGTTTAATCTTACAATATTTAAATGCCAAATTGTTCCGAAACAACAATAGAATTACGTGACATTTATCTTTTGTCACGTTGTCTGTTCCGTCAACCTTGGCGGACTGCTTATTACATTTCTGTAAAATATAATACATAAAATATAATAAGTTAAAGGAAACACAGACTTCGTCAGACTAAGACTTGTACTTTGAGAAAGATAATACAAGAAAAATGTATTACTGCTAAATGAACTGTGTTTTGATACCTACGATAACTTACAAGAAAAATATATTTACGGATAATCTTAAGATACTGAACAATATAATTTAAAATGAAAATAGTGAAAATAATAATAACACGGTAACTCACGAAAGTACATAATAATAAGTTTTTATTATATTATTATTTTAATTTTCGAATGAGATGACACGGACGACGAATCATGTTTGCTATTTATTCGACCGTGTAATATCGGCCGACAGAAGTGCAACAACTGATAACAATCTGTGTATGACTTAACGTCGTCATATTTTCTTACTTTTTAGATATGTACTGTCATCCCGTTCTCCGTTCCACTAGCCGGACATGCTTTAGGAAAGTTAACGGTCGATCTACGCTAAAACTGTAAGCTCCGATACATTGCCTTGGATTTTTTTAATACTGTTTTTTATCGCGGCCAAAAGTTTATAGTGATTTGTTGCTTGAATAATAATACCTCACTCTTAAATTCTTCGAAATTCGCACTTTTAAAATTTCCATTAATTCTGTAAATTTATATTAAAAAAACACACTGTTTTTGATCATGCTAATGTCGACCTTAGATCCTTAGCCGTAAAAACGTTGATCGATAGTTGCCGCGGCGTGCGTGCGAGTGATGATTTACTGCCTCGTGGAAATATATTATGTCTAACTTTAGTAAGTGGTAGATATGTTCGATATACTGGTGGACTGTAGGTTTAGGTATATAAGTTTGGAATATATCTAACCAGAAAGGAATTGAGTTACACGGAATACACCGAACTACAAATAGATTCATCAACCTTTTGTTGAGAGGCGCACTGATGAGTCCAGATACTGCAACCAGCGTTGGTGGGTTTCACTGGTGTAGTTCTGCACTCGCGACACGGTATATGGGCCGACAAGTACTTGTAGCGTTGCGCGAGAGCAAAGGGTTCATACAACCGCACCGTTCAATTGCTGAAACGTCTCTGTTGGTGCGGAACAGCGAGACGGGGGAATATTTGTGGGTAGGAAAGAGAGAGGTATATCCTTGCCACGAAGAGTAAATTACTTGAACGTATTTTAAAAATGGCTCCAACAGTAACTTTTAATTATCTTTATATAAGAATATAATTTAAAAGTCTCTCTTTGATAAGAACTACATTATTATTTTGTCTACAATATGCACTATTTTTTGGGTAAATCGTACGCTGCATTGAACGCGAGGCAAAAAATAAAAGTGAATACATTTTTTAAATTAATTTATATTTCAAAAATGAATAACAATTTCAAAAATCTGCCTTCAAGAAAGAGACAATACATCTTTAATGTATATAATGCTATAAGTCACTCGTCTAAATACTTAGTGGTTGAGGAGTGGTGCATAACCAAAAATATAGATTTTTTGAAGATTTTTCAATGTTATCCCTTAGTTGTTCCTTAATTTGAAGGTTACTGGAGACTGCCATTACTCAAGTAAGTTGAAGGGTTGGGCATCGAATACCTTGAAAGCTCTTTCGGTTAAGGTAAGGACTGTGTTCACTTGAGGAACGAGTCTGCATATAGATGTGAGTCGGAGACAGGGTATCTTCACTCACTATCGTTCGTAGTTATATTGTATTTTCTATCTTGACTCACCATATTGTGCTCAGGATTGAAATTCATTCTTTTGGTATGCTACTGGACAAAAATATTAGACTTAATAAAAAAAGACGTCGATGAATGAAATTAACCCTAAACAACGTTTCACATTGAAATCCAATCAAAATATAAAAAGAAATCGTCATTCAATAGAAAAAGGATAGACGGACTCCGCATATTTATGGTTACCATTTTACCCCTTCCAAAGATGGTCAATCGGTTTAGGAAGTCATGTCGAGTTTTATATAATTATAGTAAATGATTAAAATTAATTTTAATCGACGCACAAGTCTTTTGTAGTTTCAGCTGATATTGTCAGCAGCAATCAAAACACAAATCAAATTAAACTCTTTCATACTTTTCGGTTTCAATAGTCGTGATGTGCCTAAAACATAAGTTCGTTCACCCCAAAAGCGGTACATAATATTTTACAACCTGGTAGCGCAAACGCAAACCATGCAATGTTTGCAATGTTTAACTAATAGGAGAATAAAATAAAATTATTAATTTTAATATATTCAAAAGTACTTTTATAAAAATACAAATTTAGTAAATAAACTCACAAGAAATAATGGACAACGGATGGTCAAAACGACGACGTGTCATTTAAAGCATCTTTATTATATTCAAGCAAAAGGCCGATATTGGTCTGAATGAAAAACAAAAAATAAGGAAGCTATATTTACGAGTCTATATTTTATAATAAAAAAAATTCGAAGGTTTTAGTAATAAAATATTTTATGCTGTAATAGCAACAACACAACTTTTGTTGTGTTTTTATGATACGATACGATATATGAATAATATCGTAAAATAAATTATAGCTTTATAATTTCCATTTAATCAAATTTCTACAATTTATTTTTTTTGCGCTACCAAATAGTATAATATCTTATGGGATTGTATGTTGGGAAGATGCTGCCTTAAGCTGTCAAAATCGTAACATATTAGCTCAAAGAGCGGTATTAAGAGTAACCGATTAATAAAATACCCATCCACTACCCATCAGAAGAATTCTTTCAAGAAATCAAGGAAGGTACTGGATATCAGGTAAAATTTCACTTAAAGTTGTTTATTATTACATTAAACAACTTTAGGTATTAAAGTATTAAATTACATTAAAGTATTACATTAAACAACTTGATCAAAATAATACAGTAGTTAGACATAAAATAATTACACGAAAATCTAGCACCCAACACACCCTAATTAATACAAGAGCTCAGAGCCATTTTAGCTTTTTAGCGCCAAGTTTTTACGATAAAATGAAGTTTTCCTAATTAAATGTAATTATTTGTCTTATACAAAAACATAATCCCCTTTAAATGTTTGAGCTAGGTCGTATGTAAACAAACTGAATCATTGATCAATATCATAATACCCCAATAATTATTGTCCATTAAATTTTGCATAGATATTATACGATATTATTTCTTAAATTTTATATGCTATTATAGACACAGATTATTTAAGAGTTTAATTAATTTCATTGTATTTTAAATCCTAAGCTTACCTAACTAGGTAGGCTTTGTAAAGTTACAATTTGTAAAAATGCAAAGGTCAATAAATTATTATTATTATATTATTCCTATACAATATATAAACTCACGCACAACCAGTCCAGCGTACGAGCCATAATTAAAAATTAAAAAAAAATGCTATTATTTCCTTCTCTCTTTTATACATTACTACAATATAACCATGTTCTCTTTTGATATTCTATTTTACTTTTATATAAAAACTATTTCTCTCCGTTTAATTTCGTTTTTTTTTCAACTATCAAATAAAATTTGAAATAATTATATTTGTTATATATAGGGAAATATTAAGAGTCTGTTCTTAGATTAAAATTTAATTGAAGATTTCAAAAAAAATATGAGGTTCTTAATATTTGATCTACATTTTATTTTATGTGTGTATGTATGTTCACTCATTACTCCGAAACCGCTTGAGATTATGTTTTTTTTTTGCATATGAAAGGGAATTTTTCAGTTAAGTCAAGCCAAAGTTTTCAGTTCAAAATATTTTCATTTTTTTTTTGCAAATCGTACCGGAATGCTTGGATTTGATTCCATAGAAGTGTTATCAAAAAAAAATAAAACCGGCCGCAAAATAAATATTAAACCAAAAAACCAAGATCTTAGTTGTATTTAGTAAACAATAAACAAACATCGATACACCAAAACGTCGATGTCGACATGGAAACATACCGTTTGCAATATCGATAAAAACCACGATTGCTTTGTTTTTTTATCAAATAAAATAAGTCCGTTTATATGTATATTCTGGTAAGATTTAGGTATAGAAGCAAAACCTGTGCGGTCGTAGTATGGCTGTGGTTCTTTTGCAATGTCGTGCTACTTTCCGAGAGGCGATCGTCCCCCGACAAAATTGTAGCAGTGACTACCCGCAGCGGCTAATCACAAGCTGCAAGCTGTGCTGCGTTAGTGGCATGTAATTGAAAATGCCGTTTCTTGGATAATTCTCGCTTAGTTCACAAAATGGTCGTTCCGAGAGGCTGATCGCGTTACAGCGAAAAATGCCGACTGCTGCTTGATTCGTCCTGAGCATTCGTGTCGCCTCTAGCTGGTTCTTGCCGAAGGGATCGATTCGTAAACATGCTTGCGATTCTTAAATATTTTGAAGTAAATCAGTGGATGAATCTAATTGCCACATGCTCATTTGGCTAAACTCGGGAGGCGATGTGCTAATATCATTCAGCTAATATCGCTGCGCCACATTGGCTTTCTTTTTATTTAATAGAAACTTCGTAATATAGATGGCAGTAGAAAGAAATAATTGTGAAATATAGATAAATCTGTTTTTGTGCAGTTGTTGTGAAATTTAATCAACTTCCTTACTGAAATTTTATTTCTAACGTGATTTAAGTGATACACACTGTACTTATATATATTACCTATCATGTAATTGTTTACAAAATGATCCTATTATACTGTTGATATGTAGGTTCCGCTGAAAATTAACAGCCTTTGAAAATATTGATATTTGTTAATATTTTTTATCTTTCTACTTCATTTTAGCTAAATATTAGGAATATTATCTATTCAAAATGCAGCAACGCAGTTAGTTTTTTTTTCTTCATAGCCATTTGCTCACATGGGGCTTGCAAAAATGTTACAATTTAAATTTAAAAAATATATATTTTTCAAAGCTTGCTAATCAAATATTTATGAAAAGAAAACATATAATGGCAAGCGTAAAGTTTTAGTAGCTCTTTCATAATAGCAAATAATTTGATGGCTAATTTTACCAACAACGTTGTGAATATTGGAAAAAACCTCGGAAAAATAAAAGTTTTGGGCGAAGACTGCCCTCTTAACGATTTCTTAAGGCCATTATCCCAGTATTCTAGCAGGATTTCTCAATGTCTTCAAAATTCTGCTCAACGGCCGCCATAACACTGTCATATAAGTCGAATTCCTTCCGCCTCAATGTTTTTTGAGGTTTGCGAAAAGATTGAAAAGTCTGACGGTGATGCGGCGGATGGCTCATCAATTGGAAGCCAATGGTAAGAAGTGAGGTCATCGCAACTACCGATTTGTGAACCAGCATCTTTTTATATCTCTTCTTCCTATTGGGGAGACCTTGATCCAGGCGGATCCAGGTCTCTCCATAATGGAAAAACCTGCAGAGACATTGTTGAGATTAGAGTCAAATAGAGCCAAATACTTCTATGAAGTTCGAAAACGAACATGTTTTTGTTCAGGCGTAAGAAACCTTGACTTTGCACCTTGGAGGTAATTTAGACGAGTTCAATTCCGGAGGTAAAATTAATTCCAAACATTCACCTCTGATACCTTCTAACAGTAATCCGGCGATCTTGCTAAATCAAATCCATACCAATGTCGATGCTTTCTAGAATTAAAGCAGTCAGTGGCCTGACTTTTGCGTTAAACTCACCTGCCCACTTTTTAACCACAGCATTTGACGGAACTGATTGAGACATTTCCAACATTCCTCCAAAATTTGTTTCGGGGTTACCTTCAATAAAAGATTATTTTTCACGATTTTTTTTTTAATCGCTTAATTCGAATACCACTTAAAAGCGACTGCTAATTCTAAGTAATATTAGATTTTTCCACTATCAACAAAGAGATTTAAATTGCCCAGGTATACAAATTAAAAATATCAATTGCTGTATGAAATATTAATGGCTATTTTGCAACTAAGGTCAGCCTGTCCTAAGATTTGCCCTTTTCTTGTAAATACAATAGATCTTTACTAAAGGTATCGTTTTATTTGTGCTTCGCTTACATAGTCTGGATTTATGCCGGTGGGCTAAAATTTTTATGTTTTCACCAGAAATAAAGTTTCCACACACATTTCTGATGATTATATATAAAAAAATGGAATTGCTTGTTTTTCAACGCCATAAAAACGGATTTTAGGCAGAAATGACAGAGTTAGAACGTACGACGTCTGCCCATATATTTTTTATTTAAGGCGCCCCGGGACGCATTTGTCCTTGAGATTAGAAAGAGTAGGCTTTATTCGAACATTGACGCGTAGAAAAGAGACGGATATACTCGCCGACCGCGAATGCGTTACATTTGGAATCGATGAAACATGTTTTTTGTATTTAAATAATTATTATCATTTGAAAAAAGTGTTTTTTTTTGAGTAATGTCCTAGATTATTATATTGTCTATCTTTAGAAAGAAAAATTAGGTTCGCGTCACTTACACAACTTAAAAGAAAAACGTTGCAAGAAAAAAACAACACTTTCTTATTTATTTATTTTCATTACTATAATTCTTGCTAAATCAAATCCATACCAATGTCGATGCTTTCTAGAATTAAAGCAGTCAGTGGCCTGACTTTTGCGTTAAACTCACCTGCCCACTTTTTAACCACAGCATTTGACGGAACTGATTGAGACATTTCCAACATTCCTCCAAAATTTGTTTCGGGGTTACCTTCAATAAAAGATTATTTTTCACGATTTTTTTTTTAATCGCTTAATTCGAATACCACTTAAAAGCGACTGCTAATTCTAAGTAATATTAGATTTTTCCACTATCAACAAAGAGATTTAAATTGCCCAGGTATACAAATTAAAAATATCAATTGCTGTATGAAATATTAATGGCTATTTTGCAACTAAGGTCAGCCTGTCCTAAGATTTGCCCTTTTCTTGTAAATACAATAGATCTTTACTAAAGGTATCGTTTTATTTGTGCTTCGCTTACATAGTCTGGATTTATGCCGGTGGGCTAAAATTTTTATGTTTTCACCAGAAATAAAGTTTCCACACACATTTCTGATGATTATATATAAAAAAATGGAATTGCTTGTTTTTCAACGCCATAAAAACGGATTTTAGGCAGAAATGACAGAGTTAGAACGTACGACGTCTGCCCATATATTTTTTATTTAAGGCGCCCCGGGACGCATTTGTCCTTGAGATTAGAAAGAGTAGGCTTTATTCGAACATTGACGCGTAGAAAAGAGACGGATATACTCGCCGACCGCGAATGCGTTACATTTGGAATCGATGAAACATGTTTTTTGTATTTAAATAATTATTATCATTTGAAAAAAGTGTTTTTTTTTGAGTAATGTCCTAGATTATTATATTGTCTATCTTTAGAAAGAAAAATTAGGTTCGCGTCACTTACACAACTTAAAAGAAAAACGTTGCAAGAAAAAAACAACACTTTCTTATTTATTTATTTTCATTACTATAATAAGGTGTATTTCGTTTTTATTTTAAGCAAAGTACTAAATTAATATATGTAGAATATTGTGGTATTTTTAGTTTTAGCCATTTGTTGGGAATAACTTCAACAAAATGCACCAAAATACGTTACAAAACACGTTTTAGGGACTGGTGGCGCCTTAACATAATATACTTCAGTAGTAGCAGTCTACTGGTTGTTTATGTACGAGAGGCAGCGGCGGTGGGCTTGCTTCCAAGAATTATTATTCCGGACCTAGCTAGCATAACGAGACACATCTCTTCGCTAGGCGAGAGCCGCCACTGAACTCAAACTATTCTCACGGTACTGTCGGTACAATAACTGAACCTATTATTGAATTTGTGTATCTAAAAATAGCATGTCCGTAATAAAAACAGAAGGCCAATAATATAAACATTCTAGTTATAACCAGTTTGTTGCCCGTAAAGAGTAAAGAGAGTAATTACCGTTATTAAATTAGATAGAAGTTATTGTATTTTGATTATTAGCTTAATCTGAAAGAAATAAGTATTTATGAAAAAAAAATCACAACGTTAGGGTGTGTTTTAGCTTCTATACATTCATATATAAGAAGTTACTATCGCCATCCTTTGTCCGTTGCGAATTTCAACTAGAAAAGAATAAAAGTGAAAGAGTTGAATTTTTGTATATAGATTGATGCTCTTGAAAATCAAACATTGCCGTTTAGATCACATCGAAAGCTGGTCGGATATTATAGATATTTAACATTCACTTCGATACAGCACAACGATATTTGTATCATATTCGAATTTCAAAAATATGACTTACAAATATGTAATATTTTAAGACAGTGTTGCGAAACTTTTTCCGGGTTATTTAACAAAGATGAATTTGGGAGAAATTAGTATTAAATAAATCACAATTTCAACAAATACGGGGTGGGGGGGGCAGGAGTTTGTTTTATTTGTAGCTGCGCCTCAAAATTTACATAAAACATAAATGGTAAAAATTTATGACGAATTGAAAGAATGTTATGTAATTTCAGGTACCACAGACGCGAGTATTCGGGGTAAAGATGCTGTTATTGACGCTTGTAGGGTCTAGCTGTAAGACGTTAGGTTTTAGTCAATATATAGAAGTAGTTTATATAGTCAGTATATAGAAGTATGACAGCAATTTTTTTTTTGTTTATATGGATATTGCTTTATTTGTATTTTTTCTGCTTTATAACTTTTATCCGCTAAAGGCTAAATATGTATAATCCTTGTGCACCGTTCTAAATCAATGTTTTCAATGCTTTATAATCAAAGAAAAGTTTTATTAATCTAAAATAAAGATATTATTTTCAAGACGATACATTGCGTAGCACTCTTCTTTACAGATAACCAGTTCAAGGAAGTCATTTTCTTGCAGCTCAAAGTCATGTGCATGCCAATTAGCGAAACGCCTGCATGTCAACGTGGTCAAGTTATATATGATTAGTAACTAATTCGGGTTATTTCATGGGTGCAGAGCTGCTGGTCTAATGAGCTCAGCATTTTTTTTTTATTCCCGCTCGAAGACATTCCATGTTCGCTACCACACACCGGAATTTTATGTTTTATTAATGAGCGGTACAGAAGATTTCAAATAATAATCTATTTAATATTTATACATTTTTTAAAAAAACTCGCAAAAAAAATGGCTGCGTTTTAATGTTATCTATACGACACCCAATAAAAAAATGTATTTTCTAGCCAATGAAAAAATATTTATCATTAAAAATATTTTTGTTTCTCCGAATATTGAACTAGAAATAAAAAAAAAATGTATTTTATATATTTCTATTACAAAATATATTTTTGTTTGTAAGGGCTTTAATGAATATCCGGAAACTAAGCCTTGGGACACTTAAAATGTAACTACACAAAGTTTGAGAAATACTAAGTACGTACTTTGGGTAATCTGAGCCACTAACTCAAGGCTGATCTGACGTAAAAGATTTTTCCTTCTTAAAATAACCCATACGACCCCCTTAACCCCCTCCCCCCCCCCCTCTTTTTAAAACAACACTTAAAGAAAAGTTACATAAAGCGGATAGCAAAAGTTTGTATTTATATAAAATGGTAAGCGATATCGCATGGAAAATATTAATCTTTTACAAAAAAAAGTCCATAAGAGTCCATAAGAGCGCGTACATAGAACTATTTCTTTTTTAGAAATTTCAACCGAGAGATAATTTTTTTCTACAGTAAAATAACAAGGTGGCGTAACTAACAATCTGACCTGGAGGGTCCTAGGATGGGCCTGTCATTGCGCCTTGGGATGTTTTAAAAAGTGCTTAATATCGAAGAAACAAAATATAACCACAAAATAATTTTAACTATACCTACAATGTAAACAAATAAAAACTATGATTTTTTTTACATAAAATGAAAAGACAAAGATTTTATTAAAAAAGACTATTAGATTTTAATAAATAGTCTTTAAATATACTTTATTTTTCTATTCTGTTATGAGAATAGCATTTCAGCTATTTCTTGCTCGCTTGGGGTTGGGGGACCCCCCCCCCCCCCCCCCTATAGTTATGCCGGTGCATATAGGCCCACAATAGGTATGTACAAAAACAATCTAAACTTCGTCATTCATTACTTAGAAGAATAAATATCGAAAATTGTACAAATAAACTTATAACCGAGATGTAATTAATTACCTATTAAGATTATTGACGTTTTAAATTTTCAAATCGTTACACGTAAGCTTATAAAAAACTTATTCACATTGTGTATACAAACTTTATCAAAATCTTGTGTTAAGGATATTATTTAAATTATTTCCCAATTATTTCACGTCGTCCGGCGTAATACTAACCATGCACAGAACGCGACGATGTGTAGAGTCCTAAGCGCATATAATTGAAAAAATTCAGCGCAGTGGATACATTTCAAAAGAATAAGGGGTTATTTATGCGTAAAATTCGTGACGTAAGTTATGATAATATTTAGTATAAAATGTATATATAAATATTATATTCATTATAAATATTAAAGATTCGTAAGTATATTTTGTTATTTTTAATTTATTATATCGCTAATAATATGTAGGTTTATATATATACACACACACACACACATGCACAAATGGCACCACACTCACTCCACGCGCAGTATGCATTGTTTTATGTTAATTCTTTAATTTGTTTTTTCAGCCATATTCATATTTAGTACACTGTTTTGGCCATGTAAATGTAGTATTAGTGTAGTTGTAGATCTTATTGTATCGCTGTTTTGTACTTTTTTATAAATAAATAAATAAATATAATGAATTGTAATATTTTGTTTCGCTAAGTGGACGATATGAAGCCGACTTCGGTCAAAGGGCTCAAATGTGCGTGACAATGGCACATTCCACTTATGATTGAAAACGGCTTGAGCGCGAATATAGTGCTTTAACCGTAAAAATGATCATCATTTATCAAACTAGTTGACTACCGCCAATTTGGAATTCCGTTCGAGAGAAAAGAGCGGAGGAGAAAGAACTCCG
This sequence comes from Neomicropteryx cornuta, assembly GCA_020383195.1. NCBI lineage: Eukaryota > Metazoa > Arthropoda > Insecta > Lepidoptera > Micropterigidae > Neomicropteryx > Neomicropteryx cornuta. The sequence goes on along the minus strand of JAHKQU010000029.1, from coordinate 10,201,644 downwards.
CAGACAGTCTGACGCCGCGCCGCGGTGGCGTTTGTTAGCATCCTTTTTTTAACATTGTTGGGTTTTTTCGTAAAGCACGTTCAGTGGCCTATTGACTGATTGAAAAGCAATGCAGAAAGGGGGCCGTATTCACAGGTGTGCTCCACGCAACAAAAGGCAGCTACCATGGCAACAAATACGTTTGACGAATACTGTTTTTTTTTTTAAATCACTATCAATATGTTACTTTTTTAAATTGAAATTGGAAGTTAAAATATTTTTATTTTTTTAATTAGATTGCTATAACCTAGGTCATATACAATTGTTTTGGGCCCTATCTAGGCCAAATATACCTGTACCAGAGTCAGGGGAGATGGTGGTAATAAAGTGTTAAAAATGGTATGACCATGTGCGGAATCGAACCCGCGACTTTTGGGCCAATACTACTAATACTAATAGGTACTAATGTGAAAAGACTGTCGAAGATAACACTACAAACATACGTATAGGGAAGTTCAGTCACAAGCAATATTACAATTGATTACTAGAATAAACATTACATTACATTAGAATTACATTCACATGCACAGAATAAAGAAATACGTAGAAGGGTCTATATTACTCTACTCTGAGACACCAACTTTCGTCGAAAGCCTTCCTTCCCTCACTCACATAAAATCTAATAATAATACATTACCATTCAATAAGATACTTTGATTCTGCACTTATTTCATTATTAGAATCATATGCTTCAATAAGAATTTTATTTAAAATATTTATTTTCAAATCTATGCTATTAATTATAATTAAATATTATTACAAATAATACCTTAGACGAGCACGGTTCAGTTAGGAAAGGCTATTTGTAACATTTATTGTCATGAGCTTTTCAAACTCATGCATATAAAATAAATAAATTTTGTTAAAAGAATAATTTTTAGATCTTTTTATATTAATCTGGTTTTTAATGCTTTTGATGACGTATTCAAACTCATAAAATAGTTCAGGGATTTGGTAATATAGTGTTAGGCTTGCCGTGTAAACATGACCTACTAGATTCGTATAGGAGGTGTCTGAATAGTGATCAATCGTGATTCTGGGTGCATTCATTTGGGTTACTGAAGAAACCTAATAATCGCGGCTAATATTCGATAAAACAATTTGCTTTCAGAACCGCTTTTGTAGTTTGTGGATTTTTGATCAAAAGTGAGGCCCCATGTCAATATTTATTAATAATGGATTCCCTTAAATGATAAATATTACTTAATGATATTAATCGAGAAACTGAAATACGCAATATTGAGCATCGAAATCTAGGCATGCATAGATTTTGACATCACCTCACTACCTCATCACCCTCATCACCTCATAGGGAGACGACATATAGAAAATAGTTTTTGGGAGGTTTATTATAACACTCAGTTATTTAATTTATTGTTACTTTTATATACCCTTGAATGTTACTTTAATCTCAATTATATAATGTAATGTTAGTTAAAGCGTATAATATAATATAGCCATGACGAGTAGAGCAACTGATTCACGCCAGATAAATGGTATCCGCAAGGAAGAAGCGTTGATACATTCTCACCTTTGTTTGTATGGACGGACCAAAATGATGTAAACATTTTTTTAATTTATACACATAATTTTTTACCCAGAGATTTTCATTGGTTAGACCGAACTAGGCGCTTTTGACGGTAAGCGTCAACAGATGAATCGCGGCTGCGGCACTCCGGATGGGTTGCTATTCATCTTTGGGACCATCTGAATTTGTAAGGACACGGCTCACAACGTGTTCTCCAATTAACGGCCGCGTTGCCCGCAGAGGCGACGACAACGAGTGCTTCTAGTCTCAAAACGCGAGCGTGATTAGCAAGTGAGAGAGGCTATGTTAGTGCACGAGACGCGGAAGTAGCCCCTTATCGTGGCCGACCTATTAAATAAACATTGAAACTAAATTTTTAATATTCTTTTTTTCTCTCTCTACCATTCGTAATTCATCGCTAAAAGTAGATATATTTAAAAGTAGTAATTTATTTGTTTCAAATGTTTTAGTTTATTATAATATTTATTTTGTAAGTATTAATTAGTTTGCGTACCCTCTAAATGTATTGTTAGTTAATAACAGTTATTTTTTTAAATAAATAAAAGTATCAAGGTGTGTTGGTCGAATTAGACGGCGCGGTCGGAGCGTATGTAATTTGCCGCCGATCTCATCCGTCAGACGAGCATTGTCTCAGATTCCGGGAATCGTTACACGATATTTGAATGCACCGCACATGTATACGCACACACCCTTACACACTCTCACGCGCAGGCGCGAGTAAATAAACGGAAACATGTTCACGGGTCGCGTGCACCCGGCTCCTTACACTTTCTAAACCCGATACAGTCGGTGAAAGAAAATATTACGTAATTGCTGAACTATGTAGTGATGAAAAAATCTCTCATGAGCCACAGGAGAAAGAGAACAGAGGCAGGACTTCTAGAGACTCCACACCCGCAATGGTAAATCGCACCACTAGTTTTAAGTAGGTACTCGTTAATATTCGGCTAATGTTGTCAGATATAATTCAAGAATATCTGTTTAGCTGTTTGTATGCCCGAGGTTTTTTTATTTTTTTTAATAATTTACTTTTTGAATAATTATCAGAAACCGTAAACTGCAGCTGTTCCTGTCATAATTGCTCATCGGACGGACATGTTGACGTAAACATTATGAATGCTTGAATGACAAAAGCTTAAAAGTTGTTAGAAACTGTGGTATTTATTTATTTATTTATTTATTTATTTATTTATTTTATTGTACATAATTAATTTGACAAAAGAAATAGAAATGTAGTAGTAGAGATACACAGTTATAAAAGAATATTGCAAATGCACAGGGAGCGATTAGCACTGCTACATTTTGTGCCCTGCCTTCTTTACTAGACTATGTCTGTACTAAGGAAGGCAGTGTTGTATTGTGCTACAACTGAGATTGTCAAACCGTCAGAAATATGACTGAAAGGAAAACTTTTGGAAAAGTAACACGCGTAACTAAACTATAAGAATAAATATTGCAAATTTATAAACATTTGCATAATAAAGGTATATATATTTATATAATACATAAGCGATTGTAAATACACACATAAATATATATATATAATTTATAATATATAAAAGTATTACACTAAATTAGCTATTGCTTGCCGTCCAACATTCATTAACCACTTATTTAATATTTTTGCCAAATTGTGTGAATTTTTCATTTTAAGAGATTCAGGAAGTATGTTATGAATTTTGGGGCCTATGTACTTAAGAGATCTCTGCCCAAATGTGGTAGTCATTTTTGGAACTTGTAGATGGTCGTTCGCAGCTGCTCTAGTATGGTGGCTATGTTGAACCTTATCGTGCATATTAATATTTTTACTAGTATATAATATTACACTTTTAATGTATAATTGCCTAATATCTAATATATTAAATTCTGCATATAGTTTATCAGATGGATATATATAAGGCAGTTTCATTATCGTTTTGATGACAGCTCTTTGTGCTACTTCTAATGGTTTAAGATTGGTTTTGACACAATTTCCCCACCCCACTATACCATAGCTAAGAATAGACTGGCACAGGGCGTAATAGACCGATTTTATAGTACGAGGGTCCAGAATATTCCTAAGGTTTTTAAAGATATATATTAACTTCCTCGCTTTTTCCGATAACATATCAATTTGTGGTGACCAGTTCATCTTATTGTCAATTACTACCCCAAGGTACTTCATTTCGTTAACCTCCTCCAACGGCATACAGGTGCATTTGCTGTCGCTTCTTGTAGATGACTGACAGTTATCGTGGATATATACTTGGGTGGTATTTTCTCGAGATTTACTTTCCTTTAATCTGAACGTCATATATTTAGTTTTCGAAACATTAAGCGTTAAGAGATTTGCATCCAACCAATTTTTAACAGCAATCAAACCATCGTTTGCTTTCTTGGCTGCAGATGCCCAAGTATGACCAGAGAAAGTGAGGACCGTATCGTCTGCAAATGACAATAGAAATGCCCCGTTATCCTGATTGCAAAAATCATTAATATATATCAGAAACAGTACTGGACCCAGCGTACTGCCTTGAGGGACACCAAAAGTAATCTTGACCTCTTCACTGAAGGTTTCGTTAACCTTTACTACTTGTAAACGCTCTGAAACAAAACTTTTGAGTAGATTTAAGACAGCACCTGTAACACCCATACTTTGTAGCTTTTTGATAAGTATTGGTCGGGAAATTGTGTCAAAAGCTTTAGCTAAATCCAAAAATACCGAGACACATTTCATCCCATTGTCCATGTTATCAAATATATGCTCAGTGAATTTACTAATGGCATCCTCAGTTCCAATTCCTTGCCGAAATCCAAATTGATTCATAGAGAGGATGCTGTTATTTTCAAGGTATTTTGTCAGCTGTTCGGTTACCGCTTTTTCTAGGATCTTTCCTAAGACATTTAGTAGGGATATAGGTCGATAATTGTTAATAGAAGTTTTGTCACCGCTTTTAAAAATGGGACATACAATCGCCTTTTTAAAATGGTCGGGAAATGTACCACTGCATAGACTCAAATTAAAGATATAGCATAACGGCGAAGCAATCATATTGACAAGGTACTTCAAAATCTTAGTTTTTATTCCATCCGAGCCAACAGAGTTAGAATCTTTCAAATTGTTAATATGTTTTTGTTAATATGTAACATCCTCTTTTGTGAGTGGAACGAAGACAGACATCGCGTGCGTAAAACAATTGTTAGGTTGTTCTATTTTATTTGCCAAATCAATTTCTGTGAGATTTTGCATTTTTAGAATATCTTCCGACAATCCTTTGCCAACTTGCGAAAAGTATCTATTTATGAAATTGGCTGTACGCAGAGGATCATCCGCTGAGTTTACAGTCACGTTGTCAATTTTCATATTTGTAATACTACATGTAGAATTGTTAGCTCCTATGGCATCTTTTATGTGGCTCCAGACCTTTTTCTTATCTTTTTTTGCTGATATTATTTGCTCTTTATAAAAATTTTGCTTGTAGGTTTTAATCAAACTGTTGCATGTGTTTCGGTATAGCTTATATTGAATCCAGAGAGTATTATCGCTTCGAGATTTTTTATGTAGAGCATCTCTTTTCCTAATGCATTTGAGTAAACTTGGCGTAATCCAAGGGGCCAATAGTCGCCTTCGGTGTGGCACCACTACTTTGCTGGTGCTATTATTCACATACTGTGAAAGGGTAGGGTATGGTATGGGTAGGGTATGGGTAGGGTAGGGTATGGGTATGTAGTTTAAAAGAAAATATTTATGTAATATGTACATCTCATATAAAACGAGGAGTTTTATAAGATCAAATTATATTATCCAAGAAATGTCTCAATAGAAACCTTTGAGTGGTTTATTATTGTTGATTTTGAAAAGAATTACGTATGAAAATATGTCAGATTCAATACACATATTTGGATCGTTATATACACCCGAAAGTATAATTAAGTCTAAACTGCATATTTTTGAAACGTAGGTATAGCTCACACCGCAAGTATGACACGTAGGTATGTATGATATGATTCGTAGTTTCAGAGATACCTATTCTTGGAAGATTTATCGGTTAGGTGTGGTTACCCCAGTAACCGATTTATCTCAATAAACCCACCCTTTGAAATCAATCACCACTCTTTAAAATGTTTAGTTTCAATTTTCGTTTGAAACCAGTTGCTATCTCCATCCGTGTCTATTATAACATTTTCGGTAGTTAATTTACTGTTTAACCAATTCTAAAATCGGCTAATTACAGAGATTACTTACTCCTCCAATAATTTCTTATTATTTAATAGGGATTCACAAACACCCCAATTCATCGGGAAACTTCTCGGGACACCTGTATACAAGTCTGTAGATTGCGGTATTAACCGCGCCTTCCAAAGACTGGCCCGAGGTTAAGCGGTTGGTCATCCGGTGTGCCTTTAATTAATTCCCCTTTGATGGCGAAGAAAAGCCCGTGGCATTGTCGACCGTCCGCCTCTGGCCGCCATTCTGATTCGATTTTTATTGGCGGTCATAATTGCCGGAGGGTAGGCGCGAAATCGTCTCTCGACGTCTTGCTCCTTAGCGGCGGTGGTGGTGGGGATGGTGGACGGCATACCGAAGTACAGGCGATTTCAATATCTTATTTATATTCATATATAACATATATTTTTCATTTTATGGGTTTCATTATAAATTATTAAACGTCTTTATAACTAATCGCGTCTTTATAATCTAGGTATAATTTCTCAAATATAATTTTATTTGAGTTATTTTAATTTTTAATTTAGATGGTCCCTAACCTTGAACACACTATTCAGGGTTGTTTTGTAATTTTATTTGGGTTTATATTTGTTGATAATTAGAAAAAATCATCAGTATATTCATTAGCGATTAAGGCGATAATTGTTAATTAACATGGGACATTGATAAAAACTATGTTAATTTTTATAATACACTTAAATAAATTACAGAGACAAAAACACTATATCTGAATAATATTAAAAAAATAATATATTAAAAGAGGCTCTCCAAAATGTTCATCAAAAATATGAGAACCGATGCGTGAAAAATATAAATGTAGGTAAAGGGGAAAAAAATAGGGAAAACAATAGGGTTATAATGTTAAAAAAAATAAATATTCATAGAAGTAAATTACTCAAAAACTGGATCCATAAAGCTATCTTGGTTTCTTAGCTGCGTGACAAACGGTGCTGATATGGCCTTAAGAGGCTTTTATACATATCAGCCTAAAGTACCTATCAACATTCAGAAATTCGAATAAAAACTATTATGAGATCGACCTCAATTGTTCAATCTGTGCCGTGCTTATCGGTATAAAGTTTATGAGCATCTGGATGAGAAGTTCAAGATGATATTTTAAAAATCATTAAGAGCCGCTTCCTAGTAAATGAGGTACTTCATGAGAATTCGTGGAGCGGCTGAGGGATTCATATACCGGGAATCGAAGCTCAACCGACGGTATAAAAACCACCAGGGCCTCGGCCAGAATGGGCACTTAGCCAAGTATTATCTTTGCAGTGCGACACAGGAACGATTTTCGGACGCGGTTTTTTCACGCGCTACTGAAAACCGCGCGCCGCGAACATTAATTACAGTAGCGTTTGTTTGTAAACGATGTTAAAATATCGATATAGGTAGTTCACGGTAAAATAATAATCAGTGCGTACGTCCATAAAACAGACAATTAAAATCAAATTTGAAACTAAATTCATTAACGCCGAAATAATAAATTATTATAAATCTTGCCATGTATTTCGTATATTCAATAACATTTTAGGTGAACACAAACTGTGTTTCCGAGTTTAGTTTTTGGATCGTGAAATTCGCCAGTAAGTATTAAATTACATATTATTATTGTATTTTAATTATTTACTTATTTTAAAAATCAACGGTCATAATAAATAACAAAAAGAAATAAATGTACATAACTTATATTACTAATATTTAGATGTAAAATACATGTCTACGTGTATATAAAAAAAAAGTTAGGCATTATTTTTATTTTTTAAATTCTGTAAAATTGCACTTATTTTATGTTAGTTATTTAGTGTGTTTTAATAAATCAATACAACATACCTATTTAGCGAGATTCTCAGTGTCAAGACAGATAAAATATATTTATGCTATTGGACAAACATTCTAGGCAAAGCTTCTATACTATACTATATATAAATGTTTCTATACTATATGTAGTATAACACTATTTTTATATTGAATATTTATTTATTTATATCGAATATTTATTTACCTATATATTTAATAATTGTTTATTCATTTATTTGTTATTTTTTAATTGTTTCATTTATTCATTTTATTTTTTCATTTATTAAGTATTCTTGAGTAAACATTTAAATTGTATTCATGTGTGTATGTGTGTGTGGGTGTGTATATCAGTGTGTATATTTGTGCCTTATTATTTTTATATTTTTCTCAGGGTTTTGCGCTGGTCACTGCTATGCACTGTATTACTTCATATATAACCTTCCTTAGAACAGGTAACTATTACCTAGTTAGGAAGGTTATAGACTTATACTCATCGGCCAATTTATATTCCATAACAAAAAAAAAAAAGCTGGATAAAGCGTTTTTGGAACTTGTGTTCACAACATTCGGTACCTTAATGTACTAAAGTGCGATTAAAACAAAAAGACCCAGTAGCGGCAGGCACCTATCTACCTATATTTTTGCATAAGTATCTATAGGTAATAGAGCACGAGTCTGTTAAGGCGCAGCTAAGGGGTAACATTAAAAAATCTTCAAAAATCCATATTTTTGGTGATGCACCACTCCTCGAGTATATGGCATTATGTACATAGAAGAATTGATTTTCGTTTTCTAAATTAAATAAAAAAATGTGTTCACTTTTATTCTTCGCCTCGCTTTTGATAATGCAGCATATGCTTTACCCGAAAAATACTTATATCATTTAGATGTAAAGCAATCAATATATATATTAAACTTTACTGTCAAAGATTACCTCCAAATCATTTCCTAACACTTGTCAAAGACTGTTAATTTAGTATGTATCTTAGCAAGCTGCATAAGTTGACGAGATTTCGCGAATGAAATGTATTTTTTTTTTTAGGTTAAAGACTATTTTTTTAATTTATAATATTAAATAATCTATTTAAACAATATATACATTTTATTGAAATTCCTAATAATATTTAAGAAAGACAGCAACGCCCTGTGCGACTTTTATTAGGTTGTAAAAAAATCCCACGGTATGTGAACACAATCATAAATACTTTTAATATTATTTAATTTTTTATCATTATTTATAATAAATGAATAGAGAATCAAGGAGTTTAGGAAGGACACAGAAAAACTTTGGTTGTGGTTTTAGTGAAAAATTACCCTTTCAAAATAGGTTAAAATAACAGATGCGAACTTCGGATTAAAAGAATATAAATGAACTGATGCTTACAAAATGGCTGCCAAAATACTAGTGTTGCCATCAGTAAAATTGTCCAGGGACTGTAGTCTGTATGTACCTATAGGTATGGTTATACGATGTAATAAGTTCTTTATGAAATAATGATAACTAGAAGTAGACCAGTGGTCAAAATTCGACTGTAATTCATTAAACTTTTAAATTTGAGCATTATTGAGATTCTTATACCTTTATATCATTGCATCTTAAACATTTTTTAAATTTTGTCTTATTACTTCAGCTGCGAGCGTATACAAATACATCATCATTGTTTGCCTTAATTCCTTACAATATCTATGAAATTTAAAATTTAATGTTCGTAATAGTTGAAAAAAAATGTTTCTAATAGTGAAAGTGTGAACAGTGGTGGTGAATGGTGTTTCCCCTGAAGTGACTTCTGATTCAAAATGTTTTGCATTGCAAAACTTGCATTGAAATGCATTAATCTATAATCAAAAGTATTCAAATTTCTTGATATGACATTCAGTGTACATTTAAATGTATCCCTCATAATAATTGCATCATTTTGTAATACAATTTACGTAATATATACTTAAAATGTACTTAATTTTTTTTAACTTAATAAATATGCTATTTTGCCTTGACATTACTTTATTGACATTGATAGATTACTGAAAAAGGAACATTTGAAATAACACAAAATTCACAGTTCGAGTCAATCTGTCAATTAGTATGAACGTTTTATTTTATAAAATTTAATGTAATTATAACACATATTATAGATAATTTTTGCTCTCTGCAATTCTTCTCCATGTAGACTTTAGCTATGCCAAACCTCACACTTCCGAAGTTTTCCCTTCACGTATTAATATATAGATATATATTATATATATTAAATTGTAAATTGTAATTCTTAATTTTCATTTAGATAGTTTTTATCATTATTAGATATGCATACGCCGTAATCTATATAAAAGTAGGCATCTGGCAGTATTCACGTCTAGAATTTCGAAATTATTTTTTAATATATTTTATAGAGATTGAAATTGTTCATACCCAGATTTTTTTTATTAGGCCAGAATGTTTTATAGAAAATTTATACCGAAAGGCACAAATAGTTGCACCGCTTGTGCGTAATGCAACAGCGCTGTATTTTATGAAAGCCTTCAACTCTCACCTAGTATCTTATGAAATACGGTCAAACTTTCATAAAAGTAGTAATAAAATGCGAATTCCACTTTTTCAGTACAAGTCCCCTAATCTTCGGCATAAATTTTCAACGACACGCATTCCAGATCGATCAAAAACGACATTATTAAATTAATTATCAAAAAGCTCCATATGTTAAGTCAATAAAATTAAACAACAAATATATCTTCAAAGAATGTCCAAATCGTCGTGTATGACATGATGTCTTGCATCTCATTCGTAATTCTCAATCTCACATCAAAGGGATTTACAATCATGCATATTTAGCCCAAAAGTTATACAGTTTTAGCTCGCAATGAAATTAAAATAATTCGTCTGTCTGTTGAATTGTTTTAATATTTTGTCTTATAATACCAGTTAATTAAAAAAAAACATTAATATGTTTTGCTCTAGGTATTATTTGGTTGGTAAATGTTTAACGGCTTACATAATATGTTTTTTTTTTTTGTGCATACCAAAACGAAAAGAAAACAGACTTTAATTGTATACCGCATAAAATACAGGCAAAGTATCAAATACATTCTGTTTATTTATATACCATAAAGAAATTACAATTTATATACTTATATGCACAAGAATACAAGGCGGAAAGCGAAAATATAAGGTAACGTTAATATTCTACAAATTAAATAGTATAAAGGTATTACATACATCTATATTATGATAACATATAAATAATGAGGTCAATATGGGTATTTAAAAATAAGGTTAATTACATAATAATACTTATGCAAGTGGTAGTTTTTCTAAATACAATTAAAGAAAACTTTTTAAAATGAATTAGGGCATCTCTATTAATTTTAAAAGTAGAAAAGGTACAATGGATCAATTTTCAGCAGGTGACTCTGTCAGATGCATTTTACATTTCAGTGTTTATTCTTTATTATTATTCATTAAATTACATTTTTTAACTATATTTATAGATAAACTTAAACATCAATAACCCCTTTTCTCTCATGCGCGTGGTCTTAAATCCTTCTAAAGGCCATCTGACGGGTTGTAAAAAGAGAAAAGATCTTATACTTTATAGTATAATATTGAAAAATCGAATAAATATATTTTAAATAACTTAGTTTAATCTGCATCTTTGTGAAATCAACTAAGCCTCTGTAGTTTTATTTTTTCGATTTTTGTATTCGGTAAAAATATATTTTTGTCTAAAGATTTGAGAAAACGTATGGAACAATAAAGATTTTTCGGGTCGCTTAATTTTTAAACAATGTTTGAATGCCTATTATGAGATAAAACGGTATGCAGTAATATTTTTTCTATTATCTACAAATAAGAGTTACAAATGTCACAACACTATAACGTTCGTATGGAGAAATGACTCGAGAAAAAACTTTTCGTTAAACCTACATACATAACATTAAAAAACATAAAAATAATATATAGCCCCATAGAAATAAAACCGAGGCCCGCTAAGGTCGCTACGGGCGTGAATTACTATGTGGGAATTCTCTCGCCAATCAGGAGCGATCCTTTTTTGCTCCGCGAATGCCTGCCCACAGCCATTAGGATTTCGCCACTCGAAGGAGCAAAAAGGAGGACGAAATAATGGCGCGGTCGCGTCCTGGAGGGCGTTCTTATCTCTCGTTAGCGTGACAGCTTGATTCGCCATTGATCGAATTTTGAATGCAATTCCCTCCGTCGTCGTCCATATAAACCTTAAATTAATTACTTACTTACAATAAAATTAATCAACGCCGATAACATAAACCAACAAAGTAAACGCATTAACTTAATCTTTAACAAACTAAACTTTAATCTTATGTTTGCTAGTGGCGGCTGCCGAAATATCTTTAGAAGTTATATTTATATTTTCGTGTACATAATAAGTGTATGTGTATAAGTACATAATAAATTATTATCTAGATATGTATATAAAAAACCTTACCAGACTGAACTATGCTCCTCACGAAGGTTGATTTTTAGTTATAAGAGTAAAATTATTACTTAAATATTATAAGATATATTTTTTTATTTCTATAAATATGCCAATTTTACCAATTTAATAAGTAATAGTTTAGGGTTTTTTGATAATTGGATAAAATGAAAGTATACAATTAGGATGTCTTAATATTAGAAACCACATTATTGTGACATTTTGAAATATTTCTCCTTGCAAAGCTTAGTATTCCATAATAATTCATAATATTTCATAATTTTTTAATTATGGTTTCTTAAAATTCTTTTGTAACCTTCAGAACTTCGCAACCTGAATATTGGTTGCGAATATACTAATAGTGCAACTATTTCTTAAAGTATATGCCAAGTGTAATTTTTACAAAAGTTAAATAATACAAGTATATTTTACTAAATTCAAAGAGTTGTTTTATTAAAAGACCCAATACAAATGTATATTCCAACGTATGTATAACTTCTCATAACGAAGAGCACTCAGGTTGAGCGTTGCAGAATGCATTCGGCTTGAAGGTAGACCTGACTTTTATTAAAATGCATTTTTTTTTTACTTGTACTTTAAAATATTTGTTTTTCTGTTAAATTCTGCAATTTTGATCCTTTTTTAATTTTATTTCGATTTAGCTTTATATCTAAATTCATTTAAATTCATTATATGTATTCAAATTTCAATTTTATCTATTAATTGTCTTAAATTATGTTATTTATTATGTTTTTAAGATGATTTTTCTGATGTTTTACCTATTGATGTTTCTTCTAAATAAAATATTTTCAATGTCTAAAAAGCCTTAAACGAGTGAAATTTAGCTACTCTAAAGGATGTTTAAAAATGAAGTTGAGTTTTTATATAATCGATAAAGAATTGAATACTCTGTTATACCTAAAAGGTTACGAGCTACATTAATTATAAAAATACGGTGAATTCAAACAAATCGTTTAACGTATGAGCAACAATGTATTTTTGCTTTTATTATGTAATTTTGAGATTGAAGGTGATATATCTATACCTTCATTTTTGTTCATTATCCATTTTTCTAATATTTTTAGTTTCATTTTCATAGTTTCAACACATTTCTTTCCCACTTTATTTATAATATAAACACTGTGGGTACATAGATATTGTACAATAAAATATTTTATATTAATTTACGTACTTTACTTATTTTTAAGTTTATTTATCTTATTTTTTAGCTGAGAAGTAAAAATACGTTTTTATAAAACTCAGCGCTGAGTTCAAACCGACATCTTAAATATCGATACCAGGACCTATTTAATAAAAACAATAAACAATGTTAGATAATAATAACAGTACGTTATAAAAATATGTAATTAACTTCTCTATTTTTTTATTAGTGCAAATATTTTTGCCATTGTAAGGTAGGTAAAAACCTCGAACATGTTTGATTGAGCATGGGTATGTCTCGCTAAGCGCTAAGCCGAAATAAAATTGAATATGTCGTCTGCTCACTCAATCGTATTGCATCAAAGAGTTTAGTATTTAGTTTACATACGGTACTAAAGGCATTTTGAACTACACTAATAAGAACCATTAAACCGTATTATGTTGACGCAGGACGTCGTCCAAGTTTTCCACTGCAATTTTTTGGTTTTTGACTCGCAAGATTTGCTTACATTTGAATAGACGGACATTTAAATTGCAACTTAAACTTACTTACTTGCTTACTATAATTAGTATCATGACTATTCTTGAAGAAACAAACGATTACATTTTTTACAAACAAATGGTTCCGATATAATTATATCTCAAAATACTTATTTCATTTAGATTGGTAAGATTATAAAATGAAAGATAATAATAGCGGGTCGTTTTTAACTATAATAAGCTTCAATTATCTTTTTATTTTAATTATATTTGCATATTTTTTTTATATAAATATTATTATTATAGTGTTTTTGCCAAACCATTACCATATTTTTATATTAAAAATATGAAATAAATAAATAAATTTAATTTTAAGTAAATAAAAAATGTAGCCAAATATATTTTTTCATTAATTTATCAAGTAACACTTATAATCATATTTTAGTTTTAGTTATTAGCGCCATCTATATAACAGTATGTAAATCATTACATTTTGCCATCTATCGGCAAGTATTACACTTACACTCAGATAATTCAACGCAAATATAATGAAAGAGGTAGCCTCTTATTTCTATGGATGGCGCTAGATGATTTTGTATTACAGTATATATTTTTTCATCGCTATATTAATATATAATTAATATTAGAACTTTTAATTGATTAAAATTAAAAATAAACTATTAATAGAAATAAAATAATAATATTAAAAGCATAAATATTTTAGTATAAAATATTATCTACAAAATCCCAAATAGAAGTAGCATCTATCTATATGATAGAGTAAGCGAGGGGATCAAGGTTTGACTGTTAAGGCGCCCCGGGACGCATTTGTCCTTGAGATTTGAAAGAGTAGGCTTTAATCGAACATTGACGTGTAGAAAAGAGACGGATATACTCGCCGACCGCGAATTCTTTACATTTGGAATCGATGAAACATGTTTTTTGTATTTAAATAATTATTATCATTTGAAAAAAATGTTTTTTTTTAAAGTAATGTCCTAGATTATTATATTGTCTATCTTTAGAAAGAAAAATTAGGTTCGCGTCACTTACACAACTTAAAAGAAAATCGTTGCAAGAAAAAAACAACACTTTCTTATTTATTTATTTTCATTACTATAATAAGGTGTATTTCGTTTTTTTTTAAGCAATGTACTAAATTAATATATGTAGAATATTGTGGTATTTTTAGTTTTAGCCATTTGTTGGGAATAACTTCAACAAAATGCACCAAAATACGTTACAAAACACGTTTTAGGGACTGGTGGCGCCTTAATGAAAAAATTGCGAGCAGCGCATTCATCTGCGAATAGGTATAAAAGATTGAAAACTTCAATTGGCCTTGCGATTTCAAACATGATTTGTTTTGACGTCATATCAAAATTCATCAAGGTTTTCCAGACAAAAATATGAAAACTTTCTTCGACAAAAACTTTCGTTCTTGTCATAAGTTCGCTCGCGAAGCCGGATCACTGACCGGCCTTGGCCGAGCGCGAGCGAGCGAATACAAGAGCAAAGGGAATTTACACCAGCGCTTTAATTAATGTGGTGATGAGTTATTTTCATTTTTTTTATAAAACTTCTTACTCGTAATAGGGAACACAAACACCCTCTCCGGGAATAGTCTTGAGACAACCTATATCTAATAAATAAATTTACACAAGAGTTGAAAGTGTTCGTTCTATATAAGTAAATAATCAGCATATAATATAACCACATAATGTTCTGCCCTAGAACCACTTTTTGCTTAGTTGAGCACCATTTTTTCACATTCTCATAGTATCTAGTTTTTATTCTCTTATGATATGTTCTTTTTTCTTGTATTATCAATGAAGTTCTATGCGTTAATTAAATAAATAAATAATTATATTAGTTTATTTTTATCTTCTATTGCAGACATTAAAAATGAAGCAACAGTGTCAAAAATGTACTTAAGTCGGACGGCCCCCTTAGGATAGATTTGCTATTCGAAAGCTGACTGTGTCCTCTCAAACCGCACTATTTTTACGTTCGCGTCAAATCGTAACGTCTAATATATGCCTTCCTAGATATTATAATGTTCAAGTTCAAGTTCAAGTTATTTATTTCCACAATATGTTATAACATACAGGAATATCATATATATATATAACACATCATAAACATCAAAATAACGACTATTAAAAATTCAAGAAATGGTAAAAAATAAAAAAGAAGGTATAAAAAAAAATTACTTACAAGTTTAACGGTGATAACAATTAGAGTATAACAGCAATAAAAAAACAAGAACAATAACCTATCTACCGTCACCGTACCGTATTTAAATCACCGTGCAATAAGGACCCTAATTTGGATAAATTATATGCTTAAATAAAATAAAATCAGAAACTGGTTTTATCATCAGTGACTAGGGTCCACATCCATAAATCTAGACAATGGGCTATAAGAAAGGAATACATAGAAATGGATCGAAAAAAGTAGTATACGTATATATATTCATATATATGATGATTATTTTGTAATAGCGGCAAATCGCCTGAAAATATAAATGACACAATCTTTGACAATATTGAAAAATTTTGAATAATTTTTTAATTTTTTGATAAAGTGCTGGATAGCATAATATTTATAAGGGTTCTAAAGAAGTCCTGTACTTAAGAGCGCAGGATGTCGGTTTAAACCCAGCGCTGAGTTTTATAAAAATGCATTTTTAACTCTCACCTGTCCTTAATATTGTCAAAAAATTATTCAAAATTTTTCAATATTGTCAAAGATTATGTCATTTATCTTTTCAGGCGATTTGCCGCTATTACAAAACAATCATCATATATAAGTCAAATAACTTTACAACTCAATTATACAATTATATAACTTTAATTATATAACAGGTGAGAGATAAAAATGCATTTTTATAAAACTCAGCGCTGGGTTTAAACCGACATCCTGCGCTCTCAAGTACAGGACCTCTTTAGAACCTTTATAAATATTATGCTATCCAGCACTTTATCAAATAATTAAAAATTTTTTCAAAAATTTTCAATATTGACAAAGCTTGTGTCATTTATCTTTTCAGGCGATTTGCCGCTATTAAAAAACAATCATCAAATATAAGTCGAATAACTTTACAACTCAATTATACAATTATATATTCATATATATATATATATATATACACACATGTATACATACCTACATACATATATACATTTACACATAAAACATATGCACACACATGCATGTGCATATATATATGCATATATATATTCAAATATGTATGCATCACTCGCAAATACGAATACTCACCACCAGTATTTGCAGATATATGTAAATATAAAAACATTATTCGTTCGTTGTCCCCTACTCCCCTGTCCCCCCTTTTAAGCCTTCAACGACGCAAGACCCACTGGCCTAGTGGCGGGGCCACGATTAACAAATGCGATTGGCGACCGGTGAGCGACGCGCGGTTGACATTCAGATTAGACGCGCCCGTCGCCACGAACCGCTCCGGCTGTTGTACCGCTAATAACTCGACGTAAAAGTGTCAATATAGTTAACATATTAAAAGAAAAATAAAACAAAATAATGGTAATGCGAAAACGGCCGTGTTACTTTACTCTAACTGATAAAGATGTGCGATTAAATAAAAAACATTAGCATTAATAAGTGACAATTCGGAACGACCTTGTCTGGAGGATTCATAAATTTAACGAGGCCAGACAAAGTGAAAAAAAGCGGATAGACGGACGGCCGCGTAAATATGACCAAACAACACAGAGAAATAGATCTCGACGCGATCTTCAAGGAAACTGGGCGGCTGGGGAAATACCAACTCCTCAATTTGCTACTCATCATACTGCCCGTATTGTTCTCGGCTGTGCCGGCTTCGGAGTACCTCTTCACTGCGAGGGACCTTTCATACAGGTTAGCTGTATTTAAAGTCAGGTCATTTATTGAGGCATTACAAATTCCATACAAAGGTTTAAATTTATTTCAAAGTTTTTATTAAACAAAAAAGGTATCGGCAACATAATGTTTTAGTTTTAAACTAAATATTAAAATAGAATACAAATATCCAAATGTAGAAAATCGAGTAACTGAGTACCAGTCATATTGGTCGATTTGTTAAGGTCTGTTACCTTTGTTTCTGTTGTCAACATGTTCTGAGAAAGGTTATTATTAAGTACCTGCGACCAAACGCATTTTTAAGCGATAGACATACCGTCCCAGGTTCAGTACATATTGAGTTATTGTTTTCTTCTTGATAATATCGATGTTTCAGTTTACTAATTAGTGATAATTATCAAATAATAATATTACTTTCTATTGTTATATTTGAGTATTTATACCTGGCGGTCGGCGGTCGAGTGGTAATCTTGTATTTTCGTTATTAGTAGGGTAACACCGAATATTAATGATCCTTTTATACAATAAAATGCCAGTATTGAATTGCATATACAATTTGTGTCAATTTTTTGTTTAATTTTCATACAATAAAACACAAGACAAACACTACTGTTTCACACACCGAGACGCAATATAGAGATGATCATTTATTGTTACAAAATAATATCCTAACGACAAATTTAAACACTAATTACACCTACCGAATGAATCTAAATGCTAAATTGGAACTAAAAAATAATGAATAGGTAGGTACCCGTATAAAAAAATAAACTATGCTACCGAAATCTACCTTGTCCAATTTAATTATGTATAAAATATTATTAGTTAAGAAACCTATTAAAAGGACCTGTCGACAGTCTCTGACTAATGGGTCCTTGCTCATTTTATTCTAATAAAAACAATGATGAAATAAACACCGTTGTTGACGGCATTGAATTGAATTAAATTGAAATAATTTAAAATTTCAAATTTATTTTATTAAACCATACAGGTCGATAAGTTTTTGAGTTAACTATAGATGTCTTACTAATAACTACCTGAAGTGCGAACGTATTTAATTTAACCTTGTTTTGTGTAACCTTCTGTGATCATTTGATTTTATGTTATTTTATAACACAAAATAAATTAATATATTCTTAATTTTAGTCATCACTCCACCGGCGTAACTACAGGGGGGCCCCCAGACCTCGTTACCCCCCTCCCCACAGGAAAAAGCTTACTTAAATTGCTGAACTTTAAATAGAAATAGAAATTTAAAGCCAATTTTTCAAATCAATGCGGCATTTTTTTGTCCTTGGTCTAATAGATTTTCATTTTAGATAAAAAAAAAATAGTTTTTTGTTACTTTGAATGGTAAAAATTATCTTGTAATTATGTTTTGGTTCATCGATATTAAACGTTATGATCTAAAAATTTGGTTTCTTTTATCATCGACTTTCAATTTACTTTTTAACAGTTCCGATGACAGTTCCTTTGACAGTTTTAACCGTTTCTTAGCCCCCCCAGGTCAGATGGCTAGTTACGCTTATGATCACTGCACCCTCTTGTGCTAAATGGGAATAAACGGCATCTTATAGCCAACAGAATGAGATGTATTTATTTAACTTTAACAGCATTTATTACGTATATTACAAAATTTAAATTTATATTTTCAAGCCTCATTTAGCACTCTCGTTTCCAGGTGTTTCGTTCCCGAATGTGAGAACAACTCCTCGAGTGCTGCATTCGAGACGGAATGGCAGGAGTTCGCGATACCGGCTGGCGACAAGTGCCAGCGGTACGCTCCTCTGCCGACGACCGGAGAAGATGCGTGCTCTGTCAAAACATTCGACAGAACGAAGACTGTACCATGTCAGGAATATGTCTTCGCTGCAAAGAATTCCTTAATTTACGATGTGAGTAACCTATACATACTCAATTTTACCACATTTACGAGTAACTTATGATTTAGGAGCTGGTCAAATTCATAAAATCAAATTCATAAAATTATTTTGTTACCGCGTCGTATCGATTCTGAAATATTATATTTAGGTCAGTGGAAAAATATGTAATTTATTTGTATCTGACTTCACCTACGCACATTTCAATACGCCTGGTTCAATACACTTGGTTAGGTGGTGGATAAAGGTGAAAAAAAAATCGCGGGTAAAATGGTTGGCGTGTATGTATTTTAAAAAATTAAACACGTGGATATGCAGTTGGATATAGAAAAATTTTTATATCATGCCAAATAGCAATAGATAAAATATATTTTAACAAAATTCAAACAGGCAAGGTTTTTGTATTTGACTTCGTATTGAAAAATAATTTGATTTTGACATAAGTCTTAACTCATAGACTTCTTAACATTTTTGATGAAAATATATTTCGTTTTTTGTAGTTTTTTTTTTTTTGTTTATACAGTTTAACATACCGTGTCAAGATTGGAAGCGATCTATGATTGGCACCGCTGCGAATGTGGCCTATTTCATAATCGTGCCTCTCGACGGGTTCCTGTCCGATCGATTCGGGAGGAAGGTTGTCCTGGCAGCGAATGCCTTCAACACGGGACTTGCCCTGGTTATCCGGGCATATTCCACGTCATACGAAATGTACGTAGCTATGACCTTCATTGGCGCATTATTAGGATGTGGGGCATACAGCACTGCGTATTTGATGGGTTTGCAAGATTTTTTTTATAAATAATATAGTACATACTTACCATAATTAACAGGATTATTTAGGATACTAAAGAAACCAATAATAATTTAAATAGGTATGCCCTCTTGAATTTTATACATTAGGGTTTACATAGGATTTGACTATTTAAGTGATATCTCGAAAAGTAAATGAAAATATTGATTAGGACACAAAATCTTCATACAAACGCTGTTCCCAATTTACACTTTGTTGTTAAAATTTGGTATATAAATGATTTCTTATTGTGAAAGCGTTTATCTAAATCTATGTTTGCCTTGAAATTAACTTTATTTTAAATATTTGAATAATGATTAAAAAATATTTGTTTCTTCTATTTGTTCTTTGTTCTACTTTTGTTTGTTCTACGCGTATAGAGGTTGACGCCAAGGCACCAAACAATGCACCTTTATGGCCAGAATAAGAAATATTGTAATTTTAGGGGACAAAACAAAAGTTTTTTTTTAACTAGATTTATTGTACATGGAAGATTTATATTTGTATGAGCTGTATCAAATTAAAATGGGCTAAATTATAGTTACACTACTTATATTAAACACATCGGTACCAATTTATTAAAAGATATATTTTTTAATGTTGCTTTTCTATATATTGTTGCAGCCGCTGAAATGTTTGGCAAGGAATTGAGAATCTTTGGAGGAATTGTAACATCTTCAACCTTTTCTATAGGTCATGTTTTACTGGCATTAATTGCATGGGCTATACCAGACTGGAGAACGTTTTCCAAAGTCATCACGTTTCCACAGTTAATAACAATTGCATATTTCTTCATACTTAATGAAAGCGTAAGATGGCTAATAAGCAAGGGCCATATAAAAAGAGCTAAAAGAATTCTAAATAAAATCGCATCAATGAATAAAAAAGAGTTATCCAGTGAATCATTAGAGAGTCTGAATGACGCCGCGCATCCTCCGGAAGAAGAAGCAGCTGTGAAACACAAATCTAAGGAAGCTCAGATATCAGTAACAAGACAAGTTCTGTCGTCGAAAACTCTCCTGAGGCGAGCCTGCACGACGCCAGTTTGGTGGCTCAGCGTCGTCTTGGTCTATTATGGTCTGTCCATCAACTCCGTGAGTTTGGCTGGAAATGTCTATATTAATTTTATATTAATATCCGCCATAGAGATTCCTGGATATTTAATAGCATATTTTTCGTTGAACATGTTCGGAAGGAAACCAACCCTCAGCGTTTCCTTCGCCGTGTGCGCTATTGCAAATCTAATAATCCCCTTTCTTCCCGCAGGTAAGTCTTCGTTAGTTGCTTAAGATTTTTAGAAAAAGGAATAGAGCTATTAAAAAATAAAAACGTGTGAGCACGCGCGTGTGATTGTGAGGTTAGCATCAGCGTTCGTCTGTAAATGCATTGCGATAAAACTGAGTTTCCTCACGCCGCGTTTTCCAAACTTTTCCAGTTTTCCAGTCAAGTTTTCCAAACTTGATTTTAAATCCGATAGGTATGAATTATCTCGACCAACTAGGGCCGCGACCGCGCATAAATGTTTCGTCCTTTTATTGCAGGACCTACATTTTATTACCATTATCACATTAATTCTGCTCTTCCTACTTTTTATATCACACTTTATATTATTGTCACGGCACTCCAACTCCATTATTGATAACTAAGTTAGTATTGTTTAGCTGTTTTCCGAGTACCTTGTTAAGAACTTAGCCGGGTTAAAGAGTACTAAAGACCCTTAGCACTGTTCTTGAATTCAAGACATCTGGGTTAGAAGTAAAAATTCATAGAACTGCGTCATCACGCCATTTTATCTCTCAAAATACTTAAGTTCGAATCCTAAAAATATGCATAGGTACTTCGCAAATTGATAATTTTTTTTCCTCAATCCTTTATGACTTCTAACAGAGTTCGTTTATTAGTAAAATTTACTACATACATTTTTAAATTATAAGTATTTGATTACTATGATTTGATTAATAGTTTATGATTATTTTCCATGACAATACTTTTATTGTATATTTTCAGAACTACCCTGGTTACATCTTGTGACTTTTCTGATCGGAAAGCTCTTCATCAGTGCTGCCATGACTAGCGTGTACATATACACTTTGGAGTTGTATCCGACCCAAATAAGGCACTCCTTGATGGCGTTCTCCTCTTCGATTGGACGGTTGGGGTCAATTTCGGCTCCACAGACGCCGCTTCTGGTAACTTTTTTTATTTCATTTTATACCTATTGAAGAAATACATTCTTTTATCGTTATTACTGTAATCATTAAAAACGATATGCAAACAAAGTCACTGTGAGAGCCAATCTCGGATTCAGTGGCGCACCTCCCCATACAATAATTCTATATGACAAATGAACCGTTACTAGCTTACTTAACTAGTATGCAGGCTTTCTTTCTTAAAACAGATTATAAAACATATCTTTAACCAGCTGTTAGTATTTCACCTTGTTTACTTAACAGAGGCTCATTCGTTTACAGATACGTCATAAGCATGAATTTTAATAATGTTTATTCGCTGTGAAACGTTTACTTTGGAAATCTTTAGCTATTTTATTTAATGTCAATGCATTATGATTTAGTCACGGTTTCACTTATTTTAGATCTTCGGCAGCATTATATAGGTGCCACCGCAAAAAAAAGAACTTCTAATCTGCTGACGGTGACATTCTCAGGAAAATAATATTATGGTGTTACATACGTTCTAAAAGAGTTTTATAGTATACCATTTTAGTTATTTAATTTATGTAGTAACTTATATATTCAAATATATTTCTTTACATTGTTTCATTGATTAAACCCTTTTTGGAGTCTATATATTTTTTAGGGAAGTCATTTCTCTCTGAGTTAATCAACGATGACAGAGCACTAATAGAAATAAGTTTACCTAATTCTGAGGATATAAATTTTTTGTTTTGAAAGACTTACTACTCTGATTAACAGCTAAAAAAATACTTAGTGGCCGACGAAATTGTATTTTCAGATTTATTTTGTTCGTGGAACACTGCTCCACTATAATTTGAAAACGATATAGTTTGCCACTTATATAGAAGATTAGAGGCATAGAGAAGGGGAACGAAGCGACCCATCAAAAATGTCGCAGATAGGAGTCGTCTGGAAGCTAAGGGGTCAAAGGTCAACGTTTAACTGCAAGTTAGATAATAATTAAGTTATATAAAATTAATAATAATATTTAAAAAATTTTCATTTGTTCCTCAGGCTGTATATTGGAATCCACTTCCCAACGTAATATTTGGTGCTTTTGCAATGTGCTCGGCCTTTCTGGTTCTTACTATGCCGGAAACTTTGGGAACGAATTTACCGGACACCGTCAAAGAAGCAGAGAATATAAAAAAATGAGGAAAATATGCACAATTGAGAATTGAGGAAGAGTCGAGTTTAATCGATGATATTTTAAGATTGTCGGTCGTAATTATCGTCAGCATATATCAAAAACAGAACTTTCACAAGGCGATAAATGGTTTTTTTAATAAAATTGTGTTGTTAAATTTATGCATGCATTAAATATAGTTTTATCTAAATTAACAGTAGGTCAAAGCTAGTTTATGTCAACTGTGTCGTTCTGTAAAATCGCACTTTATTTATAAGGTAACCTCTTGAAAAATTTACAAAATTATAGTAATATTAATTTAAAGAAATTCATCACTTTGTAAAAACGTCCCTCTATTTTGTGGCTATCGAGGCAAATGTGTTGATTTTTACACTGTGTAAACCACTGTAAATGTATAATTTCACTAATTTTTAGATAACGTTTATACACAAATGTGTACCGTTTCGGAAATGATCACGCATCCGAATATAAGATGAAATATTTTCCAACAGCCAATATATCAGACAACTTTGCAAAGTATCCTAACAAGTTTTTTATAATATTCGGAATTATTAAAGATATCGACTGTCATGATTTTTGGAGACTGGGCAGTAAGGTGATAGGTTTTGGGCGACGATAAAACGATGAATGGCCAAAAATGGCGAAAATACATGACGCGATTGACAAAATATGTTACGAACAAAATATATGGCTTCAAATCGTCGTTGACTTATCGCTACGGCGTTTGAATATTTATCCAGAAATTGCAAGTTCGAATCCGCTCATTATAGGCACTCCGTTGTTAACGCTTCATTATCACCATATCTCCTTTGACTCTACCACTAGCAAATTTGTCTTACTTGACTAGGGTCCAAAATATTTGTATTTGACCTAGGTTAAAACTATACCTAATATGTATGTACTATATAATTAAAATATTTATTTACATTATTGTTTGTCAATTAAAATATTCGGAACGGAAAGAAATTCCTGTCGTTTGAAACAACTTCTGTATTATTATTGATTTGAATTGTGTTTTTATAAAAACAATATTAAAATATACACTACTTACATATATAATGAATTTCATTAGATTTCCAATAGTAAAAAGTGTAAAATAGTGAAAATTCAAACGAAATAGTTTGATCAACATGGCAATTAAAGGTGGCAGGCAATAAAAAATAAAGTAAAGGTTAAAATAATAAATAGGAATCAAACATACAAGTATTTCTCTAAAAATAAATATTAAATATATATATGCTAATAATTTAAATCACAGAAATAACGATTATTGAAGGTCTACGATGAAGGCAGGCATCAACACATCTATGCTATCCTTATATGAGAGGAAGCCACTATCTCCGCCCTTTGGCGTGTCATACTAAATTTATGTTTACTTTCCAAATGAATTCCATATAATCTTTAATCTTTACGGCTATGAGGTTTTCTCTTGAGAATCTTTCTACAAAAGAAATTATAGACAAAATATACACTATTTTTTGTGGCCTCATATGATTAACACATTCACATACGAGTATATAACATTTTAAGAGTTTTTGCAGATAAATCAGTACCAAGCTTTCGATACTGAGTCTGGCTATTCTATGAAAACTCATTAATACTCCTTGATAATATTATTAACAAATACTTTACTTGACACTCATAAAAATGTAACAAGCGGGCGTGCTTATTGCCGTAAGGTAAACTCTACCAGCAAACCCAGAGAACTTGTGTTCTCTGTACATAATATTTTGATTTCATGTGGGCAAAAAAAAGTTTGAAATAATATAATTGGGAAATTAAATTATTATAAAAGATCAACTTTACTTTAGTCAGTTTAAATGCCCGGGCAAGGATTGGATTGGAATGAGGATGAGAATGTAGAATTAAGAGGAAGTAAAAGGATGTTTTACTTTGAGATTGGCAATATTGGAAGATCCTACTGCCGTAGTTTAGTCGAGAATTTAGAAATATGATCACATTTGCGCAGAACAAATATGTACCCAATGCAAATATATACTCTTCTTTTAGGTCTAGAGTTTCTACGTCAGCGTGATGGAGCAACAGCTGGACTATTGAGCAAACGAGTGCTGTTTTGGTGGAAAAAGAAACAAAAAACTGTTAACGTTTTAAAGAATAGATATTAGAGAATATCTCGAAAATGTTTTGTTGTAAGATAAATCACCAAACATTATTTTATCAGCAAATGGTAATCGCACAGAAAACATATACGCCAATAAACTTATTTCCTAATCACAAACGAATATATCTGACACATACATTTTACACTAATGACAAAAATTATGCAAATTAGCTAATTAGGCCTTTCTCGCGTAAGCAACTATGTACACACGACATTAGGCATGTAATTTAGGTCCCGTGTGAATACTAATAATTGATAGATCGTTCCACTTTACAACAAATATACAAATTACAATGTTTGTTGGTTCGTTACATAATTATAAATCATTCTTTTCAACAAATACTCTGATAATCAAGGACGCTGGTTATACGTAGAAGTGTGTTTTTTATTATACCAAATGAGTTCGGTATAGATTGTGATTGTCCATTTCATCACACGCCACGAAACAGACACTTACGAAAAAATCAAAGGCCTTGTTTTTAGACGATTTGAATAGCGGTTATACCAGTTTCATACAAGTGTAATTTGAATATGTGTCTACGATAATATATATATACATTTATATATACGTAAATATTGTCCCAGAATTTATAGGTAACATCAGCTGTCATTAAAGGTGTTATTCAAGTTCTTCCGATGTGTAATTCCATCACCAAATATTATAAATAACATAAAAGATGAAGCATATTGCAAAACAAAATGTTGACCTGGACAGCATTCTCACGGAAATTGGACAGTTTGGAAAGTATCAGTTAATCAATGTGATCTTGTATATGATTCCTTCTATGTTTGCGGCGACTTTAGCCTCAGAGTACATTTTCACTGCCAGGGATGTGCCTTACAGGTGTGTGAATTATTTTTTAAATTTTAATTCGTGCGGTTTTTCTTCTGAACTCCAAAATTGTTCATTTAATTTTCACTGCCTTTCTGTACTATTTTTACGATATTGCGTTATGTTTTTTATTTTAAATTGTGTTATGTTATTTAAAAGAAAATATTAATTAAGTATTATTTAAGGTGTTTTAAATTTAATACTCTAACTATTAATTAAAACGATGATCTAGTAATCGCGTCATTATTTAAGAAAAAAAAATATTTTATTTATTTATTTATTTATTAACATGTAAGCATACAGCGTATTTTGTACAAATAGCAGTTATATTGCTGGATCTAGTATAAATAGATATAATACTTATTAAAATTTTAAATATTAATTTTAATTTAATTATTATAATAATAACAATGAGTTTGTAACACGATAAACTCTGTACTTCCCGAGTACTACTAGCAACGGTAGTTTAGGCGCAGAGGATTTGTACTGATATAAGGAATCGCCTAATGTATATGCATTTTACTAACATTTTAAATTTAAAAAAAACTATAAAGATTTAGAACCTACTTATTCGACATGAAAAAATTTTGAAAACGGAAAACGTATTTTTTATTTTTTTGCAATTGATGGAAGGTACCACCCCTGTGAAATTCCCGATCATATGCAAAAAAATCGTCAAAGTCGCTTAAGCCATTTCGGAGTAATGAGTGGACATAGATTAAAAAAAAACCTATTGAGGATCTCCTCCTTTTTTTTAAGTCTGTTATAATTATGGTATTATATAGGAGGTTTAACCTATCTTAAGCCGATGTGTACAAATGCTGTCTGTAATTGTGTCGATTTCCCGTTATCCGCACATTTACCCGGTCTAACTTTATACTTTATATTTTCCAGATGTTTCATACCAGAATGTGAACATAATTTATCGATAGCTGTGTACCAGACGGACTGGCTCAACATAACGATACCAAATGGTCAAAAATGTGTTAGATATGCATCACTAGGAAAGCCGTCAGTGAGTGGCGATTTGTGCAACCGGGAAAATTTTAATTTTAGCAGAACGGTGTCTTGCGATGAATATGTTTACGCAGAAACGGGCTCTATGATTGAAGACGTGAGTAGTTTTTACCCGTAAAAGCCAAATGCAACCGAAATGGATGAGAATGACATGCCAATATTTTGAACAAATAGCAGTCCTGTTGCTGGATCTAGTATAAATAGATAAATTCAATATACGTTTAATTAATTAATAAGTCGATAATCGCTGTCATTTTTAGTGGCTCCTATTTAAGAAATTAGAAAATATTATAGGAAGTTTCATTAAAGTTTAGTCCTAATTTCAATATTTCATACTAATTTTACGTAATAAAATGTAAGACGGAAACCAGTTTGGTGTCCATCAGTTACAGACATTAGGTTTCTAAACATTTTAATAAAGTTAAAATTTGAGATATTCATTTGTGTAATCATAAATATTTTTATTATGTGTTTAGACGATAAATAAGAAAATGTTTTAATTAAATAAATAAATTTTCGCTACTCTATATATACTACCTATACTAATAATTAATGTTACTGCAAACTCCAAAGATTATTTTATCCACCTCACCGGATATTAACTTGAACTTTTTTGACTACTTTTTTTTATTCCCTTCGTCTTCGGCTAAATTAACAGGTCTCGCCTCATAAGAAAGAGATCACCTAAAAATAAAAAATATATATTTATTATTTTACTCATAAAATGTCATTCAACTCATTTTTTTATTCATAAGACGAAAATAAATATTTTATTTACTGCAATGCATAAAATTAGGCCACATCAATTAAAAGACAAGGGTTTATCAACGAATTGACCTTATTTTTAAATAATGTTTTCATTAATAAAAAGAGAATTGCCGGAATAGGTTATATGATAATTGTTAAAATGATAATTGAGTTGTTTAACTTAATTTACGGTTTTATAATATATTATTTTGTATATATTAATTTTGAATTATTAATGGGAAGTTTTAAGCATTAATTGTTTTAGAGTAGGAAATGTATTTTGAATGAGTAAGAAAGGTTATTTTAGTGTGTGTGAGAGAGAGCGCATGCGAAAGAGTGTATGAGAGTAAATTGCAACTTTTACAATCCCCCACAATGACTTTATAAAATACTTTATAAAGTTTATACCTAGTTACCCTATAACTACCTTATACCTAGTAATAAAAATTACACCTAGATAATATGTTTAATATGCATTTAAGACTAGGTTTTTTAAGCATGTTATTTAACACGATTTCTTTTACTTTTTCCTAATATTTGATTTGTACAGTGAAGATTTATTACAACTATAGTATGTTACTATTCTTATAATCAGCATTGATTATTTATATATTTATTCTAGCCAGATTTTAATTAGCGTTTGTAAGATTAAGTATATTCCATTGACAAAAAAAATACCCTTTTTGATGATTTTAAATTCCCTAAAATTATATTTTAAGACACAAAATAGCAACTTTAAAACAATCGAACATATTTAATTCCTACAACTTTTATAACGGGTACGACCTAGTTAGGTCTAACTCCTACCTAAACTTAGGTACTGAGTATAACACCAGAATTCCTTTAAATCCTGCTTTTTTTTATTATAATGTATAAAACGATAAAAGGAATCTATTCTAATGTAAAATAAGTTTTAATGTGTCTGATTTTGTTTTAAAAGTAAAGTAATTAAATATTTCATGATAATTTTGATATTTATTTTGCAAAATAGTATAAATAAACTTTATTTTAAATTGCCTAAACGATTACATATTCGTTTATATTATTTGAAAAATATTTAGGGCAGTCGCGCTGGCGCTTTAAGGACACGGGACAATGTACCGACTGAGATTATAATTCGATACTGGTAAAAATTACTAAACGAGATACATGTGAGGCCTTATGTCTGGTTTCTTTAGTTCGCTAATAAGCCCGCTGTGCCGGCGGCCGGTTTTAAGCTAAGGTTTATAGCTAATCTCATTTTGTTAATTATTCTTAAAAGTTCCTTTAATTTTATCTACAATGTAGCAAATACTAATAAGTAAGTAGCATCTCAAGCAGCCTATTGACACGATTCACTATTCAATTTCAGTTCAACATACCCTGCCAAGACTGGAAAAGATCCATGATCGGAACCACCTTCAACGTCGCATACTTGCTCGTCCTTCCAGTCGTGGGTTTTGTTTCGGACAGATTCGGCAGAAAGGCAGTTTTGATTGTAACTGCATTCATTAGCGGTCTCGCTCTTATCTTGAGATCGTACTCGACCTCGTATGCAATGTATTTAGCTATCACATTTGTGGGATCTTTTATTGGCGCTGGATCATTCAGCGCTTGCCATTTGATGGGTACGATGTTATTATATACCCTATGTAAATGTTTTAATTGCCAGATCTTACTAAATATTAGATGTAAGATGTAGATGTTAGTAATAACTATGTGAAAATTATAACATACGCGTACATACAAAGAGAGAATTAGGACAGTGACCATAAAACAAAACAAAGATAGAACCAGGACAGTGACCATATTATAAAACAAAACAAACACCAACAAACTAAATGACATATTAATTACATATTGATTTTGACTATCCCAACAATATGTAGCCTAAGCAAATATACCTACATAAAATTATTTTAGAGAAACTAGATAACCTTATTTATTGATTTATCATTTTATCACTAATATAAGCGTGGGAAAAGCTGCCTCGTTCAATATACTCTGTATTAATCTAAGAACTAAGTTATTCCATTCTCAAAGAACACCATTTTTTCAATGTTACAAATTGAAATATCTTTCGAAAATTTAATTTGCGGCGAAATAAACCAACCAACAAAACCAACAAAATAAATAAACCAAACCAACCATAAAATAAACCAACAAAACTAACATGCATAAATAAACGTTACTGACGTAGCATCTCTTCAGAAAAATGTATTCAAAAGCGTGACAAAAATTGAGAACGGCGTCCGCAGAGCGAGTGTATTTACTTGCTAGGATGCCACTAAGTGTGTGAATATGATGTTGTAATGTTTAAAGATTTTCCCCAAAAGTACTTACTTTTAGTCATACTTTACTATAACAATTTATTATACTTCAACGGCGCCATAGAGTATGGCAGAAATATCATTCTAAAGCCTGCCTTAGTATACGGGGGCCGCCTGGTAAGGTACCTTACCTTTTACCTTAATGTAATTATATTATAGTAATTATATTATCTTCTATACCTATAAATCAAATAAATATATTATTATAGTTCATCAATACCTATTAAGATAAGTAAAAATCACTTTTTTTTTTATTTTCTCTGATTTTGTTCTAATCGACCTAAAATGGTGGAAACGATGCTTATTGCTTTCTTGGTCAATTTTTCGTTTGTTCATTTAATATATATATTTTTTTTTACAGCCGCCGAGCTTTTTCATAAAGATATCCGCGCAATTAGTTCGGTAATAATTTCGATAGCATTTTGCTTTGGTCACATCGCCATCGGGCTGGCGGCATGGGCATTACCCAGTTGGAGAATGATCTCTAGAGTGTTGGCATACCCTCAACTTTTGGTAGTCCTCTACGTCTTCATATTAAACGAAAGCATACGTTGGCTGTTAAGCGCTGGTCAAATCGAAAAAGCGGAGAAAGCGCTGAGAGGCGCAGCTGCTATGAATGGAAACCAACTGTCTCAGAAATCTTTGGATAAACTGGCGGCCGCGGATATGGACTCACCGTCCGGCGTCGCAGAGACAGAACCGAAGAAGGTCACTAACAAATCATTGCTGAGACAAGTATTAGGATCTAGGATTATTTTAAGAAGACTCTGCATTACTCCAATATGGTGGATAAGTATCACGTTAGTGTACTACGGCCTGTCGATAAACTCCGTTAGTCTGTATGGGAACATTTACGTGAATTTTGTATTGGTGGCCAGCGTCGAAATACCTGGATATCTGGGCGGTTTCTATGGAATGAACCTCATCGGAAGAAAGATTTCACTCTGCTCGGCTTTTGCCATTTGCTCTCTGGCCAATTTCGCATTTCCGTTTCTTCCTTCAGGTGAGTAACATTTGGATGTTAAGAATCCGTCAGATTCAGTCAATGGTTAAATTTATCAATTATTTGTGTTCGTTTAATCCAGTTTAGGTCATTTCTTTCCTTCTTCTAAATGGCACCTCTATATCCTCCCACGGCGGAGGTAGATTTCACCGGATCAAAGTAGTGGATAGGTGAACTCCAATTGTACGAACATTACGCGAGTTGCCGCGCGATCCACTCCCCGCGCGGCAGCTCGCGCACCTCAACCCACCGTACCCTTGCGCAGCGAGAGTGCGCATACTGAATCCCTCATTATACTGTGCCGTAAGGGTTGCTCATATCAAAAACTGTTTCAACCAAAAGTTGTAGAGAAATTATCGGCCTACAATTTACACTTTGAATGGATTTGATCCTGTGCCTATTAAAGGAGGTATAATTTTTTGACTTTTGAAACATCACTTCTTCCCACCCTTATCACAAAAGTTTACCTAAATAAGTTAAATAAGGCCCTTATCTAAGAAATAATATAAAATTAAATAAATATGTTATCTTATATACTAAGAAAGTTATAGCAAAAATTTCCTTTTTCGAAACCCCCTCCCCCCATTCCCGCCCCCTGCCCTGTATTGCGCACTTTTATTTGTTTATTTGTCAAAGAAAATAAGCAAGTTTACAGCTATTTTTACATACATTTTGTACTTAAATTTTACTATTATATTTTTCTTTTATCGTGTCTTTTACTTTATATTTTGGTACATTGCAATGTTTATTAATAATATTAAATTGGATTAGTCTTCCTAAATATTTTTTTCAAGTTGATCGACATATTTCAGTAGACGCACCTTTATAATATCTAGTTCAACCGTAACCAAATGCTTAGGTTGAGGTATTATATATAACTCACATTTTAACCCTCAATAAAGTAGGTATAGCATCCGTATGCAACAGACATTACTGGCTCCTTTGATCCAGATCTAAGGATCATTTCGGAGATCATACAAATATTTAATATGCAAGATCTTTTTGTTTTTTTCTAATTTCCTATTTTTTGTGTGTATTTATTGTATCAAGTATAAGTGTGGTTTGAAGTATCATTTATGTTTTATGTACCATCATTGGTTAAAACCACTATACAAGATGTCCCATAAGTGCATCAACTTAATACTCGTATGTAGATCGTATGAATCATTTAAAAAAAAACATTAAATTGGCTCTTAAAATCCTCAATACAAAAATTTTTTTTTTTTTTGTACACATACTAAATGGAATATGTATTACGATAACAATAATACTCAGGATATATGCCAAGTCAATTAATACTAAATAATTATTAATTATAAAAACGATATGTTTTCAAAGGAAAAATGGGTATAAATATTTATAAAATTTAATGTGAAGTTTTTCAAAATTTACTTAAATAAAATGATTTTTTACCGATTCCTATTGCTTATTATTCTAGTACTATTAATGAATATAAATATTACCAGATTTCGATAAATCTATAGACAATTAAACCTACAATTAAATTTTACATTTACTCGTAGATCTAATTTCTTGTGAAAAAAAACTTTTATTTTTAATTTAATATTTATTTACTATTAGGGGACTTGGAAGATATCCTGATTATTATTGTTTTTATTACCGTGGATATTCCATTCAGTATGCGTACAAAAGAAAAAATGATAATTCTATGTTGAGGAGTCTAGGAGCATCATCTACATCTTACCCAATATCGGATTTATAATATAGAACCCAGTGAAGGTTATCTTACAGACATATAGATTATGACGTACTTTTCCTGATAATAAACGAAAACATTTCAGAGCATCCATCGCTTCAGCTGGTTGTTTACTTGATTGGAAAACTTTTCATCAGCATGGCCGTGGCTACAGTTTACCAATACACCATGGAGCTTTACCCAACCGAGCTGAGGCATTCCTTTCTAGCGTTCTCGTCCATGATAGGAAGGATTGGATCCATTCTGGCTCCACAAACTCCACTACTGGTAAGGACACTATATTATCAGACCAGCCGCTGTTGTGGCCAGTGCAGAAGGGCTACATATAAACGCATAATGCGTACACATTATATATACACCTCTTAAGCAGGTTCAATAACAAATAGATATGCCATTATTATCTTTTTATAACGCATTTTTACTAAATTCTACAATTTTACTGAATTATATATAAATAGAAATAGGTCATTGTAAGAGCTTTTAAAGAGAGGGGAGATATATAAATATATTGTAGAGTTCTATGGGGCAGTATAATGGTCGAACGCTTCCTAATAGAGATTTTAAGTTCAACCTGTATATTATATTCTAAATACAGATTGGATTTTCTTGTTAGGTTGCGTATTGGTCTCCCCTACCGAGTGTGATCTTTGGGTCGTTGGCAATGGTCTCCGCTCTCACCGCCCTAACCACGCCTGAAACTCTCGGGAAGAAACTACCAGACTATGTAACCGATGCTGAAAATATAAAAAATAATATTGAAATAGAAAAATTATAAGAACCTTCAAAATATTTGTTGTTTTTCTTCTTACCCAATGAGTTTATATATTTATGTATAAAAACAATAAATCAACATACTAAAGATGCAACCACCATGACATTCGGGTGCATTGGTACACTGGAATAATTTTATATTTATTTTATTTATAAGTATATAATGTATTTTCTTATTATTCCCTCCTGGTTTCCCAGCACTTTATTATTATTAATGGTATCTTGTTAACTAGATGGCATGAAAATTACAAAAAATATTTATTTATTTTCTATCTAAATAAATTTAGCATTTCCTAACAATAGTGTTTTTAATGAATTTTATTGTACAGCATAAGCCTAAAGCGAGCAAAATGTCTTTGTGTAAGTTGGTTATCATAATAAATAGAGAAATATATGAATTTCCGATGTACTTATAGGAGGACACAAGCTGAGGAAGAAAACAATTTTACATACAATAAATCGAAAATGCATATAGTACCTTGCCTTGCATGTAAGTTTAAAATTTTAAAAAATATGACTTCAAAATAAACCTACAACCAAAAAACTGAGAAATAATAACTCTGCGTAGCTACATGGTTTATTCTAAAATTGCATACGGGCTGGGCTGTTTCTGCGCCGGTTAAAATCTTTACCATCTTTACGCTGAAAGTAACTTAA
The DNA here is from genome assembly GCA_020383195.1 of Neomicropteryx cornuta. NCBI lineage: Eukaryota > Metazoa > Arthropoda > Insecta > Lepidoptera > Micropterigidae > Neomicropteryx > Neomicropteryx cornuta. The sequence continues at coordinate 10,166,888 of JAHKQU010000029.1, read as the reverse complement.
TGAACTTCAATAGAATTATTCTCAAGAAATCGTACGCATTATGCAAAAATATAATCAAAATCTTTTACGCCAACCAAACATGAAAACTATTTTTTTGAAAAAAATTTTTAAGCTACCTTACACTTGACATAACTTAATAAAACAAAAATGGGACCACTTCACAACTCCTGAGAATTCTCTATCATATGCAAAAAATATTGAAATCCCTTGAGCCATTTCAGAGTAATGAGTGAACCTAATAATTATTTGACTCCTCGGGGTCGTCGTAATTCGCGAAACATCTTACTTATGCCGGTCATAAGTATGCCGGCCCGGCCGCTTATTATTTTATATAATATTGCACTTAAATAACCTAGGTAATAATAGGTAAATAACAGGTAAATCTTAGGTACATAGTTAAAAACGTAACAGACCATATGAAATTGGCAAACACGTCCGCTACTCAATTGCTAAACATTAATTATATCTTGCTAATGGAACTAGCGTTTCATTTGAATAACATATAGGTACATATTTTTAGTAAAGTTGAACATTCCAAGCTGATACTTTAATTTGCTTAAAAAAAATGTAAATAAAATACATTATGAACTTTACCTCAATCGAGCACTGGTGCATATATATTATGAATTAGGTATTAGAATAGTTTTGTGCCCGTCAGTGCACTCGTAAATCACTAACCGTAAAAAAATAGGGATTTACATCTACAGGTGTATTTTTACTAACTTTCTGTGGAGCAAGATTATCAAATATTAATCAGCAAAAAAATATTGAAAATGTTTTCTGAGTAAACCGGAAACGTGTACCACAACTTCAAAAGATTTGCGCGACTCCATAAAGTGATGTGACCGATATCGTCAGCTCAAAAATTCGAAAGTCTCTTTATTTTTAGAATATACGGAGGATATATTTTAAAATATATTGTGATTAAGATGTGTGAAAATTATCCTCATAAGGTTTGATGGTTATTCAACTAGATTTTAATCTGTTCTAGAGGACCATCGTATGTAATAATGCTTTATAGTGTAAATGTAAAGAGAATCATACAAATAATTGTATTCAATAATGCCATTGAAATTATTTCACAATTGCAATTTTACACCCAAATTTATAGACTAATTAGAGATTTTTTTATTAATTGAGCCCCATGAGCACAAAATTCCTTAAACAATTTATTAAAGAAAGTAAAAACTTTTCTGTCCAAAGGCAGTTTTCATTTTATTCAACGTCAGCTCATTCCTTAGACTTAGACCTGGTAGAGCACTGGTCAAGGGTACGAATCTGTATCTGTGTGTGACATTTTTCACATAACGAACTATAACTGTTTTGATGTAAGTTAGCCTAAGTTTTTTAATTTAAATAATAATTCTCTAAAATTTAACAATTCAATTTTTAAATTAAAATTTTTAATTTTAGCTATTTTCTAAAATGTCTTTTTTAAACCTTGAGTCATCAGTCTAGAATATATATGTTTTGATATTTTGATTTGAGCACTCCACGCTTGATATAAATACTTTTATTTTGTTAACATGTACCTTGAACCTACAGTTTCATTCGATCTAATATAAAAGATAAAAAATGGTTACTGTGTAGTAATTGAAGTAAACGTTTCGAAAACCTATTTAAGTTTAAGTTCAAGTTATTTATTTCTAAAGTATATTACAATAAAATAACGCAGATTGAAAACTACATGTTTAATCTGCGTTATTTTAAGATCTACAATTCTGTAGTGTAATAAATTGGTGTACTTGTTAATGTAATAATATAATTTTGATTGGTACTTATAATGATTCAGCAATTCTAAGTCGGCCCTATCATTAATACTTTGACGTCTGAAAGTTCATAGTATAAATCGTTAAATAATTACTTATCAAGATGTGCACGATTGCATCCTCTTATCACATAAAGTTATTTTAGATTAGTATAATATCAATCATAATTATAGATATTAATTAACAATAATCCCTGAAGTATGCAATAGCAATTTCTAATTTGAAGGTTTCGTTAATACGTTATGTTAATCCTTCGGAAGAGAAAAACAATAAGTGGTGTCCCGATATTACCACACCGGCTTCGAGTAAACATATCGTATGCAATAATTCTAGTGAACGCAAAATGGTGAAATGCGCCACCAAAACTCACTGCGCCACTAAAATTCAATTCTGAAATGTCCAAATGAGAGAATCCAACAAAACTATTTGTAGGATTTGTAGGACAGCAGATGAAATTGATTATACGAGTGCACAGGAAGTAAAGGTAAAGCAAATATGAAGCAACGAAAGAGATGGCAAATTAGCCATAACTGCAGCCAAACCAGCTGCAAAAACTGCGACAGCGAAATTTATGGCCAGAAGTAATTTTTGATACTGTTCTGACATCTTCACCTCTATATCAAAAGTAAAAAAAATAGCTTCTAATTAAATGCTCACTTTTTTGAGTGGGCGTTTGCTGGATTTGAATCATAGGACTGAAATTATACATACGAAATTCTTTTTATTTCGTACAAAGGAATCGCCTTTATTTTGGGTGAGCTAAACCTTTTCGCCAATATAAATTGTAATTTTTCAAGAATTCCACGATGTTATAAGTATATGCTAATATGATGTTAGTACGTACTCGTATATTTACCAATCATGAATCAATAATCAAATTAGTAATGGCTTTAAATCGTTAATACAATTCAACAAGATAAATACTCATACGCCACTAAAATCAGATGCTTTAAATAATATTGATTTAAGGGCGTAATCTTTTTTTTTTTTAGATCGACTTGAAAATTTTACGCTTTATCTGATGATGTTTTTTCCTCTACCTTGGTACCTAAGAAAACATCATTTCCGAATTATTTATATAATACTTCCTCAGACAACATCTTCTAATTAGTCATCCAGCATCCTACGTCAGAAATTAGAAAAATGAACTCATTAATAAGCACGTTGAACGAAATCCAAATATATAAAACCCCCTTTAATGATTTTTTAATTTGATCCTCTGTAAATCGTTAGTATTGTGAGTAATATAGGTACGTAAACCATAATGAACCATCAAATACTATTAGGATTCTACTATTTAAATGTCGTTATTAAATCTCATTTATACAGTTATCGAGCCATTAAAATTGAGAGCAGAAGTAATTCATCATTATTATTGTTTTATTTTAAATAAAGTACATAAATAATTATCAATTCAAGTAACGTCAATTTGTATGTACAATTGCCATCATTTACGTTAGTGTCCTAATCAAATTAGCGAAAATAATTGTTATATTCGTTTTGTCAAATCAATTAAAATAGAAAGTTTTACAATATTTTAAAAAGTACTTTTAAAATAGTAGTATTTTACAAAGTCAAGCAAATTAATAGCGAGGCAACTTTTAAATACACTATATTTTAAAAAGACTGTTAGTGTATTTATACATATTGGTTGAATAAGAAGCATACCTACCAAAATGTCTCCTTCAGCGCATGAAGAGTTGAACTTAGACCTGGTCTACAGAGATATTGGGCAAGCTGGAAGATACCAGCTCTTCGTAATGTTCCTGCTGGCTCTTCCTGCTATATTCTCAGTCTTCCCAACGTACGAATACATATTTACCGCCAGGGACATTGCCTACAGGTATAATTTTTAAACTGTACAATTATCGAATATGTTAAACACGAACGTCTATAAATGAACTTTAATAAAGCTTTTAAAGTCACCTTTAAGCAATCAAGCAATATCAATATTTCAATGTCGCGTTATTTATCCTGTTGCTTTGTCTACCCTAAAATATATTACGTACGGCCGTTTTTGTGTGCACTAGGTACTAATGACTCTACCTACCATTTATTTATAGAGAGTTAGGGTTATTTTAAAAGAAAGAATCTTATTACAGGAACGTGTATTTATATGGGCTACACTGTTCTAAATCACGTTGAAGAAGTTGCGGTAGATGGTATCAGTTAGAAAAATGCCATCGATGCTTTTGCAGAGTTGAAATCGTAATTATATGATAGTTTAGTGGATATCGGGATAGCTTTAATTTTCCTAAAAATAGGTTCCTCTTTTCACGCTTCATTCAATTTTTAGATGCCATATCCCAGAATGCGAGCTGAACGCATCGCTAGCTTCATACCAAGCCGACTGGGTGGACATGGCGATACCCACTGGACAAAAGTGTCAGAGGTTCGCTCCATTGTCCACCAGTGATTTCTCATGTTCCTTTGGCTCATTTGACAGGAACAAAACTATACCATGTCGAGACTATGTCTACGGTGAGACTAATTCTATGATTCGTGAGGTAATGAAATTTAAATTAATTTAAATTAATTTCTAAAAGTATGATACTCATATATTAGGAAAATAAAGAATTTTAATTTGCATAATCATCAAGCCAATATACGCCTTACTTAGCCTTAAGTACTTATTTTTATTTTAATATTAAATATTATAATATCGGTGTATTTGCATAAACACAAAACTTTTTGTACCAAAATACATTTTTTATGAAGTATTTACTTATTAAAAATCTTTGGAATTTACCCATCTATTCAAACAACTTTGTTGAACTTATGGTTAACGTTCTCCGAAGTTGTTTTATTATATTATTGATAATTTACAAACTATAAAAACGAGAAACTTTTACATTATATTCAATGAAGTTGGAGGAGGAAAGTACACCATTATTTGTAGCGCGGCGCGACAAGTTAGTTAGAAACGATGCATCTGCAAAATCACCGGATTAAAGGCAAACATATTAACTAGTATACTGATTTTTTGTGTACTTCCAACGATACATTCATTGTTATCACTTTTGTGACATTATTTATGAATATGAATAACAAAAAATAAGCCACTTATATTAAATGTAACATATCATTTGAATCACTCTATTTTTTTAAAGATTCATGAAACGCTGAAGCGAGCGGCACGGCATGTTATAATTTAATTCTGCTCCACGTTTGTACCGGATTTTTACATAATGCAACAGACAATCTTATTTTAACATCATTATATCATATTCCAACATCCATAAATTTTTTTTTAGGATTAAAAGAAATCTATATTACTTGAATTATAAATGAAAATTCAAGTAACATATGGATATTTCATTTCTTTAGTTCAATATGCCCTGTGAAGAATGGAAGGGCTCGCTGATTGGCACCGTCTCCAACTTTGCCTACTTCCTCATCCTGCCAATCACCGGGATCCTGTCGGACAGATTCGGCAGGAAAATCGTGTTGACCGTCAACGCTGTAAACACGGCCATTATGCTGATCGTGCGTGCCTACTCCGTCTCATACGAGATGTATATCGCCGTCACTTTCATTGGCGGTATTATCGGTGCTGGTGCTTTCACCACGTGCTATTTGATGGGTAAAATATATCATTATATTATTATTATTATTGTTTGTTGAGCAAGCAGCTATTTAGCTGATGTGCTCATATCTCGTTCACAGTTACTAGTGATTTGCCTAGATTCAAGAAATTTATCAAGGCGGTTCTTGAACTGGTTTACACTTATAGCTTCCACCACTTCCTGTGGTAGCCGATTCCAATTATCCACAACTCTTGGAGATAAAATTCTTCCTAGGATTAGTGGAACAAGGAGATTTAGATAACTTCATTGAATGGCCGCGGAGTTGCGTGTTTTGGTTAAACATGAATATGTCCTTAATGCTTGCACAATTGTAATGTCCAGTTAACACTTTATAAGTCTCAATGAGATCACCACGATCACGTCGCTCCTGTAATGAGGTCAATTTTAACACAGACCAGCCTTTCTTCAAATATTATTATTATTAATAATATTATTATTATTATTAGTATTATTTCAAATTTTATACTTTCACCTTCTTTCAGCACTTTTTTGTGGATTTTGTGACCCATCCACATATCAGCCATACCTAAATAGGCTACTGCCTGTTCCAAGATAAACTATATTTGCTTTTTCAAAAATATACATTTTACTAAATAATAAATATACAATATTATAAACATACGTAAATATTTTGGACATTAGGTTATATAGATATATGTATGTATGTAATCCATGTCGATATTGATGTACAAGTTGATGTACAAAATATTATTTTAATCATCAACTTGTAATATCAAATTCATTAAATAAATTGCTTATATTGTTTATTATGCTAGTGTATTTAGTTTGGTTATACCACCCTGTTAAAAATGTTTTTATACAACTTCCAATATAAGTCTGTGTGTATCGGTGTGTGTTCGAACATATACATTTGAACGTAACATTTAATAATACCTACCGTAGTATAATTCATACCTACAAATTATAATTTATTATTAAAAACGCGCGTTAATGATCATAATGGTTTTCAATGAATTCAATGAGATTGGTCCATTAGGGTGTGCGTGTGTGTATGTGACGGAATTCTCTTTCATAATATATGTAACTACGTAGCTATTCTACTTGTTGTTTGCAACCTATATATGTATTATCTTAAATACTTTTACTATCCCTATTTCTAAAATGTGTCATAAGACGATTTTAAACATGATTTGTATTGACTTCATATCAAAATTCATCATGGTATCCGTGAAAAAATGGAAACTTTACGTGATAATAATTAACCGTTTTTGTCATGCGTCCGCCAGACGCAGTTAAATGATCGCGGTATGGGTCATGATCTAGCGTCGATATACGGCTTAAAGGAATTTACACCATCTTCTATTTCTTTCTGTGGCTTGGCTGTTTCCTTGGGCAGCTTCCAATTGGGTTCATTACGGCGTAGAGCATCCTCTCTCTCTCTTACGCAGTCGTGCATCTCTTCTTCGCCATGCCTGCCTACCTACTGATGGCCATCCATCTGAATAAGAAATATTTTTACCTCTCTACCAGTATAATCCATAAATTTTAAAGTGTTTCATTATCAAAATTAAAGTGAATTGTTTTGTTTTCTGCAGCTTGCGAACTTTTCTCGAAGGAATACCGAGCGGTTGGCGGCGTCTCAATCACGACGGCGTTTGCCGTGGGCCACTGCATCATCGGCCTGGTGGCTTGGGTTGCACCAGATTGGAGAACTATCGAGAAAGTCCTAGCGTTCCCGCAAATACTCACATTCCTATATTTCCTTCTTCTGCCCGAGAGCATTCGTTGGCTGTTGATGAGAGGCAAATTCAAAAAGGCCGAGAAATCTTTGAAGACGGCAGCATCGTTGAACGGACGCGACAACTCTCATATTTTGATAGAAAAGTTCATAGCTTCTTTGGATGCGGTGAATGACCCAGGCGTGGAATCTACTAAAAACTCTAAACAGTCTTTATATAAACGAATAAAATCATCAAAAACAATGATGAAAAGAATTCTCATAACCCCATTATGGTGGTTTGCGGTCATTTTTGTATACTACGGGTCCACAATCAATTCTGTTCGTCTAGCGGGAAATATTTATATGAACTTTGTGCTTGTGACTTTGATTGAGATTCCTGGCTATATGCTGGGATTATATGGAATGAATAAATTTGGAAGGAAGACTTCTTTGTGGACGAGTTTGGCTGTCAGCTCCATGACGTATTTCGTATGGCATTTCGTTCCTCTTGGTAAGTATTGAATAATTTTACTACTTCGTTCTTTTTCTGGTAGAATGTCTAAATCTAAATCTGCTTCGAATGTCTAAATCTAAATCTGCTTCGAATGTCTAAATCGTCCAAATTTCCAAATCATACGGACAAAATAGGTCCAAATCGTGCCATTTAATACACCTGCAACTTGCAAGCAATCGTGGCATATCTGCGTGACACGTCTCATCTACGACACAGCTTTCATAAAAAACGAGACAATCTTACGTAGGTCTTATAAGAATTCACTTGGAATATGAAATAACCTTAAAAAAATACCTCCTAAATTTTTTTGCAAAGTTTATTAATAAACATTTATGCCACCAATATGAATCCACAATCGTTAAAACTAATGTCCCAATAACTCATTATTAATTCGGTTAAGGCGAAACAAAATATTTTGCTCTAAATGTAAATGTTTATGTGTGTGTATAATATTATCTTATCTTTTTAATGGCATGCTTCCACTGAAACGGAATCTGGGTGTAATTAAGTACAATATTTTTGATCAATAAACTAAGGCACTAAAGCAAGAGGCACATACTCGTAATATAGTTTCATAAAGTTTTGAGGTACTTTGCCGGGCTTCTCTTAAAGGTTCCAAAGTAAAAAAGGTACATGTCTCTTTTTAAATGGTTCATGTAAAACATACAAATGTCTCTACAACAACTTACACGAGTGCATTGCATTTGCTCGTGCCGGTCATGAATCAATGAAATTAAAATAAAATTACATACAAACGGTAAATGTATTAATGGTATGGTAAATGTATTAGTGGAATGGTAATGGTAATAATCATTGTTGCCAAAAACTATGTAAATGGATATCTAATTTCCTTTAAATACATAATTAGGTATGAAATAATTTTTAACAAATTTTAATTGCAATAATATGTTAGCAGGTATATGTCTCATTTCTTTTATTGTAAAGTATTTCACTTAGATTAAAAAATTAGGCTTGCATTTGCAAGCCTGTTTTTAATTGTATATACAATTCGGTCAGAAAATATACATAAGTATTCCTTAGATAGATGTTTCTATGTTAATGTGATATTATGCCACCACTATTTAGGTAGGAACACTCGAAGTACTTTCCAAGTCAGGTCTTTCTAAGAACAAAAATGCTATACTTGCATATTACGTATTGTTTTTACAATACGGAGAAAACATATTTCGCAGATTGTATATCTATAATTCTGTGTAAAAACTTTGCACGCTGTTCACGATATTCGTCATTTCAATTGTTATAGAATATAGTTGGGTTCGCCTGGCGATGACTCTTCTCGGGAAAATGTTTATTAGTCTTTCGGCAGCCACTCTCTATGCGTACACCGTTGAACTCTACCCCACCGAAATGAGACATTCTGCTATGGCGGTTTCGTCGATGTTCGCCCGCATTGGAGCCATCTGCGCACCGCAGACTCCTCTTTTGGTAATTTTATATATTTGTGGTTTTTTATATGTGTGTTTTATATAGTTATTTTGGGCGATATCCCCCGGGCGGGCGAGCGCCGCGGATACTCGCCAACCAAAATTGGTATTGAGTAGTAATTTTGCACTCAAAAAATAATTGAGGGTGATAAACGCACCAGAACCACTAAAATTAGGTATTTCCACAAGGGATATTGCTGAATTTCTTGGACTTCTGGACTTTTCTAATTATTGTTATAAAATAAAAAGTAAATATTCATATAAATTACTATTTATTTTCATAAAAAAAACTGAAATTACTCTCTATCAATAACTTATACATAAGGGACTTGTTTCTTTTTAAATATTTTTTTACTACTTTAATGAAAGTTTGACCGTATTGTATAATCGCACAGATAGATAGGATAGATAGAGTGAAAAGCTTTCCTAAAATACAGGCCTGTATTTAAACCAGCGTGCATTACCTCAAGCGATGCAACTATCTGTGCTTTCGGTATTAATTTTTAATATATGTATATAATTATATTACATTAATTGTTTTACAGGCTACGATATGGAGTCCCATACCTAGTTTAGTTTTTGGCACCATGGCTATGCTGGCCTGCATGACAGTTTTCCTCCAACCGGAAACATTGAACGCCAACTTGCCGGACACCATTGAGGACGTTGAAAATACGAGCTCTTGCTCATAATTAAATAATTAATTCGACATACGGCACGGCCGCGTCACACTAATAGTTTTACGTTATTTAAATTATTTATAACTAGGGCAATCACACAGCGCTCATTTAAACCAATAAAGAAATATGCGGATATTTGTGTTTATTTATCCCTTATAAGCACATTGAAGTATACAGTTTTACTCGGCATTACCGCTCCGAAAGTGAAGCGTGAAATAGAAGGCAAATTTGGCAGGTGTGAAAAGTCAACTGCTGTGTGCTTTGATTTTCAAAACGCTCAATTGTGTATCAAATGCGTATAAAAAATATTCAGCAAAGACGTTCAGCAGAGTGGGTGCGCTCCACAAAACGAATTATGCATCATTTCTGAAGAGCAAAATAGTACAGTATGCCTTGAGTTTAAAACCTAATCTCCACAGTTTTGCATTCACAAAAAAAATGCCCTAATTCACATATATGTAATATTTAGAACGTGAACTTAGAAACGTCTGCCTATAAAAGACGTTCCTAGCGTAAAAATGCCAATCAGCGTTCGTTCTCGACCGATTTAATTTTTCAGCTAATATTGAAAAAGTTATGTGATTAGTACCTATGTATTATTTGAACTTATTTATTTAATATATTTTAGGGAAACATACAGCGTATTTATGAAACAATGAATCCAAAGATATTAATTTAGCCAATTACATGAATCCACTCTTTAACAATTGAATTGAAAGGTATGCTTACATAAAAAAAGAAAATAAATGAGAAACGTAAATAAAATAGTTTAGTTTTTACATATTTACTGTGTTATAACAATGTGTTAATTAGAATATAGGTTTTTTAAAGTTGTTATGATAAACATAAATATTTAAGACTATTATCTTCTTCTTCTAATTATTTGAATGAGACGATTATATTTTACATACCTTGTTTTTGACCAAATTTAAAGTACAATTTAAAGTGTACAAATAAATTAAAATTAAATTTAAAAGTACAAAAAAAAACCGAAAGATTCTGTGTATGCGTTTTGAGCATAGTTTGTGTTTGAACATAGTTAAAACTGTGGATTAGTCGTTCAGAGCTCTAACAAGGGTGAGTTATTTTGAACTGCCTTTCACTCGTCCTGGTGGTCCTGATTGCTACTACTCAAACTACGTAAATAAGCACACATAATCAATTCTAGAACCCATTTTAAGTCAGTCAGTTTTTATTTTATTTTTATTATTTTCGTAAGAGGTGATAAAGCAAAATAATATCTTTATATTTTTTGATAATTTTATTGTTAAAACTCTTATATTTTCTAAATTCTTTTATTATAAAATGAATAAAAAAAAAGAATTATATTTGTTTGTACCATTGTCGAAAATATATGTCTATCGAATATAATATGCTTTTCGATATTTTTAAAAAACAATGGTGGAATTATACCATTTTTTAACAAAATGACCTGTTTCTTTTTTATTATTTCAACGCGGAACCGTCGTCCTGTAAACTCAGGTAAAAGCATGACACTTTTTTTTCAGCTTCGAAATACATGCTATTAATTTATTTTATTATATTTCGAGAATGCTAACCTTTTTTTAAAAAAAAACCTATTTTAAATGTGTACCGTGTGTTCTATTTCTTCTACTAACCGCTTCAAAAAGCGGTTACTTGTGATAGAAATCAATTTCTGTTTTTTTTTTAATTATTTCGATTCTGAATTCTTACGTCATCGTTTTACACACCTGAAAGGAAATTATTATAAAAGTATAGCTAGTGTTTGTGTCCAGAAAATACAGTTACAAATATGCCTAAATTTAGTCGCATAACAGTAACTTTAAATTACCTATAAAAAAATAATAACTTAAATATTATAATAACTTAAAAGCTGCCGCCTATCGGTGAATTTTTACAATATTTAGATATGAGATTGTATGATAATTTAAAATGCTTGGTTAAAAGTTTACTTGAAATTATTTAATTTATTGCAATTATTTATTTTATTTAGAGTACATATACAAAAAAAATCATTTTAGGTATATACTTAGTATATAGGAATTACTTCTAGTGGGTAATTAAATATATCACATTTAGATGCAATAGCTTGATATTATTTTATCTATTTTTGAAGATAATAAATGAATTATCAATCAAGCTACCTACATTATTTTTCTTTCATATGCCGTTATCTTTGACGTCGGGTAAAATATCAGCAATAAAATCCCGCTAATGACAGTCCTAATTTAAATTGATATTTATTTACATTAGATTAAACAAAGTAAACACAATAATTAGCGTAATCACCCACTAACTGAATATATGTCCGAGGATAGACTCCAATTATTTCATTTTTAAATTTATGTGTATGTTACTTTAAGTAATGCTTTTACCTTCTATATCAGAAGCTGCTTGCTGTCTGTTGCATCTTTCAACTCCAAAAGTAAAAATGCGAAAGAAATGATTTTTATATGTAGATTAAAAACTACCATAGCCGTTTAGGACGTTTCACATCTGAAGCTAGTCGGATAATATAGATATATATAACATTAAAGTCAAGAAGGTATAACATTAACATTAAGGTCAAGAAGGATCTAATTAGGTATAACCTACAATTATACCTAATTTAATTTTGTTTGATGTTTATTAATGTTTTATATATTCCATAAAAAATAAAGCCATATTAATAGCTGATTTTTAACTTTAACAGTCGTCGTTCATTATAAACATATAATTTTTGTATAGCGTCGTGCACGCACACACGAACACAGGCCAAGAAGTCCAACGAAACAGTGCATCATTCTCGTCTTTAGTTCGTGTCGCACGGACGTGTCAAACGCTCCCTGAGGACATAATGAGTGATCATCTCCGAAACTTCGGGATAAAATGTTTACACGGTATGTGAAAATCCGAAAAAAGGTATGTTTTTAAAGCCATATATATTTTTTTTTATTTAAAAGTAGCGTTTAAATATATCTACCTCTATTCAAAACCCCCTAATGATGCAAAATATTTAAAAATCTGATGCTATCCTTAAGAAACCGAATTTCGTTCTTTCGAATCCTAAAATATTTTTATTATGTATTGATTTAATTTATACATCAACTGTTTTCGAATTAAATTTATTACATGCTTATTTAGTTATCTTAACTTTTAAATAACGTGTGTTTATATTTACCGCTAGGTTTTTAAAGACTCTAAATCTAAAAAATCTCTAAACACTCCTATTTTGAAATATTTATAAAACATTGGTTTATTCTATAATATAAACATATTATTCTAAATCATTTTAATAATAGATAGATAGATTAGCAAGAGTCGCAGTGGCATTTTCCACCCTCATACACAGCTTGACCATCTAATTTCGTGATAAAAAATTGTTGGCCTTTCGATTTCAAATATGATTTCTTTTGACCTCATTCATATCAAAATTTATTATGGTTTCTGAGAATAAAAATTCTATACTCTACGAGATAATATTAAATTGTTCTTGTCATTAGTTCGTTCGCTCGCGAATTCGCGTCGCGCTAAGTCATTGATCGGCCTTTGCCGAGTGCAAGCGAGAGAACGAAAAAACAAAGGGAATTTACACCAGCCCTTTGATAAAGTTAATATGTTTAGGCATATTTTTTTATATGGTGTCTTACACGCAATAGGGAACATAAACACCCCCTAAGTCTTCGGGAATGGTCTTAAAACATCCCTATACATATTACATTGTATCACGCGAAACCGACAAACCGCGAATGATATATTACATACAGACGGTGTTATTATCAACAGACGTAATAAAATCGAGTAATACCATCTGTCGTATTTGCAAACGCTTATCCCAGTGTGGTATTTGCATAATTGAATCGACAACCTTCCGTTCAACCGTTCGATATTAACTTGGTTAATGGTGAATGGCGAATTGTCGCCAGCTATTGTATGTATCGCTCTGGTGAACAGGCGCTGAACATATTCCAATCGCTAAACAGTAATGGTCAGACTGTAACGCGAATTCACAAGTACCTACTTCATTAAAATATTCAGGAAACTAATCATTTTAATTTAAAAAAAAAATACATATCAAAATGGTTAAAAAGACGAACGCAGGGGATTCCATCGACTTGGACGCGATTCTCGTGGAAATGGGACAATTTGGAGTTTATCAAATCCTAACAATATTCTTACTCCTTTTTCCCGTAATGTTTTCAGCATTTGCTTCGGCTGATTACTTATTTACAGCCACGGATTTGACCTACCGGTGAGTATTTGAGATTTCCTATATTTATTATTTATTCTTTTGGCATTTGTCACAAAACATATTGCATTATAAGCAAGTTAAAGAAATTAACACGCTAACTTAAAATGAAAGCCTCAAATTATTTGTCGATATGTTCAATTTCATTGGTGTAATATATTTTTTTACTCAGGCCTCTTTTACGTGGGTCTTACATTGATCTGTCTCATCTAAAGACTCGTAAAAACAGAAACACTCTGTACCGTCATACGTTTAAAACAGAACTAATGTATTCTTAAAAACTAAGATATAAATGCGTCTTCTTGCATCTGTGCCTTTGTAGTAATATTTTCTCGTTTTTTGTATTCAGTCAAAGCGAGATTTTACGTCTAAAGTTTTGATAACATTTTTAGAAAAATACAGTCCTTTCGAGGTTCTTAAAATGTTAAGAATCTCGAAAAATCTGCATTTTCTTTTTTGCCTAAATGTAGACAAAGTAGTAATTTAACTTTTTAATACTGTATACGCCTGGATAGAACACAAAACAATATCTACTATATCTACAAATAGGAGAGTCAAAACACTACAACGTTTTGATCTATGTACTCAAGCAATTTAATTTGGCGAATTGTGATCTTTTAAGCCTGGTTTACACGGGTATAGTAATCAGGAGAGTAGAGTAGCTAATAGAGTTCACTCTACTACCTACTCTACCACTTTTGATTTTTTTCGTTTAAACAAATATAGTACAGTAGTACTATACTATATTTTTTAATTCATATTTTTAGCGTTTTTACTGTGTTTCAAGTACTTTTAACATTAAATGTATTGTACCCTTTCAACAATATAATATTTTGTAACTTACCACTGAACAGTAGTTTTTTTTCCTCCTTTTGCCAATTTCATTATTTTGTCAAATGCATTAAACCATTTTATATTTGGAATGTAGATATCAACTGCTCCTGCTCCTGATTTAGTGGATTTCTTTACTTTAAGACATTGCAAACTGCAATAACTTCAACTAAACTCTACTTGATACTTGCTGTTGTAGGGGAAAAGATGGTTACACGGGTAGAGTGGGGAGGCTAGTAGAGTGGGAGTTGTGGTGGGGGGTGAGTAGAGTAAAGTTACTTTACTGCAGCCAGTAAAGTACTCTACTCTACTACTCTACTCTGCGGAGCCTTTTTTCGGGTTTCTACAGATAGAGTTACTCTACTAGATACTCTACTCTCCTGATTACTATACCCGTATAAACCAGGCTTTAGTATCTAAATATCTCACGAAAGTTATTTTTGCGATTACAAACATTGCCAGAAGCAGATCATATTATTGTTACTACAACATATTAGTAATATTATGACTATACCAAAAGGATCCAACTTTTATTTTTCTTTTTTTCATAATTGACCTAATAATACTCAATTATAAAAATCTTAAATAATACATAAATCGTAGTTGTATATTTTACATCTAATATTGACAGTCCCTTTCATTTACGCAAGGGAAATAAAAAAATCGATTGTAGCGCGAGCGCACAATCGATTATTTGTGTATAGTCATTATTTTACTAAACTTGCAATATATACTTCAAAGGAAACTCAAATAACTTTTTAACTTTCTCTTAGATTTCTCATACCAATGATCATACAAACGAGAAAATGTCTTAAAAAAAATATTAAAAGATTAGTTTAGCAGCGGGAAAAAAGCATCAAGTCAAAAGTCGAAAAAATTCTCTTTGGAATCTATTCTAAACCTTTGCAGGGCAAATAAGTCAGTCAGTTAATTTGAATTCATTTAAATTTTGAATCAAATAGTATCTTTTTTTTAAGGGGTGAAGGATTTATAAAAAGACAAGCTATAAGAATAGTCCTATAAATTTAGTTGTTTGCATCTAAAAAAGTTTTTTAATATTTTTTTATATTAGTTTCATTTTTGATGTCTACGATTTACTTTTTCTTTGTGACAACCTGCATAAGCACTCCGAGTACCACTTTCGTTTTCCAAGCCTAACCCAGCGCCTTCGGTTCTCCTCATTTAGGTTTGTTTTTAATAAAAAGGTTATCTGTCATGTCATTGATTATCCCAACGGTGTTTAGACATTAGGATATAAAGTGTATTAATGTATGTACTACGTCGGTAATATATGTACCTATTACGTCATATTACATGCCAAAATTAAAGTCGCCACTCGCTAACAAAATAACGTATTAAATATCATTACTTCTTATCTGCCTATTTTTCATGATTTGATAACATTGTAAAGATCCTTTAAACTCTTATCGCGTTATCTAAATCGATAATAATTGATCAGATGCTTAAGTGCCTCTTAAGCTTTTGTTAAAATGTATATGCAAATTTATAAAATTTGCAAGCAGGTTTTATTAACCCTCGAATAATTCGATAATAGACTAAATATCTAACGAAAATATTAACATTATTTATATTGTCTATGGGTTTTCATCTAGTGCATCCTAAATATTGGCTCAAGCTGCCCAAGCTTCGTATGGGTAACAGTTAGTTACATAGTAGCTGTTAATCGATATGTTATGAAATTAATTTTAAAATTCTTCCTGCAAAAAAAGTTTGCATTTGTTCCATCATTGACTTCTAGATACTACCTAAGTCCAATTTCTTAGACGTTATTCAGCTATTATTTAAAAAAAGATTAACCCTTTGCAAATTATGTTTCCAGATGTCACATCCCTGAATGTGAGGGCAATGCAGAAACCGCAGAATTCAGCCCAAGCTGGATAAGCATTGCGATTCCAGAGGGCAGGAAGTGTGAAAGGTTTGCCCCGAGAACGGGCCAAGGAGTTGCCTCCTGCTCTGCAAATCAATTCGATAGGAATCAAATAATTCCTTGCGAGTCATACGTTTACAATGAAACCAACACAATCGTCTATGACGTGAGCTTTACATACTTATTTGTTCATTTTCTATGCATTTGAACGTCCCGCTTTAACTAAATCTCTATGGTTCAATCTGTTCGGATCGACACGGTAAAAAAAATAACTTCTTAATAGAGGGGAATACTATGAAGTTTCAAGTTTTTATTTCCGAAAACATTTTTAATGTGCAGGAATGACATAATGTGCATAGAACAGTTGTGTTTAATAGTAAAGAGTACAAATTAGATTTAAATACATTCAAACGACAACATAAATAACTTTAACATAGGAATTACAATTCACTAAAACGATGACTGAAATATTTATGGTGCTGCCCATAGCACATACAATATACAAAAGGAAAAAGAATTATACAGAGAACAGTGATAAATCAACGACTTGTTACATATTAACGACACGTGTATTTCAACAAGTTATGAAGTAAAAAAAAGTAGATATTAATATCTACTTTTGATTGAGTTTTTGAAAACTCAATTTTTCACACATACGGCTTAAAGCTTAAAGTTCTGAATATGAATATTAAAAGCTGGTTGGTGATTTAAACAAATAGTCATATTCGACCTGCATAGCGACTTTTCATAAATAGGCGAATCTAGGACTTATCTTTTTCAACGCCCGACCCTTTTCAGTACATTTTCAGGGCATCAAACTGGGTTAAAACCATTTTTTCTATATTTTGCAGGTTGTAAAAACCTGCAAAATATTAGGCAATTATGGCAATTAATAAATTCATTAAACAAAGGGGAGATTCGAGGAATAGGAGAGTAAAGATTATTATTCGAGGAACAAATTGGTGTATAAAATACATTTAAATTGCGTGTTCTGAACTTTGTTGGCACATTGAAATTAAATAGCGACAACGTTGAGTCGATTTCATTAAAATTGTAACCGATAAAATATAATTCAGCTTTATGATTAGAGAATTTAACACCTCAGTAGAATCTAAACGTGATCGCAAGATATTTTTTTTTTTTTTGTTTAGGTTGATATGAACAGAATAAGGATTCCATATACTTGAACCGTATTCTAATCTGCTACGTAAAAAAAACTGAGTATACCACCATCATAAATAAACTACCAATATTTTTTTTAAATCTTTTAAGCGCCTGCATTAAGGGTTTTCGTAGTGAAAACCCTTAATTTTGATTAGTTCGGAATCCGTTTTCCATTTTTATCCACTGACCGGTTTTTTTATTTTCAGTTTGGCATGCACTGCGAAGATTGGAAGCGGACATTGATTGGCACGCTCAGGAGCGTGGGAACTCTCATTGTGTTGCCTTTCACCGGATTCATCTCAGACCGATATGGCAGGAGGACGGCGCTTATTATAAACGCCTTCAATACGGGCCTCTTCGGGTTCATCAGGTCGTGGTCTACATCCTACGAAATGTTTCTCGCGTTGTCTATGATAGAAACCTCAGTTGGCGCTGGTGCTTACAGCTCTTGTTTCATTCTGGGTATGTGCATGCCGGAATTTATTACGTAATCTTCAGTATAACATTTAAACTATACATTTTTGCTCAACATTGTAAAATTTCATATATTTTTTGACTGGATTACCTAAAATCTCTCCAATGAACATTTGTCCGGGTATCGGATTTAACTATTTTATTTATTTAAGAGAATCATAAAAATCTTGCAATTTCAAAATTTTAAGTGACTCATTATGGTAGATTCAACATTATGTTACCTTGATCCTATTATAAAGGCTCATAAAGCCATTTTGCGCGTTATTAATAAAAAGCCGTGCGGGTACTCTGCTGATAAGCTCTATGATGAGTCGAACATTTGATGTCGGATAAAACTACATTAAAATCATTATATCGCATTATAAAAAGCACACTCTTATTCACCGGGAGTTCGAACATAAAATCTCAACGCGCAATGTGGTAAACCAAAAACATGTTGATCCCTCAACTAAAACCAGTTTTGCAAAGTGATTTTCTATTTTACAGCCCCAAGAATTTTCAACAAACTACCAATTTGTTGTATTTGACGAAAATGACGAGAATGAATTTGACGAGACATATATGTGTTTGACAACAACCTAGCAGGTTGCCTCTTGGGTATATGGCAATGAATTAATTTAAAATACAGTTGTTATAAAAGTATATATGTATATAGGAAGTTATTAAATGTTGATTTAGACCTGAAAAATTAAGGACACAGACAGTTCGGTAATTGGATGGTAACATAAAATTTATCGAGTAAATATTTTGACTGAATTTTATAGGAAATTGTTAAGTCCTTAGCTGTGAAACGTATAAAATCAGTTGCTGAGAATTTTCTAAATAGCGGTAAATCTTGTAAAAAGGTTTGTCAAGCTTTTATTCACAATTAAACTTTCGCACAGTACCAAATAAAATCTTTCCGCCATGGCTTCTTCGATGAAGATCGGTACATTTTTATATACCTCATAAATAACTCGCTTTACTGGCTACAGTCTACACCCGCTATACTCAACCTGCGGCCCGTTTAACTTTTTTATGCGGCCCCAAACACATTTATTATCAGAGACATGATTTACATAATCTGGCATTATATATTTCGTATATCTTGGGATTAATTTTGACTTTGACGTACATATTTTTTTGTCATACCAGTATAGTGTTGCGGCCCGCGTAGCTTTACTAATATATGTATGTGGCCCGAAGACTAAAAAGGTTGAGTATCGTTAGTCTACAGTCTACACCCTTGACCAAGTAATAATAAAATGTTTCACTGCCATTCGGTTTTGACAGACCATTGGTCGCGCGAAGGATTCAGCCTCGGTGCGGCGTGACTGCTGACCGGTGACTACAGACTGTGGGGCTAGTCTGAAGCTGACTCGCCGATGCGAGGCGAGTGGTGAGTCAGCTTCAGACTAGCCCAACTGAACTGGTGAAATAAAACACATCCATCCTCACACACACACGCACACACACA
The DNA here is from genome assembly GCA_020383195.1 of Neomicropteryx cornuta. Lineage (NCBI taxonomy): Eukaryota > Metazoa > Arthropoda > Insecta > Lepidoptera > Micropterigidae > Neomicropteryx > Neomicropteryx cornuta. The sequence goes on along the minus strand of JAHKQU010000029.1, from coordinate 10,147,189 downwards.
CATCTACAGTACAATCTTTTTACCTTAAAAGCCGCATTTTATTTTATGTACATTTTGTTCATTCTGTTCACTTTCACACAAATATTAGTAGAATAAGTTACATTTAAATTACACTTAATTGTGTAAATTAAATTAATAATGTTTTATTTATACATACTTAATTTACAAAACTTCTTAATAAAAAATTACAAAGCCTAACCTAACTGAAGCATGCCGGTATACTTAGGTAGACTTAATTTGTGGTGGTGTAATCATAAGTATGTTTATAATTTCCAGCGCTGTGATGAGAATAAATAAATGTATTTGATTTAATTCTAAATAAAAAATTACAGCTGATGAATAACGGTTTAATGTGCGCGTGATTTAGAAGTGGTATATGTAGAAAGTAAACTAAAAGGTGAAGGTTGTTGAATTTTGATGTTACCATTGTTGACTTTACTAAAACACACTTAATTAAAACATATACTTAATTAAAAACGATTAACCACATAAAAAGTTAAGACCTTGTGGCTCGGCGAGTTAGATTCGCAGTTTTGAATTAAGTAATATCATTGCCAATTGCATAGAATTACTATCGCGCTCGTCTTACTTATCAACCCGTAATCCTTAATTATGAACTCAATTTTCGTCATAGATTGAGTTTATCCTCAAACTCATGTAAGAATAAAATTTTACAAACACAATTAGCTGTTGGAGAAAAAACGATTTTTGCTCAGCAAGGCGAGTCTACTATATTTTTGGATAGCGCTTTCCTATAATATATTTTCTAGTATTGAAGATAATTGCCAGTTTTTTAAACGACGACTAAAGCTATTTTTTTTTGAGTAAGCCAAAAATACGGTAGGTAATACAATTCACGCCGTATACCAAACATAAGGCTAACATAAACTATATTTTTTTCAAAAAAACTTGATTTGAAGAATAAATTATTTGGAGAAAAATGTAATCTATCTCTTATATATATATATATATATAAAACAATGCTCTCGTAGAAGATACCTAGATTTACATTCAATCATTTAAAACGAAATTGATACATAGTTTGATTTTTCTTGTCATGATAATGATGTCAAAATAAGACATCTTTCGTAATTCTATTTCTATTTCTTACCCCAGTTTTTTATTTTGTTTTTCAGCTACGGAATTACTCGGACCAAATTGGAGGAGTTTAGGTGGAGTTATAATGTCTTCTGGATTTGCTGTAGGCCAAATGTTACTCGGCTTATTGGCCTGGGCATTCCCGGAGTGGCGCACGCTCCTGAGGGTTCTATTCGCTCCTCAGTTCATTGTGCTCACATACTTTTGGATTCTAGCCGAGAGCGTTAGATGGCTTCTAAGCAAAGGCAAATTTCAAAGAGCTGAAGATACTCTCAAGAGGGCTGCGAAGTTAAATGGGACACAGCTGTCGGCGAAATCATTAGAGAATTTATCCAACGCAATGTCGTCGATGGATGATGTTTCCGACGAAAAAGAATCCCTGCTGGAGGCTAAGCCTAATCTTTTTATGCAAGTGATCAAGTCGAAAATAATCTTCAGGAGAATCTGCACGACTCCCGTTTGGTGGATAACCTCAACGTTGGTCTATTATGGCCTGTCCATCAACTCCGTCGGCTTGGCTGGCAACCGATACGTGAACTTCATTCTAGTTTCTGCCGTTGAGATTCCCGGATACTTCTGTGCGTTCTTTGCTCTCAATTTCATTGGACGGAAGATAACTCTGTCCACAGCATTCATCGGCAGCGCCGTGGCAAACTTTATCTTTCCTTTTATACCTGAAGGTAAGAAACTGTTAAAACATACTTTTCATTTCTTTTTGCTTGGTCACACCCTTAAACTAGTATTAATACGAAAAGAGTGTAATAGACGAATACAGTTAGGCTGTACTAAGGCATATACTAAGAGCTAACATACCACAATGCCTGTAAACAACAGTTTAATTAATGCATCCTTCCCGTCCTAACATACGAAACACTAACAGAACACTAACAGACGGGGCCCTATCAACAAATTAAAGGTCACACAGCGAGCCATGGAAAGCTATTCTTAAAATCGATTTGCGCGACAGGATTCGCAATGGTACTATCCGCCAAAGTACTAAAGTTGAGGACATCGTCCGAAAAATAAGCGAGCTTAAGTGGAAGTGTGCAGGTCAGCTGTGCCGATAGTCTGACAACCGCTAGAGCAGAAAAATACTCTATTGGAGACCTCGAACTGGAAGACCAAACGTAGGACGACATTAAACAGAGAGCCGAAAGCAGCTGGATGCGGATAGCAGAAGATAGGTAGAAATGGTGCAAGTTAGGAGAGGCCAACGTCCAACAGTAGATAGACACCGGCTGATGATGATAATGATTAGAGCAGAAAAATACTCTATTGGAGACCTCGAACTGGAAGACCAAACGTAGGACGACATTAAACAGAGAGCCGAAAGCAGCTGGATGCGGATAGCAGAAGATAGGTAGAAATGGTGCACGTTAGGAGAGGCCAACGTCCAACAGTAGATAGACACCGGCTGATGATGATAATGATAAAAGCTATAGATGTTTATAAAAAAGAACCATACCTACTCAGGCAGCACCCGTACCAACAAAGGCTTGAATATATATTGTAGGCAGAATTATTTAATTTTAGCATGTGATATTATCGAAAAGAAGGAATATTTTAAAATTACAAAATGTATAGACATTTTAATGTAATTGGCATTGCTAATCATAAGGAAAATCATAAATCATTATAATCAGCCATTTTAAAGTCCAACATTTATTTACCGTCGAGGAAAAGCGAAATAATTTGTTTCCTACCACACTAGATAATATCCGTTTCACAATAGAAATTAAATTTGAGTATACTTTACATCATTCTTAAAAGGTAGGTGTTTCTATAAACTTGGCTTGTAAGATTTTTAGTTTTAAAAAGTTAATATTATATTTTATTACTTGGTAATCTTTATAATTATTGTTTTTTTAAACTTTTACTTTAATTTCAATAGGAGTATATCTTATCTATATATATATATATATATATATATATATATATATATATATATAACAAAGTCGGTTTAGTTACAGCATTTATAACTCAAAAACGTAAAGGTAAAGGATTTTTATGAATGTAATAATACTGTTTGTTATTATTATTATTATTTACAATATTTTGGTGCTAGCACCTGTGCTTTTGCTGGTATTGACAGGTGATGGTGTTTTCTTCATTAACCAATCTACGTTTAAACATAGTCTTTGTTTGGGGAAAGGGGCTAAATAGATCTAGTTAGGGCATTCCATCACCGAATACTTTTATATAATTTAAAATGAAAATAAACACTGTCGAATGTATACAAATTTAGTTACAATTATATGTATGTATTGGAATACCTAGATTTAATTATCTGTTGCGTTATTTATCAACAAAAAAAAACTTACTATAAATTAGGCATACTTCGTGCATAGAATTTCTTATTATCGTTTTTCTAAGTGAGTTAATATCATATTCAAATGCGCCATAATTCTGATGTGTTTCTAATGTTTCTTTTCCTAACATTTCAGAATTGCCCTGGCTAAGTCTGACCACTTTCCTAGTGGGGAAATTCTTCATCAGTGTCGCTATGACTTCAAACTATGTGTACACATCTGAACTGTTCCCTACTGAGTCGAGACATTCTCTTTTGGCTTTTTCTTCGATGATAGGGCGGATTGGATCAATCGTTGCACCACAAACGCCCCTTTTGGTAAGAAGTTGTTTTTATAGGGTGGCATCTTTGAATGGGTTAGTGATATTCCGTGCCGCAAATGCAGACCCTGAACACACGGTGCGATCTTCATCATCGTGATCACGGCGATATGACGCACCGCCTGGCATGCACAATGCCATGACACCATTGAATGTGAAGTGATGGATATAATAACATTTTTGTTATTTTTATTATTCGCATATTAAAATAATACTAACTTAGATATTAAAGAATCTTTAAAAAAAATGTAGTATAAAATAAAAATTAAATGCAATTTTAAAAACGATACCCACAACAAAGCATTGTTTTCGTCCTACAAATTAAACCATACACCTAATGGTAAATTTTACATATTCATAAGATAGTGCACAGGATTTACTTCTAAATATCTTTCATGCCGTAGATATAAATCACTCCGTGTTTTCTAGACCTTGCGGTTACGTCCGATTGACGCCATCATCACACACACGCACGCACATTAAAATACATAACACCTATTTTTCTCTACGGCCACTCTATTTTTTATTTATTTTTTTTAAAATACCAGCTCCTATTTAGGTAGTAAGAATGAAACTCATCGCCAGTGTTTCTTTTTTTTTTTTTGAAGGAAAAAAAAGTGTCTGAAATTACTTAATTGTGTAGGAATAGTGAAAGTATGTTTTATTATCTCAAATCCCGATCAATCAGATGAGTTCTATATATGTTTTATATGTTTGATCAGAAGGTACGTTAGTCAAATCGAAAATAATGATTTTATTGTTTATTTTTAATAGAGTATGATTATAGGTAAATTAGATATGAAATTTTAGTCGACATCTTGGATTAGCAATAATATCTTCCGATAATGTTAATTTTACTATTATCTTTTTAAGTAGTAATTATAAAAAAACCTGTATCTATGTTCTTTTTTTCTTTGTTTGACTGTGAATGTAAGCCACTGTATAAGTCTGTAGATTTCTTTAAACATTATTTATCAAATTTGTAAAATTTTATTATTTTAATGTTTTTTTCTATGTTAGACGTCATCTGCTCATTGTATATGACGTGCGATACGTTTGTAATATCATTAGTTTTAAGTAAATTTGCTTAACCTAATGAGGTTAAAAAAATACCGATCATTAAGATTAAAATATAAATTATCGGTCATCGATTTGCCGCCGTCAAGATAATTTTAAATTTTGATTAGAGGTGTCGGCTAAAAGTTTATCCACTGGTGGTTTATCGGTGACCCAAAAATACAATATTCTTAAGAAATATCGTCTAAAAATAAATTTATAATAGAAATTAACTTAGATGTTAATTATGAATAACAAAAACCCTAATATGTTACTTAATCACATTTTTCACTATTATTTATTATGTCCAGATTTTTTTTAAAAATAGAAATTCAATTAATTTAAGGTACACGTGGCAATTAATTAGGTAATTATATTGTGCGTGGGAGATTCGAGGAATAGGAAAGTGAAGATAATTATTCAAGCAACAAATCTGTGTATTAAATGTATTTAAATTGGGTTTAGTGCGTTAACAAAAAAATACAGTATGACCGGATTGTATTCAGAAAGAGGGTACTTAAAAATGAAGGTCGACCACAGCGCGACGTTCGCTCAGAAATTAGAGATTAAAGCATTTATTTTATATTAAAGTTTTATATTATATTATAAGGTTTAGGTAAATAGATCATCGAACATTAAGCATCCTTCATCACTTCGCTTATTACTTGCAAAGCATAAAATTGTTAAATTTGATTAGCTAATGAATAAACGTGTATTACGAGTGCATTAACAATACATTTTTCCAGATTCCAATTTGGGCACCTTTCCCCACAACTATCTTTGGAACTATGGGCATAATATCAGGATTGCTGGTTTTAACTACTCCAGAAACCATGGGCACGAAGATGCCGGATACAATTGAAGAAGCTGAGAGGATCGGGAGCGGCGTAACAATAAGATGATTGGCTGTTTATGATGATTCTATTTATTTAATACATATCTATTTACAAATGTTTAGTCTAATTCATTATATAAAGACTGTTTATTAATTTTTCCGACGTGCCATATTGGCGCTATATACTGTTATTTATTTATTATGGTATTTTAATAAAGTACTTTGTGATTATTTATTATTTTTCTTGCCTTTCATGGAAACTTTATTTACATATGATGGTTAGCTGGTTAATATTACCCGAGTACACTCGCATTTACTATAATAATATATGAAGTTAACAGTACCTAAAAATAAATTAAAATTCTCATCTTTACATATTTTGAGAGACTTAAAACCCAAGTTTTCTTGTAATATTAATTAATCCTACATTCGGTCTTTATTCGCCGGGAATGATTACCAAAATTTATGCCATGCAGGAGCAAATTACAAGTTAAAAAATCCTAGTCTCAAAATAAATAAATCCTATGTATTAAAGAATAAAAAAAAAGAAATCCGAGGACACAATTTTGCGACGGTGAAAGTTTCAGAAAAATAAAATATAAAAATACCACCAAAACAAAATTAAAACTATCATTAACCGCGAGAACGTAAAGTGTAGGAAAGTACCCAAAAAATGTATTTCTATTCGATTAATAATAATGTTATGACTAGTCACTAGAGGATTATCGCTTTTATGCTAAAGTGATAATATTATTATAGAGAATATTATTATTCTTTTCTCTCAACTTTAGGCGCGAACCATTAAAGAGAGTTTAGTTGTTTTTTTTCCGCCACTAATAGGTACGTATGGTTTCTACCATCAAAATCTTAGTCTCAAAATATTGAGACTAGAATTTTTTAGCTTATAATTTAGAGGCGGTATTTATGTTAAGATTTGATTATGTGTTGTATGTGATGTGATGATATATGATTATATTTTTCAACATTATTCTTTTTAATGTACATCTTTATATCTATATATACGCGTATAAAATAAAGTCGGGTTAGTTAAACCATTTATAACTCAAGAACGGCTGGACTGATTTTTATGATCTTTGGTTTGTTGGGGTTTTCTCCGCCCCGAATAGCAGAATACTATTAAAACATCCGGAAAATAACACGAAAAAAAATTATATATTATAAAAATTATAAATAAAATTCATTTTCTCATATATTTTGTATGGAACGTATTTATATTCTGTGGAATTCTATTTTCAAAAAGTAAGTTAGTTACCTTCGAGTAAGTTAGTCACTTTGTGAGGTTCATATTCATCGTTGTGCACGCATCGATAATTGCTTTATTATGTAATTTATTTTGATCTTTGTACATGTATTGAACTTAATTAATTTTGAGTATTCTTAATAAAAAACAGCTAATATGTTAACACAACATTTATTGATTCTGAGGCGGTACGAAGTTATTCGAGTCAGCTTTTTATAAATAAATTATAAAATATATAATTTCTTCTAAAAAGATTTGAATAACAATTGCAATATTGTTGTATAAATAGTAAAACATACATATTGATATTTGGCAGGATCATAATGACATTGACATGACTGAAATTTTAAAATACTGTACCTACATTAAGCAAATTTGCGTACAAATAGTAGGGTGGAATTTCCCGTGGGATTAAATAAGGAACTTTGGAGAAAAATCCACGATTACCAAAACGCGATGGTAAGGAAAGTTCTTGGAAAAAGACTAAAAAATAAGAACAAAGTAAGAAATTGTTCATCAACCTGATGATGAAGAGCATGCAAACGCACGAGTAGTCGGTCGGTGCACTGTTCTGAACGTGTCTTCGTTCCTTCCAGAAAGCACGGATCTTGTGGATAGTCACACATCAGCGAGGTCCGATGCATTGAAATGCTCACGGGGACTCGTGTCAACGGAAAACCATCGATATTTCGCAATACATTGATGACTGTACTTTTGAGGGTGTTGCAATTAATATTAAATCTATAAACTTTGTTATTTTATTTTCAAATTGTTTGTCGATAAATTTAAAAACTTACTTAAATCATTTTCTAAACATAAAAATATATGTATTTGCGGAGATTTTAATATTGACTTTTTATTTTAGTTCAATCGAATGAACAAAGTGAAGTAGTTAATATCTGTAAAGAGTATAATCTTACACAACTTTTTAAAACTGAACCTACAAGAAATGATCCGGTATCAAACAGAATGTCATTATTAGATAATTATTTTATAAACATTCTTAAAAAAATTCTCACAACGGAGACAATTGACCCTGGTCTGTCAGACCATGTCTTTCATTATTTAAATATAGAGATTTTTTTTTATAAAACTAATACCTTTATACATAAAACAAAACGAATATTTAGCATACAAAACCATTCTATATTTAGGAAATGGATCCAATCAACGAACTGGAAATATTTATATTGTATCAATGACACAAATACGTCCTATGAGTGGTTCCACAATCAAGTGAATAATTGTTTTCACAAAGCCTTCCCACTAAAAACAGTCAAAATAAACCTAGATGCTAAAAGAAATAGTTGGATTACTCCAGATCTTCGAAAGAGGTGTAAATTGAAAAGAAAAATGCTGAGTAATATGCATTCTAAATCTAATATATTAATTAAAATTTACCTAAAGTCGTACGAAACTAAGTTAAAGAAAGATATCCTACAAAAGTAAAAAAAAATACTATACAACCAAAATTAATTTAACTAAGAATAAAATAAAAACTGCTTGGAATATCTCAAACAGGCTCACCAAAACCAATCATACTTCAAATTGATAATAAATTTCTGAGTAACCCTAAGTCAATTTGTGAGAAATTTAATGACTTCTTTATAAACAAACCTCTGTCGCTAGCCTCCTCCATACAACCTCCAAGAACATCTCCTGTCAACAAGCTTAATAAAGTTGGCAAGAATGACTCTTCTATTTTTCTGAATCCTACATCAGAAAATGAAATTTCGAAGTTAATAAATTCTTTAAATAACAAAAAGTCCACTGGTTTGGACGAGTTCCCAGTTAATTTACTAAAAAAACATCATGATTTATTATTAGAACCCCTCACCTACTTATTTAATCTGAGTTTGTTATGTGGAGTTTTTCCTGATCATTATAAAAAAGCTAAGGTCATGCCCATTTATGAAAAAGGCAATAGAGAAGATATTGAAAATTACCGGCCTATATCGCTTCTAAGTGTATTCTCGAAATTGCTGGAAAAGATAATCGAAAAAGGCTGCTAAATTTTTTGTCTAAAACTAAAGTTCTATCTGAAAATCAATTTGGTTTTCGGAAGAATCGATCTACTCAGCATGCTCTAGCTAAATGTTGTAACTATATAATAGATGTCTGAATGCCAAAAAATACTCTGTTGGAATTTTTTGTGACTTGAGCCGTGCCTTTGATTGTGTCGAAACTGAACTAATGCTTAAGAAATTAGATCACTACGGTATCAGAGGGGTTGCGCATGATCTACTCACATCATACTTGCAAAATAGATTTCAATGCGTTGAATTGCGATCCATAAATGAAGATTTCCATGAATTTATATCAGTTTCGTCTTTAAAACCCGTAAAAATTGGTGTACCTCAGGGTTCAATCTTAGGTCCTCTTTTATTTATACTTTATACGAATGAATTGAGTGAAAATATTTCTGCGTGTGAAATAACTCAATGTGCCGATGATACCAGTGCTGTTATTGAGGCTGAGAGTTTCGAGATCCTCACTAGTAAAGTGAACTCAGCTCTTAATGATCTCGATGACTGGTTCAAGTCAAACAAAATGTCCCTTAACATGTCGAAAACTGTTATTTTGAACTTCTCGAGTGTTAATAAGAATGACATAAATATCAGATACCCTGTTCATAAATCACACTGCACAAAATTCTTAGGTGTGCATCTTGACGATAAATTAAAATGGCGTAAACATATTGACCATTTAAAATCAAAATTATCGTCCGCTTGCTACGCTCTATCACGTATAAGAACTTGCATGGATAGGTCATCTGTGATGTCTGTTTATTATGCACTTGTAGAGTCTCACCTAAGATATGTAGTTCTCTTGTGGGGTTCTGCAGCATATATTCGAGAAATTTTTATAATCCAAAAGAGGGCTGTGAGGGGTATCCTGGGTTTAGGCCCAGGTGAATCTTGCCAATCACACTTTCGGAACTTAGGAATTTTCACAATATATGGTATCTTCATCTATGAAACCCTTTGTGATTTTTTCTTAAAGAAAGAGGCGGCTTCTACACATAGCAATGTTCATTCGCACGACACAAGACGCAAAAAGCTCGTACAACACAATTTCAGAATACAAGTGTTTATAGGGGGGTAGATTTATTTAATAATCTCCCCAATAATATAAAAACATTGCAAAGATATCACAGCTTTAAGTCTGCTTTGAAAAAACATCTGATTGATAAAACTTTGTACAGTCTTGACCTTAATTGAAGTTTATTTAATTTTTATTGCATCTACTTTTTTTTTTTTTGTTTTTCTATAAATTTTATAATATTATTGTACTATTTAGTTTATACATCTCTTTTCACACATTTGAATAACTGTGTATAAAGTGTAGGTATGTTAGTCTTAATTACTATATTTGTTGTTTGTATCTTGTTTTTGTTATATCGTTCTATTTACTTTTATTGTTTTATTGTTTTATGTTACTCATTTCTGTCTTTCATACACAACTTCATAGTTGTTTTTTTGAAAATAAATATACTCAATACTGAATATCGTAATTGTGAGACTATCGTATATTCATTTATTTTTTTTAAAAAAAATATATGTATATTAATATTAAATATATTTATATTTTCTCATAATTTAAATGTATATAACATTACTTATGTTTAGTATTTAATTTGTGCAATATGTGTGTACCAAAGTTTATTACCAAGCTATTCCAAACTTTAGATTTTCAAACTATGCGAAGACGCATTATTTTCTTTTAAATATCAAATGAGGTTAATGATAATTTTATACCCTATCCAGCACGCCATTTCGTTGAAAAGATGATCAATATACGCACATTCCCGCGTGCGTGCGCGCATTCAGACTAACAATAGTAATAATTCCGTGTAACCGAGCCAACGAAGAGGTTTTCTAGAACTGGTTTGGTTGTTTGCACTTCGCTTGACCTCTTTGCAAGAAATAATCGAGTGAATACATCGATACGATGCGATATGAGTGCAGCGTCGATGACACTGATAAAATATCGCAGGAACTGACGTGGAACTGAAGGCCTCAACCTTCTCAAAAACCGTCGCGGTCGGCCACAAGACTAATGCAGTATGCAGCTGACTATGTCGCGCCGCGCGCCGTAAAGTTCCCAAAGCAGGTACAAAAAAGTATTATTATCACTAAACTAGCTAATAGAATTGCAAAAGTTCAACGTTGCCTGCAATAAATACAGTACCAGACAAACGTTGACGCAAAATCGATGTTGAAAAATGTACAAATGCATTACCGTCAATTAAAATACACAAGTTGGCCAGTAGATAGTGGATAAAACATAAGGAGGTGGTGGAGGGATCATTTACAACAAAAAAAGGTTAGGCCAATACAATAGAATATTATTGTATTTTTATGACAGTAACGGTAGCCTGTTATCGGTGAATTATCTATCTATGCAAATGTTTTTTATTGTACTGGTATTTGAAATAAATAATAAATGTAATTCAATTCAATTAAATTGACTCTTAATTAATTATTATATTTAAAAGAATTAGTGTCACCACCCTTCCGACTTGTACCTGGTTGGGCACATGAATCATAATAAAAAAAAAAAATTAAATCGTTTTTACTCTTTTATCGCAAGACCAATATTGTGGGCTGCATTTATTTTTTTAATTACAATATCAGAAATTCAATATTGAAATCTGAGATTTCGACTCGTAAATTTTACCCATTAACATCATCAACTTGCTTGCTTGCTAGCATCAACAAACTCATAAGATATTTTTTTATTTAATAAATTATTGAGTAGTTTATTTAAATTTTTAAAGACACTAAGGCACTTTAACAAAAACATATAAATTACGATATTATAAAAATAGTTGTGCACTTAATTGATCCCTTTATTCACAATTTACTTATTTAAGGTTATATTTTCATTGTGGCTATAAACATATTAGCGTTTTATAAAGATTACAAATTTTAAACAAACAAATTTAAAAAAAAGTAACAGCCGTCGCCGAAAATGATTGTTTTTCTACGTAATAGCATTTTTACTATGATTCGCAATATTGATAATGATATGAGTTACATATTAGCGTTCAAAAGACCGTTACACTTTGAGATACTTACCTATGAAGAGGCTGATGAAGAGGCGTTTATGATATCGCAGTGACCATCGTCGATGATATCCGATGGCCACGCCGCGTCAAGTCATGGGTCAGTAAACGGCAGCCAAACGTCACTTAACATTGAAAACGCACTGCCTGCAGTCTCGCGCGGTACTTGAAAAAAAACAGCGATAGTTCTCACGGGCCGGCCGTCTCCATTGGTTCGTTCAAACGCTCGCAATCCGTCGAAACGAAAATAAAATAAACCATCTGTCAAAATTTCCAAAACAACGAACGACCTGTCATTTCATCTGTTTAAATGTCGGGCGGCGCGAAAAGCGACTTCGAATTAGATCCCATTTTAGAAGAAATTGGAAATTTTGGAAAATATCAATTGTTTAATTATGTGCTGCTCGTGGTGCCGGTGATTTTTAATGCTTTCTTCACAATAAGTTACATCTTCACAGCTGCGAATGACCCTCACAGGTGAGTTGCGCTATTCAGTTTTAGGTTTCAGCCCAAACGCCTTCTGGTTTCATCAAATATGATGTGTGTCATCTGCATGCAAAATATGGATTTCACATTGAAAACTGTGTATAAAATGTTTTTTTTTTCGTGTTTTTTTTAAGTCTCAAAAAAATCATCGTACTTAATTTTGAGAATATACCGAGAGAATGTCTCAAAATACGCAAACTTCCAGCACACAAATTTAATTTCTTTTTCCAACGACTTTTGGATATTATTCATTACGCTTATTTATTATATTATAGTGTGGTCATATATTATTTTTATTAAAAGTTTTTAACGACTAATGGCCATATAAAATGCTCGGCGCGCATATATATTATACGCAGTAATAATAATAAACAATTGATTTGACACACGTAACTACAGTACAACTGGGCGAGGTTATTGCCGTAAGACAATTTCTACCGGCTAACTTAGATGCATGGAAAGGAAACATGTGTTATTTTTTAAAGTAGGATATCAGCTGCATTTTCAACCACAAATGTGTATTGTTTAATATTAAAAAATATTACATTAACGTTGTTAAATCCTAGATTACTGTTACATACCTACTACGCACGTTCGTAGCAAACAAGTTACTCTCCCTTGAAATTATCGAAGGCCACAAATATTTCTTTTTTTTTTAGTTTTTTTTAAGTTTAGAATGATCTATAAAATGTATTAGTTTTTATCACTTGAAATGTAAACTTTGATAGTAGGTTTACATTTCAAGTAGTTAACAATGACGTAACCAAATTATATTGTAATTATATTCTTGGTTTAAATAAAATGTTATTATAGTTATGATTATTGAAATATCTATTTAAAGATTCATCTTTGAGGTTATTCTCATTTTATAAAAATACCAGGGCAGATCATATGGACGGCTTACCTGGTCCTGTAACTGTACCTTTAAATGCAAATATGCTGATTAGTGATATGGCGAGCGGGAGAAATAAGTCAGTAAAACACATTAAAAAGGGTAACATGAATTCATACTAACGATTTTTTTTTATTTAATCGAAAGTATATCTTATTTAAATACTAATTGGTGGTTTTTGTTTTATTTTGTTTAGTTTTAACCAAAAAAAAAAATATTTAGGTTGAATTGCGCAAATCAAAGTTTTACTATTCCAAAAGAGAGATCGTAGCGAATCGGGCAGCACCTTTTAAAATACTACACGAGCGGATCGTCTCGCGAAATATAAAAAATAAACACGGGAATATTTCGAAGCCACGTTGACAAGTGTCCCCGATAACTTATTTACATACTTATTAAAACAATCATTACATAGACACGCAACGATACGGTCGATTAAAATTAAATATGGCGTACCAGTTGGAATTTAAACTGCTAAGTAAATTAAATTATTGTCTGTGTAAAGACAATGTTTTTATTTTATTTTCTAGTAAATATTTCTTGAGCTTCGCATGAGCAGTACCTCAAGAAATACCAAAAAAACTCTCGCGAAAACTTATCTGTTTTCAGTGGCGGTCATTTGACGGGTACATACTCGTGGATTAGTAATATTTTCATCCATATTTTAATCGTTTTGAGTATACCTCAATATCCATCCTCTCTCTGAGTTTATTCCATTATATCAGCTTTTAGAAAAAACGTTTTACTATTTAGCGCACAAATAAGCCATAAACCATACATAAATGGTTATGCATAAACGTTTTCTATGCCCAAGGGTTCATTATTTTTTTGTTTCCAAACAGAAAATTGGCACTATAATGCTGAACAGATTTCAAATATGATTTGTAGAGATGACGTATCAAAAACCATCGTGATTTCCTAGGAAAGAAAATATAAACTTTACGTGAAAAACAGGAAATTTATCAAAAAAATACATGATAAATTTAAATAAACAACTATGTATTTATTTAAATGGGTTACATCCGTTACACTTCGCAATTAGGCATTATTTTACAATTTCCCCTCGTCCAGGTAGATGTTTTACATTTCAAAATCAATATTTATGGTATTCTCGATATTTTATATTCGCAGTAGTGTATTGACCTATGTCAATGATTCCATGGAGAAATAAGCAGCACTTTTTAACCGTGTTCAAACATGTCTGTGTCAAAATTGTTGGCAAAATCGTTGAATTCAGCAATTGGAGCGTCCGGCCTCTGTCTTCCAATAAATTTGTGCTAATACGATAATCATTCCTCATTATCGTTCCCGACAATCGTCTGCGCCGGCGCCGACCATAAAAGAGCAATTTAATAACAAAGACGCTTCTAGACACATAAAAGGGTATGTTTTTTATTAATATAGACGCTTTTCGCTTTTCGAGATCGATTTGAATGAGGCTTTCACCAATGTATTTTTTGTATCATAGACTATAATAATATTGCATCTAGCATCCGAACGAAGCTAACTTTTTAAGATGAAACCTAAATTCGGTTTTCGTTCCGGATTCAACCGAAACCGAGAAGAAATTTGAGAAAATATTTTTTTCGGCTAGAAAACGCCATCCAACTATAATACTATACATAATAATTATGTATCATTTATTATAAAATGTGGCACGTCTTAAAACCAGACTTAAAACGTTAAGGACCTAAAACTAATACTAAGCTAATTATAATTTATAAGTAATTAAAACAAATATTTAGTTTTAAATTTAAATTATTGTCTTTACAGAAGCTATCAAATGCAAACTAAGTGTCTTATGGGTTTAGGGGGTCAATTGGCAATTATAAAAAATGTTTTTTGAAAAAGGTATTAGTTACAGCCTTAAATATTCTTATATTATACGCTAAAACCAAAAACTTTTCGGCATTCTCGCCTAATAAATTACTTCTGCGTCACCCGCAGCCCGCGACCGAAGTGTCAACAAGGTTGGCGCAACGGACAAACGAACGCAGTTCCGGCAGTAGCCGAAATTTTGGCCGTCATTTGCCCGAAACCTAAACTTTGACCGAAACTCGTATTTTGGGCCGAAGATGGCTAATTCCATAACCTAACCTAACCTTTGGACGGTCACTAAAACATTGCATCATCGCTAGGCTACATGGCTACGTACTACATTTTTATAACATTTAGTACCATTTTTTTAAAAAACAGTAGGTATCTGTTGGTGTTTTTTTCCTTGTATTTTATTTAAAACTACTTGCTTAACGATCATAAGGTTTCTCACAGAATATTTAAGAGGCAATTTAGTAGCAACCAACATATTAAACTGAAAGCAATGATAAGATTTGCTCAAATACTTCACTTTTTTAGCGCCGTGAATTTTTATTAAAATTAAAGATACTCTGGGAATGTCTCCGTCTTTGTTTACACATAAAAAACGATTTTCTTGTTGGCCACTTTCTCGTCTCTTGAGCTCGGCAGAAACCAAACAGAGACAATACTTTTGGGCAAAGATACGTAACACCATTATTAGAATGATATATCTAATAAAAATATGTATCACATGTAATATATAGATAATAATATGCATCATTTATTGTATTTATGATGTTTTGCATTTATGATATTTATCCTATGATCCTTCTTATTAGTAATATGTTACGTACGTAATAAGTATTTTATTTTCCCTGCAACCTTTTTCTGACTGCTCTTAGAATAGGTTTTTTTAACCTAGGTACTTACTAGTTCCTACTACTACTACTACTACTAGTAGTAGTTACTTAGTGGCCATGTTACTTTAAAACAACAATAAATGACTGGTCTTTCATTTGTCTAAATGATATTTTTTTTTTCAGTGTTATTATATCATTTATTGTTGTGACTTCTTACTGTGCCATTATAAATATATATAAAATAAAATAAAACTAATCACATACCGCAACAAACTTCTTTCTGAGTACTTCTATGTATCAGGATATCAGGAATACTCAGCTTAATATAAGTAATATTAAATATTTTAGTTCATATTAGTTTATTAATAGGGTTATACGTTTACAACATAGGTCTTATCAATAGGTCTATAATAATAGGTAATATCTATTTATGAGTACGAGTGTATGTATATGTACCTAAATCGAGTATAACGTTAAAGTTTTCACCTCTGGCCCTTAGCGATATTCCTCTCCCAAACGATATTCCGAAACAAGTGTTTATAAGAACTGCTTAAATACGTGGGAACATGTAGAACTACCCTGTTATTACTTTAAGGTTAGAACGCGTCTCAAAGTGAAACACCTTATAACTTATAACATACAATAACTTTATTGATTAAGATAATTTGTATTAATAATAGTTTAATTTCAAATTTAAAATCCAATATATATTTTTCATATCAAAAGTTCAGTTTTGAGTTTCGAGTTTTATACAGAATTAACACGTGATATCGATATTTGCATTTTTATACTTTTCGTGTACAATACTCGTATGTTTTCTCGTTTTTTTTTTATTAAAAGTATATATCTAAAAGTATATATTAAAAATTATAATCTTTAGCCATTTTTGCTACGATGCTAATAAATGATTTTTCGAGATTTCGAAATATAATTATAAAAAAAATAAAAAATGTGATAAGGTGGTTTCCTTAAGAAGCGATCTGGGTACTTTCAGTCTTAAATTTAGCTCAAAACATACAAAGTTTTACAATGTAAAATGTCAAATTTGGCAATTTTAGAGTCCCGCTTTGCTTAATTACATACGCGTGCGTACGGCGTGTCGTACATACCTATACAAGTATAGGTATTCTAATTAGGAGAACAGTCAAATTATTAAATTTAATTTCCGCGGAGATTGATATCTTTGTCTGTTCACCCAATAGGATTAAAAATCTGCTTTCTATTACACCTGGAGGCATTATTTTAATTTTTAACGTGTTATTTTTTTATTGTTATTGTTTTTTGTTTTTGATGTTGTTTTTTTTTGTAGTTTAATTTTTTACTTTAATTGTAATGTGTACATGGGGAAACCTATTCAATAAATAATCTTCTTTATAATAAAAAGCACATTTTAAACCATCTCTTACATTCGTAGATGTCTAATCGAGGAGTGCGAAGATAAAAACACCACGACATATGAAACTAGTTGGCTGACCAACGCGATTCCTTATCAGAACGATAAGCTAGATCAGTGCAATCGTTTCATGTCCAGGAATGACTCCTTCGCGCAGAAAGTTGACGAATCCAGCTGTCCCGGATACCGCTTTGATCCTGACGCTGTTCAAAAGTGCAACGACTGGGTTTATCGAGATGGGCTGACCATCGTCAGTGAGGTAGGTATACTCTAATAATACGATAGAATTTCATGCTGTTTCATTCCATCTTAATTTTATTGTTATAATTACAGAAGTATGTGAATAAGATACGAATTATACCAATCTAAAATCATCTAAATATAATAATAAAAATAAAAATAAATTAAATTATTATTTTTAAACTAAGTTAATTTAAACACTGTTCGACCAACAGCTATATTTAAACTAGACCACGCAAAGGTCGTTTTACTGGCTACTTTGATACCCTCCGATGGCTTGATTTTAAATCGGTGCGTTCCCTCCGCGTAAAACTCATTTTATTGTTTTTTAATATATTTATTTTTAGATTTTACTAGATTTCTCGTGACTAATATCAGTACAACAGTAAAACATGCATTTTCACATGTTTTTTTTGTGGCAACATGAAATTTAAAAAAATAGCCTTACCTATTTTTAAGGAAGTTTGTTCCTTCCCTTACTCTAAAAATACCGTTACCGGGGGGTAACAAAAATGGTGATAAAACTGCTAAAGAAATAACGGTTTAGGAGTGGCTACAATTAAATCCCATTTGTTTTTTAAAAATGCTTTAAAATATGAAGACAGATAGCATATTGGAAACTGTCTGAAGATGGTCCTCGTGTTTGTTCGACGTCGTCGGTTGAACTCGTTCGTTTTCGTATCACGTGGGCGAGGTGATCAACACTTCCGTTTTAAATTCTAATGAGCCATTGCAACCGCGGACACGTGAGTCCAATCGGCACTAGTGATGATGATATGGACTGCGACTTATTAGTGCGTCTCAGGGTTATGGTGATACGGTGGGATACAGGAAGACGTCTTCCGTAAATGGCAAACTCATCGTTCGCCATTATAGCGATAAAGTATCTCTTTAGTATTCACGGCACATTAAAAGAAAGAATGGGGAAAAGATTGGTTTATTATGCCGACTAGCATAAAATAGGGAACCTACTATAGAATAAAATGTTAATTAAATTAATTTTACTATAGGTATAGTAGTAGACGTACACGTTATAGTAGTAGACTTGAAATACGTCAATGTACCATCTTTATAGATTATTGATGGATATGGGTGCTAGTTTCTCAGTGGGGTCATTCAATCCTTATGTTAGGTTTATTTAAATTAAAGTTAAAATTAATAGATGCGTAGTTTCCAAATACGCAAGCATATTAAAAATAGTTGCAATCGTAGAAGCTGAATTTTAAGTTTTTTATAAGAATATTTTCAGTTCATTATAGTGTCATGTTTTTACTCTCTGCCTTAGATGTTTAGGTGTAGGTGGAGAATGAAAAATTCTGGTGTATTATTTATAATATTGCGCTCCGGCGAGATAGCGAAACAGGTAACAGATTTGCAGCGATACACTTTTACTATTGTAAGCGATATAAATATAAACATCTTTATATATTGGACCTAATCTGATCTGTTTAGAACCCCTATATCATATAACAACATAGCCTTTAATAGCATGATACCTCGCAGTCTTTACAATACATTACATAGAGATAGTCGCATTGATATTCTCCATGATAACAAGCCCCGTCAGATGGTTTGATTTTGGGAGCAAGATCAGATGTTTTTGTCCAACATCAGATTTGAATGACGAATTCGACCACCAACTCTGACGAGATCTTCTTCATCTACGAATGGATTAAGTATCCTAAGATGTGAAGATATTAGTTTTCTAAATCGTGATTTCCTTCTGAAAATTCTGCATTAGAACGAAGCGTATTATGGCGGTTTTATGGCGCTTATATGGTGCTTTTATGGTGTTGTCAAGCTCAAGGACTGTCAATGTCCCGGTTTTTCTATTGTTAGGATTCTTGCTATTGTGTACAAAACGAAAACAATACGAAGAAAATTGTTCAATTAAGTCAAAGTCGACTTCAACGTTTCAGCAAAATTAAGAATTCGATCTTCCGATTGAACAACATCAGAAATTCCTTCTAAAGCATCATCTGGTGGCGCGTTTGCCCAATGTGATAGCCACTCGGGGCCGTTCCACCATAATGGATGCTGCATTTCTTCCGAAGGATTAATACCCCTTGTTGCAAAATGAGCAGGATTCTGTTTTGTAGATACGTAGGAGAAAGTATTTGGATCCAGAATCTCTTGAATCTGTGATAGGTACTCGATTCGCTACAAAAGTTTTCAAGCTATGTAGGGATGAGTGAATCCACTGCAGAGCCATTTTTGAGTCACACCAAGCGAACACCGGTGGATTGCTTGATGAAAATGGCGTACTGCTGCGAATGTACCGAAGTAATTTTGACAATAAGAGTGCTCCACAAAGCTCTAGCCTAGCTACAGTGACCCTTTTTACAGGTGCAACCTTAGATTTCGCCATGAGAAGCATCACCCTTGCTCTTTAATCATTTTGGGCGATCCTCAAATACACTACGGCTGCATATGCCTTTCCTGAGCTGTCAGAGAATCCGTGAAGTTGAAGTGTAACACCATCTGCAGAAGTATTGTGAAATAGATAGGCTTCTGATGTTATGAACATCATTTCGAAATGCTGTCCATTTATGTAACACGTCATCTGGAAGACGTTCATCCCAAGCAAGGCCGATATTCCATAAATGTTGAATAAGCTGTTTAGCGAAAATTACAATGGGCGATAACCATCCCATGGGATCGAATAACTTCGCAATATCCGATAGGATTCCTCTTTTGGTATTAGAACTAGCGGATCCTAAGTTGACTGAGTAGGTAAACATATCCGAAACTGGATCCCATTGCATTCCAAGAATCTTGATACTGTCAATACTCCTATCTTGAAAAAGAATTGCTTCGGGTTTTGCCACTCTGTGTTCCTTAGGTATGAGAGGGTGTTGCTGACCCATTTTCTTAACACGAATCCTCCAAGATGTAGTAGCTGAATCAATTCGCTTTGTATCTTGATTGCGGTGCTGACGTCATGAACCCCTGTCACAACATCATCCACGTATATATCCGAGAGTAAAACTCTTGGCGCTAAAGGAAATTTAGCTCCTTCATCTTGAACTAGTTGGTGCAACGTACGCATTGCCAGAAAAGGCGAACTTGAAACCCCGTATGTGACGGTTGTAAGCCTGTAATCTGTAACTGGTTCCTGATCATTGAAGCGCCATAGAATCCGTTGTAGATCACAATGGGATTCCATCACCTTCACTGTCAAATACATCTGACGTATAGCTGATATAGATACGATGGGATGCAAAAACTGTTTGAGTTGTTGTGATTTTGGGGACGACTAAGGCTGTAAGTGCGATATCGTCGCATCCTTGATTGATGGGTTGAAGTAGACACTCAACCATACCTTCGACAACATTTGAAACTTCGAAGGAAGAGTCAAATGTCCATGAACTGGAACGTTTACTCTACGCCGCTTGAGTCCAAGTCTGTGCACAAATGAATTCGATATGAAACTGGCCTGACTGACGCTATCCAACAAAGCGAGTGCATTTTGATAACCACCATTGGAATCCTTCGCTGATACTTGAATTATAGCAAGTAGGACTTTTGTCTTTATCGGACTGTAGCTTGTTAGTGAGGTGATAGAAGCGCGTAAAGAGACATCCTCGTGGGGACTGCTGCTGTCGCCTCTTTGCACAGGAGGTTGTGCGATCATGTTCAAATTGTTTGAATGCATCACAAAGTGAACTATGATGCCTAACCTGACATGTCCGACAAGAATACTTCGAAGGACATTTTTTGTTATCATGCCCTTTTCCTAAGCAGTTGAAACAGCATTTGTCTTGTCTTGACAAATGCTATCTTTTGTTGAGACAAAGTATTCATATATTTCGAACACCTACCTATCCGGTGCTCTGGTGACTTGCAGAATGTGCAAGAAACCGTTTTGGTAGGTGTTTCAGCTTCGCTAGTCGTATTGACAAGTGATTTCAATTGTCCTTGTTGCTTGTTCTTGGGTGAGGCTTTAAATGTATTTTTAACACAACCTGTAGATAGCGCTTCGCGAATTCTCACCTGTTTCTCCATAAATTTTAGGAATTGGTCTATGTCAAGCATGGCGTTTGACGGTAATGTCTTTTCCCATTCCATTCGCAGTACGCTATCTAACTTCTTAAGCAGTAGGTGTATAAGAAGCGTTGACCAAGCATCTATAGGATGTACTAAATTGCGAAGTGCGCCTATTTGCTCTAAGACATTGTTAAGAACATCTCGTAAATAAATGCCTGATTTGTTATCTATTGTTGCAACGTTCAACAATGAATCGAGATGTGCTGAGGTTATTACGCGTTTGTTATCATAACGATTTTTTAATAATTCCCAAGCAGTCTGATAATTATCGCTAGTTGTTGGCAACGCTGAAATTACGGCGAGAGCTTCACCGCGTACTGATGTTTTCAAATAAATTAATTTTTAAATACTTGAAAGAGAAGTATTTTTTGGCTGGCACTCCACATTTGGTAGTCTAAAATTATTTTGTTTAACAGTACTAGATGAATCAACATTTAAATTCGACGCATCCGATATATTTAATTGCGAATGTATTGACATCACCTTGTAGTAAAAATCTTTAAAAGTGATTTGAAGTTGTTCTTGAGATACTTCCAGATTATTTTGAAAGCATTTGAAAGTCAAGTCGAAAGCATGCTTAATTGCTTGGACGTCTTCAAACATAGCTTTAAAGTAATGCAAACATTCAATATTATCCGGATTTTCCATGGCTTCGTGGGCCTTATCGGAAACTGCTTGCATTTGTAAAATATTAGAATTTAATTCAAACTCCATTTCTTTCATAAAAACCATCGTTCAATAAATTTAATAAAATACAATAACTGCAACGACTTTTTTTTAATGGGTTTTTGGGCACCGAATGAAACTGTATGTTGGCTGTACTAATATTTTAACTATGGCAAAAAAAAATGTTTGCCAAAATAAAACCTCCGGCATTGAAGGGCCAAAAAAATGTAGGCATGTGGGCCTGGGTTCAGGATCTGACGGCGAGTCAGATGTTTTTCTCGAATGACCTTGGTTGGCGATTGGCGGCAAGTCGGGTTACAGACATCTGACAGTAAAGGCCATCGGATGGAATTCACACAGAGGATTAGCAAATAGTACAAAATCACTGACCTTGATGATGCTGATGTCCTTGCTGCTGCTGCAGCTGAAGCTGGGCTGCCACACTTCCACATCTTTAACCTTTAATCTTACTTTGAACTTTGACTTTAACCTTTTTTAATGTTCGTATTTTCTGCAACCGAGCGATTACTTTACCAGGGCGAGGGCTGGTTATCCACTTGCGGAGTAATTTTAAGACGACACAAGTCACGACGTGGCGATGATCGACGTCTAGTATTCCAACGGGGCGGAATTCGGACCGTGCGCACCAGCTCGTGCAATCGTATCGGACCGACTGGTGGCGCGCGGTTTGTTTTGGCTCCGTTTGGCGGTTTGTTTGGCTCCGTTCGGCTCGTGCGAAACTACCCCCAGATAATGTACATATTTACTTTTAAGGTAAGGACAGAGCGTACATTTTATCATAAGGGTGAAGACATAACAACAGGAAATTATAAGGATTTATAAAACGTCATAACTGGTCCTTATATAGATGAATTTCGAATAAACAATATTTAATAACATGCCTGGTAAACTGTTCACTGTAAACCAGGGGTGCTCAAACTTGAACTGCTGGCGATCTACCTCAATATTTTTAGACTACTTACGATCGACTCTGAGAGACTGCAAGTGTGTGTGATGCAGGGTTGTCGTACATACACGATACACCCTACCTACCTAGGTAGGGCGTACCGTAGCATATATAGATATTAGCTTTCTGCACGGTGCTCAAACGGTCGATCGCGATCGACCGTTTGAGCACCCCTGCTGTACTGTGTACTGTCTATTCTAGAAACAACACGGCTTTTCTTTGAAAAGTGCCGCGCGTTCCTTTGATAAAGCCACCTTTTGTCGCAAGCAGTGTTATTTTATTACGTAATACATTTTTGTAGTTTAGTTACCTACCTACTTATTAAAAAAAAATTTCTTCTCGAGATCTACTCAAAAAGCACTCGCGATCGACCAGTCGATCGCGATCGACCGTTTGAGCACCCCTGCTGTAAACCAATCACCGAATTAAAGTAATGATACAATGATTGATATTAAATATTTTATTAGGTTCCCTTCCGCAATCAGAATTCAACAAAAGTTAAATAAAATCATAGCAATGTTAACGACATTACAACTGTTGCTCTAACTAAGATGACAATATACAATACCACCAAAATCCAAAGTAAATGCAAAAAATAATTAATTTTAAAAGCTGGTTTTTGCTCAAATCGTATTATAACTTAATAAAATATTTTTACAGTTTAATTTAGGATGCCAAGACTGGAAACGAACCCTCGTCGGAACGCTGAACAGCATTGGACAATTTGTATGCCTTCCCATCTCCGGTTTCATCTCGGACAAGTTCGGAAGACGCTCGGTCCTGATCGGCGGAGCCGTCATCAGCGGCGTGTTCGGCACCATCAGATCTCTGGCGCCAAACTACTGGACCTTCGGTGCGATGGAGTTCATGGACACCGCTTTAGGTTCTGGCATTTACAGCGCTGCATTTATTTTAGGTGATTATAATTTACAAATTTATTATATATCTAAATGACACACGACACCTATCTTTTAAAACATAGATACTACATGTCATACAAATCGTCTTGTGAAAACCCGACACCGATAAATTCCCCCCGCCGTTCCGCCCGCCGCAACACTCCGCCATGCTGGATAGAGACTTATCGCGATGACATATACGAGCAAGCGAGACGAGACACTCAACATTCTTTTACATGTTTCTATTTGCGCACATAGATGAGTTAGTATTATTTTAACTAGCCAGTTATAAATAATATGTTCCAACAGCCATGCTGACATGTTTTTGAAAATCGAATATAATATTTGAGCGCTCTATTGAACTGTCAATGTTTCAATAATTAGTACTAGAAATTTGTTGACTTGTTATATATATATAGTATTCAACCAGCCTCTGATGTTATCTAACCGGCTGTGGTTGTTTTTCTGCAATAGCTGCAATAGCATTTTTACTTTTCAAGTTAAAAGATGCAACAGACGGACGGACAGACGGAGAGACAGACGACCAAAGGATGGGGATAGTAGCTTCTAATACATGAATGTATAAAAGACAGCTTTTATAACAAATAAACCTTAGAAATTTAAGAGACACTTACATTATGAGATAAAAAGAGGGAAACATATAGAAGGTCATAAAAATGCAATTAAAAAGTTCTCAAGAAAAAATCGTCCAGCCCAGTTCACGCTGCCTTCGTGGTCTATTGATAACCTATTTAAAATGCCTATATATATATACATAAAATCAACATATTATAAGTATCTGTAACTCAAATTTCAGGAATCGAATTGGTGGGACCAAAGCAGAGAGTAGTATCCGGCGCAATAATAAGCAGCTTCTACGCCATCGGAGAAATACTCTTAGGATGCATCGCATGGCTGGTACCATATTGGCGACACCTACTTCGAATACTCTACATACCAGCTCTGAGCTTGGTCAGCTATTTCTGGATCGTTCCCGAGAGCGTCAGATGGCATTTATCCAAAGGCAAAATACAAGAGGCAAAGGATACGTTGAAACGGGCAGCGAAAATCAACGGCAGGATCTTATCAGATAAATCTATACAGAGCTCAGACAATGAATACGACAACATATATGTCATATCTCATAATATTGAAAAAAATATTAATCTAGAGGAACACGAATTGAAAGTACGCGAAAGAAGCGAATCTTCGTTTGTAAAAATTTTAAGGTCTCGCACTATGGTGATTCGTATTGTGGTGTGCTCATTTTGGTGGATGACTTGTACGTTTGTGTACTATGGAATGTCGCTCAACTCAGTCGCTGTCTCGGGAAACACATACCTTAATTTCATTTTAGTAGCTCTCATTGAAGTACCCGCCTACCTGACCACGGCGTATGTCACGGATCGCTTTGGAAGAAAACATTCATTAAGTGTGTCATTCTTGGGCAGCGGTGTTGCCTGCTTGGCGTTTATATTTCTTCCAAAAGGTAAAATCGCTTATTATAATAGAGACGACCACTCGTGGCAGACCGGATGCCATAAACGTACGTCTGCATGAGCGAGATTGTGACCTAATGCTCGGTGACAATATTTCTTATTATTTAGCAGTCACTCCAAAGTGTGCCAAGTTTTGTTATCGCAGGTTTTCTGCATGGCGAATGCTTTCTTCCAATTTTTTTATTGGTTCTTGTATTTACCATCCAAATAACGCAGTAATGGAATATCGTTTGCTTTTTATTACGTGATTTATTTCAACCTAAGACCAACTACCAACAAAAGAAAAAAGTGTACTTTTATTATTATTATTAGTCCATGTTCAATGAGTGTCTCAAACTAAATAATTGTTAGTTTTGGTAATTGAAATATTGAAACATACATCCTTAAACAAAAGGCGATTTATAACCCGGCCTGCTAAGAGTGGTTGTTCCTACTTTAATAGACTAAGTTATTGGAACTATTGAATTCCATTTAATTAGGATTCTTACACAGTAAATTCATGATAATATTTATTATGTGATGCCGTAAAAAGGTACAAGCTTACTTTCATTTGGTTCTTACCCGGTCACTTTCCAGGGTTTCATTGAATATTATTTCCGGTCATCAGGAATCCCATTATTCTTCGTAGACTTGCTGAGGATAACCTAGGATCGTGTGAAATGTCCTAAAATATGTTTTTCTATGTTTCACACCCATATCAGGACTGCCAGACAGATCTGTGAGAAATATGCAACTTGGGCACGTAGCGTTGTGGGTTACTAAAAATACTTTTAAGTAAAAATTTAAATGCGGGTTTACACCACCACCTACCAAATATAATCTAATAATTGTTCAAGAATTAATACGTTCAATAGGCTATTGCAATAAAAATATTGTTTGTTACCACATCACAACCACATAATTAGTTTTAATCAATTAGTGCATGAATATCCGAGAATTTAGTATAATGCTCTTTTTAAACTATTTTTTATTAAAGGTAGAATGCAAGTTAGTTAAAATGATAATATCCAGTAATGTCCAGTATGTAGTACTATGTATTCACTGATTTTTTCTAAGGATTAGATTAGAAGATTAGTTTTCTGTTTCTGGTTTAAATTCGATAGTGAAAAAGTATTCGAAAAGTAAGGATCCATAGTTTAAGTATAATTCAATGCGTTAGAGCTAGATGTAAGCATACCGCCATTTAAATATTGTTAAGTAGAGAGCTATAATTTATATTAACAATGCCATCTAGCGGCAGTTTAGTAATTAGTGATTGTTTCATTTCCTCAATGCAATTTTTTTTCACAATATTTTATATTTTAGCTGTTAATTATTTTAATTTTGGTTAGTATTTCAAACACGCTTTGCTTTAATTTAATCATGAATCTTACTTTATTATTTTATAAATCATCATAGCTGACATACCCGTACAAAATACCCGTAACGCCATCTGTTATAAATGGATTTCTTAATAAATATAAAGCCGTCTGCATCTTTTCAGAAATTTTCTGGCTTCGTATGACGTTGTATCTCACAGGAAAATTTTGTATTACTATTGCTTTTACATCACTGTACGTCTACACGTCGGAATTGTACCCAACCTCGATGCGGCATTCATTGTTGGGAACATGCTCCATGTTTGGAAGGATTGGGAGTATTGTAGCACCACAGACACCATTGTTGGTAAGTCATCCGATACTACAAACTTGTAGCAAGGCCAAAGTTCAACATTTATAACCTTCATTTTTTCAGGTGATTTGCTATTAGTTATGTTAACCTGTGTTGTAATCCCATTCAATAATTACGTATAAATAAAAAAAAATACTTTATTTAAAAGGATGTAGATTATAAGGATTTATTATAAATATATTTAATGATGATTTTATGAACAGTAAATTGCCTGACAAAATTAAATTACATTGCCGTCATAAGGAAATATTGTTACACATAATTTAAGGTATGATTGGGTCCTTATGTAAAAATATACGTCGTGCCTTGTTAATTGAGCAGCAAAATAAAGATCATGGTAGTCTAGTGGTTACGACGTTGACTATTGACCCAAAGGTCGCCGGTTCAAATCCACATATGGTCATACCGTTTTTAATGCTTTATTACCCCCATCTCTACTGACTCTAGGCACTGGGACATTTGGCCTAGTTGATAAGAGGCCAAAAATAATTGTATATGACCTAGAATATACCTAACAATGTTTAGCCCAGTTGAAAACTGCTCTCCCAATCGGTATTTATTAGAATATCACAGGAACCTGTTGGCTAAGAAAGTATTGCAGTGTTTAGATTGCATTTTTTTCAGTAAAACTTCTTTACCTTACACAATTTTTTCAGTGAGTAAATCTAATGCCACATGCTCATTCGTTTAACTCGGGTGGTGGACGCTCGAAAGTGATTTTCATTTGGCTAAAGTCAGTTGATAATTTGATTTGTAGTTTATACAATATTATGCAGTTGATAACAAATTTAATTAACTTCAATACAGAAGTTTACTAAAACACATTCTTTTTTTTTTAATAAAGTATGTTCATAGTAAACAATATTTTTAAACCTTTCTTACTTTTCAGCAAGCTTACATGGAATCTTTACCCTTGATACTTTTTGGAGGTACGGCTTTAGCTTCTGGTATTCTGGTATTTCCATTCCCAGAGACGCTGAACACCAAGCTCCCAGATACTTTAGAAGAGGCTGAGAATATATCGAATCAAAAAATATTGAGCAGATGAAGCAAAAAGTATTAAGCGAATTGTTACCAATGTATGTTAATTTATTTGAAACATAGTTAAACTTTAGAATACGATAGAGAATAAGCATCTTTTCATTTTTTACAATTAATTTTCTTTTTATGGAAAATGCAAATAGTTGTTAGTATAAGTACTAAGTTATGTAAACTGAAATAAAATAAATATATCCATAAACACCATAAGGTAGACATCCTATTGCCAACAATGAATTGGTATGTAACTACTCAGTAAATACAAAATTGTTGCAAATGCCTCATTTTTAATGAATTAGGTAAGACATCAAATGTCTCGTTATTCAATGAAATGCATATGACGTACAAATTTCTCGTTTTTATCGTGATCCAAATTGCTGTCACAAATGTAATATAATGGCACAGCACTATTTCTTGCAGATCCTATCAACTTCAAAGTAGCTCTGTAACAAAGCATTGCACACTATTGTGGTTGCAAATTTCTTACAAATGTCTGCTAGTGCTGCCACTACTAGAATATTATTTTTTTATGACAAAGATATTTATCATATTAGTCAGTTTTGACACATATTTTTTTATATAAATAATTACGGATCCTGCCCAAACAAGTTGATTGCTTATGTTGTTATGGTGTAGATTATTAACTAACAAGTAAAATGGTTAGGTTACTAAAAGTAAAATTGTTGTGCATTTCATCAAGGCCGGATTTAAGATTTTTCTGCCTCTAGGCACTATTCTGACCTCATTCATCGGGGGGCTGGTGCCTGGCGGCGCTGGAACTTGGGAGCCGCTGCCACCCCTAGGTACGTGCCTAGAGTGCCGAGTTAGAAATCCGGCATTGCATTTCATTCATACTATATTTCGAGCAAATATAAGAAATTTCGAGAAAACAGAAATCTTAAAGAAATGAGCATAACCAAAATATTAGTTGAAAACCCAGTAAACCACCTCGATTTCATGATCTCTTATTATAAATATTTTTTCTAAATATAATTTAAGCAATTATAATTGTAAAATTATTATTTTTTTTTAGTATTTTGGAATCCCAGTGATATTCATTATTTTTTTTACGAAATATAAATTTAAAAAAAAACAATATGCAGTCTCGTTACACTGCTAAGTTTCAAAGTGACCACTAACCATACTAAAATGCGTGCACTGCCATTTTATCAGCGTACTAATGCAACTATGCATAAAACTCCTTATACTTGCATATACTTTTTGCATAAAACTATGCATATACAGTACATGGATAAGATTCATAAACTTAAAAATGAAAAACTATGCCATCACTATTGTTATAAATAAATGAACGTTTATAAGGATATTTAATAATAATTTTGTACCTACACATTTTCATGCATCTAGTATTTTTTATATTGAAGACT
This sequence comes from Neomicropteryx cornuta, assembly GCA_020383195.1. Classification (NCBI taxonomy): domain Eukaryota; kingdom Metazoa; phylum Arthropoda; class Insecta; order Lepidoptera; family Micropterigidae; genus Neomicropteryx; species Neomicropteryx cornuta. The sequence continues at coordinate 10,117,400 of JAHKQU010000029.1, read as the reverse complement.
GACTTGTGAGGTCCCTACTTAGGACTAGATTTCCTATGTTACATAAGAAGGTGGGACGTATAACATTCAAGGCCTCCAAAAATGTGTTAAAACTTTGAAACATGATGAATATTGGTTAATGAGAGTGTTACATACAGAGTGTTTTTAAATGTAGGGCATTCCTTTTAGGAGGTTGATCTATTTCATACTAAAATAACTACATTATTAAAAAACGTTGTTTTCCTTCAGAGTACTTCGCGAGCCGCCCGCTCGAGGGTCACTGACCGAGCTCAGTCCAAGCGTTCAACCGCATTTTCAATCATTAAAACGATTTCAAAGACGTTTATCTCTTTAATTGAGAAACATTCTTCGAATATTTTTTGCTGATTAATGTCTGATTATCGATATAGATCAAAATCCTAAAAGGAGTGCTCTAAATTAAAAACAGTCTGTATATTCTGTCATTTTAAATTATTACACACAATCTAAACCAGCCAAAAATTTTAATAAGCATACTAAAATTCTATGTATTATGTATGTAAATTCTTTGTTCTTAAGATAGGAGAAAGTGGAACAAGATTTAGTGTATGTATGGACGGTATGGTTTTATACCTGGTGACTTGGCTAACAAGTCGAATTGAGGATTTTGTAAAACTTGCGAGGATCAACAAAGAAAGATGCCAGATAGATATTTACGGTTTTGTATGCTGCGGCTATCTTCCCTGACATATTTTGTAAGGTTGGGGTTAGCGGTTTTGCGGTAAGAGAGAAGGGAATATAGATAAGAGAAATATTTGAGCTATTCGACTATAGATGGCGTTTACGAATTTCAATACTCACGAATATTTACCATAAAGTGATCTCATCATTGATCAGCTTAGTGTGAAGACTATAGCTCTGTTTAAGTGGTACGTAAGTATCATAAATGTCTAGACCCATTATCACTTTATTTTTACTCAATTAACTGAAATAAATAAATCACTGTTGTACCTACTCATCTGTGCATACAAAGTGATTTACATTACAAATTTAACTTTACCTGTTTATAATTTCTTTGAATTTTTTTGATTGTTAAATTTGAATCCCATGAGGGAAATTTTTACTCGTCAATAAATATACAGGCCGTGTAGTTCAATTCCTTATAAGACAAGCAATGTAAATTTGAAAACATCAATAATCATTAATCAGTAAGATGAGGTGTAAAAAATAAATAAACAAATAATAAAATCATTTTATTATGGCTTGAGTAAAAAATACATATTTGTAAAATTTTTTATAAAATAATTACATAGATCATAACATATTTTTACTGTAAATAATTATGGCCTTACCATACCAGTCAACATATTGATTTTAATTCATAATTCTTATCAGTCAGTACTTATTGGTAGACACATGGATAAATTTACAACGGACCACATACTCGTACCTAACTATTTTCCCAATTCTATTATTATTGATATTAGTTCAAAATATTATTTTATTAGTTAGGTACATGAAAAGCACAGAACATATAACTTCAATATATGTACTAAATGTGGTAAACCACAACATTAATGCTCGTCAAAGACAACAGCTGAAGTGAACATCTCATTCCGTCATGTCTGAGGTTGAAACCTTTGAATCGATAGGAAGGAAGCAAACTTCACTGCAATTTCTAAGAAATTTTCATATAATATATATGTTGCAGGCCAATTGTATATTGTGATACAAAGCGCCTAGGCGGATTACAAAACGGCAACATTTTGCAATAAGTTGAACTAATGTTTGGGCGCTTTCCTTTCTGTTGAGCTTTGTATGGAATTTTTACGTTTCTCAATAGGCCTGGTTCAATATTGGTATTCGCATATTACAGAGCGCTAACAAGTCCGATTGTAAAATTAAATTCTTTCTATAGTTTCAAAAAGACAAAATGGAATCTTCTAGCGATGCTTTGACACAAGAAACAGTTAATAATTGATAAATGCTGGTGAGTGTGTACAATATATGAACCAAAGAAAAGTTTAAAACATGTATGACGGAGAGAAGTAGAGTGGTACACAATGAGGCTACATTTACGGTGTTTTGTAATTGGCTTAAATGTAGCCGAGCAAAATTGTAAAATACATTATGACTAGGTTCCGTCTAGACATTAGATTGCTTTTTTTCTAAAATCCCTGGTTCAAATTGTAAAATTCCAAAATAAGCAAATCGCCTGCGACATATATATTATATCATCAGCTATTAATTACTATGCATCTTATTGATGATAAAAAATGACAATTACTAATAAACAACACAGGTAATAAATAACACTAATAGACAACCGGAAAATTTAAAAAATAATATCATAGGAATATACTAAAAAATAGGCATCATACTATTAAAATGAGAGGCGTGTAAATGTTTAGAAAGACCGCAGTGCAGGATAGTCAAGATAGGGGTATGTTGTTTTAGACTGAAGCTCCCCTTGGAAGAGATGGCTCTGCGGTTAGCTCGTCTATTCAGGAAAAATATTTTTTATATAGGCAAATATTTTAAGTAAGATTATTAAAAAAAAAAAACTGCACATAGTCAACAATTAACTTAAATCTACTTTTACCTACAAGGTTAAGTAATGCTTATGTGGAAGACATAGAAATATAGTTATGAAGGACATACATTTACTCATACTAGAACCAATTACTAGATTCAGTGTAAAAGCAAATTAAAATATTGCACACTTTAAACTACAAATGTCTATAAAATATCAAAACCATTAGATACAAAAATAATCCACTTCCATATATAGCGAATCCACTACAATTTGGGAAGATTTCCTCTATAAAGGTTATCTCTTCACAGGATGCGACAACTCTAAAGGTATACATACTGGTGAGATCGAGGGAAGGACCTTTACTTACATTTTATGCTTACGACTAGATATAAAGTACATTAATGTCACAATTTATGTTAAACTTGTGGACATTTTTTAATTGTATGTAATTCATTTTTAATTATATTTTTTTACCCTTGTATAATATAGGTATCATAATTAACTCTTAAAATTAATACGTATTTACTTGATTCCCCCTCGTTTTGCTTTTTCATTAAACAACCGTTAACAAAATTAAACAAAAGTTTTGTATATTTTTACCTTAAAATTATTCAATGATATCATTAGTTTTAAAATTAAAAATTCATAAGTATCGCACTCGGTAAGGACACCTTTATAATCTTTTTGGTTGAAAGAGTGAGAAAGACAACACAAAATTGGTATAATTCTGGTTTCTTTACTCAATGAGGTGATATTAATAAAATAAAATATACCAGCAACTCTGCAGAAGAGTTTAAAACACCTATGACCTCTTGACAATTTCAACAAATAATTTTATAACTGACGTTCAAATAAAAGATTGACCAAATTCATATACTATTAATTATGATAATTACAACAGTACGAAAAGTATCCCAGTTTTTAAAATACTATTGACCTATAACACGTTTCCATTCTATAGTAAAACTCGTCTACATGGACAAAAACCTGATCTCTTAAAAGCAATTACACATTTATATTCTATCGGAAGTTTTCTTGATTCTGAAATACTACAGCAATGTAATTAATATAAAATACTGCAAAATTATTGTAATTTAAGGAATATAATCTGTTCCTTCGACTGCGTTTTATAACCATTTGACAAAAAAACTAATAAAATCATCTGCATGTGTTTCAATTTTATCAAAATCAAAAAGTAAATATTGCAATGCACCAGTTTTTCAGTCATCGTAGAATGTCGTGATATTGAGATATGTGATCATCTCTGAACGTCATTTTATATTTATGAAACATATTATGTTAAGTTTTTAATGTACTGGGTTTTGTGTAATTAATATTATTTATTAAATAAACAAATAGGTATCTGGCATATTATAATTGATAAATAAATGACTTTTTAAAATCAATATATGTACAGTATTGTCGCTTATAATCTTATCATGATAATGAGAATACCATCTTGTTATTTTGATGATATGAGAATAATAAATATGATTTTTGTCAAAAATAATAACTCATACTTTAGTTTTGATTCGGACAAGATTCACAGGAGATTGAATAAAAGAATACTGCTGAGGCAAAGTCTTTCTTATTAAGTCTTATTTATTGGTAATTCCTTATCATTACCATTACAGTTATAGGCAGTCTCTCTTGCTTTTTCTGCAAACCCGTTTAGCTCCTGCATTTCAGTGTCGACTAGCAATTTATCGACAGTTTCCGGCGCAACGAGCCTTTTGTTCACAATCTTGATCCAAACCATAGAAACTACCATGAGTCCTGTGGTGATTGAGAATGTCCAGATAGGCCCCAACTTTGCGTAAACATAACCTACAAAAACGGGACCCATCACTCTTGACAGACAGCCACCGCCAGTGAGAAGGCCCATCCACACACCCTGAAATAAAAACATTGTAAGAAAGTTTAGAAAGCAAATTCTATGTTAGATTAATTAGTTGGGTTTTAGTTCTTAAGACGACTCAACCCGGCCATTTCTTCATACAAACCTTGAAGGGCTGTGACTTGTTTGTAGATATAGAAGAAAATTAATCATCGGTTCGTTTTATCTCATAATTATTTCAGCTTGTATAAAATTTAAAAGTAAAATTTCTGCTTTATCTAAATATTACGAAACTCGAAAAGTATATTTCCATACATTTTATCAAAGCTTTAGATATAATTATTTATTGACTAAATACAAGAATCGAGAGAGCGGCCTGGTGGTACGTGGTTTAAGCGCCTTCTTATCGTGTGGGGCTAGTCTCAACCTGACTTGCGACTCGCTCGCTGTCATTTTGACGTTTGTTGCAATAATAAATTATAGATTAAACTCGTCAAACTGCCAGTGAGCGAGTCAGCTTGAGACTGGCCTCGCTGGGTTCGAATCCTCAGTAGGTCACATCCGGCCGGGTCATTTATCGCCGCTGAGATTATTCAACTGTGCTTTTCTCAGTACTGTGACAACAACACTTCTTCAGTTACAGACTACGGAGGTATACACAACGGGCCAAGAATGTAGTCTATGTGTAGCAGCCATCTCGCTGCCCTCCAATCCAATCCAAATCCAAAAACAAGAATCGAGAAAATAAAACTATAAAGGTATAGTTGAGTACATAAAAAAATAAAGATGCATATTCAAGTTTTTTTAAAATTGATTATGTTATTCATGATTAACCAATAACGGCACAAAGTCTTATTGTTTTTACAAGCCGTTAGATAAGACGGAACAATTTAAGAGCATGCGTAAGGCAGAGAAGAGCGCTTTCGGGAAGAGGCCCCTTAATCAATTGAACTGGTTGCGACGGGAACAATATAAAATGTGGTAAGAGCATATCGATAGCCTAGAACACAATTGTGTTAAATAACATTTTCTGTTCTCTCCTAGGAATCCATTTGTTGTACAGGCTTATACAACGTGTACACCCTAATAAATTGATTTTTCTTGCACTTTATACCATTTATAAAACGCAGTTTCTTCGGGATTGGTCAGAATCTACTCTACTATAAAGATTTAGTCAAAAGAAGTTTGAATGCATGTTTAAATCATTTTTAGCTAAACCTGCATTTACACAATTCTGAACTATCTGCCATGTCATTTCACGAAGTCGAGGTATCAATATTTAGTATGTAAATTTTTCACATCTTACTCAAATCTAAAGGTTGAAAATATAAATTTATTTAGTTCAAATTATTCCTAGTTTAGGATGGGAAGTCTTTTTTTTTATTTAAAAAAAAAAACATTTTATATACCTAAATCTACCTCTAAAGATGCTTTATAAAATAGCAAAAACCCTAAACTTATCCATTATTCACGCTTCATACAAAAATTGAAGGTTAGGATATTTTGGTCCTGATAAGTAGTTGTACAACTTTATTTATAGCCTAAAACCTTACCAAAGATCCAAGCTATCTAACAGTGAAAACCCCATTCGAATTCATTCAATGGTTTTGGAGAAGAGTAACAACATGAAAAGCGACTCTCAGCTTATAAGTAGAAGTGATTAAGGCCTAAAATGAATATGGGCAAAGCCAAGGAACAGAAGTTAGATCACCTAATTACGACCTGTTAAAATGCGGGTTAGCAAATCATTATCCTATACTATTTATTGTAACTGGTCAAAATATTTAGTTTTACCAAATTTGTCTATACTTATTTGTACAACAAAAGTGTATCATTAAAATTTTTGATATCAAAATTAAAAATAAGATACTATCAAAAATGTCTACTGAAACACCTCTGATGTATCTACGGATACATCTAAGAATACTTAACTCCTTGATGGACATACCTGTGGCCTGGGTCCCAGGATCTTGGAAAATATGGTCTGAATAAGTGTAATGCCCAAGGGATATCCAATCGAAACACTGAAGTAAGCCAATAAGAATTGAGTCATGGTCAGTCCAGGAGTGTAAGTACACCAGTTCTGAGTCACTGGACATCCTAATTCTTGGCTCTCGGCAGATCCATTATTTTGACTCAGAGTGACATTCAAAATGTCAGCCGGTATCAGGGAAATATTATAATTAGGTGGAATACCAATTTTTGGTATGTGCGGTCCCCACGGTATCAAAAATACTGAGCCCAGTCCGGTGAAGAGAAATCCTCCCCAAAGGAGCAACTTTCTTTCCTGAAAGAGTTTGCACAGCGGTCCAATAACGGAGAAGGTCACAATTGTGAACACGGCCCCAACGCTCATCAGTAAGCCCATGTAGTAGAGCGACTGCATCTTGGTCCATGCAAATTGGTCCATTGTCAGGGATGTTGCTAGTGTTTCCAGAAGAACGAAGTTAAACACCAGAACGAAGAATGCGAATATCAATGTCCAACTGGTCAGGTAATCAGGCTTTACACATTTCCAGGCTTCTTTCTCTGGAATTAAAAAAAATAAAATAATTATAAATGCAAGTATTTAATTAAAATTGCTGGTATTGCAAGTATTTAATTCAATTCAAAAGGCCATCTATCTTATCAGCTGTTTGTCAAAGTACAACAAAGAATGTGATGAAGCCTTGGCGTTTAAACGATTAACTGTTTAAACAACTGCGTTAATTGGTGTGAACCATTCACTGTAGTTGATGTTTTGAACGACACAGTTAAGTTAAACGTCGGTCTGAAACGAACCCCAACGCAGGTATTCGGGTCCGTTTCCTCGAACAGAGAGCAACCTTGGTGTCAATCACCGTGCAGTCTTTTTCTCTATTTAGTTTTTAAATATAATTTTGAGGTACTCATTAAGAAGAAAATACTGTCAGTAATTTCAACGATGACGTATTTTTAATTAGTAGTATGACTAATATAGTAAAAATAAGGTCCTGGGGGGGGGAGGGGGTCGTTAGATTTGTTTTACAAAACAATTGTTGAAAAACAATGCTATAGTGTATTTATAAAGAGAAGACAGTTCTTTTTTTCATATTGAAAGTATTTGAAATTTATAGTAATAGAGTCAACGAAGATAGTGGGTTAATAAAGCATAAAAAATAGTGTGAATATATAGGATTTGAACTGGTAGTTGCTAGTTTAGTATTCGAACGCTTCAAGAGGTAGATCCTTATGATCCTATTTGTTTCTTATTATGATTGTGATAAAATAAACTCATAAACATACTAAAATTATTGATATTTTATTATATAACATGGTATAAATACATTTTTATCTTTTTGTAACTGTGGTATCTTAACATTATGCACATAATGTGCCTTTAATTTACTTTCTATTTTTTTAGTTTACCTATCTACAGTAATTTTTCATGTAGGTAAATATAAGTTATTTTGATCACATTTTGCTTGATAAGATTAACTGTATATGCCTATCTTATTTACTCCCAGCTGACTTCATTAACTTTTTAAATCACAAATATTTTAAGCTATATTTGACACAACATCTTAATTAGTTTCATTTGTATCAATAATTTATGACTGGATTTTAAAAAAAAAACTTTATTTCACATGTACTGTCAAAGGGGAAGGTTTTTTTTTAAATATTCAGTTGTGTAATTAATAAACCTACTTGAGGTATCCTATATATCTACGTTCAGTGGCTAATTCATACACATTTGGCACTTTAGTTTAAATTTCGGGCAAAATATTACGTGCTATATATTTTAACATGAAATTAGTTTTGTTGATTCATATTTAAAAGAAATCATAAAAAGTAAATAATAGTGACGGATTACAACCACCGATCAAAACTGGCAAACTTTGTTTGAATCTCTATCAGAATTTGTATTTTAATCGACTAAACTTTTCCAATGGGAAACAAGCAGAAAAATATGATAGCTCATAAACTAAGCAAAATATTAATGTGCGTCTTTCTAGCGTGACAACAAAAAAAATGCAAAGCAATGCTAAAAGATATAATTAGCATATGATTGCGTAACGCAAATCGTGATGAGGTTAAACTGAAGTATTAAGTGCATAAATTATACATAAACAACCAATAATTACATTTTGCGATTTATTACTGGGTCTGCTAAATGCTCTTAACTAATTATATGTTAAAAACTGATCGACCGGATATGACTTTAAGAGAGTTCTCGTGTTAGCGGTCGATCTGTCGAATCGGGCAATCTCTACCGCAAGATACTTTTCCATAATTCGATTCTTTGAGAATACCCTCATCGGAACAAGACCCTAAAAATACGACAGAGAAGGCACAATGGCACAAACGGGTCGATGAGAAGGAACAGATATACTCGCACACGCTGGCTATTTGGCGAAACTATGGAATATGCGTTTGTTTGTATTTTTACTCAACAATTTATTTTTATTTTTATAAAAAAATTCGTTATAATAACGGTCGCGTCACATATACAACATATAGTTACCCATAATAGTAACTTTTTTTGAGTTTAATAGAAAAGAAAACTACACGAAGAATACTATTGTATTTTTTTATTTTGGCTGTTTGTCGGAACGCCGAGAAATACGAAATAATTTTCCACGGATAGAGTTGAGACGCCTAGAATTGACCTCTGGTGCCATATATAGTCGTATGTGTGATATAATTAAAAAGCTAAGCTATGCTAAGCTAATTAAAATAAGTCCGTTTAAGGCAAATAGCCTAGCCAATCACGTATCACGTAGGTTTGAAATATTACGGAACGAGTTTGCATATAACCATCTATTTTTGTTTGTATTTGATAAATATAAACAAAATATAAAAGTTTTTGTTAAATCTTAGAAAAAAACAGGAAAATTAAAAAAAAACTTGCTTTTAACTCGGACTTGTAATTAAATTTTATAACCTGTTTAATACATGTTTGCATGGTCTCCGACACATTTTATTTAAACATGTGATATAAAATAATAATAATGGTGTTTTAATGTATTAATCGGAATATAAATAGTAAAACACAAACTTATTTCTTCGCCTCGACAATCCGATATTTGTTCACCAATTTAATTCAACATTTCATCCAATTTAATTCGAACCATGGAGATGATATTATTATAAAATATCCTTCACAATCCGCTTACTATTTGATATTTTATCACAAAAGAAGCGAAATACCAAATACCAAAATAGAATGCGAAAAGTATTATTATTTAATTAAATTATTTATTTCGGCGGAGTAAGGTCGAGGTGGTTTTCTTCCCGATAGGGAAAGAAAAATATTTACCTCCATTAACTAACCTATTATGTTTTGTCTTTAATATTGTGTGTAGTCGGAGAGAAAAGCTAATGAGCGCAGTGCCTGCTGCCTCATTGTTGTAGACTTGTAGATTATAGGCAGCAACGTCACGCAAGTCTGTTATTGAACGTGCATTGGTTTATGTGTGTATTTTTAACTCAGTCGACATTTAACTATCATGAAACCTTTAAAACGATGCCGTGCCATATCTTACCGGTATTCTTCCCATGACGGACCATAGCTTCTCTGGCGGCGATGTTCCTCTCCTTGAAAATGAACGGCAGGAAAAGCACAAAGTTGATAACGCCAAGAATAACATTAATCCATCCGCAAGCCGTGTACATGTTGATCCGCAGGCCTCTGCCGACCAGGAAGCCGTTGTCTCCCAGCGGCGTGACAGCGGCCTGCAGTCCCGGGCCAACGACGAACCCCAGGACCTGCGCCAGCGATACCATGGACACCGCGCCTGTTCTCTCGTGCAGCTTTGTGGCGGCTGATATGTACGAGCGCGCGGCTGCGATGTTCGCTGAGAAGGAAGATCAGTCGTCATATTTTTAAGAAAAGTATTTTAAAATACTTTAGTATTTTTTTTTTTTTTTTTTTTATAAGTTAAATTAGGAACGAATGAGTTCACATAAAAACCCGCAAGGGTTTGGTGAACAAACAAATTAAATATGTATTTTGTTTATAAATAAAGAACTTATAAAAAAAAAAAAAATGCCTCAGTCCACTGCGTAAAATGGAGTCATACACCCTTTCATAGTTACATTAATTCTGGTGATAGGGTAGTTGTAGTTTGTAATAGTAGTAAAGGGGTTTGACTACTACCCCAGCGGTCGCAGGTTCGAATCCACACATAAGACATCATTAATCACGTTTTATCACCACTACCTGCCCTGACCCTAGTACAAGCAAACGTAGCTTAGTTGAGTAGGACCCCAAAATGGCCTAAGTCGTAGACAATTCGTGCGATCGAGCATGGATACCTCAGAAATAAAGTTTTTTTTTTTCCTCGGAAATTTTCGGTATTTTGATGACGTCAAAATAAATCATGTTTGAAATCGTAGGGCCAATTAGCTGGATTTTTTATCGGGAATGGTTTTGGTACACAGTGTATATATTTTTTTTTAAAAATAGCTACTTGATATAATCGTAATCTTTGATTAATTGGTTGATGCGAGTTTTTAAATTCGGCGGTTGGGGAACTATGTAGAAGGCATTGTTCATAATGGTCACCATATATGGTTCAGCGGTTTTGTGGTTCGAAAGCCAAACAAATAGTATATGTGCTTGCCATTGGCACATATTATATTGTGTTTTTACACGCTTTTATTTAGCTTGCAATGTTTGTATGTCGGTTTAGGTCAAATCTTGCAAGCCGAATTAGACCGCTTCCTCTTATCCTACGGAGTTGAAATTTAACATGTTGGTTTAATTCCGATGACAAGGCATTATGACCTGATTCTTCACCCAGGAATGGCTCCAGATGAAGGAACTCCTCAATGGTCAAAAACGCAGGCACGAAATATTGTATATGCATTAAAGTACAACTTAAGCTTGATTTTTAAAAAAAATCTTTTACTATTAATTTTTATTATTTCTTTTACCTGTCATGTTAAAAAAAACGGTTATATCGCGAAAAATTAAAAAAAAAAATACAAAATAGGTTAGTACGCGTTTCGGGCAGTAACGTTTTGTATGAAAATGACGTCAGAACATCGTAGCCTATTAACGCCAGCGTATTTAGAAGCTCTTTGACCAATGTCATCAAAGACACCAAACCTTTATCGCTATCATTTATGTTATCGTAAGATTAATAAAACCCTAGTGGTTTTGCTTACTAGTTATTACCGGTATTTTTTTAAATATATTTATCTGATTTAAAAAAAATAATATATTGATATTTTATCAAGATTTATTTTATCAAGAAACATTGATCTACCCATGTAATTTCTTATAATCACGCCGGATATAATTTAAAAAAATATATCGAAAACTGAAACTTAGCCGTATTCGTAATCCACGTTGAGTTTTTAATATATACACATTTTAGGGTTTTAAACATAATACTGCCTTTGTGCGGGCAATGTTCCGTTGGGAATGGCTATGTAAATGTATGTACCAGGTTTTTATTTATTATTAATATTAATAATTATTATGAAATAAAATCAATAAACATATAAATGTTTATAATGACCATCGTGACAGTGACGCGGCTTACACTACCAACTCATTACCCGCCTACTTACTTCAAACCAATCTTAGTAAATGTTTAATTATTTTATTTATTTATTTTATCATTTGAAAATTTGTAGCCGTAAAAACAATTTAAACGTCGAAAAAAGTTAAATCTACAAAATGAAAATTAGATATTGTTATTACAGTTTTATTATTATTTAAAATTACATATACTTTGGAGGTACCATTCCTCCGGTGGTATAGCTGATTGGCAGGTGATGCAACTAAGTTATTTTAAAGCTAAGTTTTTTATCCTTTTTATTAGCTGGGAAGGGGTCTTAGGGAATGGCTTGAAGACGTTTCTTCATTCTTTCTCCTAAAAATTTCTTTTATTTTGTGAGAATGGTCCTTTCCTCCAATATAGAAGGGTTTCTAAAGTTGCTCACTAATGGGAGCTTCAAGTATGCCTTAAAGAAGTTAATGAGACGACATATTTTATGCCTTAAACTCAAAGGCTCCCATTTAAGGTCAGATAGAAATTTCATCGGACTGTCAAATCTGCGAAAGCGCCTAAACACGCGTCTGCTTGCTAACCACTGAATTGCTTTAAGGTCAGAATTTAGATATGAGGAAATATGAGGGTCTCAAGCAGATGAACAATACTCCAAGGTTGGACGAACCAGTGATGTATACGCAAGTGCCCTAGCAGAACGTAAGTTCCGTATTACAAAACGCAGTGAGCGACCGGATTCTTTTATTATTTCACTAATGTGCCCCCCCCCCAATTTTTTGAATACTCATCGAAAATCACTCACAAAACGATTATAATTATTATATTATCTGATTTTGATTTATGGCTATGTTTTATTAAAAACCCTATCTCGCGCCAAGAGCCTATTTTCATTGATAAGGTTTAAGGTTACTAACGAACGAAAGCATGCGTGCATTACACGATAATAAATTAATTAGCGAAGTCTTATTATAAATATTTATTACATTTTACGGTAACACAAGATTAGTACAAATAAAATCAAAGGTAAATAAACTTTGTACCTTGCTTCGTTTAATATTATTATGACCTGTCATTGGCGTGATTATTACGTTTGCGAAAATCTGAGAATAAATATTAAAATATATATATATAGTCTACGGCGCGTAAATATATTACTTATTTTTTACAAAAGAAATACTATAACTTTAAACAATCTTGTAGGTATTTTTATATATAATAGTTTTATCATCAAACACGACAGACATAAAATGTTTGTGATAAAAACATGTCACTCGCTGAGGATAGCTGAGGATACCGTGCCTAAGATTTTATTTATTAATTCGGTGCAAGGAAAAAAATATAAATGGGAAATTGCAATTGGAAGGGAAAACAAATGCTTCAAAAAGGTTTGAGGTTTATACAATTTTGTTTGGTTTTATGTTCATATTTTAAATGTTTACAAAACTTTTATTAAACAGCCAATAAAATTACTAAGAGATTAGATCCTAAAGCTAAGATTTGTAAGGATGCCTGTACAAACATGTTTTGTTAAAATCTTAGTTCTGCGTTTTATAGGCTGGAACTGTTTCATTATTTATACGAGTAGAACCTTCGTCAAACAGACAGATATACCAAGATCTATTTTAGCTTCTATACATACATTCACGTATGAGAAGCTACTATCCCCGTCATTTGAATGCATCTTCGACTCGAAAAGTACAAATGCGAAAGAGTTGATTTTTTGTATGTAGATTGGTGCTCTTGAAAAACAACCATAGCCGTTTAGATCACTTCGAAAGCTGGTCGAATAATATAGATATTTAACATTAAAATCAGTAAATTTTAGTATGAAACTGACAGCACTCATCATTAGGGCGAGATCATATTCAAATTTTAAACGTATGACGGCGCGGTTTTGCAAAATTTTATGTATTACTGGTCAGATAAAATTAATATACACTCATCTATGAGCGCAGAGAAATATGTAAAAGGCTTCAGTGCCACGTACGTGTTACTTTATTATTTATTTATTTTCGTAACAGAAGTTAAAATTGTACACAATGACGTAAAAAAAAGGTTCCGTAAAAAAAAGATTTCGAAATGGTCTCAGTTGCCATTAATGCAAGTTCTGTGGGCTGGTTTCGTATAAAATATGCTGACTTGGACATCAGTTTTTGACCGGTTTATGGATAAAAACAAATGATTATAATTTGTACCTACAGAAGCGAAACCTTCGATATTCTTTGCTCCAAAATCATGGAATATGTACGTAAAAGCATTGAATATATTATAGTGGTTGTACGGTAATTCAGATCCTAATATTGATGAGTTCTACGACCAAAAAAAAATCAATTGATAATTAGTATTGTTCGTGGCTTTTCACGGTCACATCATAATTCAAGGCTATAAACCCAGTTCTAACCTCCTTTGCCTCTATTAGTGATTAACAATAGTTTAAAAAAATAAATATTTATTTATGAAACTGAATTATCCTTATTTGAACCGGTATTGGTCAAGTTCAAATTTTGCACTCATGGACTATAATTTATCACTTTCGCGTTTTGCGAGAGTTGTGAAGTGCCGTCAGCGTTTCAGTAGATTGACTAACGGTTCTTAGTTTTATCTATGGACAAAATTGGAAACTCACAATTAGGTGCTAGATGAACGTTTTAATTGAAATAGCAAATATAAATAACCTATCAAATTACGGCGAGCAAGTAATTTGTGTCGTCATGATTGACAGTTAACTGTGGCTGAACTAAACAAGTAGTCAACCTCATTGACAATATCAATTTGCGTGTTTGTGGCAATTGTCTATTTTGATTTCAACCCGCTCAATTTGCATTGATGCTTATGCAATTCGCTTAATGGACGATTGCGGAAAGGCCGTACTTTTATTAAAATAATAATACGTAGGTACGAGTAGGTCAACGGATATCATTCCTTTGTTTGAAAATAAGCGACGAAGTAATTTTATAAGTAGTAAATTAAAATAATTTATTCATTTTATTACATCGGATGTAGAAACAAAACTGACATTAGCCTAAAACTTAAAAAAAAATGTAATACTATGCCTGTGATTTTGTCGCCTCTTTGTTCTAGTCCAGTGGACTGAGCGTTTGGTTATTAAGGTCGTGAATCTACTCATTATTTATTTATTAAAATATCCAATATAAAATTAATATTATTAAATGGGTAATACTTTGTACCATTTTATTGATTTTCTAGAGAAGAAAGTACAGATTGTGTGGATTAGTAACACCTCACCTGTGTCGAGGTGTTATCTATTTGAAATATATAATAAGAGCGCGAGGTCTTGATTAGAAATCTGACATGTTTTTTTTTTGTTATGTTTTTGTTGATTATAGTCAAACCTTTTTTAACGTTTCACCGCCTGACTAGTACAAGAAATGACAAGAATGGACAGAATGTCTTCCTTAAGAAGTCTTATTGCCGCGTCGAAAAAAATTGCTTAATTGAAATTCCTCATTCATCATATTACCATTTAAAAGATAATATGGTTATGTCAATGTTGTTAGTATTAAAGTATACATTTCAAGCGATAAAAACTAAAACATTTTATAGATTACTTATAAAATTTACTTTAAATTACAATATTAAATATATATAACATATAAGAAGAAATGTGGTTAGTTTAGGTACATCTACACATAGACAAACGCATTTTGTTTATGTCTATTGTAATTTGTAAATGCAACCCACTGGCTGATTAATTGTGTTAATGCAATTTTAAAATATTTATGAAAAGCCGTTGTGTTCTCCGATGAAATCAAATAATAAGAAAATTATAATATTAATACATATTTACATAACATTTCAGTGCACGATTGAGTGTATATTAATCACTCACAAATCGATTCATAATCGCCGACGGTCGCGTTAAATCCATTTGAATCCAGTTTGAATCTATTAATAATAATATGGTTTCCCTCGGCGTTCAGTTCTAGAACCCCTGCTTTTTAACTTGTATATGCATGGTTTTTTTGGTATAAGCAAAAAAAAAAGGAATCGCGTGTGGATATAACCCAAGAAGTACCAACAGCAGACCTTGAATTGCTACTTAATTACTTTAGGAAAAGGAGGCTTTGTCCTTTGTACTAGAATAGAGTTATTCGATTGCATTTGCATTTGAATAAAATATAGAACAACTGTTGTCATCTGGTAGGAATATAATATCATTGAGTCGATTATAGTATTATATACTTAGCGAAAGTATATAGCGTTACTCTTACAGTAAGTCATCATCTAACAAAAACACCAATCGACGCATGCGAGGAGCGACGTCATCAGAGCTGGTAAAAAAATGTTTGTTATTTAAATGATAGTAAATTTTAAATGTCCTTTTAAATGTGATATATATTGCATAACATTCATAGGTAAGTATTATTTAGTAAGTAAGTACCTATCTATTATTGAATAATACACATTAAAATGATCAAGTTGTCAATTTATATTAAACTTTTGTTCGAATGTTTAAACAAACGACAACAGCAAAAACGCTTCGCTATCGACTCATTGCGACACTAACAAGTAAAAAGTTAAAATAGTAATTGTAAAATAAAACCACTCATGAGCAATGAATGCTACCAGCAAATTTACCAAATGCACGCGCGCGCGACTCAAACCCAATTTGATTTGATACCGTTTGCAGTAACGGCCAAAAGCATTGTTTCGTCGCGATCCACTCCCCGCGCGGCCGCTCGCGCACCTCACCCCGCCGCACCCTCGCGGGGGGAGAGCTCGCATAGTGATACCTGGATTGTGATGGACTTGACCGTCGGCAGAGACGTTCCTACGCGGGTAGAAGCTCGCTTACGCCATCTAGCGTTCCGGATATTAATTTTTAAAAAAAAACGTAACGATTGCATACGGTTTATCTCACGTCCGGCGAATCAGCAATTTAACGAGATATGAAACGATTCTAGACAGAAATTTGCTTAAAATTGACTTTGTCGATTTGGTTGGCGAGCTGTATCAACCGCAATCACTCCTGCCTGTGACCTGATAACAATGATAAGAATGCGACGATGTGATGCCGTGCTATGCTTGCCATCACGAATCGCTGTATGTGTATGTAAACGTATGTGTATGTTCAAATTCAAATTCCAAGGGGGTGGAAGGGAGGCGTATTTCGGTTAAGGTAAATTTACAAACAATAACTTTGATTATTTGATTATTGAAAAATAAATATATTTAGGAAAAAATGCATCAAACCAAATCTCTTACTACGTAGTCAATAATAAGACTAAATATTGTAAAGAAGACCTCGCTTGGCTGTGGGTTCTCAATGTGAGGTAACTTCACGATCTTCAATAGCGCGGAGTAGTTATTCAGGACTAAGGCAGTTCATGATGTTTACGGAATAAAACATCGAATTTTGTTGACCCTTTCTAATATTCATCGCAAAAGCGCATATACTTAGATAATCACAAGACTTTTACAAACAGATATAAAATGAAGTAAGAAAGCAATCGAAAGGTTGAGATTGTTACTCTATAATTTTGCACTCCCTATATTTGTTTTTATACTTGACCATTTTCAAAGAATTATATTTTTATTCAAATATGAATTTAGGAACAAAAATATAATTCTTCTAATGCCAAGTAAAGAAGGATTTTAGAATAGAAGCCAAATCGTCACAATATTATTCACAATAAAACGAACATAGAAATTTGTTAAATAAAACAAACCTTATATATTTTATTTACGTTTTCCATTATATATACGTGTAAGGTTTTATCAAAGTTTTATGTTCACACATCTTTTATAAATCAAATTTAAAACTATCTCGTCTTATAAAATAAGCACAATTATATATTTCTTTTATTGTACGAGTAAGGGATTTTACGAATGAATAAGGGAATGAAATTATAATCTTATTCTACAATTAGTCGGCACATTGAAAGTTAATTAAGAAATGAGAGCTCGCTCAAAATGATAAACCCAAGAATTAAAGAATTCGACTCCCGGTCAGTAGATTTTTAGGATTTTAAAAAATAAATAAATATTGACCTCACTGGCATGACTATATCAACGAAACGAAGCGATCTTACAAACTAATTTAAGTACAATTGCACAACGTTTGCGTTGACATTGATAAATTAGAGAGGATCAGAATAGTGCTGTACTAAGTCTTAATAAATACCCTCGATTTCCTTGGATACTCAACTTTATGCGATTCAAAAGGCTTGAATCTTCATAGGCTTGAAAGGCTTCAAAAGGTTGTTTTAACAACGTTAATCAACGTTGGTTCATTAGAAGGTTTTTGTTCGATTCGATACTGTATGAAATGTAGTTTTAAAAATGTTTGTGAATAAATAAAGATTTTACTTAACGCACATTTATACGGTAGAAATATTGCTCTACATATTAATCTCTACTGGCCAAACCAAAGACGTCTAACACCAAAAAAAAGTTCATATGATAATCGATCTTCTCTAACAAAATTATATAGGTACTAATAAATGATACTATACCAATATATATGTCCGTAGGATTGGAATGGAATTGTAACGGTAATTGCTAGATGTACTTTTTGCTAAATTAAGATGTATTGGGAAGGTAGGCACTATTATTTT
This sequence comes from Neomicropteryx cornuta, assembly GCA_020383195.1. Taxonomy (NCBI): domain Eukaryota; kingdom Metazoa; phylum Arthropoda; class Insecta; order Lepidoptera; family Micropterigidae; genus Neomicropteryx; species Neomicropteryx cornuta. The sequence continues at coordinate 10,099,010 of JAHKQU010000029.1, read as the reverse complement.
TACTTTCATACAGTCCCATATAGTTTTTTTCGGTTTTCACTCCATAGGCAGGTCTATTTATTAGTTTCTACGATGTCGGCGAAACCCCAACAGTCATTTCTATAATAAAGGTTTAGTAACTATAATACGAGTATTTCGCCGTCGAAACTATGTTTAGCGCGTATAATAAACCCGGTTTAAATGAAGACAATGAGCGGCTAAAGCGGCTTCATTATGTCAAAATATATTCAAATTATAGTGTCATCGAAGCAAGTAATGCGCCAGTATTCCGATAATAAGAAGAGATAAACTCAACCCACAAAGACGATTGATAAATTTAAATTTTGTTGATATTATTTGGCAATGTTTTGACGCTCGCTTATCTGAGGCACGAGCTGACGTGACGCCATCTACGAAAAGATTTACGTATTCAAAAATAAATTGTTCAAAAAGTATTCTTACCGGAACTGACCCCGACGAGGAACCGAGCCCAGACCATCCAGTACTTATGGTAGCTGTCGAAGAGTTCGAGCGTGGAGTAGATGCCACTGGAGATGACGAACAGCATCATGGTGGTCAGGAGCGGGAGGCGGATGGAGCCGCTCTTGTTCGCCCAGTAGCCGACGAGCGGGGAGAACAGCATCTGGCCTAGGGGGTTGGCGGCCACCACGTAGCCCATGAACTCCTTGCCAGCATTCGGGTCTAACTAAAAACAACGGAAATGAAACATTCAATGTAGGAATTTCTCCCTTAACATGTCAAATCGATTTATTTCCAAACATTTCTAAAAACATCCTATACTTTAAAATAGGTTTCTGAGTTATTACTATTACAGATATATTATAAATTAATGCCATATTATTAAAATATTTAACGTATCCTCAAATATGATATATTGTAAAATATTAACATAATAATTCTTCATAATTCCATATAATTTTATCAGACCCAATTTGTCAAAGTCTGATTGCACCCTATAAGTATTTCCAGTTGTTTTTTTTTTCACTGCACGCATGTTTATAAGTTTCCTTTCAAGTTTTAATAACGAAAATAATAAAAAAAAATAAAAATTAATAAAAATCGACGGTCGCTATCCTTCGATACATTTGGCCTATAACTATAAGCGCAGTAGTTCCAGTCGCTTGTTAGTTACAATAATTGGTATTTAATTATTTAATTACCTACTGCTACTTTGTATATGTATATATTTTGATATCGTAAAAACAAATATTAGCCAAACTGGCGCAATTTATTGTATCTTCTATATACATAAAAAATATATATATTTTTATTTGCTTTAATGGTCCTTTTAAATTACAAGTTACAAAAGTACCGCAACGACTTTTTGTTTTCAGGGCCCGAAAGGCCTTAAAAAAATGCCAGTGCAGTTAGGCCACTCGTTTGACTGATGGTTTACGAAGATGGGTAAACCGTCTGAGAAAACGCAGTGACAGCTTATGTGGATTAAAATAGTCTTTGTTGAGCGCGGTATGGAAGAGTGCGGAATTGCCCCGCACTAGAATTAGAATAAATGCCGCGCGTTGCTCAACGGCACTAGAATTAGAATAGAAAACAGAAGCCATGATACAATGACTGTCAAGGCCGAACGTGTGAGCCAAATGAACGGCACATGTCACGCTCGTGTCTATCATCAGCTACTTGGTGAGAAACACATTGTAATTCTTATGCCTTATGTATTTGTTAGGAATGTTGATACCGCGAATACTCTTAAACGGCTATATGGCATGCAGCTGAGTTTTTTTTTTTTTTATTACAGCAAAAATAAGCAAGGATCTGTTAGTCGAAGACTATGGACGAGTCCTTTTGATTCGCTTCCTAATATTCATTAGATAAACAATTATCAATACAGGCATTTTAAAAGAAGGAAGATAATTTAGCACAAACGAAAATAAAACTGAAAATATATTATAAAACCTAATATGTGACACATGGCACTGATATTATTTATAATTATTTCATTATTTAAATGGTACATACGTAAACATATAATATCATAATACTTAATTCTTTTACATTGAGTAAGTACTTTGACAAATTTTTTTCCAAGGTATTTTTTAAAGGCTAAAAACTTCACTTTTTGTTTACTTTTGCTTTATCTTGGACTCGGGCCTTTAATTCAACCCATTGAGACCATTAAACATTTTTAAATTAACATAAAAAATAAACCAATTTATTTACAGATAGAGAATGTCGTAATATTTGAATAGTTTTGGTTCGTAGTATTTAACATTTTTGTTTGTTTAGGTGCAGTTAATTTTAACAGTCTTAATTGAAATATATGTAATTATATCTATGTATGTTTTAAATGTGACTATGTAACTATGTATGTCTGTATAATCTTGGAAATGAATAAATAGACAAATATTCACTTTGAATATGTAAAGGCTTCGTATTATTTTTTGAGTATAAATATATTTAAAAAGTAAAAAGTGCTGCGGATTATTCGAAATGCGAAAATATTATTAGGAATTTTCCAATTTGAAGCCAGGCATTCTTATAACCAAACCTGAAGGATAAATCTATGGATATAATAAAAACTAATGTACCTTAATATTTGTTTTTGAATTCCCTCAATTCATCGAATCAATCCAGCTTCGTTTGATTAGTGATTACCTGATAACTGAGTAGTGGGCTCCGTTGGAGTAAGGCACATTACTAGCAGTTCAGTGGCAATGAAAATACGAGCGATATTAGTTTGCCTTATAAGAAATATATAAGATATCATAGTTGTCTTTATTAATGTATTACTTTTGTTATTAACTGATTATCGTAAAATACTCATAAAACAAAACACGTTTTAACCGTACGTACATGATGAGACATAGACTTTTTGTCTAAGAGAAATTGACCAATTCCCTTTTTAACCATATTTTCCTGGTTTTATATAACATTGCGGAATATTATTTATTTTTTTAGTAAAGAAAACGATATAAAATATTAATGTAGAACTTATACCTAACCAATTAGGCTAGAAATGATGATATAAGAATACAATTTTAACAAAAAAAATATTAATATATTGTGACTAAAAATATTTCTGTACAAAAAATAAATCTAGACAATTTAAACAGCACTTAGACAGTTTCTCCGTTTCGAGAATTTAGGTTTACCAAGTCTTGCGAAATAAAAGAAAGGATGGGAAATATTTTGAAGACACTGTGACGTCACGGACGTGCCGCCGTCTGCCCGCGCCGAGCGTCGTCACGCGGGCAAACATCGCAAGAAGTTTATTCAACTCTCAGCTCTGCGAACGTTTCACTCGACGGAGACAATGAAAACTTCGTCGGGAAAACACGTGTTTTGTGTGAAGGTCCTTTCGACAGATATATTTACCTTCTTTTATCAAGATAAGTATTTATTTAGGAAAAACAAAGGATACAAGAGGTAAAAAGAAATCCTAAAGAAACATAATCTATAGGTTAGTTTTGCATCCTTACAAGTTTACCACATATAAAGTGATTTATTTCATATCTAATGCTAATAAAAAAATTACATAAATTTTCTAACGATGAGATCATGATTGAGTGTTTACAATAATTGTAAGCATAACTAATAGCAGTAATATTTTACATACATAAGAATAAAATAGTGACAGCGAAGTGTTTGTCGAGTTGGATTAAAATTAAAGTTGAAGAAAGTCGATTTCAGGATACTGTATTTTGAAAAGACTAGAAGAATAAGTAGCAGTACTCGTATTATTAACTACTATTTACTTTAACTTTTTTTTTTTATTTACTATTTACTCATTAACAATCTACTTTTGTACACTTTTCATGTACGAGTACAAGGTACACGATTTCGTAGGCGGTGATTTTATTTATGCCTAATAATTACATTTTGTTGTAAATATATATTTTATTAATTATAAATAATTTAATAATTGTATTCTACAAATAATATATATTGATCATATGTTTATAAAAGGTAAATTGGTCATAGAATTGTCAAAATAAAACAAACCGTGCAGTTTTAATAATAAATAATTATCTAATAGGACTTAGCGAAGACCAATAATTATCGTAAGAATATAAATTTAATGTTCTTATCTGGTAAAACACCTTTCACATACTTATCCGGTTGTTTCGGTTATGCGTTCAAAAGTATTAATAATAATTACAGTGCGTATAAAGGGAGGGCAAATAATTATAAAATAAATAAAAATATATTTTTTTTTATTTCACACGTCATAATATTACCAATAATACCATAATTTATAACGACTAGATTCTTATGTTTGTTGTCATTATAATCAAAAAAGTTCGAGGATTCCTAACATTACCAGACACACGGAAACAATAAATATAATATTTTTAACTAAAAATATATAAAACATTGCCAGAGTTCGATCTTTCAAAATATAGGCAATTTCAATGTGATCTTTCGCGTTACCTGTTCAAATTATTCGGTTAGAAAATATATTTTTTTTTTATACTTTTATTCCCAAAATTAACAAAAATTGGTTTATAAAAAAAAAAATCTTCCCTTGATAGTATTCATTTGAGTAAAAGCGGTCGCGAGTTCTAATTTGCCCATTGTATTAGTATCATTTTTAACGCTTAATTACAACCATCTTAGTGGACTCTAACGCAAGGAAGTTAAGCTTAGTTGAGTATGGTAAAATAATTATGTTATGACTTAGATCATAATGATATTTTTTTAAATAAAAAATAATTATTATTGAAGAAATATATCCATTTAAAATAATGATGAAGTTATAGTATGTCCAGAAAATCTTGGAACATTCTTTAACTGCTGGTAGGTCTTATCATGTAATATTCTAATATCAAAACATGACCTTAGTAAAAACTCCACGGCTTTTAACCTTCCAATTTCAAAGTGTTAATATTAGCACCGAAGAAAACAGCTGGGTTTTTAATGAGGTCATATTTTGATAATAGAATACGTGATAAGACCTACCAGTAGTTAAAGGTTTTCCAAGGTTGTCAGGAATACCTGTATATAAATGTCTTAATTTTAAATGTCTCTTTATAAACCCTTCTCAAAGAAAACTCATCACTTTATTAGTGGTCGCTATTTTGGGGACAATACAATACTCTTCCGACGCGTTCCTGAGATAGCCCAGCCCGTGCCGATGTGTTATCGCTCAGTAAAGTCAATAAAATTAAATCGACAAGGATCTGTCGTTCGTTCATTGACGTGCCCACAATTCAGAATGTTCGATAACAAAATAATGAACATGACTTCTTCGTAGAAGGTTAATAAAAATTATTTGCGCTTATCGCAATTTTGTAATCGTATAACATTAGTTTAATTAAGTCCAAAGAAACATTATTTAAACATTCGCTTAAAAAGTGCAAAGTAATTCGTTATTGAGTAAAATCCTGATCTGTGAAATATTGTCAAGTAAAATATTATGACTAAGTGAACCTATTATTACCTACCTATGTATTATCAATAAGTATGTATTTTATATCTATATAAAATTTATATTAGGAATATAAATAAACCTAGAGATGATGCAATTGACGGTTAAGGAAGCAATTTTATATAACACAATGAATATACTGCCTTCCTTAGTACACACATCGTAAATAAGGTAGGGCTCACATTTAAGCGGTGCTAATCGACTATTTTTTAAAGACCCGATATATATTTAATTAAACTGCTTTAGAATTGACAATTTGGTGTATCAGATTATGTACTTAATTAAATATTTAAACAAACAACGCGCATTTATATCGATAAACATCGCATTGGAGGAGTCATAAGCCCTTTTAGTACAGTTCCAAGATGGTAGATCCCAAATAAATTAAATATGGCTGTCGAAGCCGTGTGCACATTTTCAGTTGTATTTCATTTAGACAATTTTTGACTACCAAATATGCCTATGCCTATCAAATTACCAAATTTAATTTCATCGTAGAACTAACAATTTCAACGAAGAACAACAAGTTCAACGTAGAACTAATAAGTTGAACTGACAATTTCAACGTTGTTGGCTGCCCTCGCTTGTCCTTCCGCCGCCTTATCTTGTACCTAATTTGTTATTGTGCTAGACAATGCAGTTTCTTTATTTTCATACAATATTTCGAATGTGATAATGCCAAACGAGCATCGGAATTGAATCTGGAGTACTGCAGTCGAATATCCTTTGTTACACGAGCGATATGTTATCTCCGGGCCTTATGTGTCCTTATCGGCGAGCGTCTAATTAGACCAATTTGAATTCATTCGTTCTCAACCGTAGACAATTATTATTATTATGTATTATTATTATTATGTTTATATTATTAAACGGGCCGATGCTGCAGGCAGCTCTAACCACGTCATGACGAGTCGAGGGAAATCCTTCCGAAAGCGCTCTTCTCTGCGGGTGGAGTTGAATCAGTCTATCTCATCTAACGGCTTGTAAAAAGAGTGCACACTCTGTTACGTTATGGAATAATCATAAAAAACAGGAAAAATGTATAAAAAAAAACTTTGCAAAGTTTGCATCTCTATTAAATTAACTGTATATCTGAAATTTTATTACGTCGATTTTCGAAAAATTTAATTCTGGCATTTTTTTAAACCGTTACAAGTCCGGTCAAAAGTTTTCCTTTGGGAACATAGCGGGGTGATGATATTAATTCTGTCGCTCTGGTACCGTAAACCCAGGTTCACCTACATAAGCCATGCCCGTCCCGAAACCGACTTAGCTTATTTGACTACTGAAAAAAAAAAAATACTTGGGAGGATGTGAGGGACCAATCCAGACATTAACCTATTTTTAAATTTATCATGAGATTATTAACCCTTTGACCGACACTGGGAATCTTTACAAGTCAAAAATGCAAAAAAATGTGCCAAAAAAGTGTACTTTATTTATAGCACTTTGATGACCAATACTTTACAGCGCTTTGTACCTAAATTGAAATATTTCTTGTTGGTATTATATCTAAAATTTATTTATCTGGGTCAGACCCAAGTTTCTTAAGCTGGAAAACCTAACATACACAGAAAGCCTGTCTCGACCCGTTTCGATCAATTCGCCGCGATTTTATATTCAAACTGTAATAATTATATTTCGTAAAATATATTCCTACACGCGTTCATACAAAAACAAGAATATGCCGATGTGTATATATATCGGTATAAACATAGCTTTAGAAAGAAAAAAAATGTTCATGATAAAATTAACTGACAATATTCTAGTAATAGAATCGATTATTAATGACAATGGCGGCGGATTGAATAATAAACAGCTGATCGTTTGTGCGGCCATTCTATCCTTATAGTATTTTCTGTCAATTCATTTTTATATTTTTAATTTTGTAATATTCAATAAGATATATCTATCTCTAAATAAATAGGTAGATATGTTTGGCACAAATTACCTACTCAACAAATAGAAATTGTAAAACGAACGGAATTTCGCTTCTGTAATAGAAACTAGGCAATCGCAATCTCACAGCTTATTTATCAACTCACTTTCTTCAATTATCTTCAAATTAGAACAATAATAAATAAAAAAAGGTAATTTATTCCCAATTTCCCTGCCGGCATGCAGCCATCAACCTCACTTATCAAATGGATCGAGTCGAAAATAAAATAAAACATTAAAATGGTAAAGTACATTTTTCTATTAATAAAAATATAATAACGAACAAAAATCGATCACTCTAATAATTAAAACCCTAGGGTGAAACCTCGCGAAAACGGGATGCGGATTTCATTATTTATTTATTTATTATGAAACAGGTTTCCTCATTTACAAATAACAAAAAATAAAACAACATTAAAAACCAAACACGATAAACTAAAAATAATGCCTTCGGGCAAACAATAACAAATAAATAACTCACGCTCGTCTTACAAAGGTGTAATAGAAGGCAGATTTTTAATCCTATTGGGCGAACACATCTCCGCGGAAATGGAATTTAATAACTATACTTTTAACTATACTATTTTTGGAACTATACTTGTATAAGTCGGTACGACACGCTAACCGCGGTACGACGGTCCGGAACAAAGAGACCAATATCACCGAGTATTTTGGGATTCTCGATGAATCCGCGAATAACTTTATAAAAAATATATATTTTAAAGTTACAGGAAAACTTACACCTAAAGACAATAATTTTTATACATTTCTGTGCATTGTTGACCAGTGCCTTTCAGTTTTAGTAGTCTTTGTGTGTCATCTAAGAATAAGAATGCGATACAAAAATTAGGTACCTATATGGTAAATATCCGCAATTCTGTCAAGCACAGCTGATGATCTAATAGCTTCATCTGTGTCATTTAGTCTCTAGTCTGACGTAGCGGACTTACAGTCAACTATTTTACATAACCAAGAATCTCTTTGAAATCAACGTGGCCTTGAATGAAAAGCGCCGAAAAGATGCATGTTTACAGTAGAAATAACACTAATAGACGAAGACAAGGCGGCCATTACACGGTATAAACACATTTGGAGGGATCACAATGAAACGCGGGGCATTCAGACTTTCGGGAGTTTCGGGGAACAAATTATGGGGCAACCTTGATAAAATGTGTTGGCGGAACGCTCGGATGACGTTTTGGCCATGCGTCACCTCTGTTACATTAAATGGAAGAAGATAAACCGGTTTCATGTTGCTCCACTTGGAAACTTCTTATGTTGAATTTAGCCGCTTAATTATTTGTTTATTGGACAGGTTTCCCCCTCTAAATTTTCTTTTTGAATAATAAATAAAAATAGCAATAAAAATAAAGAATGACAACAATTTTTTCTGCAACCTTCTGCTGGCCGCTCTTAGAACAAGTTTTTTTTAACCTAGTTAGAGTAGCCATGTTACTTCAGAGCAACAATAAATGACTGGTGTCTAATTTGTCTATATTATAATAATTTAATTCCTTTTTCAGAGTTAGGTTAGGTTAGGTTAGTTATCTCCTTTTATGCTCTTTTTTTTTCTCTCACTATCTTCTTTTTTTTTTCTCTCTCTTAACCTCAATTATTTACAAATTTATAAAATAAACGTAAGTGTATGTTCGTGTCAACCTTAAAAAAAATAAAAAAGATATTAGGAACCTTAGATTACTGCCCTTTCTGATCCGATACTTCGCATTCAGGTAGATTTTTATTGGAAACAGATAGATAGTCCATCTTAGGACAGGTGTTCAGCACCTAGTTAGATGGACACGGTGAAGATTCTGACATGCCACCACCACTAAGTGCGAATTTAGATGAGATGAGATGTATTTGTAGTTTAAATTATAATAACATCTAAGTAAAATCACATTTTCTCTTTGTAAGTTTATAGATAAAATGTTTTTTTTTTTTTAATAATTCCTATTGTACCATAATGAATAAATAAATTAATTAAAGGAGGAAATGACATGAGATGTCGAATGACAGAGCTCCCCTCATAGTCGATTCGCGGCGTTTCTCTGCAAGTCAACTGAATCATCTACATCTAGTATATGAAAACAATAATAATACTTTATTATTCTCCGGTGATTTTTTATACTTATGTATGTATTTGTGTAGATATCTGGTACTTTCGCGTTCAATTCGGACCAAAATAATACAGAATGCGGCAGCCAAATGCCAACGCAAGCGCAGCGTTTATCTAGTACACCCACACATACGCAAGCCGGCGAGTTCATAAACGTCAGCTGAGCACAAGGTTAAATAAAAGTAAGGTATCATCGACCTGGTGATTATAAACGAATTTCAAAAGGTTTTAGTCGCGGCAATGACCTCAATAGCGCATCATGACCGCAGCGATCATTAAAAAAATATTCACTTATGTACCCACTTCAGGCAGTCTAGTAATTATAGCAAACATTTCAATTGCTTCCGGCGACAACGCTAACGAAACCGTGGTCATAAAAGTTAAGTAGGTACTACCATGGATTTTATATATGTTCGCCCACAAAAAAATCAGTATACTATAAGAAACGAAAAGCTTTTACATTTACTGTACTTAATTCTTATTTGTTTTCAACAACACAACACAACAGGCATTTATTACAAGTATGAACTACCTTCTTAAATCATTTTTGCATCAAAAAATACATTCAAAATAATAAAGTTTATACACACCTACTTAATAATTTATTTATTTATCGTTTATTCGGAAAGCCAACAGTATAATATGAAAAAATGGTACATACAATTGTTTGTAAAATTAACTGATGACAGGTTTTCGCAAAAGTTCAGAGATACATGTAAAGATTAAAATTAAATTAAATTACACTCGCATTTGCACTCTAAATACAGAAATATATATATATATATTTTTTAATATATATTATTTTGAAATATGGTATGTTTTAGAAATAGTCAGAGGCCAAAGAAAAGAAACTGAAAATGATGTCCAAGATTACTATTTTATTATATTTTTGATTTTTTTTTTGTTTTGCTAATTTAGTCCATTTTTTGCATTTAAGGTTTTTCGTAGCTCGCAATGAAAATGATATTTGTTTAATAGAAATATATCTGTCGATGAGAATAAGTGCCGACACAATCGAGCATAATCTCTAGTTAGTTACATTAAATATTGTGAAATACTCCATGTGTTACAGTGCTAAAAATACACAGTTTATTTGGGTATATTACTAATCATTATACGAGTATTCGCGAAATACGAAATAGATAGTCTCGATCTACGAATGTAGGTTGTCTAATCGTTAGTTGAACTCGTCTAAAATATATTATCGTGTTCTGTGCCCAGACGGGTTTTGAAGAGTATCTATGAACCTAAAGGGACATGTGATCGCTATGGTATGTATCATCAGCGAATGATCAAGTATGAAACATTAAACGACTGAGAGGCGATTGGAAACCACACCCACGACTCAGTTGGTGCTGAGTGCTCAGTTGATGCATTCAAGCGCCCGAGACGTAATGCGGAGAACAAAGTATAATTCAGATTCAGTAGAGTTAATAAAAACAAACATATTGAGAACCTCCTCGTTTTTGAAGTCTGTTAAAAAGTAATTACTTAAACAGAGTGAATTTAAAAAAAATACTCTCCTTTCAGATGGTTGTGGGGTTGACCAACACGAGAAAAACCAATTTCAAATTTAATAAAAACCGTTCGAATGTTTGATAGCATTATAATTTGGTCGCGGTGTGGCACACAGACTGGCTGTTCCCGGCCTTGGCTAAGCATTTGACCTAAATATAATCGTGGCGCAGAGGCTATACCTAGAGTGTATTTAAAATATCTTTAATTTGACATGAAACTTTTTTTTCTAAAACATTTTTTTTCGCGGGACCGGTTTAGAGACCAGCCTCTAATGTCAATACGACAGATATAAATACAAAAACGTTTTAAGTAGGTATAAGTAAGTTAAGTAGGTTTTAAGAAGTTTAATTTTATGTTTTTGTGAAATGACGTAAATTTTAAAATACACTAGAATATTGTTATAAATAATAATCATCATCTCTCTTCGCGCACTTTAAGATAAAGCTGCTATACAAATTGTCACGATCGTTAGTCCGGTTCAGTGCCAAAGAAGAAAAGAAAGGAAAACGATTGTTGGGGAGAAAAGCGACCAATCCCGAGTGATGTAGTCACGACACGCTTGCGATGCGACGCGGCGATAACACACACTCCTCGGAGGCGTTCGTCATTGTGTTGAATGTAGATGCCAGTCGGTGATGATTTTCAAATGACAAATGTAATCAACTTACTTTACTTTAATTTAATTAACTTAGTTCTACTACTAAAGCACGTGGTGTAACTACACTCATAGTTTTTTTATGAATCATTCTTCTAAAAAATAATATATTATGGCTTTGAGTGTGAGATAGTAAAAAATTGCTGCATTCTCATAACTTCTTACTTTTAATAAAATTATTTTAACTGTTTATGTATCTATAGACCGTACGTCAGTGTTAGATATATTTATATAGTATTTATTAATTATTTTTACTTGAATCTATAAGTACTTGCTTATTTATTTCTTATAAATTGTATTTATTTTATTTTTTTGCCATTTAAATACAAATCAAATTTTCAATAATAATAATAATATATCTTACTTGCCTAACTTAACTAGCTCTAATCATGTATATCTAATAAATCCCTTTTTTTTTAAACTTTCTATTTAGCCACAGATCGCACTGTATTAAAAATCTTATGAACAAAAAATTGAATAAGTTGAACCATGAAAAAATGTATTATATATGTAATAGGTAAGTTGTAATACGTGTTTTATTATATTGTATCCTTTATACGATTACTTAAAGACGTACTGTCGAAATCATAACTATTGAAATGCACTGCCGCGTTTTGCAGCAATCCTGGTTAACTTATACTAAAATAAACATATAGTATTTCATTGCGCTTTTGATTTTTTTGAGAGTTGTATATTTTGGACAGTTGAGTTGTATATTTTTAAAGCTTTTAAATTACCTACAATTTGCAGGTCAGACAGTTTTTCTTATCGCGTGTCTTGTCAATGTCACATCGAGTGATAAGTCCGTAGTGATTGAGTAACATTGGTATTATAGTTATAATTACACTACATTACACAAAAAAACACGCTAAATGTACTAGCAAATTATTATACAATTGTGTATACATTTTAGGTATAGAGAAACGTTTTGTAGAGATATGTGACATATGGTAGGTAAATATCATTAGATAACATAAAAATCCTCCATATAGTTCCATCTCTATAAAAAATCGCGAAACACAAGCAAAAAGTTTTATGCAAATTAATGAATTGAATCCAGTCGCTCGTGCAATTAAAATTTAAATCACTAGGTCCACCTTAGAACAGAAGGCAATCAGCCTTGATTTATAAAAGGTGTAAAATATACTTAATTGTAGTTTTATCTTGTAAAATGTAGTGTGTTAAATATAAACTAGTGGTCGCGTAGTGGTCGAAATTCGACCGTAATTTATATATATATTTTTTTTTGTTTAAGCGTTATTAATGTTCTTATACCTCTATAATCATTGCATAAATATTTCTTTTTTTACCTCAGCTACACGCTCAACAATATCAGGTTGAAAATTAGCTGACTCACCTATACCAATATTGCTAATTACTTCAGAACTTGAATTGTAAGTCATTGTAATAAACAAAGAAGGCTTTCAGAAATGTTGTACAATTGATATTACATTTTAAGAGAGATTTCGCGTATTAAATTGTTATTGTAAGTTTGATTAGATTGTTGGCGTAATCTTTAATTCACAGAAATGTCAACATAAAAATATAATGCGTACAACATGATGGGCGACTATATACAGCAGACCTGTAATAAAACAAAATACACTTTGCGCGTAACTGTATCCAAAATTTTAGCTTCTTAGCTGACCATGGCAAAATATGCTGAATTATATTTATGAATGATTTTAAGTTCTTTTTTATTGGATGTTCATATGAAGTAAGTCCATCATGGCTCAAGGCCAGTAATATTACTTTACCCTTATGACAACATAAATTGAATGCATCCCTTTGACCTAAAGTGACTTTAGATTCGAAATGTTTTGCATTCGAGGCATAATAGAAGTTGACCTGAAATTAATTAATACATCTAAAATGAAATTACTGAAACTAAGATTAGCCAGAGTTTAATTTAAATAATAAAATGTACTCACTTTTTTAAACTTAATAATTATGCTTTTTGGTCTTATTGACATTGACAGATTATTGAAAAGGGAATACTTTATTAGTATTAGAAATTATTTAATAAGTAGAAGGTATTTGTTGCTAACCCGTAACTATGTCTGAACAAATATTTATTGTTATTAAATTTGCCAAATCATCTTCCATACTTATCTAGTTTTATTTTATTAGGGAGTATTTGTTGTGAGCAAAAAAATAAAATTCAACACATTACAAAAATTAACATACGTACCTATTTGTTGATATTTTCAATTTATATTTGGATCTACAGAAAAAATGCTCAAACAACTTAAAGTTAGCGTAATGTAGATTTATCAAATTATTTTTTTTAGTAGGTTCCTAGTACCTACCAGCGACAATTTTAACGCAAAATTGCGGCACTTGATACAACTGTGCAATGGCCGTTCTGGGAGCATTTGAAAAGCACTGGCGTATATAAATATAATAACTTTGATTGAAGATTAACACACGGGTCAATAGGGCAATAAAGACCACAAGCATTAGGAAGATAACACATTGTCGTTCCCAAAAATAGGTTTGCTGCCCATGGGGATGTTAACAGGGTATTTCAAGCAAGCCACTCAACGAATGTCGGCGAAATATCGCAACTAGTACCAAATATTGGGACCCCCTGGAAAATAAAGCTAGCTGCATGCAATCGTAGTGGATTAACGATATTTCACACTTCGGTAAAAAGCAGATACTCGGTATCGAATACTGTCATTGAATTCAAACATCATTGACAGAGATATAAGAGGCTTATATAGGTTATATAGGCTGTTTTTTTTAGAGGTGTGGTTTTGAATCTGGCACTACTTTTTTCGTAGTTGGTGTTTTTGACAGCTGTCACTTGATTTATGCACAGTTTGGTTTGCCATTTCATAATAAATAGACTTACTCCTGAACAACGTTTGCAAATAGTGCAAATTTAGAAAAAATCACTCTAAATTTTTTTTAAATCACTCTAAAATAAAGTAAAAATCGCGTCGTGGGTCTGTGGCGTGGCCTCCAAGATCGTGCGATTTAACACCGCTGGACTATTTTTTGTGGGGTTATGTGAAGTCGCTTGTCTACGCAGATAAGCCGGACACGATTAACGCCTTGGAAGAGAATATTCGGCGCGTTATTGCTGACATACGGCCCAACTTGCTGCAAAAAGTGGTTGAAAATTGGGCCTCTCGGCTGGAATTTGTTCGAGTCAGCCGCGGCGGCCACTTACCCGAAATCATTTTCAAAACATAATGGCAAACCCTTATCTTTATAATAAAACTAAATTCTTAGCCATAACATCAAATTATATGCGTTTTATCTCTTCTTGAAAACCACGCCTCTAAAATCATCACCCTATATTATACGATTTGTAACAAAGACACGTTTCGCTCTAATGATGCAACATGTCTGGTAACAACTTACTCTTGTTGCGAAAAAACGGTTCAGTAATAGCGAATTTCGCATATAGAATTTTAAATGAAAGACATTATCTAATCTAAAATTCGTAACAGTTTAGAGCAGTATGTTGATATGTATGATAACGTATGTTTAATTATACTAGGAATCTTCATAAAAATATCAAAGATAATTATATTTATCCATTCCGGCCAAAACAAAGTAACCAATAAAATGACCACTTTAAAAAACAAGAATGGCTATGACACCTGTAGTTATCATATAATAGTAAATCATTAATTGTAACCATGGTATTAAAGAAGTGTTATCATATAATAGTAAATCATTAATTGTAACCATGGTATTAAAGAAGTGATCACTAAGTATAAGAAAAATCATGGGCTGCCAGTTCAAAAGCGAAATAAAACGACTAAGCATAGGGCCATTACAGTTTTAAATTATTTACTTAATGTGTTAATAGTCTAGGACTACTGTTGGCGCCAGATATAATCCTTTATCACCCAACCTTTTTCCCGCCAAAAAAAACAACACCTTTCGACGTGTCCAATTTCCAGTTACCCGCACAGTATCTAGCTGCGGTATCACACGACCACGGCGCGTTGACCGGCACGCAACGTTTGCACCGCGCTCTCGCCGCAATCACGCTCGTGAACGGAGTTCTAGTACCTCTACCTTGAGGAACCAAGTGTGTGTGGTGAAGTGAGGTGGTGCAGTTTTCGCTACCAACATCTTCACATTGACGAGTCCAGTGGGTCAAGGAAGCAGATCGCAGCAAAGGTACGTCCCTGTTCTTTCCTTTCTGTCTTCCGATATTTGGCGCTGCATCTCGTCACCAATTAATCATTCTTAATGATTACAAAAAATACAGTCCACTAACTCTATCGAACATTTGGCCACTTCGAGCCGAAGGTAAATACCTAACAATAGTCAAAAATCGAAATAATACACTGCATTTTGTTAAACTTTCAAAATTAGTATATTTTCGAAACGAATCTCTACCGTTGCTATACTTTATTTGCGATTTACGTTATTTATCATAACTTTGATAAAATCATAAGATAACTTTACAGTTAATATGATCTAAATTTGCATAATAAAAGTATATGTACACCTAAAATTCGAACACACGAATTACTGTTATAAAAATATCTATGTAACATAATCTATAAACTACTGTATTTATTCAATAATATACGTAACATATGTGTGCTACAAACTAACAATTTAATTGTGTAATAGTATTTATTTAATTATAAAATATATTATTATCGCCTACACATATCTATTCCCTGTGAAAAAATACATTCGTTTTGCTACCTGCATAATCCACTACATAGTTTAATTACGTGCAGCGCATTGCAGGTAGGCGCGCGCGCGCCGTCGCCGAACCGCGCGAGCAAAACATAAACAAACATACACCTACAAAAATAATACAACGTAGGTATATGAATCAAAACAAAAACAATACGACGCTTACGTTATTTAATACAACGCTTTCGCGGCTGGCATTAAAAATAAATAATAGCTACTTACTTACTCTTGTATGGTAATATTATTTGTTCAAAAGGTATTAACTCAAAAACAACATGCCTCCTACTGAAGCTTTATCTAATAAACTCGCCGTATTAACGAATAAAAAGGAACGTCTTTTTAGACGTATACAAGTTTTGTATGACTTGTCAAAGACGTTGGTTGACAATGACAGAAAAATACCTAATTTCTTGTTGCGTTGTGAAGCCATGACAGAAACGCGTAATAACTTCGAAATTGTATTGGATGAGTTGGTTTCAATTCAATTAGTAATAGATCCGAGTTTCACTCCTACGGGTCAAGAGATGGATTCTTTCGATGAAATGTTCTTTGAAATTCAAACTGTTTCTAAATCATTTCAAAATAAAAATAAAACTCCGGAACAAAGCATCGAACGTCCGTCAAAGGCAGTCCAGCCGCGTTTGCCAAAAATCGACCTTTGTACTTTTAGTGGCAAATACGAAGAGTGGTGTTCATTTTACGACATATTTCGTAGTCTAATTCACGATAATTCATCCATAAACAACGTCGAGAAATTCCATTATTTATTATCGTCAACTAAAGGTTCCGTCTTTTCTCATTGTCGCAGCTTACCAGTCAGCCATGGCAACTATGACATAATTTGGCGATCTTTAATCGATAAATACAATAATAAGAGGGCAATCGCCACTAGTTATCTCGATAAAATATTTGCGTTTAAACAGCTAGCCAGCGAATCTTCTACAGGTTTAAGTAACTTTTTACAAACCTTTCAAGAATCTACTCAAGCTTTACAATCATTAGAAATTCCCGATCTATCCAGTTTCATTTTACTATACGTCGGGTTACGTACTCTAGACAGTCAAACGAGAAAACAATTTGAACAAAATTGTGACCAAAAACAAATACCTAATTTTTCTGAACTCATCGCGTTTGTTCAAAATCAGGTTAGTGTTTTAGAAATGTCTCAAATGCAAGTACAGGTTTCTAAATTACCGTACAATTCAAAACCCTCAACTAGTAATACCTATCAAAAACCTAATTTTTCAAATAAAAATATAAATACCTATCAGAGAGGTCCTTCACAACATAAAACCTTTATGGCAACTTCGGATAATTCAAACCTACGAGAATATGAACCTAAAAATAGAATAATGTGTCCCGTATGTACGCAACCACATTCTATTTATAGATGCTTTCAATTTCTAGGCTTAAATCCACAAGAACGTAAACAAAAAGTGCATTCACTGAACTTGTGCTTTAATTGTTTAAAAGACACTCATTCAATAGAAAAATGCATTTCGACTGTTTGTTGTCATATTTGTAAAAATCGACATCATACACTAATTCATTGTAATGACATCGCTAGTGACGTCATTCGTTCGAAGTCCGCATTTTACTCGTCCTCGAAATGCACCAATTCAACAATCCTTTTGGGTACGGCGTTAGTTCACGTAAAAGATGCTTTCGGGTGCTATCAAACTGCGCGGGCAGTCATCGACTCAGGGTCACAAACAACGTTTATAAGCAATTCGTGCGCTGAACGCTTAGGGTTAAAACGACGTAAATGTCACTTTTCTCTAACTGGACTTGGTCAAGCTCACGTACGCGACCAGGGTATGACAACTTGTGTCATAAAACCCAAAAACTCTCAAGTTCCCTGTTTGACAGCTGATGCAGTCATACTTCCCAAAATCACTAATGATATGCCATCTTTGCGTTTACCGACTAAACTATTTGAACACTTTCAAGACTTAACCCTTGCAGATCCAAACTTTCACGTGCCGTCTAAAATTGACATTTTATTAGCGGCTGACGTTTTCCCAGAAATATTTAATGGAGATGTCATACGCCACAATGGTGGTCTACCATGTGCTATGAAAAGCATTTTTGGATATGTAATCATGGGTAAAATTGATCACGATTCTTTGCCCTCAAATAGCTGCTTGTTGGCATCTATTGACAGCTCAATAGATCAAACTTTAAGGCAATTCTGGGAGGTAGAAAACATTCCTTGTGCAATACCATCAAATTCTGATGACGTTTATTGCGAGGAACTGTTCAAATCACAACACTACCGCGATGAAACTGGCAGATATGTTGTACCTTTGCCGTTCAAGTCAATTGAACCGGAGTTAGGGGATTCTTACACACAAGCCATTTCTCGCCTTACAAATCTCGAACGTCGTCTTGACAGACAACCCGAACTAAAAGCCGCGTATCATGCTTTCATGGAAGAATACGAAACTCTGGGGCACATGGAGGTGGTAAAGCACGGTATAACTCAGCCAACTGCGTATCTCATACCACATCACTGTGTCATCAAACTATCAAGCTCAACTACCAAACATCGTGTTGTATTCGATGGATCCGCAAAAACTAGTTTAAATAAATCTTTAAACGATCAAATGTTTGCAGGCCCGAAGCTGCAAAAGGATATTTTTGATATTTTATTAAAATTCAGACTTCATTCTATATGCCTGTCATCAGATATCTGTAAGATGTATAGAATGATTCTCATTGATCCTAGCCATCGCGGGTATCAACACATTCTATGGAGAACTTCACCCGAACAACCGATAAAAACATTCGAGTTGAAAACCGTCACATACGGCTTAATCAGCTCTCCGTTCTTAGCTATTCGAAGCCTTAATCAATTAGCTGTTGATGAAGCTGATAGCTTTCCTTTAGCATGTCAGGTTGTGCAAGAAGGCTTCTATGTCGACGATCTCTTATGGTCGGTAGACACGCTAGAAAATGCCTATATTCTGCATGATCAACTGACAGAGCTAATGAAAAGAGGAAAATTCGAACTGAAAAAGTGGGCCAGTAATTCCCCCGAATTCATGTCTCGAATCCCACACGAAAATTGTGAAAAACCTATCCTATTTAGCGACGATGAAAATTATTCAATAAAAGTTTAGGTTTACAATGGCAACCAACAAACGATTGTTTTTCATTTGCTACCTCGCCCACTGACAAGGTTGTTACGAAACGATCAATTTTGTCACAAATTGCAAAATTATATGATCCTCTTGGCTTAGTGGCGCCTTGCATCTTTCTAGCAAAGTGCATAATGCAAAATCTATGGAAACTAAACCTCGGTTGGGATGATCTATTGCCTACAACGTTGCATAATCAATGGATAACATTTGCATCAGAACTTCCATTTTTAGCAAAAATAAATTGTAATCGGTACATTCTTCTTAAAAATTACCAAAGTTGTCAATTGATCGGTTTTGGTGATGCTTCCGAGCGCGGTTACTCAGCTGTAGTATACTTACGTGTTACTGACAGTAATCTTCAAGTCAAAACCAGTTTTTTAATGGCCAAATCTAAAGTGGCCCCTTTAAAAACCATATCAATTGCACGATTAGAACTAATGGCAGCGTTACTGTTGTCTCAACTAATCAATTACATTTATAAACTACTAAACGAAGATAGTTCTTTTCAGGCAGACAAAATAGATAAAATCTATGCTTTCACAGATTCGACTACTGTACTTTCGTGGATTAGCACTCCACCGTATAAACTAAAAACGTTTGTTGCTAATCGCGTAACTCAAATAATAGAGACACTTGCTCCCATTACGTGGTTTCATGTCTCTACGCATCAAAATCCTGCGGACATCAGTTCCAGAGGTGCTCAACCTACTGAACTTCTGGAATCTACCATGTGGTTCTCGGGACCACAATGGCTTTGTTTATCCAGTCATTACTGGCCTATAAACAATTCATCATCTTCGCATCTGACGGAGATACTAGAACAAAAAATGAATGAAACTTCTAATCTAATAGCTTGTGCAGATAAGGAACCCCCTTCCATCAAGCCAACTAATATTTCTGCAAACTTATTAGATATTCTAATCAATAAGTATTCATCCCTCGTGAAGCTACAGCGAGTTGTAGCCTGGTGCTGCAGATTTATTAACAATTCACGCAAAGTTGCTACTCAAAGGCAATTACTACCTCTAAGCACTAGTGAATTGAAGTCAAGTCTTATTATTTTAATTCATCACGTGCAAAATAATACATTTTCGTATGAAAAGGAAGCTTTACGATTAGGTAAACAGTGCTCTCACTCCTTTCGTAAGTTATCCCCGTTTGTCGATCCCCTAGGTCTGTTGAGGGTGGGGGGACGACTCAAACATGCAAATATACCATTCGATTCACAGCATCCTCTTCTGATGCCCAAATCTCACATCTTCACAAAATTGATAATCGACGATTATCATCAGGCGTATTTGCATGCCGCTCCGCGAACGCTTCCGTACAACAACTAACAAAAAAAAAAACTATTTATTTACATATTTATCTATCTATTTATCTATCTATTTTACTATATTTATTTATCTATGTATCTATCTAAAACAAGAACACACTGTAGATGAATCTTCATCTAAGCACAAATATATGGAAGGCTTTAAAGTAACCTGCTTTTACCCCATATATCCAGGAAATCATACGTTGATTTCGGTGGAGGGAATGTTGGCGCCAGATATAATCCTTTATCACCCAACCTTTTTCCCGCCAAAAAAAACAACACCTTTCGACGTGTCCAATTTCCAGTTACCCGCACAGTATCTAGCTGCGGTATCACACGACCACGGCGCGTTGACCGGCACGCAACGTTTGCACCGCGCTCTCGCCGCAATCACGCTCGTGAACGGAGTTCTAGTACCTCTACCTTGAGGAACCAAGTGTGTGTGGTGAAGTGAGGTGGTGCAGTTTTCGCTACCAACATCTTCACATTGACGAGTCCAGTGGGTCAAGGAAGCAGATCGCAGCAAAGGTACGTCCCTGTTCTTTCCTTTCTGTCTTCCGATATTTGGCGCTGCATCTCGTCACCAATTAATCATTCTTAATGATTACAAAAAATACAGTCCACTAACTCTATCGAACAACTACCATACTCAACCTTTTTAGTCTTCGGGCCACATCCATATATTAGTAAAGCTAGGCGGGCCGCAACACTATACTGGTATGACAAAAAAATATGTACGTCAAAGTCAAAATTAATCCCAAGATATACGAAATATATAATGCCAGATTATGTAAATCATGTCTCTGATAATAAATGTGTTTGGGGCCGCATAAAAAAGTTAGACGGCCGGGCCGCAGGTTGAGTATGGCAGGTCTAGGATATCGTATACTAGACACCTGTGTCTTAAGAGCCAGTATATCGTGAGGTGACCTTGAAGTTCGGCCTTTGCAAATGGCGTCGGCCACGTGCACTTCGAGCGTCCGTCGACAACATCAAAGAATGAACATTTGACAGTTTTTTATTTATATTTAAAATATAAGGCAATTTAAAGTTTAAGGTTTTCTGTAAAATTTTATTGCGGACATTTCTATGTATAAATTAGACTTACGTCACATATGTAGTTTGGTTTATGAGAATTTTCAAAAATAAAACTTACCAATTTCAATATTTTTATGTAAACATAGGATTATTTATTTAAAAAACCAGCTTAAAGGTTTGCTAGAAAAATGTTCAGTTAATCTAATTATGTTTTTTATATATGCCTGGTATGAAAAGCTATCTTGGCAGTAGACCTCAAAAACATGCATAAAATGCAATTCGAGTGCGTTATGGCTCTTTACAGTTGTTTACTTCGCCTTAAAACACTACTACACGCATCCCCACACACACACTACTACACTCATCCTCACACACACGCACGTTTGAAAAATAAGGCCTGCAGTGCACTAGTAGCTTATGACGTACGCGTTTGGTTAAGAAATTTGTGTCTTTAAGCTGGTCGTTTGTAACAAATTGCATTTCATGTAATAATTGCCGTTTTGTATTCCTTTTTGAACTTCTATAATGCTTATACAATATTTCGTCCAAAATGGTGGTTACGATGTTTTGAACGGTACGGCTCGGTATGATAATCGTTTATCGTGGTACCCACGCGGGTAGGTGCAGTGCGTACGCTCGTGACCCGTACCAGGCCACACCAGGCGTAGACCAGTGCAAACGGTGCAACTCTCTTTTGCTCTCCGCCTCGCAGTGCAACTAAACTGGTTTAAACACAAATAAGAAAATAACACTCTCGGGCCTTAGCATCTGAACAAAGAGGCTAAGGCTATATTCCACTTAAATACAATTTAAGAGTACACAGGGAAACATTCCACTTTAATTTGTTTGATTATTTTGTCATTTGTAAGGAAATTGATTATTATTCATTAATTCAGATTTATCGACTTATTAAACTTTAATCAGAAATTATTAAAGTAGAATCCTATTTATTACCTACTTAAACTAGTGGTTTTTTTTTAGATTGCTCAACTCCTAAAAGATTTTGACAACGGTTCAACGCGATGCAGATTTCGCAGTCTCAAACACCTCAATTTATGAACGGTAAGTTTATCGTTTCTAAACTGTAAATATTTGTTAAATAAATATTTCGTTAGCAATAAAATAGCGACACATCTACATCTCGGCATCATTTCTACAGTAGGCAAGTACTTACGCAAAAATACTTACTTTATCTAAATATGGCCACACTCCAGTTAGAATTATACTGAACCCCAACGAGATAAGGAACATGGTAAAATATATAATTCTCACAGACGTCCATCTTTCTCTCCTCTCCTCTGGAGTTTCTAATCCATCATCTGGCGGAGTGTCCTGGGGCTGGTGTGTGTTCAACTCACGCCTTTTTCTTTTTAACCACTCCATTATTTGAATTATTCACTCCACAAATAAAACATGTACGTTTAGCAAGTATTATAATAACAATGAATAAATAGGCACAGCCATTTAAAGTGTGTTTTTTAAATATAATGTTATTGACCACATTAGGCTAAAGTAATGTAAATTTTTATTGCGACAGGAAACACTAAAAATATTAAACGTTTTAAAAAATTCCCAGCAATAATTTGAGGATGGATTCCAATGCTTGTCCTTATTCACAGGTGAACGCGCAAAACAAGAAGTCGAGCGAACTTGAATGACATATTGAACTTCTATTTTTAGGAAAATGTCAGAAACATCACAAGGACGCGAGTTTTCTTTGTTTGCAATATCGCGTTTGTTTACGAGAGTCGCGACGGCCGGCCGCGCGCGCGTCGACACCGCGGCAAATACAAAACTCAACTGACTGACAGTGACAAGTGACAGAACGGACAGACCAAAAAAAAACAATAGTGCGCGAGCGAGCGAGCGAGATAGCTAGCTGGCTGGCGAGCCCACGAATCTGAATGCTGTTCGCTTTGAAATGCTATTATTTACGAAATCGCCATAAAATAATAATATTATGCCGAGAGAGCGGGAAGGGAGAGTGGTTTTTAAAAGGCGCGGCGCGCAGCAGCTGATTTTGTTTACGTTTTCTTCTTCTGGGTTCGGTAGTTCTGGGTTCTGGGCCTACCTATAATAATCACCAGATTTATCTATTTATACTTTCAATGATCGTGGAATTATCAGCGAGATTTCGTCTGAAGTGTATATATGTATAATATACATATACACTGTTCTATGCATTCGCAACATTTATTCATTCATCCAACCCAACCCAATAAAAGAAGTTTTTTATTTTAATTATATCTCACACATGAATGATCGTTTTCATTGGTTACATCTCCGGTTGGTTACATATTAAAAAAAAAACAATTTTCTTTGCAAATTAAAAAAAACAGGGTTGGAATAATATGCCCATATTTATTAATACTTTTTGTGCGATATAATGACCCCTCTGGGTACCATCTTTAGTTAATTATGTATAACAGACAAACGTAGCCTAATTACAGTGAGTTAGCCCCTCCACTCCTCCTTCTACTAGATTACTATACATTTAGTATATGAAATGTGAAACCGACAAACAGTATCTAGCAGCGCTATGCCTATTTTTATCTAGAATCATATGTAGTTGTAAAAACCCAAGTGCCGCCTAGGGTAGCAAGAGATCACTAAGACCCGGTTTCAAACAAAATTGATCTGTTTTTATCGCGTTTCTTTGTTTTTGCCTAAATGGGTCATACTACAAACCGCACACACAAGGAAAATGAACGGAACCCGTATGGTTACCGGACTGTAACGAAAATAACTTTGGACCCCTTAGTATTTTAAGACCAAAATTGTAAATTATTTCTAAATACCAATAAGTGCAAAACGATGACCTTTACAAGGAAAAACAACTATTGTCATTTCCTTATACCCTGAACGGTTGTCAGGTTTATACGGTAGACCACTTTAAGGACCTAGGAGTAATTTTCGACCCAAAGCTTAGTTTCAATCTACATCTAGACTATATAATTAAAAAATCTCTGAAGCTATTAGGTTTTATATTACGGGTGACAAAACCCTTCTCAAACTTTAAGGCGGCTATCGTCCTTTTTAATTCGTTAATTCGAAGTAAACTCGAATATGGTTCTGTCATTTGGAATCCGGTATATGTCACACACTCAGATAGAATCGAGAGAGTCCAGCGCCTATTCTTGCGCGCGTTGACCTATCGATATTTTCGTGGAGTCGAACTAAAATACATCCCTACCGCGATAAAGTTCTACGAATGTACCTCCCTGTACGACAGACGCGCGTTGCTCGATCTGCGCTTCATAAACACGAGCGTGAACTTGGCCCCGCTTGCTCCAGCCCCGCTTTTTTATGTCAAAAAATCCTGTTGGAATCTATTACCATTCTAATACATTCTAATACGATTATAAAGGATCGTCCTCATTAGGCATTGTTTTTGCATATCTTCTTGAAGTGTCGCCCATCACTAAATAATAGGTGTTACTTAAAATCTTCTTCGTATATTTTTGGCAATTACGTTCGCATCTGATTAAAATCTTTTCTTTCGGCAATTTCGGCAGATATAACTAAAATGTCTGATGAAATAAAAGCGTAATAATTATTGATTTAAATTTAACGATTGTTATTCATCTAAAAATAAAGTTATAAGAATATTTCATGCAGTGTAGTATGTATTTATTTATTTATTCTAGTACTTAATGATCACTTATTATAATGAAATGATCACTTATATCCCGGTCATATACAATTATTTTTGGCTTTACTATAGTAATCTAAATTTTCATGTAGTTAGGGAACATGGCGGTGATAATGCGTTAAAAAATGTATGACATACACCATGACCCAAAACCATTCCCGATAAAAAATCCAGCTTATTGGCCCTGCGAATTCAGATATGATTTGTTTTAACCTCATATCAAATTTCATCATGGTTTTCAATTAAAAAATTGTAAACTTTACGCGTTAATATGAAATCGCTCTTTTTATAAGTTCGGTCGCTACCAAGGCCGAGGCGCGTCAAGCCATTGACTGACCTTGGCCAAGCGCATTCGAGCAAAAAGGGAATTTACACGAGCGCTTTGGGTAAAATTATTAAATTTGGGCATGAAATATTTTCGCATTTTTTTTAAATCACCCCCTTAGCAGCATCGTGAGACTGATCAGTATAAAGAACGTTGGTACAGTTATGAATTGTTAAATAAATTTAGAAAGGTTATAAACACCCCCTCCCCAACTAATAATAAATGTATTTAAATAATAAAAAAAATATATAGGTTTTATCTCAATTATGAGACCTGTGAGCCCCTGTTCAAAATGCGCCTATCTCAAGAATTATCTGAATATACGAAAAACAGATTCCTATAGTTTATTTCATGCTCTATTAGATGGTATAAGTTTGATTATGCCCTCTCGAATATATGACCCCTATAATAACGATCAAAGGCGCCGCCGCGTAAGTACCTACATTAGGCATTTTGCGCCCAGCCTCTGTTCAAAATGCGCCCATCTGAAGAATTATCTGAATATACGAAAAATAGATTCCTATAGTTTATTTTATGGTCTATCGGATGGTATAAGTTTGATTTTGCCCTCTCGAATATATGACCCCTATAATAACGATCAAAGGCGCCGCCGCGTAAGTACTTACATTAGGCATTTTGCGCCCAGCCTCTGTTCAAAATGCGCCTATCTGAAGAATTATCTGAATATACGAAAAATAGATTCCTATAGTTTATTTTATGGTCTATCGGATGGTATAAGTTTGATTTTGCCCTCTCGAATATATGACCCCTATAATAACGATCAAAGGCGCCGCCGCGTAAGTACTTACATTAGGCATTTTGCGCCCAGCCTCTGTTCAAAATGCGCCTATCTGAAGAATTATCTGAATATACGAAAAATAGATTCCTATAGTTTATTTTATGGTCTATCGGATGGTATAAGTTTGATTTTGCCCTCTCGAATATATGACCCCTATAATAACGATCAAAGGCGCCGCCGCGTAAGTACTTACATTAGGCATTTTGCGCCCAGCCTCTGTTCAAAATGCGCCTATCTGAAGAATTATCTGAATATACGAAAAATAGATTCCTATAGTTTATTTTATGGTCTATCGGATGGTATAAGTTTGATTTTGCCCTCTCGAATATATGACCCCTATAATAACGATCAAAGGCGCCGCCGCGTAAGTACTTACATTAGGCATTTTGCGCCCAGCCTCTGTTCAAAATGCGCCTATCTGAAGAATTATCTGAATATACGAAAAATAGATTCCTATAGTTTATTTTATGGTCTATCGGATGGTATAAGTTTGATTTTGCCCTCTCGAATATATGACCCCTATAATAACGATCAAAGGCGCCGCCGCGTAAGTACTTACATTAGGCATTTTGCGCCCAGCCTCTGTTCAAAATGCGCCTATCTGAAGAATTATCTGAATATACGAAAAATAGATTCCTATAGTTTATTTTATGGTCTATCGGATGGTATAAGTTTGATTTTGCCCTCTCGAATATATGACCCCTATAATAACGATCAAAGGCGCCGCCGCGTAAATACTTACATTAGGCATTTTGCGCCCAGCCTCTGTTCAAAATGCGCCTATCTGAAGAATTATCTGAATATACGAAAAATAGATTCCTATAGTTTATTTTATGGTCTATCGGATGGTATAAGTTTGATTTTGCCCTCTCGAATATATGACCCCTATAATAACGATCAAAGGCGCCGCCGCGTAAGTACTTACATTAGGCATTTTGCGCCCAGCCTCTGTTCAAAATGCGCCTATCTGAAGAATTATCTGAATATACGAAAAATAGATTCCTATAGTTTATTTTATGGTCTATCGGATGGTATAAGTTTGATTTTGCCCTCTCGAATATATGACCCCTATAATAACGATCAAAGGCGCCGCCGCGTAAGTACTTACATTAGGCATTTTGCGCCCAGCCTCTGTTCAAAATGCGCCTATCTCAAGAATTATCTGAATATACGAAAAATAGATTCCTATAGTTTATTTTATGGTCTATCGGATGGTATAAGTTTGATTTTGCCCTCTCGAATATATGACCCCTATAATAACGATCAAAGGCGCCGCCGCGTAAGTACTTACATTAGGCATTTTGCGCCCAGCCTCTGTTCAAAATGCGCCTATCTCAAGAATTATCTGAATATACGAAAAATAGATTCCTATAGTTTATTTTATGGTCTATCGGATGGTATAAGTTTGATTTTGCCCTCTTGGATATTTGACGTAGATATTAAACATCAAAGGCGCGGCGAATTTACGTATATACCTACTTTAAGCATTTTTCGTCCAGCCCCTCTCGCGATTTTTTTTTTTTTTTGGAATGATGTAATGAAATAACCCCCTTTGCCCTACCCTACTTACTAATTTGTGACTTATTTATTATTAGCTTCTACCTAACTGTTATTGTTTAATAACGCACTACCTGCATTGAGTACGTTTTCTATTAGGTAACCACAATAAATATATAAAAAAACACGGACATAATATTTCAATTTATAATAATTATAATGTCACACTGAACATTCATTAACATGTTTCTATTTGCGCTCATAGATAGATGAGTTTGAATTCATTTTAACTGGCCAGTAATAAATAAAACGTTCCAGCAGCCGTGCTGTCATATTTTTGAAATTCGTATATTATACTTGAGCGCTGTAACGAAGTGACATGTTTTATTCTTTAGTACTAAACATTTGTTGACTTTTTTGTTAAATGTCTATATTATCTGACCAACCTCCGATGTTATCTAAACGGCTAAGGTTGTTTTTCAAGAGCATCAATTTACACACAAAAATTGAACTATTTTGCATTGGCACTTTCTGAGTTCAAAAATGCAACGGACGGTCAGGTGGCGAAAGGACGGGGAAAGGATAGTAAATCTAATACATGAACGTATAGAAGCTAAAACTTCGTCAAGTTATTGAAAAAAGATTAAGTTCGGAGAGGATAGCATTAAATAAATCACAAATTTAGTAAATAGGGTATGAGGGGTTGTTTTATTACAAGCCGTCGAAATTTACAAAAAAAAAACTAAATTCATGATTCGATTGAAAAACTGAAAAATCTACATCATGAAGATTAAAACACGGTAGGAACTGGACCTCAGATCTCATGTTTAACGCGGCTAACGTCCTACCATTGTTTCTTCGCTAGTATATAAATATTACCGACGATAGCTGTTTATCCATATTTAATCAATTCTTCATTACATCAATATAATATTATTTATATCATGTTTTGTTATGTAAGTATGCTATGTCTCCATGATGGACGCGATCTGATTTATGGTGGACCGAACTTGAAAGCAATAAAATGGCCATCCGGCTAACATTAAAAAAACGGAGCTAGCCAGGGGTAGCCAAATAAGATTAGTATTTTTTTTTTTTTGCAGTTTTATAATTTTTCATATGTATGCTTTAAGATGTACGAGAATTTAATAGTAATTTTATAGGAACCGCGTTATTCATAAATTCACGTATTATTGTACATTTTCAGTGTCTTTTTATTATTTAGATACATACATATTATTTTATTAGGATTTCCGTTACATAGTAATCGTTAACTTTTAACGGTCTTATAGTATATGTCTACTGCACTTCCCATATAAACTTAAATTGTTTATAATATTGAAACTAAAAAGTAAAATATATATACTCGTAATTTCTTAATAAATAAGCTTTTATGAAAAGAAATAAATTTTAAATGTTTTTATATTCTTCTGGTAATTTATTATAGATTTCTAGTCCGCTATGTAAAGTAGTGTTTTGAAAACGTACGAGAGGCGTCCGACCGGCTGAATAAAATTATCTTTGTATTGTAGAAATGAACTGATTTATGGGTGTCAGTGCCTTCAAAGGTCCGAAGAAATTCGCAAAAGTATAGTTGGCAAGATTCCCGTTGACTTGTCAGGGAAACATAAGAAAAACAAATTTCAATATTTATTTACAAGTAAATAATAATATAATACAATTAAACATAATTTACGTACGAAAAACTGTAATTTATGAGGAAAGCCTTTTGACGATCTTTTTTACTCCTCAAAGATCTCGCACCCGTGCCTTCACAGACATTACATTGCTTAATATAAACATTCATGAAAAGTAATGAAATTAATTAAATTATTCAAATGCGAACATTTTATTGTTACTCTAGATTTAATATTAATAATTAATATGAAATCTCTAATGCAGCCATTTGGGGTTTTTGGTATCGGGTACGAGGCGCTTCCCCTTTAAGCAATGTGGTCTCAGGCAAAGTTTGTAAATTGTTTTCGACAAAGCCGTTTTTTAGCCATTATAAAAAATAATGTACTAAGAAATACGAATTTTAACCAATAAAGGTGAATAAGAGATTTATATTACAAAGTAAACCTAACTTTAAAAAAAAAACAATAAAGAATATATACAAAATATAATAACTTATATGTATAGTAAATTATAATGAACCGCAAAGAAATTATTAAATTTTAAAAATCATACTAAAACACACGTACTAATTAAACCAATGAAACAATTAAACAATAAATAAAGTGCTTAATACTAAAGTAAATAATTTAAAAAATACCATAAGAAAAGAATGAAGACTTGAAATCGCTGGGTACTTCCAAAGTAAGTCCAAAGCACAGAGACACGAATGAGCGACCGCACTTGGGCAGAGTGAAATCAGATCTGTCTGCTGAGTTTCGCTCAATAAAAGTATTGATTTAATAAGCTGGCTTGATAATAAAAAAAACCCCGAACAATTTCCGAAAACCTTTTACCGCATTGGCATTTAGACCGCGTACCGCGTATTCCATTTCCGCTGTCTGTACGCGGAACTACCAACCATCGTACCGTCAGCTATTATCACCGAAACGAAAACCATTTATGTACGATTAATAAAATATATTATTAAAATAAATAAAGATGAGCCGATAAGTTACTTGTTCTGAATGCCGCGCACGATTTGTCGCGCATCGAAGGCGCCGTTAAAGCCGCCTGCAAGGCCTAACTGCCAACCTAGGGCAAAGGCTGGGGTCGAACAGCTTATGAAATAAAATATAATTATAACTTATAAAAATAACTGCAAAGTTCAATTAAATAGTAGATAGGGAATGAAGCTAAGAGAAAAAAAATAAAAAGTAAATAAAACTGATATTAAAACAATGTAAAAGTTACATATTATAAAAAAAAAAAGAATTTAATAATCACTGCTAACAAACTTAGGCCGACGCTGATAAAAAATAACCACGATCCTAATACATTTTTCAGGGCCTGTACTTGAGAGCGCAGGATGTCGGATTTAAACCCAGCGCCGAGATATAAAAAAGCATCACCTGTCCTCTTTGTTGCAAAATAATATTAAAAAATATCTGTAAGCAAAATCAACACATTCTACAAAACTATAATCATGAAAAAAAAACAATATATAAACAAAATTTAATATAGCTTGCCGGTATTGTTGAGATAGTGAACGTGTTAGGTTAGTGTAATTAATGTAAGGTAAGCGTTAGGTAAAGAAATCATTTTTATTCAACTAATAAGCGTTCAATGTTGTCGGCCCCTGAACTGGCCCCTTTCCCAGGTGCTTTGGTTTATTTACAATCTTTCAGCTTTGTCGGTTTATGAGCAGCAATCTACAAATTTATTTGTACAATAATATGTTTCAATTATTGCAATTTTAAAGCGTCTACTTAAAAAACAAAACTGTTT
This sequence comes from Neomicropteryx cornuta, assembly GCA_020383195.1. Classification (NCBI taxonomy): domain Eukaryota; kingdom Metazoa; phylum Arthropoda; class Insecta; order Lepidoptera; family Micropterigidae; genus Neomicropteryx; species Neomicropteryx cornuta. The sequence goes on along the minus strand of JAHKQU010000029.1, from coordinate 10,067,546 downwards.
GATTGGGCATACAAACGAATTCTGGCCAGTTAAAATGAATTCAAACTCATCTATCTATGAACGCAAATAGAACCATGTAAAGAAGGTATTTGAGTGAACCGAGTGAAGGCAGGTACTTACAATCAACCATAATAACATTACTTTCTATAGTTATATATTGGTACACTATAGGTACGTACCGGGGGGCCGACGGCCGGCGGTCGAGTAATAAAACTCTCGCATTTCGTTTATTAGTATGGTAAGACGGAATAATGTTGACTCTTTTATACATTAAAATAACAGAATTGTTTTATTCTATATATAGGATAAATTAATATTTTTTAAATTAAAATACCTACTAATACCTTTTTCGATAAATTCGATTTTGCTCCAGGACTAACTTCTTGGAGGACATTCACCATTCATATGTTCCTCGTTGCTATCTTCCCATACTAAACATATTATAGTAAACTTAGGTGTCACTCCAAATATATACATTTACATTTTGTCTCAATTTTTTGGTTAATTTTCATTCAATAAAACACAAGGCAAACATCCTAGTTACACTGAGATGCAATATACAGACGATCAGTTATTGTTACAAAAAAATATCGTAATAATCAAGTTAAACACTAATTACACCTACCGAATACCGTCCGAAATAATAAAACGATTGTCCCTCTATTACCAATATTATCCCATATATAATATTATTCCATTGTTTTCTGCAAGTTGCAATTATGTAAATGCCAAACTGATAAAGAAAATAAACTATGCTCCCGAAATAATTTCAAGCTTCAAATTTATTTAGTTGAACCATACAGGTTGTAAGTTTTTGGGTTAAAAATAGATGTCTTATGAAAAACCTACCTGCAACGCGAACGTATTTAATGATTCGGTTTATAATGGGTTGTATAAAAAAATAAGTATGCAAGCATATTAACAACAAAAAAAAATTTAGAATGGAATGTTTTTCATAAGTAACGGTTTTGTTTTATTTAAAAACATCTTTAAAAATTAATAATAAATAGCCTCCTAAGAATGTATAATATACTATGTGATTATGTGTACTATGTAATTAGTAATACCAAACTTTTTCTTTTTACTTTGTCCTCACACTTGTGCATTTTGAGACGGGGCTGGACGAAAAATGCTTAAAGTAGGTATATACGTAAATTCGCCGCGCCTTTGATGTTTAATATCTACGTCAAATATCCAAGAGGGCAAAATCAAACTTATACCATCCGATAGACCATAAAATAAACTATAGGAATCTATTTTTCGTATATTCAGATAATTCTTCAGATGGGCGCATTTTGAACAGAGGCTGGGCGCAAAATGCCTAATGTAGGTACTTACGCGGCGGCGCCTTTGATCGTTATTATAGGGGTCATATATTCGAGAGGGCAAAATCAAACTTATACCATCCGATAGACCATAAAATAAACTATAGGAATCTATTTTTCGTATATTCAGATAATTCTTCAGATGGGCGCATTTTGAACAGAGGCTGGGCGCAAAATGCCTAATGTAAGTACTTACGCGGCGGCGCCTTTGATCGTTATTATAGGGGTCATATATTCGAGAGGGCAAAATCAAACTTATACCATCCGATAGACCATAAAATAAACTATAGGAATCTATTTTTCGTATATTCAGATAATTCTTGAGATAGGCGCATTTTGAACAGAGGCTGGGCGCAAAATGCCTAATGTAGGTACTTACGCGGCGGCGCCTTTGATCGTTATTATAGGGGTCATATATTCGAGAGGGCAAAATCAAACTTATACCATCCGATACACCATAAAATAAACTATAGGAATCTATTTTTCGTATATTCAGATAATTCTTCAGATAGGCGCATTTTGAACAGAGGCTGGGCGCAAAATGCCTAATGTAAGTACTTACGCGGCAGCGCCTTTGATCGTTATTATAGGGGTCATATATTCGAGAGGGCAAAATCAAACTTATACCATCCGATAGACCATAAAATAAACTATAGGAATCTATTTTTCGTATATTCAGATAATTCTTCAGATAGGCGCATTTTGAACAGAGGCTGGGCGCAAAATGCCTAATGTAAGTACTTACGCGGCGGCGCCTTTGATCGTTATTATAGGGGTCATATATTCGAGAGGGCAAAATCAAACTTATACCATCCGATAGACCATAAAATAAACTATAGGAATCTATTTTTCGTATATTCAGATAATTCTTCAGATAGGCGCATTTTGAACAGAGGCTGGGCGCAAAATGCCTAATGTAAGTACTTACGCGGCGGCGCCTTTGATCGTTATTATAGGGGTCATATATTCGAGAGGGCAAAATCAAACTTATACCATCCGATAGACCATAAAATAAACTATAGGAATCTATTTTTCGTATATTCAGATAATTCTTCAGATAGGCGCATTTTGAACAGAGGCTGGGCGCAAAATGCCTAATGTAGGTACTTACGCGGCGGCGCCTTTGATCGTTATTATAGAGGTCATATATTCCAGAGGGCAAAATCAAACTTATACCATCCGATAGACCATAAAATAAACTATAGGAATCTATTTTTCGTATATTCAGATAATTCTTCAGATGGGCGCATTTTGAACAGAGGCTGGGCGCAAAATGCCTAATGTAGGTACTTACGCGGCGGCGCCTTTGATCGTTATTATAGGGGTCATATATTCGAGAGGGCAAAATCAAACTTATACCATCCGATAGACCATAAAATAAACTATAGGAATCTATTTTTCGTATATTCAGATAATTCTTCAGATGGGCGCATTTTGAACAGAGGCTGGGCGCAAAATGCCTAATGTAGGTACTTACGCGGCGGCGCCTTTGATCGTTATTATAGGGGTCATATATTCGAGAGGGCAAAATCAAACTTATACCATCCGATAGACCATAAAATAAACTATAGGAATCTATTTTTCGTATATTCAGATAATTCTTCAGATAGGCGCATTTTGAACAGAGGCTGGGCGCAAAATGCCTAATGTAAGTACTTACGCGGCGGCGCCTTTGATCGTTATTATAGGGGTCATATATTCGAGAGGGCAAAATCAAACTTATACCATCCGATAGACCATAAAATAAACTATAGGAATCTATTTTTCGTATATTCAGATAATTCTTCAGATAGGCGCATTTTGAACAGAGGCTGGGCGCAAAATGCCTAATGTAGGTACTTACGCGGCGGCGCCTTTGATCGTTATTATAGGGGTCATATATTCGAGAGGGCAAAATCAAACTTATACCATCCGATAGACCATAAAATAAACTATAGGAATCTATTTTTCGTATATTCAGATAATTCTTCAGATAGGCGCATTTTGAACAGAGGCTGGGCGCAAAATGCCTAATGTAAGTACTTACGCGGCGGCGCCTTTGATCGTTATTATAGGGGTCATATATTCGAGAGGGCAAAATCAAACTTATACCATCCGATAGACCATAAAATAAACTATAGGAATCTATTTTTCGTATATTCAGATAATTCTTGAGATAGGCGCATTTTGAACAGAGGCTGGGCGCAAAATGCCTAATGTAGGTACTTACGCGGCGGCGCCTTTGATCGTTATTATAGGGGTCATATATTCGAGAGGGCAAAATCAAACTTATACCATCCGATACACCATAAAATAAACTATAGGAATCTATTTTTCGTATATTCAGATAATTCTTCAGATAGGCGCATTTTGAACAGAGGCTGGGCGCAAAATGCCTAATGTAAGTACTTACGCGGCAGCGCCTTTGATCGTTATTATAGGGGTCATATATTCGAGAGGGCAAAATCAAACTTATACCATCCGATAGACCATAAAATAAACTATAGGAATCTATTTTTCGTATATTCAGATAATTCTTCAGATGGGCGCATTTTGAACAGAGGCTGGGCGCAAAATGCCTAATGTAGGTACTTACGCGGCGGCGCCTTTGATCGTTATTATAGGGGTCATATATTCGAGAGGGCAAAATCAAACTTATACCATCCGATAGACCATAAAATAAACTATAGGAATCTATTTTTCGTATATTCAGATAATTCTTCAGATAGGCGCATTTTGAACAGAGGCTGGGCGCAAAATGCCTAATGTAAGTACTTACGCGGCGGCGCCTTTGATCGTTATTATAGGGGTCATATATTCGAGAGGGCAAAATCAAACTTATACCATCCGATAGACCATAAAATAAACTATAGGAATCTATTTTTCGTATATTCAGATAATTCTTCAGATGGGCGCATTTTGAACAGAGGCTGGGCGCAAAATGCCTAATGTAGGTACTTACGCGGCGGCGCCTTTGATCGTTATTATAGGGGTCATATATTCGAGAGGGCAAAATCAAACTTATACCATCCGATAGACCATAAAATAAACTATAGGAATCTATTTTTCGTATATTCAGATAATTCTTCAGATAGGCGCATTTTGAACAGAGGCTGGGCGCAAAATGCCTAATGTAAGTATTTACGCGGCGGCGCCTTTGATCGTTATTATAGGGGTCATATATTCGAGAGGGCAAAATCAAACTTATACCATCCGATAGACCATAAAATAAACTATAGGAATCTATTTTTCGTATATTCAGATAATTCTTCAGATAGGCGCATTTTGAACAGAGGCTGGGCGCAAAATGCCTAATGTAGGTACTTACGCGGCGGCGCCTTTGATCGTTATTATAGGGGTCATATATTCGAGAGGGCAAAATCAAACTTATACCATCCGATACACCATAAAATAAACTATAGGAATCTATTTTTCGTATATTCAGATAATTCTTCAGATAGGCGCATTTTGAACAGAGGCTGGGCGCAAAATGCCTAATGTAAGTACTTACGCGGCGGCGCCTTTGATCGTTATTATAGGGGTCATATATTCGAGAGGGCAAAATCAAACTTATACCATCCGATAGACCATAAAATAAACTATAGGAATCTATTTTTCGTATATTCAGATAATTCTTCAGATAGGCGCATTTTGAACAGAGGCTGGGCGCAAAATGCCTAATGTAAGTACTTACGCGGCGGCGCCTTTGATCGTTATTATAGGGGTCATATATTCGAGAGGGCAAAATCAAACTTATACCATCCGATAGACCATAAAATAAACTATAGGAATCTATTTTTCGTATATTCAGATAATTCTTCAGATAGGCGCATTTTGAACAGAGGCTGGGCGCAAAATGCCTAATGTAAGTACTTACGCGGCGGCGCCTTTGATCGTTATTATAGGGGTCATATATTCGAGAGGGCAAAATCAAACTTATACCATCCGATACACCATAAAATAAACTATAGGAATCTATTTTTCGTATATTCAGATAATTCTTCAGATAGGCGCATTTTGAACAGAGGCTGGGCGCAAAATGCCTAATGTAAGTACTTACGCGGCGGCGCCTTTGATCGTTATTATAGGGGTCATATATTCGAGAGGGCAAAATCAAACTTATACCATCCGATAGACCATAAAATAAACTATAGGAATCTATTTTTCGTATATTCAGATAATTCTTCAGATAGGCGCATTTTGAACAGAGGCTGGGCGCAAAATGCCTAATGTAAGTACTTACGCGGCGGCGCCTTTGATCGTTATTATAGGGGTCATATATTCGAGAGGGCAGAATCAAACTAATATCATGTAATAAAGCATTAAAAACTCTACTAGGAACTAGTTTCCTTATATTCAGATAATTCTTGAGATAAGCGCATTTTGAGACGGGGCTGGACGCAGAAATGGCTAATCTGTATGTAAATTAGGCGGCGCCTTTGATCGTTATTATAGGGGTCAAATATGCGAGAGGGCAGAATCAAACTAATATCATGTAATAAAGCATTAAAAACTCTACTAGGAACTTCTTTCCTTATATTCGAATAATTCTTCAGATAAGCGCATTTTGTGTTGCCGAACGAGGCCATTTCTACTCATTAGGTAAACACCCGACAGGATTGACCCTGAATACGGAGGTAGACTGTTATAACTTTTTTTTTAATAATATCTATTTAAAAGATCATAAAAAACTCTATCGATGTATTATTTCTATTTTACTTTTTTTCGATTGGTAGGACAGTAATCTCATTCAGCATATGGTGATTTTCGCGTCAGTTGTTATGACGTTCGCTCTATACGTTATTAAGTGTATTGCGCTTATTATATTTCACATACTAATGAAATTTGCAGCAATAAAAAGGCCGTAAGTTTTTTTAGCGGATTGTTTATTCTTTTATAATTTTATTCTTCTAATTTATTACCCAAACACCTATATTTTTTTTTTTGGTATTTGGGTTCAGTACTTATTTGTTTACCGTATTTTTGTTATTTTTACAATTTTATAATGTCCACAATTTAAACATAATTCATCTGTATGTATTTTTTTTGCTAATATGTATCAATAACGATGTCAAATATTTTTTTACATCAGTTCGCAAATGTTATTACCAAAAAAGTGTAAACGCGCCCTAGTATGGGTCTAGCCCCGGGGCCCGGGTAATGCTCGTTTCATAAACGCCGTTTTCAACGACACTATTAATTGCCCCGATCTTTTGAAATCATTTTCGATTAATGTACCGTCATCACATCGCACCCGTCATTACAATGTCTTTAAAGTACCCTCCTGCTCCTCAAATAACGCTCTACATTCGCCGATACCACGGATGCAAAGTTATTTTAATGAAACTATTAACTGCTTCGATAAATTGACTCTGAATAAATCGCAATTTAAAGTGTTCAGCAATGATCTTTTGTGTAAAAATTAACTGTTCTAATTTCGTGTAGTAGATATGTATATATATTGATATAAAATGGTTTTGTTATTTTTGTTATTAACTTTAATACTTTTTATTAGTAGAATCCTATTTTTAGTTTTACATAGTTTTTTATCGTTCCATCAAATGTATTTTTTATTTTATATGCACTGTGTAAAATTGTTGGTTTCTCCAATAAAGATAAATAAAAATAAAATAAAATAAAACAAATTTTATGAAAAATAAGCTTTCCATATATTTTGCCTCTTTCAGGTTGGCTGCAGAAGTAGGCACATTGTTTTAAACATTTTCGCCGGTCGAATAATTCGAACGAGCGGCGCAGGACTTCGAAGTGTGTTTGAAGTTTTGCTTTAAAACTGCTCCGAGGTTTTTTAATTCTTTAAAAACCCTCAGAGAATATGCAGAACTTATGTTTCTTGTTTAACAATTATACTACTAAATAATAAGTACTTATAGCACTCCGTTTCATAATTAAAACTGCAGTGGTGTAACTGAAAGTGATCGCGATTTTCAAAAATGAATTTTCAATAAGTATCCAAAAACAGAAACTGAACCGACAGTAAAAACAGATTATGCAATTATAGACTATATAAATATAAAAAAGTTTGTTGAGCTACCACCAATAAACCACCATACCAATAAAGTCTTACACGGCGAATAAATTTATTCGTAGTCCTATAATAATATTTGTTAACGGAGGTAAGTCGCCATTTTTATCATACAAAAGGGAGTTATATGTTTTTGGAGACGTAATTTCATTCAAATACATTTATAAACCCAGCTGAACCTAAATAGTTGTTCACTTGCAACACAACTCGCTACAACAAACACTCTACAAGTACAAGTTAATTGTATAGGCAGCAAGAAAGCGTGATAAATACATGTAGTAGCTCTACATAAGGAATCGCCATTATTCTGTAGCATATTATTTCGACATAACAAATTGGTTTTATAATCTTATCACGTTGCCACTCAGTAGTTGTGCTTGTCGATGTTAAAATGGATTTCAATGGCGTTTGAACCTATTGAGGCAGATTTGTGGGACGGTATGCCGAAAGTCAATCTCGATTTGCATGTTGATTCTTTTTTTTTTTTTGATGTGTATACATCTGTACTGGGACCAAGAGAATGGAGCGATTTGCGATTTATTAGCAATGACACTCCGTCGGTTGGTCCTACGTAAGGGCTAGAGAAAGAAAGTACTGGATTGGAAGGGGAGGCTGAAATTTCATTTTTTAAAATTTTGTTTAATAATGTTGTGAAGAAATACCAATTTTTAGGTACCTAATTGGATTGAACAATCTTTAAGGCGACTACATACGCGAACGAAGAATACGCTTTGAGCGATTCAGACCCACCTACAAAAAGGAGCCTTGTACGATGAACGGAAAAAGTTAAACGCTATAACGGGCATGAACAGCGCTTATAACACAAACCATGGCCTACCATTTTTTATGAAATATTGATAGCATTTTTTTTTCATAAACCAAACAGATATATTTGTTTTTTATGTTTTTTTTTATTAATAAAACAAATTTTCAGAGATTTTAAAAACATTCGGCATAAATGACCATTTTAACAGTTAAATCTTAAACATAATTTTATAATCTGCTTCCAATTCCAAGAATTTTCTAGGTACCTGCCTGTGTTTTGTACTGTTCGAAAGAGTACAGAAGTTGACCACCTAAGATTGCTGTATTTTTTTATCTAAATTTACCCGAAAATCCAAAGCTTCCCATGATACTAAAACTTTTTACGAAAATAAAACGTCATTATTATTGTTTACCTAATATTCAAATATTATGCAGAATAAATACATATTAAAGTAAGACTAAAAAAATATGTTTCAAATATACTACCTTTCATTATCGTATAATTGGCCTATAACTGCTTCATTTGGGCATTATTTTAAATAAGTTCAAAATGTTAAATTTGTCCTAAACCGTAAAACTTTTAATTAAAGTATGGCTATTTAGAAGACGTCATTTAGAACATATTTATGTTTTAAATGACGTCTTCTATCAACTCCTAAAAGGTTTGCATCGACCTACCAAGCATTCTATGTAATGTTTTCGAAAAGAGGTAACGAACACGAACCACGGGTGCACGAATTTATTTTAAACTGTTATGTATCTAAAATAAAAAAAGAACTAATTATATATACCAGATAAATATATAGCATGTATTCAGGAGGCTATGTAGGAGGAGGCGCGCTAAAGCGGTGCCTATGGTCTAACTTGGGTCTATGGCTGGATGAAGATGGGCGAATTTTATTAAAAGATCGGTCTTGTGGATCGATTCGGATTATAATGAACAAAGAAGGATAAAATATAGTATTTTATTTATTTATTTATTTATTTATTATATCCATAAAAAATTATATCATTACATGTATATTAATATATCGCATGTTATTGATATTCCATAAAAGAAAAGTACAGTTTGTGTGGATTAGTAACACCTCACTAGGCAAATGCCTGTGTCGAGGTGTTACCTATTTGAAATATATAAATAGAGTGATAATAGGGGCGCGAGGTCTATATTAGAGATCCGTGATAAATATATATATATAGATAAAACATTTTATATATATATATACACATACACACAATAAATATATAACATTTACACACACACACACACATATATATATATATATATATATATATACGTAAATACATACATTAGAAACATACTTTAATTCAAATAAACTTATCGTTTTTAGTTAGCTATAATAATACAATATTTATCTGTAGCGTTTGTTAATGAATGTGAAATTTCTAAATACCTACAATTAACATCAGAATTATTATTCTGATGTTTCTGTTGTATATATAATGTATAAAAAGTAAATGAACAATAATATGTGTACTCAAGCAATAGTTTGAATAAGTTGCTTTTCGCATTCTTGCCTTGTTTTGTTCATTAGCCAAAGCGTCACCGTCCTTTTAAAGTTTGAGTCAGTCACCGTTGATCTGTCAACCTCAGTGTAAAATTTGTTATAAATTCTGGGCGCTAGAAACGTGTAGTGCCTCTGTCCAAAAGTAGTTTTCATTCTGTTTTCGTGATGTCCATCTCTTTGTCGTTGTCTTGTGTCGTGACTATGAGGTAGCATTATTTGAGAAGTTACATCTTTTTGGTAGTACATTAGTACTGTTCTAATATATAGCTGTCGTACATCAAGAACTTGAAATTCTTTGAATAGTTTATCAGAAGAGTGACGGTAAGGTTTTCTATTTATTACCCTAAGTATAGCTTTTTGCGCCTTAATTAGGGGATCGAGATTTGTAATAGCTGCACCGCCCCACCCTAGTTGACCATATGATACTACAGACTGCGCAAGAGCATAATAGATAGTCTTTAATATCTGCAACTTAAATACATTTCGTATATTTCGGAATATGTAAATCAATTTTCGTATTCGTGTAGCGGCTGCATTAATTTGGTCGGTCCATTTTAAGTGGCAATCAATCACTATTCCGAGATATTTCATGGATACAGTGTTTTCTAGAGGAAGGCATTTACAATTAATTTTATCACAGTCGTGTATTAATATTTGTTTGTCATTTGTAGGTTGTAGTCTTGAATCTATTGTAAAAGTCATGTATTTGGTCTTGTCAATATTTAAAGTAAGTAGATTTTCATTTAGCCAGTCATAGGTCTTTTCTAATCCAGATTCTGCCTTCCTGAAAACTGAGTCCCAGGAATTGGATTCAAACAGAAGTACAGTGTCGTCAGCAAAAGATATAATTTTACCCGTAATTTCAAGATTGAATAAGTCGTTGATGTACAGTATAAAAAGAAGAGGTCCCAATGTACTACCCTGTGGTACTCCATATAATATGTCTAAATATTCACTTCTCACATCACCCATCTTAACACATTGTGTGCGTCCAGTAATATAGCTTTTAAACCAGTCAAGTTCAATATCTGACACCCCTATTGTTTCTAGTTTATGTATTAGTCGAAATATAGTATGAAATATTTGAAACAATATTTTAACGTTTTGTAAGACTATTTAAAAAAAAATTAGGATTGTTACTTGCTGAGCTTAAATTTTACAAACTTAACCAACAAACAACTAAATGCAGAAATAAAAATTCTTTGACAAATCCAAAGTCCAAAAATCCAAACAACTCACAACCCTCCACCAAACCGAATATCGTCAAATCCAAATTTAACGCCGTCATATGTGCTGTGAAATCGCTGACAAAAATCAACCTTTTCCGGAAGAGTATGTCGACTTAGCTATCAATTCCCTTTAAGCTCTGTGTGGATTTTGATAAATGAGAAAGGGCAGTATGTTTCGAGCCAATGTAAAAAAAATGGCTTAGTAGAATTAAATTTAGGCCCTTTTTCACATTGCCACAATTGATATTAATTAAAATCTCTTAGGATATCTAGACATTCCCTAATGAAGATAGTGACAATATTTTATTACACCTATAACATCAAACCAATATGCATTAAAAGTCGGTCTGATATTAACTTCCGTGAGGAACATCAGATATACACGATCATAAAAATTGCAAAATGATAATTAATCAATTACTCATTTAGTGCACGTCCAATGCTAATATTAAATAAAGGCTTCTGGGTTATTTTATAATTTTATACAATTACAGTTTATCAAACGACTTTTAAAATTAATTGATAATAAAATAACTTTTTTTCTTAAGAAGCTTTAATTAACGATTTTGGAGACATTTTATTATTTGTATAGATTTTTTACCTTTTCCGAATCGATATTATGTTATAAAAAGCACAATTATCCGTTTTTAAGTATTCGCTTCCCTTCACAGATACAATTTAAACACTTCTACTGATGACGATTATTTTAAATTTTGAATCAGGTCCTTAAGTAGTTACAGTGAAAAAAACTTTTAAACGAACAATTTGAGAAAACATTTCACTTCAGATATTTAATTTTTATTGCGTGAGTAATATGTCATTTGTATTTTAACTTTATAAATCTTTACCATCCCGTTACATAACAATAATAGTGAGAGCGCATTGAATAATGTGACCGTTTGTCTAACTTTGGTTTCACAATAAAACACTGGAAAAGACTGATCGTCATATTTAGATATAACAATTTCATAATTATTGCAATGTTTAATTTAAATAAGATTATAAATACATGAGTAAGAATTCTAATAATATAATAAAACAGATTTATAGGTATAAATCTGTTATATATAGGTATAATATAGGTGTTATATATATTATATAGGTATAAATCTGTATAAAAAAAAGGTATATTCCTGATATCGATTACAAAAGCATATATGATTAATCACAATTCGCCCATCTCTACTAGATAGGAGGGCCCCAATTTTTCTTTCCGCTGGGCAGGCGCAGTTCGGCGAAAAATAAATAGGCGAGGACGAGTAGGAGTAATAAAGAAAACGTCAAAAAATAATTATCTTTTTCCGAATCGTTGAAGTTCATTTTTTTAAAATGCAGGCCTCACGGGCATTGGTTTCAAGATTCTTGGTTAAAAACGGTAAGTAGGGAAATCTACGATAATTTGACTATTACTTACCATCTTGGATTCTTAGGTATTTTAATTTTAATCTTGTATTTCGGCTCTAATGAACCGAAATGAAACGTTTTATATTAGTGGAATGATTTAGGTCCTGTTTTTATGTTAATATATATTTTTTTAATAATTTGCCTGAAAAGCGATTATGTAATCTCATAACTTCTTTCAGCGCGTAGCTTACCTACTTATTAGGTTTGTCAGGAACCCATGTGCGTCAAATATAATACTTGTATATAATAATCCATTTTAACATTTGTGAGACAAATTTAGGTGTATCGAGATTTATTAGGTGTATATAGATTTCATTAGACTCAACTAAGCACAGCCGGATTCTGAACGAGCCTTCAAAATCTTTGTGAAAAGAGGTCTTAGCCTCACTCACTGGACAGTGAGGGTGAATGCGGGTATTGGAGGCCACCAACTATCCCAAAAAAATTGCAGCCTTCAAAAAGTAGTAACCGAAGAAGTTCGGATAACCTTTTAAAAACATGTAACTGCTAAAACATTGCAGCTCAACTTTTGCAAAAACACAGTAAGACCTTGGTGTAGATCTGTATTTGTTTATCATTGTTATTTATTTATATCGTTCAAATCAAATTTAAATAACGACAAACCTAACCTAAAATAACTAGCTGATCTGCTCAGTTACTCTTTTTTTTCAAAACAAGACAAACTGCCTTCTTTGGTACAGATTAAGGGGCAGGGCAGGGATCACCAGTATCCAGGGATAGCAGCTATCTAATATCTAAATTTATATTCAGCTACATGCATAATATATACTATTGCCTTGTATTAGAAGCTGTGTTAGGTGTACAAAAATTAAATAGTCAATCCGCATGGATATGAAATAACGCACGGCCAAATAATTAAGGCATCCGGATTATAGTATGTTGTAGATTTTAGGCATCTAATTCCGTGACGCTGACCTTCACTAACATTAAATCCTACATTAGATTAAGTGATTTCATGATGAAAAATGTAGCTTTTTCGCAAATTACTTAACTCTCCACTGATTAGCTCTGCAGGTTTATTTTTGTATAAACCATGTATGAAGAGCGTTTTCTAAAACCGTATTGCCTGGCTTCTCTAGAGTTTTGTGAATCCCAGGGCCTTGCATTCCATACACGTACCTACGAACTTCATTATTTTTTCTTTATGTTGCCTATAGTCGATCATCCAATTCCATTCCTCTTCGCGATTGCGGTATAGCTTTCGCTGCTGTCATAAAGCTAGAGATTGCTCACTTTGTCCTTGAATGCTTACGCAGAAACATTTCTTTTAATTGAGGATCACAAAAATCAAGTCATTTAGGTATTTACTGATATAAATTAACGAAACAAATTATTCAACTACTGCTTGCACATTTAGAGTTAAAAAGATTGCGATTGGGGAATTCACAAGTCTATTAATGAGTTGGTTTAACCGTTGGTATAACAGCGACCGTGGAAGCCCGTGTTATTTGTCACAATCGTCTGGATTACCGCATCATCCGGATTGTCTTACTGTATATTTATTTATTTGAATTATCAAATTAAAACATACAGTAAAAGTGGTTGCTAATCAAAGAAGACCTGAAGGGCTGACAACCTTTATAAAACGGGTTATGTTATTCTGGGTTGTAAAATGAGAAGAGTTGATTTTACTTTTATTTTTAATGTTACTGTTTGTGTATTCAATTTTGACAAAAACACTTTATATTTTCATAGTTCGCCGATACAAAACCAATACCAATGACACATTGCGTGAGCCTCACTTCAATGAGTTGCCTGTTCCCCAAGGTTCGTGGCAGGAGGCCTATAACGCAAAAAATAAGAGGTATAATGCAACCCTTATTTTCAGCATTCTGTTTGCCACAGCAACTATCATCACGGTTAGTACTACAACAGTAATCCATTTAAAACTTTTTGCTGATATTTTAGCTACAAAAAAATATTACTAACCATTTATTTAAACGGAAGAATGACAAATTACTGTCAAAAGAAAAAAAAACCACTCCTTATAAACCAACCAAAATCACTTGATAAGTCAGTGAGATGTTTCCTAGTTGTTCTCATTTTTTTTAATTTGTAGATGTATTTATTCAGGACCGATGTGAAGTTGTCCATTTTACTTTCCCTACCTTTTGATGCTATTCATGCGATATAATTATAAAGTTTTCAACGGCGATGATTTTCAGATTTTAATGAAGACTCAGGCATTTCAAACCACGCCTGAGTCTTAATTAAGAGATAATGGTGTCATATAGTTATAATTATTTTGGGTCCTACTCAACCAGGCCAAATGTGCCTGTACTAGAGTCAGGGGAGATGGTGGTAAGACTGAACATGAGTTATTTCGCTAGAAATATGAATAAAGTCATGAAAGCCAGTAAAAAATCATATAAGAAGAAACACATAAGCCTCTTTATCAGAATATGATTATGACAAAATTGGCTGAGATTCTAACGGGAAGATTAGGTAGGAGCGCATTTGCCGAGCACATTTGTATATATATTTGTATACACGCTTGCAGATCTGTAGGTCTAAATAGACAAAATTAAACTAACTTAACAGCATTTAACGCGTGATACTTGATATATTCATTTAAGAAATTAGTTTCATTTCATAATACTGATCGATTTATCTAGCAAAACTGCAATTATATAATAATAATTGTAGCGGCTGGATATATTTATCTTTTAGTTGAAAATGCGATTTTCGAATTTATGAAGGTTGCATTCTTCATCGAAGGTTCATCTTTCATATATTTTCTGAAGACGCCAAATGGCGAAAGCTTAAATACCGTATCATATAATCTATATATATATATATAGGTTGTTTTTTTTAGAGGCGTGGTTTTCAATCTGGCACTACTTTTTTCGTAGTTGGTGTTTTTGACAGCTGTCACTTGATTTATGCTCAGTTTGGTTTGCCATTTCATATTGAATAGACTTACTCCTGAACAACGTTTGCAAATAGTGCAAATTTAGAAAAAATCACTCTAAATTTTTTTTTAAATCACTCTAAAATAAAGTAAAAATCGCGTCGTGGGCCTGTGGCGTGGCCTCCAAGATCGTGCGATTTAACACCGCTGGACTATTTTTTGTGGGGTTATGTGAAGTCGCTTGTCTACGCAGATAAGCCGGACACGATTAACGTCTTGGAAGAGAATATTCGGCGCGTTATTGCTGACATACGGCCCAACTTGCTGCAAAAAGTGGTTGAAAATTGGGCCTCTCGGCTGGAATTTGTTCGAGTCAGCCGGGGCGGCCACTTACCCGAAATCATTTTTAAAACATAATGGCAAACCCTTATCTTTATAATAAAACTAAATTCTTAGCCATAACATCAAATTATATGCGTTTTATCTCTTCTTGAAAACCATGCCTCTAAAAAAAACATCCTTTATCTGCTTCATTCGAATCCCATGTTTTATTTTTAAGAAAATATTTTTTTTTAGAAAAATAAAGTTTTACTAGTTTAATATACGAAGATAGTTTATAAAAATAACTTTATTAGAAATAAGCACTATTCAGGAGTATAAAAAATTAAAAATAACATAAATTAATTGTATTTTTTTATTGAAAATTTTTTTTGATGACGTAACTGTCATATTCATTTTTTTTTTAAAATGCCATAATTTTGTAACCATCAAGAATTGGATTAAGACAAATTTAGTTTATTTGATTGGAAATGACCCCCCCCTATTTCCACTTTTCGTTTGACCCACGACTTACGGGACACCTGTATATATATATATATTTATTAAAATTATGTTTAATTTTTAAAGTATAAAAAAAAATTAAGGTACCTTAGAAAATATATAAATATTTTATATAAATATAGCATTAAACTTATTTTTTCAATTCTGTGGAACGCCGACGCAAGTAAATAACTGAAAAACACTCTCTTTCTGTTTATGTAATATAAAAAAATAATAGCTTGTACTCACTTATAAATGCTAAAAATCACCAAAAAAAAAAAACACTAGAAACCCATACACCCATTTAGTATTACTAAAACATTTTATTTTTGTTGATATTTTATTTTTTAATATTTCAAAACGCTAGCATTCTGTTTTACGGATGTATTATGAACTGCATTTTACAAAAAAATATGGAAAACAATATAGCGAAAAATGTTATTTAAAATTTTGTTACATTTTTGTACTTCCTCGCTAATGGTTTTTAAATACCATAATGTCATACCGTGGCCATCAGTTTTTAATTCTTTACTTAGAATAAAAGATTTTAACATTATTTAATTTGATTTTCTTTTTGCAGGCTAAAACTACGGGATTAATCTACCTTAACGCTTACCCACCAGAAACTCTGGATTAATTATGTTTACTATAACAATTTGCTTAAAAAGCATATTTGCAATCATTGTGATTTTGTAGCTTTGCAAATATATTATGTTCAACTATAGTGTATATTGGAAACCAATAAACTTTGTTTTATTCCGTTTGTTTTCTAATTTCAATGACAATTATGAACCAATTTAAAACAAAGCATTCATGCTTCTGTCTGTCCGTATCACATTGTTTTGTTCAATTTGTGTGATTGTCACAACTTGAAATTGGAGGGTTTCATAATTTTTTATGTACTTGTTTAAGCCGTTTGCATACATTAGGTATTCAATTGGTGCGATTTTCGACCCCTGCGCAGTACCGCACCCCATTACCCTCGCTTGGCTCTGAACACTGACAATTTTTACTTTAATTAAACGGTCCTTATGGCAATTCATAATTAATTTTAATATGGGGCCGCAAATCCCGCATTTATATAGCGCATCTTCTAAGTAGTCGTATCGAAGGGTATCAAACACATTCTTATAATTAATAAATGTCATTTTTCGTTTAGTTTAGTGTTGATGTAATCTGCAAGTTTAATAACATAGTGGTACCGAATTGATTATCAGAAATAACTGAATGTGTTTGGAGAAAAGATGAAATGTAACCTACTAAATATTGTCCAAAGATTTTATTTATAATTGATAAAATAGATATTGGCCTCTTTATGAGATCCATTTTTGTAAATTGGACATGTTATTGCTACTTTTAATAAATCCGGATATATACCGGTTTTTAGAGAAGTGTTTATGAGTGTTAAAATTGGTGCTAATATTTGCTGTGATTTTTTATGTCTTTTTCCCGTATACCATCAGCGCCCGGTGACTTTTCTACATTGATAGTTTTAATTATCGCTAGTATATCAACACACTTAGCCGGCGGAATTTTTTCCTAAGAATAACTTTCTAAGATTCACTTATTAACTTTAAAATCCCATATCTCTTCGTGTCGCGTTTCTAATATGCTTCATGTGCTACTGATAGCTAGTTCTAAACAATAGTCTTCAAAATTGTTGTTTTTTTGCATTATACAAAATTTATATTTGACTAGCTGTACAACCCCGGGCTTTGCCCCGGGTTGGCAGTTAGACCCTGCGAGCGACTTCATAATCGAAAATAACATAACTAAACTAATCATATGCAAGAAAATATTCTAATCTCTCAGTCCACTCTGGAATAATCTTCCTTTTTTAAGTCTGGAAAAAAGGGTTCTTATTATTTTCATTGTGGTTGTTTTCACTTATTTATTTATAATGACAATGAAACGTAAAAGAAATATGCTTTATTAAACATTAATATTATATCATAATAAATAAAATGTTACAAATATTTTACTATGTGGGTATGCTTAGGCACTAGGTCTATGTACACGATGCAATCTCAAATTGTCAGTGTGATCTAGCGATTTCTGAGAAGGATTCCAGGATGTCTTGAATGGAGAAATCCAAAGCGATCATAGAACCGGGATAGCAATTTTGAATCCTCTCTTCCAGATATTTGTACTGAGTAATGAACTCTTCTTGCATCGCTCGCCATACCACCTAAAAGAAGTTCCATAAATTGTAAATTTGTCAATGCACCTAAACAATTTATATAAGTTAATGAGATATTAGAGAGACAGCTGAGATGACTTGCTATTTACTCATATTTAGGAGCCTCTTACCAAAAGAGCTCTTCTCTGTCTTGAACAAAGAAATACTTGAGAAAAAGAATAAATGTATTTTATAACACTATTAATTTACATCTTTATAATTAAATTAATAATAAATCCATAATAATAAAATGACATTTACAAATTTATGGTGTCAAGTTACCTTGATATTGATGATTGGGTTGAACTATATACTGGCATTTTGCAGCCTAATAACTGTATTACCCCAGAAAAACCCCTGGGTCTGGCCTCATATACATCTTAGAAATACTAATAAGAAATACTCCAGTTTAGTTGCCAGAACATGAAAAATTGGCATCACAGCGCTGAGTGCATTACTAACGTGTAAACAATATCTTTACAGTGGCAGTCAAAGGGTTAAAGATCACATACCTGTAGAAGGTTCTCTTCCTCGCTGAGGTGCTTCTCAACCTTACGGTATAAACTGTCGAGTCCTTTCTTCACTTCCTTGTGTGGATATAAAGAAATTATCTTCCGAAGTTCCTGCTTACTAAATGCCATCTGATACGATATTTCTTCTTCTTTAACACCTTGATTAACGCGATCTTGGACTCCCTCGAAGAATTGCTTAAAAAGAAACAATCATTTTAGATAGGTAAAATTGTGACGTCTGTCTGCTGAGCTGGGAATCGCTCCGTGGCTCGCAATTAAAAATTTAATGTACGATCACGTGCATAATAACCGCTCATAAATGATACTAAATCGAGTGGCGGGCGACCGCCCCCCGCTACGCTATAAAACTTGACTGACGCACTCCCATTCGTGACAGTCGCGCCATACCTCTTGGGGGTTAAGTGACTCTTGCATTTGACTGTAAGCAATGTAAAATTTTTAAATGCGCTGTAAACCAGTGGCCAGTAAGGCTATGTGGACTGGCTGTCTGAGGACCAGGATTGCCAACTAACGAGAACTGATGCTTGCGGCATAGAATTTTACCTAACAGACAGGATGATTCAACCAGTACAATAAATAATTCAGAATTTATTCTAACAAATTATATCAATTCAATGGGTAAACATACATTTAATTTTTCCAAAGGTCTACCAAAGTAAGTGGTAACGTAAATCTTTAATGCATCATTGTATTTTATTTTTGCATCTTTTCTCAATCCATCCAAAGCTGGCAACTTCAGTTGTGATAACAGATCATGCAGGTGATGGAAGTTCTCTAGAAAATTGAAAATATTCTTTAATACACCTAATATGCTGTTACATCTAAGTCTCTCCAGAGTTCATATTGGAATCTCTAGTGATCTTGTAACTTTAATCAAACCAAATCTTAATAGAACCAAAATCAAAAAGATATTCCTTTTACTAAATAGGTCATACTTAAGTTATTAACACTACCTGTTGGTAAAGAAAGCTTTATTCTAAAGGTAAAGGTACCTAAAGTAAATTCGACAGCTACAAAAACACCACTTGAGTTAGTGTCTAACTCAGGTCTCCCGATTATGTAATTAATGTTCTAATCTTTAGTTTAAATATATTTCATACACCGATTAGTTCCTCAAATAATATTTTCACTCTCTATTTCTCGAATCAAAATGCAAAAACTCACAGCAATATATATAGACATAATAAGGAACAATATGTTCAATCAGTACCAGCCCATACATCTAAGTTCCAAAACAATCGCCAATACTTAGGTTTAAAATATTTCAATATGTTGCCCGCAAATCTAAAGGATATTCATGATTGCAATACATTCAAAAGGGATCTAAAAAGGTATATTATTGAACAAACTATTTATAGTTTGAATGAATTCAAATAATTCTCTTATTGTTTCTTTATTTTTTATTTTATTTATATTTTTATCAGTTTAATGTTTTGATTGTATTTTAAATTATCGCTTGCTCTATGGTTTACTTTCTTATGAATATTTATTGTTGTTGATGATTTGTTTGTTTTGCTTGTCATAATTTTTTTATAATCTTTTTAATTTTGTATTGTCATTCCGACATACGTTTTGTAATAATGGAAATAAATATTTGAATTTGAATCTCCCACTATAATGATCTAATAATTTGCCTTAAATTAAGCAAAGTTTAATTTAAAAAATAGATGTAAATATTATGTAGTATATTTTTGGTTCATAATAAATATCTCGGTTCGTTTGTATTAAAATGTATATTTTCTTCATATGTAAATGTAAACCACTATCTTAATGTATAGATTTCTTTAGAATTCGAAGTTCTTTAAGACGACATCTAAATTCATCATGGTTTCTAAGAAAACCATTCAGAAACCATTTTTGCGGTCAAGGAGAGTGCGCTCTACAAGATATCGTCGCCAAGCTAAAGGCAATTCACATTTACGCTTTAATAAAAATAATAAATTTGTGGATGTATTATTTTCACATTTATGTTTATAATTTCTCGGAATAGGGAACATAAACACCTCCTTAAATCTTCGGGCATCAGTTTATTGAGTGCACTCTATAATACTTTTAACTAGGCTATTATATTATAACACTTACCCATCCTTATAACTTGCTGTGGAGTTTTGGGGTGTTCATGATGTTGTATAGCCATCATCATTGAGCTTACTATTTGAACATACCATTTATCAACATCAGCTCGTCTTCCCGCTTTACCAAATATAGATTCAGCCATCATGCTAAATTCCTGGAATTATCAAAATAAACACTATTTTATTTTTTCTCAACGGTATTGGTCCTGTCTGAAGTTAGAATACTTCTTTACTTGTTTTTCCAGCTTCAAGTAAATGAGGCTGTGAAGAATGATTACTATTAAGAGAGCGACCGTCATAGCTCAGCCCATATTAAAAAGCTACTTTTCGAATGTAAGTATTAATAGCGTTTATTTTAGAAACATGACATTACGAAAAACAATGCATTTTCTACATATTTTTTACAGTTCACCCATGAAATAAAATCCTAAACCTCTGATTTCATGCTTACAATGTTTCATCTGCACACGCTTGTCACGAGTCTTCATCTCATCAAATAGCCTGCTTTTAAGCAGCTCCCAGTCGGAGTTCGTTGCATCCGACAGTAGCATTTTAAATTTGCCAATTGTTCAACGACTGTCGCCATCGTCAATTTGAAGGTTTACAAATCGTTCTTTTTACACCCCAATTTTGAACAGTGATTTAATTGGAAGCTACGCTTTTAAAAAAAAAAACATTAGCTCGTCTTACTTTATTATAGTTTATTCAGTCTCAATTGAATTATATTCAGCGTTCATCCCACTACCTGGATCTATAATAATTTGAAGTTCTATGTTTTTCATGATATTGGGTCGTGTAGGATTATTCATTTTTGATATCATCAACGTGGCAACATTGGAAATTTAAAAAGGAATAATATAGAATTTCAATTCAGGATTAAACATAGCAAACTTCCATAGAAAAACTTACGACAAATTGGAGGTTGGCATTAAAAACATCTTGTTCGACCAATCACAAGCGATCATTCCATCATATTATATGTCATTCCCTCATGTGACAAAAGGTTTTATTAGGATTTTTGTTGCTCGGTTTTACTGACTTATTGTATATTTCGTAAATACGGTTAAATAATTTAACTGAAACTTAAACCATGGAGAGAGTGGGATCAAACACGGAACTCACCAATAAAATTGGAATCAAATACTGCAATCATCAAAAGTTATTATTGAAAAATGTAAAAGTTATTTCTATTTTAAGCTGAATATTATAATTTAAAATTTAAAAGTAGTTCAAAAAGTGATCCATCGAACTACAGACCTATAAGTCTCATCTGCTTGAGCTGTAAAATCTTTGAACGGCTCATAGATAGGCATCTGAGCAAGGTTCTAGATTCTACGAATTTTATTATTCCTGAGCAGTACGGCTTTCGCAGTGGTTACTCTTGCGAAGCTCCACTTACAAGTTTTACGCAGGAGGTAGGGGACTCTTTAGATAACGGAGTTCCCGTTCATGCTTTATTCCTGGATTTTGCAAAGGCATTTGATGTCATCCCCCATTCAATTTTACTTCAAAAACTTCTTCTAAAGCCTTCTTGCCTATTGACCCACTCGGCTTTAATTGGATATATCTGTTTTTGTCGGACAGAAATTTACAAGTGAGAGTTGGAGTCTCTTTCTATACCGGAGACGATATACCGATTCCATCCTCAGTCCCTCAGGGTACTGTCTTGGCACCAAAGCTATTTAATATATTTATTAATGACCTCCGATCCCATGTTAAGTCCAATATGCAACAATTCGCAGATGACTGTGTAATATTTGAATTAAACCTATTAAAAACCCAAACAACATGCACAACTTGCAAGACAACCTTAAATCTGTTTCTGTCTGGGTGTCGTTGAATAAAATGAAGCTCAATGTCGCAAAGTCATCTTTTCTTCAATTTGGAAACAACTTTTCTCAACATTCTTACAAAGTTGCAGGTCGTATTATAATATCTAAGGTGACACCACTAAATATCTTAGTGTCAGAGTCATTAAAGTGGGGTCCACACATAGGAGAGGTGGTAAAAAAATCTGGCAGAATGTTACGCTTTGTAATGCGTACTTTACGGAGTGCTTTAATGCGTCCTACGCTGGAATACTGCTCAGCCGTTTGGGATCCGTATCTTGCGCATCTCTCAGCTGAATTAGAAGCTGTCCAATGGCTGGCAAGTAGATACCTTTTTAGGCGTTTCCAGCATTTGGATAGTCCAAGTCGGCTTGTACAAGAATTTAAATAGGAATCGCTTAATTTCAGAAGGAAGGTATCGCGCCTATCCAATTTATTTAAAGCTTTCACAGACAAACCCGCTTGGTCAACAATAAGTAGTCAGCTCCTCAAACCTACCTACTGTGGACGCAAAGGCCATTCATACAAAATCAAACAAGTATTTAAGAGGAAGAACGTTGGATTCCAATCATTCTTACCGCGAACAATTAGAGAATGGAACCCATCCATTTTGTCCCCATTCCCTATTCATCCAACCACTTTACGAAAGCGGTACGTGCTAAATAATACCTGCTACCACTTATCAATTAGCTACACCACCGGAGTCGAGCTTCAAAGTGTAGTCTATATGAATAAAAAAATAATTTTACCAAGATACGCTGTTCCTGTAGATGAAATACAAAAAAGATTACATTATTTAAAGCTATTTACAAGTAATTTTTTTTTTTATCAGTTTACTAAAATTCAGTCAAATTACGAAGCCGTCTTTGATCCTATTTGACATATTTATGACTTCATTCGATTTTGTGCAAATCAACACGATTACCTCAAACTCGTGCACATATGGCAGGACCCCACACTTGTTTCGCCTTACTGTGATCCTGTTAGCCTCAGCCATTGCCTTGAGTTTGTCCCCTATAGCCTTGTCTGCACTTCGTTTGGCTCGGACGAGACAGGCGCCGAAGACCCATGATGGAAATGAAGGCTGCGAGGGCAACATCTCAGCATCTGAGAGGACGTGTGAACCGAGACGAGCTACAGCACGCATACTGCCACTATAAAACAAAATGTATATTAAGCCAAAAGAAAACATAATATGTAATATATAATAATTGCGAATTATTTCAATAAATTATTTATGGATTAAGTAAAAATAGGACTTTGAAATGGACAATTTAAATAGAAAATTGATGCCTTACTATGAATCCAACTTCTCATAATGTGCGATAAATGACCCAAGTTCACTTTCCAAGCACGGAAACAGTTCGCTCATCATTTTTCTCAGCTCACCGGCAGCTTTGTCTTTGGCTTTTTTGTTTTCCTAAAAGAAAAATAAACTTAAGCTAAAGACTCGAAGACAATTCTCAACAATTAGAGTATGTTGAATGTTATTTCTTTAAATACAATTTCAAGTATTGGTATTTAATAGTGTGAACAAGAAAAAAGTGGTCATTGAAGGATGGAGAGGAGCAGTATAGGAAAAATATATGAAATTGTGATCCTTAAAAATGTAAAATATATTGAGTTGTAGAAGAGATGGTGGAGACTGGAAAAGGGCTAGAGGATATAAAACCTCCAAACTAGGTTTAAGAATTCTATACTCTATCGACCAGTGTTCCAGTTTCCACATCCAGATGTGAAATGATATTACCAGAGTGGACTTTTAAGTATATGTTCAAGAAAAATGTTTATAATTTCTGGTCGGCACAGATCTTTACGAAAGTGGGGGAGGGATTGGCTAGGAGGCCGACGGCACCTCCTCCACGACCGTATAAAATAATGTTATATTATGTTTTTTAGTTGCCAATTTTCTTAGTTGAACTCGAAAATATGGTTTTTGGGATATTGTCTTTCTGTCAACTGTTTTCTGTCATTGAGTATTTTAGGCTGTAATGTAGTGGGATAGAGAGAGCTTTAGGGAAGCGGTATTGCCGGTCATTTTGAGGATTCAATCACCTGCTTTGTCAATGATGGAGATTCATCATCATCATAATCAATATATCACTACCTATTGTAACAAAATTGCAATTTTATACTCAAAATAATAACTCCATTACCATGTCATTCACACGAGTCAATATTTTGATTACCTAAATTTGGTTTGCGTCTGAACTAGCCGTTTATTGTGCCAACTTCTCGAGTACTATTGAGTGACAAATGCATAGCACCACCTCTACTAATGAAAGTGTCACAAAACCAGTTTCAATTACCCGGAGTAGATAGTTTTGTTTGTTTAATGAGAGAGAAAAGGGATTTATTTAGTGTGTATGCCGGAACACGTTTAGGACTTTTTTTTAACCATTCATGTTTACAAACGAAATCATTAAATTTTTACAAACTTGATCTCCTCCTCCTACTGATGACCCAGGACTTAAGTCTTTGGTGGGGGTATTCAATAAATCATCTGTCGATTGTGAAGCTGTAATGGTGCCAGATGAGTCCGCCGTAAAAGAGCCCTCCATTGACTGTTGACCACTCTGAAAGTAATTTGAAAGTAAAATAATTAGTAATATATATAGCTATATAGCTAACCCACTTACTGGATTTGTACAGAACAGTTGTATAAAACTCTTTAATCTAACTCTATAAAGGTCTAACAAAGGTCTATAAAGGTGTAACAAACAATTTAGCATATTCTATGCAATAAGCAATTTATTTTCACATTACGTATTAATATGACTTTTAGAGATTAATTGAATCTATTGATGTATAGTTTGTCTTTCAAATATAATGAAAATAAAAATAAAACCTTTGAGGGTGATATATCCAGTTGAAAGAAAAAGACGAAGAAATCTTGTTCGCTCAAACACACCGGTTCAAGTTGGGACAGCACCTGGAATATGTTTAATATAACTAATTAATTTGATATGCTTGTATTTAGGAATAAAAATATTTGCTTTCAACTACTAACCACTCGTTACGTTTTTTTTTTGGCAAAAACTCACAAAAAAGAAAACAACATTTTTCACCTTATTTTTTTTCATATTTTCCAGCAATAAAATCATATATTAAATATTATGACAAACATTCTTATTTCGCATGGTTTCTTTTATTGCTGAAAAAAATAGCAAAAATTTTGTTGAGCGAGTGCTCTGCCATCTGAGCGTCATACGGACAAAACAAAATGATTCGGATTCTCTCGTCCAAGAAAATATTGATTGTGCAAAATTTCAAGGAAATGGCGTAGGTACCACTATTTTAGCGTTGCTAACCCACTGTTACACTGTAAGTGTATCTGCAACCGAGGAGCAATGACTTATTAAGAGTGTGATTTACTTGAAAATACCACCCGCACTTCATTGAGTGATTGTCGTAAATCATAAAAAATTGTCAAAAAAAACACCAAATCTTCTTCACCGTTTTCATATTAATCTATCTCGTTTGGTCTGGACCTATTGGGGATGGAATCTGAGATCCTGAGTCAAATTACTGCTTTCCGGCCATAAAAATAAAAACAAAAACAAGGTAATTAAATGGTCAACTAAAAGAAAACTATGAGTTGCGACATTGGTATTTTCTGTATCAAATGGGGCTCATATGCTTTTTGATATAGCCTACACCAACAAGGTGGTATCAAAATCTTCCTCCTACCACATGAAATAAAACTGTAAAAAATTGATATAATATATTTTATTTGTAGTATACCTGGCTGGCATATGCTGTATATCTTAATATATCTTGGCATATCTTAACACATTGGCCCACAATAGACATGAGTTCAATTACTGGTATGTACATTTTTTATTTGACTGATTTTGATTTTACAGTTCAACTGAATGATTATAAATATGGTATTTAGTTGAAATAAAAGAAAAAATGCCATTTAATGCATTTAAAAAGCCTATTTGAATAGCTTACTTGTTCCATAACGGAGTCAAACTGGTGAGAAGCACTTGAGTTGCTGCTCTGATCGTCAGCATGCTTGCTCTTCTTCTCCTTGGTGTTTCCGGCAACCACAGCACTGGTCACCATTTGACGGGCATTTTCGAAGAATTGCTTTACATCACGGTCATACAGCTTACACAAAGAATTTATGTAAACCTGTCAAGAAAATTACAAAAAAATTAAAAGTTCTTCATAATTGAAATTACATTATATTACCATAAACGGAAAACATTTCTTTCTGCATAGAAATAATATTTTGATTTACTTAGGAATAGCATATACATGAAATATGAATTAAACACATTTGGGAAATCGTAAAACCTACTGCTGTTCTCCCCCCTCAAGAAATTCAATATGTAAATCTACATCAGCTAATTAATTCTTATGATCATACACCCTTAAATCTGTTTCTATACATTTTACCTCTATCCTCTACTAAACCAGACCTCGGTCAGTGAATTTCATGGCAGCTACGCACTTACCACATATTTAAAATGTTTAACCGTAAAAATCTAAAATAATTTGTTAATATAATAATTTAAAACTGAAAAGTAAACAAATTTAAAATTATTCTCAAAGTTGAATTTATAATGATTATCTGTAAAATTAAATGTGCCCGTATAATACTCAACTTTTTTCTTAAATTACCACAACTATTCGTTACTTATTTTTAACCTTGTAATTCAATGGTAATCCAACGAATAATTCAATGATAAAGGTGCTCTTACAGAAGATAGTCTAGTGTACCAACCAAACTAGTCTGATAGTCTAGTGTACCAACCAAACCACTGATAGTCTAGTGTAACGCATACCAAAATTAGAGGTAAATATATATAAAGAAAATAAAATGTTAAAGTATAATAGTAAATTTATAACTTTTTTTTAAAGAAAGTGAATAAAATGGTACTGTTTTTTTTATCGTATGGCTTGTGTTGCCGGAGTAGCGCTATTAAACGCAACTCCGCCACCTTTGTTGTTGCCTTTATTATAAGATGCAGTTTATTACAGGCAACAACATCTCGCTCGTGCGTATTTGAATATACTTTTGTGTATGTCTTGTTAATAACTGATTTAATAGTGAAAAGCGCTATTGAATGTTCTCAGAAAAATGATCTAGCTTGATTTGATCTGCTGGCTTTTGAACCCGGGCCTCTGGGTCAGAAGAAGCACTACACCACCAGGCTGTATGAGAGTTATAGTACATTTATTATTAGCTAGAGTACATTAGTTAGAAATACAAAATACTTGCCATCATATTATTCTGTCACTCCGATGGTTAGAGAGAATAAACTTAAAAGATGATAATTCAAAAAATACAATTTCCCACTATATACAAGCAGTATTTAAAATCACTACTGTCATTTTACGGGGTTGATTTATATCAATAACTAAACTGGTCCCATAAAAAATTATTAAATTTAAAAAAAATGTTTATACATTAAATAAATTCCTTAAATAATTTGATCGCGCTCAACTTAACTCGAGTAACCCAGGTCATAGTATGTTTATGTTTGAAACAGATTGATCGTTTGCACAACGGCATCTAATCTTTCGTTAGATTTTGATTGAATGTTAAATTCATTTTTTTCGTAATTGAGAAACATTTTTCCATACTTTTTGCCATTTAATGTTTGATTGTTGATAAAGATCAACCTCGTGAAAGAAAAGTGATTATTTTAAATATATTGGAGTGTTTGGAATCTTGAAAAATGCAGCCAAAGAAATCTAATATTTATGTGTTTTGGTACCTTGGTTAGTGCGCTATAAGCTTTTTGGTCCATTTGCTTCATCCAGTGCATGAGAGGAGCATAATCTCGGAGTTCAGCGTGAATACTCGACCTCATGGGTAGGGCCAGACCTTCAGGGAGAGCTTCTTGACTGGCATCATTGCTTAGGTGTATAAGTAAGTTGTTCAAGTGCCTCGTCACGGATTGTGTGAACTTATCCTTGTATTTGTTTACTTTTCTAATTTGTTCTTGAACAGCTGATAACCTAACAAGTACAACAATACGAGTAAATGTGTTAATGTTCACATTTATATGCATTTATTTTATTTGGTATATTTCTATAAAGTAAAATCATGCCAGCAGTTTTCCATCCCTGTTTTTTCTACTGAAACATAATTTATTCTCGCTAGGAAACCAACTGTCATTCTAAAATATGTCCAGTGTCTGGTAGTAGAAAATAAGATTAATGATTAGTCATTAAAAAAACTTGCTTTGAAAACAATGCGTAGCCACATTTTCTCAGTTTGGAGCGAACGCGGATACATAACATTAATTATGGAATTGATTCTAGACGTCGACTACATGTAAATTTATTTTATCCCAATTTATCATTTTAATTCAAAACCACTACATCAGAATAAATTCAAATTACAATAATCTATTTATTGTATTTTTTTATTATATATAATATATAGTAATAGGTTACCAGGGGTGTGCCGCCTGTGAAGGCATTGCCTACCCTGAAAAAGTCATTTACAATATACATAATATAAATAATCTAAGTACTAAGATAAAAAATATTTCATAATCACTCGATAAAACATTAAAAAAATACATCAAATGATTATTATGTATTTTTATTTTTATTTAGATTTTAACACGTAAAACTAACAATTTTTTGTGGATATTCGTGATATTTTTAATAATATTAATATTCAATCCGAAATTAAAGACCGGTATAAAACTAATTGAGTTGACTGAACATTTTCGATTTTCTCTTGTTTTCACTTCTACTTGTTTTCCTTATTTTTAAACTATTTTTTTCTTCGAAACTGCTAGAGGAGATATCTTTAATTCTGTCTGAATGTATTTCAGTTCAATGCCGTCAACAACGGAAACCATTATTTCATCATTGTTTGTATTACAATAAAAAAAAGCAAGGACCCATTAGTCAGAGACTCTCGACAGGTCCTTTTGTTAAGTTCTTTAACTAATAATATTGTATTTAAATAAATTATATCCAATTTTGGGATGTCTGCTGTTGGATCGATCATATCTTCAGTTTCATGAATATTATCTTCAGTAGAATACTTTAACAATACTTTGGTAAGTCAATGTAAAATTATTTACTTAGCCTGTCTAAAATCGTCATTATGTTAAATAATGAACTACTTTTACCCTTAGATTTAGACCCTTAGACCATATAGGCCCATTTTTTTTTCCGCCTGCGGTGCTAGGTATTTTTTACACACCCTTCCTGCAAAAAATTGGCTTTCCGTGCAAGATTAGCACCGCTCGCCTCTGATTTACACACTTTTGAAACTCAACACATATGAAACAATGTCATAAATAGACCTGAGCTCAGCATTTCAAGTCTTCCTTGTTAAATATTCATATGGCCCGGAGCAGATGAGTTTCTGTCCATATTAAAGAAAAATATTTATGAATTCTGCTGCGATGAAGACTTTTTATAAGGCGATTATTTCAGTTTTGTTACATATGTAAAAATAAGTATTTGTGTTCGGCTTCTGAAAGTGTCTGGAGTAAAAGTAGTGGAATAGACTACTATCCTCGCTTCACTTATTTATTCATACTATACTTGAAAGTCATGGCTATAGAGTATAAATTACACATGTACCGTTGAACGAAAGGGGGCTGAGGGATGAGTAGTGCATTTCGGAGAACGTTTCCAGCACGCAACGCGGCTTCCCTGCCTTCGGGAGTCGTTAGGATAATGTCCATTGAAACGCCCGTCACATCTAGCCAACTCTAAAAACATAGAACATGCAATTAGGGTAAATTTTTCGATCCTATCGCGTGGAGTTTACGCAAGAAAATAGAATCTTTGTGCAAGAAAGCACTGGTCATGGACACTTAAATAAACTGTCAACTTTCCCCTCTGTCTATGGACATTGCATTTTTTATAAGTTTTTTTCAAAATTTATTATTCACAAAGTAGCACGATTCATGTTCTCTTTTTCTAATAAAAACCCTCACGTAGTGAAAACAAAAATATAATTTTGTTGAATTTGAAATTGTAATCTGAGATTGTTGGTTCTGGTTCTGTCACATATTAGTTTTATAATAATTGGCTGGTTATATTTATATAATGTATAAATTATTTGAATAATTAAATTCCTCTCTTAAAACCTTTGTTGGTTAGTAAAAAAATATTATAATTCACATGTACCATACAGGAACAATCATCTAATAATAAAATTTATATTCGCTTGCTTGTAAAAATATATAATAACTAATTTCTATTGCAGTGGATTAAAAATTGATAGATAACTATAATGATTGCCAACTATTTATCAATACTCGCAAACTAAAACAGTGAAATAACTATTCAAGAATACTCACAACTATGTTTTCCAACTGTTGAAGAAGTTTTTGACTATTTCTATTGGCCGTTTCGATCATACCATTTTTTTCCTCCATTTTATCCATTGTATCTCTAATGTGTCTCAGCATATCATCATAACTAAAATGAAATAAGATAAACGGTAATCCACACGGTTCAATTTACAAGTTCTTGGGTCTGGATAATCGTTGACACTGGTAGGAATAAATGCTGCCCTTTTTTAATATCGACGGTAGAAAGTATTATCACCATATCAGAATATAAGAGTAGCTTATATCAAAATGTTTAAGATGATTTTTTAGTGTTCATAGTCATTTTATGATGGGCATAAAGTGACTATGGTGGGTCTCTACTCGACCACTCTCATAGGATGTGTGAGATACATTTTCAAAATTTGTTACTCTAAATTTACATTACTTTACTAGAAGCTAGTGACCTAGGATAACCCAGAAACATTTTAAACAATAGCTCTGGACCTATTGAAAACAAAGGTTCTGATCAATAAATATTGTAGTTTCTACTCACCGTTCGAGTCTACCTTCTATAA
The DNA here is from genome assembly GCA_020383195.1 of Neomicropteryx cornuta. NCBI lineage: Eukaryota > Metazoa > Arthropoda > Insecta > Lepidoptera > Micropterigidae > Neomicropteryx > Neomicropteryx cornuta. The sequence goes on along the minus strand of JAHKQU010000029.1, from coordinate 10,036,123 downwards.
CTTCAGCATGAGATATAGCATCATCAAGTTTTGACATAAGTGTTTCTACTTGAACTTCAGACGCCAACATGCTTTCAATGTTCTCCTGTAAAACAAATATATTTCTTTGATAATAACAAAAAGATTAGCCAGATCACAAGTTTTTACGTGGACTCAGTATGCTAACCTCAACGTAAAAAAAAAAGAGAAGAAAATATTTTTTTTTATAAGTAAATGGGTAGGATATTTTTAATTTTGAAGAAATATTAACCAGGAATTGACAGAAAACTGCGTTATTTCAAAGTGGTGCCATTTAACGTATCATTTTCAGAGGAATAATTACACTAAGCCCATAAGAGCCCATAAGCTCTAATAGTATTTGTTAAAGAGGCAAAGAAACTGGGTTGTATTTACGCTGCTGCCTATAACACTGTACCACAAAAGAGCCCGCACCAAAAAAAAAAAACAATAAAATTTAAAAAATTTGGAATAGACTAAGGGAAAAAAAATAATCTTTGTTTTACTGCTGTGATGCATAAAAGATGTCGATGCAGTTATTATGCATTGTCTAAAATTTCGTGGTATGACCAATGCTTGTGCAGGGCACTTATGTGTCTATTTGTAAACAAAAACATATTGATAATATAATAATAAAAAAATACTATTAAATAATAAACTTCAAATATTTCTTTTTAGTTTAGAAATAACTCTACAATGTAATTTTTGCCCGCTCGCACCACAGGTCCATCCTAGGGGTCCACAGATCCTAAATACAGCCCTGCAGAGAAGACTGATTTGTAGGTAGGATAAAATAACCAATTTGTTAACATGCATAAGTATAAATTTACTATTATATAAAATAATTAAATAATAATTTAAAAAGAATAATAGCATAAAAATTTTAAATTTTCACAGAGTATAAACACCGACAGTAAACACAAACAACAAAACAAACAGTATAAAGTATAAACAGTGTAAGTATTTATCCCCTGGTATTTGAATCTCTCAAGGTTATTAGATGAGTACCATCAATGAGTTTAATGACACTGAAAATGTTGAATATATATAATGCCCTACTTAACACATTTTACCCTACTTAATACATCTTGTCTTTTAATAATATCTGAAAATTCACATTGCAGAGCAAAATACATTACTATAATAATTCTTCGTCTTACAGTACGATTTTGTAATTTGTAGGTAAGTAAGTACAGGTGTTTATTTTTCACATATTTGCTCATGTTCATCATTCTTCAATTAACATGGTTCGAGAGTTTTTCTGTTGGATGGTATGATATGATATGTCACTATTTTTATCTGTTATATATTCAAAGAAATTGACCTAGTTGGTGTTTTTTCACATTTGAATTGAGACAACGAAAATACATTTTTGAAATAAAAAAATTGAATCTCTGGATCACAGATGTTGGATTTTCCTTTACTAGGTAGAAATCATGATCAGTGTTGTCTAAGAATACAGATCTTTCTATTATATGATTTCAAGTGAAATACTCGCAAATATGTGAAGAATATTTTGTATATAATTTTTGTACATATTAATTATTTTACTATTGTATTGTATTTACGTTTATTGTTTAGAAACAAAGATTTTACAAATAAAGGTTATTATTAATATATGCATTGTGAAATGCTAACTTTACTGGCTTATTCTACTTCGTTCCGTGTTGTTAATTGTTTTTCAGCTCTGGACTGTCAATTGGTTTGGTTGGTTGGTATTGGTTTGGGAGTTGGTAGAGAAGAATCAAGTTTTTATTCACGCAGAGACAGGCGTATTCTGTGGGATGTTACAGAATACAACTTAGTCTCTGAGTGCATAGCGTTAATGCAGTAAATGGCTGCAGTAACTTCAATACAGAACACTACACATCGGCAATATTGCCACTGCATACTGAAATATTAAAAAGAACTGTATAATTACAAACTATAAATTAAACAGTAAAATTTTTACTAACACCATCCAATGTAAATAATTTGTCGCATAGTTGCTGCATAAATTGTTCTGCATTTTCAATAGCCGTGTCACATCCACCTATCAAAGCAGCCAATTCGGACTCCTCTATATCGCTCAGAGCATTGTAGTCAATAACATTTTCATTCTCTACTAATTGCGCTGAAAAAAAAAAATTTTGTGCATTCCGTATAGAACATACTCCTTAGACCTCACACAAAATTGATATGGCTGGGAAATTTGACAAAAAGATAAACCCGATTTTTTTCAAGCAAGTTTGCACTATTTTGCACTTTATGGAAATCAACCCAGTCAAGTGGCGCTATGGTATGAAAGCCTGCTTCAGACCATAAAGTCTTGGGTCGAAACCCGGTGGATCCAGGTAGGTAATTGTTCGGAGTCACATTACAGGGTTTATAATCCTTAGTATATGTTGAAAAGAAGGAAGAGGGGGGGGGAGGCAGAGGAAAGGGTTCCCGCTATTTATAATCAAAAAGAATTATACATACATTTTAAGGAACTGCCTCGTATCTGAGACTATAATTAATATCAAAATTATCCTTGTAAGATCTAACTAGATAGTCTGATAACATATCCATAAGTTCGGACTAACATCGCGCGGAGTAACATAACTACGGAATAACATCTTGTAAAGCCTACAGCATAATAATATCAGCTCAGTTGTCATAACAAAAATATAAAAATGTTTCTTACGGGGTAAAATCAACGGGCTGTCCGGGCTTTGAATATTTTGAGAGGCGGTCCACGATTCTGGAAAGTGAATGAATCTAATTTTTTCCTTGTTATGAACAGTGAGTTGGGATAATGCTATCACAAACTGTTGGCGGTCATGTTCGTTCAATGCGATCCATCGATACAGCTTATCGGCAGTTATATCCAAAATCAACATCTGCAATCAATTTAAAGTTCACCAGTTATTGTAAACAATATTTCAGAATGGTTTAAGGAGATGCTACCTATTAGGTCAGGTAATCTGTAATGGCACCTACACATATACATCAACGCATTCGCGTACATATACTTAGATGCCATATTTTCTTTCACTTATAGATAAATATCAATCTATACAAGTAGAATGTTCTTATTCTTGTATTCTAAGTTTGTAAGTTAGACAAATGACTACTAAATTAATTTTGGTGGGAGTTTCGCCGATCTAAAGTAAATTTGCTTGGTTTTAGAGAAAGGATAATAATGTCATCCCAAATGAACAGCCGCTGAAAATTTACCAAAAATAGTGTAGTGTCATAAATTTTTTATAAAAAAAAGTAAGAAAACTTTATTTTTAAAAGGTTACTTTGAGACAGGTTTACTTAAGATTTAGCTTAGGTAAATATGTATCAAGAAATTAAAGAAATAGTTTTATGCTTAGAAAACATAATGAAGCAATAAAATACACACTCGTATATCTATAATTGTATAAGTGAGTTGTAAAGTTATTTGACTTATTTTTGATGATTGTTTTTTAATAGCGGCAAATCACCTGAAAAGATAAATGACACAATCTTTGACAATATTGAAAAATTTTGAATAAGTTTTTAATTATTTGATAAAGTGCTGGATAGCATATTTATAAAGGTTCTAAAGAGCTCCTGTACTTGAGAGCGCAGGATGTCGGTTTAAACCCAGCGCTGAGTTTTATAAAAATGCATTTTTAACTCTCACCTGTCCTCTTTAGTGTAAAATATTGTCAAATATTATGTAACCATCTAATTAGATGAAATTAGGAAAGGATGATATTTTAACAAAAAATATGAAAATAATGGATATGTGATTACGATGAAGGATGATGGTGAAATGAGATGATTTTATGCTCTACGTTAGTCAACGCAGATTCAGCCGTTAATTGACGAAACACATATTTTGGGTCAAAACTGACCGAAACCAAAATTGAATGTCGGGGTCGGACACTAGTTTTAAAAAAGTTTTCACAATATTTTATATTACATTTCAATTAAGTAAGTTTGTTTTTGTACTTTTTGTTTTTTCGATTCGAACCGCTACACTCTTCTGCAAGACAAACTGGATCGAAAAAAAAACCATTATTTTACCAAATTTAGATAATTTAAAATCATTTTACATTACACTTATACATGTATTTTTTATATGCATAATTTTATGGCAAACACGCTCGTGTACCTATAAAGATATATTATATTTCTGTATTTAAACGCAGCATTACAATTTCAAAATGGCCGCTATTCATAATTAAAAATAAATGTAATGTTGAGTTATTCAAATGTTGATCTTAATTTTTAAATATATAAAAACATTTGAATCATAAAGATTACAATATAATAATTATTTTATAAATAGTTTTATAGTTAACAATAATATTGTTAAAAAAATATTATCATCATCACCAAAATAATTATTATTGTGATAGTTTTAGTGATAGGGCAGAAGAAAAAAATGACCATTTTGAAAATATTGTTTTGTATTTTTAATAAATTAAATACTTTTAAGAGCGTAAGAGTACACACATTGTACACTTATTATATTATAGTCTACAGTCGTATTGATTCATCATATTCAAAAATTAACGAAAATGTAAAAAGTTAGTTTTAAAGTATAAATTTTGACAAATCTTAATATGAGTATTTTTTTTTAATATTTCATTTTGGTGATCATCAGAATGAGTTAATTACTTATAGATCTGGATGATACTAAGATTTTGGCCTACAGTTTCCCACAACTGATTTTACACTTAAGAGGGTGAGTTTATCTTTGTCCTTAACCTTACTCTGGCAATGTTTGTGCTTTATGTAGCAGTTTACAAATTCAGCGGGAAAAAGATGCTCAGTAATTTAACTAAAGGATATAATATTACTAATATAATAACATCTATGTTAAATTAATGTCAAAAATGTTAATAAAACAATTATAATACAATAATACCAAAATGAGATACTTAAATTAGCTAGACCAAAATATATATTTTTTTTATTTGTACCTAGGTTAGGTACCTACTCACTGTTGTATACCGCATAAATCTCTTCGACATATTATTAAAATAATAAACTTTTTTCTTGACCAAGATTAATTATTATATCAAAGCTTAGTATTGAGGGCTTTAATAAAGTTATTACTTATTTAAAATTAAAATAATTTTATATCGGAATAAAAAATATGCTTCTAATAAAATTGTGTTAGATCAGCGCGAAAAATGTGTATATGGGGCAACCTGTGAAATAAATTAATAATACATAAGTATGTAAATGTCATACGTTCGGCTCGCTTCCTCCGTCTACACTTTTGATTTCCGAGATCAACCATGACCGTTTTTTTTTAAAAGTACTTTTATCGAGCTTCTTCACTTGATATATTGTCAATGCTGACGGAACTTCCGTATTACTGACTAAACATAAATAACATGTTTTCTTTCTTTTTAGTAATTTGGCCACCTCACAAAATACTAATAAACGTTCCGCGTTTGCTTCAAACAACTCTTTTTGAAGGCAATGTCGTATTGCAGCCATAGTGAATGTAAAAGAATTAAATTAAAACAAGATTTTATTTTACAATTGGAATATTTTAACTGGTGCCGTCGGGGGCGGCCCGCTATCATACATAAATGACATCTGTCAGTTTTCTCATTATCAGTTATCTTCCTCTAATCTTCTTTCACAAATGACCATAGGACAAAAGGCAAATTTGCACACGGTAAATTTAAATTTAGTTTTTAATATACAAAATAAGGTACCGGTAAACTTACAGTTTACAGTGTTACTTTTAGTAAATTATAAATAAAATACTAATATATAGTAAGGAAAGGTAAGGTAAGTAATAGGTAAGTTATAAAAAGTTTAGCAAAACGAATAGAATGGTATAAGAGGGGAGGTTGGGTCAGAAGAAGAAGAAGAAGCCGCTCACTTTCACTTTCTATTTTTAAGGCCTTACCTTAACCACAACCAAAAACAAAACTCCCAGATGCATCGCCAGCTATATGGCCAATTTACCACCAATATAGAGTACATAGAACATGACAAGAAAGCTATAGCCGATTTTTTATCACGAATCGAGACTATTGACTCTCACCACTAGATTTCGACGAACTTGCGCGAACTCAGCAGAACGACGAAGACTTGAACCAATACTTTGCCAAGAGCCAGCTCCTGCAAGGCAGCACTGTATGAAACTGCAGCTCGGCAATCGAATGTGTAATCACGGAATCTCGTACCCGGGAATTAGGGGGAGACGAAACTCATTGAGCAACGATTATTTTGGCTTAACATGAACAGCGACATTAAGAAGTGGTTTATTATACGTAAGGGCTGACACTATTAACTAGTCACATATATGATAAATAGACTCCATTGAAGTATCCTCGTTGAAGGGGCAGGCGGCGCAGGTACTGACGTAGCCATAATGAACAACCAAGATGTTACTCGCGTGACGGTGGACGGAGAGCCGCCAAGCTTCCATGTTACCAGCTCGGCGGTGGTTGAGAGCAACGATCTTTTAAGATCTTTGGTTGAGAGACTGCAATAGATGCGATGGAGTTTCTGCGCTCGAGAGTAGTGCGGACACTATCTCGAGGCACTTTTCCAGCGAGGGGCTTGTTAGACCCCCCTTGGTCTTGTTAGACCCCCCTCTTTCTTTGCATCTTGCAATGGATGTCTCTCTGAGGCAGGTTTTAAACCCGTGCCAAGGCGAGCAAGTGGGGCCTTGTGGCTCTTACGACGAGTGTGCAATCACATAAGGGCCGTGTGCAGTGGACATTGCCCCAGTGCGTGCTATGGTACAATGCCCTGTCTACAGGAGAATAATGTGACGCATGCAGCTTACACGAGTTCGCCCGTGGGGACTCGCCGTTGCTAGGGGCAAAACTCCTATAAATTTCTGATGTTTTTGAGAAAACCGTGATTAACTAAGCGCTTCTACATGCAACTTAGGTTTGTTTTTTGTTTCATCAGAGCTTTTGTGGAATAAAATCACTTAGATGGTTTGGGAGAGGGGGGGGGGGGTGGTCTAAGCCAACAATCTTCACCCGCATTCGATCAGGTTCTGGTGAGTTGTCATAGTCAGTTTGAATGCAGCAGCGCCGCACTCTTTGTGCATCATCTCGTCATTTGTACTTACATATAGCGGACTATCTTCATTGTAAGTACCATTGAAGATATTCGCTAGATACTAAAATTATGACTAAAATTATGATTTCGATCACATGGCTTGGTTCCTATCTTTGTTTAGTGGATAAGGACACATCTAAGATTTAACAGGTTATCTATGAGATACGGCTATAACGCAATCTGATTGTTTTGATGGTTTTATAAATATTTCCCTTTTTTTATTATATGTGACTGATTATAAAACAAAAAAAAATAAAATAAAAAAAACAAAATAAATTTTAGCTATTTCTTATGCAGGTCTTATCGATTTAATATTAATTATAGATATTATTTTAGCTTCAAACAATATGTAAATAACTTTAAATAGTTTATTTTTTAAATAAAATACTATTCTGTTCTTAATAATTATAGATTCTTTTATGATAATTATATTTAAATGTTCTAAGTAAAATAAATCAGTATATTGGCACTACATAATATAGTAAACTACAAAACTGGGTAAACATTATTTACTTGGAAAGTGAAATAAACGGAATGAAATCAGAGGGAAGCAGTAACATCTTGCTCTTTTTGACTTGTTTGCTTTTGCTGGAAATAAATGCTTCCACTTTCTTTCATCTTTTCCTGAAAATTTGAATTCACCTACTACAGCTCTATGCTGATGATTCGAATTTCGCTATTTTACAGGTTTTACTGATTTTGCATGACAGACACAGAGACTTGTTATATATTTTTACTTTAGTACTGGGTAATAGTATAATGATTTGCGCTGTTATTATAGGACCAATTTCAATTATATTTTTTAATAATAAATTGTGCTGTAAAGAACATTTCAAATAAAGTGAAATATTTTTTACAAAAAAATAAGAAGAAGAAAGTAAGCTGTTTCGTGCAGCTTTCTGTCTGTCAATTCACTATCCGTGTATTCCCAACTTTTAGGTTAATTCACCTAATTAATTTTCTACGGGTGAAAAGGTGGATTAGAATATAAATAGTATTACAATGGCTACTAAGTCGCAAAAAAGTAGTAAACCTAAAACAAATGAAGAAATATTTGCCGGATTTCAGTCACTTCGTAATGATCAAAGGAATCTAGCCAATAAATTATCAGAACTTGAGGTGGATCTGAATGAGCACAAGTCAGTATCTTTTAGAAAAAAATGTTGTTGGCTTGGATACCTTGCCTTGTAATGTAAATATTATTTAATTACAGGATTGTTATTGAAACCCTGCAGCAGGTCAACGAGGACAGGAAGTGCTACCGAATGATTGGCGGCGTTTTGTGTGAAAGAACAGTTAAAGACGTCATGCCAGTACTCACTACAAACCGAGACCAGTTGACTAAAGTCATAGCAGCACTTACTGAACAGCTTTCCAAGAAAGGTTTAGAAATTAACGAATATAAGGAAACGCATAATATACGTATTAGAGGGCAAGATGATATGATTCAAGATGAACAAAAAGATGCTCCAGCCGCTTCAAAAACAAACGTTCTTGTGGCGAACAACTGATAATGTTTCTTAGCTATAACATTGCTATGTAAATGTTTATTTTTATGTTGAAAGCTTAATACTCATTCATTTCTTTCCCGCTTAGCCTGTACTACAATTTGTCTGCCATGTCTTTGCGGCAGAACATGGAGAGCATCTACTAAAAACTCACCAATTTCAAATGCGTTGTTTATGGTCATTTGCAACTTTTAACATTCATTTGAGTTACGGAAGGCGGTTGGAGTATTTTTTTTGTGTGAGTAGTTCTGTAAACATTACTTTTAAAGGAGATTTTCAACTATTTCTTCGACAAGTTTCACAACAGTACTGGCTAAGGAGCTAAGCTAAAGTGGTTCCAGTTTTTTTGTTTTTGTTTTAACATTGTTTATTTAAAATCACACTAAATGATGAGATTGTGATCGTATTGACTCTTTCATTCTGAGTAAACAACTTTAGGAATATTGATATTTTTTGGTAATTTTTTCATAAAAATAATGTACTCTAATGCTGGTAAGTTTTAAGTTTATAAAATGTTTGCTGTGTTCATTTTGATTTTTTTTATTGATTCCTGTTACATTAATAATCTTAAATCACTCAGTTTTCTTAAGAATTCGAATAACTTTAAACTCCTATTATCTCTGCAACAAATAAGATTTTCATATTATCATGAATATGAGAGTGAGAGTAAATATCTGTTTTCAATATTTAAAAATTGATGTAAAGCACCCTTGAAAAGTTAATCGTGTTTATCATTTTTGTGTAATCGTGAATTGAAAGTTTTGAGTGATAACATTTTTTTATTAATAGGTGGTAATTTTTTACGATAATTTATTCAACATTAGATTACATTGGAAATTATTGCCGAGAAGAATACATATAACATGATATTAAAAAAACATCAAGCATTTAACCCCTTTTACACGAACACAAAGATAACTATCACGCATAAAGTGTAAATTAGAAATGTATTGCTTTGATAGCATACGGGCTGGGATCCGAAGACAAGAACTGAAGAGAATCAACTCAACGGTCAAATGCACCGTGAAAATTGTGAGATGCTTACTCTGATTGTACTTTTGTTTGATTAAATAGGATTACAGGATTTCATTAGCTACCTTGAATAACCATTACTAAATTTTGAAGAAAAAATAAGTGATTCCGAACACTTCACTTGCTTTCACTTTTCACTGAAATGAAATATTTATTAAAATAACGCTGTATCATAAAATATTGTTTTATTTACAGTGGATCCAACATTTTTCAATATAAAACAACTATTTACTATTTATTTAAATTAAGTAACATATGATTACCTAAAAAAACCTTTGCTTGCTTTAGTTTTCTTAAGATATTTTCAGAATAGTTACTAAGAATGTATGCCTTTATTGTATGCTTTGATGATGTATTAAGAACAATGCATGCAGTAGGTTACATTAGATTGTTTAAATACGGTTATAAATTGTTACTAGATGAAAACAGCACAAACAATAAAATGATCTAACTGAAGCGCAGCTGTGCTACTCTTTGGCCATTCCAAATTACAAACTCTTCGATCAATTGTCGAATTGTTATTTTTAAATACAAAAATAACGAGATTTGACACATGCAGCTGGTTTGTAATCCGTTCAATAGCTCCATCGTGTGTTTATGGTTCTGGTTAATAAACAATTGCAAGGACAACATGCCCTCTTTTTGGTGAAAATGACATGTTAACATGGTGCTGATCCATTTCTTTTTGCTCTAGTGGTATATAGCACCTTGTTTCATTGCAAATGATAAGCAAAGTTCCTAAGGATCAGATGATACTAAGTACTTTTTATGTTGGGAGTATAGAAAACTATGTCGACTTGTGTTTATACAATCTCTGAGCATTTTTATTTTACGTCAAGTTGGTATTCTTTACCTCGTAGTATTTTAAAAACACCCGATACAGCGTCTTAATTCTGACATAGGTACAAAGTGTTGTCAAATGTCAAATTGGATGTAATGAATGACGATGTACAAAACAATGATCTTAAACCCGACAAAACAACATTGGTAGCATTTATTATCAAACATCATTTCAACAAAATACTTTCAAAGAAAAATTTTCGCAGATCCATAAAAAAAATTATATAGAATTTCCAAGTTACTTGGAAATAATAATAACAAAACAAATACCTATTCAAGCAGAGACATTTGCGATCTGTTAAAATTTTTACCTGCAAATGTAGGTAAAAATTTTGAAATAATGCTGATAAATAGACGTGGTGCTCTTTACCGCTAACATTTTATTTCTATATTTTTTTAAACCCTGTTAATAAAACACCATGTTTAACTTTATTTTATTGATAAAACTTATAACAAACACAAAATAATCATTTTAGAAAGTTATGTCGCCATATTCTGAAATTACCAAAATGGTTTTTTGTATAGCTATTCAGTAACCTAAATTGTGTACAGAGATATCCAGATAACTTCTCGGCATTGAGTGTAGTGGTGTAATGTTAGATATCAGGTGGTGGGAGGGACTACGCAGACCGTTTGTCATAAAACTATTGTCATACAATAGTCCGTCAGTCTGCTGGAAAGGGACGCCTATCGTTATTATCGTTTATCATCATATCTTAATCGCTCACATGTATATACCGTTACACTCAACGCCGAGAAGTTTTCTGGATACCTCTGTAAATGACTGCTAAATGTTTATATTTATATATGCATGTCCTGTATATCTTATCTGAGTTATGTGTTACAACCTATAATATCAATGTGCATATTTATTATAAAATATATGTATCATGTGTTTAAAAAGGCAATTAAATTTGTAGTAGTAATAGCGTCAAAATAGGTGGTCAAATTCAAAGAATGGTTGGTATGTAATATTAATTTAAAAGATATTGTACAATTATTTTCTTTAGACAGTTGTTTTATACACAAATAATTCAGTTCTTTAAAATAATGATTATGTAATGACATACATTTTATTATATTTCTTATTGGCTTAAATAAATATTGTTAGGTTATTTTTTTATTTAAAAAACCCAATATAATCATTGTTCTAATTTATTTATCTTATTTGATAGCTGTTAGGTAATAAGTTTTGCACACTACTCCACATAATCAGTGTTATGTAGGTAGGTATGTTCATTACGTTCAAATGCTTCATTTTTTCTTTATCTAGAGTAATAAAAATGTTATGTACCCATGTACAGGTTCACATTTTTGCAGATATTTTGAAAGTGAAATTTTTAAAATATTCTAATTTAATCATTTTTGTAACCTTACACATAATAAATAATAAAGCCTATTTACAAATAATGCCTATTTATGTTCTTTCCAAATAATTCTTGGAATCGCAGTACCAATTAGTTTGTTTTTTTATCGGAAATGGTCTTAGGACACGGTGCATATTGGTAATAAGAACAACTAGAGGATTTAGAATTTCTTGAATGGGTACCTTGTGTTCTTTACGGTACCAATTTTCATACTGACCATCATTTCTTATTCTGATTGGTTTTAAATGTATGTTTTTAAAGATCTTTCAAAATTAAAATGAGGGGTTTGGCCAGCCGTAAGCGTTTGATTATTTTGTAGTTGATTCAACCGAGGTACCTATACTATACTGATTGATTTTACTCTTTTTTGTTTTATCAATTGTTGCAGTGGATTACATTTACCCACTCAACACCAAAGTCTTACATTTTTTGGGGGTTTATTTAACTTGAAAAGGTGGTCTCTGGTTGGTGTCTTACCATGTGACCTTAAGACAACAAGGCTGTATTGTTCACTCTCTTATTAATTGTACATATAGCTTATCTTTTGATTATTTAGGCTTCTAGAATTAAAAAGTTAAAGTCTACTTTCTCTAAAAGAAGAACCTCGAAAAGTTGTATTTTTCCATGTTTTATTAAAACTTTAGATGTAAATATTTATTAACTGAATACAAGAATCGAGAAAATAAAACTACAGAAGACGCAGAAGATACATTTCATAAAGATGTAAATTGATCTAACTTTTTTAAAATACATTATTCTGTTTTTTCTCGATTAATCAATTACGGCACATAAAGTTTTTGTTTTTACAAACTATTAGATGAGACAGACAGAATGAGAGCCAATCACGTACAAGACAGAGAAAAGCACTTTCGGGAAGAAGCCTCGCTTTTCTCATAACTTAGAAATAGTATCTCATGTAGTACCCCAAAGTTGAGATAGATGTTGGATTTCATTACGGAAACCCTAATGTGGTTTCACTTGGTAGATTTTGAACTGGGGCAGTATTGAAGATGAGGACTCAGAACCGGTTGATTATAGTTTCTGTAATAGAGCATTCTCCCTTAAATAAAAACCTATTGGTTTTCAGTTAGAGTAATGTTGTAGATAAACCTGTTGTAGGCCAGAACCGATTGTGTATGGTTTTAATGGGAAACGGAGGGTTACTCAGAAAAAAACATTCGCAGAACTCTTTTTTAGGTTTTTTACTCGCATCGGTGGGAAACCCTCTTAAAAGTGATAGATTCTCAGCTGGATTAATGGTAGAGAAAATGATTCCTTCAAATGAAAACTAAATCCTGACTATTATTGTCGATATTTCTTATTTATAGGTTGTTCCTCAGATCAGCTTTTTTCCTCCCCTTCTATGCCTTCATCTGGCCGCCCGCTCGACTTCAATTGGCATAATCATGGTAACGAAATCGCTGGTACATTTTTTAAACCTTAGCCAAAATGACTCAGGGGATAGGAAATATTCCAGGTGAAATTTGAATTTGTTTTTTTTTCACGCTCAAAATACTTTATACTTATATAGAAAGTAAAAATATAACAAAGTATAAAACATACCTAGATAGAAAATAAAAACAATGAATTTGGTTTAATTATTTATTATAAGCTCGATAATATAAGATGGTCATAGGTTTCAATTTGTTACAAATATACAAAAAAGAGATTAACCATCACCAAAAATATGGTTAGGTTTCTTACCGACTACCTAATTATAATATTAATATAAATAATGTCAATTTCTTAAATTTTATTTTTTTAAATACTAGTCACAACCCTTATAAAAATAGTTTCACTATGTAAAATAAAAAAATAGATTTACATTGAGATTTCCGTGTACAATCAATTACACATATTTAATTAGTATGTGGTGTATTGTTGAAAAGTGCTTTTTTAGGAGATACAAAGTGCTGCCTATAGGTGGCACGGGCACTAGTAGGGTTATAAAGTACTTACTATAATTGAGAATTGAGTACTTCTAATTGAGAAAACAAAAATAAAAAATATGTATAATTATTAGATTTTATATTGTAATCGGAATTGAAAATAAATTCCTAACGCTGAGAATCAAACATAAAAATGAACAAACATAGTATGAGTGAATGGCTTAACTTAGCGATCATACAATATAATAAAAGATTTGTATACATATATAAATGTAACCAATCAATATATCACTCCACGTTGCTAAATAGTGCTGTTAATTTGTATGGATATAAAATGGGTTCCTATTTGAGAAATAGGAACCCATTTTATAACAACTTAATTTTAACCAACTTTATTGAACCCAAATCAACAATATAAAATAAAAAAAAACTGCATTGTTTCAGAGATATTACTACTAAAAATGTAATTTTATTTAAATAACAAAAATATTAAAATGCAATACTTTATTTTCCTTTACGTAATTATATTCATAGGAGGCATTCATATTCATGAAGGCCAAGTTAAAAGTTGATCGAAAATAACTAAACCAGCATGTTTATACAATCTGGTTGTATTTTTAAATGTTTGATAAAAACGAAAATACTATTAAATTTTAAGATGTTTTTAAATTTACCATCATCTAATACATTTCTAACATCATAAATGTAAATTATTGGGCATGAAAGTTTATCACTCATTATTTATAAACTTCCAATATGGATAAGCTTACTTGTTAATAGCACAAAAAAAAAAGTCTATTAGCAATAAAAAATGTTTACAATATATATAAAAACAAATGTGTGTCTGTCTGAAGCATTATAACTCGGATACTAAACACAAAACCATTTGTGATGGGTTGCTTCATTTCCTATCTCTCCATTTGTGCCTGCGGCATTTTTAGCCCATTCGATGTGTGTTTTGGATGGCCATAGAGGCGACAGTGGGTTATTTTTTAGGTCTGAATAGATTAAAATAAAAAAAAACAAACAATGACATGACATTCTTTCAATGCACGATATGACATTCTGACACTTTTAAATTCCGTTATATCATTAACATAATTAAAAAAATCGTACGTCTCTAACAAACACATTTGGATCTCCAAGAGTTTTTAAACCTTTTCACGAAGACTATGTATTTCTCGTGAAATTATGACCAGAGACATGTTTAGCATAGAAATATTAGTTTTTGTTTGGATTTTTATCAAAAATTTGAAGTCCCAAGTGTTTATTGCCCTATGTCATTGTAATATACATAAATAGGTGCACCTATACATATGTTATATAGAAAGTCTCTGAACTATCGAAAGGCTCATGGTTGTATTTGAAGTTTCTCTTACCACCCTTCTTCGCAATCAATCTCACGTTGTCAATGGTTATATTGTGGGATACAGCTTTGCACATGTCGTAAACAGTCAAAGCAGCCACCGAGGCGCCGGTCAATGCTTCCATCTCAACGCCGGTCTTCCCGTCGCAGTTCGCTTCGCAAAAGATGTGTACTTCATCACCGGCCAATTCCAATTTGACATTTACAGATGACAGAGTAATGTTGTGACACAGCGGGATCAGCTCGGACGTTCGCTTAGCGGCCATTATGCCAGCCAGCTGCGCTACGGATAAAACGTCACCCTTCTTGAGGTTGTTCTCGCTGATTAGCTTCGCAATCTGCGATCCTACTTTAACCGTGGCCCTTGCTCTTGCGGTTCTACTTGTAACTTCTTTGTCAGAGACATCTACCATTTTGGCTCTTCCACTTTTATCAATATGACTAAGAATTTCACTTTCAATAGGACTTTTGGAATTATTGGTAGAAGTAACTCCCGTATCCTGTCTTTCAGGTGTATCAACGTGACTCAAGTTTTCTCTATAAATGGAAGGGTTTTCTGAATTATCAGTAGCGGTAATTTCATTATCAGATATGTTAGCTATTTTACTATTCTCATCAACCTGACTTTCATTTGGATTAGGAGGATTTTGCGAACAATACGAAGAGTAGTAGCGTGAGGTTGAAAGTGGAATGTCTCTGGTGATCGCAAGCAAATGCCTCACTTGATTGTCCATAATACTATTTAGAGTAATAGTATTATTTATGGTGTTCTGGATTCTGGTTTTGTTTTTTCCATTACAGCCATGACCTGAAAAATATATTGAAAATATAACATAAAAATAGAGATGAATAGCCGCTAAGAAGTAAAATGACCAAAAATATAACATAATATAACAATTCAGTTCAGTGATCATGGTTTGTGACACTTCACACTTCAGCATTAATTATATTAGAGTGGTTTTTAGATTACTTAACTGCTAAGAAAAATTGGACAAACTCTTTAGTAACTTAAATAGTATTAAAGGTTGAAATTTATTGCATAAACCACACAGTTTCATATTTTTAATGACAGATGGCCATATATTTTTTAAGTAAAAAATGAAATTATTTAAGTGCACCATTTGTGACATGGTAATATTAGCTTTTTTAAACTGTACACATCTATGCGTCTTTCTATGTGGTTTGCGTCTAGGCTATCTCCCAATGAAATATTAATAACATGATTGTAGGCACGTGGGCCTGGGTTCTGGATCTGACGGCGAGTCAGATCGGTTTTCTCGAAGGACCGTGAGTTGGCGAAAGGCCAACGTTTAAATACCTTTAATTATTGGCGGCAAGTCGGGTTACAGAAATCTGACAGTGAAGGTATCGGATGGAATTCATACAAAGGATAAGCAAATAGTACAAGAGCACTGACCTTGACGCCGCTAATGCCTTGCGCTTCTGCTGTGTCCGAAGCTCTGCTGCCACACTTTCACACCTTTTAACACACACAATAATGTTCGTATATTTTGCAACCGGGCAATTGCTGTACCAGGGCGCGGCTGGTTACTCAGTTGCAGAGTGACCTCAAATGACACGATTTACGACGATCAAGCGCCCGGTAATCCAACGGGGTGGAATGGGGACCGTGCGCTGCGTACAATCTCGTACAATCGTATCGGATCGACTGGCGGGCAGTTTGTTTTGGCTGTCTGTTTTAGTTTCGTTCGGCTCGTGCGAAACTACCCTCAAAATAAAGTACATATTTGCTCTTAGGGTCAGGACAGAGGGGACATTTTTTATTGTAAAGGTGCAGACATAGTAGCAGGAAATTATAGGATTTAGAAATGTCAGAACTGTTCCGAACATGCCGCCCACCAAGATCTCTATAATTTACTGCTGTCCACTAACCGGTATGAGGCTTAGGCTCCCGAGACTGTAGACCGGCCTACAGAATGGGAGTGTGTGCTAAAAATTAGTTGAAATTTGGTAACGGGCAAAGTTTAACCACAGAACGTGTGATCAAACCCTGTGCCGTACGTACTGTAGCTACTCTAACTATAGCGTCGCGACCTGGGTGGACTTGGTGGATGCGTCCAAGTCGCCACCGTAAGGGAGGTGCGTTGTCATCTTTGATTAGTACCATTGTACCAACTGAAACGTTTTTACAAGAGGAGTGCCAACGCTCTCGTGTTTGAAGTGAATTTAGGTACTCCTTATGCCAACGCGTCCAAAAAGACTCTACTACTTTTTGGAGAAATTGCCAGCGTCCAAGGTGATTAGTCCCTGCTTTTCTATTGTTAGGATTCTTGCTATTGTGTACAAAACGAAAACAATAAGCGGTGACCCGCCTTAGCGTAGTCAACGGAGAAAATCGTTCAATTAAGTCAAAGTCGACTTCAACGTTTTGAGCAAAATTGAAGATTCGACCTTCCGATTGAACAACATCAGAAATTCCTTCTAGAGCGGTTCCTTCATCCGGTGGTGCGTTTGGCCAATGTGAGAGCCACTCGGGGCCGTTCCACCATAATGGATGCTGGATTAATTCCGAAGGAGTAATACCCCTTGTTGCAGAATCAGCAGGATTCTGTTTTGTAGATACGTAGGAGAAAGTATTTGGATCCAGAATCTCTTGAATCTGTGATACTCGATTCGCTACAAAGGTTTTCCAGCGATGTGGCGATGAGCGAATCCACTGCAGAGCCACCTTTGAGTCACACCAAGCGAACACCGGTGGATTGCTTGATGAAAAGGGCGTGCTGCTGCGAATGTACCGAAGTAATTTTGATAATAGGAGTGCTCCACAAAGCTCTAGCCTAGCTACAGTGACCTTTTTTACAGGTGCAACCTTAGATTTCGCCATGAGAAGCATCACCCTTGCGCTTTCATCACTTTGGGCGATCCTCAAATACACTACGGCTGCATATGCCTTTTCTGAGGCATCCGAGAATCCGTGAAGTTGAAGTGTAGCACCATCTGCAGAAGTAGATAGGTCGAAGTATCGTGGAATGGATAGGCTTCGGATGTTATGAACATCATTTCGAAATGCTGTCCATTTTTCTAACACGTCATCTGGAGGTCGTTCATCCCAATCAAGGCCGATGTTCCATAAATGTTGAATAAGCTGTTTAGCGAAAATTACAATGGGCGATAACCATCCCATGGGATCGAATATCTTCGCAATATCCGATAGGATACCTCTTTTGGTATTAGAACTTGCGGATCCTAAGTTGACGGAGTAGGTAAACATATCCGAAACTGGATCCCATTGCATTCCAAGAATCTTGATACTGTCAATGCTCCCATCTTGAAAGGGAATTGCTTCGGGTTTTGCTACTCTGTGCTCCTTAGGTATGAGAGCTAAAACATCTTGATTGTTGCTGACCCATTTTCTTAGCTCGAATCCTCCAAGCTGAAGTAGCTGAATCAATTCGGCCTGTGTTTTGATTGCGGCGTTGACGTCATGAGCCCCTGTCACAACATCATCCACGTATATATCGGAGAGTAAAACTCTTGACGCTAAAGGAAATTTAATCCCTTCATCTTGAACTAGCTGGTGCAATGTACGCATTGCCAGAAAAGGCGAACTTGAAACCCCGAATGTGACGGTTGTAAGCCTGTAATCTGTAACTGGTTCCTGATCATTGAAGCGCCATAGAATGCGTTGGAAATCACGATGGGATTCCTTCACCTTCACTCTCAAATACATCTGACGTATATCTGAGGTAAATACGATGGGATGCAATCGAAAATTAATGAGTACCTTTGTCAAGTCCTGCTGCAACTTGCTGCCTGGTAAAACTAGGTCATTTAATGAGAGGCCATTGGTGGATTTGGCAGAAGCATCGAAGACAACGCGAAGACGCAATGGCCCTGGATCTGTCCTCATGACACAATGATGAGGGATGTAGTAAGAGTCATGGTTTGTTAACTCTTCTGCTGGTATTTTTTCCAAGAAACTTTGATCTACAAAGTCTTGCATAAATTCATGATATTTTTCCTTTAAAGTATTATCACGAGCAAGGCGCCTTTCTAGTGACACTAGTCTGCGATGAGCAATCTGTCGAGAATCCCCAATTGAGACTGCAGTGTCGTCGCGAAATGGAAGAGCGACGACATACCTTCCCGAAGGTTCACGGATAGTTGAAGATTTGAAGATAGCTTCGCATCGTTCATCATCAGGACTGAGCGCTTGTGGTGTAGATATTTCTTCAATTTCCCAGAATTTTCGAAGGTTAAAATCCAGTTGATTTTCGGTGGTAATGCAAAAGGATCTAACTTCTTGACAGGAATCATTTACTCTGCCAATCAGGGTCCAACCAAACATAGTTTCAAGAGCAGTTGGTGTACCTAAGGGTCCGACTATGCGCCCTTGTCGCACTATAATTGGATATAGATCGGCTCCTATTAAGATATCAACAGGACGAGATGTGTGAAACTGAGGATCAGCCAATTTGACGTGGTTCAGATGGGACCATAAGTCAGGTTGGACAAAAACTGTTTGAGTTGATGTGATTTTGGGGACGACTAAGGCTGTAAGTGCGATATCGTCGCATCCTTGATTGGTGGGTTTAAGTAGACACTCAACCATACCTTTTGACACTTCGAGGGAAGTGTCGGAGAGTCCATGAACTGGAACGTTTACTCTACGCCGCTTGAGTCCAAGTTTGTGTACAAATGAATTCGATATGAAACTGGCCTGACTGGCGCTGTCCAACAAAGCGAGTGCATTTTGATAACCACCGTTGGAATCCTTCACTGGCACTTGAATTGTAGCAAGTAAGACGTTTGTCTTCATCGGACTGTAGCTTGTTAGTGAGGCGATAGAAGCGCGTTGAGAGACATCCTCGTGGGGACTGCTGCTGTCGCCTCTTTGCACAGGAGGTTGTGCGACCACGTTCAAATTGTTTGAAGCCGGTTTGAATGCACCACAAAGTGAACTATGATGCCTAAGCTGACAGGTCCGACAAGAATACTTCGAAGGACATTTTCTGTTATCATGCCCTTTTCCTAAGCAGTTGAAACAACATTTGTCTCTTTTGACAAATGCTATTTTTTGTTGAGACGAAATATTCATATATTTCGGACACCTACCTATCCGGTGCTCTGATGACTTGCAGAATGTGCAAGGAACCGTTTTGGTAGGCGTTTCAGTTTCGCTAGTCGTATTGACGAGTGATTTCAATTGTCCTTGTTGCTTGTTCTTGGGTGAGGCCTTAAATGTATTTTGGACACACCCTGTAGATAGCGCTTCGCGAATGCTCACCTGTTTCTCCATAAATTTTAGAAATTGGTCTATGTCAGGCATGGCGTTTGACGGTAATGTCTTTTCCCATTCCATTCGCAGTACGTTATCTAACTTCTTAAGCAGTAGGTGTATAAGAAGCGTTGACCAAGCATCTATAGGGTGTCCTAAATTGCGAAGTGCGCCTATTTGCTCTAAGACATTGTTAAGAAAATCACGTAGAGAAATGCCTGATTTGTTATCTACTGCTGCAACGTTCAACAATGAATCGAGATGTGCTGAGGTTATTATGCGCTTGTTGTCATAACGATTTTTCAATAATTCCCAAGCAGTCTGATAATTATCGCTAGTTGTTGGCAACGCTGAAATTACGGCGAGAGCTTCACCGCGTACTGATGTTTTCAAATAAATTAATTTTTCAATACTTGAAAGTGAGGTATTTTTTTCTATTATAGTGTCAAAGAGGTCTGCGAAGGGGACCCATTTTTTTAGATCACCTGTGAAGGCTGGCAACTCCACCTTTGGTAGTCTAAAATTATTTTGTTTTATAGTACTAGATGAATTAATATTTAAATTCGACGCATCCGAAATATAAAATTGCGAATGTATTGACATCACCTTGTAGTAAAAATCTTTAAAAGTGATTTGAAGTTGTTCTTGAGATACTTCCAGATTATTTTTAAAGCAATATGATACTAGGCGTTTGAAAGTCGAGTCGAAGGCCCTCTTAATTGCTTGGACGTCTTCAAACATAGCTTTAAAGTAATGCAAACATTCAATATTGTCCGGATTTTCCATGGCTTCGTGGGCCTTATCGGAAACTGCTTGCATTTGTAAAATATTAGAATTTAATTCATACTCCATTTCTTTTACAAAGGCCATCGTGCAATAAATTTAATGAAATAAACTACTGTAACGATATTTTCTTTTTTTAAATGGGTTTTTGTGGTGCTAGCGTGGGCACCGAATGAAACTGTATGTTGGCTGTACCAATATTTTAACTTTGGCAACAACAAAATGTTTACCAAAATAAAACCATCCGGCTCGAAGGACCAAAAACATGTAGGCACGTGGGCCTGGGTTCTGGATCTGACGGCGAGTCAGATCGGTTTTCTCGAAGGACCGTGAGTTGGCGAAAGGCCAACGTTTAAATACCTTTAATTATTGGCGGCAAGTCGGGTTACAGAAATCTGACAGTGAAGGTATCGGATGGAATTCATACAAAGGATAAGCAAATAGTACAAGAGCACTGACCTTGACGCCGCTAATGCCTTGCGCTTCTGCTGTGTCCGAAGCTCTGCTGCCACACTTTCACACCTTTTAACACACACAATAATGTTCGTATATTTTGCAACCGGGCAATTGCTGTACCAGGGCGCGGCTGGTTACTCAGTTGCAGAGTGACCTCAAATGACACGATTTACGACGATCAAGCGCCCGGTAATCCAACGGGGTGGAATGGGGACCGTGCGCTGCGTACAATCTCGTACAATCGTATCGGATCGACTGGCGGGCAGTTTGTTTTGGCTGTCTGTTTTAGTTTCGTTCGGCTCGTGCGAAACTACCCTCAAAATAAAGTACATATTTGCTCTTAGGGTCAGGACAGAGGGGACATTTTTTATTGTAAAGGTGCAGACATAGTAGCAGGAAATTATAGGATTTAGAAATGTCAGAACTGTTCCGAACAATGATGAAAAAAATCTCCAAAGACTAATTATTATTTTTAATAATTGAAAAGACTATTATTATTTATTTAGTAGTCTATAATTACAAAGTAGATTAAGATATTATTTTTCAGTCAACACAGTTAGGTCAAGAATGCGGAGAAACCAATATTTACCTAATACTCTTATTATATTTATAATACAAAAATACTAATAAAAAAATACAATAAATAATATAAATGTTACAAAAAAAAACTACTATTATAAAGTCTTATAAAGGTGACCTACTGAAGAGTTTATAATAGTAGAGCGATAGGATGCAAAGAAATTTTACAACTCGTTCAAAAATAAACTTAAATTCAATCTAAATGTAGCAATTAGAAGCATAAAAGGCACTACTTACGTTTAACGTAGGTACTATGGTATAATAAAATACTTGTATAGACCTGTCCATACGCAGGTACTGGAAGTGCTTAGGTTTTCGGCATTAAATTATATAATACCATTGGACGCAGCCTCATATACCTCCGCACAAGATTATGTTTAGTTGCTTAAATGAGCAGAACTGTTGGACTTTTATTAAACCACGGTAGTTATAAAAACATAAAGGACACTGACAGTGGGACATGCTCAAAAATAGAATGGTTAAGGCAATATTAAAAAGATGAATAATTAAATAATTTAGTTAATATCAATTATACATACATTTATAAATAATTGCTATCCGCCAATAAGAATCATAGGACGATTTTCCATGTGCGATAGATTCAGCATGCCTAAAAATATAATATTTTATGTAGGAAGTTGATGCAGCATCTAAAGATTTTACCATCACCGTGATTACTTTAAGTGTGTTTGCATAGTCATTACACCAGAAAGTATTAACCTCTTAGGGGTCGGAGACCATCTTTGACACCAATGGAATTGACACTTATTTTACATCAGAAATTATCATTTGCAACATTTATTAAAACAGTTTAAACGTTTTTAATTATTAACTCAATTTGAAAATATGTCATTCATTCTGTAATATTACAAAATATTACATATTTTTTAATGAAAGATGTATAAAAATGAGCTACATAATCTAAATTCCTTTTACAAAAAAAACAATAAAAATTAAAAGTCTCAATTCAAAAAAAAATATTGTAACATGGTCCACATTTACCCCCATAATCTTGGAATGTCATTGTTTGATGTACCTCAAGACTCTTGGCGGGCTTGCTGACCTCTAAGAGGGTAAACAAAAAAGAACTAAAATCAGCATCAAGGCTAAATAGAATTAATAGGCAAAATACACGTGCATTCAAGCAAATATAAAAGTTTACTTACATAAAAAATGAACAGAATTAGTGGGGTTAGTGTGGTGTGGTGTGGTTTGGTCTAAAATAATTTCTAGAATAGTTTCGGATTATGAATTAGCTGGTTAGAGATTGTGTTAGAATCATTATCTTGACTTTTATGCTAGATTTATGTCAAAATATTGTATGGTTATTTAAAGTTTGTATTATTTATTGTAAATATTGTCATCTTTATGATTCTTTAAAAATTGTTTTTAACATTAGTTAGCCTTTAAAGATGAAGATTTCAGTTTAGCAAAAATATTTTTTTTTGTTTTGTTGTTTAATTCTTTTCATAGTTTAAGCTGAATGGCGTCCATAACAATTTACGAAAGATATGCCGATTGCCCATAGTGTAAAAAAATGTTGTAATTATGGGCTCCTACCAAAATTATTATTGCAGAAAAATTTTGAATGTTACTTTGATAGCCTGATATTTAAATAGCATATAAAATTCTTTAGAATTTGGTTTCATTACTAACTATACGAACGTAAAAAAAAATTGTAAAAAATACAAAAAAAAAGTCAAAATTTATTTGTTACTCAATAAATTTTTTTTTTAATGACGACACCTGTTTTTTATTTATTATTTATGTTTTTAGAAATTAAATAAAACTTATTATACTTATACTTAAAATTACACGTAATAATATATAAAATACTAATTTTATATTGTTACATGAATTTTACAGAAAATAAAAAAAAACAGATACGTCAATTGAGCATTAATAATTATTTTATGAGAACCATAAAATTTCATTTTTATTGTCGCTTTACGAATTATTCTTCTACTTATTTATATATTTTTTTCACTAAAGTTATATATAATTTTTAAAATATTAAAAATTAAATAAGGAAAGATAGAAAAAAAAACATATTTTGCATATATAAGTTTTTCATAAAGTAATAATAAATGTAATATCTCTATTATTAATTTTCTTGAAACACTTCTAAATATAATTAAATAAAAAGATTATAATTCTAAACATTATTATTTTGAAAGAATTTTTGAAAAATATTTGTAAGTACGGCATAATTTGTAAACATATCTGTCAGGCTGCTGCTGCAAAAAAACACTTGGATAATACTTTCTGCACTGTGTTTATGTAATATTAAAAAAACTAAAAGCTTGTACTCACTTATAATCGCTAAAAATCCTTTAAGAAATAACTTTTTTTTCAATATTTTAAAAATATAGTTTTTTTTTCTTCTAATCGGGTGTAGAATTTCATCGAGATTTTAATGGAGTTGAAGGTCTCAAAAAACTGATATTGCCAGCATTATAAAATAATAAATAAATACACGCAACTCAATGCCGCACTAGTGCGGGACGGACGCCTGACGGTAAATTGGATTGCGCAGGACGGACACTAGACAGGTTAAATCAGAAACTATGGGCAGCATTATAGGAGTCTACCGAACGACGTTATGTTTTGAACAAATAACTCCCAATATGCGAGCAATGATGAACATAATTCCATTGTCAAGTACCACTCCGTTAAAGCGCTGATATTCTAATATGTACCTAAATAATTTTATATATAACATTTGTGAAAATTGAAGACAATAATTGAGAATGTTTGTTTACTTGTCCACAATCATTTTTTTTGTCAAATAAACTTTTTTTTGTAAATCACTATGCATACACCCTATTAATACGTTGTATACTGTGATTATATAACCAATATTACATAGTTGACAAATCAATGCCAAACAAACCGGCGTGTTGTTTTTTCTTCCTTGATATGGCGGCAGAAATCATACAAGTCAGGTCATCGTGACTGACTCCACTACGCAAGGCATCTCGAAGACTTACTTCAGTATTTCCAAAGAGACAGACCTGTAACAAAAAATGTATTTTGGCAAAAATAAGCATACCATATTATCGAAAATACAATTTCAGTGCCAAATTATCACATTGCGGTATACCAAAAACATGCTGTTCCCCAAACTAAAACCAATGTTGCCAGATGATTTTTTAGTTTTTGTAGAATCTAGAATTTTAAAAATACTACCAGTTTCCATATGTCAACATTTTTGGTCTAAAAAGCAACATAAATTGCAAATTACAGACTTATTCCAAAATGCCAAAGCAAAGCTGGCAAACTCTATCTTTACGACTTACCTTCAAGTTTCCATCTGCTGTTAATCTTATCCGGTTGCAAGAACCACAGAAATGCTCAGACATTGATGTAATGAAACCAACTTGTCCCTTAAAACCGGGTACATGCCAAGCCTGCAATAATTTAAATATAATATAAACATATTTGAATGACAGGTTTTTTGTTTTATTAACAGCATGACTAATCCAGCATCCAGCCTTGCCCAAAAGGAAAGGGAGAGATAGATGGTGTTGATGAAATGTTAAAACTTTAAGACTCATTGCATACAACCAAAAGAACCATAGAACCAAAATTTGGGTTAAAAGTATTACCATACGTACGACACCTCAATTTGTTAATTTAAAAAGTTTCCCCTAGTACATATTATTTCTTTGTAACAACAAAATTAGGCAATAAATGGTAAAAACACATGATACAACACAAAATAAAAAAAAAACAATAACATTAAAACGAAGAATAATAACAATTAAAAAAGAAAAATTGGTATGGCAACTAAACATAATAATTAATAATTTGCTCAGACGAAAAATAAGAGACAAATAATTCACTCTAATATCATAAAGATGTAATAGAAAATAGATTTTTAATCCTATCGGGCGAACAGTATCTTCATGTATCTCCTCTATATAACCTCCAGAATACCTAAATAAATAATATCATAGACTCCTGACAATGGTGTTATATTCTCTTTTAAGTTACTCTTCAATTACTAACCCTGACCTGATTTTCGCTTAATATAAGAAAAGAAAACTCTTAGATATTATTTACTATGTTTAAAAGTGACTGTTGATTGGTTTTAAAATGTACACAATCATTTCACATGCACAGATAGGAATTTAGTAATTAAGACAGAAAGTTGTCATCATAGCAACTAACTAATATTAAAGGCTCACTTATCTGATTTCAAAAATATTTAGAAATCAGATTTTGTAGATTTTTTAAGTATAATTTTTGAGTTACGAGGCAATTTTCACAAGTGCTTTTCCAATTTCCTGTTAAAAAAAAAATAAAAAGAGGTTACAGCATTGTGTTAAACCACCTACAGAAAAATAAATAGGCACCTTAGAAGTATCGTTTGGCATGTTAGCCATGCTCGTAAATAGCGGCCATTTTAATTTTATTGTGTCAACCATTTCTTTATAGCTGACCATTGTCTTATCGTTCCATTTATTGCCACTGAAAGGCATGTACTCTATGAATCTGTAAAATAAAAACATTTTAGCAAACAAGTTTGGTGCCATTTATTCAGACGCCAGGAATATTTATTTATTTTTATTACCTACTATTTTTTTTAGAACATAAGAAAATAACAATTAAATCACTTAAGTAAAATACACACATTACAACAATAGAACAATTTGCCGCAACCCGTTAAGAATATTAAGGGTAGGAATTAATATTCCCTCACCATAACCAATCATACTTGTATGGCCAATCATCGCTGTATGTCGCGCAGTGAGATGGCTATGCTTATAAGAACAATGCTTCTAGTAAAGTCTACCTTAGTACGGGCATTGCCTAGTTAGGTAGTATTTTGCATAATATGAAATTAATGTTTAAGTTACTGTCAATAAATAAATAAATAAAATACTGCACCTATCGATCAACCCCACTAAGCACTGCCTGATGATTTATTGCCTTTATGGTTAAACTAAACATACATTTTGATTGTCAAAGTGAGATTTTGAGCTTATATCCATATTAAACTGCTGTTATTTTAATCACTTTGAATATTTTAGTTTATTGGTTATTATATTGCTGTCAGTAGTAGTATTGGTCTTTGCGATTGTGTGTTGCGATGGTCTTACAGGCCGGCCGCAGCCGACCTATTTAGGTCAGTAGGTATCCACTCAGTCAGTATCGATCATCGGATTGTGCGTTGCAACGGTCTTACAGGCCGGCCACAGCCGACCAAAATTTTCATTAATAGAATTTAATTATGGCTCCAAACCTTATATCGACAGGCTTGTCTTCGGTGAATTTCACAAAATCACATATTTCATCATCATTGAAACCTGCAAGTTAAATATTTATTTAATATGATAAGGCAAAATTGAAATACGGAGCGCTATTCTTACATTCTTCAGGATTTATCCTTATCTTTTGTTTTGATTTGCTTCATTTGTAGCAGATTGTTTTTTCCGTTTGAATTTTGTCAAATTTACTCTTAATTTATATCCGAAATTTTCATGCATATTTTAAAAAGAAAAAACATAAAAAATGTGTGCTTCGTTTAACATTTTTTTGGGTTCTGAATCATAATGGTCAAAAAACAGGATTCCCTAAGTTGGGGCACTAACTTGTAAACGATTAGTTGTAAAAAAAAAAGTAATTTGGTATGCAAATAGTGGTGAATGATATCCACTAGGAATGACGAAGTGAACATTTAAAATCCATATGTATTTATTTATAATGTGGTACATGGTTGAAAATAGCAAAATAAAATGAAAAATTATTTTGTTGGTGATCTTTAGCATGTGGCATATCATTTTAAAGGGCATCCTCAGGAGGTACAAGAAACACTTTATTTTAAAGATGACAGTTTTATAGGTTATTTAATTAAAATATTCAAAAAAAATTATGCCCCAGATTTTTCCATAAACTGTTGAATAATTAATTAATATGTAACAAGTACAAAGATTTGTATATGTCAGTTTGTCCGCTAATAAAGTGAATAATTTAAAGAAATATTTGATTGGAAGACACCAAATTAAAAATGAGAAAAAAATATCATACAAGTTTTTTTTACAAAAAATGTAAAGGGCCTATATATATACAATATACATAATATTATTATATTAATAAATTAAATTAAAAATAAATTAATGAAATAATAAATTAAAAAAAAAAAAAAAATAAGTATGAATCAAATGGACCCGTGCCGACATTAAGGAATAAAGATAATGAAAAATGCTAAATGTTTCCTCCCCTTCATAATATTTATATAACTCAAAACATTGTTTAGATTGATTGTTTTAAGGATAATTTGTGAGATAAACTGGTGCAAATGACCACGAAAGGATTATTTGCAAATGTTAAAGGTTAAGATTATATTTTACCTCTCATAACAACACAATTGACCTTGACTGGAGCATAACCTAATTGAATAGCGAGATCTATTCCAGCCATTGCTCTATCGAAACCCTGAAATTAATGGTAAAATTGAAATACAAAACACTTATTTACAATAACTTAATTATCATAACATCCATCCGTTTATGATATAAAA